>CM034464.1:1847904-3169943 GCA_019925255.1 Litchi chinensis | reverse complement strand
AATTATTGAATCATATTCTTCGGCAACTACAGGATTATCATTAGTCATACCTTTTTAGGGCATACTCATCTCTCTTGGACAATAATTCATCACGTAACTTTTGAAATAAATTTGGATTACGTCGGTTTCGCTACAGTTCATCGGCTATTTCTTTTATATAATTAAAAATTGTTTTGCACAAACTAATATTCACATTTTCCCATGTCAAGTACCCGTACTTTTCTGACAATTTGCTAGTGCAGGATATTTCCAAAATCCAAGGAATGTGCGTTGTCTTTTCTGGAGGACAGAGTTTCTTAGATTGTATGACCTATGGATTTTGCCCACCGCTACTTATTTAGCTGTACGTGTATGTAAATGACGTTGGTAATATTTGGGATGTGAGTAAACAGTTGAAATAATGTTTGAAATGTGTGTAGAGAGGGGGGCTGAAGATGAAAGCCAAAAAGGTGATATTTGCTAATTTGATGCCATGTCTGGCTTGTAGCCACCAATTTGCTCAACCTACCATCAAGAGCAAAGATCAATTCAGCTCTACCCTGAAACGATTTAGCATTTATCAATTAAAATAGAATGTCATACAAATAATTACATTTTAAATTCGCTTTTATATTTTTTTTTTAAAAAAAAGACAAGCAATTGGTAAACTCAATTTTTAAATTGCTTTACTTTGGAAAGAAAGGAAAATACGTGGCGAAATGTAGAATTATCAACAGGGAAGTTTACCTTTTTCTATTGTGAGAGTATATGTCTTGGATTGCTATGAATGTTTTCTAAACCATATGTATAATATTTAATCTCAATAGATCCCGATAGACCCCTATTTTAATTATATAAAAATAAGTTAAAAACTTTGTCTTCTTTAATTAATAATCAAATACACACTCCGACTCCAATTTTAACATCCAAAAACAAATTTTAACATTCTAGACTCTATTTTATAAAAAACATTGAAAGAATTGATTGTTTATACGATGATATTTTCAAACAATCATATATATATGATATTGAGATAAAAAAATGATAGACAAAGAAGTCTACACTATTGGCAAGAGGTGTTTATAATTTAGAGATTTTAAGAAGAGTGGAAAAGAGAGTAGGCATTTGAAGAAACTTGTTTATTGATTGATTTGTTTTGGCTTGTACAAAATGGCAAGAACCATCACCTATTTATAACCTCCAAGGAACCTTCCGTACTCCCAACTGACTTGTTAATTCATCTTCCGACTAACTAATTAATTCATCTCCCACCTATAAGATTATTCTACAAATAAATGGACTATAAAATTTAGTAAGCCCTTAGATGGGCTTGTGATTCATTGGTAAGAGTGCACAATCCACCCGTATGTGTGGATTGCTCTCTCACCCATAAATATGGGTCTCTTTCACTTTTATGGGGATTGTTTCTCCACCCATATGTGAATTGCTCCCCCTCGTATGAGAGTTGTTCCTCATATTACACCTTAAAGTCTTATTTTACCTGATCCCGAGGCTTACACCAACCATCAATAAAAAAAATAAAAAATAAAAAATTAGTAAGCCCAAGTCAAAATTGACCCAATGGTACAAACAAGTCAGCCCAATGTTCAGATAATCAATTCATTAACAAATTTCAAGTTGATTAAACTTAAAGAGAAATCAATAAACCAATCAAAAAAGACAGTCGATAAATTTTCAAATTCAGTTACCAATTTCCACAAATTATCGACAATGAGATTTGATTACTTCATATTATTCCACAAAAGATAAACAGAACAATATGATCTCTTAATCAAGTATCAACCACATCCAAGTTCAATGACAAAATTTTCCAGGAATAATCCCACACCTGGAAAGAGTAACTACAAAATTATTCTTTCCTCCATGAGGATACGTTTCTTTCTTTCTTTTGTTCTTTCTTGATACTAGACAAACATGAAGCATACAATTGAACGTGAATATGTAATCAAAACACTCTCCTTGTTGGTCATATTCAAAAATCAAAATTGGCTTCTTAGTCAGACGATTCCATCGAGGATTTGCAGCCGGGCATTGATGAACATCGTTAAGGTATAATTTATGGAATTTTCTCAAGCTTTTAGGCTCTCGGACAAAATCTGGTATCGCTGTTTTTGCTGCATCCCAGATGGCAAAAGAGATTATAAATTAAGTTAAAGAAGTTTGGTGTGGAATTTTAGAAATCAAATGTAAGCAGGGTGAGATGATACCTGATCTGATACAGAAGGCGAAATTTTATTCAGAGCTCGTTCGAAATGAGTTATCTTGATTGTCATTGGAGTCGGATCTCGGCAGCTCTCTGTTGATGTCAGTCTCTCTTCCAAGCAGCCATTGCAGCTTCATTCATCTGGCATTGGTTTTGATAATATTGCAAAGTTAAACAAAGATGAAAAGAAACTTCTTTAAACACGTCTATAAATGGTTCACAAGCAACTGGTGCAACTCAGCCAGCGTTAGGTGTTATTCTAGCAAACATTATATGAAAAAGATGCGTAAAATGTACAAACCAGTGCAGAAAGATCAGCCCCGCTTAGATTTTCACAAGCTTTCATCTGGGCAATGGCACACAAATCCACACCTGCATCTATAGGCTTTTTCCTGGCAAGAGCTTTTAGGATCAAGCCTCGTTCATCTGCAGTGGGCAGAGGCACATAGAGAAGTTTACCAAATCTACCGGGCCTCAAAACAGCATGATCCATCACATCAGGCCTGCAAACAGGAACCCGGATTAAAGGATGAGGATACAGTGGTGGCTCTCTTCAAAACAGAATGAAAAAAAGATGAATAAGCAATTGTACCTATTGGTAGCACCAATGACAAAAACACCACGCCGCTGATCTGCTCCATCTAGCTCTATGAGTAACTGCATTTGGCAAAAGATAAGCCATTATGACTGAGTTGGGTAATAAATTGTTAGTATGGAAAGAATAATAGAAAGAGCAAACATCCATATATAGACAGTCATTGCAGATCGTGGTTAACCTGGTTCAAAAGCCGTTCAACAACCCAACCCCCTTCTTTGCCACGCTTTGTTGTTAGAGCATCCACCTAAGATAATGAAAAGAAATTAATATAGTACAAGATAAAGCAATGAAGTTCACCAAAAGGATGGACAACCACATACCTCATCAAAGAAAAGTATGCAAGGTGAACATGTTCTTGCACGACTGAATAATGTCCGAACTGCTAGCTCACTTTCTCCAACATATTTATTCAAGAGTTCGGGACCCTAAAATATCAACAATTCATTAACTCTCAAAATAAAAACAAGCATGCACCAAAAGATGTTGCATTATGAAAGAACCAAAGCATCTTCTCTTAAATGGAGTTAAAAAAAAGGTCAAGGTAAAATTACTTTGATGTGAATGAAATTGGCTCCTGCCTCATTAGCAACCGCCTTGGCAATAAGTGTTTTACCGCAACCTGGAGGCCCATAAAGCAAAAACCCTGTCTCCAGATCAACCCCAAGTTCCTAAATATGCAAATAAATTCAAGAGTCAGAAAATGAACCCAATTATCAAGCATTTGATATCACTCAAACAACCACTATGCTTTAAAGGAAATGCATATAAAGAACGATGACAACATAATACCTCATATTCTTCAGGATATTTTATGCGCCTAACTATGTAGCGCTCAAACTCCAGCCTCAAGGAATCAAGCCCACCAACATCTTCCCATCTAACATTAGGAATGGCAGAGAATCCTTCTCTTCTTGATGACGGCTGTACCATTTTACTTGCTTCCTGCAATAAGTAACATCAAAAGCAATTGGCTGTGTCATGACAAAAGGTTCAATCAGAAAAAACAATAAAAATTTTAAATAATGCAACTTTCTGTACGTAAAATGAAACTTTGAATAACACATACTAGTATGTGATCATGTCATGCTATTTCAAACGCATCAAGCATGCCCATAAAAGGCATAGCAAATATTTATAAGCTTGTCAACGGAACTTTAGTATGTCCATTATGGCGCATTCGCATGGCACAAGGCCATCGAGAAAAAGATGCCAACAAAATTTGCACACAATGAAAGCAGCAAAATTAGCACCAAAAATGAACAGACAGTTTTGAAAAAGTACAGCAGCAACCCAATATGAACAGTTGAACAATGCTAATGTATAGAATCTACATTGATAACAAATAAAAACAAAGCCGCAGTATGAGCCTGAGTAAAGGCAGAAATACAAGAAATTAGATCATATGAGTGAGATGTAGCTAAGCTACTAACCATGCAAATCTCAATAATAATATATAATTATCTTGAAGATAATCCTAACAAATTGCAGCGCTAAATTACCTCAAAGTCAGCCATAGTAATCATAAGCTTTTCCATCTCTTCAGGTAGCCATGGCTGCCTCCACCATTCATCAGAATGTTCGTCAGCTATAGAATCAACAGAAAACTCAGACTTCCTTTGGTCTATGATTCTCTTCATGGCAAGGTTACCAGCCTTGTTAGCTAGAGCTGCCAAGTCAGCTCCAACAAACCCTGGGGTAGACCTGGCTATTTTCAGAAGGTCAAAAGAACCCTCCAATCTAAGATTTCGAGTAAGCACATTGAGAATCTCTACCCTCGCGTTCTCATCTGGGACACCTAAAATAATCTCACGATCAAATCTTCCAGGCCTCCTAAGTGCAGGGTCAACAGCATCCGGTCTATTTGTGGCTCCAATAACAAGAACGTAGCCAGGTCTTGAATCAGAGTCCTCCAAGTTAGAATTCACGTCACTTGGTTGTACAAGTCTATGAGATTCATCCATGCAAGTCATCAATTGAGTCACAATCCGTCTCTCCATCTCCCTCTGCAGATTTTCTCTTTTTGAAGCAATTGCATCAATTTCATCAATGAATACAATTGATGGTGCAGTCCTATATGCTTTTGAGAAAAGCTCTCGGATGTTTTCTTCTGATGCACCTGACATTTTCAGCACATTGAAAATGCATGATTAAAACCTGTATTGAAGTAGCACAGCTTATAACAGCACTAACTCCACAAAAAGCTTGCCATCATCGGTTAAGGCCAAAGTAAAAGATGATTATTTGAGTGATAAAATGCTATATCATGACAATTCTGTGAAACAACTAGTGTTACATAAAGTTGACAATACTGGGGAAAAGAAAATGTATAGTAAAAAGAATTAAGAAGATAGATACCAGATACACCAGAGACAACTTCAGTAGCGGAAATCTTATAAAAAGGAACACCAGTCTCATTGGCAATGGCATGAGCCAACTTGGTCTTTCCGCAGCCAGGTGGTCCATATAACAATATCCCTGCCATTGGTCTCACTCCCAGCCACTGCGGCAATTGCGGATGATACAAAGGCACAATCACTTCCATCTTCAACTCTTCTAAGACACTCCCCATCCCTCCCAAATCCCTAAACCTCGGCCCTTCCTTTCCCTTCACATCCCCAACCGAACCCTTCACCAGTTCCTTCCTCATTTCAACATTCCCACCTCTATCACCCCCATTAACCAACTCAAGCTTCCTCCCACTACCAACCTCCACCTCCACATTCTTCTCCTCACCCTTCGTTTTCCCACTCGTCGACTCTGCATAAGCTTCCCTCAACATAGACTTCATCAAATCAAACTCTGGCTCCACTTCCTCCCCATAAATTGCATCCTCAGACGTTGACACCTCCCCCTCCTCCTCTTCCTCCTCCTCCTCCTCAAAAGACTCATCCCACCTCCTCCTCTTAACATGCTCCTTCTCCAAAGCCATCAACCTCTCTTCCACACCATCATCCGCCCTCCTCCTAAAACTCTTTCTCCCTGACAATGGACTCATCGAACTACTCTTATTAATCCTATCCAACGTCTGTCGAACCATCCTAACAAAAGGCTTCTCCTTAGTTCTTCTATAATCCAGATAATTTTCGCGTAAGTAATCAACAATGCCATCCAAATCCAAGCACTTATTCCTACACAATTCCACCCTCCTACGTAAAATTTCTGTATTCGACCTCCCCCCACCTCCTCCTCCTCCACCTCTCCTCCCCATATCCTTCAAAAACCCTAATGTACTATAATTCAATCACTACAATTCTAAAGGTTATTTCTTCAACACAACATAACAAGATTCAATCTTACACTTAATTAGCTTAAATTAACTAAATTGACAAGTAATGGAAGCAGAGTTGACCTGAAAGCTCCTCCAACGGATGACTAAGAGCTGCCTGGTGGTGGGTTCTAACACCAGAGTTAACGGCGGTTTTTGACGCCGTTAAGTTGGGGGTTTGGTGCTAACGGTAGCATAGATGCTCGCGGAAGAGACGGCGGCTGTTCGTGGCGGTGGACGGCCGTGGATTGTTGACGTCTGTGATTGAGCGTTCGGTGTTTGATTTTTCGTTGAATTGAAAAGTTTTTGTTTTTATTTTTAGGGTTTGAATTTGGAAAATTTCAAGAACACCCACAAAGATTAGGGCATTTTTAGAAACATGTAAATTGTTTAACTGAAAAATTATTATAGAAGTCCGAAAATGAAAGTCTATTTTTGATTTTGGTGTTGATACAGTGCCTTTGAGGTCCGTAAAACAAAATAATTTAACTTTATTTATGTTTTAACTAAAAAAGAAATCAACTTTCTAGTGATATGTTTACCTAATTTTAGTTAATGAAACAAAATGATTACAATAGTTATACATCCTCCATGTGATGAAATTCAAGTTATATTACACATATTTTATGAATAAATAAATAAATATGAAAAGTTTTTGTTCGTTATGGATTATATACACGTTAAAGAACATACTTCTGACCAATGTAAATAATGATAGATTTTAATAAACTCGACAAACCTCTACCTAATTAATATCAAACTTTCAAATGAAATTTTAAATATAGAGTCATAGAATCCTTGAATGCAAATCACTTCCATAGCATCAATTCTAAAATATATATACACACACTATCCCTCAATATAATTGGTCAAATTCTATTGATATCTCTCGGGTGTGGGATGATGATCTATTGGTAAGAATTTTCATTTTTCGATTACGAAAGTATTCATCCTTAATGTGTCGGCATTAAAAAAATAAAAAACTGTAATATATGAACTTTATTCTGCACAGAACTAAAGTTAGTATATACATCCATCAATTTAACTCGGTCACAATCACATGAAATACAAATAATTGATTAATTAATTAACCAAAGCAATTAATTACTTTCCAATATCATGGTGTCTAGAAACCGCCACAAAAAAAGGTCACGCCTTCACAATAACATATTCCATTAAAATACCCTTTTCTTTTTCTGTGTCTCCTCCAAAATCTTCTTCTTCAACCAAACACTAACCCTAGAAAAATCGACCCACACCAGATCCTCATCTTCAAACCCGAATCAAACCAAAACGCACTTCCAAATGGCCAATCCCCACCACCCCACTTTACCCGATCGCGAACCCGACCGGAATGCCCGCCTCTACAATCCCTACCAGGACCTCAACCTCCCGATGCAGACCCTCTACCAGCTCCCCACCTCCCCCGAATTCCTCTTCTCCGAGGAGTCCCTCCACCAGCGCCGCTCCTGGGGGGAGAACCTCACCTTCTACACCGGCTCCTCCTACCTCGCCGGTTCCGTCGCTGGCGCCGCGGCCGGTATGGTCTCTGCTTTCAGGTCGATGGAGGCTGGTGACACGTTGAAGCTGAAGGTGAACAGGATCCTGAACTCGTCTGGACATGCGGGTCGGGTTTGGGGCAACCGGGTCGGCGTGATCGGGTTGATATATGCGGGGATGGAGAGTGGTGTGGTGGCGGCGACGGATAGGGATGATGTGTGGAGTAGCGTGGCGGCCGGTCTGGGGACTGGGGCGGTCTGCCGTGCTGCTCGAGGTGTCAGGTCGGCGGCTGTGGCCGGAGCGCTTGGTGGCTTAGCGGCTGGGGTGGCGGTGGCTGCGAAGCAGGCGGCGAAAAGATATGTGCCCATTTGAGTTGTTTTGGTTTTAAAGATTTGCAATTTTGATAGAGTAGGATTGGATCGGATTGGATTGGATATTCAATCAGAATGAATTGAATTGAATTGAATGAATTTGCGATATAATGATATCGGCTAATGTATAAAATAATGTGGTGATGATCGACACTTGAAACATGTTAACATTTCGATGGCAATGGAAAAAAAATGTTTATTGATTGGTACTTGTTATGATATTTGTTGTGTATTGTTTTCACATTTATGGTTGGTTTGTGTTTAAAGATTGAATTTTTATCTTTCGGGTGTTTGGATTGATTTGTTGAGTTTTATGATCCTTTAGTTTTGATGCAGTGAATAAATGGAGGTTATGACTGAAATATGAGAATTTGATTAATTTGGGATAGATGATATTGACTGATGTTAAAAGGATGTGGTGATGATACACTTTGAAAATGTTGACATTTTGATGGCAATGGGAAAAAGTTTATTGATTATTATTTGTTATGATATTTGTGGTGTAAGCTTTTGATATTTATGGTTGGATTGTGTTTAAAGGTTGGATTTTTTATTTTTGAATGTTTTGATTGATTTGTTGAGTTTTTGACTGATTCATTAAGTTTAATGGTCCTTTAGTTTTGACAGAGAGAGATTGAGATGTCGGCAATAGTGATATATTGACTGAGCTAGTTATAGTAAATTTTGTGGTACTAACTTTAATGTTGAAGGAAGTTACTTGGATTCTTGCTTTCGTAGTTGTCTAATGCTAAAAATTGTTTTCGTTGAACTATGATATTGGTGTTTTTGTGTGGTTTGAAGGTGGTGATATAGGGTGACTTTTCCAATTTGTTTGGTGCTTTTGTGAGGTTTGAATGTAATATATATATGTAGGGTGACTTCTCCAATTTGTTTGGTACATTTTTTTCTGTAATTTTTTTATCATATTTAGTTGCTAGGTTCAAGGATTGATCTCCCCAAGTAGTATTTATTTTAAACGTGTTCCAGCCATTTGCATCCCATTTTATGGTAGCTAACGGATTGAGAATAGAATTCATTCTTGATCTGATAATTGTTATGCTGCCGTGTATTATATTAAGGTTGGAGCTAGTGTCTAGAGCATAAACCTAGAGCAAAATTGATGCTTCATATGTTAGGTATTGAATTTTTCTCTTTCTTTGGGCTTCTCTTACACACATTGAGCTCTTAACGAAATTATTTTACTTTGTATGTGTTAGTTAACATGGTACATATATATATATACACACACACTAGTGAATGGCCAACTTTGCATCTTCATCATGTGATAAATACATTTTACCACAAGCTTAACTTGTTAAACAAAACCTTTTCATCGTATTGGTTTTTTCATGTGTAAGTGACGCATAGTTGAAAGCATGGTGGTGGCCACCTTTTTGTAATTAGTTAATTGTAAGTCATTTACTTCTAATACATTTTTATTACCTTGAAATATACGTAGAAGAGGATTTTTAAAAAACCTCATTTTTCTCATATTAATTTGAGAGTTATGAAGTGTCAACTGCCACTAGTTTAAACACGTGTCACTCATATCCAAAGAAACTAGAGTGGTAACTTTTGGTTTAATGCAATAAAGGTATAATGTTTTTATTAGACAATCAACACATCTGAAAGTTTCGTTTGCAACAAATTTGACCAAGGTTTCTGATGATACTAACACATGATATAGGAGAGTTTGGAGAAATTTGCCCAAATCTCAGCTGACAATATTGGTGTCAAATCGTAGTATTCCACCATCAGTAACTTCTTAATGTCAGTTCTTACATCTTATGGCATGCTACTGTAAGATGAGCTTTTACATTGTGCTTGTTTTATTACATGTTGCATTTGATCTGGGGGTATGAACTATGCATTTGCGGACCAGGTCCATAAATGTGGTGAATGTCTACCGCGAAAGCAGGGTTACACTATCATCTCTGTCTAGCGTTAATTTGAGAATATATGCTGTTGTCAAACTGACAATATTGGTGTGTTCTGCTTTACGTGTTGATTGATATTTGTATCGACGGATGCCCTAATATTTTTTGCCTATGCTGTTTTGTAAAAATAGTAATGACTAAATTGTTGTAGTTTCAGCTGTAAATAGACCTATGCAAACTTGGTTACTCTCAATTGATTATGGTTCATGAGGCTGTTGATATTAAAAAGTCTTGTTCTTTTTTTTTATTTTATCTTTTGTACGAAATGGACAATTGAAAGACCATGTCACAGTGCAGTTTTTATTGGATGGTCCCTATGAAATCTTACCATAGAAAGTTTTCACTTAAAGAAGATTCTCAAAATGGATGGTAAACCGGTTCAATGACTGAATATAGTTGATGCAGCTAGTTGTTAGAGAGAACCCTCGATTCCAATTGGTAGTAAGACACTGAATCTTGTATTCAATTTTTTTTTAAAATGAACAGTATTATTTTAAGTCTCGATATAATTGAATCGGTTCAATGACCGTACAAATGGACGATTTCAAAGAAAATTCCATAGGTGATTTGAGAGTAAACATAACATCAGTCTCTTTTTTCTTTTCTCTGCAGCATGGAATTATTATGATCATTCAATCAAAACAGTAACACTACATCAAACCCTCAAAACAGATCATAGGGTTAATGAAAATTATCATCCACATCAAAAGGGATAGTAGTTACACTCCGCAAAATCATGTTCATAGTTTCATGCCTCTGATCCCGCAGCTTTTATTCCAAAAAAAATCATCTGTACCTCGTTTTCCCGAGAAAATACTAAAACAGAAGGCGCTCAACATTACAATCCTGGCAATTCAAACTTGGATAAACTTCTGGGATTTGAACACAGATCCCTCATTTAGATTGTCGATATAAAGCTAAAACTCGTTTGATTTTTTAGAAGAAAAAGGAAAAGGAGCATGCACGCGCAAAAGAGAGAGATAACAACCGTTTGATTTACAGCAACATTGATTCTGGATTCTCAATGTATCCTTTGAATGCTTTAAGCCATTCCGCGCCAATTGCACCTGTTTAGGCAAAAAGCAGAACCAATAGAGTGAATGATATTTGTCTCGAGGACATTGGAGTTAAGCTTGACTAGAATATATTAATATCTTACCATCTATTACACGATGGTCACAGCTTAGTGTTACGGACATGAAGGAAGCAAACTTGTATTGGTCGGGACCCGAACTAGGGACAACCCTCTTCTCAGCTGCACACAAAAGATTAAGGTTCAAAGCAGAAAATGGATATGACAAGTGATGAGATTGATGAATTTAGTTTGAACATGATAAAATTAAGCACTAATTTTACCAGAACCAACTGCAAGAATGCCAGATTGAGGAGGGTTAATGATGGCACAGAATTGCTTGATGCCAAAGGGTCCTCCCAAATTGGATACAGTAAATGTGCCTCCCTGCAAGGAAGAAGTTAAAAAAAGAAAAGAAAAGAAAAGAAAACGGTGTTCAGACAACAACATGAATGATCATCCTCCTTTTGACAACCATTTGTGTAAAAGAGTGACTTTTGACCTCATAATCTTCCGGTTTTAAGCTGTTCTCTCTGGCTTTTTGGGCCAATATTTTAACCTCTTCACTGATTGCGGATAGGCCTTTCTTGTTCGCATCCTGCAATTAACATTATGTAAATTGCAATCAACAAAATGCTTTTATATTGCACCAAAGTAAGAAATTAACGGGATAAGAGAAATATTTTGTACCCTGATAACAGGGACATATAGTCCATTATCAGTCTGCACTGCCACATTGATATTCACATTATTATACCTGGAATTGAAGCCAATAGCAGATGTTAGATTGATTCTGTACCATCAGTCAATCATATTATTTCTACAGTCATTTACTTACTGGCGGATATATTCATCAGTCCATGAACTATTGCACTGAGGAACTTTACGAAGAGCCAATGCTGCAGCCTGCAATTGTATGTACATTAACACGATATTAAATAGCTGTTCGACAGCTGAAACATTAAACAAAATATTCAAACCTATGATGTGATGTGCAATTCATTATTCTATAATCTAATAATGACAGTTTAAATGGAGCACATGGGAAAAGATACAATAAAGTCAACATAAATTCTAGAATAAGAGTTAAAAGGGAACTACTACTTCCAAAGGAAACAGCAATGTAATCTGATGAGAGAACATGCCAAGCAACAACATTTGCCCCACAACAAAACCTATGACTGTTGCTATTCCGTTAAATTCATTATGAATTCATTAGCAGGCACCCCAAGCCTCAATAAATAACAAAGAAATGCTCCAGTTTCCGGATTGGACCAATTATCATGTACAGGAAAGCTAAATACCTTAATTACAAGATCATTGACTGATATCCGCTTCCCACCTGCAGCCTCTTGTATGGAATTGAGTTGGCTTCGTAAACTGCAAAAATAACATGTTAAATTATCAAATATTCAAAATTTGTCAACATCTCAAGAAATTCCATAAGCAAATACTTACTCCATAAGTTTGTCAACACATGTATCTACTGATAGGTAATAATGCGGGATGGTTTGCTTGGAGAACAACAAGCGTGAAGCTGTCACCTGTAGTAAATGCATAAGCTATTACACTCAGAAAAGTGTGATAGAAAAAGAATAAAATGAACTGTCAACTGATAGAGAAATAGGGGCATTGTTTAGAAGTTGGAGAACCAGCTTTGTACAGGAAGATTTGGCCAAAGCAGAATGAAATTATAGATTAAAATATTCACCCAACAACTCTCATTAGATAAAATGAACTCTTACGTTTTCATGAAAACCATGACAATAACGATGATTCAAAATTGTACCTTTCTTATTTGCGAATGAGGGATGTCTACATAGTCCAAAGCTGCAGGTGCATCTTTAGCCTTTGGAGTTTTGGCTGGAGCCTCTTTCCCATGAGTAGCTACATTGTAGAAGAAACTCTTTAGTAATCAGCTATAGTGACTACTAGGGCAAGACATGTCTACACCAATGGGAAAAAATGCAAGCAAGGAATGACAAGTACACATTCGTGACGTATACATCATTTAAATATAATGATAAGAGCCATTCATATCAATCCTGAGCATAAAATTAAGATATAATACCCAAATAATCTTCAATATCAGCCTTCACAATGCGTCCATCAAGACCTGTTCCCTTAATGCTCGAGAGCGGAACCTATATTCAGATAGCCAGAAAAGGAAAAAGAGAGAAAGCACACAGTAATTATTAGTAGATTAACAACAATAATGGCGTCTTTTTACTGATGTAAAACTTTCAACTCTAGTACTTAAAATGACCAACCTTGTTATCTTCAGCCAACTTCCTTGCAAGAGGACTAGCAAAAATGCGATCTTCAGAAGATGCTGAGCTGGGCTTGGAGACCGTAGGCTCTGGTGAACTGACAGGTTTTTCAGCCATCTCTTGCTTGGGTGGAGGAGGAGGAGGAGGAGAAGAATCTTTAGCTGCAGCAGCACTGCAATCTGATGCTGATGGAGTGTAATCCTTGAACTTGGCAATGTCCTCCTCATCTTCAACAGTAATAGCAATTACCTACATGAGAGCACAAACACTATTTATATGCATATTTAGACACTGCTTCTAATGAGACACGAGTATATCCAAGATAGAATCAACATCTCAGGATCTCAGAAACTCCAATTTCAAACAACCGTCCCGGATAGAACATATATAAGCATGTACGTATCTCACAGATAAAATCAATACCTCACCAACTTTAATTTCTTTTGCTCCATCCCCCTTCAAAATCTTGGCAAGATAACCTTCCTCCATGCATTCCATCTCAACTGTAGCTTTATCCTGTTGATATATAACAGTGTCAGGTAAAATCTCAAATTTCCAAGATGGGGTATACAGATAAACCAGAGACCTCGTTAAGCACTTAAAATTAGGCGAAAAACGGAACTAAAAACCTACAGTTTCAACTTCACAGAGTACTTCACCAGGAGAAAGCTTATCACCCTCTTTCTTCAACCACCTTGCAATGTTACCCTGTATAGCAGAAAAGTATCACTCAGCATAAAACAACAAATCTAGAATGTATGTTTTGTACTAAGATTAAGATAGGTAAATGCCTCGGTCATTGTTGGTGAAAGAGAGGGCATCCCAATCTCTTGGTGAGGAGGAAGACCTGGATAAATTTTTTAAAAACTTATCAATAAATTACATTAGTAATCATGCATGTACAATACATCAACCAATTTGAAATATAAGTGCAATGAATAATAAATACATTGAACTGAAAGCGCAAATGGAAGTTCTGCGCAATAAATAATAAAACTTTTACATCTGGACAAGAACAGAGAACTAATCTGATTCTTGACAAAAACACTATAACACAGTACATCATGTCACATAACTAGGAAAGGGAACATCTATGGAAGGAAAAATTTAGATCTATATATCTTTTATAACTCTAGAGTGTGACTCATCCCTTGGCACTAATAGACTGAATGATACATAATGGCCCTAATACATGTGGTCGTTTAGGACAGACAAACTACAGATGACAGAAAAATGGCCCCTGTTCTGGGACATGATATGGTTCAAGCTTTACAAAAAGCAGGCAAAGAGCACATAATTTTAATTATAGTTTTGTAACTAGAATATAGAGAAGGAATTTGCCTATTATTTTTTCAACTGATATCTCATTACCTTGTAGAATGGTTTCAGGTGAAAAAGACCACACTCAGGTACAGTTGGTAGGATGAAAAGATCAAATCAAAAGAAAGAAAATGGAAAAGCTATACCTTATATGAGGCATTTAAAAAAATTATAAGGTGTACCTGAGTCAGATGAAAATCCTCTCCTTGACAGTATCTGGGAACTGATAACGGATAAGGAAACAGGTTATGCAATTGACAATTACCAAGATATCATTTGACTCAGAAAAGAGGATAGTGGGAAGAAAATGACAGAAGATCAAACAACATACCATACAAATCGCTTATTGAATAATGATCGAGACATCAAATTTCCAGATGATCTTGTTGTACTTGAAACATTATTCTTAAATACACCTAATGATGGTACCTACATAACAAGGTGCGAAACATTTAACATTTACTGACAATGCATTTTCTTTTACAGTAACTAAATGTAATTGAAGATAGTAAAGAAATGGTCATAGAAGAAATGTAGAAGGTGCGATGTAGAGGCTGTTAGTATTTAACTACTCATTATTCAATTTATTGGTCGTACTTACAGTGTTAATGTTTGTTGAACTGAAGTTCCTTTCACCCCTCTCCAAACAGCCATGACGACGAATTTTTAGAAGATCTGAAAAGATTAGCAATCCTTAATGAACAGCACTAAAACAATTTAAAAACAAAAAATACACAATATGAATTAAACCACCTCCATGGATGTGTGAACTTATTATCTGTGAGGACAAAAAACATGTACTTGCAAGCTCAAATAGGTTTGCAAGGGATCAAACTTTACTAAATGAATATATAACAGACAAACTCCTCAAATCTCTGGTCCCCATTTATAAAATCTGTTTTTCCTAATCTATCAACTAAAAGAAAAGCAAAAAAGAATCATGATGTCAAGAGATCATTTCATCTAGATATAACCATGTAGCCTAAACACATGGACTCGTTCAACACTTAATTTAGTGGAATTCATTAATTTACATTGGTAAACACTTGATTAGCAAAAGAAAAAAGTCTTCAAATCATCAAGGCCAGCTACATACCATCTCTTTTACAAACGGCCTCATTTGAAAACCAACGAACGAAAACAACATGCTCGTGCTGCAGTAAATTGGAGACATTCCTTAACTGCAAAGAAAAACACAAGAATAATACACAGTTAAATCACAAGAATAAGAATTCAAAAGATAACAATATAAAACTAACCAAATTAAAAGCTCATTAACACTTAACATGCAATCAAAATAGAAACCACTTATCAAAACATGAACTTTAAACCACAAAAGCCACAATTAAACTTGATGTTCCAACAACATAACATCACTTTCAAACCCCTACACACACATCTACCACTTACAACAACAACAACCAAAACCAACACAACCCAAAAAAAAAAAAAATGGCACTCAAATGAACCAAAAACGAACAACACAAAATTGACACAAATCAGCACCAAAGACGGTACCTTTTTCGAATGATTGATGATGTGAGATGCATAGGCCATGATCAAAACCTCTCCAAACACAAATTTCTTAAATTAAAAACAAAAACACAAAAAAACAAAAGCCAAAACAGGCACGCCCCAGATGAAAAGATTGAAACTTTGACAATAAAATGGAATCTTTTTGTGGTTCTCTCGGACCAAATATCGAAAACAGAAAAGGGTTTCGTTTTTGTTTGGTAAAAACGTGCAAATTGTAGGGTTTGGTCTTGGAATCATTATAGATCTCTCCCTTATTATTTTCAGAGGTTTTTTTTTAAAAAAAAAAAATTGGGCAACTTACACAAAATCCTTGATGTTTGGTGTAATTGCACAGATGTATAAATTTGAGATATAATTACATAAATACTATTTAACATTGCATTACTATGCTAGCTATATCTTTCCTATAAGTTGTAAACCATTAATGGTTGGTCAAAGTAAAAGAAAAACTTAAATATGTTTTATTTACTTTTTAGGTTTAACTATCTTACATAATCAATAATATTACTCATCAATTGTAGTTCTTAAATTGATCGTAAAAGTAGTTAATAAAGTAAGTCTAATGGTTATAATTTATTAGTTATTTTAATAGTTTGATAAGGTAATCAATCCTTTATTTTTTTATTTTTTTTTATTTTTTATTTGCATCTATATTTTTAATTTATAAATTTAAAATAATAGTTATTTCTTTAGTTTATCATTGACCTTTAGATTAAAGAGTATTTAGTACAGTTATAACTTTGGCTAAAGTTAATAGATCATAATAGTGGAGGTAGTTGCACCATTAACGAAATGTTAAGTATTGTTTACGTAATTATGTGGTAATTTATAAAGTCGTATAATTATATAAAAAAATTAGGGTATTGCTGCAATTTATACTTATATTTTTAGTTTTGTGGTAGTTGTGTCTGTACGATCAGTGCAGAGTTGCATAGCGTATGGGCCGTTGATCTGGTGGGACCGGTGGTGAGTTGACGGTGGAGATTGACTGTCTATTTGGGTGACGACTGGGACTCTATTATGTTTGGCGGGCGCTTACCATTCTGAGGCATTGGTGAGTTTTCTCGAGTGTTGTTTTCTTTTTAAAGTATTTTTGTTGTCTTCAACTTTGGATCAATTGCCCTGTGGTGCAGTGGAGGCGCACCTAAAAGGCCTTGGTTCTTAACTAAGATTTGACATTCCATCTTGTCCAATAAAGGTGTGAATTTTTGTTATATATGTGGGTTATTTTCTACACTAGTGTGGGTAGTTCATAGTAATATGACCGTCGCTGATCCGAGTAATATTTTTAGGATCCTATCAGTTTAATCTCATTTATTTTTTGGATTTATATCAGTGCCTCAAAAAAATTTTAAAAAAAATTTTGACAATCGACAATTGGCAAAATATATATATAATTTCGATAAAGACATTTGGATATTTTAAAATCATAAATTACAATCATTCATTTCGTATAAATCTCACTATAATGATGAAACCCACTGAAAAAATGTGATTATAATTTATAATTCAGGATGTTATGTCTTTTTTTTTCTCATAAAGAAGAAGAGGAACCAAGAAAAAATAGGGGAAAAAAAAAACAATTACAATAAAAGCAAAAGAGATTCTCTTATTATGTCTTTCATTTCTTTGTTGTGTAATGATTTATGAACTAATGATGATGATGGCTCAAATATGGGTCTCTCTACCAAGTGTCCTAAAGTTCCTCCACCGAATTGGAATGTGGGATCCTCCCTAAAGATTTCGATTAAAGCAAGCAAATGCCAAACATGAATTCTTTAAAACATATCCAATAAGAACATCCTGATATTTTTATTTCATAATCATAAATTGCAATCACTAATTTCTTGTGAATCCCACCATAATGATGAAACCCATTGAAAATATATAGTTATAATTTATGGTTTAGGATGTACTAAGCATATATATATATATATATATGTGTGTGTGTGTGTGTGTGTTTTGTTAATGAAAAAAATCAAGTGTGATTATAAAACATTACGATGCTATTTTATTTATTTAGTAATGTCTCTTGTGAGGTGGATCACAGACTTAAAAAAATGAACAATTAGAAGGCATTAATAATCAGGAACGAAAATATAATAACATATTAAAATCTAAGTTCTATGGAGAAAGAAAATAAGGAGAACCTGACTCTCCTTACGTGGAGACCAGAGAGGGGGAATTAAGTTTATTTTCTAAAAGAAACTTAATTTTTTATATGCATATGAGGTTTACAAGATTTATTTTTAACTGTTTTTGATAAACCTAATAATCATAAATTATAAACGTCCGAAGGATAAAAAATAAAAAATAAGAAAAAGATAGAATTGAAAAACCGTATAAATATTCTTTTCATATTACATAAGGTTTTACAATTGAATTCGTTTTTTTTTTCTATGTTTTGTTGAAAAAGAAAAAGAAAAGAATACGTCTGGCTTTCTTATACCCATCCCATATATCAGTAAATAATCTAATTACCACTATTTTTTGTTTTGGAGGAGTTCAAAAATACTATGATGACCCTGTAACGTTATATATTTATTTAATCAATAATTCAGTAATCCTAAAGTTTAAGTAATTTCTTTTTTCTTTTAATTATCCATGATTAGTAAAACAAGCTGATAGTAATCCTCACAAATGAATAACAATATATTTGAACTATAACTGTGGTTGTTGGAAATGGACACCACTTTGATAGAATTCGATCTAAATTGATTTTGTACAATGTTTACCTTTCCGGACTTTGAACAGATATTATATAACAAGTTTTATGAGTGTTTTCTCTTTCAAAGAGAAACAAAAATCAATAACGTAACTATCCAACAATCCAACACTAACTATTGAAATGAAGAGCTATTAGTACAATACGA
Organism: Litchi chinensis; assembly: GCA_019925255.1. Taxonomy (NCBI): domain Eukaryota; kingdom Viridiplantae; phylum Streptophyta; class Magnoliopsida; order Sapindales; family Sapindaceae; genus Litchi; species Litchi chinensis. The sequence continues at coordinate 3,150,998 of CM034464.1, read as the reverse complement.
ATAGTCATTACTGCTACACAAAAATGAACTTCGTTATACTAAACATTTTTATAAAAGAGTTATATAAGACATGGACCGATTGATAATCGATGGGTGTAAAACCACTTGCCAAAAGTGGATGCGCTACCATGTTATAGCTAGACATTGATTTTCTAGATTTTATTGTGTAAGTTTTTATTAGATTTATAACATATAACTTCAACTAAATTCTCTCTCTATTACTGAAGTGATAAGCTTTCACATATCACGTGCTCACATTGACGGTTTGGTATAATTAATGAGATTTTCTATACCCAGGAAAAAAAGAAAAAGAAAAATAATTTATTATCATAAATGATGTGAAATGAAATATATAAGGTACATTCTAACATACACTTAGGTATACATATACTAAAAAAAAATGTATGATTGCATTCTAAAATTTATGATTGTAATTTATTATATGTGATTACAACTAAACATGTGAGATTACAATTAGTATATGTAATTACATTTATTGATTTACTAATTGTGATTATATTTACTGATTATAATTAAACATATTTAGTTATAATCACATATAATAAATTATAATAATACATTTAGAATGCAATCACTTTTTTTTTTTGGTAAGTGTATACATACTCAAGTGTATCCAAGGGAACTCCTATAATATATAATATCTATTATTATTATTATAAGAATGGATTGCACAACACCCTCTTATTGTTTACTTAAAAACACCCAAAAACATATTTACCCTTTTATTACACAACATCCTCATTTCGTTAGTTGATTTCCGTCAATTTTAACTATTGACTAGGAATCTTCGTCAAATGACTATTCTGTCTATAAATAAAACAAAAATAATAAAAAATAAAACAAATTAAATGAAATTACATTTTTATTTTCTTTTAAATTTTAAAACTATAAAAAATAATTAAGAATTTAAAAATTGAGATCTCCATCGTCCATCACATGATGGACAGTGGAGATTAATTTAATTTACTTTTAAAAATAAAAATAATAAAAATTAATTTAATAAAAAAGTTTTTTTGAAAAAAAAAAATGAAAGTTGAAGATTTGGAAATTGTTCCAAATCTTCAAGACGCCATCAGCTTCATTAGAGCACCCAAATGCCATCAAACGAACACCCAGTTGCCATCAACATACATATGCCAATCAGAAGAACATCCAATCCAATTAGTCATCAACAAAACCTACTTTTTCTCTACATTTTTTTTTCTCTTTCTTCTTCTGCTACCTTATTCCTTTAACCCTTTCTTTCATTCTCTCATTACCCATCTCCCTTATCGATCTATCTCTTCTCCAATTCTCAAACTTGTCATCTTTCCCTTCGTTGATGCCTTTTTCAAAGACGATGATTAGGTGCCTTTCCGTTTCCTCTCTCTCTCTCTCTTGTCTCAACCTTCATTAAAACCTTGAGATGATTGTTTCCTCTCTGTTTCCATCACTGGAAACTAGAGGTTTCCAACAGTGCTCTAGGTTTCCACCAACCTTGCAGCAACTTAGAAATCTTTGGGTTTCCATTGTTGAAATCTAGAGAGTAACTAGACAAAATGAAAAGATGAACAATTTGGTGATGATAATGATAATGGTTTGAGGTGTTGAAGGTGAACAATTTGTGGTGATAATGATTTGTAAAATATATTGTTGAATTGTTGAATGTGTTGAGAATGATGGACATTTGGTACTGTTTTTGATGATCTAGTTAGAGGTTGATGATGGTTAAAGATTAACTAAGTTAGGTTAATGATGGTTGGAGTCCTAGAGATGAAGTGGGTTGAGGTTTCACTCAAAACTCAAATTGTCTCTCTCTCCCTCTCTTTTTTTTTTTGGGTGTTGAAACACCAAATCTGGGGAACAATTTGAAGTTGGCGTTTTGATGGGGAAAGATTAACTGAGTGATTTGAGAGATGATTAGGAAGATGTTGAAGAACACAAATTTTTTCAATTGTTTTTTTGTTCCCATTTTTTAGGGATTTTTTTTTAAATGTTGATGATCTCAATTTTTTTTTTATTTTTTTTTTTTTTTTAATTTTCTACAATTTAAATTGTAAAAGAAAATTAAAAGTAGTAAAATCTAAAATGGCTTTAAGCTAGATGGATTTGACTAACTTTAACAGTTTTTTACTAACGAAATGAGAGTATTGTGTAATACAAGGATAAATGTGTTTCTGGGTGTTTCTAGGCGAATTCATTCTTATTATAAACTACCAAGACTTGTGATTCTTGTGAAACCTCATGTAACACATTACTATTTTTTAATTCACACTATCCGCCCTATCAAGATATGCTCCTTTGTTATTTTATTTTCTTATATATATATATTGTTATAGTTATGAATCATGTAAGCTCAACAAATAGATAATGAGCCTTCACATTAAAGTATGATATTTGTCCTTTTGAAATTAAAAATATCAAAATTCATTTATACTTGACCATTTATTGCTCAGAGATTGATAAAATTTAAATTTAAAAATCTAGATTTTTAGATTTTATTAAAATACAATCTTTAAATTTTTTAGCTGTGACATAAATTCAATCAACATAATTATTTGATTTTTTTGCCCCTTCTCTATCAATAATAAATTTAATTTATTAATTGTCAAATGAATTTAATGGATGAAACTGCGATTTTAAACCATCAAACTATTTTCAATTACTCTATTATTTTGTATAAGTACTAGTAGTTGAGGTTTAATATTCGAATCATTTAATTTATATAAATCCAACAAAGATTGTTTAATATTTAAGTTCTATATATGTCTATTAAAACTATTCCAACTAAAAAGTGTTTTTCCTTCATGTTTATTGCGAGGGCTTTGCTTCCCATCTTTTGAATTTCCCGTTAAATGTGGGGAAATCATTTTCTTTCGTAGCAAAAATTATATTGAAATAGTTAATGTAGTTCTTTACTTTGATAACCCTTTATAGACTCTAACATTAAGATTTATAGTTCTTTTTGGTTTCAAAATGAAATTACTCGACATGATAGAAAATCTACGCTTTCATTGAACTGCATGTTTAACACGACAGACCTTGACATATATTATCATTAAAACTTTTTGTTCTACGTCAATTTAAAAAGAAATAATATAGCCTACATATACATATGTTTATGCATTGACATGCTTTGACATTCCTATTTTCTTTAAAAAAAAAAATAATGATTTTTTTTTTTTTAAAGAATTTACTTGACATGATATTACAGACTCATATTCACATACTTTAACATTAGAACTTTCAATTTTATAAATTTAATAAAGAAATTTCTCAACATGATATTAAATTACATGAACATGCTTTCATCTAGCTACATGTACACATGTTTGATAAGTCTAGATGAACTTTGACATTAAAATTCCCTGTTCCATATTGATTTAAAAAGGTAAATCATCCAAACATGATATTATTAAATTATTGATTGAGTAAAGTGATTAATCAATAATAATAATTTTATTTAGGGGGAAGGACAAAAGTGGCATATTTAAGTAGTGACTTAACATTTGTGTCCCTGTCCCTTAAAATGTAACAATAGGGGCTCAAATGATATATAAAAGTACGAAAATACCCTTCCAGTTAAAATGTGGTTTTGAAAAAAACCTGTTCCCCCCAAAAGCAGACCTTGAAAAAAACCTTTTGCCTCTCGTAAACAACCTTTTGCCTCCCAAAAAAAACCTTTTGGCTCCCAAAATCAACAACAGCCTCTGCCTCCCCAAAAATCAACACCCGTCGTCGTCTATCCGCACCGTGCACAGAGCCACGCAGCGCCGTCGTCGTTGTCTGCCCTTTGCCATCGAGTTGTCTGTGTCAGCCTTGCATGCGCGGCCACCGAAAACTCATCTCCTCGGTGTGAAAGTCGAACTCGTTGCCTCCCCCACCGTTGGTCGCTTTCGTCGTTCCCTTCCTCAGGCGGAGCCGCTGTGCCCCTGACTTCGTTTGGTCACTCGCAGACGAGAGTTTGTTTGGTCGCTACGAAACGCGAAGCCCCTACCTCCCCCTCTATTGGCCGCGACTGTCTACCTTCCTCACACAGAAACTGGTACATCACACAACTTGTATTTCAGATTTTTGAAGCATAGTTTGGCTTGAGTTCTACATTGCTGTCCAAATTTGGCTTTGCTTCATGTTTCGAACTTTACTTGTAATATGGAAGTTTGATTCTTTACTCTGTTGTGATCAATGATTTGTAAAAATGAGTTATGAAAGTGACTAAAGGTGTAAGCTTTGTCTTTGTTGAATGAAACTGATTTATGTTTTTGAAGTAGTGATGGAAATTGACAAATGGGGTATTCGTTTTGTGTGACATGTACTACTTGTCAATTTTTATAACAAAATCGAAACAATAATCTGTGTTCTTCTATATTCTGAACTTGGAAATCAGAACAGACTTTGAAACCAAGTAGAACATGCTTTGAAATCAGAACATGACTAGTGTTTCTAACACAAGTGGTGTCATTGGTTTATGGAGGAAATCGGTATCCAAAACACTAGTCACACCAAGGTGCGAGTGTTAATAATACTAGTTATGTCGGTGTGATTAATGGTGCTGTGGATATATGCAAAAAGCTAGTAGCCAAAACACTAGTCACACCAATCTGACTAGCATTAATAATGCTATTAAGCTTGGTGTGACTAGTCGTGCCATGAGTTGATGGAAAAAAATCAGTAGACAAAACACTAGTCACACCAAGGTGACGGGTGTTAGTAACACTAGTTACTTGGGTGTGACTAGTGTTTTGCAATTGGTTTTTTTCAATCAACTCATGGCACCACTAGTCACACCGAGCTGAATAGCATTATTAACACTCGTCGCCTTGATGTGACTAGTGGTGCATTAGGTTGATGGACAAACCAGTAGAGAAAGCACTAGTCACACCAAGGTGGGGAGTGTGATTAATGCTAGTTCTGTCTGGGTGTGACTAGTGGTGCATTAGGTTAGTGGACAAACCAGTAGAGAAAGCACTAGTCACACCAAGGTGGGGAGTGTGAATCATACCAGTTCTGTCTAGGTGTGACTAGTGGTGTATTAGGTTGATGGAAAAAAGCAGGAGCAAAACCACTAGTCACACCAAGGTGGGGAGTGTGAATAATACAAGTTCTGTCTGGGTGTGACTAGTGGTGCATTAGGTTAATGGACAAACCAGTAGAGAAAGCACTAGTCACACCAAAGTAGGGAGTGTGAATCATACCAGTTCTGTCTGGGTGTGACTAGTGGTGTATTAGGTTGATGGAAAAAACCAGTAGCAAAACCACTAGTCACACCCAGACAGAACTGGTATGATTCACACTCCCCACCTTGGTGTGACTAGTGCTTTCTCTACTGGTTTGTCCATTAACCTAATGCACCACTAGTCACACCCAGACAGAACTTGTATTATTCACACTCCCCACCTTGGTGTGACTAGTGGTTTTGCTCCTGCTTTTTTTCATCAACCTAATACACCACTAGTCACACCAGACAGAACTGGTATGATTCACACTCCCCACCTTGGTGTGACTAGTGCTTTCTCTACTGGTTTGGCTAATATAGTTTACTTTCTATGTTATCAATTAAGGTAAAGAGCTTGCAATTAATACATATATATTTTTATTTGTTTGCAGATGGAAGACATTAACTATGATCAATTTTTGAAGATACCTAGATCAGAATGGGTATCAAGGAGGTCGATTAACATGCACTCCAAGTTTGACGTGATAGGCTTGATTGAAAATATATTGCGTCGGGAAGGGGAGTACGAACTAGCTGAAGAAACAGTTTTCAGGTATTTATTAAAAATACCTGCTCAACACATGTTTGCTGCCCGGTTGATTCAGCAATTACTTCAAAGAGAAATTAATTTGGAAGAAGCAAGTCCGCATGAGATGTGGTTTTCCATTGGGGGCAGGAAGAGTAGGTTTTCCCGTGTTGAGTTTTGTCTAATGACCGGATTACGTTTCGGTCCATTACCTGATATTATTCAACGACCATATGTCATGGTACCTGGGGGGATACACGATCGATACTTTGATGGGAAAATACCATTGCTGCTTTCCGAGATACACAACCATCTTGCCACCAAGGAATTTCACCAACAAGGAGATTGTTTGAAGATGGCCCTTGTGTTGCTAGCAAACATCGTATTATTTGGGCAACTTTCGAAGGGCAAAACGACATTATGGTTGTTAATGTTGGTAGAGAATATAGAGGAGTGGAATGCATTTCCATGGGGACATTATGTTTTCAAGTTAACGCTGTACTATTTGAGAACAGCGGTTGGAAAACGTAATTATTATGGGTTTCCTTATGCTTTACAGGTTGGTTTTTATTTGTTTTGTTTCATGTCTTGATGTATATTTTATATGTTTATATTTTGTATTATAATATTGAACTTGTAGTCATTTTTGTATTTACAGATATGGGTGATGGAGAACATCCCATCAATGAGAGAAATGTTAGCTACTCGGGTATCGAGTGTTAGATACCCAAGAATGTTGAAATGGAGTTTCAATCGACGCCCAAAAACTTTTCAGCAGCAGCTTAAACAAATAGAGGAGCGTGGAGATGTAAGTTTGAAAAACGGTTATTATATTTTACCAGTTTTGATTGTTTCTAACATTTGAATATATTGGTTATAGTTTGTTCCAGTTCGTGAGTTGTTCAGACCAAAGAAGGAGGAGACCCGCCAAGATTACTGGAAGGGTATTAAGATCAGTTTGGATGAAGGTGTGGAATTTGTTCCACTCACAGTAGTGGATACTGATGAAGGTGATAATGATGCCAGTGTGAATAGTCCAATACATCGTCGTGAGAGACAGAAGAAATGGTCGCGCACTTCATATCCATCTCCCCCCACCCCCCCAGCAGCAGAGGACTCAATACCATCGAATATGTCTGCAGAAGTTAGTACATTTCATAAAACCATTATTACGTAAAAGCTCATGTTTTTTTTTATCATTTGAATATCATTGTTCTTCTATGTAGGGATTGGAGAAATTAATGGAGTTAGTGAAGAATGTGATGGAGGAAATCCCGCGACGTATGGAGGACTATATCGATAAAAAGTTGGAGGCATTAGAGGGTCGATTAAATGATCGTATTGATAAAGCATTTGAAAATCGTCAGCAATATTCAGCTGATCAGGTATGTGCACAATAGTGTCAGTTAGTATGCTTTTGTAATGCTCGCATGTTCGTCGAATATAACCAACTTTCGTTGAATTAGGGGTATCATAATTATACATTCTCTACACATGGGATGCAAGATGATGTCCAACCTGCCCAGTTCACTTCTTTTGTCGCACAATCAGTTCCTACAAATGCAGCAGTGACTCCCCCACCTACTGTTGTGACACATCAACCAAGTCCATTTAGAGAATCACATGACGCATGTGGTTCTACTGAGGAGGCACAATCAGGAGGGCTACAAGAGGTCCCAAATAAGGAGGTGCTGCATGTTTATGAAAAAAAGGGAAAAGGAAAGACAACGAAGGATAGTCAGGGGTTGTTGGCAAGTCAGTTGGAGGAATTGTACGGTGAAGGTTTTAATCTTGACAGTGTTGTTAATATGATGGCGGAGGATGTCCAAGTGGGTGATGATAATGATGTCATATTTGCGGATGCTCCCCGTCCGGAGACACAGGCTGATCGAACTGTTAGAGTAAAGATTGCATCAAAATATTGTGCTTCTCCGTACATCAATCCTTGGGCAACAGAGTCTGCAATACTGTCGCAGAAGAAAAAGGAATATATTATCTTCAAGAAAGCAAAAAAGAGTGCAGCCCTGTGAGTATATTTATGATTTCTCTTCAATACAAGTCAATTTGAAGGTTTGTTTATTAATGATTTATATTTATATTCATTTAGACTGAATATTGGCACCGAGTTGTTTGCGGATTGGTCGTTCTTTGTTGAGTTAGAGAAGCCGAAAGTTTGGATGACAAATGAAGTGAGTAACTCGTTTAATATGTCAGCATTGACTTTATCTTTGAAATATGTTGCCAACTTTTATGTATAAGTTTACTTTTGTTAATTTGTGTGGAATTGTTTTTGTTTGAATACAGCACATTGATGGGATTCTAGCACTTTTTGGCAAGCGGAGAAACGAGTTCCCCAGTCTATTTGTTGATGATATTGCAGTGTTGTGTGTTGATTTCTTTGTAAGTTTAGGGTCTTATTACATTTAATTAGAATTTATTATAACATTGTTGTACAATCTAATTTGTTGTCACATGTTATGGTATAATTTGCAGTCAAAATTGTCAGAGGCTTGGAAGGAAATTCATCCAAATGTGCAAGAACCATTTACTGGTCAATTTGATCCATTATCGTTCAATGCCCCTGATGATTGGATACTATATGGTAGCGGAGAAAAGCCGGCATGGGGGAAGAGATGGACACTTGTAAACACAGTAAGTATGCCTTTATGACCAAACACAATGTTTTGTCACCATGGTTTCTTGTAATTTTTTGTTGTTTCTTATGCAGTTGTTAATTCCGTGTGCGGTTGGATCTCCTGATGGTCATTGGATCTTATGTAAGGTAGATTTATCACAGTGGAGTATTGTTATATATGATTCATTGTCATATAAGATCCCAGCCGAGTCGACATATAGAGAGAACCAGGTGATGCCTTTGCGGTACTTGTTGCCTTCTGTGTTAGCAAAGTCAGGTTATTTTGAGGAGAAACACATGGAGAGGAGAGGGGACTGCTTTAGTGTACAAACCATGAACCATAAAAGCATACCAACTCAGAAGGATGACAGTAGTTGTGGTGGATTTGTATGTAAGTATGTCGACTGTATCATTAGGAAAGGTGTATCATGGAATTGGCGGCTATCGGACATTCACAAGATGAGAAGGGAATACGCCTTTGCCATATTTTGTAATGCTGTTGAGGCCAATGACATGTAATTGGGCTTTACATTGCCACATTCATATATCAACATGTATATATATATATAAAGTTATTTACAGCTCCAACGTTACCTTTGTGTTTTTTGCTTAAATATTTTGTGTGATATTTGAGGTGTTATGTTAAAGTTTGGCTATCCCTTTTATAATCTTGAAAACCAGTGACCAAATTTTCATTTATATTTTTTCTAATTTTCTGGAATTACATACCAGTCCTCAGCACCTGTGGAGCTCACTGAAGCAGAAACAGAATATGCAGTTAATGTTGTTAAGCACATTTTTGATAGGCATGTTGTGTGACGAGTGTGATTAATACCAGTTCTGTCTGGGTGTGACTAGTGGTTGATTTCACTGATGGTCGCTTAAACCAGTAGAGGAAGCACTAGTCACACCAGTGTGACGAGTGTGATTAATACCAGTTCTGTCTGGGTGTGACTAGTGGTTGATTTCACTGATGGTAGCTTAAACCAGTAGAGGAAGCACTAGTCACACCAGTGTGACGAGTGTGATTAATACCAGTTCTGTCTGGGTGTGACTAGTGGTTGATTTCACTGATGGTCGACCACTAGTCACACCCAGACAGAACTGGTATTAATCACACTCGTCACACTGGTGTGACTAGTGCTTCCTCTACTGGTTTAAGCAACCATCAGTGAGATCAACCACTAGTCACACCCAGACAGAACTGGTATTAATCACACTGGTGTGACTAGTGCTTCCTCTACTGGTTTAAGCAACCATCAGTGAAATCAACCACTAGTCACACCCAGACAGAACTGGTATTAATCACACTCGTCACACTGGTGTGACTAGTGCTTCCTCTACTGGTTTAAGCGACCATCAGTGAAATCAACCACTAGTCACACCCAGACAGAACTGGTATTAATCACACTCGTCACACTGGTGTGACTAGTGCTTCCTCTACTGGTTTAAGCGACCATCAGTGAAATCAACCACTAGTCACACCCAGACAGAACTGGTATTAATCACACTCCCCACCTTGGTGTGACTAGTGTTTTTGCTACTGATTTTCAAGATTATAAAACATAGCACAAGTTAACTAGTGACAACAGAACCTGTTTTCATACAAATCCTTAAGAATGTCACTACTGTGATTAACAAGATCACCAAACACAGACACAAACTAGTTTATTAGTAAATGAAGATAGTTTTGCATTTGTTACAAATCAAAACAACGATATTTGAACAACCAAAATACAAGGTTATTGTTGACATTGTTCTGGTACAGTGGGTCGGAGAGCATTCTTACAAGTCTTGCTATTGTGTCCTACTTGATGGCAGGTCCGACACTTTCTTTGTCTTCTTACTTGGGTAACAGATGCTTCACTATTGTTCATAGGGGGTCGTTGAGATGGATGTGGATTACGACAGTTTTGTCGATAATGGCATTTTTGCCCACAATGGGAGCATTTCAAAACCCTTCCGCTATTCTCGCCAGCAGATGGAATCCTTTTCTTTCTAGGCCTGCCAGCTTGCGAACGCCATGGTGGTGGTAAAACAATCATGTTTTGGATGTGTTCTGGAACTGTCCATTCATCTGGGTCAGGAACCGGGAAGATAGCACCAGCATATGCAGCCAATAGATTGGGTGTTTTGTAACAGTCGGATATGTAGGGGATGAATGACCTATTACAATACTTGTACAACCGAAAACAATATTAAACTTTTATTCTACAATTAAAGCAAAACCTCGTAAATATTATGGTCTTACCTTAGCACCGCAAGTGCATGTGAACATGGTAAAAGATCCATCTGGAATGCCACACAAGTACACGTCCTTTCGGTTAGATTGACAACGGTCTTCCTACTCCCAACCTTTACAGCATACTTGCTATCATCGATTGGTGTGACCGTGTAAGTTTGTGAGTCTCTAGTATACTCTGCAATTTTCTTCTCTGCCCATTGTGTTATCTCTGCTGATATTTTTTCTGCATTCTTCCGGCGGTCATAAAACCATCTTTGCATCATACCCCTTATATACTCAACCAAAGTCGTTAATGGATATTGGCGAGCTTTAACCAAGCATGAGTTCATGCATTCAGCAATGTTGGAAGTTAAAATCCAGTAGCGCCTTACTGGAGACATTGCCAATGCCCATCTATGTGGTCCAAGTTCGATTAATTCTCTATGCGCCGTTGGGTGTATTTTGCTAAGGTCTTCCATCATGCCCCAAAACTTGGATTGACGATAACACCTTGATGCGCGATGGAATAATCCGGTGACAGTCTTATTTTTGTACAAATTTTTCACATTTTGTGTCATGTGATACATGCAAAGGCCATGATGTGCATCGGGGTATACTTTTTCCATCGCTACTTTAATTCCAAGATGCCGGTCGGATATGAACATGCAATTCTCTGGACACCCAATTACATTTCTCAACTTTGTTAAAAACCATGACCATGATTTCTCATCTTCAACATCCCCAAATCCAAATGCTAAGGGATACACTTGCTCGTTTGCATCTTTACACGCCGCAATGAACATAATCCCACCAAATTTCCCTTTCAAATGTGTTCCATCAATGGCAATAACTGGTCTAATCACTTGACGAAACCCAGATATACTAACACCATAAGCAATAAACATGTATAGAAACTGGTTGCTGTCATTTGTCTCAATGTTTGTGACTGTACCTGGGTTAGCTAACTCCAACTGATAACAATACGCAGGCAACTGTTCAAATGACAACTCTGCAGACCCAAAAACGTTGTCTTCAGCATGATCTTTGGCTCTCCGACATTGATTATATGGCAAAATAACTCCATAATTAACTTGAATTTCTGCTTGGATTTCTTTGGGTTTCATGCTTTGACCACTGACTTGCAATTTCGGAGTGATAAGGTCTCCGATTAATTTTGCACTCACTTTCCTGCACCGTCGATGTACACTATCAAGCGAACAACAATGTTGTTTTCGGAATTTTCGCACCTCCCATTGGTCTCCAATCTTTGTTTTGATGGCTACAAGCTGAAATTTACAATTCTTATCCTTGCACCTAACATCATAACGGATGTTGTTTGATTTCTTGACCTTTTTACAAAAACCTTCCTTCAATGCATACATCTCTACAGCTTTACCCATATCACGCTTTGAAGGAAATATTTTCCCTCTGAAGAAATGATGGTCTTCTCTTTCTGACACTTCAGTGGCGATTGTACGAAATGCGGAAAGATCTATTCCAGGGATGCACCATTCACTAGCTACTCTTTGTTGCGTGTTATTATCATCATTGGCTTGACGGAAACACCCACTGCCATCATCCCTAACATCGCGAACATTATCATGATCTATATCACAATCCTTATCACGAACATCATGATTAAATCCACCACCACTGTCAGCATCACCACCTAAATCTTCTGCCATAACTGCATGTCGGCTTCCTCCATCTCCTCTAAAAATATTAGTGGCTATAGGAATGCTTTTAGCTGGACGATAGTAGTCCGAAAACTCATCTGAGTCAATGTCATCCAAGCAATATTCTGTAGAATGATTATACTCACTGCCATTTAAGTTATACTCACCGTGTGAATCAACATTATCTTCTTTTTCTTCATCATTGTCATCATCATCATCATCATCATCATCATCATCATCTTCATCTATGTCTTCACATTCATCTTCAATGTTACGATTCTCATGGATTGGAACTTCGTTGCTTGACGAAACAGACTTGAATTGAGAAACTAATTCAACAAAGCTTTGGTGTTGTGGCTGGTTTATTAATTGGATTTGTGATTGGCTTGATAATTGGATTTGCGGTTGGATTGGTAGCTGTATGAAGATTGGTGGTTGAAGTTGTTGTCGGATTGGTAATTGAACATTTCCTTTATCTCTTAGACAGTCATTTAGATTGTTTGGAACAACAGATACGTAAACTTCAGGATTTTTCTCATGTAGCCAGAAAGACACAGCTTTATCAGTTGTTAATTTTGGAATGGCAGGCCTACCGGAAGTCTCCACCAATATGTGTAAGTCAAATGTACTCTTTGTTATATCAACTCCAACAATATTCTCAACGGTCTTCTTTAAGTCATCAAGCGTCGCATTCGTAGAAACAAATGCTATTTCTGATTCACCACCCTTATACTTATAACCAATCCATTGTCCACCATGGGTGACTATAATTCTAGTTTCGTCCATATCACTGTAAACAAATAAATGATCGAATTTATTAATGGAGGACTAAATCAAGACTAGCAATATATCATTACTCATACTTTGATACAATTAAGTAATTAAACGACTAAATAAATGCTCATAATATGACACTAATAGTGACGCCAAGGTGATATGCATTAATAACACTAGTTACCTCGGTTTGACTAGTGTTTTGGCTACTGTTTTTTTTTTTTTTTTCCATAAACCTATGATACCACTAGTCACACTAAGGTAACAAGCGTTATTCACACTCGTCACCTTGGTATGACTAGTGTTCTAGCTACTGGTTTTTTCTTCAAGTCATGACACCATTACTCACACCAAGGTAACTAGCATTATTAACACTTGTCAGCCTGGTGTGACTAGTGTTTTGTCTACTACTTTTTTTTATTTCCATAAACCTATGATACCACTAGTCACACTAAGGTAACAAGTGTTATTCACACTCGTCACCTTGGTATGACTAGTGTTCTAGCTACTGGTTTTTTCTTCAAGTCATTACACCATTATTCACACCAAGGCAACTAGCATTATTAACACTTGTCTGCTTGGTGTGACTAGTGTTTTGTTTACTGGTTTTTTTTTTTCTATAAACCTATGATACCACTAGTCACACTAAGGTAACAAGCGTTATTCACACTCGTCACCTTGGTATGACTAGTGTTCTAGCTACTGGTATTTTCTTCAAGTCATTACACCATTACTCACACCAAGGCAACTAGCATTATTAACACTCGTCTGCTTGGTGTGACTAGTGTTTTGGCTACTGATTTTTTTACCATAAACCTATGATACCACTAGTCACACTAAGGTAACAAGTGTTATTCACACTCGTCACCTTGGTATGACTAGTGTTCTAACTACTGGTATTTTCTTCAAGTCATTACACCATTACTCACACCAAGGCAATTAGCATTATTAACACTCATCAACTTGGTGTGACTAGTGTTTTGCCTACTGGTTATTTTTTTTCCAGAAACCCATGTCACCACTAGTCACACTAAGTTAACTTGTTCACTTGTGTTAATAATGCAAATCATCTTGGCATGACTACTGTTTTCGTCTTTGGTTTGTTAACTAAGTCTAAGTCTTGTCATCACTAATAACGTCGTACATGTGTGCCGTTTCCATCAACATACATAGAAATACTAAGTTCGTAAACCCTAAAGCCAATTTCTACAGCTCAATATCAGTATAGCTAACCACAATAATCAATAACAACTGAAAAATAAGTGTTCAAAAGTTAAGATACATTACCCGTTGTGCAGAAGAAGATTATGGATGGTGGATGGAAAGAATGTTCGCTGGTGGATGGTGGATGAAATTTGTCGTGCAGAAGAGAATCACGATAGATGGCGAATGGTGCCTGTGAAGAAGAAGGTGAAGCTGGATGAAGCTGAATGAAGCTGGATGGTGGCTGTCAAGACGAAAATGAAGCTGGATGTAGCTGGATGGTGGCTATGATGAAGAAAATGAAGCTGGATGGTGGATGGTGGCTGTGAAGAAGACGAGAATGAAAGAGTAAGAGGAGCAGCAGAAGAGAGAATGCAGAAGAGAGTAAATCACCTGTTTTATTTTTAGAAAGAGTATTTGTGTCAAAAAAAATAGGGCTTGAGACACATTTGTTAATTTTATTGAAATGGGACAAAATTGTTATTGCAATAATGGAAAGTGCCACCTGGTGACATTTCCTCTTTTATTAATTATAGGAATAATTATTAAAGAATATATGATAATTGTTATTAAGAAATAATCTAACCGAACGTAGTCAAATATTTTATTTGTTTAAAAAAAAAAAAAGTATGCGTATAAGTGAGGCGTATTAAAGAAAATATTTATTGAAGACACACGTGTGTCCATGTCCATACTCAAAACGACACAACAGAACACAACACGACACGGAGACAAAACATCATCAGACACATCGGCCTCTCTCTAGACTAGAGAGAGAGAGAGAGAGAAACAACACAAAACCTGCTCGAAACTCTAGAGAGAGGGGGAGAGAGAGGGGTGGTGGGGGCAAAATGGGTAACCAGAAGCAGAAGTGGAAGGCGGAGGAGGAGGACGCGCTGTTGGCCGGAGTCGCCAAGCATGGCCCTGGCAAGTGGAAGAACATCCTCAAAGATCCCGAATTTGCCCCTTTCCTCACTCACCGCTCCAACATTGACCTCAAAGTTTGTACCTTTTTACCATTCCTGCCACTGCTTTTCAATTCAAGCTATAGTTTTGTGTTGTTTGTTGAATTTAAACCCTAGGTTAGATGTCTTTTGGTAGGAATTAAAGTGGGTTGGCGTTTGAACTTGAATGTGTTTTGGAATTGTGGTGTGAATTGGGTGTTTTGTGGAGAAACCCTAATGTTGTTTTGATTTAAAGGCGTGATTTTTAGTGTCAATTTGATGTTTTTATGGAGTTGGTGAATTTGGTTTTGGTGGGGTTAAAGTAGACATTTCAGGTATGCATGAGGTTAGGTTGTGTTGCTATTGAAATTCGGGAGCCAGGTTGTTTGTTTGTTTGTTTATGAAGTTTCAAAAAGGGATGGGGATTGCTTTGTGTGAATGTGGCAACGTGTGTTGGATGAACGTGAAGTGTACGTGTGTTGAATGAGAGTTGGATGTTATTTTGATTTATAGGAGAATGGGCTCGTAAAAATGATGGTTTTTGGGTTGTTATTGTATTAGTGCACATTTATTACAAGTATGCATGGGGTTGGGATGTGTTGTTATTGAAATTCAGAAGCCAAGTTTTTCCTTCTTTGGCTTGTTAGTTTATGAAGTGTCAAAAGTAGACAGGCATTGCGTCATGTGAATGTCACAATGTGTGTTCGATGAATGTGAGCTGTGAAGCGTATGTGTGTCGAATGAGAGTTCGATGTTATTTGATTTATAGGAAAATGGCTTCATTAAAATGATGGTTCTTATGTTGCTTTTGTATAAGTGCTCATCTATTACAAGTTCTTCCAAACTTGGCAGCTGTTTAACTTGTCGTCTTTGCTTATGTACACAGGACAAATGGCGGAATTTGAGTGTTAGTACTGCTCAACAAGGTTCAAATAATAAATCGAGGGTATCTAAAATTAAAGCTATTGCTGCAGCTGCTCCACAGTGCACACCAAATTCTGCTCCTGCTGCTTTACTTGCTCGCAATGCATCTTCTAATGCTGTTATGGGTGATCGTTCCAACACTGCATGGGATGGGAAGAATGGACCAAGGTGTGTTTTCCTTTTCATTCTGCTCACCCTAGCAAAAATGATGTGTATGGTATGTTAATACTTGTTGGCAAAACAAACTTGTGTATTTAATACTTGTATGGAATGAAAATAACCGGGATGCAAATATATGCTGTTAACATTTAATGAAGTACCACTAAGTGTTATGAAGTTTTATGGAAGGTGAAGTTGAAACCGTTGCACGTATTTTGCTTGCTGTTATATGCATTACGAATATTCATGTCACATTAGTTTTAAATGCTACATTTTTTATAAATGCTACATAACTCTCAAGGGTGGCAACTTAAATTATTGCATTCTTTGTATTAACTAGTTACATATATTGAATCTCTTCTACTGTGTGCAGGATTAATTGCGTTTGAACATTTAGTTATTTATTTTATTTGGTAAAACAAATAATGAAAGTGATCAAGGTCTCTAATTGTGTTATATTTGCTGATATTGTTTTATTAATCAGGTACAATGCAATGATATTCGAAGCTATTTCGACCATAAAGGATACAAATGGATCCGACATAAGTTCCATTGTTAATTATATTGAGGTTAGAAGGACATCCTTTGTTATCTGCAACTTTTTTATGTGCACTTTGACATCCTTTATTACCTGCAACTTTTTTATGTGCACTTTCTTTTGAAATGGATGCATGAAAATATTGAAACTTTTAGTTGAGAAATGCTCATTTTCAGGGATTTTAGATTTTACCTAATGCTGGTGCTTTTCCACTTGTTTTTCTTGTGGATTTGTGGTGGTGATGGCGTGGGCATTTCAGTGTCATATCGGTGGTAATGATAATGTTTGATGTCTCAAAATGGCAATGGGCATTCCACAGCAATTATATGGCTACATTTTGGTCAATGTACCACTCGAGTAAACATATTTCATGCAGATTGCTTTTAAACTATGAAACACATTCAACAAACCATGGGACTTAGTTACCCTGTCAAGATAAGGAAACTTGAAATTGAATCCAGTCTATTATTTTTGGTGCTATCTCCCATTCGCTTCACTGATGATGGATTCATAAATAACTATTATGTCAAAGGACTACAAATGCATAGTACATTGCAATTGGGCCATTTAGTTCATGGGCATCATTTGATACAGCTTTGGAGGTATAGAAATGGTGCCCCCTGAGCCCATTCCACGAGAGAGAGGTAGAAGCAGCATTGCATTTTTGCGGGGTATCCATGTTTGACAATGATTATGGAATGACTTAACCATCTATGTTAAGTCGTCTTTTAACCCTGTTTTGCTTGCTTTTCACTTGATATTTGATTCAATAATGGTCAGCTGTCAATATTTAATGCATCGTGGAGGTAATAAGGTTGGTGACTTTGTTGATATGCTTTCTGCAGGAAAGGCATGAGGTGCCACCAAATTTTAGACGATTATTGAGTTCTAGGTTGAGGAGGCTTGTTTCACAAGGCAAACTCGAAAAGGTGAATTGTTTTTTATGCTTGTACACTGCAGTTTTTAAACCTGTCATGATAACCTTCAGCAGAACAGCATCTATCAACTTGATCCTTGATGATAATCAGTTGTTATTGAGAAATACTATGATGAATATTGTTGAAGCATGTGCCCATAATTGTTTTCTTATAAAAACTTTCAATGACGTCAATTACAGGTCCAAAATTGCTACAAAATCAGAAAAGATATCTCATTGGGATTGAAAACACCACCTAAACAGAAAGATGTGAAGTTACGGGTGTCACAGAATTCTGCAGTAGTGACCTCCCATGAAACTGTGGAGGAAGCAGCAATTACTGCTGCCTATAGAATTGCAGAAGCAGAAAACAAATCGTTTTTGGCTGCTGAAGCAGTTAAGGAGGCAGAAAGAGTCTCGAAGATGGCAGAAGATACCGAAGCAATGTTACAACTGGTGGAAGACATTTGTGAGCAATGTATAATTTTCTTCTACAAGCATCTTATCATTACTGATTCTGGTTTTGCAGTATGTAACCTTTGTTGATTTTCTTTGTTTGGACTCTGGATCCTTGCTACAGGTTTGCGTGGTGAGGTCGTTGTCTTGGCTTGAGCGGAGTAGACAACTGTAAGTGATAAGATAGGAGAAACTTTTGTAGTTTTTCAGGAATGTGTATGTAAAAATTCATTGATCCAGTGGAACAATTTTCTCACTCTTTT
Organism: Litchi chinensis; assembly: GCA_019925255.1. Classification (NCBI taxonomy): domain Eukaryota; kingdom Viridiplantae; phylum Streptophyta; class Magnoliopsida; order Sapindales; family Sapindaceae; genus Litchi; species Litchi chinensis. Next base: position 3,132,545 of record CM034464.1, on the reverse strand, counting down.
TTCCTCAAATGACTTTTGAGTTGTATCAGAGATCATGTCCAATTGTGATCAATGACAGATGAGAGATTGATGTACAAAATTTTTGGTTTATTATAAAGACGAGACAGATTCTAATGTTTGAAAAAACAATGCTTTTTAAGAGTTTTGCTTATTCTAGAAATGCTTTTAGACATGTATTGATGAAAGTTCTTCCAAAATTTGTTATAATTTTTGTTTTTTTTTTTAGGGACAATGAGGTAGACATGGAACATTTGTCAAATTTTTCCATTTAACCTTATGTTATAGTCGATACGTCATTCTAATATCAACGGTCATGTCAATTTCAAACTCAATTTTTAAGGGATAATCCTAATTTTCCCCTGTAGTTTAAATAAATAGTCAAAATCCCCCCTAGCTTTGAAAAATTTCTTAATTGTGAGGGGGATTTTGATTATTTATTCAAACTATAGGGGGTAATTGAGATTATCCCAATTTGTAATGACATACCATTGTTACATAAAATTAGATAGAAAAGTTGAATAAAAATAATGGATATCCACTGCCATTATTCTTTTTTCCCCATGTTGTCTATAATCAAGCATTCCATTCAGGTAAGTGAAATTAGAGAGAACTGACAATGGTCTGCATGCTGTCAGGGAGAGGTAAGGGAGAGAGATGCAGAGACATTCATCATGCAACTTGTTGAAAAAACAAATAATCTTCATTTTTAGTTTTCATAGCAGATCATGTTGTTTTCGTGCAAAAAAATCAATAAACTTCATGAAGTTTTGCTGTAATAATCCAGACATCCAAATTTCAAATGCTGAACTTAAATGCAGTTTCAATGTTCTGCCAATACAGAATGCTAACAATCAGTATCGGTACAGAACATTCTGTCTGACTTTTTGTTCCCAAAGTTGCTAACACGGATTCTCATTGTTGTACTTGTATCACAATTGTCAGTTTCAAGCTCATAAATCATAATACTGCCTGAAAATACATTTAGAAGATTGGAGAGATATTAATGTGACAAACAACTGCATCACCTATGGTTCAAATTTGTTGCCTGATACAATTCCAACATGTATCTTCAAGTGTCAGGTCTGGTGATAGATGGAGGACATGAAGCCAGGAATAGCAAAACCTTCTTGACAACACAACATTTGGAAAAAGAAACTTTGCTGTAGCAAGATGCATCTGAGTGGGATTGATGGTGCATCCTGCTGGACCCAAGACCTTGTATCATCACGAGTTCGGATCCTCTCGCAGTGTATCGTCATGTGTCAGGGCTAGTCATGGCAGAGGGACGTGAAGCCAGACATTGAAAAACTTTCCTGACAACACGTATCATTCAAAAAAGAACTTAGGTTTAGCAAGATGCCTCTCAACAGGGGATTCCTGATGCATTATGCTGCACCCGGATCTTGTATCACTAAGTATCACGAGTTTGGATTTTCTCCTAGTCTTGACATTTGTTGAACTGTTTTATTAAGAACATATGAAATTGATTCAAACACTTGTGTGCATGAGAGAAACAAATAACAAGATCGTGTAATATTTTTTTATATCACGTGTTACTTAATTAGGAAAAGCTCATCACAAAACTATACCTGGAGAGATTTTGAACTCGAGTATCACAAGCAATAGTTGCTGTTGCTGTTCCATCCTAAGCAAAAAGGAAGATACAAACTAAGAAGAATTTTGTCAAGACAGGCAAATAAATGGATAAAGACTAAGGTTGCTGACCACAGACTTGATTCAAGCTATAAAGTGCCTCACGAGTCATGTGCTTAGGTTCAATATCTAATGCTCGTATCGCCTCCAGGTTTTCATCATTACATAACTTTTCCCTCCGAAAAAGGAACAAGACAATAAACAATTGAGAGAAACAATTTAACCTCACAGAATAATGCTTCAGGAAACAGTTTGCTAATTAAGTTTTTAAGCAATGTAAATATAACTTAACGAATATACCTTGCACATTAAATCAAGGACCAAAGTGGCAAAAAAGTAAGTGTGCACTTGGATACGTTTTTAAAATAATGTTTTTGAAAAATATTTTTAAAAATGAAAAACATATTTTAAAAATGACATTTTCAAAAATAATAATGCATTTGATAACATTTTTTAAAATGCATTTCGAAAACAAAAAATGATAAAAAAAATTTTGGTACAAATTTTAAAATAGGTAAAAACTGAAAATGTGTTTGGATGAAAACTATTTTCAAAAATAATGATGTGACTGTTAGAGATGAGTGTTTTTACTTTTTAAGGTTTTACTTTACAAATGAAAATGGTTTTTGAAAATGATAGAAAAAAAAAAGTCATTTTTTACTTTCACTTTCAAAATTTTTGAAAACACGTTTTTGAAAACAAGTAATCAAACACATTTTCCTCTATTTTCTGTTTTCAAAAATGAAAAACAGAAAATGAAAATAAAACCAAATGCACCCTAAGAGTTCGTACAACATATAATCATGAATGAAGATAATTACCATTTTGGCATCGGAAAAATAGAAAACAAAGAAAACATAACAAGCTTATGGAACACAAATGACTTGGGAATGTCATGCATAAAATGTTAAATATAAAAGCAGGGTTGAATTTGTTTACGTGAAGTCGAGTAAGAAGGCACAAAATGTAGCAAAGTGGATAATTTTGATCAGAAATTGATAATACAACCTTGAATAATCTTTCTTTTAAATGAAAGGAACTGATCATTCAATGCAAACCTAAATACAACAACAGTAACATTTAGTATGTATGAAATCAGACATTTAAATATCATAATTTGGTATACTTCAAATCCAATTACTTTTTGTGAAAATTGGTTTAAAAGAATCAAAAACATAATAAGAGTTCACTTCAAGAATAAAGATCAATTCATTTCTAGGAATGCACATGTCCACCATTCCAACAAGTGTAAAAAATTTCGAATTCTTAATGAAGGTTGTATATCAAATTTACATCCCACGAGTTATCGCTGAAAAAAAAAAACACAAAAGTGTATATAAAAACCAAAGAAGAAAGACAAAAAAAAAAAAAAAAAAAAAGAATAAAAGACCAATGAAGTGAAGATTTAGTTAATTCATTATTTACAAAAGCTAATTTAACTAAACAATTTGATTTTGTATGACTATAAAAGCTACAATGTGTGCACATTATAGCAATTTTAATATCTGAATACCGAGTTGAAAGTGCTAAAAGATTTTTAAAAAGCGAAAAAAGGAGAATGAAATTAAATATTATAAAATACCATCACTCAAGGTCAAAAGTTTTATTACCTGACATCTAGAGAAGATTACTATCATGCCCTCTCACAGCCGATGCCCCACGTTTTTAGGTGGCTAAATTATTAAATGGACAAAAAAAACAACGGTCAAAGTCCGAGGACATTAAATTCAATTTAAATAAACCAAATTGAAATACACAAACAGAAGTTGTTGGACATCAAAACGACAAACCTTAAGGCAGGTCTTCCTCGCCAGGGTCGTAGATGGATCTCCAATCAACTCTGACGGCAGGGATATGTGATATCTTGGACTTCTCTTTTCCTTTATTTCTTTTGCATTTTTTTTCCAGCAATGGACATCCACTAATATTTAATTCCAAAAGGGAGGATGGAAGGCCTTGCTTTGGAAAGGATGTGAGGTTTGGGCAATCGTCAATCTCCAACCATTCAAGACAGGTAAGATTTTGGAAACCCTTGCTTGACAGGTATTTCAAGTTTGGAAATCTTGTGATATACAGATGAGTTAGAGTCGGAGGCAACTGCACTCCCAGCTCTTCATCTGGACCATCACAATCTGAAGTTCTGTAAGAGAGGTGAGCTTGTGCAATCCCCACTCAACCAGTGCCTTGTACATATTGTGATTACCGATGTGAAGTGATGTGAGATTGGTGGGAAAACCTTTTTCTGTAAAGGATTTGATACTTGAACATTGACATATACGTAATTCTCTAAGAGAATCAAGGCAGTGGAAGCCACTGGGCAGAGCTTCTAGCTTCTCACAATCTTCGATTGTAACAGATAGGTTGGTGTTGGGAAGGCCTCCTTCTGGAAAGCAAACAATGTTTGGACATCTCAACACTGAAAATTGTTGAAGACGGCTAAGATTGTGCAGGCCCTCCGGTATGCATTTAAGATTATTACAAACTGAGATCCGAAAAATTTCAAGATTCATGTTACCATGAAACCTCTCTACTAGTGACTCTAATTTTGGAGCATATGAAATGTGAAGCAAACTAAGTCTCTCTGGTAACTGACCGCTTGAATATACGGTTGTGAGCTGCGAGCAATGTTCAATCCAAATGTGATGTAATGAGCTTTTGAGAAGAGATGTGCTTCTGTCGTTGGTATTTTCATTGTGTAGCATTGAAGAAACACGACTTTCATCTTTGTCATCAAACACACACTCCAATTTCTCACAATTTTTGACATCAAGCTGACGTAGCGATGGAGGTGGCTGACCCTTAATAATGAATGTCAGAGAACTACATTGCTTAATAACCAAATAGTCGAGATGTGCATCATCGTGCTTCATTCCATCAGGTAATGAAGTTAGAGCATTGCAATTTCTGATCTCAAGTCTAGTCAGATTGGAAAGGAAACAAACCTCGTGAAATGAGACGAGGTTTGAGCAATTCTCAATACATAACTCACTGAGAAGGGTGAAGCTTTGCAACTGTTGTGGTGCCTTTTCCAAACAAATGGTGTTCTCAGACTGTTGACTGAACCGCCTACCATAATCTGAAAGACTTGAAAGAGTCATGGACTCTAGTGACTTGAAGTTCACTTGACCATTGCAAGCTATCTTGTCGCATCCATCTATCTTTAATTTACAAAGTACTGGAAGGCTGGAGAAAGAAACAACCAACTCTGCACATTCCTTAATCACAAGTTCCTCCAATGAAGAAAGATCATCAGGCAATTTTCCTGAGAGTTTAGGACATTTTACAATGGAAAGCTTACGAAGGCGAGGGAATGTTTCAACATGCTCATTTTCTTTTATAGGTTCCCAAAGCTCCCACTCTTGTAAATCTTCGAAGCATAAGGTTTCTAGTAATTGAAAAGGCTTTAAGCAACCCTCCCCATAAAGCTCATAACTAATGCATTTTAATCCCTTCAACCCTTTGATGGTAAGTTCTTTAAGCGAGCCCAATCTACCGAATGAAGGTAAAGATATGCATTTTTCACAATTTTCCAATCTGAGGACCGTCATCTTGGAGAAAACTGAATCTCCTAACCAAGATGGAAATTCTGTGCCATTGTAGCATTTGATTGTGAGCTCTTCTAGGTTTCGATGAGGTTGCAATATATCAAGTACACGTTTTTCAATTACTTCATTCTGCATTTCATCAAATTGAGACGCCCATTCTAGTTGCAACACTTTTATTGCCTTCATATCCTTTAAAATCTTCCTTTCTAATTCTTGTAAATGCATCACATTCTCTAATTTTGAAATACAAAGTTCTCCACGAAGAAGCTGTAATTCTCTTAAATCTGTCACCTCAGCGCCACTACCTTTGCCCACTATGAAGTCAGTCAATTGTTGAAGACATTTCAGTTTTTGCATTCCTACTGGCATCTCAATTAATCTAGTACCTCTAATGTCAAGATGACGTAGGTCGATCAAATTCCTCATCTTAGAAGGCAACTTTCGAAGATGAAAACAATATCTTAATTTCAAAAGCTGCAAGTTGTAAAAGGAACTTGTGGATTCAGGCAGACTTCTAATATTTGTATAAGAAAGATCAAGGTATCTTAGATATTTCAAATGATCGAATGATCTAGGTAGCTCATAGATAGAATACTCTTTCAAATTTAACACCCTTAATTTTTTCAATTTTGGTATTAAACCGAAAAAAACGGCATGAGGCATGAAGCGAAAACCAAAGCGCCATCTTGGAATTGGCAAGAAAGTTCTAAGATGTTTCACTTGTTTGGCTTGGTTGAAAACTTCGAATTTACTTTTGCAATCATACAAATCACTAACATAAGAAAAGTGACGAACCTTTTCCAAGTTGCTTCGTTGTATGTTGGCTCCTGAATTATCATCCAAACTGAAACAAGTTTCTCCTGAAGCCCATTGTGCTAGATCACTAACAAGGTCATGCAATACATAATTGCATTTTTTAATGCTTGATTGTTGAAAAATCGATCTCGACAATAAATCATCAAAGTACTCATGACCTATATCTTCTAGTTGCTTATTTCCTTTTGGTTTTTGAAGAAAACCTTCTGCCATCCATAGATATACTAGTTCCTCTTTTGCAAATTCATAATCTTTTGGCAAAATCGCACAATAAGCAAAACATCTTTTTAAATGAGAAGGAAGATGAAAGTAACTTAATTTTAAGGCTACAGGGATCTCAGTTTCATCAGGCAACTCCCATAATTTACTATTCAATATTGCCAACCAGTCATCTTCACCCTGTTTAGAGCGTAAAAGGCCACCGAGAGTCTTTGCCGCCAATGGCAGCCCTTTGCAATTTTGAATTACGTTTTCACGAATTAATTCAATGTTGCAATATGTAGTGATATCTCTGCTCTCAAATGCATGACTCACGAAAAGGGACCAACAATCATTATTTGATAGAAGCTTTAATTTATAACACTCACCAGGGTTCATCATGGATGCTACCTCTGCAAGGCGTGTCGTCACGATTATCTTGCTTCCTTGAGCTCCAGCCATGAAGGGAGACTTTAAGATTTCCCACAACCTATAATCCTTGCTCCACACGTCATCCAAAACAATCAGGAACTTTTTTCCGATGAGCACTTCTTTCAATTTAATTTGCACCATATTTAAATCCTTGTAATCACAAGAGGATGAGGTCATTGACCCAAGAATTGCATTTGAGATTCTCAAGACATCAAAGTCTTCGGAGATGCAAACCCAAGCTCTTGGCTGGAAATCCATCATTTGGTTGTCATTGTAGACCTCCCGAGCCAGGGTTGTTTTCCCGATTCCTCCCATGCCCACAATAGGTATTACACGGAAGTTGGCACCTCTAGGCTCATCCTTTAACACCATTTCAATTACTTTGGCTTTGTCTTGATCTCTCCCATACACAGCAGGTTCAGTTTGCAGACTTGTAGTTGGTGGTCTCTGGTACACAGCAGCAGTTGACGATGATATTCCTCCAGCAATCTCTCTCAACCCAAGCTCTTCTCTGAGTCTACATAGTCCTTCCAATCGGCTGGTGACATCTTTTATTGCAGATTCCATACTTCTGTTGAACTTGATAGCTCTTGGACTCCAATTCCCGAAACGGACAGGAAGAAGCTTTCGAACCTTGCTAGTGCTGGCCTGCTGATCATGCTCTTCCATCTTCGACTTCCTCGCTAAAGCTTCGGTTGCAAACTCATCTAGTATGTCCTCCACGTCATAAGCCAAGTCTCGAAGATCATCCAGCCACATCTTCACAGCTCCGTTAGTCAACTGCTTGTCCTCTGCATCGCCAAGCACTGCCTGAATCATCTTCAAGGTTGTCTCCCATTTTTTGATCTTTGAATATAACCCCTCTTGCCGCAGGAATTGCAACAACTCAAATGAAGTGAGTCGGTCAAACAAAACCGAAAGAAAAGCTGAGAGGAAAAGCTCACCCACAGGCATGATTTCGTTGTAAATTTTTAGTTGTAAGATCGGTAATTCTATGAACTCAAGAACATGTATGTTATCAATAATTCTGCTATATGATTAATTTTCAATGAATTTGATGACTCGGGGGACAGAAGTTATTAAAGTTGATTGACTTGACTTAAGAATTGTAACATGTTCGATGCCATAACCGTGTGGACTCCACACATGGAAGAAAAATGCCATGCGCAATGTTTTATGGTTGTATATTCAATAAATTTGGTGACTTAGGGGGCAAAAGTTATTAAAGTTGATTTTGACGTAGACTCTAAAATTGTAAATGTTCAATGCCACAACCGTGTGGACTCCACACATGGAAGAAAAATGCCATGCGCCATGTTGAAGGTTTTTGTAGCTTTTTGATCCACTGGATGCAACAAAATATCATCCAATAATTTAAAAGATAAGGTGTTAACAAATGACTCTTTTTTCTCTTATGTTTTTACATGTGTTTCAGATTTCGAATGTCCCAAAAAAACAAATGGAAAGACATTTTTGTTACAACAAACATGTCTTTGCATATTTGCTCTCAAGTCTTAACACCTCATTGTGCGAATGGATTTCCCCTTTCATGTAGTAAATTTTTAGGTTATATATTTAATTTCATTAGGTTTTGATAAATCTCTTACTTTTAGTGTCAACATAGTTTCATTACATTATAATTGTATTTAAAATAAAAAAAAATGTAATGAAGTTGGTTGATTCTAATTTGGAAGATATAATGGACCGAAGTTGGCATTTACAAATAATGACGGTTGTGCATTGGTCTTCCCCATTGAAGTATTTTTCAAATGGATTAATTTTTAGAATTCATAAATATCAAGTGTATTTAGAGATTATTTTTTTTTAATTGTATGAAAAATACACATAAAAAATTAATCTATCTAAAAGTACAACAATGTTTAGAATAATTAAAAATATTACAGAGGCTTCCAAGGGAACGTTTAGATTTTCCGAGGTGACTTTTTTGTTTAAATTAAGAGTACAATTTGGATCTGGACAGAATAAATTTGATTTTTAATACAAAATTTAAAAAAATTTTTAAAGGATATTTGATAACACACATTTACTAATAATTCAAATGGTTAGTATACAATCATCATAGTGGTTCTACCTTTTAGACCATATGGATTATAATTAATTTCAACCAATCTTAACATAAACATATATATATACATATATGTATGTCTATGTATCTCTCAAAAAATATATATGCATGTATGTATTTTTGTATAATTTATCTTTTTTGAGTGAAACTTACTTTTCAGTTTCCATTGAGCGGTCGCTTTTCATACTTACTTTTATGTTATTATAGTGCTTGATGTTTTTCTAACTAAAACAACTTTAATTTTTGTGTTTTGTGGATTTTTGTTTACGTTTTAAAGAAATATTAAAGTGTATTTCACAGGTGCACCGCATTCGTAATAAAAAAATTCATAAAAATCAATCAATCAATCAAATGTAAAACAACCTAGAGACACAATTCTGCAACAAATTTTATTTGAAAATTGCGTTTAAATTATAAAATATTAGTAAAATTCAGCAAAAAATTTTAAATACTTCCTTTTGCAAATGTTAAACTATTTAACTCATGTCATGTGTCATAAAAAAACGCTTGATTGATTATCCATACTATATAGTATGATATTATTGATTATAGTGCATATAGTAGGTGGCTGTTTTTCATAATAAAGTGGATTTTTTTTTTAACCGAAGAGTCTATCATTCAAAAAAGTTTCTCATAATTGGGTACTACAATCTCTCCCAATCGTAGTGTCTCGCCCTTAAAATATGGGCTTGATTCAGCTCAGTAATAAACTTCACAGTTTTGACAAATGAAATAAAAGTTGGTTAAGTCAATTAAAAATGAGTGATGATATTTACACTCTTTCAAGATGGTATGTACCTCCCAAATTATTAATTTTTCAAAATTCCATTATTACCCATGATGATCCATAAGTTCTACAGATTGTTGGCATATCTCAACATTCAAGATTGAATTTTCTTTATGTTCTTCCCTTAATCAACAAAAAACTCATAGATTAACTCATATTCTCCTTTTTAATTGTTTTATCTTTAACACTACTACCTCTTCGTTTAAACCGTTTGTTCTAACAAGGATGCAACCATCAGCAAATAGAAGAGCATATTATCTTAGTTGGAGGCTGGAAAAACAAAAAATTTCTCTTCTCACTATTTTTTTCTTGACTCTAATTATCGTTTCTCTATAAAAGAAATGAAGTTTACCATAGACACTTTGAGGAATTTGAAAAAGTTTAAATGATATATAGTGAAGGTTCAACAAAAGTAATAACAGTTGAATGGAATTTTTAATTTCCGAACATTCTTTGTTTTGTAAAAACCTGATAACAAGTGAAAATTTTATAACAAAAAAGTTATGGCATAATTTAAAATAATAATAAACATTGAATAAATAGTAAAATATTTGTTATAAAATAATATTATAGAAGGCATAATTTTGGTGTTAAATGGGGTGTAGTGACAGATTATAAGACTTTTAAAATTTTTAATGGGGCAAACGTACTAAAGGGGTTTACAAACAAACTCTAATGGATGCAGTATGGAGTCTATGGACACTCTTGAAAATCTGATTTCATGCGGTTTTGATTATTGGGCCCTACATATAAGCTCTTCACTTCATATATTGAGCCTCATTCGGCCCATTACCTGACTTTTGACATAAATTTGCTGAATACAAACATATCAGAGTAGCTGTGGTGGAAATCTCATCTGTCCTGCTCATCATTGACGACTCAATCACCGCCATCCACGGCCGGCCCCAGTGCCACCATCCATGCAAAGCACAGAGAAGTTCAAATGCATTGTAAATGGTGATAAAACAGGTGCATTAAGAAATTTACTCCAAATTTTGAGCTAGCAAATATCTTTCAAATGACACAAACACTAAAATATTATCAAATAGTTTCTAAATACACCCCTTCTGGTTGTAAAATTGTTTATATATCGAAATACATTGGTTTATGACTTGTTACTTAATGTATTACATTTGTAAAACATTGGGAGATAAATGCATTGCGTAAAATTGATTAGACTTGTTACTTACCGGCAGGTTCAGTGTGGAGCTGCAACTAAGCTTCTTGATACTGCATTTGTCCATTGAGTTTGATTACACAATTTCTTAATCTTCTACAAATCCATGATTCTATGCAATCCATTAAAGAAATATAGAATATATAAAAAAATACAATAGGAAGATTGGAGAGATATCAATCTGATCACCAACTGCGTCACCTATACAGCCCTGTTCCTATATGCTAACAATCAACATCGGTATAGAACATTCTGTCTCACTTTTTGCTCCCAAAGTTGCTAACACAGATTTTCATTGTTGTACTCGTATCACAATTGTCAGTTTCAAGCTCATAATACAGCTTGAAAATACAGTTAGAAGATTGGAGAGATGTTAATGTGACAAACAACTGAATCGCCTATGGTTCAAATTTGTTGCCTGACACAATTCCAACATGTATCTTCAAGTGTCAGGTCTAGTCATAGATGGAGGACCTGAAGCCAGGAATAGCAAAACCTTCTTGACAACACATCATTTGGAAAAAACTTTGCTGTAGCAAGATGCATCTGAGTGGGGATTGATGGTGCATCCTGCTGGACCCAAGATCTTGTATCATCACGAGTTTGGATACTCTCGCAGTGTATCTTCATGTGTCGGGCTAGTCATGGCAGAGGGACGTGAAGCCAGACATTGAAAAACTTTCCTGACAACGTCAACACGTATCATTCAAAAAAGAACTTAGGTTTAGCAACATGCCTCTCAACAGGGGATTCCTGATGCATTATGCTGCACCCGGATCTTGTATCATTAAGTATCACGAGTTTGGATTTTCTCCTAGTCTTGACATTTTGTAGAACTGTTTTTTTAAAGAACATATGAAATTGATTCAAACACTTGTGTGCATGAGAGAAACAAATAATAAGATCAGGTAATACTTTTTATATTACGTGTCACTTAATTAGGAAAAGCTCATCACAAAACTATACCTGGAGAGATTTTGAACTCGAGCATCACAAGCAATAGCTGCTGTTGCTGTTCCATCCTAAGCAAAAAGGAAGATACAAACTAAGAAGAATTTTGTCAAGATAGGCAAATAAATGGATAAAGACTAAGGTAGCTCACCACAGACTTGATCCAAGCTATAAAGTGCCTCACAAGTCATGTGCCTCGATTCAATCCAATGCTCGTATCATATCCAGGTTTCATCATTACATAACTTTTTCCTCCATAAAAAGGAACAAGACAATAAACAATTGAGAGAAACAATTTAACCTCACAGAATAATGCTTCAGGAAACATTTTGCTAATTAAGTTTTTGAGCAATGCAAATACAACTTTACAAATATACCATGCACATTAAATTATCAAGGGCCAAAGTGGCAAAAAACTAAGAGTGCGTACAACATATAACCATGAATGAAGATAGTTACCGCTTTGGCATCAGAAAAAAAGAAAACAAAGAAAACATAACAATCTTATGGAACATAAATCACTTGGGAATGTCATGCATAAAATGTTAAATACAAAAGCACGGTTGAATATGTTTACGTGAAATTGAGTAAGAAGGCATAGAAAGCAGCAAAGTGGATAATTTTGATTAGAAATTGATAATACGGTCTTGAATAATCTTTCTTCTAAATGAAATAAACTGATCACCCAATACAAACCTAGATGCAACAATAATAAAATTTAGTATGTATGAAATTAGATATTTAAATATCTTAATTTATTATACTTTAAATCCATCTATCCTTTGTGAAAATTGGTTTGAAGGAATAAAACACATGATAAGAGTTCACTTCAAGAATAAAGATCAATACATTTCCACGAATGCATATGTCCACCATAGCCTGTACACCAAATTTATATTCCACGAGTCTTGCTGAAAAAACGGAAGTATATATAAAAACCAAAGAAGGAAGACAAAGAAATATGAATAAAAGACCAATGAAGTAAAGATTTAGTTCATTCATGATTTACGAAAGCTAATTTAACTTAACAATTTGATTTTGTGTGACTATAAAAGCTGCAATGTGTGGACATTATAGCAATTTCTAATATCTGAATACCAAGTTGAAGGTGCAAAAAGATTTTTTAAAAGTGAACAAACAAGAATGAAATTGAACGTTATAAAATACAATCACTCAAAAGTTTTATTACCCGACATCTAAATAAGATTACTATCATGCCTTCGTACAGCCAATGCTCCAAGCTGTATTGCTAGCTGAGTTGTTAAATGGGAAAAAAAAAAAACAACGGTCAAAGTTCAAGGACATTAAATTCAATTTAAATAAACTAAATTGAAATACACGAACAAAAGTAGTTGGACATCAAAAGAACAAACCTAAGACAGAGAAGGTGGATGAAATGAAGAATTCTTCTTTTCAGTCAGTCTTTCTCCTCATAGTCATAGATGAATCTTTTATCAATCATAATGCAAGGGATGTGTGATATCTTGGACCACTCTTTTCCTTTATTTCTTTTGCATTCTTCTGTCAGCAATGGACATCGATCAATTCTTAACTTCAAAAGGGAGGATGGAAGGCCTTGCTTTGGAAAGGATGTGAGGATTGGGCAATTTTGAATCCACAAAGACTCAAGACACGTAAGATTTTGGAAATCCTTGCTTGATAGGTATTTCAAGTTTGTAAATCCGGCGATGGTCAGATCAGTTAGAGTCGGAGGCAACTGCATTCCCAGTTCTTCCTGTGGAAAAGACTCTGCTTCTGGATAACAAGCAATCCAAAGGCTTGTAAGAGATGTGAACTTGTGCAATCCCCACTCAACCAGTGCCTTGTACATGTTGCGGTCTCCGATTTCAAGTGATGTGAGATTGGTGGGAAAACCTTTTTCTGTAAAGGATTTGATACTTGAACAATTGTGTATGCGTAATCCTCTAAGAGAATCTAGGCAGTGGAAGCCATTGGGCAAAGCTTCTAGCCTCTCACAACCAATGATTGTAACAGATAGGTTGGTGTTGGGAAGGCCCCCTTCTGGAAAGCAAACAACGTTTGGACAATTCCATACTGAAAAACTCCGAAGACGGCTAAGTTTATCCAGGCCCTCCGGTATGTATTTAAGATTATCACAATCTGAGATCTGAATAATTTCAAGATTCATGTTATCTTGAAACCTCTCTGCTATCGACTCTAACTTTGGAGCCTTGAAAAAGTCAAGCCAAGAAAGCCTCTTTGGTAACTGACCACTTGAAAATATGGTCGTGAGCTGCGAGCAACGTACAATGCTAATGTGATATGATGGCCTTGTGACACCAAGCGGTGACCTGCTGAAGATTTTGGGCTCTCCCTCAAACAAACAGTCCAATTTCATTTTTGTTGTACGACTGTCATCTTCGTCATCAAACAAACACTCCAATTTCTCACAATCTGTGACTTCAAGCGAACTTAGAGATGGAGGTGGCCGACCCTTAATAATGAATGTCAGAGAACTACAATGCTTAATAGTCAAACGGACGAGATGTGCATTGTTGTGCGTCATTCCCTCAGGTAGTGAAGTTAGAGCATTGCAATTTATGATCTCAAGTCCAGTCAGATTGGAAAGGAAACAAACCTCGTGAAATGAAACGAGGTTTGAGCAATTCTCAATCCGTAGCTCACGGACAAGGGTAAAGCTTTGCAACTGTTGTGGTGCCTTTTGCAAACAAATGTCGTTCTCAAACCGTTGACTGAACCACTTACCATAATCTGAAAGACTCGAAAGAGTCATGGACTTTAGTGACTTGAAGTTCACTTGACCATTGCAAGCTATCTTGTCACATCCATCTATCTTTAATTTACAGAGTACTGGAAGGCTGGAGAAAGAAACAACCAACTCTGCACATTCCTTAATCACAAGTGTCTGCAATGAAGAAAGATCATCAGGCAATTTTCCGGAGAGCTTAGGACATTTTACAATGGAAAGCTTACGAAGGTGAGGGAATGTTTCTACATGCTCATTTTCTTTTATAGGTTCCCAAAGCTCCCATTCTTGTAAATCTTCAAAGCGAAAGATTTCTAGAGATTGAAAAGGCTTTGAGCAACCCTCCCCGTAAAGCTCATAACCAATGCATTTTATTCCCTTCATCCCTTTGATGGTAAGTTCTTTAAGTGAGCCTAACCCACCAAATGAAGGCAAAGATGTGCATTTTTCACAATTTTCCAATCTGAGGACTGTCATGTTGGGGAAAACCGAATTTACTAACCAAGATGGAAATTTGATGCCGCCGTAGCATTTGATCGTGAGCTCTTCTAGATTTCGATGAGGTTGAAGCATGTCGAGTACACGTTTCTCCACTACATAATTCCGTGTATCATCACATTCTGGCCCCCATTCTAGTTGCAACACTTTTATGTTCTTCGTATCCTTTAAAATCTTTCCTTCTGATTCTTGTAAAAGCATCACATTATCTAAGTTTGAAATACAAAGTTCTCCATGAAGAAATTGTAAATGTCTTAAATCTTTCACTTCAGCTCCACTACCTTTGCCCACTATGAAGTTAGTCAATTGTTGAAGACATTTCAATTCTCGCATTCCTAATGGCATCTCAGTTAATATAGTACCTCTAATGTCAAGATGATATAGATTGATCAAATTCCTCATCTTAGAAGGCAACTTACGAAGATGAGAACAATTTCTTAACTTCAAAATCTGCAAGTTGTAAAAGGAACTTGTGAATTCAGGTAGACTTTTAATCTTTGTATAAGAAAGATCAAGGTACCTTAGACATTTTAGATTATTGAATGATCTAGGCAGCTCAGTAATATAATAATTTTCCAAATTTAATACCCTTAATTGTTTGAATTTTGGTATTAAATCGAAAAGAACCGCATGAGACATGTAGCGAATATCATCAGGAAAATGTCTTCTTGATATTGTTTCTTTTTTTGAAACTGGCAAGAAAGTTCTAAGATGTTTGACTTCTTCAACTTTGCTGAAGACTTCAAATTTACTTTTGCCTTCATAATCACCACGAACATAAGAAAAGTGACGAACCTTTTCAAAATTGTTTTGTTGTCTCTTGGCCTCTGAAGTATTATCCAAACTAAAACATGTTTCTCCAGAAGCCCATTGTGCCAGATCACTAACAAGGTCGTGCAATGCATAAAAAGATATGTATGGTTTCCTGCTTGATTGTTGAATAGATATGTATTCTCTAATTCTTGATTTCTTTAAAGATATGTATCTTCTACATGATAGTTGAAAAATCGATCTCAACAATAAATCATGAAAGTAATTGTGACCTAGATCTTTTGGTTGCTTATTTTCCTTTGGTTTTTGAAGCAAACCTTCTGCCATCCATAGTTGTACTAGTTCCTCTTCTTCAAATTCAGAATCTTTTGGCAAAATGGCACAATAAGCGAAACACCTTTTTAAATGAGAAGGAAGATGAAAGTAACTTAATTTTAAGACTGCAGGGATCTCAGTTTCATCGGATAAGTCCCATAATTTACTATTCAATATTTCCAACCACTCATCTTCATTTTGTTTAGAGCGTAAAAGGCCACCAAGAGTCTTTGCCGCCAATGGCAGCCCTTTGCAATTTTGAATTACTTTTTCACGAATTAATTCAATATTGCGATATATCGTGATATCTTTGCTCTCAAATGCATGACTCATGAAAAGGGACCAGCAATCATTATCTAAAAGGAGCTTTAATTCATAAAACTCACCAGGGTTCATCATTAATGCTACCTCTGCAAGACGTGTCGTCACGATTATCTTGCTTCCTTGAGCTCCAGCCATGAAGGGAGACTTTAGGATTTCCCACAACTTATAATCCTTGCTCCACACATCATCCAAAACTACCAAGAACCTTTTTCCAGTCACTAGTTCTTTCAATTTAATTTGCACTATATTTAAATCTTTGTAATCACAAGAGGATAACATCATTGATCCGAGAATCGCATTTGAGATTCTCAAGACATCAAAGTCTTCGGAGATACAAACCCATGCTCTTGGCTCGAAATCCATCATCTGGTTGTCATTGTAGACCTCCCGAGCAAGGGTTGTTTTCCCGATTCCTCCCATGCCCACAATAGGTATTACACGGAAGTTGGCATCTCTAGGCTCATCCTTTAACACCATCTCAATTACTTTGGCTTTGTCTTGATCTCTCCCATACACAGTAGGTTCAGTTGGCAGACTTGTAGTTGGCGGTCTCTGGTACACAGCAGCAGCTGATGATGATATCCTTCCAGCGATCTCTCTCAACCCAAGCTCTTCTCTGAGTCTATATAGTCCTTCCAATCGGCTGGTGACATCCTTTATGGCAGACTCCATACTTCTGTTGAACTTGATAGCTCTTGGACTCCAATTCCCGAAACGGACAGGAAGAAACTTTCGAACTTTGCTAGTGCTGGCCTGCTGATCATGCTCTTCCATCTTCAATTTCCTCGCTAAAGCTTCAGTCGCAAACTCATCAAGTATGTCCTCCACATCATAAGCCAAGTCCCGAAGATCATCCAGCCACATCTTCACAGCAGCGTTAGTCAACTGCTTGTCCTCTGCATCGCCAAGCACTGCCTGAATCATCTTCAAGGTTGTCTCCCATTTTTTGATCTTTGAATATAACCCCTCTTGCCGCAGGAATTGCAACAACTCAAATGAAGTGAGTCTGTCAAACAAAACCGAAAGAAAAGCTGAGAGGAAAAGCTCAGTCACAGGCATGATTTCGTTGTAAATTTTCAGTTGTAAGATTGGTAATTCTGTGAACTCAAGCACAAGTATGTTATCAATAATTCTGTTATATGATTAATTTTCAATAAATTTGGTGACTCGGAGCGACAAAATTTATTGAAGTTAATTGACTTGACTTTAAAATTGTAAATGTTCAATGCCACAACCGTGTGGACTCCACACATGGAAGAAAAATGCCATGCGGGATGTTACAGGTTTTTGAAGCTTTTAGAGCCGTTGGATGCTAGGAAATATCATCCAATAATTTAAAAGATAAGGTGCAAATAGTGTTTTTATTTAAGACGTATAATTTGTATTAGCTAGTGTGTGGTCTAGAGTATGCGTTTTATTTTATTTTATTTTTTTTATAAAAACACCATTTATAATAGTATAATACCCTCAATATTATCTGAGTGAACAAGTGTTATTTATTATTGCACCATATTGTACCTTTTATGGTTGTATGTTCAATAAATTTGGTGACCTGGGGGACAAAAGTTATTAAAGTTGATTTTGACTTGGACTCTAAAATGGTAAATGTTCAATGCCACAACCGTGTGGACTCCACACACGGAAGCAAAATGCCATGCGTGATGTTGAAGGTTTTTGAAGCTTTTAGATCCACTGGGTGCAACAAAAATATCATCCAATAATTTAAAAATAAGGTGTAAATAGATTTTTAACTCTCTTTAATTTCCCTCCTGTTTTTACATGTGTTTGAGACTTAGAACGTCCAAAAAAACAAATAGAAAGACATTTTTGTTACAAAAAAACATGCCTTTGCATACTTGCTCTAGACTCGATGTCCATCACGATTTTAAAAAATGATAGAAGTTCATAAAATAGTCTAGGAAGTGCTCTCTCTCAAGTCTCAACACCTCATTCTAGAGTGGATTTCCCATTTCATGTAATAAGGTTTTAGATTGCATGCAGTTTTGTTAAGATATTAAATAATCATCATCAGTTGACAGGAAGAGCAACAAACATAGGCTGAGTAAGTTAGCCTGTTATACAAGATAGTCAAGCTAAAATCTAAAGAAAATATTGTTAACTAGTTACTCAAGAAAGCTGAGTCAATCTCATTAGCTTGTTTCCAAGCTTGATGAACTAATAATGTGGGTTATTGATATTTCAACAAAAGTTAGAGTCTGAAAACAAGAATTGTATAGACCAGGATTTTATGCAAGATTCATTCAAGCCAAAATGAAAAGAAAATTCTCTCATGTTATGACCGTTTTCACGACCTAGGTAAATGAACCATTAAAGGCCTAGAGGATGGGCACAGTATCGAAAGGCTCAAAGAGCTCGGCCTTCAGATCGCGGTAGCAAGCTTGCACCATGCAAAATCTGTCTTAGCTTGCATCCAGCCCGTGTTTGTGCTAGAGTCCACTTCAGCATCCCTTCAGCTCGCATAAGCAGTCAGGTCGATGAGCTCGCATAGAATAGTACCTTGGAAAGCCAGTGCCAAGTCAACCTAACCCCCTGATTTTATGCCAGCATCACCTCAGCAACTCCCAAGAAGCATTTAATGTGGCAGCTATTCATTTAATGGAGAGAGGACTTTATCTGAAATATTTAATGTAGACGTGGGCGTGTGAAGAATAATAATTGTTGTAGCAATAAATGCATTATGACTTGTGTCAGATTAGTTGAAAATAATCATGATTTGTAACGTGTAAAACACTTCATTGTATCTCACATCCTCTATAAATAGAGGAGATTTTCATTGTAAAAAGAAGTTTGAACACTAGTATGACCGTTACTCTGTAAAAATACATTCAGATTGATCTGTGGACGTAGGCACACTCGTCGAACTATGTAAAAATTCTTGTCTTTACATTCTTCTTCCCCCCTTCTTTTGTTATTAACCATTCATTTTTATTGTTCATCTACCTTAACCAATATTTAACCCTCTTTATTGTTATTCGTCAATCTTAGACTGTATTTATTACCACGATTACAATCTGAGCTTTTGGATCTCCATGTCGACTGATTTCGAATGTCGACATCTCATATTGCTCTCAAACATTTCTCTATTTACTTCTATTTTCTTCTAATCTTCTTCTCTCAAATCTCTTCAAATCTTTCAGTTTTTTATTTTAATTTATTAGGTTTTGGCAAATCTCTCACTTTTTTTTTTTTTAATAAAATACAAATCTCTCATTTTTAGTGTCAATATAATTATATTTTTTTTAAAAAAATTATAATAAAGTCGATTGATTCTTATTTAGAAGATGTAATGGACCGAAGTTGGCATTTACAAATAATGGCAATTGTGCATTTGCCTTCCCCATTGAAGTTTTTTCAATTCGGTTAATTTTTAGAATTCATAAATATCAAGTGTATTTACACATCATCTTCTTTTCTTTTCTTTTCTTTTTTTTTTTTTCTCCCTTCAATTGTATGAAAAATACACGTACATAAATAAATCTATTTAAAAGTATGCAATGTTTAAAAACTTTAAAAATTTTCCAAAGGCTTCCAAGTGGTCGTTTAAATTTACTAAGGTGAGTTTTTTGTTGAAATTAAGTAATAGTACAATTTGAATTTTAAGAGAATAAATTTCATTTTTAAATATTTATTTTTTAAATTTTTTAAAGGATGTTTTGATAACACACATTTACTAACAATTCAAATGGTTAATTTACATTCATGATAGTGGTTCTACTTTTTAGGCCATATGTATTATATTTAATTTCAACAAATCTTAACATACATACATACATACATACATGTATGCATTCATGCATGCATGTGTGCATGTGTTTTGTTGATTTTTGTTTATGTTTTGAAGAAATTTTAAAGTGTATTTTCCAGGCCTACCCGCATTCATTAAAAAAAAAAAATTATAAAAATCAATCAATCAAATATAAAACAAGCCAGGGATACAATTTTGTGACAATTTTTTTTTCGAAATTGCTTTTCAATTATAAATTATTGGCAAAATTCATCAAAAATTTTTGAATACATTCTTTTACAAATATTTAGCTATTTAAATCATGCCATGTATCATAAAAATACATTTGATTGATTATCCATACTATACAACATGATATGATTGATTATAATGCAAAATAGTAGGTTTTTATTTTTTTTCTAATTTTTTCATAATAAAGTGGATTTTTTTTTTTTGAGAAAATGCCTAAATTGACCTCTTTTGGAGAGCCCACTCCAAAACTAAGCCTTTTATTTTTGATAGTACAAAAAAGAGCATGAATGGACAAAAATACCCTTAATGAGTCATTTTTTACAATCAATCCCAACCTATAGGTTGGAAATCTCAACCCCGAGGTTGGGAATCCCAAATGAGATTGAAAATCCAAGGTTGGGATTCTTAACTTTTAGGTTGGGATCCCAACCTGAAGGTTGAGAATCCCAACCTTAGATGTTTAATTCAAGTTTGGGATTTCCAACCTCAAGGTTGGGATTCCCTACCAATCCTAACTTTCAGGTTGGGAATCTCAACCTCTAGGTTGAGATTTCTAATCTTGACTTTAAAAATCAAAACTGTGGGGTTGTTTTGTAATTGAATAAATTTTTGGGGTTGTTTCATAATTATAATATTTATCATAGAGGGCGCTTCTTACCCAAGAAGCGCCCTTAAAAATATTTTCTAAAATTATAAAATTACACTTTTAGTTTTCTGAATTATCAAAACTGACTTTATTATTATTTTTTGAACAAAATTGCCCTCCCATTTCTTCAATATCAAAATCCATAATCTCCCACAATTCAACATCATTAACCACAATTCATCAATATCATCAATCCAATTCATCAACATCATCATCTCCCACAACAACAATAACATTATCAAATCATCATAACATTAATAAAAAAAAAAAAAAACAGAACATACCCTTAATGAGTCATTTTTTGCAATCAATCCCAACCTATAGGTTGAAAATCTCAACCCCGAGGTTGGGAATCCTAAATTGGATTGAATATCCAAGGTTGAGATTCTCAACTTTTAGGTTGGGATCCCAACCTGAAGGTTGAGAATCCCAACCTTAGATGTTTAATTCAAGTTTGGGATTCCCAACCTCAAGGTTGAGATTCCCTATCAATCCTAACTTTTAGGTTAGGAATCCCAACCTGCAAGTTGGGATCCCAATCTGAAGGTTGAGAATCTCAACCTTAGATGTTTAATTCAAGTTTGGGATTCCCAACCTCAAGGTTGGGATCCCCTACCAATCCTAACTTTCAGGTTGGGAATCCCAACCTCGAGGTTGGGAATCTCAACCTCTAGGTTGAGATTTCTAATCTTGACTTTAAAAATCAAAACTGTGGGGTTGTTTTGTAATTGAATAAATTTGTGGGGTTATTTTGTAATTATAATATTTATCATAGAGGGTGCTTCCTACCCAAGAAGCGCCCTTAAAGATATTTTCTAAAATTATAAAATTACATTTTTAGTTTTCTGAATTATCAAAACTGACCTTATTATTATTTTTTGAACAAAATTGCCCTCCCATTTCTTCAATATCAAAATCCATAATCTCCTACAATTCATCAACATCATCAACCACAATTCATCAACATCATCATCTCCCACAACAACAACAACTTTATCAAATCATCATAACATTAATAAAAAAAAAAACAGAAAAACAGATGATGGTTCTGGGTTCGGTGTCGAACCCAGAACCAGATGGTTCTGGGTCGCGAACCCAGAACCAGAGATGGTTCTAGTTCTGGGTTCGCGACCCAAAACCAGAGACCATCTCTGGTTCTGGGTTCGCGACCCAAAACTAGAGATGGTCTCTGGTTCTGGGTTCACGACCCAGAACTAGAGACCATCTCTGGTTCTGGGTCCGCGACCCAGAACCAGAACCATCTCTGGTTCTGGGTCGCGACCCAAAACCAGAATCATCTCAAGAAAAAAAAAAAAAAGAAGAAGAAGAAGAAGAAGAAGAAGAGAGGGAGGAGAGAATACAAAAATGGGTTAGCTGAAAAATGAGTCAGTTGAAAATGGGTCAATGGTAATTCTTCTCACTATTAAGGGTATTTTTGTCCGAAAAAAGTTATACTGGAAAGATTAAAAAAAAATGTCTTAGTTTCATTTGAGTCATTAAAAATGTCTTAGTTTTCAACAAAACCCTTTTTTTTTTTACCCAAAGAGTCTATACTTCGAAAACGTTTCTTATAATTGGGCCCAAGTCAATTACCCCATTATTATAATGTCTCCCAATCCTAGTGCCTGGTTAACATCTTGGGCTCATTTCAGCCCAGTGATAAACTACACAGTTTTGACGAATGAAATAAAAGTTGGTTAAGTCAATTAAAAATATAAGTGATGATATTTACACCCTTTCAAAAGGCTATGGACACCCAAATTATTAATTTTTCAAATTCCATTATTACCCATGATGATCCATAAGTTATACATATTATTGGCATATCCCAACATTCAAGATTGAATTTTCTTTATTTTCCTCCCTAAATCAATCGAAAAGCTCATAGATTAACTTATATTCTCTTTTTTATTTGTTTTATCTCTACTACTACTTCCTCTTCATTTAAACCAGTTGTTCAAACAAGGATGCAACCGTCAGCAAATAGAAGAGCACATTGTCATAGTTGGAGACTGAAAAACAAAAAATTTCTCTTCTCACTATTTTTTTCTTGACGCTAATTACCGTTTCTCTATAAAAGAAATGACGTTTATCACAGGCACCTTGATAAATCTAAAAAAGATTAAATGATATATGGTGAAGATTCAACAAAAGTAATAAGTGCTGAAGGTAATTTTCAATTTCCAAACACTCTTTGTTTTGTAAATAACTGATAACAATTGAAAATTTTATAATGGAAAAGCCAGTGACAGAATTTAAAATAATAATAAATGTTGAATAAATTGTAACATATTTGTTATAAAATAATATTATAGAAAGGATAATTTTGGTATTACCTGGGGTGTAGCAACAAATTATATATATATTTTTAATGAGATAAACATACTAAAGGGGTTTACAAACAAATTCAAATGGATACAAATGTCCATTCTCTTGAATATCTGATTTCATGGAGTTCTGGTTATTGCCTCCAATGTACAAGCTCTGCACTATATATGTTGGGCCTTATTCGGCCCATTACCTGACTTTTGACATAAATTTGCTGAATACAAACATATCAGAGTAGCTGTGGTGGAGCTCTCATCTGTCCTGCTCATCATTGACGACCCAATCACCGCCATCCACGGCCCGCCCCAGTGCCGCCATCCAAAGCAAAGCACAGAGAAGTTCAAATCTGTTGTAAATGGTGATTAAACAAGTGCATTAAGATATCTACTCCAAATTTTGAGCTAGCAAAAATCTTTTAAGTGACACATGCACTAAAATGTTATCATATAGTTTCTAAACGCGCGCCTTCTAGTTATAAAAATGTTCATATATCGAATACATTGGTTTATCGTTTGTTACTTAATGTATTACACTTGTAAAACATTGGGAGATAAATGCGTTAAAGAAACATGGAATAAATAAATAAACTATGTTAGCTCAATCTCTCTAAATAATAAGGTGTTGCTTTTAGAGATGTTTCGATGAAAGTTCTCCCAACACTGGAGAAAACTAACAACGTCCTGTATGCAGTCAGGGAGGGATAATGGTAAAAAATGCAGGCAACTTGTTGAAAAAACAAAGAATCTTCTAGTGTACTTCTGATAGTAGATAATGTTGTTTTTTTTACAAAGAAGTCAATGAACTTCATGAAATTTTTCAGTAATAATCTAGACATTCGAATTTCAAATGTTGAATGCAGTTTCAATGTTACGCCAGTACAGACTGCTAACAAGCAGCATTAGGAAAGGACATTCTGTCCCACTTTTTGTTCCCAAAGTTGCTCACATAGATCCTCATTGTTGTACTTGTAATGCAATTGTCAGCATGGTTTTTAGTTCGTGGGCATCATTCGATGCAGCTTTGGAGGTATAGAAATGGTGCCACCTGACCCCATTCCAACACAGAGAGAGAGAGAGAGAAGCAGCATTGCATTTTTGCAGGTTATACATGTTTGACAAGGATTGTGGACTGACTTAACTATCTATGTTACATAGTCCTTCACCTGTTTCGCTTGCTTTTCCCTTGACATTTGATTCAATGATTGTCACAAGTCAATATTTAATACATTGTGGAGGTAAGAAGGTTGGTGACTTTGTTGATATGCTTGCTGCATGAATGGCATGAGGTACCGCCAAATTTTAGACGATTATTGAGTTCTAGGTTGAGGAGGATTGTTTCACAAGGCAAACTCGAAAAGGTGGATTGTTTTTTATGCTTGTACGCTGCAGTTTTTAAACCTGTTATGATAACCTTCAGCAGAACAGCATCTATTAACTTGATCCTTGACGATAATCAGTTGTTATTGAGAAATACTATGATGAATATTGTTGAAGCTTTTGCCCATAATTGTTTTCTCATAAAAACTTTCAATGACGTCAATTACAGGTCCAAAATTGTTACAAAATCAGAAAAGATACCTCATTGGGATCGAAAACACCGCCTAAACAGAAAGATGTTAAGTTGCGGGTGTCACAGAATTCTGCAGTAGTGACCTCCCGTGAAACTGTGGAGGAAGCAGCAATTACTGCTGCCTACAGAATCGCAGAAGCAGAAAACAAATCGTTTTTGGCTGCTGAAGCAGTTAAGGAGGCAGAAAGAGTCTCGAAGATGGCAGAAGATACCGAAGCAATGTTACAACTAGTGGAAGACATTTGTGAGCAATGTATAATTTTCTTCTACAAGCCTCTTATCATTACTGATTCTGGTTTTGCAATATGTAACCTTTGTTGATTTTCTTTGTCTGGACTCTGGATCCTTGCTGCAGGTTCGCGTGGTGAGGCCATTGTCTTGGCTTGAGCAGAGTAGACAATTGTAAGTGATGAGATAGGAGAAACTTTTGTACTTTTTCAGGAATGTGTATGTAAAAATTCATTGTTCCAGTGGAACAATTTTCTCACTCTTTTTTCCTTAAATGACTTTTGAGTTGTATCAGAGATCATGTCCAATTGTGATCAATGACAAATGGGAGATTGATGTACAAATTTTTTTGATTTATTTATAAAGGTGAGACAGATTCTAATGTTTGAAAAAAACCAATGTCTTTTGAGAGTTTTACTTATTCTAGAAATGCTTTTATAAATTTTTTGATAAAAGTTTTCCTAAGAATCATTATAGATGCCCTTTTTTTTCTCCTAGATAATGGGGCAGACATCCAACATTTTGTCTAATTTTTTCATCTAACTTTATGTGACAATCTAATATCAACCATCGTGTCAACATCAAACTCAAAATTTTTAATGCTATATCGGTTGTTTTACATAAAATTAGATGGAAAAGTTGAATAAAAATGTTGGATGTCTACCACCATTATTCTTGTTTTCCCATGTTGTCTACAATCAAGCATTGCACTTGGGTAAGTGAAATTGGAGAGAACTGACAACAGTCTGCATGCACTCAGGAAGAGGTAAGGGAGAGAAATACAGAGACATTCTTCAGGCGACAAAACAAATAATCTTCATCTTTAGTTCTCATAGCAGATCATGTTGTTTTTATACAAAGAAATCAATAAACTTCATGAATTTTTTCTGCAATAATCTAGACATTCAAATTTCAAATGCTGAACTTAAATGCAGTTTCAATGTTCTGCCAATACAGAATGGTAACAATCAGCATTGGAATGGAACATTCTCTCACAATTTGTTCCCAAAGTTGCTAACACAAATTCTCATCATTGTACTTGTATCACAGTTGTCAGTTTCAAGCTCATAATACAGTTTGAAAATACAGCTAGAAGATTGAAGAGATGTTAACCTAACCAACAACTGCATCACCTATTGTTCAAATTTGTTGCCCGACACAATTCCAACATGTATCTTCAAGTTTTAGTCATGGATGGGGGACATGAAGCCACGCATAGAAAAACCTTCTTGACGACACATCATTTGGAAAAAAACTTTGTTGTATCAAGATGCATCTGAGTGGGGATTGATGATGCATCATCTTGACCCAAAATCTTGCATCATTGAGCATCACAAGTTTGGATCCTCTCATTGTATACCTTCATGTGTCAGGGCCAGTCATGGTAGAGGGACGTGAAGCCAAACATTGAAAACGTATCATTCGAAAAAGAACTTAGATTTAGCAAGATGCCTTTCAACAGGGGATTCCTGGTGCATTATGCTTCACCGAGATCTTGTATCACAAGTTTGGATTCTCTCATAGTTTTGACATTTTGTTGAACTGTTATTAAGAATACCTGAGTTTGATTAGAACACTTGGGTGCATGAGAGAAACAAATAACAAGATCATGTAATATTTTTTATATTACGTGTCACTTAATTAGGAAAAGTTCATCACAAAACTATACCTGGAGAGATTTTGAACTCAAGCATCACAAACAATAGTAGCTGTTCCATCATAAGCAAAAAGGAAGATGCAAACTAAGTAGATTTCTGTCATGACAGGCAAATAAATGGATAAAGACTAAGGTTGCTCACCACAGGCTTGATCCAAGCAATAAAGTGCCTCATGAGTTATGTGTTTAGGTTCAATCCAATGCTCGTATTCAGATTTTCATCATTACATGAATTTTTTCCTCCAAGAAAGGAACAAAACAAGAAACAATTGAGAGAAACAATTTAAGCTCATAGAATAATCTTTAGGAAACATTTTGCTAATTAAGTTTTTGAGCAATGCAAATACAACTTTACAAATATACAATGCACATTAAATTATCAAGGATCAAAGTGGCAAATAACTAAGAGTTTGTACGATATATAATTATTAATGAAGATAGTTACCACTTTGGCATCATAAAAATAGAAAATATAACAAGCTTATGGAACATAAATGACTTGAAAATGTCATGCATAAAATGTTAAATAAAAAAGCAGAGTTGAATAAGTTCACATAAAGTTGGATAAGAAGGCACAGGAAACAGCAAAACAGATAATTTTGAGTGGAAATGACTAATATAGACTTAAATTAGTCTTTCTTCTCAATGAAATGAACTGATCACTTAGATGCCATAATAGTAACATATAGTAACTTCTGTATATATGAATTAGATATTTAAATATCATAATTTGATATACTTCATATTTGATTGTCCTTTGCAAAAATTAGTTTAAAAGAGTCAAAAACACGATAAATTATTACTTCAAGAATAAAGATCAAAACTTCATTTCCATGAATGCATAGGTCGACCATTCCAACAAGTGCAAAAAATTTTGAATTCTTAATGAAGGCTTCACACCAAATTTACATTCCCCGGGTCCTTCTTCCCACTGAAAAAACAAAAGTATATATTGTACATAAAAACCAAAGAAGGAAGACAAAAAAAGATGAGTAAAAGACCAAATAAAGATTTACTTCATTCATGTTTTACTAAAGATAATTTAACTAAACAATTTGATTTTGTATGATTACAAAAGCTGTGCACATCATAACAATTTGAAATATTTGAATGCCAAGTTGAAGGTGCAAAAAGATTTTATTTTTTTTTTTTTTTTTGGGGAGTGGGGAGGGGGGGGGGGGGGGTGGGTTTGGGGGGAAGTAGAAACGAGAATGAATTTGAGCATTACAAAATAAATCACTCAAAAGTTTTATTACCAAACATCTTGATAAGATTATTGTCATGCCCTCTTACAGCCAATGCGCCAAGTTGTATTGCTTGCTGAAATATTAAATGGAAAAAAATCAATGGTCAAAGTTGAAGGACAGTATATACAATTTAACTAAACCAAATTGAGATACACAAAAATACTTGGATATCAAAATGACAAACCTAAGATAGAGCAGGTGGATGAAATGAAGAATTATTCTTTTCTGTCAATCTTCCTCTTCAGAGTTGTAGATGTGTCTTCGATCGATCTCATCACAATCTTCCTCTTCAGAGTCATAGATGAATCTTTGATCGATCATAATGCAAGGGATGTGTGATATCTTGGACCACTCTTTTCCTTTATTTCTTTTGCATTCTTCTTTCAGTAATGGACATATATTAATAACTAATCTCAA
Organism: Litchi chinensis; assembly: GCA_019925255.1. Classification (NCBI taxonomy): domain Eukaryota; kingdom Viridiplantae; phylum Streptophyta; class Magnoliopsida; order Sapindales; family Sapindaceae; genus Litchi; species Litchi chinensis. The sequence continues at coordinate 3,104,175 of CM034464.1, read as the reverse complement.
AAGTGAGGATGGAAGGCCTTGCTTTGGAAGGGATATGAGGTTTGGGCAACCAACAATCCACAAAGTTTCAAGACAGGTAAGATTTTGGAAGCTCGACAGGTATTTCAAGTTTGGAAAAAATCCAATGGTCAGATGAGTTAGAGTCCGAGGCAACTGCATTCCCAATTCTTCCTGCGGAAAAGACTCTACATTTGGACATTTACCAATCCAAAGGCGTGTAAGAGAGGTGAGCTTGTGCAATCCCCACTCAACCAGTGCCTTGTACATATTGTGATTACCGATGTCAAGTTCTGTGAGATTGGTGGGAAAACCTTTTTCTGTATAGGATTTGATTGAACATTCGCCTATTTTTAATACTCTAAGAGAATCAACGCAGTACAAGCCATTGGGCGCTTCTAGCTTCTCACATACATATACAGAAAAACCTCGAAGACCGCTAAGATTATCCAGGCCGTCCGGTATGTATTTAAGATTATCACAACGGATGATCTGAATAGTTTCAAGATTCATGTTGTCATGAAACCTCTCTGCTAGTGACTCTAACTTTGGAGCATATGAAATGTAAAGCCAACGAAGTCTCTCTGGTAACCGACGGCTTGAATATATGGTTGTGAGCTGCGAGCATTGTTCAATGTGAATGTGATGTAAGGAGCTTTTGAGAAGAGATGTGCTTCTGTCGTTGGTATTTTCTCCGTGTAGCATCAAAGAAGCACGACTTTCATCTTTGTCATCAATCAAACACTCCAATTTCTCACAATTTTTGACATCAAGCCATCTTAGAGATGGAGGTGGCTGACCCTTAATAATGAATGTCAGAGAACTACATTGTTCAATAACCAAATAGTCAAGATGTGCATCATTATGGTTCATTCCATCAGGTAATGAAGTTAGAGCATTGCAATTTCTGATCTCAAGGCTGGTCAGATTGGAAAGGAAACAAACCTCGTGAAATGAGACGAGGTTTGAGCAATTCTCAATACATAGCCGTCTGAGAAGGGTGAAGCTTCGCAACTGTTGTGGTGCCTTTTCCAAACAAACGTCCTTCTCAAACGGTTGACTGAACCACTTACCATAATCTGAAAGACTTGAAAGAGTCATCGACTTTAGTGACTTGAAGTTCACTTGACCATTGCAAGCTATCTTCTCGCATCCATCTATCTCTAATTTACAGAGCACTGGAAGGCTGGAGAAAGAAACAACCAACTCTGCGCATTCCTTAATCACAAGTTCCTCCAATGAAGAAAGATCATCAGGCAATTTTCCTGAGAGTTTAGGACATTTTACAATGGAAAGCTTATGAAGACGAGGGAATGTTTCAACATGCTCATTTTCTTTTATAGGTTCCCAAAGCTCCCATTCTTGTAAATCTCCGAAGCATAAGGTTTCTAGTGATTGAAAAGGATTTGAGCAACCTTCCCCATAAAGCTGATAACTAATGCATTTTAATGCCTTCATCCCTTTGATGGTAAGTTCTTTAAGCGAGCCCAATCTACCGAATGAAGGCAAAGATATGCATTTTTCACAATTTTCCAATCTTAGGACCGTCATGTTAGAGAAAACTGAATTTCCTAACCAAGATGGAAATTCTATGCCACTGTAGCATTTGATTGTGAGCTCTTCTAAGTTTCGATGAGGTTGCAATATATCAAGTACACGTTTTTCAATTACTTCATTCCGCATTTCATCAAATTGAGACACCCATTCTAGTTGCAATACTTTTATTGCCTTCATATCCTTTAAAATCTTCCCTTCTGATTCTTGTAAATGCGTCACATTCTCTAATCTTGAAATGCAAAGTTTCCCACGAAGAAATTGTAATTGTCTTAAATCTTTCACTTCAGCACCGCTACCTTTGCCCACTATAAAGTTAGTCAATTGTCGAAGACATTTCAGTTCTTGCATTCCTACTGGCATCTCAATTAATCTAGTACCTCTAATGTCAAGATGACATAGATTGATCAAATTCCTCATCTTAGAAGGCAACTTCCGAAGATGAGAACAATATCTTAATTTCAAAATCTGCAAATTGTAAAAAGAACTTGTGAATTCAGGCAAACTTCTAATCTTTGTATAAGAAAGATCGAGGTACCTTAGATATTTCAAATGATCGAATGATCTAGGTAGCTCAGTAATATAATAATTTTTCAAATTTAACACCCTTAATTTTTTGAATTTTGGTATTAAATCGAAAAGAACCGCATGAGACATGTAGCAAATATCATCAGGAATTTCTCTTCCTCTTACTATTTTAAATCTTCTTACCATTCTTTCTTTTTTTGAAATCGGCAAAAAAGTTCTAAGATGTTCGACTTGTTCAACTTTGCTAAAAACTTCAAATTTACTTTTGCCATCATAATCGTCGCGAACATAAGAAAAGTGACGAACCTTTTCCAAGTTGCTCGGTTGTCTATTGGCCCCTGAAGTATCATCCAAACTAAAACATGTTTCTCTAGAAGCCCATTGAGCCAAATCATTAACAAGGTCATGCAATACATAAAAATATATGTATGCTTTCCTACGTGATAGTTGAAAAATCGACCTCAACAATAAATCATGAAAGTACTCATGACCCAGATCTTGTGGTTGCTTATTTTCTTTTGGTTTTTGAAGAAGACCTTCTGCCATCCATAGATGTACTAACTCTTCTTCTTTAAATTCATAATCTTTTGGCAAAATCGCACAATAAACAAAACACATTTTCAAATGAGAAGGAAGATGAAAAAAACTTAATTTTAAGGCTTCAGGGATCTCAGTTTCATCGGACAACTCCCATAATTTACTATTCAATATTTCTAACCAGTCATCTTCACTTTGTTTACAGCGTAAAAGGCCACCAAGAGTCTTCGCCGCCAATGGCAGCCCTTTGCAATTTTGAATTACTTTTTCACGAATTAATTTAATATTGCGATATGTAGTAATATCTCTACTCTCAAATGCATGACTCATGAAAAGCGACCAGCAATCATTATTTGATAGAAGCTTTAATTCATAAAACTCACCAGGGTTCATCATTCTTGCTACCTCTACAAGACGTGTCGTCACGATTATCTTGCTTCCTTGAGCTCCAACCAGAAAAGGAGATTTCAGGATTTCCCACAACCTATAATCCTTGCTCCACACGTCATCCAAAACAATCAAGAACTTTTTTCTGGTCACTACTTCTTTCAATCTAATTTGCACTATATTTAAATCCTTGTAATCATGAGAGGATGAATCCATTGACCTGAGAATTGCATTTGAGATTCTCAAGACATCAAAGTCTTCGGAGACACAAACCCAAGCTCTTGGCCCGAAATCCATCATTCGGTTATCATTGTAGACCTCCCGAGCAAGGGTTGTTTTCCCGATTCCTCCCATGCCCACAATAGGTATTACGCGGAAGTTGGCATCTCTCGGCTCATCCTTAAACAACATCTCAATGACTTTGTCTTTGTCTTGATCTCTCCCATACACAACAGGTTCAGTTGGCAGACTTGTAGTTGGTGGTCTCTGGTACACAGCAGCAGTTGATGATGATATCCCTCCAGCAATCTCCCGCAATCCAAGCTCTTCTCTGAATCCACATAGTCCTTCCAATCGGTTGGTGACATCTTTTATCGCAGACTCCACAGTTCTGTTGAACTTGATAGCTCTTGGATTCCAATTCCCGAAACAGACAGGAAGAATTGTTCGAACCTTGCTGGAGCTGGCCTGCTGATCATGGTCTTCCATCTTCAACTTCCTCGCTAAAGCTTCAGTTGCAAACTCATTAAGTATGTCCTCCACATCATAAGCCAAGTCCCGAAGATCATCCAGCCACATCTTCACAGCAGCGTTGGTCAACTGCTTGTCCTCTGCATCGCCAAGCACTGCCTGAATCATCTTCAAGGTTTTCTCCCATTTTTTGATCTTTGCATACAATCCCTCTTGCCGCAAGAATTGCAACAACTCAAAAGAAGTGAGTCTGTCAAACAAAACCGAAAGAAAAGCTGAGAGGAAAAGCTCACCTACAGGCATGATTTCTTAGTAAATTTTCAGTTGTAAGATTGGTAATTCTATGAACTCAAGAACATGTATGTTATCAATAATTCTGTTATATGATTAATTTTCAATAAATTTGGTGACTCAGGGGACAAAAGTTATTAAAGTTGATTGACTTGACTTTAAAATTGTAACATGTTCAATTCCACAACCGTGTGGACTCCACACATGGAAGAAAAGTGCCGTGCGTGACGTTAAAGGTTTTTGAAGCTTTCAGAGCAACTGGATGCAACAAAATATCATCCAATAATTTAAAAGATAATATGCAAATAGTGTTTTTTTTTTTTAATAATTTAAGACATACAATTTGCAGTGACCAGTGTGTGGTAGACGTTTATTTATTTGTTTGTTTGTTTGCTTTATTTAAAAAAAAAAAAAACCACTGTCCATAATAGTGTAAATTGGAACCCACCCCGAATATTATTTGACTGAATAGGTATTACGAATTACCACACCATATTGTACGTTTTATGGTTATATGTTCAATAAATTTGGTGACTTGTGGGACAAACGCATTAAAGTTGATTTTGACTTGAGTCTAAAATTGTATATGTTCAATGCCACAACCGTGTGGACTCCGCACATGGAAGAAAAATGCCATGCGTGATGTTAAAGGTTTTTGAAGCTTTTTGATCCACTGGATGCAACAAAGTATCATCCAATAATTTAAAAGATAAGGTGCAAATAGATTTTATGACTCTTTTTTCTCTTATGTTTTTACATGTATTTCAGACTTCGAATGTCCAAAAAAAACAAATAGAAATTTTTGTTACAACAAACATGCCTTTGCATATCTGCTCTAGCCTCAATGTCCATCACGACTTAAAAAAATGATAGAAGTTCACAAAAAAGTCTAGGGAGTGTTCGCTCTCAAATCTCAACACCTCATCGTAGGAGTGGATTTCCCCTTTTGTGCAGTAAATTTTTAGGTTACATACAATTTTTGATCTCATTAGATTTCGACATATCTCTCATTTTTAGTGTCAATATAGTTTTTATTACATTATAGTTATATTTAAACAATATATATAATAAAGTCGGTTGATTCTGATTTAGAAGATGTAATGGACCGAAGTTGGCATTTACAAATAATGGCAGTTGTGCATTGGTCTTCCCCGTTGAAGTATTTTCAAATGGGTCAATTTTTAGAATTCATAAATATCAAGTATATTTAGAGATCATCTTTTTTCTTTTTTTCTTTTTTTTTTCCTCAAATTGTGCCAAAAATATACATAAATAAATTAATCAATTTAAAAGTACAAAAATGTTTTTTAAAAAAATTTCTAGAGGTTTCCAACGGGACATTTAAATTTACTAAGGTGACTTTTTTGTTTAAATTAAGTAAGAGCGCAATTTGAATTTTGAGAGAATAAAATTGATTTTTAATATACATTTTTTTTTAGAGGATGTTTTGATAACACACATTTATTAATAATTGAAGTGGTTAGTATACATTCATGATAGTGGTTCTAACTTTTAGGCTATATGTACTATTTCACCTTCAACAAATCTTATCATATATATATATATATATATAAATAAATTTCTCCCTCTTGGGTGAAACTTGCTTTCCAGTTTCCAATGGGGGTCACTTTTCGTACTTAATTTTATTTTATTATAGTGCTTGATGTTTTTATAACAGGAACATCCTTAATTGTCGATTTTTGTTTACATTTGAAAAAAAAAAAAATTCATAATAAAGTATTTTCCAAATAGGTTAATTTTTAGAATTCACAAATAGGACAAATTGCACAAACCCTAGAGGTTTGATGAAATTGCACAAAAATCACGATGTTTGGGTAACCCGCACTGACCTACCTTGAGGTTTCAAAAACTCAACACAAACCTCTCTTGCTATTAGTCAACTATTAGTCAACCTCCGTTAAGTCAAAATTATTAAGGGTAAAATGATCAACATGCAACTTATTAATATTTTAATTTAATATATATTTTTAATTTAATTGAAAAATAAAAAAAATCATTAAAATGGAAAAGAAAATTAATCATCAGCAAGCTTCTCCATCTTCTTTCACATTATCCATCACCCAATTCAATGCATATTCATCATTAACATCATCCATATAGCATCATCAACAATCATCAACCCACATTATTAAGATGACAGCATCATCAACAATCATCAACCTACATCATCAGCATCACATCGTCAACATCATCAACATCATCTCCTCATTCCAGAATTTTTTGGGTTTCTAGTCTTGATAGTGGTTCTAACTTTTAGGCCATATGTATTATATTCACCTTCAACAAATCTTATCATATATATATATATATATATATATATATATATAAAAATTTCTCCCTTTTGGGTGGAACTTACTTTCCAGTTTCCAATGGGGGTCACTTTTCATATTTAATTTTATTTTATTATAGTGCTTGATGTTTTTATAACAGGAACATCCTTAATTGTCGATTTTTGTTTACATTTTAAAGAAATTTCATAATAAAGTAGATCTTTTTACCCTAAGAGTCTATCCCTTGAAAACATTTCTCATAATTGGGCCCAAATCAATTACTGCAAGAGTCTCAATGTTTACGCCCCTTAAAAATTGTATGTGAAACCCCACCCCATTAAAATGTTTTAATAGATAACATCTTGGTAAATTTACCCTATACATTACCAAATATATCTTTTCTTTTGATTTTAAAATAATATCATAAATAAATAAATTATAAATAATTAAAAAATAAAAAACAAAGAAGAGGAAAAAAGAAAAGTGTTGCACATACAATGACTAAAATCTAAAACTGGTATATTGTTGTATCCACTTGCATAGCCAACTATCGACGTGATTTTCTGGTCGACGAGAATTCAATGTCCAATACCTGCAATCAATGTGAGAAAACACAAAAAACCAAGAAAAACACAATAAAGAATTAAGAACAACACAAGAAAACAAAAGATTTTTAACATAGTTCAGCGAGTGCACCTACGTCCACGATTGTCTCTCAATAATTTGGTAGAGTGACAGTATATTATTGATTGTATCCTCTGTTACAATGAATTCAGCCTCCTATTTATAGTGAAAGAGGCGTTACAAATTAGGAAGAGATAAAATAGGAAAAGAATTACAAATTAATTATGTTTCCTGATCAGTTGGAGCTAAATTAGGTAACTGCTCCGTAAATCTCGATATCATGTTGACTGAATTTGAATTTGAATTAACTTCCGTTTCTGGTGAAAGAATCATGATCAAATTGGGTAACTGCTTATTCTGGAAGATTTTGCATTAACTGACTTCCAGACGAGCTGGTTACTATCTTGAGCGACCTCGAGCTGGACCTCGCCGAGTAGCGAGCTATGCACAAAGCGAACTGTGAAACGATCCGTGAACTGGCTATAATGCGAGCTCAATGATGAGAGCTGCGGAGCTCGTCTGGGCTTGACGTTGATAAACTGCGTCTTGTCTGCTGGGCCTTTGCATTGGGTTGACTTATTGGGCTTCTATCAGGCTTTTACCAGCCTATTTGATTTATCCAGAAAATACACTTAACACCAACTATATGCAATTGTTTGCAATGTCACACATAATGGAGCAAATCATTGAAAGGCACCACAAGGTTACTGGACTTGCATTCCTGAGCATGACAGCCGGGCAGATATGAATAGTCTTGTATTTGATCCTTTCAGTCTAAATATGCATACAATTAGAAGTTAACGCATTTGGTTGTTTGTCCCCTCATCAATTCAATGAATAGGAACAATTATACAATGAGTTGGAAATACTGAGAAAGAAACTCGCCGTCTTCAATTAAGAATGCGACGCTACATTATTGGTGAGGACATGAGTTCTATACCATATGCAGCCTTCACCGTTAATTTCTAATGGAGGCTGCTGCATAGTAGCACTCACCTTAGTTTCATATTAGTTCTGCCCAAAATTTCACCTTCGGCTAAGCAGTTATCATAACATAGTTTTAAGGTATCGATCCCACAGAGAAGTGAATAATAAGAAGAATTCAAAACAGTAAAAAAAATAAAATAAAATAAAATAAAATAATAGAGAACAATTGAAGGGAAAATTACTTGAGAATTGTTAATTGGAGAATGAATATATATATATATATATATATGACAACCAATAGAGAAAATAGCAAGGCTTTGAGGATCACTTAATTGTTTAATTATCTGTTATCAAGTTTAATTTCAAATTACTACTCAATTGCATGTTTCACATCCCAAACAAACAATTGGAAAATATGAATTTGAAGATCAAATAAAAACACAGTGATAATTGCATAACTCTTTACATTTAAGAACAAACTAGGATATAATTTATAAATTATTTAAGAACGACAATATATCAAATTGATAATACTGTAGTCAAAAATCAACTTATAAATTTATCAATCCAAAAACTATGATTTTAACATGAATCACATAAAAAAAGCTTGACTGAATTTATATGAAACTGTAAAATATAATTTCTGAATTAAAACTCCAAAAAGAGTTTAACATAGACATTGAAAAGCTTGAAAATAAATAAACTTGAATAACAGTAACCTTACAATTAAGATAACCCCTTAGTCTCACTCTAATTTTAGCCTAACTTGCTCATTATTTCACACATTCCACAAAAAAAGTATGAAAATAATTTAGCAAGACACTTTCTTTCTGAAACACTAATTTTCTCTTTCAAATTGGTTGCCTTTGTTGTGTTGCCAGATGTCCTATTTATAGAAGCAAAAAGTCTCTCCACAAAATCTTCACTTCACAAAAAAAGGAAGGCTTTCAAAATTCAAATAAACAAAATTTGTTCAAAATCTTTCCATCTTGGTCACAAGTTTGACCCAATCTATCACCATAAATCACTACTACTTCCAAAATCAAATTCCAATTCATTTCCACAAATCACTCCATCAATCATATCTCATCCAACTTTTTTCAAATTTGAAAGTCAAATTTATCCTCTATCATCTCCACAAATCACTTGACTATTTTTCAAATTTGAAAATCAAATACAGTGGGAGTGTATAGGCCATGAAGCTTGGGACTGGAGAAATTTGGGGTCTGACTGTATTTATGTTTAACTGCTGAACCCTGGTAACATTTAGGCCTTGTGCACTTGAGTTGATATTCTTTAAATTGAGCTTTTTTATTTTATTTCTGAAAAACACCACAAGCCCAAAATAAGCACACATAAATTATGTCAAAACTATCAATTTTATGAGCATAAAAATATATTAAGTCAAATGATCAAACCAAATGCATTCGTAAAAATAATCAAATAAAAATGTTTAATTAAATAACATATTTTTGACAAATGCAATCAATTTTGTAATATTAAAATTGTATTTTTATACTATAATCACATATAGAAGTTACTGCCCCCTCCGTTGCTCACATCCAAGTCGCTACTCCACCAATTATTTTGTCTTGGGAGACCTCCTATTTGTCCTCTAGATCTAGGTTTTTTTTTTTTTTTTTTTTTTTTTAAATGTGTATTTTATTTTATATTTTAAATTTTAGTTTTGGATAAAATTTTGAAAAATAAATTGTTAAAAATAATATTATATTTTGAAAATGCATTAATAATCTATTGGAATTTTAAAAACATACAAAATTAAGGTTGTAGATACAAATTTTAATAGGTGCACATAGCGCCACTCTTGCTACAAAAATCTCCCAATCATAATGTCTCCAACTCTTGCTACAAATTTTAACATATTGGGTTTAATACAACCTAATAATAAATTTCACACAGTTTTGACAAATGAAATAAAAGTTGGTTAAGTCAATTAAAAATGGGTGATGATATTTAGTGTACGTTTGGTACAATTTATCTACTAATCAAAAGTACTTTTTTAATATCAAAAGCTATACTTGACTATTTTTGTGTTGTTTGATTAACATCTTAGTAGAGCTTTTGAGGAATTAAAAAAACTTTAAAATGTTTACTTGGAGAAGCTCAAAATTTGAGCTTTTCCAAGTAGATCTTTTTCAGCTTTTTTAAAAGATTAAAATGTTAAATAAGAGTTCTCAAAAGTTTTTATGAAATAAAAAATGAATGAAAATGGAGGCTATGTGTTTGCATTTATAAAGAAAGTATAATAGGGTTATAATAATATAAAGATATTAATAATAGTCAGCTTGGTGGTAGGAGTTGTGCATTCAAAAACCTTATAAGAGGTTACGAGTTCAACTCCGGATGCGACCCAGTGAGAGGCCAAAAGGGGTTGCCCGGGATGGTCTTCACCCCCGGCTCGGCACGGTCTTCACCGCCGGCCCTGTACAAATCGTTCCACAGGCGAGATTCCGACCCCCCGGGTGTTGACCGATATCGATCGTCAACACACAATTTCTTAATCTTCTACAAGTCCATGATTCTATGCAATCCATTAGAGAAATATAGAATATATAAATAAATGTCCGGAGATATGTTTGCTCAATCTTCCTAAATTATAAGGTGTCTGCTTGTGTTCTTGTATTTATAAAGGAGAGACACATTCTAACGCTTGGAAAAAAAACAATACACTTTGAGAGTTTTGCTTATTCAAGAAAGGCTTTTAGAGATGTTTCGATGAAAGTTCTCCTAACTATCGTCATAGATGCCTCTCCTTTTTCCCCCTGTCTTCTACAATCGGGCATTGTATTCTGGAAAGCGAAATTGGAGAAAACTGAGAACGTTCTGCATGCGATCGGGGAACGGTAAGGGTAAAAAATCCTGGCAACTTGTTGAAAAAACAAAGAATCTTCTATGTGCTTCTGACAACAGATCATGTTGTTTTTGTATAAAGAAATCAATGAACTTCATGAAATTTTTCTGTAATAGACATTTGTCTGTATGAGCTGTATATGAGGAGTGATTACTATTAATTAGCTGATTGTAATTGATTCTATGAATCCTGTTAGTTGATCATCCATTGTGTAAATGTAATTGATTATAAGAATCCTTAATTTCCTTTATAGGGTAGGTAGTTTCCTGTTTTGTTCTTTGAATTGTATCTATATAATATCTCCTTGTTGGAGAAGAATGTAGAATAGAAAAATATTCTCACAAATTCATTGTTTGACATGGTATCAGAGCGAGTTCGATTCTAATTTTTTTTTTCTCTCAAATTTCGTATTCTAAGTATCATCACCAGGAAAAAAATCTTATGTGAATCCTATGGCAGAACTTGGACAAATTACTCCAATTGGACCAATTGAAACAACCCTACCACTTTCACCACCAACACCACAAATTGTTGTTTAGCATGACAATTTTTCATTCCCTGCAGGAATCACACTTGACGAGACCAATTACTCACTATGGTCTCAACTCATAGAGATGTGTATTGGCGCTCGCAACAAAGCTGGATATCTCACCGAAGAAGCGAAAAAACCAGCACCAGGAGACCCCAACCTTGGCAAGTGGATTACAAAAAACCATAAAGTTAAGAGTTGGCTTATTGACTCAATGAACCCATTATTGATGCAACGATTTATTCGTCTCCCTACAGCCAAGGAGATATGGGATTCTATGTCAAAAACTTTTTATGACGGATCAGATGAAACCTATATCTTTGAATTAAATCAAAGATCATTCTCTACCATATAGAATGGTCGCCCTCTACTAACTTACTATAATGAACTTGTTGCAATTTTTCAGGAAATTGATCACAGGACTACCTCTCAAGAGGGGACAGTTGAAGGAGTTGTTCAAATGCATTTCGCGATGGCTAGGCTTCGAGTTCATATTTTTCTAAGTGGACTCGACTCAAATTTGATCAAGTTTGTGGTGAAATCTTGCGAAAAGACCCGAAACTTGACTTGGAGAGTACGTATGCATATGTCCGAAAAGAGTACTAGCAGAAACAGACAATGGGAGGTTCTCGTATAATCTCTAAAAGTTTGACTATGATGGTTAATCAAACTCATCAAGGACCAGCCTCTGGATCTACAAAAAATCGAAATAACCAATCAACTAGAAAATATGGGGGGCTGGTGTGTTCTCATTGTGGTGAAGCAGGTCATTCAAAACAGCAATGTTAAGAAATTATTGGCTATCCTGATTGGTGGGATTTCACAAAGAAACCTTGAAAACAAATTGCAGGAAAGGCTATGATGGCTTCTGTTAAGGAAGAACACTCTCAACCTGTAGCAAATGTTGCTCATCCAAGTATTGTTGGTAAAACGTTTGTTCTCTCTGTAAACTCTAAGAATAGTACTTGGATTATTGATACAGGTGCATCCGATCATATGATTAGGGACTCATATCAATTGCAGTCCATTTTGTCATCTCCTTAATTTGTCATCTCCACAGCTAATGGTAGTACCTGTCCTGTTACTGAAGAAGGTTCTGTCATTTTATCTGACACTCTTACATTAGATACAGTGCTTGTTGTTCCATCCCTTGAATATAATATCTTGTCTGTTAGTCAAATTACCTCTACTCTAGCATGTACTGTAACCTTTTGGCCCTCATTTTGTGTTTTTTCTGTACATTCCAACTCGAAAGATTGGTTATGGTGTTAGACGAGGCAAACTCTACTATTTGGATTTAACAGAAAATGGAGGGCTGAAATCAAGTCAGGTGAATCAGACTAGTGGGGTAGACAAAGCTCGAGCGACTATATGGTTATGGCATCGAAGATTAGGACATCTTTCTTTTGGTTATCTTAGGAAGTTGCAACCACATTTGTTTTCAGTTGTTAGTGATTTAGAATTTCAGTGTGAAGTTTGTGAATTGGCTAAGAGCCACCGTATTTCTTATCTACCAAGTCTTAATAAAAGTTCAGAACCTTTAATGGTTATCCACTAATATGTTTGGGGTCCTACAAAAATTTCTTCTATTTTCAAAGCTCGTTATTTTGTTACATTTATTGATGAATGTACAAGAATGACTTGGGTATCTTTACTTAAGAATAAAAGTGATGTTTTTGTAGCATTCCAAGAATATCATAAAATGGTGGCTACTCAATACCAAAAGCATATATGAGTTCTTCAATCTGACAATGGTAAGGAATTTGTGGATGCAACCTTTGCCAAGTTTCTACGCCACCACAGGATTCGTCATCAAACCTCTTGCACCTATACTCCACAACAGAATGGGTTAGCGGAAAGGAAAAATAGATAACTATTGGAAGTTGTTCGTGCTTCTCTTTTTGGCATGAACATGTCTCGCTTCTATTAGGGAGAGGCTGTGAAATCTGCTACTTATCTTATTAATCGAACACCTTCTAGAGTTATTGATTTTCAAACTCCCCAACAAAAGCTGAAATCCTTACTTTCTATTCCTCACTTACCAAACCTTGAACCACAAGTCTTTGGTTGTACTGTATATGTTCACATCCCCAAGAGTCAACGAAGTAAACTTGATCCATGTGCAAAAAGGTGTGTCTTTGTTGGCTATTTAGAGTTTCAAAAGGGATATAGGTGTTATGACCCTCAAACCCATGGTTTAAAATATTTGTGATTTCTGCGATATTTTTGTCGATATTTTCATAAATTAAGGGTACCGATATCGATAGAGGGTGTAATCTCTTATTCGTCAAAATATCCTGGAAATATCCAAAAATATCCGTGATATTTCCGTAAAATATCATTTCCGTGAGCTTATATTATAAATTTTATAAAATATCGAGGAAATTTCCGAAAATATCCATGAAATATTCTGGAAATATGGGTTAAATTTCCATAAAATAAAAGTGAAATTTAAGTTTTTCAAATAAGAATTTGTTAAGCTTTTATCAAATAAATAAAATAAGTTTTCAACTCACGGGAGGAATTTCATTGGGTCCGTCCACTACACCTTGATAATGATGAAGGTAATTCCAATCCCCAAATTGCTATAAGTGCTCGTGAATATAGAATCAATGTTGAATAGGTGTTATCAGAAGAGGTTACGAGTAGTAGTGGAGGTGACCCATGGGACATGGGAATGCGCGGAGAGGTGCGTAGGTTCAGAACTAGCTTTCATCTAGATGATCATATTGATGGAATTGATAATGAAGACATTGGTAACATCACAATGCGAGGAGAGGTGCGCAAGTCCACAACTAGCTTCAATCAAGATAATCATATCGATAGAATTCATAATGAAGACAATGGTGCTGATGATGGTGATGGTGATGATGATGATGATGATGACCATGATTGCGACCACGATGATGATGACAATGGAGGAAATAATTATGCTTTTACTCAAAGAAATGATATTGATATAGGTTTGCCATTGAGCCCATTTACTTGTGAAGAACAACACACTCATTGCACACAAGATGAAGACCATGGGTGTAGAGCTGCGGGTCCAGGCATAGGGGCTATTGGTAAGGATTATACAAGGAGAATCCATCAAATGTAGTTAGGGATGTCATCATCCAATGAAGATAACATTTCAACTACTTTTGAATCTATAAGTTTAAGGACTAGTGATGATGGTCATAGAAGTTTTGGGATCTCCAATGATCTTTACACACAATTTTCTATCTATGGACAGATGGTAGGAAGAAATCAGGAAGTTTATTCATGACATGTTCGTGATTATATTCAAAACTATTCAAATTATATGTCATGATATCAGTATTGTATAAATCTAGATGTTAGCTATACCATGTATGAACCACCTAGGACTTCATTTTTGTATTAAAATTTGCATGATTTGTGTGATGCAAATTAATTGAAAAATTTTAATGGAAGCTTTTTATATTTTCATATATATGCTCTATATATTATATCCATATTTATACTTATTAGTTGTTACTTCTTAGATAAAATATGGTTTTTTAAAATATAATATGATTTTTGGTTGTAAAAATGATTATTTTAACATTACTAAAAATTTTATGACAAAATATTATGTTTTTAACTAAATTTCCATACTTTCCGTAAATTTTACGTAAATTTTCGTCGATATCGATATTTTCATCGACATTTCTGTTGAATCGTAGTACCGATATTTCTGTCGATATCGATATTTTCAATATTGCTCAAACCCAAAAACTACATGTGACATTGGATTTTGCTTTTCGTGAATTTGAGCCGTATTATTCTGGGAAAGTTTCTGAGTCTTCTCTTCAAGGGGAGAGCTGTAATGAAGAGTACATGGTTAAAAAAGGTGGATGTAATGAGTTTATGGAAATAGAAGAAGTAAATGAAGATTTTCTGAGCAACATTAATCAAGACTACAATGGTGTTCCTAAAAATATAAGCACAAGTGAATCAAGTGCTCCCAACATCTCTGATCAGCTGGAAGAAATCCAAGATTTGCCAATGTTTACACCATTAACTGAAGAATCGACCCAGAATGTCTTCCCTCAGGTAATCTCAAATCCCATCATTAATGTGTCTAATGACATACCTGGTCTTGTAGAAAATATAGCTTCTAAGTACCCATAAAGGTCTAATAAGGGAGTACCAAAGAAACAATATGAACCTGATCCAAAAGCTAAGACTAAGTATCCAATTAGCAACCGTGTGTCCACCCATAGATTATCTGAATCATATGCATTTACTGTTAGTCAATTATCCTCTGTATCTATTCCTAGTAGTGTGCAGGATGCATTGATGGATCCAAAATGGACAAAGGCAATGAATGAGGAGATGGAGGCTTTACAAAGGAATGCAACTTGGGAACTTGTACCAGTACCCAAAGGAAAAAAAACAATTGGATGTAGATGGGTGTTCATAGTGAAACTCAAAGCGGATGGCAGTATTGATAAATATAAAGCGAGGTTAGTTGCAAAAGGATACACGAAAAAATACGGGGTGGATTATCAAGAGACTTTCGCACCGGTAGCCAAAATCAACACAATCCGTATTATTATATCCATAGCAGCTAATCGAGATTGGCCTTTGCAACAATTTGATGTTAAAAATGCTTTCCTTAATGGAGATTTAAAGGAAGAAGTCTACATGGATTTGCCACCTGGAATTAAATGTAGATCTCCATGTAGTGGTGACGTCTGCAAGTTAAAAAAATCATTATGCAGGCTGAAACAGTCACCAAGAGCTTAGTTTGGGAGATTCTCAAAGACAATGAAGGAGTTTGGTTATAAACAAAGTAATTCAGATCATACTTTGTTTATAAAACACAAAGCAGGGAAGGTAACAATCTTAATTGTGTACGTTGATGATATGGTTTTAACGGGTGATGACCCAGGTGAAATGAAAGCATTGCAAGAGTATTTGACCACAAAATTTGAAATGAAGGACCTTGGCCAACTGAAACATTTCTTAGGGATCGAAGTCTCAAGATCAAAAGACGGAATTTCCTTATCACAAAGGAAATATGTGCTTAATCTTTTAACTGAAACATGGATGCTTGCTTGCAAACCAGTAGAAACACCCATAGAGATGAATCACAGGCTTAGAGAGTATCCAAATCAAATTCCAACAAACAAGAGTCGTTATCAACGATTGGTTGGGAGATTAATCTATTTGTCACACACAAGGCCCGATATAGCTTTTGCAGTAAGCATTGTAAGTCAGTTCATGCATGCACCAAGTGAAGAGCACATGAATATTGTTTATCGAATCCTAAAATACTTGAAGAGTGCTCCAAGAAAAGGTTTGCTATTCTCCAAAAATAATGTCTTTGACATAAAAGGGTACACTGACTCAGATTGGGTAAGGGATCAAATTCCACGTTTGGTTACTTTACATTTGTGGGAGGAAATTTAGTCACTTGGAGAAGTAAGAAGCAAAAAGTCGTAGCAAGGTCAAGCGCAGAAGCAGAATTTTGGGGTATTGCCCATGGTGTGTGTGAGTTGTTGTGGATTAGAAATATATTGAAAGATTTGGGGTTCAAACACATGAAACCTATGAATCTTCATTGTGATAATAAGGCAGCTATTGAGATTGCACGTAATCCTGTACAACATGACCACACCAAACATGTTGAAGTTGACCGTCACTTCATCAAAGAGAATCTTGATTGAAAACTTATCCAGTTTCCATTTGTTCAGTCCAAAAACCAATTGGCCGATGTACTCACAAAAGCTGTTTCAGGAAAAGTGTTCCATGCTTTAATCAACAAGTTAGGCATGATAGATATATATGCTCCAACTTGAGGGGGAGTGTCTGCATGAGCTGTATATGAGGAGTGATTACTATTAATTAGCTGATTGTAATTGATTCTAGGAATCCTGTTAGTTGACCATCCATTGTGTAAATGTAATTGATTATAAGAATCCTTAGTTTCCTTTATAGGGTAGGTAGTTTCCTGTTTTGTTCTTTGAATTGTATCTATATAATATCTCCTTGTTGGAGAAGAATGTAGAATAGAAAAATATTCTCACAAATTCATTGTTTGACAACATTCAAATTTTTCTGTATAGACATTCAAATTTCAAGTGCTGAATGCAGTTTCAATATTATGTCAGCACAGAATGCTAACAAGCAACATTAGGATAGAACATTCTGTCTCACTTTTTATTCCCAAAGTTGCTCACATAGATCCTCATTGTTGTACTTGTATCGCAATTGTCAGTACAAGCTCATAATACAGCCTGAAAATACGATAAGAAGATAGGACAGATATCAATCTTACCGCCAAATGCATCACCTATATGATTCAAATTTGTTGCCTGACACAACACCAACATGAATCTACATTTGTCAGGTCTAGTCAATGAAGAAGGTCTAGTCATGGGAAGGGGACACGAATGCAGGTATAGAAAAATGCTTCTTGACAACACATATCATTCGGAAAAAACTTTGCTGTAGCAAGATGCATCTATTAAAGCTATTATGAGTTTCAGGAGGAATAGTTCGGCTTGTTAGTCTATGAGAGTTTCAAAAAGAGATGGGATTGCGTTGTGTGAATGTCGCGTGGTGTGTTTGATGAATGTGACGTGCATGTGTGTCGAATGAGAGTTGGATATTATTTGGTTTATAGGAAAATGGCTTCATTAAAATGATGGTTCTTATGTTTCTTTTGTATTAGTGCTCATCTATTGCAAGTTTTTCCAAACTTGGCCACTGTTTAACTTGTGTCGTCTTTGATTATGTACACAGGATAAATGGTGGAATTTGAGTGTCAGTACCGCTCAACAAGGTTCAAATAATAAATCGAGGGTATCTAAAATTAAAGCTATTGCCGCAGCTGCTCCACAGTCCACCCCAAATTCTGCTTCTGCTGCTTTACTTGCTCGCAATGCATCTTCTAATGCTGTTATGGGTGATCGTTCCAACACTGCATGGGATGGGAAGAATGGATCAAGGTGTGTTTTTCTCTTTCATTCTGCTCAACCTAGCATAAATTATGTGGACGGTATGTTAATACTTGTTGGCATAACAAGCTTGTGTATGTGATACTTTTATGGAATGAAAACAACGAGGGTGCAAATATATGCTGTTAACATTTAATTAAGTACCATTAATTGTTATGAAGTTTATTGTATGCTATTACATGCATTAAAAATATTCATATTGCATTACTTTCAAATGCTATGTTATTTCTAAATGCTACATAACTCTCAAGAGTGGTGGCTTAAATTATTGTATTCTTTGTATTAACTAATTTCATCTATTGAATCTCTTCTACTGCACGCAGGAGTAATTGCATAATTTGCATTTAAACATTTATTTTTTTAAAAAAAACATTTAGTTATTTATTTTATTTAATTAAAAAAAAAAAACAATGAGAGTGATCGACATCTCTAATTATATTATATTTGATAATAATGTTTTATTAATAAGGTACAATGCAGTGATATTTAAAGCTGTTTCAACTATAAAAGATACAAATGGATCCGACATAAGTTCCATTGTCAATTATATTGAGGTTAGATGGACATCATTCGGTACCTACAACTTTGTTATGTGCACATTCTTTCTTTCGAAATGGATGCATTAAAATATTGAAACTTTTAGTTGAGAAATGCTCATTTTCAAGGATTTCAAATTTTACCTAACGCTTGTGCTTTTCAACTTGTTTTTCTTATGGATTTGTGGTGGTGATGGCATGAGCATTTCAGTGTTGTATTAGTGATAATGATAATGTTTTGATGTCTCAAAAAGGCAATGGGCATTCCACAGCAACTATATGGCTACATTGTGATCTATGCACCACTCAAGTGAACATTTTCATGCAGACTGCTTTTAAACTGTGAAACACATTCTCCAAACCATGGGACTTTGTTACCCTGTCAACATAAGGAAACTTAAAAGTGAATCCGGTCTATTAAATTTGGTGCTTTCTCCCATTGGCTTCACTAATTATGGATTGATAAATAACTGTTATGTCGAAGGACTTGAAATGCTTAGTACATTCCATATGGTTTGGGCATCATTCGATGCAGCTTTGGAGGTATAGAAATGGTGCCCCCTGATCCCATTCTACGAGAGAGAAGCAGCTTTGCATTTTTGCAGGCGATACGTTTGACAACGATTATGGAATGACTTAACCTTCTATTTTACATCGTACTTTAACCCTGTTCCGCTTGCTATTCACTTGATATTTGATTTACTGATCGTCAACAGTCAATATTTAATACATTGTGGAGGTAAGAAGGGTTGGTAACTTTGTTGATATGCTTGCTGCAGGAAAGGCATGAGGTGCCACCAAATTTTAGACGATTATTGAGTTCTAGGTTGAGGAGGCTTGTTTCACAAGGCAAACTCGAAAAGGTGAATTGTTTTTTACGCTTGTACGCTGCATTTTTAAACCTGTCACGATAACCTTCAGCAGAACAGCATTTATTAGCTTGATCCTTAATGATAATCAGTTGTTATTTAGAAACACTATGATGAATATTGTTGAAGCTTGTGCCCATGACTGTTATCTTATAAAAACTTTCAATGACGTCAATTACAGGTCCAAAATTGCTACAAAATCAGAAAAGATACCTCATTGGGATCGAAAGCACCGCCTAACCAGAAAGATGTGAAGTTACGGGTGTCATAGAATTCTGCAGTAGTGACCTCCCGTGAAACTGTGGAGGAAGCAGCAATTACTGCTGCCTATAGAATCGCAGAAGCCTTAAACAAATCGTTTTGGCTGCTGAAGCAGTTAAGGAGGCAGAAAGAGTCTCGCAGATGGCAGAAGATACTGAAGCAATGTTACCACCAGTGGAAGACATCTGTGAGCAATGTATAATTTTCTTCAACAAGCCTCTTATCACTACTCATTCTGGTTTTGCAATATGCAACCTTTGTTGATTTTCTTTGTCTGGATTCTGGATCCTTGCTACAGGTTCGCATGGTGAGGTCGTTGTCTTGGCTTGAGCAAAGTAGACAAAATTGTAAGTGATAAAGATTGGAGAAACTTTTGCAGTTTTTCAGGAATGTGAATGTAAAAATTCATTGATCCAGTGGAACAATCTTCTCACTCTTTTTTCCTCAAATGACTTTTGAGTTGTACTAGAGATCATGTCCAATTGTGATTAATGACAGATAAGAGATTGATGTATAAAATTTTTGGTTTATTTATAAGAACGAGACAGATTCTAATGTTTGAAAAAACAATGCCTTTTGAGAGTTTTGCTTATTCTAGAAATGCTTTTAGACATGTTTCGATGAAAGTTCTTCCAAAAATCATTATAA
This sequence comes from Litchi chinensis, assembly GCA_019925255.1. Taxonomy (NCBI): domain Eukaryota; kingdom Viridiplantae; phylum Streptophyta; class Magnoliopsida; order Sapindales; family Sapindaceae; genus Litchi; species Litchi chinensis. The sequence continues at coordinate 3,083,666 of CM034464.1, read as the reverse complement.
ATGTTTTTTTAATTTTTTTGGACAATGAGGAAGACGTCCAACATTTTGTCCAATTTTTCCATCCAACTTTATGTTACAATTGATATGTCATTCCAATGTTAACAGTCGTGTCAACTTTAAATCCAAATTTTTAATGATATATCGGCTGTTATATAAAATTAGATGGAAAAGTTGAATAAAAATATTGGACATCTACTACCATTATTCTTTTTTCCCCATGTTGTCTATAATCAAGCATTCCATTCAGGTAAGTGAAATTGGAGAGAACTGACAATGGTCTGCATGCTGTCTGGGAGAGGAAAGGGAGAGAAATGCAGAGACATTCATCAAGCAGCCAGTTGAACAAACAAATAATCTTCAGTTTTAGTTCTCATAGCAGATCATGTTGTTTTTGTACAAGAGAATCAATAAACTTCACGAAATTTTCTGTAATAATCTAGGCATCCAAATTTCGAATGCTGAACTTAAATGCAGTTTCAGTTTTCTGCCAATACAGAATGCTAACAATCAGCATTGGCATAGAACATTCTGTCTCACTTTTTGTTCCCGAAGTTGCTAACACAGATTCTCATTGTTGTACTTGTATCCCAATTGTCAGTTTCAAGCTCATAATACAGCTTGAAAATGCAGTTAGAAGATTGGAGAGATATTAATGTGACAAATAACTGCATCACCTATGGTTCAAATTTGTTGCCTGACACAATTCCAACATGTATCTTCAAGTGCCAGGTCTAGTCATAGATGGGGGACATGATGCCAGGAATAGAATAACCTTCTTGACAACACATCATTTGAAAAAACTTTGCTGTAGCAAGATGCATCCGAGTGCGGATTGATGGTGCATCCTGCTGGACCCAAGGTCTTGTATCATCACGAGTTTGGATCCTCTCACAGTGTATCTTCATGTGGCAGGGCTAGTCATAGCAGAGGGACGTGAAGCCAGACATTGAAAAGCTTCATTGAAAACACGTATTATTCAAAAAAGAACTTAGGTTTCGCTAACTGCCTCTCAACAGGGGATTCCTTGTGCATTATGCTACACCCAGATCCTGTATCACTAAGTATCATGAGTTTGGATTCTCTCATAATCTTAGACGTTTTGTTGAACTGTTTTTTTAAGAATACCTGAGTTTGATAAAAAACACTTGTGTGCATGAAATAAACAAATAACAAGATCATGTAATATTTTTTATATTAAGTGTTACTTAATATATTTTCTATATTAAGTATCATGGTAGCTGTTGTTGTTCCATCCTAAGCAAAAAGGAAGATACAAACTAAGAGGAATTCTGTCATAATAGGCAAATAAATGGACAAAGACTAAGGTTGCTCACCACAGGCTTGATCCAAGCTCTAAAGTGCCTCTCGAGTTATGTGCTTAGGTTCAATCCAATGCTCGCATCCAGGTTTTCATCATGTAATGACCTTTTCCTCCATGAAAGGAACAAGACAAGAAACAATTTAAGCTCATAGAATAATTTTCAGGAAACATTTTGCTAATTAAGTTTTTGAGCAATGCAAATACAACTTTACAAATATACTATGCACATTAAATTATCAAGGACTAAAGTGGCAAAAAATTGAGAGTTCGTACGACATATAATCATGAGTGAAAATAGTTATCACTTTGGCATCAGAAAAATATAAAACATATCAAGTTTATGGAACATACATGACTTGGGAATATCATGCATAAACAAAAGCAGAGTTGAATATGTTCACATGAAGTCATGTAAGAAGGCACAGGAAGTAAAGTTGATAATTTTGATCAGGAATTGCCAATACAGCCTAGAATTAGTCTTTTTTTTCAATGACATGAACTAATACAAACCTAGATGCAACAATAGTAACACTTAGTAACTTCGTGTGTTTGGAATAAGATATTTAAATATCATAATTTGGTATACTTCATATTCAATTACCCTTTGCGAAAACATGACAAGTTTAAAAGAATAAAGATCAAAACTTCATTTCCATGAATGTACATTTCCATCATTCCAACAAGCGTAAAATATTTCGAATTCTTAGTGAAGACTGTACACCAAATTTACATTCCATGAGTCCTTCCCACTGAAAAAACAAAAGTATATATAAAAACCAAAGAAGGAAGATAAAAATACATGAATAAAGACCAAGTAAAGATTTAGTTCATTCACGTTTTAGGAAAGCTAATTTAACTAAACAATTTGATTTTGTACAACTATAAAAGTTGCGATGTGCACATTATAGCAATTTCCAATATTTGAATGTCAAGTTGAGGGTGCAAAATATATTTTAAAAATGAAAAAATGAGAATGAAATTGAACATTATAAGATTACTATAAGATTTGTATTACCCGACATTCAAATAAGATTACTATCATGCCCTCCTGCAGTCAATGCACCAAGCTGTATTGCTATCTGAATTATTAAATGGAAGAAAACAACAGTCAAAATTCAAGGACAGTAAATTCTATAACCAAATTGAAATACACAAAAGTAATTGCACATCAAAATAACAAACCTAAGATAGAAAAACGCCGTCGTAGTTGAACATTCCTCCTCCGGGTCATAGACGAATCTTCTATCGATCTTAACACAAGGGATGTGTGATATCTTGGACCACTCTTTTCCATTATTTGTTTTGCATTCTTCTTTCAGCAACGGACATCGTTTAATTTCTAATTCCAAAAGGGAGGATGGAAGGCCTTGCTTTGGAAAGGATGTGAGGTTTGGGCAATCATCAATATCCAAATATTCAAGACAGGTAAGATTTTGGAAACCCTTGCTTGACAGGTATTTCAAGTCTGGAAATCTTACAATGTCCAGACGAGTTAGGGTCGGAGACAACTGCATTCCCAGTTCTTCCTGTGGAAAAGACTCTGCATCTGGACAATCAAGAATCGCAAGGTATGTAAGAGAGGTGAGCTTGTGCAATCCCCACTCAACCAGTGCCTTGTACATATTGTGATTACCGATGTGAAGTGATGTGAGATTGGTGGGAAAACCTTTTTCTGTAAAGGATTTGATACTTGAACATTGACATATACGTAATTCTCTAAGAGAATCAAGGCAGTGGAAGCCACTGGGCAGAGCTTCTAGCTTCTCACAATCGTCGATTGTAACAGATAGGTTGGTGTTGGGAAGGCCTCCTTCTGGAAAGCAAACAATGTTTGGACAACTGCGTACATAAAATTGTTGAAGACAGCTAAGATTGTTCAGGCCCTCCGGTATGCATTTAAGATTATTACAATCTGAGATCTGAAAAGTTTCAAGATTCATGTTACCATGAAACCTCTCTACTAGTGACTCTAATTTTGGAGCACATGAAATGTCAAGCCATCTAAGTCTCTCTGGTAACTGACCGCTTGAATATATGGTTGTGAGCTGCGAGCAATGTTCAATGCGAATGAGATCTAATGATCTTTTGAGAAGAGATGTGCTTCTGTCGTTGGTATTTTCATTGTGTAGCATTGAAGAAACACGACTTTCATCTTTGTCATCAAACACACACTCCAATTTCTCACAATTTTTGACATCAAGCCAACTTAGAGATGGAGGTGGCTGACCCTTAATAATGAATGTCAGAGAACTACATTGCTCAATAACCAAATAGTCGAGATGTGCATCATCGTGCTTCATTCCATCAGGTAATGAAGTTAGAGCATTGCAATTTCTGATCTCAAGTCCAGTCAGATTGGAAAGGAAACAAACCTCGTGAAATGAGACGAGGTTTGAGCAATTCTCAATACATAGCCGTCTGAGAAGGGTGAAGCTTTGCAACTGTTGTGGTGCCTTTTCCAAACAAATGTTGTTCTCAGACTGTTGACTGAACCACCTACCATAATCTGAAAGACTTGAAAGAGTCATGGACTCTAGTGACTTGAAGTTCACTTGATCATTGCAAGCTATCTTGTCGCATCCATCTATCTCTAGTTTACAGAGTACTGGAAGGCTGGAGAAAGAAACAACCAACTCCGCACATTCCTTCAGCACAAGTTCCTCCAATGAAGAAAGATCATCAGGCAATTTTCCAGAGAGCTTAGGACATTTTATGATGGAAAGCTTACGAAGGTGAGGGAATGTTTCAACATGCTCGTCTTCTTTTATTGGTTCCCAAAGCTCCCATTCTTGTAAATCTTCCAAGCATAAGGTTTCTAGTAATTGAAAAGGCTTTGAGCAACCCTCCCCGTAAAGCTCATAACTAATGCATTTTAATCCCTTCATCCCTTTGATGGTAAGTTCTTTAAGCGAGCCCAATCTACCTAATGAAGGTAGAGATGTGCATTTTTCACAATTTTTCAATCTTAGGACTGCCATGTTGGACAAAATTGAATTTCCTAACCAAGATGGAAATTCTATGCCACTGTAGCTTTCGATTGTGAGCTCTTCTAAATTTTGATGTGGTCGCAACATGTCAAGTACACCTTTTTCTGCTACACAACTCCGTGTTTCATCACATTGCTGAGACCCCCATTCTAGATGCAACACTTTTATGTCTTTCTTATCATTTAAAACCATCTCTTTTGTTTCTTGTGAATACATTACATTCTCTAATCTTGAAATATAAAGTTCTCCACGAAGAAATTGTAAATGTTTTAAGTCTTTCACTTCAGCTCCTCTACCTTTGCCCACTATGAAATCGCTCAATTGTTGAAGATATTTCAATTCCTGAATTCCTAATGGCATCTCCGTTAATCTAGCACCTCTAATGTTGAGATGACGTAGATTGATCAAATGCCTCATCTTAGAAGGTAACTTTCTAAGATAAGAACAATTTTTTAATTTTAAAATCTGCAAGTTGAGAAAAGAACTTGTTGATTCAGGTAGACTTCTGATCTTCGTATATGAAAGATTAAGGTATCTTAAATGCCTTAAATGACCCAATGATTCAGGCAACTCAGTAATATAATAATATTCTAAACTTAACATTCTCAATCTTTTGAATTTTGGTAGCCAATCATAGAGCACTGTATGAGGCATATAGGAAGGAATTATGGCAGTTTCCATTAGTGGCAAAAATGTTCTTAGACGCTCACTTTGTTCAACTTCACCCATGAAGACTTTAAATTTATTTTTGCTATCAAACTGACCGTAAACATAAGAATAATGACGAATTTTTTCCAAGTTGCTTTGCGGTCTATTGGCCCCTAATGCATCCAAACTAAAACAAGTTTCTCCAGAAACCTGTTGTGCTAGATCACTAATAAGGTCATGCAATACATATTTGTATTTTACCATGCTTGACTGTTGAAAAATCGACCTCGATAGTAAATCATGAAAGTACTCATGACCTAGATCTTCTAGTTGCTTATTTTCTTTTGGTTTTTGAAGAAGACCTTCTGCCATCCATAGATGTACTAGTTGCTCTTCCTCAAATTCATAATCCTTTGGCAAAATCGCACAATAAGCAAAACATCTTTTTAAATGAGAAGGAAGATGAAAGTAACTTAATTTTAAGACTGTGGGAATCTCAGTTTCATCGAATAAGTCCCATAATTTACTATTTAATATTTCCAACCACTCATCTTCACTTCGTTTAGACCGTAAAAGGCCGCCGAGAGTTTTTGCTGCCAATGGCAACCCCTTACAATTTTTAATTACTTTTTCACAGATTAATTCAATATTACGATATTTAATGATATCTCTGCTCTCAAATGCATGACTCATGAAAAGGGACCAGCAATCATTATTTGATAGAAGCTTTAATTCATAAAACTCACCAGGGTTCATCATTGATGCTACCTCTGCAAGGCGTGTCGTCACGATTATCTTGCTTCCCTGAGTTCCAACCATGAAGGGAGACTTTAAGATTTCCCACAACCTATAATCCTTGCTCCAAACATCATCCAAAACAATTAAGAACTTTTTTCCGGTCAGCACATCTTTCAATTTAATTTGCACTATATTTAAATCCTTGTGATCATAGGACGAGAAGGTCATTGACCCCAGAATTGCATTTGAGATTCTCAAGACATCAAAGTCTTCGGAGATACAAACCCATGCTCTTAGCTGGAAATCCATCATTTGGTTGTCATTGTAGACCTCCCGAGCAAGGGTTGTTTTCCCGATTCCTCCCATGCCCACAATAGGTATTACTCGGAAGTTGGCATCTCTAGGCTCATCCTTTAACACCATCTCAATTACTTTGGCTTTGTCTTGATCTCTCCCATACACAGCAGGTTCAGTTGGCAGACTTGTAGTTGGTGGTCTCTGGTACACAGCAGGAGTTGATAATGATATCCCTCCAGCAACCTCTCTCAATCCAAGCTCTTCTCTGAGTCTACATAGTCCTTCCAATCGGCTGGTGACATCTTTTATCGCAGACTCCACCCTTCTGTTGAACTTGATAGCTCTTGGACTCCAATTCCCGAAACAGACAGGAAGAAGCTTTCGAACCTTGCTAGAGCTGGCCTGCTGCTCGTGCTCTTCCATCTTCAACTTCCTCGTTAACGCTTCTGTAGCAAACTCATCAATTATGTCCTCCACATCATAAGCCAAGTCTCGAAGATCATCCAGCCACATCTTCACAGCTGCGTTAGTCAACTGCTTGTCCTCTGCATCACCAAGCACTGCCTGAATCATCATCAAGGTTGTCTCCCATTTTTTGATCTTTGCATACAATCCCTCTTGCCGCAGGAATTGCCACAACTCAGATGAAGCCAATCTGTCAAACAAAACCGAAAGAAAAGCTGAAAGGAAAAGCTCGCCCACAGGCATGATTTCGTTGTAATTTCTCAGTTGTAAGATTGGTAATTCTATAAACTCAAGAACATATATGTTATCAATAATTCTGCTATATGATTAATTTTCAATAAATTTGGTGACTCGGGGGGCAAAAGTTATTAAAGTTGACTGACTTGGTTGCCACAACCGTGTGGACTCCACACATGGAAGAAAAATGCCAGGCGCAATGTTCAAGGTTTTTGAGCTTGTTGTACGTTTTCTGGTTGTATATTCAATAAATTTGGTGACTTGGGGGACAAAAGTTATTAAAGTTGATTTTGACTTAGACTCATAAATTGTAAATGTTCAATGCCAGAACCGTGTGGACTCCACACACGGAAGAAAAATGCCATGCGTGATGTTGAAGGTTTTTGAAGGTTTCGGATCCACTAAATGCAACAAAATATCATCCATTAACTTAAAAGGTAAGGTGTAAATAGATTTTATAACTCTTTTTTCTCTCATGTTTTTACATGTGTTTCAGACTTCGAATGTCTCAAAAAAACAAATAGAAAGACATTTTTGTTACAACAAACATGCCTTTGCATATTTGCTCTCAAGTCTCAACACTTCATTGTAGGAGTGGATTTCCCCTTTCGTGTGTTAAATTTTTAGGTTACATACAGCTTTTTATCTCATTAGGTTTTAATAAACCTCTTACTTTTAGTGTCAACATAGTTTTCATTACATTATAATTGTATTTAAAAGAATATAATAAAGTTGGTTGATTCTGATTTAGAAGATATAATGGACCGAAGTTGGCATTTACAAATTATGACAGTTGTGCATTGGTCTTTCCCATTGAAGTATTTTTCAAATGGGTTAATTTTTAGAATTCATAAAGAGGGCAAATTGCACAACCCCTAGACGTTTGACGAAATTGCACAAAAATCATAATGTTTGGATAACTTGTACTGACCTACCTTGAGGTTTAAAAAACTCAGCACTAACCTCCATTACTATTAGTCAACCATTAGTCAACCTCCGTTAAGTCAAAATTATCAAGGGTAAAATGGTCAATACATAATTTATAAATATTTTAATTTAATATATTTTTTAATTTAATTAAAAAATTAAAAAAAAATCATTAAAGTGGAAAAGAAAATTAATCATCAACAAGCTTCTCCATCTTCTTTCACATTATCCATCACCCAATTCAATGCATATTCATCATTAACATCATCCATATAGCATCATCTACAATCATCAACCCACATCATTAAGATGACAGCATCATCAACAATCATCAACCTATATCATCAACATCATCAACGTCATCTCCTCATTCCAGAATTTTTTGGGTTTCCAATCTTGGAAAACCAATTATCATCAATCCAAAAAACAAAAATCCGCCACATTAACCCAATCATCAATCATCAAAACCCTACCCACAACCCACTAAAAAAAAAAAAAAATCTATCATCAATAACATAAATCTTGAACAACGGAAATTGAAAAAAAAAAACCTAGAGATTGAAAAAAAAAAAAAATCATGTTGACGGACAAACCCATGGGTTGAAAAAAAAAATTGAAAATTCAAATGTTGAAAAATCATTTGGGTTTGTTGATTCAAACCTATATAAAGGTTCATTTGGGTCTTCATCTAGGTTCGAATTGATGAACCCAAATGAACCAAGAGAGAAGAAAAGCGGCAACTAGATGATGTGAGAGAGGAGAAAAGAAAGGGAAAAGAAATTGATGGAAAGGAGAGAGTGAGGAAAGCGATGACAGAGAGACGAGAGGAGACTGAGAGATCTAACTTTTGAGTGATAAAAATGTCATGATGGTGAAGGGTGTTGGATCTGCTGTGATAGAAAGAGAGAGAGACTGTAAGCCCTTAATTCCCTTCTTTGAACTTCCTAGTATTGAAGGGTAGATTAGGTGATGAAAATATTAAAATTCCTAAATAACCTTAGTAGAAGGGAGAATACAATGTAATAAAAAGTTAAGAAATTAATTTAACCCACAATGAATGCAATTAAATTAAAGAAAGGGCAAAAGGGTCATTGTGCCAAACAAAGAGTCCTATATGTAACTAGAAGTAATTAGAATAAATGAGTTGTTGGGATTATGAGAATTCATGAAAGTAATAGGATGTTATGAGATTAGTATAAAAGAGGGTGACATTTTGATAAAATTTCAAATAATGACATGGGTTATAAATAAGTGAAAGTCAATATATATATATATATATATATATATATAAGTGTTAGTCATAACACTTAGCAAATTTTGTGAAGAAACAAGAAGCATTGCCGTGAGATTAGAGAGGGAGAGAAGGACGGCATCTTGAGTGAAGAAAGAAGTGATTTATACACCAACTTTTCAAGCCTCCAATCACCAACCTAAGGTGTTTCTAGGCTAGAACCAATAAACCCAAGCAAGATAAAGGTAATTTCCATAGTTTTTCTTGAGTTGAAAATTGTTTTGAATGAGTAAAAATATGAAGTTGAAATGGTATGGGTATGATGATAGTTGTACTGTTGTAGTATGTTATGTTGAGTGTTTTACATTTAAAAAAGTGTAGAACCCTAAGTGTGTGACATGGAAGCTTAGATGACATATTTTAGGGTATGGATGTTAGACTAGGGTTTGTAAATGGAAAATCTTAAATCATGATTTGAGGAAGTTAAATGTCAAATAAATTGCACATAAGTTGTTTGTTGAATTGTCTAAGAGAGTAATTTAGTGAAAATAGTGAGAATAAAGTGAAATGAAATATTGGATGAGAATGTGTGGGTGTCATAGCATATGTGGAATGTGTAATATCATCATGTTTTGATCCAAATAAGCTTGGATTCACATAAAGTTAGAAAAACTTATAGAAGTGATAGAATTGTTAAATGAATAGTTTGGAGCTAAGTTGAAAATCCCAAGCTCAATGAAGAGGTAGTGATGACCTGCACTCTTCGAGCTTATTCGGGGTTGTTCTAGACCTTAAAACATGCCTAGGGGACATATCAAACCATAGAATTTGAAAGGAAATGATTCCAATAAAAATTGAGCAAGTTATTGCCAAAATAATGCATTTAGAGAGTCGTAAAGTGAGATGTGAGTGTAAATGCATTCCTTGATGCATGAAATGCATATATTTGATCATAATTAGGTAAAAAAACCATAGATACGAAAGAAATGGCATCGTCGCTTGTTCGATGCACAAATATGCATAAAAAAGTCTAGAAAAATAGATGTTTTTCCTAAATTTTAACCCCTTATACTTAGAATTTGTCGAAACCGTTTTACGGGGGATCTAAGTGAGAGATAAGAAGATGGTTCAAGTGAAAATGGAAGCGAAATAACCCGTAGAATGGGTTGTGTGCAGTATTCTATTTTAAGGGATCCGAAAATTTTTACTTTTCGTTCCGGGCTTCTAAAAATTATATGGACTGCGTGGGGGTGTTCCTAGGGATGTATAACTAAAACTTTTGCAAAGAAACTAGAATTGGGAAGCCTCGGTTAAGTTAGAAGTTAATAAAGAAAGTAGTAGTCAAAAGTGCGTTGTAAATAGTTTTAAAAATTAAAAGCAATGTGTGTAGTTTATGTAGCACATTGTAGCATATTTTAAATAAAAACATATGGTACAGATGACGCACAAACTAGCGGAGCAAAAGAGCTTCAGTAAAGTTCTTTAGCAAGCTTGGAAACCGAGGTAAGTGTTCATCGCTTATGTTGTCTAACTTTTAATTTCAATTTCAATTATAACTTGTGTTGCCTTCAAGTTTTATAAAATGATTTGTAAAATATAGGTTCAAGTTGACTAAAATATCCTACACAGGATCAAGAAATGAGAATTTGAAAATAAAAGTTGTCTTATAAAATTTGATGTAAGCTTGAGTTGAAAACAATGCTTTAAACTAAGTGATTTTATGTTTAATATAATTAGAATGGACAAGCATTTTAAAAGCCATGTGTAACCCCTCAGAGTTCAGAGTATCTAGCACTATGTTGCGATGTAAAGAATTTCGCACGTAGTTGCCTAGATTTAGAGAATTGGTGTTATGTGACGATGTAGAAAATTTTGCTCGTAGCTGCCTATAATTATAGCTTCTTGCAATATGTTACGATGTAGGAAATTCCGCTCATAATTACAAGGGCTATCAACCAGTTGCACTACAATATGCGATGTAGGAAATTCCGCATGTAATTGCAAAAAGTTTTAAGTTGTTAGCACTATAATTGCGATGTAGAAAATTCCGCATTATAGTTACTTTGAGTTGTCATAATTTTACCCTACGTTGCAATGTAGTGAATTCCACAAGTAGTGGTCAAGATAGTTTCGTAGCATCACAGTTAATGTTAGTTGAAAACCGTCACGTGATAGTTAGAATGCTTTAGGGGTACACATGGTAAAATTAGAAAGAAAGGTTTTCAAAACTAAAATTTTTAAGGTATAAGAAGCTTATTAATCGTTTTGTAATTATATGATTAGTATGTTTATTCAGTTCGAACTAACATTTTAAATTTTTGTGTAATGTGTATATACCACGAAGTGCTTTTGCAGGTGATTTTGTGAATCAAGAAAATCGTCCCTAAAATTTTAGGTGGGAAACTTGAAGACTGCATCACACAAATGAATATAATTATTTTGTGAAATCAAATACTTGGTAAATGTATGACATGTTGATATATTTTGGCAAATGTGGAGTTGTATCATATATTTTGTGCATCATGTATGAATTTTTAAATTCCATATAACGTGTATATATATATATATATATTGATATACATGATCAATATTGGAATGTTATGAAAATATATGATTGTGGAAAAGTATGTTGTGGAAACGCATGTTTGGGAATAAAAGAAGTTGGGTGGAAATGGAAATATAGTTGAAATGTATTTTATTGCAGGTAAAAATTTTGGGAATCTTAAAAATGCAGTCGTAATGCTGTTGAAATTTTTATAAACTCGTTTTAAAATGAAATTGTGAAAAATTTTTATCCATCCAAATTATTTACAAAAATAAAGGATACAATTGAATTAAGTTAAAGAAATCGGGTAAGATTAAAGGGTTCGCTCCGTGAATCTCTCCATTCCGACAAATCGGATTAAAGAAGTCCGTAGGAGTGTCTGAGGAAACTCTCTAGATAAGAGATTAGAGAGAGTCTGGGTAAGGGTCCTGTCAGAGACAATTGAAGGAAAAAGGTTGAGAGAGAGAGAGACGGTGCGAAAAAGGGTATAGAAGAAGAGAAAAAATATATATTTTTCTTTTTTAAAACATTTTTTCAGTTTTTTTTTTTTAAATTCTTGGATCTCCACCGTCCATCCAGATGGATGGATGGTGGAGATCCAATCTGATTACGATTTTTTGATTTTTGATTTTATTAATTTTTTAAAATATATTAAAATTTTTATTTTTTAAATAATAATCTCCATAGTTTGACTTCAAATTTAAATTTCATTAATTTTTTTTCACTTTATGATCTTTTTTTTCATTTTAATGATTTTAAATAAATTAAAAAATATATATCATATTAAATTTAAATTTATAAAAATAAAATATTGACTTGAAGGGTATTTTCGTATTTTTTTGCATCTTTGACCATTGACTGTGAGAGTTTAATAATAGTTGACTAATAGCAGGAGAGGTTTGTGCTAAGTTTTTGGAACTTCGGGGGAAGTCAGTGCTAATTATCCAAATATCATCATTTTTATGTAATTTTGCCAAACATCAAGAGAGCTTGTGCAATTTGCCCTTCATAAATATTAAGTTATTTAGAGATCTTTTTTTAATTGTACGGAAAATACACATAAATAAATTAATCTATATAAAAGTACAACCATGTTTAAAATTATTAAAAATTTTCCAGAGGCTTCCAAGGGGACATTTAAATTTACTAAGGTGACTTTTCTGTTTAAATTAAGTAAAAATACAATTTGAATTTTGAGAGAATAGAATAAATATGATTTTTAATATACATTTTAAATTTTTTTAAAGGATGTTTTTATAACACACATTTACTAACAATTTAAATGGTTAGTATACATTCATGATAGTGGTTCTACCTTTTAAGCCACATGCATTATAATTAATTTCAACAAATCTTAACACATATATATACATATATATATATATAGATATAAATGTATATACACTTTCCTGTTTTCAATTATTATTTTATGTTATTAGAGTGCTTAATGTTTTTCTAATAAGAACAATTTTAATTATTGTGTTTTATCAAATTTCAATCGTGTTTTAAAGAAATTTTAAAGTATATTTCACGGATGCACCACATTAACTAAAAAAGAAAAAAAATCTATAAAAATCTATCAATCAATAAAATATAAAAGAAGCTAGAGATAATTTTGTGACAAATTTGTTTTTTTGAAAATTGCTTTTCAAATATAAATTATTAGTGCAATTCAGCAAAAAAAATTGAATACATTCTTTTGCAAATGTTTAGCTATTTAAATAATTAAATCATGTCATGTATTATAAACATATATTTGATTGATTATCCATAATATATAACATAATATTAGTGATTATAGTGCATGTAATAGATGATTTTTCTTTTATTTATTATAAAGTAGAATTTTTTTTTTACCCAAAAGAGTCTATCCTTTGAAAAAGTTTCTCATAATTCGGCCCAAATCAATTACTACAATCTCTCTCAATCCTAACCCAATAATAAACCTCACACAGTTCGAGAAAAGGAAAAAAATGATGGTTAAGTCAATTGAAAATGAGTCATGATATTACACCCATTCAAAATGATATATACACCCAAATAGGGGTGAGCATCTCCAACCCAACCCGATAAACTCAACCCAACCCGATCATTTTTTATTAGGTTGGGTTGGATTACATCTTAAAAAAAATTAGATGGGTTGGGTTGGGTTGAAAATTAAATTGGGTTGGATTGGGTTAAAAAATTTTCAACCCAACCCAACCCGAACCCGACAAACGTCTATATCTAATTATAAATCAAAGATTTTTTCTCCTCTCTAGAAAAATATTTGTTCAGGATGAAGATTAAGGACAACGTTTATGTCGAAATTACCAAGACTAAGAAAATTATCAACTAAACCATTTGTACATTTGTGGTAAATTAAATCTAACTCAATCAACCCAACCCAACCCAACCCGAACCCAAAAACGTCCACCCCTACTTTTGAAGACTTTAATGATAGCAAACAAGTTGCATTGACGAATTTTATTAGGATTATTGTCCTAGATTTTATTTATTTATTTATGCATTTTTGTGGCGAATTGAACTTTTTTTTTTTAAAAAAAAATTATGTAGTGGCTTAAACTTTATTTGTATTAAATCTATTATGTAATCAATGAGAATGTTTTGCATTTAAACAAGTTGATTAATAAGAATGTTTTGTATTTGAGCGAGGTGCTAACCCGATCGACTTAACCCAACCTAACCCGACAATTATTGGGTTGGGTTAAAGAATTGATTGGGTTGGGTTGGGTTGGGTTGAAAATTTTTCAACCCAATCCATGTTGGGTTGAGGGATTTTCAACCCAACCCAACCCGAACCCGAAAACGCCCACTCCTACACCCAAATTATTAATTTTTCAAAATTCCATTATTACCCATGTTGATCCATAAGTTCTACAGATTGTATCCCAACATTCAAGATTGAATTTTCTTTACTTACTTCCCTAAATCAACCACAAAGCTGATAGATTAACACATATTCTCCTTTTTATTTTTTTTATCTCTGTGCTGCTACTTCCTCTTCGTTTAAACCATTTGTTTGTTCTCGCAAGGATGCTGCCCCCAGCTAATAGAAGAGCATATTATCTTAGTTGGAGACTGAAAAACAGAAAATTTCTTTTCTTACTAATTTTTCTTGACTCTAATTACCACTTCTCTGTAAAAGAAATGAAGTTTAGCACAGACACATTGACAAATTTGGAAAAGATTAAATGATATGTGGTGAAGATTCAACAAAAGATTAAATGATACCTCATAGGGATCGAAAACACTGCCTAAACGGAAAGATGTGAAGTTGCGGGTGTCGCAGAATTCTACAGTAGTGACCTCCCGTGAAACTGTGGCAAACAAATCGTTTTTTGCTGCTGAAGCAGTTAAGGAGGCAGAAAGCGTCTCAAAGATGGCAGAAGATACCGAACCGATGTTACAACAAGTGGAAGACATTTGTGAGCAATGTATAATTTTCTTCGACAGGCCTCTTATCATTACTAATTCTGGTTTTGCAATGTGTAACCTTTGTTGATTTTCTTTGTTTGGACTCTGGATCCTTGCTACAGGTTCGCGTGGTGAGGTCGTTGTCTTGGCTTTAGCAGAGTAGACAATTGTAAGTGATAAGATAGGAGAAACTTTTTTAGTTTTTCGGGAAGGTGTATGTAAAAATTCATTGATCCAGTGGAACAATTTTCTCACTCTTTTTTCCTCAAATTACTTTTGAGTTGTATCAGAGATCATGTCCAGTTGTGATCAATGACAGATGAGAGATTGAAGTACAAAATTTTTTGTTTATTTATAAAGGCAAGACAGATTCTAATGTTTGAAAAAAAAATATATATATATACATATATACCTTTTAAGATTTTTGTCTATTTTAGAAATGCTTTTTGACATGTTTCAATGAAAGTTCTCCCAGAATCATTATAAAGCTTTGAAATAATCTTCATCTTTAGTTCTCATAGCAGATCATGTTGTTTTTGTACAAAGAAATCAATAAACTCCATGAAATTTTTCTGTAATAATCTAGACATCCAAATTTCAAATGCTGAACTTAAATGCAGTTTCAATGTTCTGCTAATACTGAATGCTAACAATCAGCATTGGATGGAACATTCTGTCTCACTTTTTGTTCCCAATGTTGCTAACATAGATTCTTATTGTACTTGTATCACAACTGTCAGCTTCAAGCTCATAATACAACTTGAAAATACAGTAATAAGATTGGAGACATATTAATCTGACCACCAACTGCATCACCTATGGTTCAAATTTGTTGTCTAACACAATTCCAACATGTATCTTCAAGTGTCAGGTCTAGTCATGGAAGGAGATCTAGCCATGGATGGGTGACACGAAGCCAGGCATAGAAAAACCATTCTTGAAAAAAAAAAACTTTGCTGTAGCAAGATGCATCTGAGTGGGGATTGATGGTGCATCCTGCTGGACCCAAGATCTTGTATCATTGAGCATCACGAGTTTGAATCTTCTCATAGTGTATCTTCATGTGTCAGGGCTAGTCATGGCGGAGGGATGTGAAGCCAGGCATTGAAAAGCTTTCTTGAGAATAAATGTCATTCAAAAAAGAACTTAAGTTTAGTAAGATGCATCTCAACAGGGGATTCTTGGTGTATTATGCTGCACCCAGGTCTTGTATCATTAAACATCACGAGTTTGGATTCTCTCATAGTCTCGAGTTGAATATTTTCTTTTTCTTTTTTTTTAAGGAATACTTCTGTTTGACTAAAACACTTGTGTGCATGAGAGAAACAAATAATAAGATCATGTAATATTTTTTATATTACATGTCACCTAATTAGGAAAAGCTCATCACAAAACTATACCCGGAGAGATTTTGAACTCCGAGCATCACAAGCAACAGTAACTGTTGCTGTTCCATTCTAAGCAAAACGGAAGATACAAACTAAGAAGAATTCTATCAAGATAGGCCAAGAAGAATTCTATCATCAAGATAGGCCGATAAATGGATTAAGACTAGAGTAAGGTTGCTCACCACAGGCTTGAGCTTAGCTATAAAGTGTCTCACAAGTCATGTGCTTAGGTTCATTCCAATGCTTGTATGCAGGTTTTCATCATTACATAACTTTTTTCTCGAAGAAAGGAACAAGACAAGAAACAATTGAGAGAGATAGTTCAAGCTCACAGAATAATGCTGCAGGAAACATTTTGCTAATTAAGTTTCTGAGCAATGCAAATTGAACTTTGCGAATAATATATGCACAATAAATTATCAAGAACCAAAGTGGCAAAACACTAAGAGTTCATACAACATATAATCATCAATGAAGATAGTTACCACTTTGGCATCGGAAATATAGAAAACAAAGAAAACATAACAAGCTTATGGAACATAAATGACTTGGGAATGTCAAGCATAAAATGTTAAATACAAAAGCTGAGTTGAATATGCTTACGTGAAGTTGGATAAGAAGGCAGAGGAAGCAGCAAAACGAATAATCTTGATCAAAAATTGCAAAGACAACCTTGAATTAGTCTTTCTTCTCAATATAATGAACTGATCACCCAATACAAACCTAGATGCAACAATATTAACATTTAGTAACTTCCGTATGTATGAAATCAGATATTTAAATATCATAATTAGGTATATTTTATATCCGATTACCCTTAGCGAAATTAGTTTAAAAGAATCAATAACATGATAAGCTTTCACTTTAGGAATAAAGATTAAAATTCCATTTCCATGAATTCACATGTCCACCATTCCAACCAGCATGAAAAAATTTTGAATTCTTAGTGAAGACCGTACACAAAATTTACATTCCACAAGTCCTTCCCACTTAGAAAAAAAGTATATATAAAAACCAAAGAAGGAAGACAGCAAAACATGAATAAAAGAGCAAGGAAGTAAAGATTTAGTTCGTTCATGTTTTACGAAAGATAATTTAACTAAACAATTTGATTTTGTATGACTGTAAAAGCTACAATCTGCACACTATAGCAACTTCCAATATCTGGATACCAAGTTGAAGGTGCATAAAGATACTTAAAAATAGAAAAACAAGAATGAAATTGAACATTATAAAATACAATCACTCAAAAGTTTTATTACCCTACATCCAGATAAGATTACTATCATGCCCTCTTACAGCCAATGTGCCAAGCTGTATTGGTAGCTGAATTATGAAATGGAAAAAAACAGCTGTCAAAGTTGAAGGACTGTAAATTCAATTTAACTAAACAAATTAACATACACATAAGTAGTTGGACATCAAAATGACAAACCTAAGATAGAGCAGGCGGCTGAAATGAAGAATTCTTCATTCTGTCAATCTTCCTCCTCAGGGTCATTGATGAATCCCCTATCGATCTTAACACAAGGGATGTGTGATATCTTAGACCACTCTTTTCCTTTATTTCTTTTGCATTCTTCTTTCAGCAAATGACATCTACGAATACCTAAGCTCAAAAGGGAGGATGGAAGGCCTTTCTTTGGAAAGGATGTGAGGGTTGGGCAATCAACAATCTCCAAATGTTCAAGACAGGTAAGGTTTTGGAAACCCCTGCTTGACAGGTATTTCAAGTTTGGAAACATTCTGATGGTCAGATGAGTTAGAGTCGGAGGCAACTGCATTCCCAGTTCTTCCTGTGGAAAAGACTCTGCATCTGGACAATCAACAATCCGAAGGTATGTAAGAGAGGTGAGCTTGTGCAATCCCCACTCAACCAGTGCCTTGTACATATTGTAAAAGATGGAAAGTGATGTGAGATTGGTGGGAAAACCCTTTTCTGGAAAGGATTTGATACTTGGACATCGGATTATACGTAATTTTCTAAGAGAATCAAGGCATTGGAAGCCACTGGGCAGAGCTTCTAGCTTTTCACAATCTTGGATTGAAACAGATAGGTTGGTGTTGGGAAGACCTCCTTCTGGAAAGCAAACAATGTTTGGACAATTCCATACTGAAAAAAGTTGAAGACGGCTAAGATTATCCAGGCCCTCTGGTATGTATTTAAGATTATCACAATGGAAGATCTGAATAGTTTCAAGATTCATGTTATCATGAAACCTCTCTGCTATTGACTCTAACTTTCGAGCACTGAAAATATCAAGCCAATAAAGCCTCTTTGGTAACTGACCACTTGAAGATAGGGTTGTGAGCTGCGAACAACGTTCAATGTGAATGTAAATTAACGAGCATTTGAGAAGAGATGTGCTTCTGTCGTTGGTATTTTCTTTGTGTAGCATCGAAGAAGCACGACTTTCATCTTTGTCATCAAATAAACACTCCAATTTCTCACAATCTCTAACATCAAGACAACTTAGAGATGGACGTGGCTGACCCTTAATAATGAACGTCAGAGAACTACATTGCTTAATAATCAATTCTGAGAGATGTGCATTGTTGTTCTTCATTCCATCAGGTAATGAAGTAAGGGCATTGCAATTTCTGATCTCAAGTCTAGTCAGATTGGAAAGGAAACAAACCTCGTGAAATGAGACGAGGTTTGAGCAATTCACAATACATAGCTCTCTGAGAAGGGGGAAGCTTTGCAACCGTCGTATTACCTTCTCCAAACAAATTTCGTTCTCAAACTGTTGACTGAACCACTTACCATAATCTGAAAGACTTGAAAGAGTCATAGACTCTAGTGACTTGAAGTTCACTTGACCATTGCAAGCTATCTTGTCGCATCCATCTATCTCTAATTTACAGAGTACTGGAAGGCTGGAGAAAGACACAACCAACTCTGCACATTCCTTCAGCACAAGTTCCTCCAATGAAGAAAGATCATCAGGCAATTTTCCTGAGAGTTTAGGACATTTTACAATGGAAAGCTTACGAAGGCGAGGGAATGTTTCAACACGCTCTTTTTCTTTTATAGGTGCCCACAGCTCCCATTCTTGTAAATCCTCAAAGCAAAAGGTTTCTAGTAATTGAAAAGGCTTTGAGCAACCCTCCCTGTACACCTCATAACTAATGCATTTTAATCCCTTCATCCCTTTGATGGTAAGTTCTTTAAGGGAATTCAATCTACCCAATGAAGGTAAAAATGTGCATTTTTCACAATTTTCCAATCTTAGAACCGTCATGTTAGAGAAAACTGAATTTCCTAACCAAGACGGAAATTCTATGCCACTATAGCCTTTGATTGTGAGCTCTTCTAGATTTCGATGAGGTTGAAGCATGTCAAGTACACGTTTCTCTACTACATAATTGCATGCATCAGCACATTCAAGCCCCCATTCTAGTTGCAACACTTTTATATCCTTCATATCCTTTAAAATCATCTCCTCTGTTTCTTGTGAATACATTACATTCTCTAATCTTGAAATGTAAAGCTCTCCATGAAGAAATTGTAAATGTTTTAAGTCTTTGACTTCAGCTCCGCTGCCTTTGCCCACTATGAAATCACTCAATTGCTGAAGACATTTCAATTCCCACATTCCTAATGGCATCTCAGTTATTCTAGAACCTCTAATGTCGAGAAGGCGTAGATTGATTAAATGTCTCATCTTAGATGGTAACTTTCTAAGACGAGAACAATTTTGTAATTTTAATGTCTGCAAGTTGAGAAAAGAACTTGTTGATTTAGGTAGACTTCTGATCCTCGTATATGAAAGATTAAGGTACCTTAAATGCTTTAAATGACTGAATGATTCAAGCAATTCAGTAATATAATAATATTTTAAACTTAACACTCTCAATTTTTTGAATTTTGGTAGCAAATCATGGAGCACCGTGTGAGGCATGTAGGAAGAAGTTGTGACAGCTTTTAGTGGCAAAAATGTTCTTAGATGCTCAACTTGTTCAGCTTCACTCATGAGTACTTCAAATTTATTTTTGCCATCATACATACCACAAGCATAAGAATAATGACGAACCTTTTCCAAGTTGCTTTGCCGTTTATTGGCCCATAATGCATCCAAAGTAAAACAAGTTTCTCCAAAAACCCATTGTGCTAGATCACTAACAAGGTCATGCAATACATATTTGTATTTTTCCGTGCTTGACTGTTGAAAAATTGATCTCAACAGTAAATCATGAAAGTACTCATGACCTAGATCTTCTGGTTGCTTATTTTCTTTTGGTTTTTGAAGAAAATCTTCTGCCATCCATAGATGTATTAGTTCATTTTCTTCAAATTCATAATCTTTTGGCAAAATCGCACAATAAGCAAAACACCTTTTTAAATGAGAAGGAAGATGAAAGTAACTTAATTTCAAGACGGCAGGGATCTCAGTTTCATTGGATAACTCCCATAATTTACTATTCAATATTTCCAACCAGTCACTTTCACTCCGTTTAGAGCGTAAAAGACCACCGAGAGTCTTTGCTGCTAATGGCAGCCCTTTGCAATTTTGAATTACTTTTCCACGAATTAATTCAATATTGTGATATGCAGCGATATCTTTACTCTCAAATGCATGACTCTTGAAAATGGACCAGCAATCATTATTTGACAGAAGCTTCAATTCATAAAACTCACCAGGGTTCATCATTAATGCTACCTCTGCAAGGCGTGTCGTCACGATTATCTTGCTTCCTTGAGCTCCAGCCATGAAGAGAGACTTTAAGATTTCCCATAACCTATAATCCTTGCTCCATACATCATCCAAAACAACCAAGAACTTTTTTCCGGTCACTACTTCTTTCAATTTAAGCTGCACGATATCTAAATCTTTGTAATCACAAGAGGAGAAGGTCATTGAACCGAGAATTACATTTGAGATTCTCAAGACATCAAAGTCATCAGAGATACAAACCCATGCTCTTGGCTCAAAATTCATCATTTGGTTATCATTGTAGACCTCCCGAGCAAGGGTTGTTTTCCCGATTCCTCCCATGCCCACAATAGGTATTACTCGGAAGTTGGCATCTCTAGGCTCATCCTTTAACGCCATCTCAATCACTTTGTCTTTGTCTCGATCTCTCCCATACACAGCAGGTTCAGTTGGCAGACTTGTAGTTGGTGGTCTCTGGTACGTAGCAGCAGTTGGTGATGATAGCTCTCCAGCAATCTCTCGCAATCCAAGGTCTTCTCTGAGTTTACATAGTGCTTCCAATCGGCTGGTGACATCTTTTATGTGGGACTCCATACTTCTGTTGAACTTGATAGCTCTCGGACTCCAATTCCCGAAACAGACAGGAAGAAGCTTTCGAACCTTGCTAGTGCTGCTGGCCTGATGATCATGGCCTTCCATCTTCAACTTTATCGCTAAAGCTTCAGTTGCAAACTCATCAAGTATGTCCTCCACATCATAAGCCAAGTCCCGAAGATCATCCAGCCACATCTTCACAGCCACGTTAGTTAACTGCTTCTCCTCTGCATCGCCAAGCACTGCTTGAATCATCTGCAATGTTGTCTCCCATTTTTTTATCTTTGCATACAGTCCCTCTTGCCGCAAGAATTGCCACAACTCAGATGAAGCCAGTCTTTCAAACAAAACCGAAAGAAAAGCAGAGAGAAAAAGCTCCCCAAGAGGCATGATTTCGTAGCAAATTTTCAGTTCAAGATTGATAATATGGTTTCAATGTAAATTTTCAATTCAAGATCGATACTTTTGTGAATGCAAGAGCATGTACGTCACTCACCCTTATCTACAACTATGTCACATCGTAGAGACTTTCACCTGCCGCACTAGGCATAAATTAATTTTCTATTTTCTATCTAGTTGGTATACGAGTTGCTTTGAACAAGTACTCCCATTAATTTGGAGTTGGTGAACAAGTCGTTGCTTAGAGTTATATTTATTTTTCTTATTAGATAGATTTTAAGATTAAAATAATTAAATATTATTATTTATAATTGATATAACTGAATATTTAAAATTAATTATTGGATTAATAATATTTTTTTACTGAAATTATTATCATATATATAATATTATAAATAATAATTCTAAATTTAATTCTAAATAAGTTTTCTCTTTATTATGCTCATTTACTTAATTGCTCTATTTTAAATATAAAATATTTGATATAATTTTTATAATCACTCAACTTTATTAATGTATAGGATAAAAATATATTAAATCTTTATTTTTGTTTCATAATTAAACTAAACATTATAGTTAAATCTTATGATAATAATATAAGTAATAACAATCTTATTATAATAAAACATCGGATATAAAGAGACATACTTGTACTAATAATAACTAAACTTTTGATTTGTTCAAAAACAAAAAACTAAACCTTTGATATATTTAAACC
This sequence comes from Litchi chinensis, assembly GCA_019925255.1. Taxonomy (NCBI): domain Eukaryota; kingdom Viridiplantae; phylum Streptophyta; class Magnoliopsida; order Sapindales; family Sapindaceae; genus Litchi; species Litchi chinensis. The sequence continues at coordinate 3,061,096 of CM034464.1, read as the reverse complement.
TTATGATAACAAATAATATTAAACACTTTACCCTCTGTTTTGTTCTAAATAGGTGAAAAAATTAACAGTCTAATTCTAACTCATGATGAAAAGACCCAATTATCCCTTTGATAATAATATAATTACAAAAAGACTCACTTGCCTTTAAAATATTATTGTACTTATCATTATGTTCAAAGATATTTTAAATTTAAATAAAATATTAAAATCAATAAATAAAATATGGGATATTATCATTTTATCCTATGGAATGAAAATTAATGTCAACTACCCTTGATTTCTAAGCTATTATCCAAAAATAAACTAAATGTTAGTGAATTAAGTCTTTCCGTGTAGAAAATGATGGATCTATTAGTTGTAAGGGCATTTAAGTAATTAGATATTATATTTAATGTTTAATTTAATATTAAATAAAAATAAATAGACTGGATGAAAATACTTGGCATTGATCTATTAAGTTGATGAATGGATTGGATGATAACACTTGACATCCATCTAACCCACCTATAGAAATAGCATAATTCCATCATCACCCTTATTCTCACCAACCCTTCCCATTCATTTATCACCATGGTTTCAAAAATAGTTATTCGCTAATCGACCGACAAGACAGCAATTAGTGATTTATTGATTGCTTGACGAATAATTAGCGATTAATCAATAAATATTTTTTTAAAGAAAATTTATTAATCTTTAAAATCAGAGGGCCATAAATTGATTTTTTTTTTTAACATTAAGGGTCAAAACTAAAATATTTGTATAATTTCAACAAACCTCAGAGATGTTTGTGTGATTTTCCTTATATATATACAATTTTACACACAAACCCTGCCACTCCTCTTTCTACTACTCTCTACTCTCTCTCTCTCTCTCTCTCTCTCTCTCTCTCTCTCACAAAAACCACCAGACTTTTTCTTCTTCTTCTTCTTCTCCTCATTTTCTCCCGTCGTCATGCATTCTTCTGCCACCTTTGTGCGTTCTTCCACCGCTGTCGTGTGTACTTCAACCACCATCGTGCGTTCTTCCGCTGCTACCGTGTGTCTTTCTTCTTCTCATTTTTCCCGTTCATGTATGTAGGGCCTGCCACTATCGATATCTCCACCCTCCAACATCATTCTCTCTTCCCTCTCCACCTCTAGCGTCACTCTCTCTTCCCTCTCACACTTCAACGTCACTCTCTTCCCTCTCACCCTCCAGTGTTGTCCTCTTTTGCATGTCTATTAGATCTTTATGGATCCATAAGATGGAGACCTTCTAGATCCATCCAGAATATCATGTCTTTTTTTTTGTTGGTTTTAAATTATTTGTTCTTAAATACTAATAAATTTAATTTAATTAATTTAGTTTGATGATTGTTATGTATGATGAATGGTGATGACGATGGTTTAGTGTTTGGAGATCTAAGTAATGGGTGTTGAACACCTATTACTGGTGATGATGAACAATAGTGTTGTTGGTTTGGAGGTGGTGATTGAACTATAATGAACGCCAAAAAGGGGACGTTCATCTTTAGGAGTTAGTGAGAAGTGAGAAGAATAAAGATGTAATTATATTTTCAAACAAAATGAGGGAAAAATCGAAAATCAATTTTCAAACAAAAACAAAGGGTCTATAATTCTGCCCCTGTTCATTGTTCGCATCTCATTTGAGTGTAAAAAAGTCAATCAACAAATTATAATAAAATATAATAAAATTAAATTATTTTTCTGCTCTTTCCTTTTCAAACAAACACTAAGGACAAAAAAAGAATTTCGTTTTAAAATAAATTTCGAGAGGTCTAGAATTTGATACTGTTCTTGTTCCTCATCCCATTTTGTATATAGATAATAGATTAAACAAAAAATGATCATTAAAAAATATAATTGATGTGTGCAAGAAATATAAAAATATGTACACCATGACCGTGTGCCTCCATTAGTATACAATAGTAATTGCGGTCTTCATAGTTATTCTAACATTCACGAGAATCACGACATAACTGACCAGATTATTGAATAATTAAAGTTAATTGACATGACTTAATAGATATTGAATATAATAATCGCCGGCTCTGGTTTTTCTTTTAATTTTATTTCTTACTTTTTAAGTTTATTTATATTTAAATTAAATTAAACAATTGTTTTTATTTTTTATAATTTATATTTTTATGATGAAACAAATTCAATAGAACTTAGAAATAATAATAAAAAGAAATTAAGGAAACAAAAGGAAAATATAAACCAGAAAAAGGAAATTAGAAAAAAAAACTGAGAAATAGAAAAGAACTGGAGAAAAAAAAAAGTTGGAAATGAAGGTAATTTGAAAAAAAAAAAAAAAAAACACTACACTACATTTTAATAGCCTTGTCCATTTTCATAATTTTTTATAATCATTTAAAATTTACTAAACACACCTTCCTTGATTTTTTATTATGTTGATTATTTAAAAAACTAATTTATCATCATTATTTTTTCGATTACTGGCATCGGGTCAAAGCACTATCAGGATCAGCTAAAATAAAACTCTGAAATACGATCCGAATCTATACTATCAAAAATAGAATAAAGTAACTCACATAGTGTAGAAAAACTCCCACATATTAAGTGGGAGAAGTGCACTTTGAACCTAACACTTGGCACGGGTAAGGGGTGGTCCTGCACCACTGAGCTACCTTGTTTTGGACAAACACTTAATTATTTATGTTTTAAGAGGATTATTTCCTAAGTTAAGTTTAAGTGATTATTTTATAAATAAAAACAATCTCTCTATGTATAATTTGTGTTGCCCTTTTCTCTTCGGATGAAATAGCCAGCACTACTATTGCTTGTTATTAGTTACCATTAGATTCAAAAGTTTAAGCTGATAGGAAAGGTCTCAACTATAGTATTTAAGACTTGAGGTTGACACGTAATATTAGGAGTAGGCATAAAAACATGGAACCGATCTGAACACCCTAATCCGATCCAATCTGTAGGTATTCAAATAGGATCACATGTTCAAAAGTAAGGTGTTCGGATCCTCACTTGTGAAAACACCATGTTTCACGGATCGGATCGGATCAGGGTATCCAAAACCGATCCGATCCGTGAACCCGTGAACAGTGGTACATACGTAATTTCATATGTCTTTATATTGAAATTAAGGAGAGTAGAAAAAAGTCTTGATGTATACATTGAAATTGAAAGTAGGTGTTCAAACATGGAACCGATCCGATCCGATCCGCAGACTGGGTGTTCTAATCAGATCGGTTCCATCCCCTTGATGGATCATGTTCGGATCCAAAAATGATGATCCGTAAATTTATCATGTTCGGATCGGATCCAGTCGAAACCGATCTGAACATGGTGATGCTTACCCCTACGTGATACGCCCATTCACGTATAACGTGGATAGATAATAAATGGTGGATACATGTTAAACACTCCCTACCGTATAACATGTGTAATGAAAAGATTTTGAGATAAAGGGGGAAGAGAGAATTTGAATCAGAGACCTCTAAGTTATGATATCATATTAACTACCAACAGATCCAAAAATTTAAACTGATAGGAAATAATCCCCCTATAGTATTTAAGACTTAATGTTGACATGTGACACTTGTGATGCTCAATGATACAGATGCACCACATGCCTCCCATTGAGATGCTTCCTGCTACACTCAAGGTTTATTTACTAATGATACACATTGTCATTTGTCACGAAAATTTCTCCAATACATGGTTTGGCATCCCCCTTCTAAGATTAGCCTTGATATGAAGATACATTTTAGAGTAGTTGTATCATAAGCTCTAAACACAAATGAAGTAGTTGTGAATTGTTATGTTGGGGTTTACACATGTGGTTTTCCAAGTACTTTTTTATAGAAGCATTTGAAAAGATCAAGTATTTTTTAGCAAAATTTTAAATTATTTTCAATTGATATGACATCATTAAACAGGTATTTTGTTTCATAATCTAAAAAATATATTACTAAAATATACATAATTATTTTTTAATATAGCTAAAATATTGTTATTTAATTTCAAAAAATTATATTGGAAATGTAGATTTTAATTAAGTTAATTAATAACAATATTTACCTTTTTTAACTCTTTGAAAAACGGTAAATACTATCTATTCATATAAAAAATATAATTTTTGTTTATTTCATTAAACAAAGAAAAAATCCTAACCCTCGAACTATATCAAGTTCTTGGGAAAGAAAGAAGAACCCTTGAAGTTAGGAAAATCCCTTAAAACTGTCCATAGTTTGGAAAAATCTCCTTTTTTCCACTCTAGTTTCATATTTCCCCTACCATTAACAGAAAAGTAAAGTCTGACAAATGCAAACGGCAAAAAGATGTATTTGCCCTTGGTTAAGACATTTTTTTTAAAATTAAAACAGAAAAATGTAAAATAATATTTAAAAAATAAAAAAAATTATAAATTAATAGAAACTTATCTCCACTGTCCATCTCATTACATCAAATGAAAATTGTAATGGAAAAATTTTTAAAAATTTCCATCAATTAATAGACAATTTTTTTTTTCATCAATTAATCGGTAGTTTTCCATAAATTAATAGACATTTATTATTTCATCAATTAATAGGCAATTTTCTATATTATCAATTATAGCTAGTTTTAAATAATAAAAATTATTATTAAATATATGTATGCATATATATATATATATATAGATATCTTCTATTCGCTATTAGGTTTGGGAAGCCATATTGTTTTCACAATAGCCGACTCTCATATTATTCAAAACCCTCTTCTCCATTAACGGAATTAAACCTTCAACCACCGAAGCATTGGAGATCAAGGTTATTGTGAAGGTTGATTGTGAATCAAGTTAATAAGAGAGATTAGATTCGTAAAGTTATTTTCTCTATTGGAATAAGCGAAGAAGTAAGTAAACCTTATACATTACTTTAATATATATGTGTTCAACTTCAAAAATATTTTAATTGATTCTTTTAAACAATCAAATGAAATTTTGAGTTTTTTAATATTACTTTCCTTTATATTTTATTTAAATAATTTTGCATCATCAAATATATGTATTTTATACATTGATCAAATTATATGAATAGTATTATCTTCCCTACGTAAAAAGTATAAAAGTATTTCTCTATATTTAAAAATATGATATGTATTGTAATCGAAATTGTAATGAAAACGTTTTGACTCATCTGTCCATAGTTCATTTAATTATAATGACCTAGGCACTGAAATTACAGGTGTCATAATTATATCATATTGGTCTAATTGGAATATTTATTGTTACGCAACATTAATTCTATTAGCCTCACACCGGAATTATAGATATAAATTGTATTAGTTGTGCATCGGGATTACATGTGTAAATTGTATTGGCCCCGCACCGAGATTGCAGGTGTAAATTGTATCGCCCGTACCGGGATTACATGTGTAAATTGTATTGCCCATACCGGGATTACAAGTATAAATTATATTGACTCCAAACTGAAATTATATGTGTGCATGATATTACATGACATGAGTCACTTCCATATTTGTTTAAATTCATATATGAAATGTTTTCCATTATTTTGACTTCGATTTAAGTAATGAATATTTATATATCGTATTATTAATTGTTTTTTGCTTTATTGACTTTGATTTTGAAAATTGAATGTTTTCTATATTGTATCGTTATGTGTTTTATTGGTATTATTATATTTGTTGTTTTCAATTATTATGAAATTACGGTTTTATTCTTATTGTTAAGCTACTTTATAAAATTATAATATATCCTTTTAATTAGTTACTACATCATAATGTATAATGTTTACTTATTGAATTAACGGCTCACCCCTTATCTCTACTATTTTTTACAGATTAGTAGGTATTATTTGTTTTGAGGGACAATTTCGAGTGATTAATATCTCTTGGAAAAGGATTTCATTTTTGTTATTGTGGTTATACCTTTTCCTATTATTAAAGGATCATTTAAGTTTATTTTATTGCATAGAACTCAAATGTAAGGATCAATTTTGAATGTTAGTGGATTTAAATTGTTTAAGATTTTTATTTAGGTATTGAGAGAAATTATGTTATTGAATTAAACATTTTATGGAATTTTTTATTAATTGAGTTTTAGTTTTGGAAATTTAAGTAATTGATTGAACCTTGCATTATATTAATTTTTATGGCAAATTATGGTGTTATAAAAATATTTAAAAAATAATAAAAAAATGGTGGAGGTCTATCTACCATCCATGGATGGAGATGGATTCCCCATAGCAAAAAGCAACACCATCTTCTCTCTCTCTCTCCATCTGAGTTTTCAGTCATTGGAAATCTAAATGTCTAGGTTTCCAATGACTGGAAACCCATACCAATTATCATCAACCATCATCAATAGCTCCCACAAAAAATAATCAATCAACATACCAACACCATCTTCTCTCTCTCTCTCTCTCTCTCCATCTGAGCTTTCAGTCATTGGAAATCAAAATTTCTAGGTTTCCAATGATTGGAAACCCATACCAATTATCATCAATCATCATCAATAGCTCCCACAAAAAATAATCAATCATCATACCTGTAAGATCCCAAATCCCACATCGGTAGAGTACAGATCCGGGGAAGGCCATATAAGTGGGATGACTTGGAGACTTGTCGAGGCGCCTTTTGGAATATCATTCCAAGGGACAAAACCGTGAGGCTGTACGGGGCGACCTCGGGCCAAAGCGGACAATACTTCGATAGGGGACCCAGGTTGTCACAATTTGGTATCAGAGCCGGGGACGGCTCTACGCGATGGTGGGGGGAGTTGTAACATCCCAAATCCCACATCGGTAGAGTACAGATCCGGGGAAGGCCATATAAGTGGGATGACTTGGAGACTTGTCGAGGCGCCTTTTGGAATATCGTTCCAAGGGACAAAACCGTGAGGCTGTACGGGGCGACCTCTGGCCAAAGCGGACAATACTTCGGCAGGGGACCCAGGTTGTCACAATTTGGTATCAGAGCCGGGGACGGCTCTACGCGATGGTGGGGGGAGTTGTAACATCCCAAATCCCACATCGATAGAGTACAGATCCGGGGAAGGCCATATAAGTGGGATGACTTGGAGACTTGTCGAGGCGCCTTTTGGAATATCGTTCCAAGGGACAAAACCGTGAGGCTGTACGGGGCGACCTCGGGCCAAAGCGGACAATACTTCGGCAGTGGACCCAGGTTGTCACAATTATCGATGGTGGGGGGAGTTGTAACATCCCAAATCCCATATCGGTAGAGTACAGATCCGGGGAAGGCCATATAAGTGGGATGACTTGGAGACTTGTCGAGGCGCATTTTGGAATATCGTTCCAAGGGACAAAATCGTGAGGCTGTACGGGGCGACCTCGGGCCAAAGCGGACAATACTTCGGCAGGGGACCCAGGTTGTCACAATTTGGTATCAGAGCCGGGGACGGCTCTACGCGATGGTGGGGGAGTTGTAACATCCCAAATCCCACATCGGTAGAGTACAGATCCGGGGAAGGCCATATAAGTGGGATGACTTGGAGACTTGTCGAGACGCCTTTTGGAATATCGTTCCAAGGGACAAAACCGTGAGGCTGTACGGAGCGACCTCGGGCCAAAGCGGACAATACTTCGGCAGGGGACCCAGGTTGTCACAATTTGGTATCAGAGCCGGGGACGGCTCTACGCGATGGTGGGGGGAGTTGTAACATCCCAAATCTCACATCGGTAGAGTACAGATCCGGGGAAGGCCATATAAGTGGGATGACTTGGAGACTTGTCGAGGCGCCTTTTGGAATATCGTTCCAAGGGACAAAACCGTGAGGCTATACGGGGCAACCTCGGGCCAAAGCGGACAATACTTTGGCAGGGGACCCAGGTTGTCACAATACCGACATAAATCATATCAGTTTCCCACAATCACCATCAATCATCTAATCAACATCATACCATCCAATGTGGAGATGATAAATCCATCTCCTAGCACCGACAATGGAGAACCTTACCTCTATCACCGACTACGATGGAGGTTTATTTCAGATATGAATAGATCCATCTCTAATTACAATATTTTTTTATTTTTTGATTTTTTATATTTTTATATTTTAATATTATTTATTTTGATTTTTGATATTTTATACTTTAACTAATTTTCTATCTGTATTTCCCTTTTTGCTTTTGAAGTCAAATGGTCAACACTTTCAACTTGATAAAAATAGTGACGGTCAAAGACATTGTTATCCTTTCACATGTCTTTAAAAGGCATTTTTAGTATTTATATTGACATTAGGGTGGATTTCGGGTAAATTTCAAACTAAATGTGGTGAAATAGAAATTTAGGCAAACTATGACGGGACCCTTCTCGAATCTCTTCTCTAGACCCGAGAAAAACCCCGTAGCACCCTGAAAGAATTCTCACGAACTCTAACTCAGTCCGGAGGAACCCTGTCAAGGCACCGAAAACTCATTTAACTAGATCTTTTAGCTTCTTTTACAATGTGACAATGATAAATTTTTTTTGTTTTTTCATAAAAATTTCGATAGCATGCCGTCTGTTTTTTAAACTATGCCACCCTACAAGTTTCAAATACCATTTATAAAAACACTTCTATGAAATTCATTTCTTAACTTCTAGAGCCTCCAGCTCAATTTCCACAACAAAACCACAAACTTGTAAATAAAATCTGAAAATCGAATTTCATAAAACTTTGATAAAACATTTTTAATTAATGCATCAACTATTTTTTTATTATATGTACAACTATATATATGAACATGTACATGATCAAACTAACAAATATATATATATATAGTAGTTGTCGTCCTATGTGTCCACCTGCACGTCTGACTGAACCTCGTTGGCTGAACGATTAGCTTCAGCGTCTGTAGGAGAATTTTTAAGAAAAATATTTAAAGAAAACTATGAGTATAACTCAGTGAGTGGTATAATTTATATAAACTAAAACTCTTTCTGTGTAAAGTGTTTTCCCAAAATAGTTTTTAAAACTAAAATGCTTTCTAAAATCATTTTCTAAAACACTTTTTGGAATCTTTTCTTAAAATCTTTTCTAGTGCTCGCCTAAATAGTAACCCAAAGAATATCTACTCCTGGCGTGGCAGCATATAAAATCTAACTAACCACTAGGAGTGGGAATCTACCATGTGTAGTCGCCGAAAGCAGGCCCACGCTGCGAACCAACTACACTACCCTATACGTGTATACGGATCACTCATGCCTCGCTCACACAAGAGTCGACTAGACTTAAATCTCACTAACTGACTTCGTCTCATCTACCGTATCACGCATAGGACATTCGACCAGGTATTAAACTGGGGCTAGGGTAAACCATGTGCTATTTAAAATCTCTTTTTCTTAATACACTGAAATATTCTAAATCTCAAGGCAATAAGCCTAAAATATTTAATTCTAGCACATTCTCATATACATAAATAATAAACTGAAATCTTTATGCTAGAATTATAATATCAATTCAATTAATAAATGAATAACTATTTATAATAAATTCTTTTAACTTTAAATAAACTTTAAGAAAATATAAACTTTAAAAACACATAGTTCCACTCACAACACGTCCTCGGATAGAATCCGATTCTTCTCTGTATACCTCCGGAACTCTCCACTTTTTCCCTAAAACATCAAATATCCATTTAGGGTTACTTAACTCATTCAATTAACATTCAAAATCAATAAAAATCTCATTTATCTCTATTAATACCCTTTAACGTCTAAATTTTTGGATTTCAATTTTTATTCAATCGGGGTTTTCAAAATCCGTTTTCTCTACATAAATCCCACTTATTATTTCCTAGAAATACCTCAGTATACTCAATTTCATCGTCGGAAACTCGAAACGAAATTCGTTCGATTTCGCTTACTAATAAAATTATTTTTCGTTTCGAACATCCGACAACTTCAATAATCAATTCTCTAGTGTTCTAACACTCAACTATGATTAAATAAACGGTTTTGAGCGTTAAATGAACGCGTTTAGAAAGATTTTGGAAAACACCCTTCAACTCGTTCGTTTAGCTCCGAAATCAATCCTAAACTTTTCATTTTCGAAATCTAATTTCATAAGATTGTTTCCTAACTTCTAAAACATCAATTTACTGTCTTAGAATCGAAAACGAACTCGGATTCCATAAAAACCAATTTTTGGTCAAGACTTTCCCTCTCTCTCTCACCTATTTTTCTTCCATCAAATCACTCACAAATTATATCAAAATCATCTCCCCAACTCCCTCTCATCATCCTTAAACTCCAATTTGAAAAAGAATCAAAAGAGAAAATGAGTTTTCATATAAAACATCAAACTTTAAACTGACATAACTCACCAAATAGACAATCTTTTTGCTTCAAATTTGTGGGGTTAGTTAGAGGAAGTGATAAGGAACAACTTTCGTGAAGAAACCTCGAGGAAAATCGGACCGAATCTTCTTCTTCCCCCCTCTCCCTCTCACGATGCACTCTCGGCTCTCTCTTTCTCACACAATTTCTCTTTCCTTTCTTTTCTATGTTTCACGATAACAATTGTCTCGTATAAAACAAAAATCATTTTATATATATATATATATTAATATTCAATTACAAAAGACTCCCTCAAGAAAATTTCATTTAATCATTTCAAACTTTCAATAATCTCATTAATGCCCAAAAATATATATTTTTTTAATTCCATTGGTCCACTTGACAATTTCTCATCCATTTATTTATTCAACCATTCACTAGATAACATGTGGCACATCTATAGCCACTACTTTGCAAGTCACTTATCTCTTCTCTCATTGGATGAATTAAAATATTCTTTACTTTATTCCGTGAGCTCATCTCGTTTGATTAACATATAATTAATTTCTAATTACTTTGTAATTTTACCAGGGTCAACCAAACGACATCCGACTTGCGATACGAAAATATAATAAACTTCAGATAACACTACTGGAGGCATATGATTCGACCGTAATTCAATTCGAAGATTTCTAATACCATAAAATAATAAATATGAGTGAGAGCTAAATCGATTTCGAATTCTCATTTCAATAAAACTTTTAATACCTAATCCTTTCGAAAAATATTCCATAAATATTCTACACATATCTTATGGTCAATTTAATTTTATAAGCTTCAATTTCGGCCTAATACCTCTCATATATACTTGATAAAAAAAATGTTCCTAACCGAAATCTAGTCGAATAAACCGATAACTTTTTATACGTATCTATGACTTAAATACTCAATTTTTTTTTTTTTATGTCTATTCTCTTTAACCCATTCTCATTCACTTGGGTTACACTCTTTGAAACTTCTACATATTCTGCTCATGCGTGATCCATGCATACTTAACTTAAAATGTCCATTTTGCCCTTTTTATAATCTAATTTCACTTCGACCGGAAAATATTCTGAAAATATTTCATGGTCATCTAATCTTCAAATTGACCATGAAATACTTTAATTGGGTGTCTTATCTATCAATCTCATGCTTCGAAAAAAATTTCAATTGGGTTTAAACTTATTAAAACTCATTAATCTCTCAAAAGGACAATATCGTAATTTTCTTCGGATCGCTTAAAACTGACTCAAATGGTCTTCTTTTTATCCATTTCTGTTTCTCTACACTCTCCTACTATTTTCGGACATTTTCAACCGTTAAGGTCAATTTCCAAAAATTTTACTATTTATCCAAAAATTTTCGTCCAAAAAATACTATTCATCAAAAACTTCTGTTTCCCATTGAATCTCAATTTATGACCCTGGACAACATAACCGGGTCCAAATTCGGTCTTAAACACTAATTTCGGATCTTTTTTGGAAAAATCACTATTCATTTTGGATCCAAACATTATTTACCGAAAATTTTCATTTCTTCCTGACACGACACTCAGGGCCTTATAAATATAATCGAATTCTAACCGGACCCCTTGCACTATTTCTGGACTCTTTATTCTCTATCCGATCACCGGAAATGAATTCTCCGAGGAAACTAGGACCGGGTTTATCAAACTACAAGTCAAGGATTTTGCCCCTTGAAGCCTGACTATTTCCACAGTCCGCAACTGTTGCAGGCTTTTAAGGTTAAAAAGACTAGTTGGGCAAAAGGTAATTTTATGTTGTTCTAGCTTTTAATAACAATACCTATATAGGTAGAATCCTTGCTCCATGTATCTATGTACGATGTATGTCTACATTTTATTTTTCACATTTATTTTGACTATGACTTAAATATTACTAAATCAGCCATTATTAATTGTTCTAGGACGCTTTCGTATGATGAAGAAGTCCAAAATCGAGAACGTCAACAGGATATCTGAATTGTTTGAACCATAATTGCACCACATTTGGTCGTTTCTTCCACTCCAACAAGTCCCTCAAGCCAGTGTTTTGTCTAAAGGATGGAAAACAACGTGATTGAGGTATATTTTTAAAGCCAGCTTTTCAGGATGATCATACTAAAGACAATGAAGAAATTGAGGGAGTTTAGAAGGAGAAGAAAGAAACTTGCACAATCTTCCTGAAATCATTTTATATGATAAATCATTGGACGTGTTAGAGTTAAAAGGTTGTAAGCTGAAGTTACGAAGAGGTATTGTAACGTTATCGTCTTTGAGAAAATTGGATTTGTGGCGTCTTCAAGTAGATGATCACATGATCAAGAATTTAATCGCCCCTTGTCCAATGATGTTATGTGCAGGGTTTAAACGACTTGACTTATTTGATCTTAGTAGGCTTAGTGAAATCATAATCACAAACTTGAACAGGTAGATATCAAGGCACTGAATGTCCATACAGTAACTATTTCGGGCTTGATCCATGACTGATTATACTACATAACATCAATGTTGACACTCGATGGTATGTTAAATACATTGAACCTCTTGCAACATTGCATTCAATATCAAAGTGGTTGTGTTTGACATTTCGCAAAGACGAGGTATATATAGCCTCACTGATTTTTATTTTTTCTATTCTATCATTGTTTTGTTAGTATACATCCTGAAGTTCTACAAAACGTTTTACTTTAAAGGGTGCAGACATCTTGGAGAAGATCAATGATCTTTGTAGAGTCTGCAGCTGATTGTGGAGTTGCTAGGACGCCAAAGGTGACAGAACCCCATACCCATCTCTATGCCAGTTTTGGGGAGAGATCCTTGTCCCAGCTTCTAGCAGCTCGGTTAGGTACAGAGATCTGTGTTTATCAATTCAACTTCCAATCATATATTAACAACCTTTACTCATTTATTAGATTTCATGCAAATTTAGATATCACAGCATACTAGTTTCAAGTCATTGTCTAATAATAAAATTTTTCTAACATTTTGGTTCTGTTTTATAGGAAACAGAACAACACCGAAGTACCATCCCCATCCCATCTTAGGTCTTAAATACTATAGTTGGGTCATTTCCTATCAGCTTAAACTTTTGAGTTTAATGATAACCAAGATGGTATTAGAACTTGGAGGTCTTTGGTTCAAACTCTCTCTCTCCCTTTTGTCTAAAAATCTTCTTGTTATATATATTAGACGGTGTGTCATGTGTCAACCTCGGTTCATATCAGCCTACCCATCCGCCTTGAATCACAGTCCAACAAGCGGAGCACCATGAGCTCAATACCACTTGTAAATCCATAATACTCAATAGCTAGTTAATAATAGTCAAAAAGGCAACAAATTTTTCCTCAATGAAACCTACATTTACAAGGTAAGTCTTTCGCTTTTTTTTTTTTTTATTTGTCATACTAAGAACTAACCAAAACAAAGCAGCTCAAGAAGGCTTGAAGAGCAGCTCAACCTATATTTGAAAACATTTTGGAATGACGTAAAAAATTAGTAATGGTGTAATAGTAGGTGATTAAGTTCAACTGTGGTCATTCAAGGTCAACCAACGACTTTGTCTAGCTCTTGTTAAGGTTAGTAAAACAAAAGAAGATGGTATCTTGCAACTCAAGCCATCTTAACAAGTCTAGGAATCTACCATATGACCAATTCAGTGTTTGCTCTAATTTTTAATGGATTCCAGTTAATAATTTTGGTTCTTTATAATTGATGTTAATACGTACAACAGAGATTTACCATTCTAGTTTTTCCTTTTACAAAGTTGTAAGTCAGATCTTCAATACAAGTAATGAGAAATGGATTTCCATTAATATTTTTAGTTCTTTATAACTGATGTTAATACAAGAGAGATTTAACCTTTTAGTTTTTCCTTTAAAAAGTTGTAAGTCAGATCTTAAATATGTAATGAGGAATATATTTTGAAAGATGGTATCTTGCAAGTGAGCCACCTTAACAGGTCTAGTAATGCAGCATATGAAGATTTGGTATTTGCTCTAGTTTTTAATGGATTCTTATTAATATTTTGTTTCTTTGTAATTGATGTTGAAACAAGGGAGATTTAACAATTTAACTTTTTTGTTTTTTGGTTTTTTTACCATAGTTGAGTCAGATCTTATATAAATATATAATGAGAGATACATTTTGAAATTCTTTAATAATTTGACATTTCTCTTCTTTATTCAATTCTAGAATGTTGAAATAGTCAAATTAATTCAGTGTTGCATTTATGTGGAATTTAATTCCCCAATTGAGTTTTGAAATTAGAAACTAAAATTAACACAAGGTACACTAAGATGTGTCACCTCTTATACACAATTATTACACTGGATGCGCATAAGGTCCTGCTGATGAGTTCTTGGCACTAAAAACTTTTGTATTAACCAAACAAGTATGAAAGCTTTTAAATCAAAGTGAATTACACTGTACATGTATCTAACCCAAGACATAATATTATCCTACTTGAAAAACAGAGTGAGTCCTGTGTAACAGCAGCAACAATAATCAAATGTAAAATTTAATCTTGGGTTGTTACACTAGACTGTTGATATAAAAAATACAATGACTATGTTTAACAACATATGAATTACAATGAAATGAAAAAAAAAAAAAATGAGGAACTGAACACGTGAACGCTGGCATGCTCTACAACTTTATTAAGTGTATCAAAACACCGATCAAATCCATTGCCTGACACAAGCTTCACCTATCTGAGTATCAATTTAGGTTCACCAGCCTAGTCTTTGCCTAATAGTGACCAAGACTACACAACTATTCGACACAATGTAGAGGGCATATGGAGAAATTGTAATTATCACTTAACATGGTCATCAGAACAAAAGCAGTGGCTAACATAAGACTACCATTATGTAGAGTTGTTATATTTGCTGATTGTTAAGGACTGCATAGATTCCTCAGATCATCCTCCTTCGCATACCAGCTCGGTATAATTCTTGACGCATAGGGATGAAGGTCCTTTTATGAATTACTGATGGTCCCTTCCGCAACACCAGTAGCCACTGATATATCTGCATTCACTGGGCTTCAGTAATTGGATGAGTAATTAATACTATTCCTTCTAAAACTTTCTAACCTTTGAGAAGTTTCTTGTCGTCTGAAAGCTGAGTTATCATGTAAATGATGGCTGCAGCTATTGATATTGGGCTCCTCCTGTGCAATACATGTAAGAATTATATATATGATAAATGGTAGTCCAAAATTATATTAACAGCATAACCGCTTGTGCCACTGTCAGTTGCATTGCATGTGTGTCCAGTGGATAAGGTTAAACTCTTCTTAATTGGCAGTCAGTTGTATTTATCCAATAGTGCATTAAATAATTCTCCATTTCCCTTTTAGCTTTCGATTGACTTGGCATAGATAGGCCGGTTTGTTTATTTCTTTAGCAAACACCTAGTAATAGTAACATTAATTTTCAAAAAATAGAATCTGGTTTCAGTTGAAACTATCCACAAATTCTCCAAAACTGATGGCATGAGTTTGTGGACACAAGTAAAGACTAGAGAGGCAATATGCTATAAAAAGACCAAAGTAGTATATACAGGAGTAACAGGACTCATGTTAACTAGAAGTATTGTTTGAAGTATCCTAATTCTCAAATGTTGTCTTAATTTACCAGTTCTTCACACTGTTAATACATAATTACGGAATAAAAAGAACAGTTAAGTCTGAACAATAGGTAAATCACAGCCAAGAAACATTTTTCCCTTTATTTAATGCAGAATACAGATTAAAACCATGATTACCTAATATCAAGCTCTTCAGATTTCTGCACAGCTTCTTGAGCACCCTTAACTGCTTGATTCGTCATGTCATGCCAAGATTTAAATAAAAACGTCTCTGCAAATGGAAAAGTATTAATAATGTCAAAAATCACAAATATACAGTGTGCAGCATCTACACCAATTAATATACAACCATAAACTAAACTAACAAACTCACCAAAAAGTCCCCTGCATGTATAGTTCCTATTTCCATCTTTCCTGTATACATATGATCTTCAACTTTCTTCTATATTTCGTTGGCTCGATCCTTGATATAAAAAATACACACACCCATTCAAAATACACATTTGAAGCGTTTTTATCAGTTCAGGGGACCAATGAAACTTGGAAGTTTGACCAATCACTGAAACTACCAACTAATTGGATATGCATGAAGATGAGTATACGTGTAAAAATGTCCCAATCAAAAACCAAGTTTTAAAATGAAGATGGACAAATAAGAAGTAAAAGATCATTGAAATTCAAAATGATATGAGGATGAGGATGATTCTGAGGTCATATATAAGCTCCTGATTCGGAACAACTATATGAAGGATAAAATATAGATCGTAACTGATCTGACCATCATAAGATTTTGAGGTCATTGCCCGCCTACCACTTGATCTTCTATTACTCGACATCTGCCTGATCTTTTATTTATTCATCTGCAAAATTTAACTACAGAATTTGATTTTATATGACTTATAAAGCTGCAATGTTTACATTATAACAATTTCTGACATCAGAATACTAAGTTAAAGGTGCAAAAAGATTTTGAAAAATGAAAAAACGAGAATGAAATCGAACATTATAAAATACAATCACTCAAAAGTTTTATTACCTAACATCCGGATTTAATTTTATATGACCATAAAATCTGCAATGTGCACATTATAGTAATTTCCGATAAATGAATACCACATTGAAGGTGCAAAAAGATTTTTTAAAATGAAAAAACGAGAATGAAATTAAACATTATAAAATACAATCACTCAAAAGTTTTATTACCCGACATCCAGATAAGATTACTATCATGCCCTCTTGCAGCCAATGCGCCAAGCTGTATTGCTAGCTGAATTGTTAAATGGGAAAAAACAAAAGTCAAAGTTCAAGGACAGTAAATTCAGTTTAAATAAACCAAATTAAAATACACAAAAGTAGTTGGACATCAAAATGACAAACCTAAGATGGAGCAGGTGGATTGAATGAAGAATTCTTCTTTTCTGTCAATCCTCCTCCTCAAGGTCATAGATGAATCTGCCATTGATTTCAACGTAAGGGATGTGTGATATTTTTGACCACTCTTTTCCTTTATTTCTTTTGCATTGTTCTTTCAACAATGGACATTTAACAATAATTAAAATCAAAAGTGATGATGGAAGGCCTTGCTTTGGAAAGGATGTGAGGTTTGGGCAATGTCCAATCCACAAATATTTAAGACAGGTAAGATTTTGGAAACCCTTGCTTGACAGGTATGTCAATTTTGGAAATCCGTCGATGTCTAGACGAGTTAGAGTCGAAGGCAACTGCATTCCCAGTTCTTCCTGTGGAAAAGACTCTGCATCTGAACAATTAAGAATCCAAAGGCGTGTAAGAGAGGTGAGCTTGTGCAATCCCCACTCAACCAGTGCCTTGTACATATTGCGATTACCGATTTCAAGTGATGTGAGATTGGTGGGAAAACCTCTATCTGTAAAGGATTTGATGCTTGAACATTTGTGTATTGATAAATCTCTAAGAGAATCAAGGTAGTGGAAGCCATCGGGCAGAGCTTCTAGCTTCTCACAATCTATGATTGTAACAGATAGGTTGGTGTTGGGAAGGCCTCCTTCTGGAAAGCAAACAATGTTTGGACATTTCACTACATACACAAAATTCAGACGGCTAAGACTATCCAGGCCCTCCGGTATGTATTTAAGATTATCACTATTTGAGATACAAATACTTTCAAGATTCATGTTATCACGAAACCTCTCTGCTATTGACTCTAACTTTGGAGCATCGAAAATTAAAATCTGACAAAGTCTCGCTGGTAAGTAACCGCTTGAACATATGGTTGTGAGCTGCGAGCAACCTTCAATGCAAATGTAAAATAATGAGCTTTCGAGAAGAGATGTGCTTCTATCGTTGGTGTTTTCCTTTTGTAGCATCGAAGAAGTACGTCTTTCATCTTTGTCATCTAACAAACACTCCAACTTCTCACAATTGTTGACTTGAAGCGAACTTAGAGCTGGTATTTTGTATCATTTATATTTTTATGATGTAAGAAATTCAATTTAGAACTTAGAAGTAATAACAAAAGGAAAATA
This sequence comes from Litchi chinensis, assembly GCA_019925255.1. NCBI lineage: Eukaryota > Viridiplantae > Streptophyta > Magnoliopsida > Sapindales > Sapindaceae > Litchi > Litchi chinensis. The sequence continues at coordinate 3,042,699 of CM034464.1, read as the reverse complement.
TAAACAGGAAAAAGAAAATTAAAAAACAAAACAAGAAATAGAAAAAAAAGTGGAAAATAAAAAGTTGGAAAACGAAAAGGTAATTTGAAAAGAAAACTATATTATATTTTAATAAGTTGTCTATTTTCATAATTTTGTATAATTATTTAAAATTTATTAAACACATCTTCCTTAATTTTTCATTAAGTTGATTATTTAAAAATTAATCTATCCAACACTTAACTATTTTTATTTTAAGAGAATTATTTCATAAATTAAACTATAAGTGATTATTTTATAAATAGAAGTAATCCCTTATAATTTGTGTTGCCCTATTCTCGTCGGATGAAGTAGCCAGCACCACTATTGTTGTGATGCTCAGTGATATGGATCCACCACGCACCTCCCATTGAGATGCTTCCTACTACACTCAAGGTTTTTTGGCCAATGATACGCGTTGTCACTTGTCAAGAAGATTTCTCCAATGCATGGATTCGTCCCCCTTTTTAAGATTAGCCTTGACATGCAGATACATGCTAGAGTTGTTGGTGTATCATATAATAAGCTCTGAGCACAAATGAAGTAGTTGTGGATTGTGATGTTGGGGTTTACACATGTGGCTTGAATAAATTACAAACTAGAGATGGTTGGACGGGTTACAGTTAAAAGGTTGTAAATTGAAATAACCAAGAAGTATTGTGACATTATCGTCTTTGAGAAAATTGGATTTGTGGCTTGTTCAAGTAGATGATCACATGATCAAGAATTTAATTACCGGTTGTCAGTGTTTGAAATTGAAGTTATGTGCAGGGTTTAAATGACTTGAGTTATTTGATCTTATTAGGCTTAATGAAATCACTATAGAGCACAATAAGAAACTTGAACAGGTAAATATCAAAGCACTGAATGTCCATACAGTAACCATTTCCGGGTTTGATCCATGGCTGATTCTACTACATAACATCAATGTTGCCACTCGATGGTATGTTAAATACATTGAACTTCTTGCAGCATTCCATTCAATATCAAAGTGGTTGCGTTTGACAGTTCGCAAAGACGAGGGATATATAGACTCACTTATTTTGATTTTTCTATTCTATCATTGTTTTCTTTGTATACATCGTGAAGCTCTACGAAACATCATACTTTAAAGGGTGCGGACATCTTGGAGAAGATCAATGATCTTTGTAGAGTTTGCAGGTGATTGGATATTCTCTTTTAGTTGTTTAAGTTACTAGTGATTTGGGATTTGAGTAGGTGTAATTCTGTTTTTTTGGATACTTAGCAGCCTGATATTACACTATTGGGTACTCTCTTGTTCTGTAAGGTAGGATGCAATTTGATTTTACTGGTTTATCAGTTGGTCATGTTTGAATGATTTTTATAATTGATTATCGCAAGAGTGTCTTAAGATTGTCATTCAATATGTGATACAAACCGATTATAGAACATGAAATTAAATTGTCAAACAAGAAATTAAATGATAGTAACACATCCACCTCTTGCTAGAGGTGGTTTGACATCTCTCCATTCATAAAATGTTGGAAGTTCAATCTTTGAAAGTTTCTATGGGTAGTTTTCTAGATATCCAGTTCACACAAGCAATTTTTAATCTTAACATGTCTCGATAGTCCTCTGACCCGTTCAGTGCAATTTAAGAAAAAAAATTTAAGTGATTATAGCAAACGAGTGGAAAACAAAAATGTATTTTAATGACATTCCAATCCTCTTTGAATCCTAACAGTGAGAATCTCAAACATTTGACACATGAATACAAATTCCAGTCTATGATAGTTCATAGAACTTGTTCAGTGAATTTGCACCAATAGAATCTAGATTTTAACATGGATTGCCATAGTAAATGTTAACATACAACCAAAAATCATAAGCAAACTTCACCAAAAGTGCCTTAAATAGTCTCAATCTTCAACTCAAGATTTCCAACTCAAAAACTACAAGAGAACGAGCCCGAGCTCTGAAAACCTCAATGTTGGGAGATAAACCTAGAAACACTACAACAAATTCTACATTTTATAGCATTAGATAATAGCATTCATTTTGAAAAGCAATAACTTTCTCATATACAATTGCTTTTTCATATTAAATGCTATAATGAATGCATGGTTAGTACCACTATATTTTTTATTACTTTTTAATAGTAATAATATAGCATTCCATGAGTGCTACACAATAAATAATGAATTTACTATTTGTATTTAATATTATAGCATTTTAAATATGCAATCAACATAAATTAAGAAAAAAAAAAATTGGCTTTGAAAAAGTCAATAGTGGGAAAGAAAACTAAAGCCCCCTAAAAATTTCGCCCGCTAAAAATTTCACCTGTGCAAAAGCATGAGTGACAGATGAAGTACTATTTAATATTATCATATTATTTTGCACTTACATATAAACTACTATCTCTTCTCTGTTTTTAACTTGTCTGAACTGCTAGTCTCTTGTTTCCAGAACCTTTCATGTTCTTCTGATAGATTATCTTCATCATTCGTCGCACCACTACTGCCCTTCTTTTACTTCTTTGTTCATTGTTCTTCATCATTAACTTCTTTGTTCGCCCAGATTCTTTGTTTGCTGTTCTTTGTTGGAAAGAAATTCCAGCTAGCTTTTATAGATTCTGGAACTAACTGGTACTTTCTCATGCTTGCATTCATTCGATTATGTGTTGTTCTTGGTTGATGGGTCATTTAAGAATTGTTTTTTTTTTTTTATACATTTGTTTGTATGCTACTTAAAAAACATTTGATGTTTTCATTTATATTACTTCTATTTACTTAGTTAGCAAAGACTTTTGTAATAAACTTGAAAGAAATAGAACTTGTACAAGTATAAAATGGTTGGGTTTTGAATATTAATTGGGTTTAGTTACCAATATTTTTAAAGCATTTTGCTTTAGTGCAATTTGATTTTGCAAAGCTGTCTTCGAGTTGCTATACAACTTGGTTTGTTTAATTGATTGTGTTAGTTGTTTTATATACAACTTGGTTTGTTTGATTGATTGTGTTAGTTGTTTTATAAAACTAGTTGTCGTTATTATCAGTATTTAACTTTTTAATTATTTGAATGAGATAGGTGGATACAATTTTATCACTTATATAAAAATTATGGATAAAGAATGGGTGCATCTTAGCAGGTAAATATACAAATGTACAGTCTCTATTATAAATAGTTGATAACATTATTACTTTATTTATAACTCTTTGGTTTATCAGAACCACTAAAGAGTACATGGATGCTGCATGGAAGTTTGTCAAAATAGCTCAAAACAATGTAGGGAATCCTGATAAAATTCTCTGTCCATGTAAACATTGTCGAAATTTAAGCCACCATGATATCGAGACTGTTTATGAGCATTTGGTTATAAAGGGAATAGACCTTACATACACAAGCTGGTTTCATCATGGGGAACAAGTAACTATAGTTGATCAAATAGAAAAGAGGGACATCTCATATGCATATAACTTGTATGAAGCTACTTATATGCATGATGTAAAATTTAATACACCTTTAGAAGAAAGAAATTGTGAGGATTTTACCAAATTACTAGATGACGCTGAAACTCCTTTGTACCCAAATTGTACAAAATATACAAAATTATCATCAATTGTGGCTTTTTATAAACTTAAAGCCATATATGGATGGTCTGATAAGAGTTTCAATAGCCTTTCAGAGTTGTTGCATGATATGTTACCAATGGAAAATGTAATTCCCAAGTCTATTTATTTAGTGGGAAAATTTCTCAAGTCATTTGATTTAGGATATGAAAAGATACATGCTTGTGTGAATGATTGTTGTTTGTTTACAAAAGAGAAAGAAAAATTAGATAAATGTCCAAAATGTAAGTTTTCAAGATGGATGGTAGATGAGCGTACCAAAAAAATAAAAAAAGGTGTTCCAACGAAGGTTTTGAGATACTTTCCTATTATACCAAGGCTAAAGAGAATGTTTAAGTCATCAAAAATGGCAGAAGATTTAAGATGGCATTTTATGCATAAAAGTGAAGATACCAAAATGCGTCACCCTGTAGATTCTTTAGCATGGGAATTAGTTAATGATAAGTGGTCCTCCTTTGCATCAGACCCACGAAACCTTAGACTTGCTCTTGCTACAGATGGTTTTAATCCTTTTAGCAATTTGAGCTCTAAATATAGTTGCTGACCTGTAATGCTTGTTACATACAATTTACCACCTTGGTTGTGCATGAAAAAAGAAAATATTTTGCTGACTTTATTGATTCCAAGACCTAAACAACCTAGAAATGATATTGATATTTATTTATAGCCCCTTATTGAAGACTTAGATGAGTTGTGGAACAAAGGAGTTGATACTTTTGATGCTTTTAGTAAAACAAATTTCAATTTGAGAGCAATTTTGATGTGGACAGTAAATGATTTTCCAGTCTATGGAAATCTTGCTAGCTATACCACAAAAGGTAAAACAGCATGTCCTATATGTGCTGAAAAAACAAATTCAAAATGGTTAAGATTTAGCAGGAAATTTGCATATATGGGACATAGACGATTTTTATCACCATCTCATCCTCATCAAAAAAAAAAGTCTTGGTTTAATGGAAAAGAAGAGAAAGGACAGAGTCCTAAAATCATGACTGGCACCAATATTTCACTTGTCCTTAAAGATTTTGAGAATGAATGGGGTAAACTTAAGAAGAGAAAATGGAAAGAGGATGGTCATACTACACAAATTTGGAAAAAAAAGTCAATTTTCTTCGATCTACCATATTGGAAGGTAAATGTTACCTGCATTATATTATTTATTTTTGATATTCGAATAAGTTACTATGCAATTTCTAATAATTATTTCTCTAATTTATTTTTCAGCTCTTGGCATTACGTCATAACTTAGATGTAACGCACATAGAAAAAAAATGTCTGTGAAAGCATACTTGGCACATTATTGGACATTAATGGAAAAACCAAAGATGGAATCAATGCTCATAAGGATTTAGAAGATATGGGAATTCGACAAGAGTTGCATCCTCAAGATCGTGGAACTAAAACGTATCTTCCTCCAACCCCACATATGTTGTCCAAGGTTGAGAAAGAATTACTTTGCAAAAGGCTATTCAATTTAAAGGTGCCTGATGGGTATAGCTCAAACATTGGGAGATGTGTGTCAATGGAAGAGTTGAAAATTACAGGTTTAAAATCTCATGACTGTCACATTTTGATGCAGCAATTACTGCCAGTAGCTTTAAGAGGTATGCTGCCGAAAGGACCAAGGAAGACAATATTTCAGTTATGTGCCTTTTTCAATAAAATATGTCAATGCATTGTTGATAGAGATAAAATTACAACCCTTGAAGATGAAGTTGTGGAAACATTATGTATGTTCGAAAGGTTTTTTCCACCTTCATTTTTTGATATAATGATTCACTTACCAATCCATTTGGGGCGAGAAACACGACTAGCTGGACCTGTTCAATACCGTTGGATGTACCCCTTCGAAAGGTACAAACTCTATTCATATTGTTCTTTTAATTTACCCTGTTTTTTTTTTAATATATAAATAATACTGTTTTGACATTATATTTATTTAGATATATGAAGGTACTTAAAGGGTATGTAAGGAACCGTGCAAGACCTGAAGGTTATATTGCAGAATGCTATCTCGTAGATGAGTGTATGACATTTTGTAATATATATATGAGACAATTGGCTGAATTAAATTGTCAAGAGCATCGCAATCAAGATTTCTCTCACGATGTCATTTTGGAAGGTTGTCCAATTTCAGCTGGAACCTCTATTATATTGAGCGATGAAATGTTAGAAAATGCTCATCAATATGTGTTTTTCAATACTGCTATAGTGGAGCCATATTTAGAGTAAGTGTATTTAACTATAACTTATAAGTTTGAGTTTTGGTAGGACAACTTAAAAGTCTCCATTGCTTATTATTTAATTTGATTTAATTTTTTGTTTTTAAGGATGCATATGGAAGAGTTAAAACAATCCAACAAAAGTCTTGAGAAAAATAAAAATTTACTTTGGAAGCAACATTCAGAGAAATTTCCAACTTGGCTAAAGAAAAAGGTTATATTTTCGTTTTGCTTTGCTTTTATTTATTTGTTTGTTTAATTAGGTTACATGTTGTCTATTTTATTTAGCTGAAGTTAAGTTCATGTGTGTGTGCATATTTTTTCTTTTCCATAAGCCATGTGTTGATATACACACTAACAACCCCTGTTTTTTTTTCCCTATTTGCATAGATTCACTTTGATAATTGTACAAGCAACGAAGATACATTGAAATGGTTTGCATATGGACCTAGAAATCATGCCATGAGCTATTCTGGGTATATCATTAATGGATATCGATTTCACACTAAAGAGGCTGAAAAATCAACACAAAACAGTGGTGTTTCCATTGAAGCCACAACCATATGCAGAGCAAGTGCAAAAGACACTTCTCAAGTTGTTGATGTGGTTGCATATTATGGGGTGATAAAAAATATAATTTTATTAGATTATCATAAGTTTCAACTTCCAATATTCAATTGTGATTGGGCAAATTTGGGTCACGGTGTTAAACTTGAAGATGGTTTTACACTTGTTAACCTACACCAAAGTCAAAACCTCTATTCGAGAGAGCCTTTTATTCTAGTCTCACAGGAAAAGCAAGTTTTTTATTTTAGAGAAAATGAGTCTTTTAATTGGTATGTTCTATTAAAGGCACCACCAAGGGGTTACTATGAGTCAGAAATGTATGATCAGAATGAAGAAATTAGTTCCATGCAACAAAACACTTCCTTACTTCATACAAGTAACGATGATGAAAATGAGGAAGATAGTTATGTAAGAAAGGACTGTGAGAGCATCCTTATATGATTTATGTTCCTTTTGATTTATAGTTGATGTTTTTGTGTTTTTTTAAGTTTTACTTACAAGAATGAATAGATGTCTGCTGTAATTTTCTATCTTAGAATACTAGTGTCTATATAAAATGTTAATGGTAGATTTGATTACTTTTGTTAAACTTACCTTGTGGTCTTTTCATCATCCTCTAGTTTCAAATTTGTTGAGTTTATACTTGTTTTTCTTTACTGTATTATAACTTATGTTTGTGTGCAGAATTTATCCTCTTTTTGTTTTTTTTTTTTTTGGTTTTCCCTTTGAATAGCTAAATTGTCATGGCTACTGGTAGTAAAGAAGGATCACATCGAAGATTGATAGTTGATGAAAAATCTCCACAAGTATCACAAGATGTTCAAGTTGAGAATATCGCTAGCAATTTAGAAGAGACACAACTACCTAAAAGAAAAAAGAGAGGTCCTACTAAAATGAAGACCATTGCTATGGAAGGTGCTAGTAGAATTGAAATCAAAGACAATGGCATCGGTCAACTTATTGGTGAAGGGCCTATTAGTTTGTCCTCATTTTTAGGCCCTTTAGTTCGAGAAATTGTACCTTTTACTATATCTGATTGGAGAAAAGTTCCTTCAGATATAAAAGAAATTTTATGGAAATGTATTCAGGTATTAGTTTGAAGATGGGTTAAAAAGTATTCTTTTAATGCAAATGAGTTATTTCATTTTACACTTTGTTTTGCAGGCAAGATATAAAGTAACAGAAGCATGGCAAAAAGATTACATATTTAAGGAGATGGGTGAACTTTGGAGGGCTTCGAAGTCAAGACTTGTTAGCAAAATAAGAAAGGCAGCAAATGAGGAAGAAAGACTAGAGCTAAAACCCGATAACATTAAAACAACTACTGAATGGAAGAATTTTCTTAAATTAAAAAATAGTGCTGCCTTCAAGGTCAGTATATCTAGATACATATATTTATTTATTTATTTGTAAAAAAATATTGTTTATGTTTAACTAAAATAACTCATTTGTTTTAGGCTAAGAGCAAACATTTTCGAGATATGAAGGACAAACAAATTCCTCATACAACAAGTCGTAAAGGATTTGCTCGGTTGGCCGATGACATGGTAATATCAAATATATTTGTATAGTTATTATAATCATATTGCTATTTTAATCAGTGATCAATTCAATTATACATATATTTGTAGAGCAAGAGCAAAGGAAACCAGCCTGTAGCTAGAGTTGAAATTTAGGTTAAAGCACATAAGAGAAGCAATGGTGATCCTGTGAACACAACAGTTGCTGAAACTATTGTAAGCAGCTTTTTACAAGTAATTTAATTGTTATTTTTCACATAAGCTACTTTTTATCTTCTTTTTTTGTGTTATAGGAAAAATTGAAAAAAGCTGAAGATGATCCACTAGTGTCCAAAACTGACTTGAAAGAAGATGCTCTTTCAAAAGTACTTGGTGTTGAAAATCATGGATGTGTGAGAGGACTTGGAAAAGGAGTTACTTTATCTCAGCTAACAATACTTTCACAAAGGGACAACATCATAGCTCAAATGAAAGAAGAACAAAATACATTGAAGGAACAAGTGGAAAACCTTACTGTTGTAGTCACTGCTTTTTTAAAAAAATCACGCAAGTATGCAAATAATTTGTGTAACTCATTTTCCTTAAAAATACTAACATTATCTTTTCTCAATATCAGGATATGGGAGGCCAAACTTCTAAGAATTGTGAGGAAACTTCAAATGCACCTAATACTACTATACCAGTGAGGATATTTCTTCTTTGTTTACATGGAAGATTTATTATACATTTGTGCATTCATGTTTGTTTATACAATATTAGTGTTAGCTGTTCAAAATCAATGTTTTGTTTTGATAAAGGATGTGAATACCAGCCTGCAAAATAAGAAATGCAAGTTGTTAGATTGGATGGGGTCTGGGGAAGTAGTAGCTGAAGGGCGTTGGTCTTCAAGTGATCCATATTCACTAGTCCATCATATCCTTATTGGACCAAATGCAATGAGAGTATGGGTAGATGTGGTAAAGAAAGGTGAAGCTTTTTTGTGGAGGCCTACATCAGAAATGACTTTTGTAGAAGATGCTATGGGTAGTACAGTTGCATGGCCAGCTGACAAAGTTGATATGGGTTTTGCAAATTGACTTTGGGTCTTCTCTTTTGTTTAGGTAATTTATTTGCATTTTAATGTATGAGCTTAAATTTGTTTATATTCCTTGATCATTTTAGTTTTAAGTTATGTATTTTATAAAATGAGACATGGAAAAAATGATGAAATAGTCATATGTTTGAGAGTTGAATTGCATTGGCTTGAACATACGTTAAAATTGATATGGATTTTGCAAATTGACTTAGGATCGTGTCTTTTGTTTAGGTATTTTATTTTCATTTTCATTTATGAGCTTAAATTTATTTTTTTTTATTGATCATTTCGCTTTTAAGTTATATATATATACTTTATAGTTTGATACATGGAAAAAAATTATAAAACGGTAATATGTTTAGGAGTTTAACTTCTTTGGTTGAATATATGTAATGTTTGTTGTTGAAGATCTTTTTTTATATGTGGTTTATTGGTGTAGGAAGTTTTATTCAAGCAATCTATAATATTTATTTGTTTTTGTTGATATTCCTAGTATTGATTATTGAATAAATTTTGTTTTTTTAGTGGATTTTAATTCCTTTAAAATCATAAATTCAGGTTGTAATTAAGTACGTGGATACAATATTGTCAATCGCATTGGATGTTGTCAATATGAGGATACAAGTTTTTGCCAATTGCACTGAACATATGTTGAAGAAGAATGGTGGTCGATTCTTCACTTTTGTAGATTTTTGGGACAACCTTTTTAATTTAGACTTATACTTTTGTATATGAAGAATCTATATTTGGCTACTTTAGTTATAATTGATGTGTAGCTATCATGAAATCTCCATATATTGTTATGATGGACAATATAAAGATTTTGGTATTCTAATGGAATGACTTGAACTCTTTTATGTCTATATTCTTTTTTATGTATTTAGAAGAATTCCAATGTTCATAATTAATATATAATGAAATATATATATATTTTTGAAAAAAAAAAAGTAAAAATAAAGGACATTATTTATAGCTTTTATGAATTTCAATCAAATACTTTTCATAGCATATAGAAAAAGCTATAACATAGAAAAGCTACTAACTTAATCAAATATTTATAGCATTTCAAAATTGTGATGGAAACACAATTATAGCATTTACAAAAAGTTGTGATCGCACCTATAATAGCTTTTTAGAACATCATGCATAGCATTTATAAATTGCTATCAATGAGAGGAGACTTTTGATAGCATGGACTGTGATAACGTTAGTTGAAATGCTATCTATTACCTATTATAGCATTCATCTCATGCTATGTTATGCCATTTTTGTTGAAGAAAAAAGAAAAAGAAAAAGTCGTAAAACAAAATCAAGCGCACATTACCAAAACAGAAAACAAAAGAGACACAAGAGTTTTACATGGTTTGGGAAATTCCCTATGTCCATGGAGTGCACTGCACTTCTTCCACTATCAAATTAATGATTACAAACTCAAACATCTATCTCTCTCACTCTCAATCACGAATCTCTCTTTTACAAATCTCTCTTACCTTCCTAAACTTGTCAATCTAAATCTAAATAATACGTAATTCATCTCTTATGAGACTTTTAACATGTGTATTTATAGTATATGAATAATCCATAACTGGTTCGGACTCGAAAAACTAAAAAGAAAAAGGATTCGAAAAATCCATGTAAAACTGAACACTGGACCTTTTTAGGGTGCGTGAGGGGGTGTGAGAGCTCCGTTTGCTGTGAGATTTGTTAGGCATTGGATTTGTATCGAAATAAGTTTTCCAACGATACCTTATTTGAGTAAAAGAGAGTTCGTTTGATCTACTTACGTGTCAAACAAATTTTGACTCCATTTTGAATCCAAATTCTTTCAGGCTTTATAATTCTAACAATCTCCCACTTGAAGACTAAAACACATGCAATTATCAACTCTTCTGACTAGTGAAAGCGGCACACTCAACTTCTTTTGCTTTAACCTTAAAGACCAGCTGAAGTTGAATATAGCTCCAGTTTCTCGATAGTCACTGGCTTAGTCAATATGTCAACTGGATTCTTACTCCCAAGAATCTTCACAGGTGTCAACACACCTTCATCCAACAAAGTACGAATGAAATGATATCTCAGACCTATATGCTTGGTCCTCGAATGAATGCCAAATTCTTGGCTAAGTGTATCACACTTTGGTTATTACTGTGTAACACATTCAACACTTATTTAAACCCCAATTCTACTAACACATCTTGTAACCAAATTAGTTATTTGCTTGCCTCTGCAACGGCCACATGCTCTGCCTCAGTTGTAGACAAAGTCATAATCTTTTATAATTGAGAAACCCAACTAATGGTCGTCACACCTAAAGTAAAACGTACCCTATAATGCTCCTCCTATGATCCACTTCTCAATATAATCAACATCAACATATCCTTATAGCCTCAAATCACCCCTTTTAAAGCATAACATTTTTCTGTGGTGCCTCGTAGATACCTCAAAATCCATTTAACTGCCTCCCAATGCTGCTTGCCTGGATTAGACATAAATCTACTAACTGCTCCCATTGCATGAGCAATATCTAGCCTCATGCAAACCATAGCATACATTAAACTTCCAATTGCAAATGTATATGAAACTTTATCCGTGTGTGCCTTTTCTTCATCTATCTTTGGACATTGATCCTTAGAAAGTCTAAAATGACTTGCTATGAGAATTTTGACTGGTTTAGCATCACTCTTGCTAAAACACTGAAGAATCTTGCGAATATACTCTGCCTCAGACAATTGCAATGTACCTATTTTCTTATTTCTGTTAATTCTCATTCCAAAAATCTACTTTGTTGCCCCAAAATCCTTCATCTCAAACTCACTAGACAATTGTTTCTTCAACTTTTTTATTTCTTCCAAATCTACTCTAGCTACTAGCATGCCATCGACATAGCGCGATAAGATAATGTAATTGGCACCAACCTTTTTAAAGTAACAACAATGGTCAGCATTACATCTCAAGTATCCATTCTTTTGCATTAAGCCATCAAATTTCTTGTACCATTGACGAAGAGTTTGCTTGAGGCCATACAAACTTTTAGTCAACCTACATACTAGATTTTTTTTCCTTTTTCTGCAAAACCTTCTGGTTACATCATGTATATCTCCTCCTCGAGATCACTATGTAGAAAAGCGATCTTTACATATAATTGCTCTAGATATAAATCTTCTACTGCCACAATGCTCAAAACTGATCGAATTATGCTCAACTTCATAATAGGGGAAAATATCTCTATACAATCAATGCTTTCTTTCTGTTGAAAACCCTTGACCACCAATCTAGTCTTGTACCTCTTGGAGTCATCATGTTCTTCCTTAATTCTAAAGACCCATTTATTCTAAAGTGCTTTCTTACCCTCTGGTAACTCTGTCAACTCCCATGTATGGTTCAAATTCAGAGACTTCATCTCATCTTTCATTGATAGCTCCCACTTGCTAGAATCATTTACCTGACATGTCTCAACATAGCATTTAGGTTCCCCACTATCGAGTAGTAGCAAATAGTTTAGGTCATACTTCTTGTTTGGTATTCGATGTCGCTTAGACCTTCGCAGTACATTTGCTAAATCTTCTGACTCATCAGGGTATAAATCTGCAACTCACTTTTCTAATGGTTTTGAGTTTACACCTCCAAGCGTCGAACTTGAAGTAGTGATTGGTTCTTTTTCTATAGTCTCCTTGGCTTTTGATTCCGTACCTAACTTACGATTCTTATGAACAAACACATCATCATGATTAAAATAGTTAGGTTTAGATATCCCCCCACTAGAAGACTTTATAGATTTCCTATCTTTATACATAACTTTCTCGTTGAAGATGACATCTCTGCTCCTAATCATCTTCCTACTATTTTCATCCCAAAACTTATACCCAAATTCATTATCCCCATAGCCAATAAAAATGCATTTAATGGATTTTGGGTCAAATATGTTTCTATCATCATCACTGACATGGACATATGCTATACAGCCAATAAACTCTAATATAAGAAAGTTTTACCTCCTGACTATTCCAAATTTCTTCGGATAGTTTGAAATTTAAGGGTGTCGATGGACCACGATTGATCAAATAAGTTGTTGTATTGACTGCTTCTACTCAAACTGCTTTGGCAAACCAGCGTGTAGCCTCATGTTTCTGGCTCTCTCAATCAATGTTTAGTTCATGCGTTCTGTAACACTATTCTACTATGAAGTACCAGCCATGGTCCTCTCGAGACAAATCCCACTCTCGAAGCAAAACTTCTTAAACTCAGAATCTTTATACTCACCACCATTATTTGATTGCAACTTCTTGATCTTCAAACCAGTTTCATTCTCAACCATTGTCTTCAACTTCTTAAAAGCATCAAATACCTCAGATTTCTGTCTCAAAAAATAAACCCAAACCTTTCTTAAATGATTATCTATGAAAGTGATGAAATAGAATTTTTTGCCAACTGAGGAAACTAGTGTAGGTCTCCAAACATTTGTGTGAACTAACTCCAATTTCATTCCCTTCGGAGTTCTCCTAGTTTTCTTAAAGCTTTTCTGCTTTCTAAAAACACAACTTTCACACATGTTTAGGTTAATCAATTTCAAATCTAGCAACTTGCCATTCAAATGCATGACTCGCAATCCATTGGCACTTATATGTCGAAGCCTTTGATGTTATTAGTTAGGATCATCTCTATTTTCGGCTGCAGCAAATAAACCACATCCATCTATAGTTGTGTAAAGAGTTCCATTTTTTTTTTCCTCTAGTGATAGTGATAGCTCTCTTTGAAATCTTTCAGACATCTCCTGAAAAAGTTATTATGTAACCATCCGTAGCCAACTACCCAATTGAAATTAGATTTTTCTTTAAATTAGGTACATGCCTCCTGCCTCACATTATCCAATTTCCAAACAAATCCATTCAAATTGATCTTCACCTTTCCTTTACCCACAATGTCGCATGCCTCACTATCACCAAGATAAACCTTACCCAGGTTGATTGCTATATATTCTTCAAATAATTCCTTCCTAGAGGTAGCATGAAACAATGCTCCTAAGTCCAATATCTATGACTTACTATTATCCTCCAAACAGCAAATTAAAGCATCATCTGAGCCTTCTAAAACATAATTTGCACTAGTTTAACCACCACTTTTTTTCTTTAAAGTTTTACATTCGGATTGATAATGCCCTATCTTGTGGCAATTTCAGCATTCGATGTCTTTTTAACCACCTTATGAATTGTTCTGACGATTCTTGGATTTAAACCTACCATGCTTCGATTTAGATCTACCACGCTGCCCACCTCTAATGTTACTTCTTCATTCACTCTCCACATTTAAAGTTGAATTTAAATTAAAGAACCCATCTTCACACCTACGAATCTCTTCAGTCATGATCATATCCACTGAAAACTTCAATTTTTCTTTCCCAAATGCACCGTTGATTGACTTGATTGTACCTTTCCAGCTTTCAATAGTTGAGCCTAAACATATTCTTATCATCCTTAACATAGTTGTTAGTGAGAAGATTATAAACCTCAATGCAAATTTCTTCAAAGTCTATATCACAAGCAATCTATTCCTAAAGGTTAGGTAGATTATAAAGCTCTTGCTTGACTTCAGATATGGGTGTTGGGGTGTCGATGGGGCTTTCTATCCCCTACATCCTTGAACTGCCCAACTGATTGTGTTTCCCAAAATTTATGTCGATTTCCTAGAGCAAGCGATTCCTGAACTAAAATTGCTAACATGTAGCTAAGCCTGTAACTATTTCTATGATCATTCAAAAAGGCAAACAATCCAGCGACCATCAAACGTCTTTCTTTAAAGTGGGAAAAAAATAAACCAAAACCTTTTTTTTCCTCTTTTTGAGTTCTACGATATATTACACATACACTCCTCCCACTGAGAAAGCATATAGATATCTTTGCATCTTTGTATCTTCCCTACCATTTCTTCTGTTTGTCATAGACAGAAACAGAGATAGAAAAAGAAATGCTTTTGGTTTTAGGTGCTTTTGCTTATTTGCAAGCCAAAAATAGAGTAAAAATAAAGACACTAAAGAAAGTGAAACCATCTTCAAACCAAAACCAACATGGCTTTGAATTTGAAAACTTTGAACTCATTTCTCTTCTCCTCGCTTCTACTACAACTAACATGGGCGGTATTTAGTGAAGACACAAAGCCAAGAGCTCTCTTTGACATGAAAGCATTCCAAGACCCAGATGAGAGGTACCTCTCTTTATGGACCATCAATGGTGATTCATGTAATGGCTCCTTTGAAGGAATAGCCTGCAATGACATGTCTCAAGTGGCCAACATTTCCCTCCTAGGCAAGGACTCGTTGTAGGGATTTACACAACCTCTAATATTCACTATTAGCGTCACAAAAAAGATCTAACACAAGCAATGTTTTTATATATATATATATATTATAGCAATCAACCAACGAAGCAATCCACACATGCACAAAAACACAATCCGATTTTTAACATGGAAAAGCTCCTTAATTTGAGGAGTAAAAATTATGGGACCATAGTCCACCAAAAATTCTTCACTATGAATCAAATTGTGAGTCTACAATGATTCCTAATTCTATTAAGGGATTTGACACAAAAACATCATCAAGAAATTCAAATCTTAACACAATCACAATTTGATATCAAATAAGAGGAGAGAGATAGAGGAATCAAACTCGAAGCAACTGTTCCGATAGTGTATCTCTCTAGAGATTGCTCGGATCACAAATCACACCACACAAAATGAAGATCCATGTCTCATGAAGCTTTTATCCAAATTTGAGTTTAATTTGATGGTAGACAAAGGAGTTAAAGCACTTTGATGAAGACTGCGCAGTTTAGACCCTGTCTTTCTGACCAACTCTGTTTCGATGACCAAAACTCACCACAAGGACCTCTGATCTATGATCAGACCGTCAAATCTCAAGAACTGTGAGTGCTTAACTTGCTCACCAAAAATCAGCTTGATTGGACAGTGCACAAAAGAGAAATGGTAGTTACAAGAAAACTACACAATGTGTTTCTATGTTGTTTTCACCCCTTTCTTGCTCAATCTTTCTCTCCTTCTCTTCTCTTTCTCTTCCTCACTCGTTTTCTTATTTTCTGGCAGCCAAAACCTCTACACACAGCTGCCTCTCTCTTTTCTTATTCTCTTATCTATCCCTAATGACAAAATGGGGTTTTTATACCACCAAAAAAAAAAAAAAAAAAAAACATTGATGGGCCTATCATTCATTTTGGCCAAATGGGCCAACTTTATAGGTTGTATCCATATAAGAGGGAACTAACCCAACACTTGTATGGCAACCTCTCTCCTACCATTTCAGGCCTTAAACACTAGACTGGCCTCTACTTGTGTTACAACTCTTTGTATGGAGACCGTCCCTATCCTTATCCTCATCCTTATACCGATCTCCACCCCAAAAACAAAAAGAGACTATGACTTATCCCGATTTTGCCCCGAATCACAATCCAACAAGCTGAGCACCATGAGCTCAATACCACTTGTAAATCCATAATACTCAATTAGCTAGCTAACAATAGTCGAAAAGGCGACAAATTTTTCCTCAATAAAATCTACATTTACAAGGCAAGTCTTTCGCTTTTTTTTTAATACTAAGAACTAGCCAAAACAAAGCAGCTCAAGAGGGCTTGAAGAGCAGTTCAACCTATATTTGAAAACATTTTGGAATGATGTTAAAATTAGTGATGGTCTTATAGTAGGTGATAAAGTTCAATTGTGGCGTTTTAGGGTCAATCAATGACTTTGTCTAGCTTTTGTTAAGGTTAGTAAAACAAAAGAAGATGGTGCCTTGCAACTCAAGCTATGTTAACAAGTCTAGTAATACACCATATGACTGATTCAGTGTTTGCTCTAATTTTTAATGGATTCTTATTAATATTTTTGTTTCTTTGTAATTGATGTTAACATGTACAATAGAGATTTACCATTTTAGTTTTTCCTTCTACAAAGTTGAAAGTCAGATCTTCTTTACGTGTAATGAAAAATGGATTCTGATTAATATTTTTAGTTCTTTATAATTGATGTTAATACAAGAGAGATTTAACATTTTAGTTTTTCCTTTAAAAAGTTTTAAGTCAGATCTTATTACATATTATATTTGTAATGAGGAATATATTTTGAAAGATGGTATCTCGCAAGTAAGCCACATTAACAGGTCTCATAATGCACCATATGAAGGTTCAGTATTTGCTCTAATTTTTAATGGATTATTATTATTATTATTATTATTATTATTATTATTATTATTATTATTATTATTATTTTGCAATTGATGTTGATACAAGAGAGATTTAACATTTTAGCTTTTCTTTTTACCAAAGTTGAGTCAGATCTTTTATACATATAAAGAGAGATACATTTTGAAATTCTTTAATAATTTGACGTTTCTCTTCTCTATTCAATTTTATTATGTTCTTTATTCAATTCTAAAATGTTGAAATATTCAGTTTAAATTGGTGTTGCATTTATATGCAATTTAATTCCCCATGTTGGGTTTTGAAACTAGAAACTAAAACTAACACAAGTTACACTCAGATGATGCCACCTTTTATATCCATTAATTACACTGGATACGCAGAAGCTTCTCCTGATGAGCCGATGTACAACATTCTTGGCACTAAAAACTTATGTATTAACCAAATTAGTATTAAAGCTTTTAAATCAAAGTGAATTACACTATACATGTATCCAACCCAAGACATAATATCATCCTACTCGAAAAATAGAGTGAGTCCTGTGTAACAGCAGCGACAATCAAATGTAAAATTTAATCTTGGGTTGTCACACTAGACTATTGATATAAAAAGTACAATGAATACATTTAACAACATATGAATTACAATGAAATAAAAATAAAAATGAGGAACTGAACACATGAACACTAGCATGCTCTACATCTTTGCCTAATAGTGACTAAGACTACACAACTATTCAATACAATCTAGAGGGCACATGAAATTTTATTTGTCACTTAACATGGTCATCAGAACAAATGCAGTGGCTAACATATAACTGCCACAATGTAGAGTTGTTATATTTGCTGATTGTTAAGGACTGCATAGATTCCTCAGATCTTCCTCCTTGGCATACCAGCTCTATATAATTCTTGATGCATAGGGACGAAGGTCCTTGTAAGAATTTCCAATGGTCCCTTCTGCAACACCAGTAGCCACTGATATATCTGCATTCACAGGGCTTCAGTATACTCTTACTTTGACAGTAATTGGATGAGTAATTCTATTCCTTCTAAAACTTTCTAACCTTTGAGAAGTTTCTTGTCGTCTGAAAGCTGAGTTATCATGTAAATGATGGCTGCAGCTATTGATATTGGGCTCCTCCTGTGCAATACATGTAAGAATTACATATATGATGACTGGTAATCCAAGATTATATTAACAACATGACCACTTGTGCCACTGTCAATATGCCCAGTGGAAAAGGTTAAACTCTTCATACATTTATCCAATAGTGCATCAAATAATTCTTCATTTCCCTTTTAGGTTTTCAATTGACTTGGCATAGATAGGCGAGTTTGTTTATTTCTTTAGCAAACACCTAGTCATAGCAACATTAATTTTCAAAAAATAGCCCTGGTTTCAGTTGAAAATATCCTCAAATTCTCCAAAAATGATGGCATGAGTTTGTGGACACAAGTAAAGACTACATAAGCAATATGCTATGAAAAGACCGAAGTTGTATATACAAGAGCAACAGGACTCATGTTAACTAGATGTATTGTTTGAAGTATCCTAATTCGCAGATGTTGTTATTGTAAGTTATCAGTGTTTCACACTGTTAATACACGATTAAGGAATAAAAAGAGGAGTTAAGTCCAAACAATAGGTAAATCACAACCAAGAAACATTTTTCCCTTCATTTAATGCAGAATACAGATTAAAACCATGATTACCTAATATCAAGCTCTTCAGATTTCTGCACAGCTTCTTAACTGCTTGATTGGTCATGCCATGCCAAGATTTGAATAAAAACGTCTCTGCAAATGGAAAAGTATTAATAATGTCAAAAAACACAAATATACAGTGTGCGGCATCTACGCCAATTAATATACAACCATAAACTATACTAAAAAACTCACAAAAAGTCCCCTGCATGTATAGTTTTCCATCTTTCTTGTATATTTCTGATCTTCAACTTTCTTGTATATTTCGTTGGCTCGATCCTTGATATAAAAAATACACACACCCATTCAACATACATATTCTAACCGTTTTTATGAGTTCAGGGGACCAATGAAACTTGCAAGTTTGACCAATCACTAAAACTACCAACTAATTGGGTATGCATGAAGATGTGGCATACATGTAAAAAAAGTCCCAATCAAAAACCAAGTTTTAAAATGATAATGGACAAATAAGAAGTAAAAAATCATTGAAATTCAAAATGATATGAGGGTGAGGATGATTCATAGGTCATATATAAGCTCCTGATTCGGAACAATTATATGAAGGATAAAATTTGGAACGTAACTGATCTGACCATCGTAAGATTTTGATGTCATTGCCTGACATCCACCTGATCTTTCATTACCCGACATCCACCTGATCTTTTATTTCTTCATCTGCAAAATTTAATTAAAGAATTTGATTTTGTATGACTATGAAAGCCGCAATGTGCACATTATAGCAATTTCCAATATCTGAACACCAAGTCAAAGGTTCAAAAAGATTTTTAAAAATGAAAAAACAAGATTGAAACTGAACATTATAAAATACAATCACTCAAAAGTTTTATTACCCGACAGCCAGATAAGATTACTATGATGCCCTCTTACAGCCAATGTGCCTAGCTGTATTGCTAGCTGAATTACTAGATGGAAAAAAACAACGGTCATATTGAAGGACAGTAAATTCAGTTTAACTAAACCAAATTGAAATACACAAAAAGTACTTGGACATGAAAATGACAAACCGAAGATACAGTTGGTGGATGAAATGAAGAATCATTCTTTTCTGTCAATCTTCCTCCTCAGGGTCATAGATGAATCTGAAATCGATCTCAATGCAAGGGATGTGTGATATCTTGGACCACTCTTTTCCTATATTTCTTTTACATTCTTCTTTCAGCAATGGACATTTACGAATAATTAATCTCAAAAGTGATGACGGAAGGCCTTGCTTTGGAAAGGACGTGAGGATTGGGCAATCTCCAATATGCAAGCATTCAAGACAGGTCAGGTTTTGGAAACCCTTGCTTGACAGGTATTTCAAGTTCGGAAATGTTATGATGTCCAGATTAGTTAGAGTCGGAGGCAACTGCATTCCCAGTTCTTCCTGTGGAAAAGACTCTGCATCTGGACAATCACGAATTGTAAGCCATGTAAGAGAGGTGAACTTGTGCAATCCCCACTCAACCAGTGTCTTGTAACCGATGGAAAGTTTTCTGAGACTGGTGGGAAAACCTTTTTCTGTGAAGGATTTGATATTGTTATCATCGATGATAAGTGTTATGAGGTTGGGAAGGCCTCCTTCTGGAAAGCAAACAAGGTTTGGACAATTCCTTACACGAAAATGTTGAAGACGGCTAAGATTATCCAGGCCCTCTGGCATGTATTTAAGAATTTCACAATGGAAGATTAAAATAGATTCCAGATTCATGTTATCATGAAACCTCTCTGTTATTGACTCTAATTTTGGAGCACTCAAAATGTCAAGCCAATAAAGCCTCTTTGGTAAATGACCACTTGAAAATATGGTAGTGAGCTGCGAGCAACCATCAATCCAAAGTCGAAGATTTGCTGCAGGAAACTGACCTCGTGATGATAAGTATGTAACAGATGGGTTGTGGACGAGAAGAGACGTGCTTCTGCTGTTAGTATTCTCTTTGTGTAGCATCGAAGAAGCACAACTTTCATCTTTGTCGTCAAACAAACACTCCAATTTCTCACAATTTTTAACATCAAGCCGTCTCAGAGCTGGAGGTGGCTGACACTTAATTATGAATGTCAAAGAACTACATTGTTCAATCAGCAAGTCTGAAAGACATGCATTGTTGTCCTTCATTCCCTCAGGTAACGAAGTTAGAGAATTGCAATTTCTGATCTCAAGTGTAGTCAGATTGGAAAGGAAACAGACCTCGTGAAATAAGACGAGGTTTGAACAATTCTCAATAAATAGCCCTCTGAGAAGGGTGAAGCTTTGCAACCGTCGTGGTGCCTTCTCCAAACAAATGTCCTTCTCAAACTGTTGACTGAACCACTTACCATGCTCTGAAATATTTGAAAGAGTCATGGACTCTAGTGACTTGAAGTCCACTTGACTATTGCAAGCTATCCTGTCGCATCCATCTATCTCTAATTTACAGAGTAGTGGAAGGTTTGAGAAAGAAACAACCAACTCTGCACATTCCTTAATCACAAGTTCCTGCAATGAAGAAAGATCATCAGGCAATTTTCTGGAGAGTCTAGGACATTTCACAATGGAAAGCTTACAAAGGCGAGGGAATGTTTCAACATGCTGATTTTCTTTTATAGGTTCCCAAAGCTCCCATTCTTGTAAATCTTCGAAGCATAAGGTTTCTAGTAATTGAAAAGGCTTTGAGCAACCCTCCCCGTAAAGCTCATAACTAATGCATTTTAATCCCTTCATCCCTTTGATGGTAAGTTCTTTAAGGGAGTTCGATCTACCAAATGAAGGCAAAGATGTACATTTTTCACAATTTTCCAATCTTAGGACCACCATGTTGGAGCAAATTGAATTTCCTAACCAAGATGGAAATTCTCTGCCATGGTAGCCTTTGATTGTCAGCTCTTCTAAATTTCGATGTGGTCGCAACATGTCAAGTACACTTTTTTCTGCTACAGAACTCCGTGTTTCATCATACCCCCATTCTAGTTGCAACACTTTTATGTCCTTCTTATCATTTAAAATCATCTCTTTTGTTCCTTGTGAGTACATTATATTCTCTAATCTTGAAATATAAAGTTCTCCGCGGAGAAGTTGTAAATGTTTTAAGTCTTTCACTTCAGCTCCGGTGCCTTTGCCCACTATGAAATCAGTTAATTGTTGAAGAAACTTCAATTCTCGCATTCCTAATGGCATCTCAATTAATCTAGTACCTCTAATGTCAAGATGGCACAAATTGATCAAATTGCTTATCTTAGAAGGCAACTTTTAAGATGAGAACAATTTCTTAATTTTATAATTTGCAAGTTGAGCAAAGAACATGTTGATTCCGGTAGACTTCTGATCTTTGTATATGAAAGATTAAGGTACCTTAGATACCTCAAATGACCAAACGATTCAGGCAGCTCAGTAAAATAATAATATTTTAAACTTAACACCCTCAATCTTTTGAATTTGGTAGCAAATCATAGAGCACCGTGTGAGGCATGTAGGAAATTGTTTTCGTTGATAGTGGCAAAAATGTTCTTAGATGCCCAACTTGTTCAACTTCGCCCATGAAGACTTCAAATTTAGTTTTGCCATCATACAGACCACGAGCATAAGAATAATGACGAACCTTTTCCAAGTTGCTTCGCCGTCTGTTGGCCCCTAATGCATCCAAACTAAAACAAGTTTCGCCAGAAACCCATTGTGCTAGATCACTAACAAGATCATGCAATACATATTTATATTTTTTCATGCTTGAATTTTGAAAAATCGACCTTAACAGTAAATCATGAAAGTAGTCATGACCTAAATCTTTAGGTAGCTTCCTTTCATTTGGTTTTTGAAGAAGGCCTTCAGCCATCCATAAATGTACAAGTGCCTCTTCTTCAAATTCATAATCTTTTGGAAAATTGCACAATAAGCAAAACACCTTTTTAAATGAGAAGGAAGATGATAATAACTTAATTTTAAAACTGTAGGGATCTCAGTTTTATCAGATAACTCCCACAAGTTACTATTCAATATATCCAACCACTCATCCTCATGCCGTTTAGAGCGTAAAAGGCCACCGAGAGTCTTTGCTGCCAACGGCAACCCTTTGCAATTTTGAATTACTTTTTCACGAATTAATTCAATATTGCGATATGTAGTGATATCTCTGCTCTCAAATGCATGACTCATAAAAAGGGACCAGCAATCATTATTTGATAGAAGCTTTAATTCATAAAACTCACCAGGGTTCATCATTAATGCTACCTCTGCAAGGCGTGTCGTCACGATTATCTTGCTTCCTTGAGCTCCAGCCATGAAAGGAGACTTTAGGATTTCCCATAACCTATAATCCTTGCTCCACACGTCATCCAAAACAACCAAGAACTTTTTTCCGGTCACTACATCTTTCAATTTAATTTGCACTATATTTAAATCCTTGTAATCACAAGAGGATAAGGTCATTGACCCCAGAATTGCATTTGAGATTCTCAAGACATCAAAGTCTTCGGAGATACAAACCCATGCTCTTGGCTCAAAGTCCATCATTCGGTTTTCATTGTAGACCTCCCGAGCAAGGGTTGTTTTCCCGATTCCTCCCATGCCAACAATAGGTATTACACGGAAGTTGGCATCTCTAGGCTCATCCTTTAACACCATCTCAATTACTTTGTCTTTGTCTTGATTTCTACCATACACAGCAGGTTCAGTTGGCAGACTTGTAGTTGGTGGTCTCTGGTACACAGCAGCAGTTGATGATGATATCCCTCCAGCAATCTCTCTCAATCCAAGCTCTTCTCTGAGTCTACATAGTCCTTCCAACCGGCTGGTGACATCTTTTATCGCAGACTCCATACTTCTGTTGTACTTGACAGCTCCTGGACTCCAATTCCCGAAACAGACAGGAAGAAGCTTTCGAACCTTGCTAGTGCTGGCCTGCTGATCATGCTCTTCCATCTTCAACTTCCTTGCTAAAGCTTCAGTTGCGAACTCATCAAGTATGTCCTCCACATCATAAGCCAAGTCTCGAAGATCATCCAGCCACATCTTCACAGCCGCATTAGTCAACTGCTTGTCCTCTGCGTCACCTAGCACTGCCTGAATCATCATCAAGATTGTCTCCCATTTTTTGATCTTTGCATACAATCCCTCTTTCCGCAAGAATTGCCACAATTCAGGTGAAGTGAGTCTGCGAAACAAAACCGAAAGAAAAGCAGAGAGAAAAAGCTCCCCAAGAGGCATGATTTCGTAGCAAATTTTCAGTTCTAGATTGATAATATGGTTTCAATGTAAATTTTCAATTCAAGATCGATAGTTTTATGAATGCAAGAACATCTACAACTATGTGATATCCTAGACACCTTCACCTGCCGCACTAGGCATAAATTAATTTTCAATGTAGTTGGTATACAAGTTGCTTTAAACAAATACTCACATTTGGAGTTGGTGAACAAGTTGTAGCTTTTGATTAACATTAAACGAAAAAAAAAATCATTAAAAAATCACAATTGATGTGTACGAGAAATATACAAGTATACATACCATGACCGCGTGCCCCCATTAGTTTATAATAATAATTGTGGTCTTCATAGTTATTCCAACACTCACGACAAAACTGATCAGATTATTAAATAATCAAAGTTAATTGACATGACTTAATAGATATTTAATATGATAACCGTGTGGACTCTGTTGGACTACATGTTGATTTAATATTCCATGGCAGGCTCTGTTTTTTCTTTTAATTTTTTTTAGTTTTATTTCTTTTTTTAAGCTTATTTTTATTTAAATTCAATTGAACAATTGTTGTTACTTTTTTTATAATTTATATTTTTATGATGTAAGAAATTCAATTTAGAACTTAGAAGTAACAATAAAAGGACAATATGGAAACGAAAGGAAAATATAAACCGGAAAAAGGAAATTAAAAAACTAACCAAGAAATAGAAATAACTTGGAAAAAAAAAAGTTGGAAAACGAAAAGGTAATTTGGAAAAGAAAAAAAAATGTATAATACCTTTTAATAGCCCTGTCTAATTTCGTAATTGTGTATGATCATTTAAAATTGACTAAACACACCTACCTTTTTTTTTTTTTTTGAAATAGATAATCAGATTACTAATCAGCAAGAAGTACATCCATTTTTAACTGTCCCTCAATAAACAGAGGAACAATCCAAAATGATGGGTTTTCATGCAAACACGCCTCTCTAGCTAAAATATGGGCAACCCCATTAGCTTGGCGTTTAACAAAAGAAACTAAACATCCCTCACATTGGCGACATAACTCTCTACAATCATCCAAGATAGCTCCAAATTCCGTGATATCTATGCTGTTTGAATAAAACGAATCCACAACAGACTTAGCATCCATTTCAACAACTATATTCGTCCCTTGCCAACTACGAATGTATGAGAGAGCCTCTTTAAGGCCAACTGCCTCAGCTTCCTTAACAGTGAAAAAACCATCAACAGTTTTAGACATGCAACGCACAAATCCACCAAGATCATCCCTGACTACCACCCCAACCCCCATGATTCGACGATCCCCAAAAACTGCAGCGTCAACATTGCATTTCAGATGTCCTTATAAAGGTTTCTGCCAACGCACTGCATGGACAGTCCTAACTTCTGTCTCCTGCAGACCTCCATTTTTCGTCTTTGCTGCCTTCCAATCCGCTAGAAACTCCAAACCAGAATGAACAACCTGAGCTGGTTGCCTCGCTTTTCCCTGCCACCTTAATTTTTTATTAAGTTGGATATTTAAAAAGCTAACTTATCAGACACTTAGTTATTTATGTTTTAAGCGGATTATTTCATAAGTTAAGTTATAAGTAATTATTTTATAAAAAGAATCAATCTCAAACATATTTCTAATTTGTGTTGCCCTTTTCTCTTCGGCTAAAGCAGCCAGCACTACTATTGCTTGTGATGCTCAATGATACAAATGCAGCACACACCTCCCATTGAAATGTTTCCTGCTACACTCAAGGTTTTTTGCCCAATGATACGTGTTGTCATTTGTCTACAAAGATTTCTCATTGCATGGTTTTGTGTCCCCCTTCTAAGATTAGCCTGCATGAAGATACATGTTAGAGTTGTTGTTCTATCATATAATAAGCTCTAAACACAAATGAAGTAGTTGTGAATTGTGATGTTGGGGTTTACACATGTGGTTTGAATAAATTACAAACTAGAGGTGGCGAAATAGAGATTTGGGTAAACTACAGACGGTTTATAGGATTTTTCCCCTTGAAGCCTGACTACTTCCACATTCTGCAACTGTTGTAGGCTTTTAAGATTAAAAAGACCAGTTGGGCAAAAGGTAAATTTATCTTATTCTAGCTTTTAATAATAATACTTATACATGTATCATGTATCTATGTATAATGTTTGTTTAGTACAGTTTATTTTTCTTATTCATTTTGACTATACATGACTTAAATATTGCTTAATCAGCCATTATTAATTGTTCTAGGAGGCTTTCATACGATGAAGTCCAAAATCAAGTAGGTCGACAGGATATCTGAATTGCCTGAACCATTATTGCACCACATTTTGGTTTTTCTTCCATTCCAATAAGTTGCTCAAACCACTATTTCGTCTAAAGGACGGAAAACAATGTGGTTGAGGGCCCTTGAGGCATATTTTTAAGCCAGCTTTTCAGGATGATCACACTAAAGACAATGAAGAAACTGAGGAAGTTTAGAAGGAGAAGAAAGAAACTGGCACAATCTTCCTTAAATTGTTTTAAATTATAAATCATTAGCCATGTTAGAGTTTAAAGATTGTAAGTTGAAATTACCAAGAAGCATTGTGAAGTTATTGTCTTTGAGAAAATTGGATTTGTGGCATGCTTAAGTAGATGATCACATGATCAAGAATTTAATTGCGGTTGTCCAATGATTGAGTGTTTGAAATTGAAGTTATGTGCAGGGTTTAAACTACTTGAGTTATTTGATCTTAGTAGGCTTAGTGAAATCACTATAGAGCACAATCATGAACTTGAACACGTAGATATCGAAGCAGTACATGTCCATACTGTAACTATTTCCCGGTTTGATCCGTGGCTGATTATACTACATAACATCAATGTTGACAATCGATGGTATGTTAAATACATTATACTTCTTGCAGCATTCCATTCAATATCAAAGTGGTTGCGTTTGGCAGTTGACAAAGACGAGGTATATATAGCCTCACTTATTTTGATTTTTCTGTTCTATCATTGTTTTCTTAGTAGACATAGTAGAGCTCTACGAAACATTATACATTAAAGGGTGCGGACATCTTGGAGAAGATCAATGATCTTTGTAGAGTTTTGTAGCTGATTGGAGATATTAGTATTCTCTTTTAGTTGTTTAAGTTTACCAGTGATTTGAAATGGATTTGAATAGGCGTAATTCTGTTTTTTCGCCTGATATTTCACTAGTAGGTACTCTCTTGTTCTCTTGTAAGGTAGGATGCAATTTGATTTTACTTGTTTGTCTGTTGGCCATGTTTGAATGATTTTCATAATTGATTATATAATGAGGGTGTGTCTTAAAATTGTCATTTGATATGTGATACAGACGGATGATAAAACAAAAAATTAAATGATAGTAACACATCCACCTCTTGCTAGAGGTGATTTGACATCTCTCCATTCATTAAAATGTTAAAAACTCAATTCTTTGAAAACTTATGTCGATAATTTTTTAGATCTTCAATTCACAAATAGTATTTGATCTTAACAAATCCCAACAATCCTGTGACCCCATCAATGTCAATGTAAGAAAAAAATTAAGTGATAGTAGCAAATGAGTGGAAAAAAAAATGTTTTTAAATGACATTGCAATCCTCTTTGAATCCTAAGAGTGACAATCTCAAACATTTGACAAATGACTACAAATTCCAGTCTAAGACAGTTCATAGAACTTGTTCAGTGAATTTGCACCAATAAAATCTAGATTTTAACATGGATTCCCACAGTTGATGTAAACATACAACCAAAAATCATAAGCAAACTTCACCAAGAGTGCCTTATAGTCTCAGTCTTCAACTCAAGATTTCCATCTCAGAAACTACAAGAGAACGAGCCCGACCTCTGATGACCTTAATGCATTTCTTATCCGATAATTGTAAAGATAATAGTGTAATTTTCCATCAGCTGGTCCGATTTTCAGTTCCTTCAAGAAGGTTTCGTTTTGCACAACATCCAGTGCATTGAAAACGTCAAAGTCCTTCCGCTTGGCCACGATAAGAGCATCGTTCATCAACTGAAGCAAGGGGGTCTAAGTGGAAACGTTATAGTACGAATAAGCTGCCTTCAAGGTCGAATAGTTTGGGTTGCCAAGAATTGAAGAGGGAAGGGTGTAAAAGCTGCAGAAATCAGTTATCTCGTGAGTTTCAGGACTTTCAACCAGAAAGCTATCCATAACATGCTCTTTGGGAAGAAGCCAATGCTCCACATCATTTTCATCGAAGTCAGGTGCAACAATAAACTGCTTCAAGTAATTCCTCAGTAGCCGTGTCACCCCCGGAACATCATGAAGCTCCATCTTCCTGAACCCCGGCGTGGCAGTGGACTCTGGTAAGTTGTACAATTTGATTGTCCGACTCATCGTCATTCGTGCACCAAGTTTGAAAAACCAACATCAATCAGCTTCTTTGGATTCAAAGATCTGTGCCAATACTGGCAAGTTGATATTGGCGCGGGAAGAACCACTCCAGCAGTATACGCTGCTTGCCAGATATTCTCCAAGTGAACCCTCCTAGTCACCTCTTTGATCATGACGGGAGCAAGCCTTTTTGATCTCAGCTTCTTATGAATGCACAAGAAATTTACCTCCGCCATGACAAAAACTTCATCACGGACCCAGATTCTTGCAGGAACAACAGTGATGAAAGCAACCAACTTCTTTGAACTTTTGACATGGACACCAATGTGCCAGCTCTTGAAATAGCCTGGAGGGCGAAGAGCCCAGCGGAGAAACTCCTTGGAGTAGTTTGAACCTGAACATATTCTCATCGTCCTCAACATAGATATTAGTGAGAAGATTGTAAACCTCGGTGCACATTTCTTCAGAGTGGATCTCACAAGTGATCCATTCGTAAAGGTTAGGTAGATTGTAAGGCTCTTGCTTGACTTCAGATATTGGTGTTGGGGCCTCAGTGGGGCCTTCTGTCCCCTACATCCTTGAACTGCCCAAGTGGTTGTGTTTCCCAAAATTTATGTCGATTTCCTAGAGCAAGCGATTCCTGAACTAAAATTGCTAACATGCAGCTGAGCCTGCAACTATTTCTATGATCATTCGAAAAGTCAAACAATCCAACGGCCATCAAACGCCGTTCTTTAAACTGGGAAGAAATAAACCAAAATCTATTTTTCTTTTTTCCTTTTTGAGTTCTGCGATATAGTACACACACTCTCCTCCCACTGAGGAAGTATATAGATATATCTGCATCTTTGTCTCTTCCTCACCATTTCTTCTCTTTGTCCTAGACACAGAAACAGAGATAGAGAGAGAAGTGCTTTTGGTTTTGGGTGCTTTTTCTTGTTTGCAAGCCAAAAACAGAGTAAAAAACAGAGACACGAAAGAAAGTGAAACCATCTTCAAACCAAAACCAACATGGCTTTGAATTTGAAGACTTAGAACCCATTTCTCTTCTCTGTGCTTCTACTACAACTAACATGGGCGGTACTTAGTGAAGACACGGAGCTAAGAGCTCTCTTGGACATGAAAGCATCTCAGGACCCAGATGAGAGGTAATCTCTTCATGGACCATCAATGGTGATTCATGTAATGGCTCCTTTGAAGGAATAGCCTGCAACGAAATGCCTCAAGTGGCCAACATTTCCCTCCTAGGAAAGGACTTGTCTGGCATGCTATTTCAGGCCTCAAACACTAGACTGGCTTCTACTTGCATTACAACTCTTTATATGGAGACCATCCCCATCCTCATCCCCATCCTTAAACCCATCTCCACCCCAAAAACAAAAGAGACAAGGGCTTATCTCCATCCAGCCCTGAATCACAATCCAGCAAGCTGAGCACCATGAGCTCAATAACACTTGTAAATCCATAATACTCAATTAGCTAGCTAGCAATAGTCGAAAAGGCGACAAATTTTTCCTCAATAAAATCTACATTTACAAGGCAAGCCTTTCGCTTTTTTTTTAATACTAAGAACTAGCCAAAACAAAGCAGCTCAAGAGGGCTTGAAGAGCAGCTCAACCTATATTTGAAAACGTTTTGGAGTAATGTTAAAATTAGTAATGGTCTTATAGTAAGTGATAAAGTTCAATTGTAGCCTTTCAGGGGTCAATCAACGACTTTATCTAGCTTTGTTAAGGTTAGCAAAACAAAGAAGATGGTACCTTGCAACTCAAGCCATCTTAACGAGTCTAGTAATCCACCATATGATTGATTCGGTGTTTGCTCTAATTTTTAATAGATTTTGGTTAATATTTTTGTTTCTTTGTAATTGATGTTAATGCGTATAATAGAGATTTACCATTTTAATTTTCCTTTTACGAAGTTGTAAGTCAGATCTTCTATACATGTGATGAGAAATTAATTCTAATCAATATTTTAGGTTCTTCATAACTGATGTTAATATAAGAGAAACTTAGCATTTTAGTTTTTCCTTTAAAAAGTTGTGAGTTAGATCTTATACATGTAATGAGGAATATATTTTGAAAGATGGTATCTTAGCAAGTAAGCCACATTAATGGGTCTAGTAATGCACCATATTAAGATTCACTATATGCTCTAGTTTTTTTTTTTTTTTTTTTTTTTTAAATAACTATTATCTCTAGTTTTTAATGGATTCTTATGAATATATATATATATATTGTAATTGATGTTGATGCAAGAGAGATTTAACATTTTACTTTTCTTTTTTTTTAAACCAAAGTTGAGTAAGATCTTATATGCATATAATGAGAGATACATTTTAAAATTCTTTAATAATTTGATATTTCTCTTCTCTATTCAATTCTAGAATGTTGAAACATTCAGTTTGAATCGGTGTGGCATTTATATGCAGTTTAATTCCCCATATTGAGCTTTGAAATTAGAAACTACTAACACAAGGTACACTCAGATCTGCCACCTCTTATACCCATTAATTACAGTGGATGCACAGAAGCTTCTCCTGATGCAGATGTACAACATTCTTGGCACTAAAAACTTATGTATTAACGAAATTAGTATTAAAGCTTTCAAATCAAAGTGAATTAGACTATACATGTATCCAACTCAAGACATAATATCATCCTACTCAAAAAGCATTGAGTCCTATGTAACAGCAGCGACAACTATTCAATACAATCTAGAGGGCACAAGAAGAAATTGTAATTATCACTTTAATGGTCATCAGAACAAAAGCAGTGGCTAACATAAAACTACCACGATGTAGAGTTTTTATATTTATTGATTGTTGAGGACTGCATATATTCCTCAGATTGTCCTCCTTGGCATACCAGCTCGGTATAATTTTTGACGCATAGGGATGAAGGTCCTTTTACAAATTTCTGATGCTCCCTTCCGCAACACCAGTAGCCACTGATATATCTGCATTCACAGGGCTTCAGTATACTCTTACTGTGACAGTAATTGGATGAGTAATTCTATTCCTTCTAAAACTTTCTAACCTTTGAGAAGTTTCTTGTCGTCTGAAAGTTGAGTTATCATGTAAATGATGACTGCAGCTATGGATATTGGGCTCCTCCTGTGCAATACATGTAAGAATTACATATATGATGATTGGTAGTCCAAGATTATGTTAACAACATGACCACTTGTGCCACTGTCAATATGCCCAGTGGACAAGGTTAAACTCTTCTAAATTGGCAGTCAGTTATATTTATCCAATAGTGCATCAAATAATTCTCCATTTCCCTTTTAGGTTTGCAATTGACTTGGCATAGCTAGGCGAGTTTGTTGATTTCTTTAGCAAACACCTAGTCATAGTAACATTAATTTTCAAAAAATAGAACCTGGTTTCAGTTGAAAATATCCCCAAATTCTCAAAAAATGATGGCATGAGTTCGTGGACACAAGTAAAGACCAGAGAGGCAATATGCTATGAAAAGACCAAAGTCGTATATACAAGAGCAACAGGACTCATGTTAACTAGATGTATTGTTTGAAGTATCCTCAGTCGCAAATGTTGTTATAGTAAGTTATCAGTGTTTCACACTATTAATACATGATTAAGGAATAAAAAGAGCAGTTAAGTCCAAACAAAGGTAAATCACAGCCAAGAAACATTTTTCCCTTCATTTAATGCAGAATACAGATTAAATCCATGATTACCTAATATCAAATTCTTCAGATTTCTGCACAGATTCTTGAGCACCCTTAACTGCTTGATTGGTCATGTCATGCCAGAATTTGAATAAAAACGTCTCTGCAAATGGAAAAGTATTAATAATGTCAAAAATGACTAATATACAGTGTGCAGCATCTATGCCAATTAATATACAACCATAGACTAAACTAACAAACCAAAGTCCCCTGCATGTATAGTTCCTATTTCCACCTTTCTTGTGCATTTCTGATCTTCAATTCTCTTGTATATTTCGTTGGCTCTATCTTTGATATAAAAAATACACACACCCATTCACATACATATTCTAACCGTTTTTATGAGTTCAGGGGACCAATGAAACTTGCAAGTTTGACCAATCACTAAAGCTACCAACTAATTGGGTATGCATGAAGATGTGGTATACATGTCAAAAGTCCCAATCAAAAACCAGGTTTTAAAATGAACATGGACAAATAAGAAGTGAAAATATCATTGAAATTCAAAATGATATGAGGATGAGGATGATTCTGAGATCACATAAGCTTCTGATTTGGAACAATTATATGAAGGATAAATTATAGAATGTAACTGATCTCACCATCGTAAGATTTTGATGTCATTGCCTGACATCCACCAGATCTTTTATTACCCAACATCCAGTGGATTTTTTATTTCTTCATCTGCAAAATTTAACTAGACAATTTGATTTTGTATGACTATAAAAGTTACAATGTGCACATTATAGCAATGTCCAATATCTGAATGATAAGTTGAAGGTGCAAAAATTGTTTTAAAATCGAAAAAATGAGAATGAAATTGAACATTATAAAATACAATCACTGAAAACTTTTATTACCTGACATCCAGATAAGATTAAAATTGTACCCTCTTACACCCAATGTGCCAAGTTGTATTGCTAGCTGAATTATTAAATGGAAAAAATATCAGTCAAAGTTCAAGGACAGTAAATTCAATTTCGCCCAACCAAATTGAAATGCACAGAATAGTTGGACATCAAAATGACAAACCCAAAATAGAGTAGATGGATGAAATGAAGAATTCTTCTTTTCTGTCAATCTTCCTCCTCAAGGTCATAGATGAATCTTCCATCAATCGTAACGCAAGGGATGTGTGATATCTTGGACCATTCTTTTCCTTTATTTCTTTTGCATTCTTCTTTCAGCAATGGACATCGATTAATTTCTAATTTCAAAAGGGAGGATGGAAGGCCTTGCTTCGGAAAGGATGTGAGGTTTGGGCAATCAAAAATCGCCAAATATTCAAGACAGGTAAGATTTTGGAAACCCTTGCTCAATAGATATTTCAAGTTTGGAAATCCTTCCCGGCTCAAATTGTAATTACCGAGGACCAGACTAGTTAGAGTTGGAGGCAACTGCATTCCCAGTTCTTCCTGTGGAAAAGACTCTGCATCTGGACAATCAACAATCCGAAGGTATGTAAGAGAGGTGAGCTTGTGCAATCCCCACTCAACCAGTGCCTTGTACATATTGTGATTACCGATCCAAAGTGATGTGAGATTGGTGGGAAAACCTTTTTCTGTATAGGATTTGATACTTGAACATTGTGATATATGTAATCCTCTAAGAGAATAAAGGCAGTGCAAGCCATCGGGCAGAGCTTCTAGCTTCTCACAATCTATGATTGTAACAGATAGGTTGGTGTTGGGAAGGCCTCCTTCTGGAAAGCAAACAATGTTTGGACATTTCCATACATTAAAACATTCAAGACAGCTAAGATTATTCAGGCCCTCCGGTATGTATTCAAGATTATCACATTCTCCGATCTGAATAAGTTCAAGATTCATGTTATCGTGAAACCTCTGTGCTATTGACTTCAACTTCGGAGCTTTGAAAATGTCAAGGCAAGAAAGCCTCTTTGGTAACTGACCACTTGAAAATATGGTTGTGAGCTGCGAGCAACGTTCAATGCTAATGCGATATAATGGGCTTGTGACACCAAGCGGTGACGTCCTGAAGGCTTTGGGCTCTCCCTCAAACAAACACTCCAATTTCATCTTTGTTGTACGACTTTCATCTTCGTCATCAAACAAACACTCCAATTTCTCACAATCTGTGACTTCAAGCGAACTTAGAGATGGAGGTGGCTGACCCTTAATAATGAATGTCATAGAATTACAGTGCTTAATAATCAAATATATGAGATGTGCATTGTTGTGCGTCATTCCCTCCGGTAGTGAAGTTAGAGCGTTGCAATTTTTGACCTCCAGTCCAGTCAGATTGGAAAGGAAACAAACCTCATGAAAGGAGACGAGGTTTGAGCAATTCTCTATACATAGCTTTCTGAGAAGGGTGAATCTTTGCAACTGTTGTGGTGCCTTTTCCAAACAAATGTCCTTCTCAAACCGTTGACTGAACCACTTACCATAATCTGAAAGACTTGAAAGAGTCATGGACTTTAGTGACTTGAAGTTCACTTGACCATTGCAAGCTATCTTGTCACATCCATCTATCTTTAATTTACAGAGTACTGGAAGGCTGGAGAAAGAAACAACCAACTCTGCACATTCCTTAATCACAAGTTCCTCCAATGAAGAAAGATCATCAGGCAATTTTCCGGAGAGCTTAGGACATTTTACAATGGAAAGCTTACGAAGGTGAGGGAATGTTTCTACATGCTCATTTTCTTTTATAGGTTCCCAAAGCTCCCACTCTTGCAAATCTTCAAAGCGAAAGATTTCTAGTAATTGAAAAGGCTTCGAGCAACCCTCCCCGTAAGGCTCATGACCAATGCATCTTATTCCCTTCATCCCTTTGATGGTAAGTTCTTTAAGCGAGCCCAATCTACTGAATGAAGGCAAAGATGTGCATTTTTCACAATTTTCCAATCTTAGGACTGTCATATTGGAGAAAACTGAATTTCCTAACCAAGATGGAAATTCAATGCCGCCGTAGCATTTGATTGTGAGCTCTTCTAGATTTCGATGAGGTTGAAGCATGTCGAGTACACGTTTCTCTACTACATAATTCCGTGTATCATCACATTCTTACCCCCATTCTAGTTGCAACACTTTTATGTTCTTCATATCCTTTAAAATCTTCCCTTCTGATTCTTGTAAAAGCATCACATTATCTAATCTTGAAACACAAAGTTCCCCACGAAGAAATTGTAAATATCTTAAATCTTTCACTTCAGCTCCACTACCTTTGCCCACTATGAAGTTAGTCAATTGTTGAAGACATTTCAGTTCTCGCATTCCTAGTGGCATCTCAGTTAATCTAGTACCTCTAATGTCAAGATGACATAGATTGATCAAATTCCTCATCTTAGAAGGCAACTTCCGAAGGTGAGAACAATTTTTTAATTTCAAAATCTGCAAGTTGTAAAAGGAACTTGTGAATTCAGGCAAACTTCCAATCTTTGTATAAGAAAGATCGAGATACCTTAGGTATTTCAAATGATCAAATAATCTAGGTAACTCAGTAATAAAATAATTTTTCAAATTTAACACCCGTAATCTTTTGAATTTTGGTATTAAATCCGAAAGAATCATAGGAGACATGTAGCAAATATCAACAGGATAATGTCTTCTTCCTAGCATTCGTTCTTTTTTTGAAACTGGCAAGAAAGTTCTAAGATTTTCGACTTGTTCAGCTTTGTTGAAGACTTCAAATTTACTTGTGCCATCATAATCACCACAAACATAAGAAAAGTGACGAAACTTTTCCAAGTTGCTTCGTTGTCTATTGGCCCCTGAAGTATTATCCAAACTAAAACATGTTTCTGCAGAAGCCCATTGTGCTAGGTCACTAACAAGGTCGTGCAATGCATAAAAAGACATGTATGGTTTCCTGCTTGATTGTTCAAAAGATATGTATGATTGTTTCATTCTTGATTGTCGAAAAGATATGTAGATCCTACGTGACTGTTGAAAAATCGATCTCAATAGCAAATCATGAAAGTACTCATGACCTAGATCTTTTGGTTGTTTATTTTCTTTTGGATTTTCAAGAAAACCTTCTGCCATCCACAGATGTACTAGTTCTTCTTCTTCAAATTCATAATCTTTTGGTAAAATTGCACAATAAGCAAAACACCTTTTTAAATGAGAAGGAAGATGAAAATAACTTAATTTTAAGGTTACAAGGATTTCAGTTTCATCAAACAACTCCCATAATTTACTATTCAATATTTCCAACCAATCATCTTCACTCTGTTTAGAGCGTAAAAGACCACTGAGAGTCTTTGCTGCCAATGGCAGCCCTTTGCAATTTTGAATAACTTTTTCACGAATTAATTCAATATTGCGATATGCAGTGATATCTCTACTCTCAAATGCATGACGCATGAAAAGGGACCAGCAATCATTATTTGATAGAAGCTTTAATTTATAAAACTCACCAGGGTTCATCATTAATGCTACCTCTGCAAGACATGTCGTCATAATTATCTTGCTTCCTTGAGCTCCAACCATGAAGGGAGATTTCAGGATTTCCCACAACCTATAATCCTTACTCCACACGTCATCCAAAACAACCAAGAACTTTTTTCCGGTCACTACTTCTTTCAATTTGATTTGCACTATATTTAAATCCTTGTAATCACAAGGGGATAAGGTCATTGACCCGAGAATTGCATTTGAGATTCTCAAGACATCAAAGTCTTCGGAGATACAAACCCATGCTCTTGGTGTGAAATCCATCATTCGGTTATCATTGTAGACCTCCCGAACAAGAGTTGTTTTTCCGATTCCTCCCATGCCCACAATCGGTATTACACGGAAGTTGGCATCTCTAGGCTCATCCTTTAACACCATCTCGATTACTTTGTCTTTGTCTTGATCTCTCCCATATACAGCAGGTTCAGTTGGCAGACTTGTAGTTGGCGGTCTCTGGTACACAGCAGCAGTTGATGATGATATCCCTCCAGCAATCTCTCTCAATCCAAGCTCTTCTCTGAGTCTACATAGTCCTTCCAATCGACCGGTGACATCTTTT
Source organism: Litchi chinensis (assembly GCA_019925255.1). NCBI lineage: Eukaryota > Viridiplantae > Streptophyta > Magnoliopsida > Sapindales > Sapindaceae > Litchi > Litchi chinensis. The sequence continues at coordinate 3,005,585 of CM034464.1, read as the reverse complement.
ACCGCAGACTCCATACTTCTGTTGAACTTGATAGTTCTCGGACTCCAATTCCCGAAACAGACAGGAAGAAGCTTTCGAACCTTGCTAGTGCTGGCCTGCTGATCATGCTCTTCCATTTTCAACTTCCTCGCTAAAGCTTCAGTTGCAAACTCATCAAGTATGTCCTCCACATCATAAGCCAAGTCTCGAAGGTCATCCAGCCACATCTTCACAGCCGCGTTAGTCAACTGCTTGTCCTCTGCATCGCCAAGCACTGCTTGAATCATCTTCAAGATTGTCTCCCATTTTTTGATCTTTGCATACAATCCGTCTTGCCGCAAGAATTGCCACAACTCAGGTGAAGTGAGCCTGCGAAACAAAACCGAAAGAAAAGCTGAGAGAAAAAGCTCCCCAACAGGCATGATTTCGTAGCAAATTTTCAGTTCAAGATTGATAAAATGGTTTCAATGTAAATTTTCGATTCAAGATCGATAGTTTTATGAATGCAAGAACATGTACGTCACTCATCTTTATCTACAACTATGTAATATCCTAGCCACCTTTACCTGCCGCACTAGACATAAATTAATTTTCAATGTAGTTGGTATATAAGTTGCTTTAAACAAATATTCACATTTGGAGTTGGCGAACAAGTTGTAGCTTTTGATTAACATTAAACGAAAATAACAAATCATTAAAAAATCACAATTGATGTGTAGAAGAAACATACAAGCATATAAACCATGACTGCGTGCCTCCATTAGTTTATAATAGTAATTGTAGTTGTCATAGTTATTCCAACACTCGGGACAAATCTGATCAGATTATTGAATAATCAAAATTAATTGACATGACTTAATAGATATTTAATATGATAACCGCGTGGACTTAGACTACATGTTGATTTAATATTCCATTGCGGTCTCTGTTTTTTCTTTTAATTTTTTTTAATTTTGTTTCTAATTTTTTTAGTTTATCTTTATTTAAATTCAATTGCACAATTGTTGTTGTTTTGTATAATTTATATTTTTATGATGTAAGAAATTCAATTGAGAACTTAGAATTAGAAGTAATAACAAAAGGAAAATATGGAAACAAAAGGAAAACATAAACAGAAACAAGAAATAGAAAAAAAATGGAAAATAAAAAGTTGGAAAACGAAAAGGTAATTTGAAAAAATAAAAAAACTATATTATATTTTAATAACCTGTCTATTTTCATAATTTTGTATAATCATTTAAAATTTATTAAACAAATCTTCCTTAATTTTTTGTTAAGTTGGTTATTTAAAAATTAATCTATCAAACACGTAATTATTTTTATTTTAAGTGGATTATTTCATAAGTTAAACTATAAATGATTATTTTATAAATAGAAGTAGCCCTTATAATCTGTGTTGCCCTATTCTCTTTGGATGAAGCAGCCAGCACCACTACTCTTGGTGATGCTCAATGATATGGATCCACCACGCATATCCCATTGAGATGCTTCCTACTACACTCAAGGTTTTTTCGCCAATGATACGCGTTGTCACTTGTCAAGAAGATTTCTCCAATGCATGGATTCGTCCCCCTTTTTAAGATTAGGCTTGACATGCAGATACATGCTAGAGTTGTTGGTGTATCATATAATAAGCTCTGAGCACAAATGAAGTAGTTGTGGATTGTGATGTTGGGGTTTACACATGTGGTTTGAATAAATTACAAACTAGAGATGGTTGGACGCGTTACAGTTAAAAGGTTGTAAGTTGAAGTAACCAAGAAGTATTGTGATGTTATCATCTTTGAGAAATTGGATTTGTGACATGTTCAAGTAGATGATCACATGATCAAGAATTTAATTACCGGTTGTCAGTGTTTGAAATTGAACTTATGTGCAGGGCTTAAACGACTTGAGTTATTTGATCTCAGTAGGCTTAATGAAATCACTATAGAGCACAATCATAAACTTGAACAGGTAGATATCGAAGCACTGAATGTCCACACAGTAACAATTTCCGGGTTTGATCCATGGCTGATTATACTACATAACATCAATGTTGACACTCGATGGTATGTTAAATACATTGAACTTCTTACAGCATTCCATTCAATATTAAAGTGGTTGCTTTTGACAGTTCGCAAAGACAAGGAATATATAGCCTCACTTAGTTTGAATTTTCTATTCTATCATTGTTTTCTCAGTATACATCGTGAAGCTCTACAGAACAAAGTAGTTGTCTTCGATAGTTCGCAAAGACAAGGTACATATAGTCTCACTTATTTTGATTTTTCTATTCTATCATCGTTTTCTCAGTATACATCGTGAAGCTCTACGAAACATTATACTTTGTGCGGACATCTTGGAGAAGATCAATGATCTTTGTAGAGTTTGCAGCTGCTTGGAGACATTAGTATTCTCTTTTAGTTGTTCAAGTTTACTAGTGATTTGAAATGGATTTGAGTATATGTAATTCTGTTTTTTCGGATACTTAGCAGCCTGATGTTACACTATTGGGTACTCTCTTGTTCTCCCGTAAGGTAGGATGCAATTCAATTTTACTGGTTTGTCTGTTGGCCATGTTTGAATGATTTTTATAATTCATTGTAGTGAGGGTGTGTCTTAAAATTGTTATTTGACATGTGACACAGATAGATGAGAGAACAAGAAATTAAATGATAGAAGCACATCCACCTCTTGCTAGAGGTGGTTTGACAACTCTCCGATCATTAAAATGTTGGAAATTCAATTCCTTGAAAACTTATATGGATAACCTTTTAGATATTTAGTTCACCCAAGTAATATTTGATCTTAACAAAACTCAACAATCCTCTGACCCGATCAGTGTCAATGTAAAGAAAAAAAATAAATAAATGATAATAGCAAATGAGTGTAAACAAAAATGTTTTTTAATGACATTGCAATCCTCCTTGAATCCTGAGAGTGGCAATCTCAAACATTTGACAAATGATTACAAATTCCAGTCCAAGGCAGTTCATAGAACTTGTTCGATGAATTTGCACCAATAAAATCTAGTGAATTTGAAAGCTTATATGAGTAGTTTTCCAGATATCTAGTTCACACAAATAATGTTTTATCTTAATAAGTCTCGACAGTTCTCTAACCCGTTCAATGTCAGTTTAAAAAAGAAAAAATTGAGCAATAGTAGCAAATGAGTGGAAAACAAAAATGTTTTTTAAAGAAATTCCAATCCTCTTTGAATCCTAGGAGTGACAATCTCAAATATTTGAAAAATGACTACAAATTCCAGTCTAAGACAATTCAGAGAACTTGTTCAGTGAATTTGCACCAATAAAATCTAGATTTTAACATGGATTACCACAGTTGATGTAAACATACAACCAAAAATCATAAGCAAACTTCACCAAGAGTGCCTTAAATAGTCTCAGTCTTCAACTCAAGATTTCCAGCACAGAAACTACAAGAGAACGAGCCCAACCTCTGATGACTTTAATGCATTTCTTATCCGATAATTGTAAAGATAATAGTGTAATTTTCCATCACCTGGTCCGAATTTCAGCTCCTTCAAGAAAGTTTCGTTCTGCATAACATCCAATGCATTGAAAACGTCAAAGTCCTTCTGCTTGGCCACGATAAGAGCATCGTTCATCAACTGAAGCAAGGGGGTCTTAGTGGAAACGTTATAGTACGAATAAGCTGCCTTCAAGGTTGAATAGTTTGGGTTGCCAAGAATTGAAGAGGGAAGGGTGTAAAAGCTGCAGAAATCAGTTATCTCGTGAGTTTCAGGACTTTCAACCAGAAAGCTATCCACAACATTCTCTTTGGGCAGAAGCCAATGCTCCACATCATTTTCGTTGAAGTCAGGTGCAACAATAAACTGCTTCAAGTAATTCCTCAGTAACCGTGTCACCGCTGGAACATCATGAAGCTCCATCTTCCTGAACCCCAGAGTGACAGTGGACTCTGGTAACTTGTACAGTTTGATTGTCCGACTCATCGTCATTCGTGCACCAAGTCTTGAAAACCCAACATCAATCAGCTTCTTTGGATTCAAAGATCTATGCCAATACTGGCAAGTTGTTATTGGCGTGGGAAGAACCACTCCAGCAGTATATGCTGCTTGCCAGATATTCTCCAAGTGAACCCTCCTAGTCACCTCTTTGATCATGACGGGAGCAAGTCTTTTTGATCTCAGCTTCTTATGAACGCACAAGAAATTTACCTCCGCCATGACAATAACTTCATCACGGACCCGGATTCTTGCAGGAACACCAGTGATGAAAGCAACCAACTTCTTTGAACTTTTGACACGGACACCAATGTGCCAGCTCTTGAAATAGCCTGGAGAGCGAAGAGCCCAGCGAAGAAACTCCTTTGAGTAGTTGAACCTGAACATATTCTCATCGTCCTCAACATAGTTGTTAGTGAGAAGATTATAAACCTCAGTTAACATTTCTTCAGAGTCGATATCACAAGTGATCCATTCATAAAGGTGAGGTAGATTGTAAGGCTCTTGCTTGACTTCAGATATGGGTGTTGGGGCCTCAATGGGGCCTTCCGGCAGACTGCTGTCCCCTACATCCTTGAACTGCCCAACTGGTTGTGTTTCCCAAAATTTATGTCGATTTCCAAGAGCAAGCGATTCCTGAACCTTTCGTGCAAGTTCATCGAGTGTAACATCGCTCTCAGAAGGTGCATTTCCATCAGGTTTAGGGTTTTGAGTTTCTTCAGGTGTACCTGAGGATTCATTGCTGTCAACCATTTTAAAGAAATTCTCAAATGACTGTCTGCAAAACAAGTAGTGAAAATATCAGCATGAAACATCAGTAAAATCCCAAAAATCCCATTTTATCACTTCTAAAGGACTATGAAATAAATGATAATTTACTTAGTATTGCTGAACCATTCCAACAGGTAAAATCAATATTCAGAAATTCCATAGCTTCCTCACATTAGTGAAGAACTAAACATAATAAAAAGCGACAAATTTGTACAAATCAAGAACAAGCTATCAAATATACTCCATTTGATTTTCATGAAATTGTAGCCTAGTTGAGGATTTTCATATTCAAGTTCTATAATGAAGCTCAAATTCTAAATCTATATCTAGTTGCTAGGACGCCAACGGTGCAAGTACCCCATACCCATCTCTATACCAGTTTTGGGGAGAGATCCTTGTCCCCACTTTTAGCAGCACAGTTAGGTACAGAGATCTGCATTTATCAATTCAACTTTCAATCATATACAAATAATCTTTACTCTTTTCTTAGATTTCATGAAAATTTAGATATCACAGCATACTAGTTTCAAGTCATTGTCTAATGATAAAATTTTTCTAATGTTAATTCTATTTTATAGGAAACAGAATAACACCGAAGTACCATCCCCATACCCATCCTTAAACCCATGTCCACCCCATAAACAAAAGGAGACAAGGGCTCATCCCCATCCCGCCCTCAATCACAATCCAACAAGCTGAGCATCATGAGCTCAATACCAACTGTAAATATATAATACTCAATTAGCTAGCTAATAATAGCTGAAAAGGCGACAAATTTTTCCTCAATAAAACCTATATTCACAACGCAAGTCTTGCTCTTTTTTTTAATACTAAGAACTAACCAAAACAAAGCAAATGTAATGTAGGTTCCATCTACAAAACCTAAACCCTAAAACATGCATAATTTAGGCTTCAAACAATCACCAAAACATAAAAAAACCAAACGACAGTACAAAACACAAAACACAAATCTCCCAAAAACCATTGAACCCTTCACTTCCATTCTATTTTCTTCTTTTTTCCTTCACTTTCTCAGCATCCAAACACACAACCAACCCAAACCAAGTACAAACATAGACATAACCCAGAAACAAAAACACGAACTTCCAAGATCTACCTAGTCAAACAATCATCAAAAACACAATAAAATAACCAACAAAAATAGCTCAAAAACCAAACTCCACTCAATCGCTTATACATGCATATTCACAATCTGGGTATGTTAAAGTTCCGATTTTTCTTCACTCAAAACAAAAAAAACAATCAAAAAACACAAGATCCAAGCTCTTTTTTTTACTTCTTTTTTCATTTTTTCACTTGATTTTTGTATACCCATCAAAGCAATGAACATAAACTGTTACCTCGAGTTTCTGTGAAGGGAAATCCAACGCAAAGATCCAAGCTTTGGAGGAGAGAGAGTGTGTGCGCAAGTGGGCCTTTGAAGAGTGAAGAGGAGAAAAGACAGAGAGTGCGTGGGTAATATTGGAAATAGAGAAAAGTTCAAGAGTGGCAGATGGTGCTGTCTTTGTAATTTTTGAGTGGATGTAGGGTATAAGTGAAATTTGGTTTGTAATTTACACTTAAATGAACAAACTAAGTTAACAAAGTTTGGTGTCACATAATAGCATATCTAAATTATTATATGATAAATTTAGGGACTTGAAGAGAATCACGTCCGTAGATAGTTCAACTAGTTAATGTATTATTCTTTCATATTTGTGATAGAATTTTTAATTATATCATATACTTTTATCGATATATTTATGAAATTTTATCTTCCTATTATAGGAATAAATTCTTTCAATATTATGATAGTAGATTTTTCGACATATAAATATTAAAGTGTAGTTACAGTACATATAATATTTAATTTTGATATATTATGTGATTAATCTTGGCTAGTCATGTGTTCAATCTCAACATATTTTTTTAGACCCATAATTATAGATATCATATTATCTTATAATTATTTCAAAAATAAAGTCTTTGAGATAAATATTTTTTAAAAAAGACGGTATAATGATGAAAGAAAACAATAAGTTGCAAAAAAAAAAAAAAAAAAACCTTTTTTTTTTATTTCATGAACAATGGATCAATGATAAGTTGTGAATGGTAATTAAATGAATTTAATTGATATAGTTTTCTAAATTTAATCATTATCAAATAAATTATTTTTTAATTGAAAATTAAAAATACTTGTTAAAGATATATTTTTGAGAAGAATTAAAAGATATTTTTTATGAGTACTTGGAATATCAATAAACAATCCACACCTTCTTATAAGTTATAAGATCTATTTCTCTTTTTATTTATTTAATGAATTTTTTTTTTTAATTTTCCTGCCAGTAATTCACATTGTTAACAGGACCTATTGATATAGTTTGCATAATTATCTAGACCTACTGATATAGTTTTCATAATGAGTGGTCTAAAATTCTGCTCCCAGAATCAGTAGATATTGATCCACAACAAACTGAGAAAATTATCATATTTTATGATTTTTACAAGTTTAAAACCTTACCCTTGTTTGTTAAGCAACAGAGGCAAGTGTTGTCGCTCGTCACTACGGCAAAACATTAAATTCTTATTGAATGAACTTTTAAGAGAAGTCTTTAAGACTTTAACATTATCTTTTAATGAATGTGACTACGATACAAAATAAAGAGAAGATTTTGATCATTTGCAAAACAATCGAAATCTACCTATATTTAATTGACAATTAAAATCAATGTTAATTTAAAAAAAAAAAAAATTAAGCATACCTACTTTTAATTGAGCAGCTGCAAATGTCTTGTTAGTATATTTTGAATAAGAGTTCAAATAAATCAAATCTCTCACACAAGTTAATATATGTAACGAACTAGTGATTTTGATAATGACATTTGATGAGGTCTCATTCAATTTCGTAAGAAAATAAATACAAATAGTAAATAACAAAAGAAACCCACACTCAATCTATTCATCCTTTTTGAATAAATAACAAATGGGACAAATTAGTCTTGATAAGTATAAAGAAATAATGGTCATAAAGGCAATTGTACACATAGATAAAGTGACTTCCTACATTATCCTTTGCATATAGACATTATACCATATGCTAAAATAAACTAGTAGTCCAATCAAAGCCTAAAATTCTTGTAATAATTCAATCTACTTGGACTTCCTGTGTGGATGGCTTCAATTTTCTTTCAACTCCACTATCATCACTTGCTCTTTTTTCTTAATGGGATCTTTTTTCTTAATGGGAAAAAGGTTTCTTTATTAAATTAATCACTACTGAAATTGGATGTGCCATTTTTTTTTCAATAGTAAAATGTAAAGCCAAATAATATATCGAACTAAATATGCGATTACAAGTGAATGTATACATGGAGTGTGACAATCCCACACTTTATAAAACACATATTTGGCAAGACAACAAGCCACCCTATTTTCATTACGAGGAACAAAAGTGATTAAAACATTATCTAGTCTGAGAGTAATAATTTGATAACTGTGATCATAGGATAAGACATATGAAAGGCGTGAATTTAGAAATTCTTTGAATCACTGTAAGGGAATCACATTCCACTAAATCCACAATATAATGAAGAGCATGAGCCAAATCAATAGTGGTTCAAAATGTAATAGTATTTACAACATAATGTAAAATATATCATAAACATAATCTTATAAAATGTGTATTGTTCAATTAGAGTAAATTTAGTGGTAATATAATTCAATTGATTTTTAGATTAAAAATAATAATTGTAATTCCTTATTCTGAATTTAACTCGTGAATTTGCCAAGCTCTTCTTTCTTTAAAATAATCATTAGTTTCATAAGAGAAAGTCTCTATTTATTTTTCGAATTTTGATTATGTAATTTTTTTTTTAATAGATACATGTAAAAAGAGAATTACTATATTTAAGATATAACCATTTGAAGTGCAATTATTGGTCTCATGTTAAACATGTATTTTCCTCTCTAGAATCATAGCAAAAAAGCATATTCTTCTAAACGTGTCTTGCTTATATTAGGATATAATTTGGATAATTTATCTGTTCTTTGTCGAATACTATAGCCTAATTAAATTAAGTGATTTACTTTAAATATATTTGTTCGTTTTCATCATGCACTTAGGAGTTTAAGCATCATATCAAAAACAATGTTATCACATATATAATTTTTGTTTATAAAATACAAAAACTATATTGTTAAGGAAAAAAAAACAACTTATGTTCAATAATTAAATTTCCTCAAAGCAATTTAATCACATATAATCATTTTTGAATTGAAACATGTCGAACTATATTAATTACAATTTATAAATGTATAATTGAAATATACATTTGTTATAATGTCATTTATACATATTTTAAAATTCAAAACTATCAAGGTACTTATACGAGTAACATAAACATAATTATAAATTCTCTTATATTTTAAACATTGATAACGCATTTATAAGTAAGGAATCCTAATGAAGAAAATAGAACTTGATTCTAATATATAATTGCAATATTTACTTAAATTATTAGGAAATCAAAATTATATGGATTTCACATACAAACCATAAACTATGTTAACTTGATTGATTCTTTTTCCAATAAAACTTGATTTTTCATTCATTCCCATTCCTTCGAGGAAAAGATAACTTATTTTATAATTTCATAATTACTAAAACAATTAGGAAATCAAATTTACACATAAACCATAAACTATATTCCTTCTTGCGATGAGAGTCGATTATCTTTCCTTTCCAAAACTGATTAGTAAACACATCGTGATTACATTTCAAAAACACCAAATACTTCAACACCAACAAACAAAATCATCCACTTCCACAACTATTCACCCATAAACAAAAGAAACAAACACATATTTACTCACCATCCAAGCCAAACAAACCCTAATCCTAGTAGTAATAAACAACAAACCCAAGGGCAAAAGGGGAAACGCATTAAAATCGAAAACCAAAACACACACGAAGACACAAGACAAGTAGAGTTGGGCTTGTGTTGCGTGTGTTTGATGGGTATATAAATCTTATACACGCCACTGCATTTGTCCTCTCTCTTCCTTTCAACTCCACGGCGCAGATCCGAGGAGTTTGGGAAACCCTAATTTTCTCTCTCTCTCTTCAAAACCAACCCCCAAAAATCTCATCTTTTTCACTCTCTACACACACCCAAAACACCCCACTTTCTCTCTCTCGCTCTTTGTTGATCATCATCACTAGCAGGTCATTGTTTTTTCATTGTTTTTGTTGTTTGTTTTTCATGTATTACTGTTCAAATCTGCATCTTTTTTCCTGGGTTGGATTTTGTTTGTGTAAAGGTGGTTGATTTATTGTAAAGGTGGTTGCTTTATGTGTTTTTATCTTTATGTGTTTTGTGGTGAAAATATTGGTGGGATTGGTGGGTTTTGGTCTGGATTGATTTGGGTTTGATGGGGTCTTGGTTTTTGGGATCTGGGTTTGATCGTTTGTGGTTTTTTTATCTGGGTTTGATTTGGGTTTGTGTTTAGGTTTTGGGGTGATTTGGAGATTTTTTAGTGTTGGATTTTGATTTGATGGTTATTGATTGAGAGTTGAGAAAAGATTGAAATTTTAGACGGTTTTGTGGAAATCAAATATGAGATTGAACTAGAATTTTGAGATGTCTAGTAAGTTAGGGTTTTTACAAGTATCTTTAGATTGATTTTTTTTTTTTTTAATTTAGTTTTGTTAAAAAGTTATTTTGATGTGATTTTTTGTATTGTAGTAATATCAGAAGTTGACATATGTAAGGATGATGCTATGGAATCTTAATTTGTGTGAAAATTGCTGTTTGTAAATTTTGATACTAGTAAAGTTTAATTGTGCTTTTGATTGGGAGAATATTGAAATTATGATTTACAAGTAGTGAATCAATAGCTTGTGCATCTCCATGTTGATTAGTTTTAAAGAATCTGAGTAGAAACTGACTGATGTAGTGGCTTTGTCAATGTGGTAATGATTCGGTTGTGCACATATCCGACACAGTTAACTCAGTTGTGTTTCTTGTCCAACGTAGAAAGAATTGTATCTCAAGGACGTTGTGTCCATGTTAGGATGCACATCATAATTTTTTCCGGTATATGAAGTTTGTTCTAATATTTTTTGTATGTTAAGACTATGTAATGCTGACCATAAAGGAGTTATGTTCCATTGTTCCTCAGTTTGTGGTTATATTGAGAAATACTAAATCAAAGTGTATTTCAAACTTTTTGTGGTTTAAGTGCCTGAGTCATGATGAACATTGGAGGAGTGGCAAACCAGTGTCTGATGATGATATCAGATGGCTGTGCCTCTTACCACATCTTCTCCAGATAATAAATCAGATGATAATGCTTGTACGCCTCTTTGAATGGGTTGCAAGTTTGGCTTTTCTGTTACATGGTCTTCGAGGAGGAAGTGCCAATTTGTATTTGAATGTTATTTGGTGATGTTTGAAAATGCACTTTACTTTGCCTGGATAGTAAACAAGTTTTTCCTATATGTTTATATCTTATTATGTGTTTCCTATTAAAGAGTTCTCCTGCCTTCTCTTATTTAGTTAGTCTCTTCTCTCTGCAGCTATGGCAGGAACGGCACCAGAAGGTTCTCAATATGATCATCGTCAGTATGACTCAAAGATGAATGAGATGTAGGTTTATCATTGATACCCTCAGCCATGTGATTACTTTTTTTGCATACTCTTATGAAGAGCGGTTTAATATATTTTAAACATAGTTTGCATGTCTATTCATTTGATGTGAGGATTCACATTTAATTTGTCAATGTGACTATTGCAGACTTAATGCTGATGGGCAAGATTTTTTCACCTCCTATGATGAGGTGTATGAAAGTTTTGATGCAATGGGTTTGCAGGAGAACCTTTTGAGGGGTATCTATGCTTACGGTAGGTATAGATGGGCTTTTTGGCTTAGCTGCTTTTTGTGTTTCATAGCATAATCTTCAGCATGTCAACGGGCTAGTTTGCAATACTTCTTACTTGTGTTTTTTTGGTTGCTATGTGTTATCTAATAAGGTTGTGTTACTATTTCTGTTATTTAGGTTTTGAGAAGCCTTCCGCGATTCAGCAAAGGGGAATTGTTCCATTCTGCAAGGGACTTGATGTGATTCAGCAGGCGCAGTCTGGAACTGGGAAAACAGCAACTTTCTGCTCTGGCATTCTGCAACAACTTGATTACAGTCTTGTCCAATGTCAGGCTTTGGTTTTGGCACCCACTAGGGAACTTGCTCAACAGATTGAGAAGGTTATGCGGGCACTTGGTGATTATCTTGGTGTGAAGGTTCATGCTTGTGTTGGTGGGACAAGTGTTCGTGAGGACCAAAGGATTCTTCAAGCTGGTGTTCATGTTGTTGTTGGCACTCCTGGTCGTGTGTTCGACATGCTGCGGAGGCAGTCTCTTCGTCCTGATTACATCAAGATGTTTGTCCTGGATGAGGCCGATGAAATGCTTTCCCGTGGTTTTAAGGATCAGGTATGTCATTGTGTGCTTTGGTCCCATTCCTTTTGTTTGATTTTTTGTTGCAATATACTCAATTCTGTTTTATTCAATCGTGTCTTCTGGCAGATCTACGATATTTTCCAGCTGCTTCCACCTAATGTTCAGGTTGGTGTTTTCTCGGCGACAATGCCTCCTGAAGCCCTGGAGATTACGAGGAAGTTTATGAACAAGCCAGTGAGAATCCTGGTTAAGCGTGATGAACTCACCCTTGAGGGTATTAAGCAATTTCATGTCAATGTCGAGAAGGAAGATTGGAAGCTTGAAACACTCTGTGATCTCTATGAGACTCTTGCCATCACACAGAGTGTCATCTTTGTGAACACCAGGCGCAAGGTTGACTGGCTTACTGACAAGATGCGAAGCCGTGACCACACAGTATCTGCCACTCACGGAGACATGGACCAGAACACCCGTGATATCATTATGCGTGAATTCCGCTCTGGCTCTTCTCGTGTTCTGATCACCACTGATCTCCTAGCTCGTGGTATTGATGTGCAGCAAGTGTCTCTTGTCATAAACTACGATCTGCCAACTCAACCAGAAAACTACCTCCATCGTATTGGACGAAGTGGTCGTTTTGGAAGAAAAGGTGTTGCCATCAACTTTGTGACTAGGGACGATGAGAGAATGCTATTTGATATTCAGAAGTTCTACAACGTGGTCATTGAGGAGCTTCCTTCAAATGTTGCCGATCTCCTTTAAAGAGGTTTTGTTTTTTTCTTTTTTGTAAGTTTGTTGAGCAAGGAGGGGTTTTTATCTTATTTTGCAAGTACTATTTAACGTGTTGTTTTTTTGTTTCCTTTTCTGATTAGTTTCTTAAATCAATGTTGCTCTCGAACATATCTGACCATTTAATCATGTGGTTTATGCACAATTTTAAAATGAAAGATTGTCAAGTTTCATTGTTGTGGCTTTATAATACTGCAAGCTTTGTTGCAGTTAGGTATTTGTGTATTTTACTTCCTTTGCAACCACTTCTATATATATATACATATATATATTATCATAAGCTGTTTGTTTGTTTTGGTCTGTTCTAACTTTGCTATAGTTGTGTTTCAACTTCCCTTCTAAAGCTATCAGCACACTTTTTGATTCCCTAATATTGTCAGTTGACTGTTAAACTGTGAACCATTGTTCGATTTTACAACCCTTGTAGTCGAAAGAACATGTATATCTCACTCCTCAACATTGTTGTTGAATTTGCTTTGTCATTATTATTGTGCCATATCTTTTCTTTTTTTGGAGAAAATATTATTGTGCCATTTATTTGATCAGTTTTAGAATACTTGTCATGCGATGCTGTGCTTTTCTCTTGATCTAATATATATATATATATATATATAGATAGATAGATAGATAGATTCTGTTTGATAATATTGGTGATGCCAATCTATCAGATCAGTTATGCTACAAGTGAGTACTTTTTTAGACCTCTTTGTGCTCGATAATCGTTGAACCTTAATAATATTGGAAGTTTAGCAGTGTTTACGAGGAAATTTGAACTTGAAATCTTCTAATAGCAAATTTGACCCCTTGATTGAGAGCAATGTTCCTTGACCATCAATTTACCTCCCTTGGAGGATCACAAAAGGGCACTTCCTGATTTGGAATTTTTCTAATGTTTGTTGGCATCACCATGCTTGACAGCATGAGATGATTCTTGGTCAAAATAGAAGTTGCAAATATATATATACACACACGCAAGCACGCACGCACAAGGAAATGGGTGTTTGTTATTGGTTTTATTATATTATGATATAATTTCTTGATAGAATTTATAAAATTGGTGCAAAGTTGAATTATTGTATGTTTGTATTGGAATTATTTCTCAAAACTGTTAATGAGTGGAATTGTAATTGAAATCCTAATGTTATAATGATGCCAAAATTTTTTTGTGACATGACATGAGGTGGAGGTCCACATTAGGACTATTTGTGAGCATGGAGCATCACAACTAAAAATATCAAAAATGTGGTACAGACAGACAGCCCCAGCCAACCAGAACTTGGCCAATTGAACTGAATTCAATAGCAAAATTAATAATTGATTTTTATTTTTGCCAGACTAACTCTGCATGTTGTGATCTAGCAATGTCTTCATCTTCCCCTTTCAATGAATGACAATTTAATTGTAGAAAATTTGTATTTGGATACTTGTCAATCTTGAAGACTTGCAATAGATTTCTAGATCTCAGGTAATGGAGAATTTTGTACCCAATTGATTTTAGATTTCAAAAAAGAAAAAGAAAAAAGTTTTACAAAAAATGAAAGTTTGCTATAACTTTGGACCATTAGATATTTTTTGTTAACATGATCATAAATCCAGTGCCAGAAGAGACTTTACTATACCAACTTAATTAGGTTTTTATGCAAAAGGTGAAGCGATTTTCCTTCTGATTATAATAAAATTTTCACAAATTATTTTTTGAAAATGAATAGAAATGATCACAGGAAAAAGGTAAATTTCATTTTTATAGCCAGAACAAAAAAGTGAAAGTAGTTTATATAGGTAAACTATTTCATGTGTATTATTACATAAAAAAATATTTTATAAGTTGAAAATAAACTGAAAATTATTAAAATTTTGTTTGAAACTAAAAATAAATATAACTTTTTATGTTAAAATTGAATTTTTCATTCTTATTTGGGTCCATTTTGAATTTGTCCCTATTATTTAAGTGAGTACATAAAAACCAATCAGAATTCAGAATATGATAAAGGCCAGATTATCGCTACCCTCTTAGGACCCATTAAGGGTCTAATCTAATAATTTCCAAACCTATCATGAGTCATGAGCATGGTACATTGGACCCACCAAAAATAATGTCTCCTATATTCAAAGTCTCAAGTCAAAAATCATCACCGCATATATTTTTTCAATTAATTTTTTTTAATAAAATCAATAAGCAAACAAAAATCTTTCGAAAATCATAAGAAAACACAAATCACTCTTCATCCAAATTATTGATTAAAATCTAAAGATTAAATGCTAAGTAACCTATTTAAGAAAAATGAATGATATAACATATTGATTTAAACAACCGATTTATCTCAACCATAAAAGTATACAAATTTAATTTATAAAATGTGGTAGTTGACTACATTCAATTGAATACAATATTATTGAAAATTAGATTGGAAGCAATGTAAACACAGGACTAATAATGCAAACTAATTAATATCTATTAGATGCAATTAGATCCACATAAAGATCCATAATCATAGATTTATATATACCCCATATCTTTATTGCGTTCTAACTGTCAAATCTAATCACTAGGCAAGTTCCCATCAAAGACCATTCAAACTTTGAGGCAGACCCATACAACTCCACACAAGTGTAAATAAAAGAGTAGTTGAAAATGTCAAAAAAAAAAAAAAAAAAAAAGCAAATAAATATATAACAACAAAAAAATGACGAGAAGGAAAAGAAGTTGATAACAATAAATTATAATAACACAACTACTCCAAAAGCAAAAGCAATTCCACTATAAACACCAAAACAACATTTTTTCTCTTTCTCTTCTTCTCTCGTATCCTCTGCTGTCTTGCAATCTTTTTTGTTGTTTTTGTTTTTGTTGTTTTTGGAATCAAATGGAGGACTATAGATCCAAGTCATGCAAAGTGGATACATTCAACAAAGCACCAACAAGCATGCAAGACTTGAGGTGTTATAGTGCAACAGCTTATCATACTGATAATTATCATTATAACAATAATAGTTATCAAGTGGGGGATCCTCGTCAGAAAGAGATCAAGATCAAGAAGAGCAAAATCACTTTTGGGAAAAGCACTTCATCAAAGAGCTGGAGCTTCAATGATCCTGAGCTACAAAGGAAGACAAGAGTTGCTAGCTACAAAGCATATGCTGTTGAAGGCAAAATGAAAGGCTCTCTGAGGAAGAGCTTTAAGTGGATCAAGAACACCTACACTCAAATGATACATGGTTGGTGATGATGATTGATCAAATGATCAAATCAAATGGAGGGTATATTTTCTTTTTTCATTTTTTATTGTTCTTGTTAAATTTGGTGTGGATCTTGGGAAATTTTTATGTGTTTGAGTATGGTCAATTTGAGTACTTTATTAGAATCTAATGACTTAGTTAATTATATATAGGAAATTTGTGTGTAGTTTTTTGTGTTAAATTTGGATTTGGTTATATGCATCTGTTATGCTTGAATGATTCAAGATAGGGAGCAATTCAAGATCTATGAATATTGTTAAAGTTTTTCTTGTTATGAAGATGGAATTTTCAATCTAATTTTTTCAGGAAAATAACATGTTGTATATATTACGGTATCGGAGAATGTTTCGATTAGGAAAAGGAAAATGTTATCAGATTAATGTTTGGTTAGCTTCTGATCATAGAGTTTCCATTTAATCAGTGAGAGAAGGTGAGAGATTTGTTTTGTTGAGGTTTAAATGTTTTGAATTGTGTATGAATCAAAATGACAAATAATAATTTCACTATAATTCAGGTTTTAAGAGTAATTTATAATTTGTCTACATTTATGAAATGAAAAATGAGTCTAAGACCAATATGAATGATAATGTGACATGAGCAATGCCAATACAATCATTTATGTAGTTGATTGTTTTATTCGTTAATGAAAGAAAATGTCATACTTATTTAAAGGATATAAGAAGTTTATTGTGATGACATCACAAAGAAAATGTCCTATATATTTAAGAGATATAAGAGGTTTGTTGTAATTACATTACAAATTCAATACGTATTTGAAACAAAAGTCGCTACTATTGTTAAATTTCCTTTAGGGAAAATACTATAAACGATAGCTCAACCGAATAGGGTCAACTCTTTTAAAGTCTATATTGAGGGGGCATGTGCTCAAGTCACTTTCATTATCACATATTCACATTACATTCATAGCACTCAAATGAAAAACATCCACCCCTTCCCCTATGCAAAGAGTAATTACCAACCACCATTTGTTCGACAAACATATCACGTCATCATATTATCATTATATTATTGCACATAATAACATATATCAAAAATTTCATTTTCTTAAAAGCGCAATAATTAAGTGGATAAAGATGAAAGAAAATGAGACATCAAAAATATTACATCTTAAATCCAAAGCAAAATTTATATTCAATGCTCAAATCGGATAATATCATATCATACTATTTGAAACTAAAATAAACCTAAAATAACATTTAGGTAACATCCATCAATCGTATCCTAACAAGAAAAGAGAAAACACACCAAACCATCTTATCAGTAAGTGGTAATTAGACTGGATTGTATTCAAAATCAATCTTTGTTATAATAACTACTAAAAAGGCATTATGCAATCAACACTAACTAATTGGTAATCTCGAAGTTAAAGTTATCATCAAGTAGGCAGTCACGTGGCCAAAAAAGTACAAAAAGAAAGAGTGATAGCAACAGAAAGTTCTATATTTGAATACAATACAATTGCTTCTCTCATGAAGATTTACAGTGCTCATATGGTTTTTGGGCCCCAACGAGAGTGTGTGAGATCTGTCATATATATAGGAAATGAAATCCAACACAAAAATAAGTACTGATAACATTTCAATTTCATACAACTCAAACTGTACTAACTTGATGAAAGCCTTAGACACCTGTGTTAAGACAAAAGCACTTTTACCTAAGCAGTGCTTTTCCACAAGGGTTCCACTATGATCCATCTCTTTCTTTATTGATTACTTACAGGCAGACATTCCCATCTTTTGCTAATCAGCTTTTTCTTTTATAGAACACATCACAAACAACACATTCCACCCCATATGCATGATAAAAGTATAATCGTTTTTAAAATTTACAGTGGGCAAGTTCCAGGCTGTCTGCTAATAGTGTACCCTCTCATCGGTACTGAAATGCAGGCTCTCGATGCCTCGAAGTGTGGACTCGAAATTCTTTATGTTGGTTGTGCTTCTGCCAGAAGTGTGCCTGTTTTCTGATGATACAACTGGTGAACTTCTTTGACCACTAGAAATCTTTTGGAGCAGTCCTGTGCTGACATCTGCAGTGCGAGGATGAGAAGGGTCGGCCTCACTTCCAACCACAGCTGCATCACGACTGCTAGAGATAGCAGCTCGCCTTGATGATCCAGTTGTTCGCAAGAAATTATAACCCGATGCCTGCACGAAGTCCACTCGTGAAAATAGTCCAACAGACTACATAGAACAAATAACAGGTAGAAAAGAATTAGAGAAACCTAGTGTTCAATGAAACGACTAACCATAGCCTCCTTTGAATGTGTTGGATCGTTCGGAAGTAGACCTTTTTGTTTTGAGGTTAGGTTTGCAGAGCTTGTAAGCGGTCCAGAGTTCCTCCTGCGACTGGGATCTGCAGAAGACCAGCCATTAAGCCTAACTTCTTCGCCACCTGTAATATGATTGAAAGAGGGGAGATAATGGGGTTGAGGTTGGAAAAATCAAACTTGTTACACAACACTTTCATGTAGAAAGGAATAAGCCATCTTCAACATAATAAATCATATGTTGCAGATATGCAAATGGGCATAAAGGAAAAAACAAACATGTGCACAATTAGTCACTTCCTGATCCAATAAAAAAATCTTATAACCTATACATTATAGTAGACTACAAAGGTTGATGTACAAAAATATGACAGAATTTAAGAGGTAAAACACCAGTAAGAAGAAGAAAGCCACATACCACCTGTATTGGCACCAGTTGGAGGCACGGCAAAGCTTGGTCCAGCTACAGGGCCCTGCAAAATTTTAACAGGTAAAACATATATAACATACTATTATATAGTAAGGGCGGCTAGCAGTCCAAGCAATGAAAAATACTTATGCATTGCCAACTTACAAGTGCACGGGCAGGAGAAGGAATCTGTGATTGCTGATACTTCAGAATTGTCCAGTCAAACACATAATCATACTGGAAACCTGAGGCAAGAAGAGAGTTAACAACTTGAAAAATGTGAAAAGCTGATTGAATGAAGCTAGATAGATGACTAATAAATAGAGTAACTGCCACAATTCAAGTACTGGTCAAATCACGGGGCAACATGAGCAAATGACAATGTTCAAACCTTCACGAATAAAAAGGTCACGGAAGAGTCTTTTCAAATAAGCATAGTCTGGCTTATCATCAAATCGCATTGACCGGCAGTAATGAAAGTATGATGCAAATTCTGTAGGATAACCCCGGCATAAGGCCTAAACAAGACACAGTCAGCTAGTCAGTTTCACAAGCTAAAGATCCATCCTTGGAATCAAAATGCTACTTATACATGAAACTACCTCAATAGAAGTTGATACTTTCTTCTCACTGATCTTCTCATACTTCTGCTTCTTCGTTCCAGCTTTCAATCCTTGCCATGGAAGACTACAAGGACATGGAGTCATAAGCAAACAAAATGCTATGCAACACAAGAATGAAAGGAGAAGATGCAAGTAGAAAGGAATTTGCACCTTCCTCTTAAAAAATACATAAGAACATATCCAAGTGATTCTAAATCATCCCTGCGGCTTTGTTCTGTAAGGACAAAGATTCCAAAATCAATTTGAGGTTATATTTGTACAAAAAATGCGACAATACAAAGAAAAATAACAAAGTTTCTGCCAATATCAGCCAAAACAAAAGATAGCAAAGGGAATGCAAAAGACATACCAATGCCAAGGTGAGTGTTCATGCTTGCATATCTAGCAGTTCCCGTCAAATTCTTATTATCTCTGAAATTTATAAACACAGGTAAGTACTAAAAACAAATACAGTGACTTATGTTCAGTAAACAGGGCTTTAGACCACCAGTTGCAAACTACTACAGTGGGGAAAATCAAATCAAAAGTAACATGTATTGACAAGGAAATGAGGAATCTAGATGTTCTACATTGTTTTAAAACAGCAAAGAGTAAGTGAAGCCCTCCAGCCTTTAAAAAAGAAGAAAGAATCATCTGCTAATTAGTTTGAAAAGACTAACCTATAAGGAATATGTTGATGTGTGGCGGTATCTCTATACCTCTTAGCAAGACCAAAGTCAATGACATAAACCTAGAAGCAAAGTCAACATCAAGTGGTGCATCAAAATGGAAGATGAATGTAAACGATAGTAACAAGAGTAATGTTTATATCAAGACCTTATTTGCATGCCTTCCTAAACCCATGAGGAAGTTGTCCGGCTTGATATCTCGATGCAGAAAAGATTTTGAATGAACAAATTCAACCCGATTTATCTAAAAGAAAAATGATAATTGTCAGAATAGAACAAATGAGAAGTTAAATAATATACGAGGTGAATCTGCATGCATTAAACAAACTACCATCTGATCAGCAAGCATAAGGACTGTCTTGAGAGACAGTTTCCTACTGCAAAAGTTAAATAGATCTTCAAGGCTAGGCCCCAGTAAATCTATCACAAGGACGTTATAGTCCCCTTCAACACCAAACCATTTCACATTTGGGACTCCAGCTGCCAAAGACAGAAGAATGCAAAACCGTTAACAAAATCAAAATTGTTAATACATCATGCAACTTCAAAAGAATAAAGCAAAAAAGACCAGGATAAAAGAAAAGGTCATTACTTCCTCCTTGTAGTATTTTATACAACTTAGATTCATAATGTAGCTGAGGATGCTTTGTCTTAACATTTTCCTGGTAAAGAAATCATCATCAAAAAATTAAGTAGCCATACAAGCCACAATTATATATTAATTCAGTAAATTCATATAAAAGGTGACAGCTAGAGATATAAATTTAATTAGATCAAAAAAGTAACTCCAATGTTGACTTCAGAAATATATGATCAGGACCTAACTTTCATATGCTAGAAAAAATTATTTATCATCAATTAAGTCCTATGAGCAGCAAACTGGATCATTTAATTCCTCAAAGAGCAACATCTTAAACATTTAATTTACAGTAAGGAATAGAACTAATCAATTCCCTGACACACATAAAGATTGTTAGAAACATCAGGAATATTAATGTTAACATTCAAGACAGTGCATATCCGCTATAGTAAGTATCTTCCATGAATGATTTGGAAAATGGATATGACTGTTTTACTTCTAATTAAGCACAAACTTCTGCACTCTCCTTTCACAAATAAAGGTTGGTTGGCATAAACATAAATTTTTAAAGACAAAAAGCAGCAAACTTAGCATTTGACAAGTCACCAACACCAATGTCCCAAAGTTACACCACACAGTTTTTAGCAGGAAATCAACATGTAGCACATAACATGCAATCCAACTTCACATTCAATATCACCCATAAAATAGCCGAAACTTGCTGAACCACGCAAGGTGAAGATTTTACATCTAAATGCCAAGCAATACTACATTACATTTCCCAATATCAGAGATCTCTATCCAAAACAACACAAAATCCAATAACAAATCGCACAATGAAGCTATCAATGCATGAAAAACAAGTACCAAATACCATATCAAAACCAAAACAAAGCTTAACAAAACCCACTTTCCATACATTCAAAACACAGTAACAACAAATGGAAGCACATTTATTTCTCTCTCAAAAGTTAACTCCAACCGCTTCAATTTCTAAACCAAGCTCCAATTTTCCAAACCAAGCTCATTCGCTCTCTCTAGAGCGAATTCCAACCACTTCCATTCATTAAACAAGCTTGAATTCTTCAAACACAATCACACAATAAAACCCCACACATACCCACATATCGAACAACCCAAAACACAATAAAGAATCAAAACTTCAACTAAAACCAGACCCCAATCCACCAAAATACCAAAAACTCCATCAATACTCACCAACTTAATAGCAACTTCCTCATTAGTTTGAATATTAGTACCTGCAAAAAAATAAAATAAAATAAAAATTCAACCAAAAAAGAAAACCCCAATAATTGACCAACAAAAAAAAAAAAAAAAAAAAAAAAAAAAAAAAAAAAAAAACAAACCCACCCAAATAGATCTCTCCAAAGGACCCACTACCGATCTTTCGACCAAGCCGGAACTTGTTCCCAACTCTAGGCTCCATTTTCTCCTCCACAACCACCCCCCCCCCCCCCCCTCTCCCCCCCTTAATTTACAAAAAATAAAAAATAAAAATAAAAAAAAAAACCCGCCGACCCAGATGAGAAACTGAAAAAATAATAAAAAAACAGAGACTGCCGAGTGAAATTGGAGGCTAGAGGAGAAGGTTGGTGTGTTTTGATTGGTGGGTAGGTGATGAATTAGGCGGCGGACTTTTGTGGAGATCGGAGGCTAGTGGTGATAAGGGAGGGAACTTTCTCACTCTGTGAGGAGAGAGAGAGACTGAGAGAGAGGAGGAAGGAGAAGAAGCATTGTTTGTATGTTTGTTTGTTTGGTGTTGGTGTTGGTGTTGGTGTTGGGAGATGGTTGTGATGGTGGGTGGTGGCGTTTGTTATTTGTTTTTGGACTTGTGGGCTTTGATCCAATCGAAGGGTTTGTCTGTTTGTGTGTCTTGGTATGAAACGGTGTCGTTTTTGTGTTTGGACAATTTTTTTGTTTTATTCTTTTTTTAAAAAACTATCTCAATTATAAAGGTAAGCATTCAATTAGTGTTAATAATGATTAACTTTGATAGACCTTAATAAACCTTTAACCTATTCTATATAAACTTTCAAAAAGCATATATATATATATATATATATAAAGAGAGAGAGAGTTTTACTTTATGGGCTTGATGGATTGCTGTAAATTAGAGTAATTAGATTAGAGGGTGGCTCTTGATTTTCATTTAAAATTTTGGAAATTGACGTTGATGGAGTTAGGGTTTTGTTCGAATTTGATGAGATTAAAAATTATAAGTATGATTGGGGCACACTTTGTGATTCTGTAAGTAAGATTGAGACTTGGATGCATGTTATAAATATGAGAAGAGAGATTTAGGAATATTTTGTATTTGATTAATTTTAAGGGTTGTGGTAATTTATTGGTTTAGTCTAATTATTGGAGCCATTTGGTAAAAAAAAAAAAAAAAACTCACTTTTATGCTTAGAAAAGGGTATTTTGTGTGAAAGTGAACTTTTTTATGAAAGATAAATATAAATCTGTAAATTTAAATGTTTTTTTTTTTTATATATTTTATGCATTGAAGATTGATTGTATAACATCAAAATTCTTGATATGACAACAAAACAAAGATTAGTATTCATAATGTTTACAAGTGAGTTTGGTCTCAAGAGCATTTATTCTCTGCATATACAATCAATGTTTTCATATGAAAATACTTCCAAACACACTAATGAGCAAGGATTGAATTTTGGTGGTGCTTTGTTTGCTTGCAATTGAAGATGATAAAGCAGCTAGTCTTTATATCACTTATGAATTTTGATGGTGTAATTGTACTAGGTTCGGCTGTCATGGGGTCACTCATCATGCAAACTCTTTTGATTTCTAGCTCTCTGTCAGTGCATTTACGGATGATTTTGCCAATGAAGGTCACGTAGATCCCCGCTTACACTCCAAACTTCGGTGAAGAAATCATTCACGTTTTTTGCTGGATTAACCTGTGAAATTTTACGGGAAAGGTTGATTTTAAAAAGGATTTACAAAAAGTTGCAAAGTCTCGGAGGATTTTTTTTTTTTTTTTTTTAAGATGTAAAGGTCCACATTTAATTTATAACTTGAGATATACAATCAAGTGTCTTGATTATGAGACTAGATAAAACCATAAGGACCATTTCAAGCTTTTGATCAGATTTTCTACACAACCAATGACATTTCTTCTCATTTTCTTTGTCCTCTTTTTATATGACACCAAATAAATAAAGAGTTTATTACAATCAACTAAGATCAATCACTATATGCATTTTTTGGATACCTAATCCCACAATAACCTAGATAAATCATTATATATATGGTTTGGAAATTTATTGCCACAATCGAAAAACTACTACTCCCTCAATGCGGAAATAAAACTCTCCATACATGCTCATAACTTAAACCCTCACAACTTACATTGATGAAAGGTGCCCACCGCTTGAGTTCAAAGTGAACACTCATCAATGACCTTTTTGTTATATTAAGTTTTTGACAAATTTCAGACAATTACAAAGGTTTAAGCACAGTAACTTTCAAAGTATCAGAG
The DNA here is from genome assembly GCA_019925255.1 of Litchi chinensis. Taxonomy (NCBI): domain Eukaryota; kingdom Viridiplantae; phylum Streptophyta; class Magnoliopsida; order Sapindales; family Sapindaceae; genus Litchi; species Litchi chinensis. Next base: position 2,981,291 of record CM034464.1, on the reverse strand, counting down.
GAGATATCCTTTTGGATTTAAAACCAGTAGAATACATTCGTAATTAAGTTATACATACCTCAAGGAACCATTCAATGAAAACATTAAGAAGCCGACTTTGTAGTAGTAATTGGTATAACATGTGATTCACTGGAGTCTCTGCTAAGTTCTACATTCCAATGCACAAAAGCAAAAGATCTTTCTCCACTAAAAGTAATGACTTGTTCCATTGTATAGATACAGGAATAGTTGTACATTAAAATTACATCATCTCCAAGGGCTATTGTAAATGGAAGGGCAGCATCCAACCAACCCCAAGTAACCGAAAAAAAAATAAAGAAATGAATCAGAGAAGGGAGCAACGAGATAGAAGACCTATAAACCGGCCAAAAACCCTAAAAGAATAACCTTTCCAAAACTCAAAAAAAAAAAAAAAAAATCATGCCCATTGTTATGTTGGCGACACTAAAACTGGGCCTGTAAATGATGAGGACTTCTTATTCAACTTCCCTTTCAAATGTCTGATCTTTGCCTCTACTCTTGCTGTGAAACCTATCTTGGTTTCTTGTCTCGCCTTGGACCTCTCACGGTGCCACATGTGGCGATCCTCAACGTCCTTCTTGTAGTATTTGATTTCTTGGATGATGTGATGGTCCATTGGTTTGAAGCATCGTTGGAAAGCTAAGTACGTGAAGTAAAGGAGATTGCAAGCGACTGTTACCAAAAGGGTTGTGATCCAGTACACCGGTGCAGGGCCAAGAGCTTCGATAAGAATTTCGTAGGCACTCCCTGAAATCGTAGGAGGTGTCATTCCATAGATTAAGAGAAAGAGGTACCAAAATGCCACGCTGCCCCAGATGAACATGTGTTGGATCCATGTGAAGTGGCTGATTGTGAGCGCGATTTGGACATTGACAACCCAGATGATGCAGGTGAACATTGTAGTACCCACTGCAGCCATGTCAGCAGTCTGGCCTGCGGCACAGAAAGCTTGGTTGTAGAAAATGACAATATTGAGAATAAAGATCATGACCGAGGCATAGACACCGTTGCCCATCCAACCAAGTATTCTATACCAGTCAAAAAATAAATTTTTGGGGCCTTGCTGATACAGTGCAGGGAACTGCAACGAGAAGTAAAATGTTATAACACAGGAACGATGAAATGGATAGAATACTGATAAAGGTGTTCTTACAAGACAAACCTGTAAGCATATCTCAGAAGATACATCTTGTTCAAAAACTCCCAGTGAAATGACAGGCAATGAAGTAAGAAAGACGTTGAATGATAGCATGTACCAGTCATCATACACTGACTGTCCAGAAAAGCCCGCAAATGCCTCAAAATAGAAGAGTGTGAGGCCAAATGCTATATTTTTGTAGAAGAAATAGCAGATCTGATAGAAAAGATTATAATTAAAGAAATGATGAATTAGAGGACCATGTGACCATAAAGAATTATCAAATGAAAAAGACTAAAACATTAAAATTGAGCAATAATAGATCATTACCATCTGGGCGATTCTCTTGTAACACCAGTGTCCATGGACTACCAAAAGTCTTTCCAAAAATCGGAACTGGGCAATAGAAAAGTCACTAGCCATCACAGCCTGCAAAATGTTTCAAGTTCAGCAAACTTAATACTGAAATCCAGAGCTAACACACAGATGCATATATTTTAATCATGTCATTGCAATTGAAAATAGAAAAAAATTAATCACATCAGATATTAGTCTAAGAAATTCAAAAATCAGTGACGAGAACAATAGAAATGTTAATGTGCAGAGAGTACCACCTATTCTGATCACAAAGGCAGAAGGAAGCCTGTGAAAACTAATGCCTCAACTCTAATCCAATTTCCCCGAAATTTCAAAGGAAAAGATCGGCATTGTTTTCATATGCAATATGCAGAAAGTACCTACTAGACATGATACCCACCTGCATACCTTCCACCCCACTAATGCCAACACCAATATCCGCTTCTTGAATCATTCCGACATCATTTGCACCATCACCAATTGCTAAGGTGGTTTTTCCTGTTCCTTCTTTTACTAACCTTGTAACCTAGGTATCAAAAGTTAACACAAGACCCAACAAAAGAGCACATATCAATACCTTAACTTAATTGATAATTACAAAGAAGAAACAACATTTTGAAAGAGCCAAGTAACTGAATTATTACCAGTGCCTTCTGCTTGGGAGAGACGCGACAGCAAATGACAGATGCACATTCAACAGCTAAATCCAAGAAGTGATGCTTCATATCATCCTCTAAGGTGTACGTTAGTGTTTTTCCATCAATGATTAATGCAAATGCAGCATGTGGATCTTTCTCTAGTTTGATCATTTGCGCGGCATTGGTGATTTGATTCAAAATGTTATCTCTCACAACCTGATCAGGTTTCATAAACAACAAAGTCTAACATCAAATAATTTATTGAGAAAAATTAATCCTATACACCTTCTTTCAGTTCATGTCGATATATAAGTACCTCTTTAGCATCATGCGCTATCTCATCAGAATTCATAGCCATTATACAGATCCGATGCATGCCTGGTCGAAGCAAACTACAAGCATATCTGCATTATGCAAAGGAAATTACATTATATTACCTTGAGTTTAGAAAGGAAGTCCAGTTTCAGGCTACAGCTCCAAAAATTGAGGAATAGGCATTAAGGAGAGCCTGTTAGTTTAAATGTAATAGACGAACCCTATGTTGATTGCAGTTTCCATTTTATCGCCTGTCAAAACCCAGATCTTGAGACCAGCTTGAGCGAGTTTGTCTATGCACTGGGGAACCTAAATATAGGGCAGATAAAATAAAATTAAATTAAATCAAATGAATAATACATCAATAATAGCTCTAAGGCAATTATAATGTGTACCCCTTTTTGCAATTTGTCCTCCACAGCAGTTGCACCAACAAGGATTAATTCTTTCTCTATCGCATCTGATACCCGCTCAAGCATCGCCTCTCTATCAGCCCCAATAGAAGTTTTGGCTTTGGTAAACTCATTGTTCCAAGTGGTGTACTCGGCTTCATCTAGTTTTCTGTAAGAAAGTGCCAGTGTACGCAAACCAGCCTCTCCATATTCATTCAAATGCTTCATAGTAGCTTCCTCATACATTCTTCCATTCTTTGCTAGCCGATCAAAAATAATGCTGTAATTCCAAGCAAAAGAATCATGCACAATCAGATACAGGAAGAAGATTTAGTAGATTATCAAACAAAACACCATCTATCCACACTAAAACTCAATTTCTAAATATATATTACGTTATGACTGAAGCTAAAAAGGTAGTTGTGATGCTAACCTGTCAGCACCTTTGCAGAAAATAAAAATCTGCCCATCCTCATCCTGAACAACTACACTCATTCTTTTTCTTTTGCTAGTGAAATCCAACAGATTGAGAATTTTGAACTCTCTGCATGGATTTTTTAAAAAATCAGGATTCTGAAATAACAATAACAAAAGCAAAATATGCATTTATGCACCCACTCATACCCTCACCTGTCAACTGGTTGTCCTGACGAATGATATCTCTCACGGACAAACACACTTGATTGAGTTCTTTTTACAAACTCAAAACCAAATTCCCTGGCAGCAACAAGAAAAGCCCCTTCATCGGGTGACTCCGCTTCATATGTTATAACGCCAGTCTCTTCATTCAGATCAGGGATAGCTGTGTGACAAACCGATAAAATTTGGAAAAACGACATGAGGACATCTAAATTAGGTTCCTTAGTCCAGTTTCCATCAGTGAGGCGGCTGTCCTCGAAGCTAAAATACTTTATAGGAGCACGTTTATAGTCCTTTCCTTCTTTAGAAGTGATGACAGTCTCCAATTCAATTTCCGATGCACCATTTTTACCCTTGGGAGGAGAGATCGCATTCTGCTCCACCATGTCACTGGCCATCTGTTTTGCTGCTGCAACCTCGACTTCACTGGAACGCACGCCATATGCTGTACCAGCAATGGAACACTTGAGAAAATCCATCTGATTGCAGGTCAAAGTGCCAGTTTTGTCAGAGAGGATCGTTTCTACCTGGCCCAACTCTTCATTCAGATTCGATGTCCGTGCTTGAGAAGGAATCCCAGAATCTTCATCATACATATTAATGTCTTGGTTAATGAAGATTGCTTGCAGAAACTTCACAATCTCAATTGAAACATAGAGTGATATCGGTATTAGATATCCATAAAGAATGAGAGCAGTGACCAAATGTGCAAGTCCAGGCAGGAGGGGTTTCTCAGGATTAAAGTAAACGTCAGTGTAAGACGGTTCTAAGTACCACCATTTGGGAACTTGGTACTTTGTCAACACAGCAAAACCTATCGAGCTCACCACCGATATCAATATAAGAACACCAAAAAGGATAAATATTATCTTATCCATTTGTTTCTCTATTCTGCTCCTTTTCGAAGGTGAGGATGTTGAATTTTGCATGACCTTACTGTCATGACCAGTGAATATCACTGTCCCATAGACATAAGCTGTATTTCTAAGCTTTGAATCTCTGAGGAGGATCTGACTAGGATCAAGAGCATAAACCTGACGATCATACTCGATTTTACCAACGAAGGTGTAAAGACTGGGATTCGGGTCTTCGCATTTGACAGTCGCCTTGAAATTTTTGAACACTTCATTATCATCAAAAGACGAAGTTGCTTCAAAAGAACGCTTCACCTTCAAGTTCGTCTCACCATCTAAGTTCATAGTCTCCACATAGCAAATTCCATCCTCATAACTTGATGACAAGAAAAGCAAATCAGCAGGAAAAAACTGATCCTTGTCCACTTTCACCACATCTCCAACCTGAATCTTCTCCCATGGCTTAAAAGCAAAAACACCATCCCCAACATGAACACTAGCTTTCCGGGCATTAACCTTATGATCCTGCATAAACCTCCGCCAATCTTCCAAACCTTCCTTTGCCATACTAACCCCAATGACAATTGCCAGTGGCAAAAGCATGCTCGCCGCAGAGAATGGGGAAATCGGGGTGAGCGAAAGCAGTGCAGCAATGAGGAAGTAAATATTGGCAACTCGATTGAATTGCTCAAAGAGTGCTTTAGGCAAGAACGAAAAAAAATTATACTTAGTAGTTGATATATAATTAGAGCGATACTTCAAAGGCTTTTTCTTATGCATATGAGGTTGATTACAATACACAATTCGCGAACACCCGGGGGTATCCTGTGTTGCATCAACCTTCGTTTTCGGCCTGATCTTGAACGGATAAAACTGGCTCCGTTTGAGCTTTTCCCTTATTCTACCCCGCGCCATGACTCAAAAACCAACTCACAAATTTGCTCCGAATCTTGCCTTCAGCAGGAGAAATGATAATGCCCTACGAGCACACAATCTCGCCTCCTAACACCTATTCACATATCGAAACCACATCAAAACACACAATCAAACTGAAATCCACACAACAACAACATTACATAAAACAAAATACGAAAAGCTCTCCATCACATCCAACAAATCGTGCCACACGATAACCTTCCATTAAAAGAATTCAAAATCAATTCATTCCATAACAAGACCATAATCTCAAATCATCAATGAATACCTTTGATTAGCTAAATTCAATGAAACAACACACGCATCACATATTAACAAACAGTCAACAAACCAAATTCAATCATGTCAGAAACCAAAACTTTACCACCTACACAACAGCACATCACATGATTTTAAAAAAAAAAAAAAATCAAAACTTTAACAAAATTAGCAACAAAACAACGCAATGACACAACACAAAACCAACAAACCACACTCAACCATCTCAAAAACCAAAATTTTATCACCAACCACACATTACATCAAAACTTAATCAAAACTTTATACAAAAATATCAACAAAACAACACAATGACAAAATCCCGAGCTCAAAAACCAGATCAAAGCTCCAGATTCCACCTTCCAAACACAAAAACAAAACCAAACCCACCTCAAAAACACACACATTCTATCCACAAGAAAAGAAAACAACGAAGCTGACGGTACCTGCAATCAGGAGGGTGGTAGAGCATCTTCAAGAAGAAGAAGAACCCATTTGAGGGAAACGAAAAAGAGGAGATGGGTACGTTTAAGATCAGGGAAAGAGCGAGGAAATTCGAAAGCAAATATGGTGTCTCTGTTTTTGTTTGTTCTTCTTCGTTGTTCTGGTTTCGAGAGAGAGAGAGAGAAGACAGGGCTTTACACCCTTTCTCTCTCCTACTGTAAAAAAACTAAAAATAATAAAAATTAAAAAAAATTAAAAAACATAAAACAATAAAAATACACAAAAACGCAATTTCCGGGGCTCCTTCCTTCTCTTCTTTGTGTTTTTTTTTTTGGGAGATTTGTGACGATCTCCCTTGAAGTTTAACTTTTTATAGTAAAAAATTTCCATCTTTTTTTTTTTTATCATGAATTGTTTATTAATCAAGATGAGGATTTAAGTTTTATGACGATGGAGGAACTTAAAGTCGGTTTTTTTTTTTTTCTTAAAATTGAAGTTGAATGAGTTATAAAATTATTGGCACTTGTTAGGATCAAACAAACAAATATTAATTATGTAATTTGGATATGTATTTTTATAAAGTTTAATCCTTTATTATAAATAAAGTTTAATTTTTTTTATTTAGATGCAGATGCATATATAAATTTGAATGAAAATTAAAGGAAATTAGTTACTATACGAACATGTATATAAAAAGGATAATTAAAAGAACTTAGTTACTAATTTATATATGAAGTTTATATAATTTTATCCACTTTTAGTATATATAGTTATTACAAATTAGAAATTGATTTTTTTTTTTTTTTACCGATCAGGATCCTCGATTAATATATATACTCTTGATGAAAAAAATTGTAACCTGGTTTTGATTTATAATGGAGGAGACTTTTACCCAAATTCAAAATCAGGAGTAAGTTTTTCAAAGAAAAGCAATATTAGTGGAGCATTTGCAAATCTTCCCTTCATTTTTTAAAATAAATAAAATAGAAAAATAAATCTAAATAAATGGTAACAGAGAAGCCAAAGGAGGGCCAGCTTTTTCGTTTTGTACAGTTGTTCAAATTTTGTGCTGTGACCGTGTGGGTCCCACATTATCCGACGTGTCTTCATCTTGACTCATATTTACTTTATTGTCCACCCCACTCTCCCTCTCTCTCTCTCTTAAATTATATATCTTGTCTTCACTTTCAAGTAAATATAATCTAAATTAAATTAAATTAATATCTATAATTTCTTTTAACGATACCTATTTTAAATATTCTCAAAAGAAAAAAAAAGATACCTATTTTAAATATTCTTTTTTCCACCTATCATTAAATCTTCACAGTGTCACAAATGGAATAAGTGTTCTTTTTTTATTTATGCATTTTCTACTTTTATTTTATCTTTTGACATACCATGTTTTATGGGGTTGAAGTAATATTCTCATTTTCATCGGATTCTTTTGGTCTCGATAAGACTTTTTTACGTCAATTATGTGATTTGTTTATATGTAGTAATTAAAGAGAAACTTACAAGGGTAAGATTATTATTGTAAATCTATTTTATTAGTCTTTACTTCTTATTTCGAAATCTATGATTTCGAAATAAATAATACTATATTTATTAAAAATTTATCTAAAATTTTTAATTAAATAATATGATAAGTTGATCTGTAACCATCATATTAATCTTAAAATGATTTATTGATGGTATAGTAGTTATATATAGAATTATCATATCATTGAGGTAATGAATTCAGATAATTTTTTAGATAGTATAACATTATTCTTTATAAAACTGATCAATAGAAAATTACCAATTAATAAACAACTTTTCAATTTAAGTTTTAAATAAACTATATAGTGTGTGAATTTGGGTAATAAATGTATACAAGAAACCAGCTACTCGTTTTGTAAACTCTGTTTTGAGAAAGTATGTGCAACATGTTTGTGCTAGTCCAGATCTGCACAGCAGAATTTGACTAATAAATTCTCTGATCAACACCTACCATTCAGAGAACTCATCAAATGAGATGGCTGTGATTGATTTCAGAGATAATGGATTGATTTAAAAAAATAAATAAAAAATGCGTCCCAAGGTGAGGCGTCCCATTACTATTTATGTGCACCAAAACCGCCATATAATATATAATAAAATTATTCAATTCTGATACAACTGCATCTTTGTTCTTCTTTGATTATTTCTTTGATTTCAATTATTATTTTGTTTTTTAATTTTTTTGGGGGGAAATTTTAACTTTTTTATTGTTGGGTTACGGGTCTTACGACAGTTGGCAGATTATGAGGAGAAGTTGAAATATTAATCTTCTAAAATCGTGTCGGCATAAGAGATATGACACAGAATTTCCAAATATATATTAATATATATATGACACATAAGAACGACGAAGAGTCCTTACTCATGACACAGATGTAATCTTACTAATTCTGATTAATTTTCTTTTTTTTTTAAACATATTTTTATCCCTTTTTTATTTGTATATATACTAAATATTTTGAAAATTTTTGTATTAAAGCATCTTTTTTGAGTGAAGGTCTTTTTAATAAAAATGATTTTTTTTATATCACTCCTCAATAGGAGTAGTTGAATACTTTTTTTGATATGAAAATGTTAATAGTTAAGTCTCACCGTCATCATAAAATAGATAGTTTTTTTTTTTTTTTTAATACAATTTCTCTGTCCCACCTTAAAAAAAAAATTAAGAATAATTATTTATTTGTTTATAAATAGGATTTAAGTTGTTTTTTTTTTTTTTTTTGTCATTTGAACTTCCAATAACAATGTAAATATTATTTTTATTCATAAAATCTGTTTACCTATATTAAATGAGTGTTTTAAAATAATATACAAAATATTCACACAATGTGGTATGGATCACACAAAAAATTACATTGATGATTTATGAGTAATAATTTGATGTATTAATTAAATTTGATCGATGTAGAAGGCAACAAAAACTCTTTAACGAGTAACACTATAACAACTAACAGATTTCACGAAATAGAAAAAATTGTGACCTAAGTTTTAGAAAGTAATATATTATTCTATTAGATTAATTTCTCAATAATTTATAAGGTAAAAACTTTATGTAGTTCTTACCATTTAACTTTCGTAATTTTGACCGATTTTATAAAAAAGAAAAAACCAAATGTATTGTCTTGATCATCCATCATAGTTGTTTCTATAGATATTTCAATTTATATCTTATTTTTAAGTTCATTTTGTTTATAAAACTGTAATTAATCAATCTACTAATGAAGAGAATGACCAAACAAATAATTGAATTAAAAATGGTTGAAGTGGTTGACAAGCACCAAATCATCAATCTTATCTTCTATAAACATTAATATTAATCAAATTAATATGTAACAAGTAGTTTTATATATATTTATATAAACTATACAACTATACATTAATTATTTATAATTTTTTTAATAAAATAGCTGGTCTAGTGATTTTAACTTTTGGAAGACCAAACCAAGTTATGGGCTTGAAATATTAGAAAAGTCAAACTTTGTTAGCATAAAAAGTACAAGAGCACCTAATTATTTGCAGAAAAAGTAATTAATTAATATGTTTTTTAATTAATCAGTGACATAATTAGTCATTAGTTTGAATTTAATATATATAATAAGGTTAACTTTTTGATCACACGAATCATGACATTACCTTTTTAGTGTTTGGCAACCATCCATGACTTGTATATAGTAGCAATAAAAGTCATTTATATTTCTTTCGACTATTGAGTTGAGATTCAATGAAATAATTTTATTATCGAGTAATGTTAGGTGACCGGTGGCCGTGTGAGTTAGTAAGTATACAAGTCAAATGACTTAATATAAAATATATAAACACATATTTTTTGTGAGTTGAGATTAAGTCAGTATACATCCTTTGCATCTACACTATTGTGATTGTGAAATTGAGTTGTTGTTTTTTTATTTTCAAATCATAAATTAATCAAAAAATTATTTTTAATCATTTTGGTCAAATAAAATAAAATTATATAATTTTATAAATTATAAGATAATTTATAACTATCAATAATGATATCTCTATCTCGATCAATAGAGATTAAACACCATATATATGGCTTGAAAATCTCCCCTCGAAATTGAGAGAATTCTATATTCTTACAAAATGAGGAGCAATGTTTCTTTACATATTGGTATTTATATACATATGGTGAGATTCGAACCACTAACACGAATGGTAAAGAAAAGTAAACAAATCACCTGAATTATAAATAAACTTCTAATTAATATATATAAACGTTTACACAATCCAATTATTAAAGAAATAATTATATATTATGAACATTCAAAATTAACATATATACACTTAAATGACTTAATAATCATGCTGATAATACTAAATTATGTATTTATAATAGTACAATTTTTTATGGAGGGAAAAAGGGATAAATTCATTTTAAAAAAAAAAAAAAAAACCTACTTAAATTCTTAACTTCTTAAAATTAAAAAAAGTGTTCAATTAATCCTACGAAGATGGTGTGCAATTAATAGTATAAAATTTGATAAGTTCTCCAGTTAGTAGCAAATATCTGTGCTGCTGTTGATAAACGTGTTGAATTCAATATTTCAAAACAAGCATTTCAGAGATGAGAAATTTCCAGGCAATTGATCAACTTTTAACTTTTTCTATTTTAGTCTTCAAAATATAAATAAAACGATAAAACGTAGGTATAAAACCAATCTTGGACTGTTGGAATTCTCTGCCAACTTGCATGGATGTGTTGAATTTCATGCAATTAGCCCGCCATGATTCCAGGCTTTGAATCATTTTAAAAAGTGGTCCTTAACTCATAAAAGGATTTATAAAGCATAAATATCAATCGGCATAAAATATTATTAACATAATTGATATAACTTTTTTGACAATATAAGAGAGAAGTATTCTGTTTGTTTGTGCTTTGCCTCAGTGGTAGGCAGCACACCTAAATTCCTTGGAAACTTGGGTTCGGACACCCAAACAATACAGCCACCGTGTGGCTACCCACCTATCTTGAGTGGGCACCTTCCCATCGTTGTGTGGATCGACTTCTTTCATATGAAAGTTATTTTTCGAGTCATACCACTAATGTTCCATCCCGTATGATTATAATAGTCTTCTGAATCAATTCTTGTACTCAAAAAAAATAAAATAAAAAAGATATAACTATTCTCCTATCTTTCAATTTACAAACTCGAGTTCCAAACTTATAATCGTAAATCTGTAATCAACGTATGCAATACATTTTTTTGGTCAAGTAATTTATTTTTTCGAAACTAATACCAAAATCAATCTAAAATTTATTAAGAATAATCAATACTATAATGATTTGTGACTTTTCTAACAATATAGGTGAAAGATCTCTCAATACTTATCTATTTATTTATTTGCAAAATGAAGTTCAAATCCCATAATTATTACAGTAGGAGTATGCAAAACTATGAAAGCATTATTTATAAATTATTAATACAAAAAATTATTAAAAACTTGAACAAAAAGTCATACATAAAGGATAAATTTTCTCATACGAATCATGTATATCTACTAGTATGTGTTGAAAGTTTTTACACCTTATAAGAGTAGATATATTTGATATGAGAGTAAATTTTCAAATTGTGTATAATATATTGAATCTCAGTGGGTCTTTATAAATGTCCAATTATTAATATCAAACCACGAGTAGATTTATGATTATTTTGTAATTATTATAAAAAAAATAATGGGTCAAAATTTAAATGCAAGAAGAGGGAAATTTCCAAACGGATAAAGACACAAAAATAAAACGTGGAGACAAACTGGACCAATGAAAGTGGATAATTGGAAGTGAATGGGGGCCACAGTCTTTTTTCCATCGAGTTACGAGGAATCTTCTGATTGAAGTAACACGTCTTCTGCACCGTCTGATCATTTGACCTTTTTTTTTTTTTCGTTGTGTGTGATTTCTTCTCACGCGTTGCATATTTGTCTTTTTGATTCTTCTAGACCCTTTGTAAGGGGGCATGAGTTCGACATCCCTTAAGTCCAATATATATATATATATAATACTAATATTATGTAATATAATAATAATAATAATAATAACTATACTATTGATAATTAGTTTTCCATCAATTATATGGGTCGTCCCCCCCACTCTAATGTGGGTCTCTCCCCGACTTTCGTGTGAGTCTTTCCTCCATCTCTGTGTGAGTAGTTCCCTCCCCAATGGGAATAACTCCCGGACCATGCTACCAGTGTCACATCTTGGTTAAAGGTCCCGGATGTCCCATAGATTTATCCCAGATATAGTTATTGTACTAAAAAAAAAACTACTTTACATTTGACGCTTCATGGTGCTTGCACGCGCTGCACCGTCACTTACAGAACAAACATGGTATTTGCATCTTTTTCGTGTCGTTAGATTGAAATCTAATGACTTGGGAAAAAAAAAAAAAAAACCGATTTGAAAAGTTATATTGATACGGTTGAAATAAGATTGAAGTTTAATTATGATTCTTACAAAGGTTCAAATGTGAAAGTGTCGACTTTTTTTATTCAAAAGTAGTTTTAAAAATTGACATACGAATGAATTTTGAGAAATGAATTAGATATAGTCAGATACAAAGTTTATATTACTTGAAAATGGATATGTTAGTGTTTGTTGGATTGAAATTTAATGATTCGTAGAGGAGAAAGTGAAACTTTAGATGACAAATATGATTGTGATTGAAATAGTCGTGGCTTGAGTGATTGATATGTGTCTATTCATCTATAGAGCTGCTAATCATTTGATTGTATAGTTGTATAATGATTGTGGTTTTGATATATTCGACATTGAATGTATTTTCAAAAATTCAGATTGAAGTTTTTTGCGAGTCTTGTGATGGTTAGAATGTGCCGGATTGATTTGTGATACGAAAATAGGTTTTTAAGATTAAAATGCAATTTTGAATTTTGAGAAAAGAATTGAATACAATGATATACAAACTTTATTTTAGTTCTAAATTTTGAACTAATTTCGAGAATATACGTTCACGAATAACGTTCAAATTTGATCCAACTGAATTAATCTATATTTTTTTCAAAAAAAATTATAAATTAGGAATTGCATTTGAATTATAAATCAAGCATAAACCTCCTCATAAAATCTCTAGTATTAAAGCAACAAGTTTTCTTGTAATACAATTAAATGATATTTTATTATTCAATAACTGCAACCAAATGAAATGAATTAAACACTGATGTAATTGTCAACAGATAATAAAAATATAATAAAAGAATGCAAAAGTCCAAAAGAGATTGATCTGATCATTTCAAAAGTGATGTTGCGAAATGTTCTCTTGCAGTAGCCAATGCCTGAGAAATTGTCTGCAATATCAGATAGAATGTTAAACAGCAGTCTCTGGTGGTTGAGAAATTTATATTTCAATGACAGCAAGAAAATTTTGATAATATAAAAATCAATTTTAAATTCTCTGTTGTGAGTAACTAATTCCTTTTTAAATATAACTTTATTATCGACGAGAAAGTAAATGTCAATATAATTGTAAAATATATTTTTTAAATTTTAGAATAATAACATCATATCGAAAATATTTTTAAATAGTTTTGATATTTTGATATTTACTTGTTTGATTATAATCTTATAACTAAGACATGCTATGTACACTCTGTTTCCTATTTTAATTCATTAGGAAAACTTTAATAATCATAATGAACAGTAGATGCGACGAACAAACGCATGAACCTGTAAGACTTAGAAATTCATCAAAATGTCGCTAACTCGAGAATTTTGACAATTTAAGAGGGGAATTTGACAAATTCCAAATTGTCCAGTTCAGTCTATAGTATTCATAAAAATTCAGAAGAAGTTCAGAGTTAGCCATTAGTTTTAGTGGGGTTGGTATGGAAGAAGTTGATAATTTCTTATGGGTCCAAATCCAATAACAAGTTTTGAAGAAGTTGATACTTTCAACTTTCACACCTTATTCTAATGTACTCAACAACAATAATTTTATGTATGTGTTTGTTTATATAACATAACCTGTTCAGCCAAAGGTGCACCAGCATCCATGGTTTGGATGGCTACTTTTCCTGCAACGACACTTGGATCTGTCTCAAGTATAATCCTGCCAAAACACAACAAATTAATAAACTAATAAACTAATAATAAGACAATTAGACAGGAATCAGATAGCATTATATGAAACTAAACCAACAACTTAATTTATTAGGCATAGAGATGATTAACAAATAATATAAAATCAGAATAAATCATTACCAAATCTTGATATTTTGTTCATGAAAAAATCAGCTTATAGGTTGTTCTAAAGTGGATTAGGTATTTTTTGATACAATATATGGTGACAGTGACTTGTGTATGGAATCATGATTGGAGAAGAATAAAATAATCAATCAATGGATAGAGAGCTTGGAGGGAGCAAAAGGACATGCCAAGGGGATCTAGATCTGTTTCAAAACTTGAAATGCTTTTGATGTTATCTTCTGGAGAACTTTGTATGTATCGAAAAGGTCTCATGCTAGTTCAAAAAGATGGTTTATATTTATGATCCATGGGGTTCTATCTAACATAAGGATGTTGGATGTTGATACCTTATCTGAATTCATCCATCATGGTGTCATCATCTCAAAAATCTAGAATCCTAAATCTCGATCATTATAATTAGTATTTACGTGGGGATTTATAACTCCTAACGAAATGTATACTCGATATCAAAACGAAATAGGTAATTATTGTAAGATGATTGAAGTAAAATGAAACACTAACTTCTCATATCAAGGAGTTATTTATAGACCTTTTTTCTCCAATAGCATGAGGCCTTTTAAAGAATGACAAAATTGTTATTTCAGTTTTAGAATGGTATTAGTGTACGTTTGAAGTTGACTATACCATATTGTGCATATATAAACAATATTTTTGTAATGTATTGTTTGTGTACTATAACATTCCAAATTCTTTCAATGAAAACATGTATAATTGAGTATTAAAAGAGATTTAATTGGACACAAAATGATCATCACAACAAGAACGTCGTATTGCATACCCTCTATCAACAACCTCATCGAGGCATAGAAAGATAAGATCTAGGTTCTCCAAAGCCTCCCTTTTATCAACACAGTTCCTACATGACAAAGCAAGAATTGAAGGCACAGAAGAAATAAAAAGAGTAACAATTATGATCACAATTAAGAAAGTATGATTTGAGTGGCGACCAGAGATACCTGAGGAGAAGGGTGACTGCATCATAGAACCCCTGAAGAACAGAAGCTAGGAGGAGTTCATTTTCATCGATATTTCCAGTCACAAAGAAGTGCAGGTCCTGAACGAACTTATAGACAACAATGCTGTCATGTAGCATTGTAATATCTGCTGTATATAGTCGCGGAAACCATGTGTCAACACACAAGACTGACCATAATTTCACATTGCACAAGCACATTACATGAGTGTCTGAACCCATATGTGCCCCTAAAATAACATATTAGGATATGAGACCTCTTCCATGCCTACGAAAATCAACAAAAAATTTCGGTCTGGACAAAATATGAACATTGATTGTAGTAACCTTCAAGGCTGTCCTAACCTATCTACTTACAAGTCCACATTCAGGTCAATAAGCTAGCCTGAGACATCTAATGCAATTATGAAACTCCACCAAGAAAAGCTCTATAAGACATAGATGACAGATTTGGGAGCAATTTTAAGTTTTGTATAGGAAAACCTGAAACATTAAAAAGTCTCCGAATGCTGGACCTTTTTAAAGATACAATCATGTTTGAATATTAAAAGACAACAGTTCTACAAAATTTAAGCGTGTACCTTCCATCCAAGCATTTGTCTTCATCGTCTTGATGAACACGTTTTTCTCAAAAGCTAACTTAGCACCATTTGTTGGCCATTCATCCGAGTAATACTTGACTGCCACACGCTTCCCTTCAGAATCTAGAAGAAGAATGTTCTTCACCGTAGGGCAGCAACCCTATAAAACATTAACAAACACCTCATTATTAGTACTATACAACCCTTTAAATTTTTCCACAAAGCAATCCAACATTGCTATGAGAACCAAAACTGTAATCAGTCAGCCTAATGTTGCGAGACGTCATCAATAACAGATAAACTAGTGCAATAAAAAACAATCTTCCACGTTTCGACTAGAATTCAACGGTGACAAAAGAGGATCGAAATTTACATTACACAATATTTACTGAATTTACAGAATAATTTGTACAAATAAACTACACCAAGTAAATTTCACTTGAATCAAAGTGAACATTATCAAATCATGACCGAATGATTATATATATGCAAATCAAAATACAAAACATATAAACAATTAATATTTATACTCCATAACACAATACAATCTTGAAAACGAATGTGACAATATTTAACCATTTGAGAATAATCAACCATAAATGTTATAATTTCTTACATTTCAATTTTCCTTCTATTTTTCCTACATTTTCTCGCCAACCAAACAACATACATAAAAAGAGAGAAAACAAAATGCACCCCCATCTCTCAGTTTCACCTAGCAGCTAATAATCTTGCATGACACACATTGTAATTGTAACATATGAATTGAGGTCCAAATCAAAATTAATGCTGTTGAATCATGAAAGGTAAAAAATATGAAAAAAGCAATGAATATTAAAAATTGTAATTGCAAGAATTGTAGAGATCAGAAACTCACATCAGAGGCAGAGAAGAGGGCCATTTTGATAGAACAGTAACTGTAAGAAATGATTTGGTGTTGTGCAGAGCTATTTATATGTGTGAGAGATGGTGGCCTTTTTGGTTACAGTAAAGGGCAGTTTGGTCATTTTGAATGGTGACTTTATGGGTAAATTTGTCAAGTATGTTTTTGTTATTCTTTATAATAAATTTGTTGCGAAATATGCTATTGGAAAATTCAATATAGTTATTTGAGTTGACGCGCAGAAAATAATATATTAATATATTAAAATAAGATTTTAATTTAAGATTTTAAGGAGGGTAATATGATTAAAATTCACAATCTTAAAAATGTAAGTATAAGAAAGGTATTGTCACATCAACCTTGTTTTATTCATGGAATGCATTTTTAATTGATGATATTATACCCTTCTCATCTTTGAATGAAATCACTCCTAATTAGTGAAATATATAATATGTGACTTGTCATTATTTGGTGTTGGTAGAATGAGAAATAACTCAAATTCAAAAGTTAAAATATAAAATATAACTATCTGTAAGTTTTTCCCTTTTTCTTTCTTTTTTTTTTTTTTTTTGAAATCTATTTTTTCGTTCTTTCAAAATATAAAAATCAATTTATTTATATCAATATAATAAAAACATCTTTTTTTTTTCTTTAAACAATCCTGAGGCTATGATATAGCTTGAAATATTTGGGCCAACAAAGAGGCCCAATTTATTTGCCTTCATGTGCTTGGGCCAAGCAGACTTTATCATCTCCTTCACGTGACCTGCACGTGACACCAAGTCAGAGCTTGAAAAAAGCAGGCACCTGGAAACTCTGGATCGGACCCACAACAAAAATTTCTTGCAGAAACTTCAATGGCGGAACGAAAACCAGAAACATCAGGTAAATGTTTTATTTTTTTCCTCATTTCATAGTCTACTGGGTCTGTGTAGTTGATGAAGAGTCAAGTTGTTTGATCAAAATATCTGAAAACAAATATGTAGTTTCATTTGAGAGATATATTTGTGCATGAAAATTGTGTTTATATGTTTTGATGATCTTTAACAACGAGCCCTTTTAGTGGGTAGTTTTTATTTTATGGTTAGATAGTGAAAGTTTCAATCTTTGGTGGAGACACATGTGAAAAACGTCACCTTTTAATGAACGAGAGTGTTCGTTTTTTGTTTGTTTGTCAAATCAGGACGGCATGACATGATTTTGATTGTCATATGAAGAGAAAACGTAACTATGTTTTAGTTGTTTTAGTAGGAGAAGTGTGTTGGAAGTTTGTGTGATGGCTTGTATTGTTTTTGATTGAGTATTAGATATATTTTCAATAAATATGTAGTTTCATTTAAGAGATGTATATGTGCATGAAAATGGTGTTTATATGTTTTAATGTTCTTTAATAACAAGCCCTTTTAGGGGGTAGCTTTTATTTTATGCTTAGATATTGAAAGTTTCAATCTTTAGTGCAGGCGCATGTGCGAAATGTCACCTTTTGATCAATGAATGTGTGTGCGTGTGTGTTTTCTAAAAAAAATAATGTCACAGAATCAGGAATGCATGAGATGATTTGGGTGATTTTGATTGTTATTGGAAGAGAAAATGTTTTTTTAGTGCACGAAATAATTTTTAGTGCATAGATGTTGAAAAGTTCAATCTTTAGTGCAGGCACAAGTGAAAAAAGTCATCTTTTGATCTATGAAAATGATTTTTTGTTGAATCAGAAATGCATGATGTGATTCTTGGGTGATTTTGATTGTCATAGGAAGAGAAACTATATACTATTTTTCAGTTGTTTTAGAAGGAGAAATGAGGTTGGAAGTTTGTGTGATGGCTTCTATGTTTTTGATTGAGTATTAGATGTCTATTTTTAATAACTACTATGTAGTTTCATTTGATAAATGTATCAATGCTTGAAAATGGTGTTTATTTTTCATCTTCATTAGCAACAATCCCTTTAGTGGGTAGTTTTTATTTCACGAATAGATATGGAAAGTTTTAATCTTTAGTGGAGGCACAATTGAAAAGTGTCACCTTTTTATAAATGATAGTGTATTTTTTTTTTTTTTTTTTGGGTGATATGATTATTGGGTGAGTTTGATTGTCATAAGATGCGATAAAGTAACTATTTTTTAGTTGTTTTATAAGGTCAATGTGTTGGACGTTTGTGTGATAGCTTCTATTTATTTTAATTGAGTATTAGATGTATATTTTCAATAAATATGTGGTTTCATCTGATGAATGTATTTATGCATGAAAATGGCATTTATACTTTTCAATCTTCATTAGGAAGAATCATTTTTAGTGGGTAGTTTTTATTTTGTGCTTAGATATTGATATTCATCTTTAATGCAGGCACAAGTGAAAAATGTAATCTTTTAATGGATGAAAGATTTTTAGAATTAGGAATGTTTTGCTCAAATCCAGAAATGCTTGACACAGTTTGTTCTTGATTGTCATTGGAAGAGAAAGTGGAACTATTTTTTAGTTGTTTTATAAGTAATAATGTGTTGGAAGTTTAAGTGAAGGCTTCTAATATTTTTGATTTAGTGTTAAATGTGTATTTTCGATAATTATGCAGTTTCATTTGAGAGATGTATTTATGCATGAAGATGGTGTTTATATGTTTCAATCTTCATTAACGATAATCCCTTTTAGTGGGTAGTTTTTATTTTATGCTAGATATTGAAAGTTTCTATCTTTAGAGCAGGCACAAGTGAAAAATGTCATCTTTTGATGAATGAAAATGATTATTTTGTAGAACCATGAATGCTTCACGTAATTTTGGTTGATATTAATGGTCATAGGAAGAACAAATATATCTATTTTAAAGATATGTTTGGAAGTTTGTGCGATGGCTTCTATTGTTTTTAATTGAGATTTTCGATAATGTGACTGTGTCTTACCTTGCTATTGTATTTTTCATGTGTGGAAGAAAAAGATGTAAAGGCACCTAACATACTTGAAAGAGCTAAGGAAGAGATTGAGGCAGTGTTTCACCACCAGAAATCACCGCGTCATACCAAAGAAACGCATGGGACTAGTGATGACATCGACGAGAATACCCCCATAGATGAAGTGAAAGGGCCAAACCTGTTTGAAAGAGTGAAGGAAGAGGTTGAGGCACTTGTCGAAACAATTCATCCTAAGAAAGAGTCTAAAGGTCATGATTCAGCTTCAAAGTAAGTCATGAATTGAGTGGTTGTAAGAGAAACTTCGATCTTATTGGGTTTGTATAGTATAAACCTTTGCTCTATATTCTTTGATGATGCTGGATTGCTTTGACATGTATGTTTGAAGCGAAATTTACCATTTAGATGAAGTGGAATGTTTAATGGTTCGTGTTTCAATTGTTCTTTGAGAATATTAATATTTCGTTTATCATATTGTACATGGTGCTAGTTTCCTCTTTAGGGTGAATTTTGAAAGATAAATGTTGCATGGTTGGTTCTAAGCTAGTCTTATCGATCTTGGTAGAACTTTGAAACTTCCTATTACTTTTGGTATGCAAAAAACTATTATAATTTATAGCATTTGAATTTCTTTGAAGCCCCCTCTTTGTTAGCTGTTTTCTGTTGTAACATGTTTGAATGAAAGCCTTACTGATTGTTTTGAATATATTATGTGTCGTCCCTATTGGACATGCACCTCATAGTTGTCAACGAGACCAATGATGATGTTGAAATTTAATCAAGGATGTAAAACCTGGTGCTATATATTATGAACATTTGTTGACGCTAAAATACAGAAGGTCCACTATATGTTTGATATGCAACACATCTGGATCTGTTTAAGCTTGAAAGTTGAAAGTAATTCTCTTAGCAGTTATAGATATAAATTTCATGATTCTCTGCCATGCCTCATTGTGTTCGCCTTATCAAACGTTGTGATTGATATCCACACAATTTTCTCCAAGAATTCCAGTTCTACTTCTTCACACATGACAACGAAGGGGGGGTGAGGCATTGCAGAATGGATTTTTCTCAATTTTTGAGCCGTTATAAGAGTTCTGTAGTTTAACAGGTCTGGTTCATTTCAACTTTCTGGGCTGCCATCTGATGTAAATACTACTACAGCAGTACATCAAGTTTAATAGTGCTCCTGGTTCGGTCCCCTCAACTAGCTATTAGTCGAAGGTTACCTTAACCACTAGCTATTAGTCGAAGATTACCTTAACCACAACGTCAACAACTCTATATCGACTACTTAGCTTAAACTCTTGCTTCATCACAAGATGCATATGATTCAAAATTTAAAGGAGGATCGCAATCCACCCTCGATTCCTCAGGTATCACCAACAAAAGACTCAGCCTTGACACATTGCTACCAGCACAGCCTTTGAGTCTTTGAATAAATGCATGGTTTTTGTGATGCGCTTGCTTTCGTTACGTACTTTGAGCCTTTGGTTACCTTATTTGTTACATATATATAAATTAATCTATTCAACTCAAAGTAGAACTAAATAGATTTTTGGGTTATACGTAACGTATAGGGTGGAGAAATAGAAATGGATATAATAACCCCCAAGGCAACATCAAAACGCCTACATAAAGATATCCAGTAGTCGACTCGTAGTAGACCCAGGCCAGAGTAGAGAGAAAGAGAGGAGGGGTGGTGAAACGCTTGTTATTTCAAATATAATTAAATGAATAAACCTTAATTCATAAGCCTGCCATTTCCAAATCCTCCCTGGCTCTTTCCCTAATTGGTTATTTTTCTTCGTGTTGATCAGCTCATGTAAAACACAGCTCACAACCTATCATTTTTGTTTTTTTGGTGAGAATCACGCCCTATCATATTTATTTACTCTTAAAGTTTTGAAGCAAACTGTAGATTGTAAATTGAGATGTTTTTTCATCACTGGTTTTGGTGTTGATGATGATTGAGCCATATCTCCGCGGTCTTTATCAGAGCATTTAAGCTTTTGCTTTTGCATATTTGATATATTTGTGAAAATTTATCTTATAGTTTCTTGAAAGAGGTAAAGCAAAAACCAAAACTAGTTCCATATCTACTAGGGAATTCAAATATTCATTGATAACAAAGCAAAAGTTTTGTTGTTACAGAAAAGATCACCAAATTTAATCTTCATCTTTGATGTTATCAGGACTATAAGCTTGGTGAAGGGAGTACCAACAACAGGCTTTGGTTACGAAGATTGGAAATTTTCCCCTGTAAAATCCATTCATGTCATACATATCACATGAACCGGATTGATAAGGAAGATGATACACACAGTTCTTCAATCCTTTCCAACTTGTTGCCCTTCCTAATTTTGAACTCATATATTCGTCAAGAAACAACGCCTCATCCCCCAAGTCCTTGACCAGAACCCATTTCATCCTTTCAAAGTCTATTGTATATACTGTGACTCTGACTAATGGAAACATATCAACTATAAGAAGTCGCTTCTTTGAAGCCACCAACCAAACACTGCGAGGCAAGCTAGGGGTGTCTCCAAGGGTCATAAACGACAACTTTTGAGTTGTCAAGTTGAACACACCAATTCTTAAATAATCAATCAAAACAAATACCTTACCATCAAAAACAACCATATCCTCAATATCCGATCTTCCTTTGCAAAAGATACACTCACCCAGCTACTAGTATCTCTTGAGATACAATACCAGATAAGCTGATACCTCCTGGAAAACACGATAAGAGCAAAATCTGAACCAGACCCAAAAGATGCAAAGATGGCACGATCACGGAAATACCCGTCAGGGATGAGAGAATGAGGCATGTTTGTGAAGTGGAGTTCATGTCCAGTAAGAGGATTAATAACCCAAACATTGTCATTGTATTGAGTATCTCCCAGAATTAAGTATCCACTAGAACAGCCGATGCAGAATCTTGTACGGACAAGAGTAGGAAGCTTTGTCCTATATTTAGATCCAGTGGATATGTCATGGAAATGACACGACCTCTTGGCATTGCATGTTATGTACATGACAATAGGTGGCAGTGTGCTCATCAAGTTTTGTTTATAACATAATCTCCATTGTCTGCAGACTTTACCAAAATTGAACAAGTCCACAATCTGCAACATGTTGGCGATGGGAAAAGTAGATCAATTGGGAGGTAACCCCAGGGTCTGCTGCCATCATTGCTCATTGTCTTCCTCTTCTTTCGGCTTTTGTTTCTTCTGTTAGGTTTATATATTTCTTTTTCATCTTCCTCTTCTGTTTCGGCGCCTGGAACAAAATTGATTGTTTAAAATTTCATACTTGCATGCATATGGCTTCCTAAGTGGGCAAAACCAAGTCCTTCTAATTAATATGGTTCGTTGTTTTAGTTGAAATGCAGGTACTATAAATAAATAATTTAATTCATTATATTGTTTGGTTACGAATTTATTTACCTTCAATATCTACTACAGACATAATGATTTTATTACAAAGAGACATGATTCTTGCAAATCACTAAAATGTAATTAGATAGTTGATAATCTCAATATCATCTAACAAATGATCCACCAAGATGAGAGTGAGAGACAATGATAATGATACACATCTATCACTATAATATATATATATATATATATATATACATATATATAAATATAAAATAGAGTTGAAAATAAATACTTGAACTTAACGATAATTGTAGTTTCGGCCGAAGATAATAGCGGTTGCTTCCTTTTCGCTCTCTTGTCTGCATCCCTTTTATATCTTACAATTGCGCACACTTCAAAATATAGTTGTAATACATATTTTTATAAAAGTAGTGAAATTTTACTTTCCAAATACGGATTATAACGCTCATATATAGAAGAAAAACATGTGATACCTAGTCAAAAAAGTTTGAAATGTGTCAAAAGTTGGTGATTTCATTTGGATTAAATCCAAAATATCTTTATTAAAAAAAAAAATCCAAAATATCTAGTTGTCAAATCTTGGTAATTGGTTATGGTTGGTGGGCGGGATAAGATTTGATTATTTTAATAGAACTTAGTTGGATTAGTATCGTACTAAGTTTTGTGCAAGACAGTATTAGACTAAAGTTAAAAATATATTTATGATTGCACTAAGTAAAATTTTATTAAATAAACTAATTTCATATTAGTTTTTAAATAAAAATAAAAATAAATTTATTATTGAATAAATTTAATAAACTAATAAATTTAAATTTATTATTGAATCAATTTAATAAACTAATAATAAATTTAATTTTATTATTGAATAAAATAGAATTGTTTTATTTATAAGCATTTATATATTTTAACATAAAAAATGTTTCATTTATATTAATATCCACTTGAATTAATTTATCAATTATTATATTAATAATTATATAAATCAATACTATTTTAAATATTACATAATCTTTTATTCTTAATACTTCATTTACTAAATTTATGCATATTAATAAAATTATTTAGTATATCGTTTCATTTTAAATTAATTTTAAATAAAATTAAACATATAATCAAAATAAATTATTTATGTTAATATAAAAAATAATTTTATTTATAAAATATTTGTTTGGAAATATTTATAGGTCTTATATTAATGATCATATAACTAAGAATAGACAAAGAATTATATATTGTTATATTAATAGCCATATGAATCAATTGATTAATATTTTAACATATAATTTTATTTATATTTATTTATTATACTATCTTAATAGGTATATAATTAACAATATATGAAGAATTATATGTTTTTTATATATTAATCAATGGCCTTGTAAATTAATTAATATAATTTAATATAAAATTTTACTCATATTTATTTTGTTCTACATACTGTACATACAATGAGTATGTTTAATCAAATAGATCCTATTCGATAAATTTAGTTTTTTTAGTGATGTAACAACCTTAATCCGAATTAATAAAAGAAAAGTTATATTATTAACAAAAGAAAAGTTAACGTCAACATGATTTAATAAACAAAAGCCCTTACCGAAAAGCATAACTATGCCTCATCAAATTCTGAGAACACTGCTGATCATGATTCATGAGCCTTCTATTAAGTAGTTGAAGAATCTTAATTTTATATAAACAAAGATTCACATATATAAGTCGAAACTGTTGATGGGAAGCCAGGTCACAGCAGTTTTCACTTTCCTGTCGTATTTTGTACGTGTAATAATGAAGTTCATACCTATAAACGGTTTTAAAACAAGTGGGGGAAACTAAATGTTCTTAAAA
The DNA here is from genome assembly GCA_019925255.1 of Litchi chinensis. Taxonomy (NCBI): domain Eukaryota; kingdom Viridiplantae; phylum Streptophyta; class Magnoliopsida; order Sapindales; family Sapindaceae; genus Litchi; species Litchi chinensis. The sequence goes on along the minus strand of CM034464.1, from coordinate 2,956,432 downwards.
AGGTACGTTTTTTTAATTATTTAATTTAGATATAAATGTGATTACAGGTAATTGAATATCGATGTAAGTGTTTCACAAAATGAATATAAGACCAAATTTTACAAAATATTTTTTCTTTATTAATTAGGCGGGTTTGTAGTAGGAAATTTTTTGAATGTAAATTGAAATTATTTCTAATTTGTGATTATATAGTTTATTTAAAAGTGTTGAGAAAAACCACCGTCTTATGTGGTACGGTGTCTATCGATCAAACATCATCAGTTCACGTCCAACAAACCTCACGCCCTATCATTTTTTTTTTTTGAGAATCACACCCTATCATATTATTTACTCTAACTTTTGAGGCAAACCGTACATTGTAAATTGAGATGTTTTTTCATCACTGGTTCTGGTTTGGTGTTGATGATGATCTGTATCAATGCATTTAAGCTTTTGCTTTGCATATTTGATAAGTTTGTGGAGATTCATCTTATGCTAGTTCCATGCACGTGTATTAAGGAAATAAAATATTCATAGAAAAACAGTAATTATCATGAAATAAATACTAGATAACAAAGCAAAAGCTTTGCTATTACAGAAAATATCACCAAATTTAATCTTCATCCTTGATGTTATCAGGGCTATAAGCTTCGTGAAGGGAGTACCAACGACAGCCTGTTCTAGTCGCAAATGGTAGGATGATTGAAAAATAGTCCCTCCTATATTCATTTATGTCATCAATATAACATAAACTGGATTGATAAGGAAGACAATACGCACAGTTCTTCAATCCTTTCCAATTTGATGTGCTTCCTATTTTTGAACTCTTACAAAAGTCAAGAAACAATGCCTCGTCCCCCAAGTCCTTGACTTCAACCCATTTCATCCTTGCAAAGTCTATTGCATGTACTGTGACCCTGACTAATGGAATATTAATATCAACTCTAAGAAGTTGCTTCTTTGAAGCCACCAACCAAGCATGCCATGGCTTGCTAAAAGGGGTGCCACCATGTGTCAAAAACGACAACTTTTGAGTTGTCAAGTTTAACACACCAATTCTTAAATGATCATTCAAAACAAATACCCTACCATCAAAAACAACCATATCCACAATATCCCAAATTTCCTCTACAAAAAATAAACTCATCCAGCTACTAGTATCTCTTGAGATACAATAGCAGATATGCCTCTTGGAAAACAAGATAAGAGCAAAATCTGAACCAGACCCAAAAGATGCAAAGATGGCACAATCACGGAAATACCCGTCAGGGATGAGAGAATGAGGCATGTTTGTGAAGTGGAGTTCATGTCCTGTAAGAGGATTAATAACCCAAACATTGCCATTGTAATGAGTATCTCCCAGAATTAAGTATCCACTGGAACAACCGATGCAGAATCTTGTACGGACAAGAGTAGGAAGCTCTGTCCTATATTTAGATCCAGTGGATATGTCATAGAAATGACACGACCTGTCGTCATTGTATGTCGTGTACATGACAAGAGGTGGCAGTTTGCTCACGAAGTTTTGTTTATATGTTGAGAAACATGATCTCCATTGTTTGCAGACTTTACCAAAATTGAACAGGTCCACAATCTGCAACATGTTGGCGATGGAAAAAAGTAGATCAATTGGGAGGTCACCCCAGGGTCTGCTGCCATCATTGCTCATTGTCTTCCTCTTCTTTCGGCATTTGTTTCTTCTGTTAGGTTTATATATTTCCTTTTCATCTTCCTCTTCTGTATCGGTGCCTGGAACAAAATTGATTATTTAAAATCACATACCTGCATGCGTATGGCTTCCTAAGTGGGCAAAACCAAGTCCTTCTAATATGGATTCATCGTTTTAGTTGAAATGCAGGTACTATAAATAAATAATTTAGTCCATTTCAAATTTTACTTACCTTGAATATTGACCTTAGGACTCTATAATGATTTTATTACAGTTCTTTTAAGTTAGTGTATTTAATTCAGAAATCAATTAAATTTAAAATATTTTAGAAGTTTGAATGTATTTATTGAAGATAAATACCTAAGCTTGAGAATAATTGTTGTTTCGACCGAAGATAATAGTGGTTGCTTCCTCTTCGCTCTCTTCTCTGCATCCCTTCTTCCATTTCTCACAATTGCACACACTTCAAAATATGGTTGTAATACCTTTTTTTGTAAAATTGAGTGAAACAATACTCTCCAAATACAAATTATAAGGCTTCTATATAGAAGAGAAATATATAATACCTGTCAAAAAAGTTTGAAATATGTCAAAAGTTGGTGATTTCATTTGGATGAAATCCAAAATATCTTTATTAAAAAATTTTGAAATATCTAGTTGTCAAATCTTGGTAATTGGATCCAGATGATGACTAAGATAAAATTTAATTATTTTAATAGTACTTAGTTGAATTAAATTTAGTACTGTATTATGTTTTGTGCAAGATCGAATTGGACTGAAGCTAAACATATGTTTGTGATTGCACTAAGAAAAGTTTTATTAAATGATAATTTATTAGATAAATTAATTTCAAATTGCTTTTTAATAAAAATAAATTTAAATCTATTACTAGATAAAATAGAGATGTTTTATTTATAAGCATTTATATATTTTAACAGAAAAAATGTTTCATTTATATTAATATCCACTTGAATTAATTTATCAAGTAATATATTAATAATTATATAAATTAATAATATTTTAAATATTACATAATTTTTTTAAATAAAATTAAATATATAACCTAAATAAATTATTTATGTTAATATAAAAATTAATTTTATTTATAAAATATTTATAGTTATTATATTAAGTATCATATAAGTAAGGATAGATTAAGAATTATATATTTTTAAATTCATAGCCACTTAAATTAATTGATTAATATAATTTAACATATAATTTTATTTATATTTATTTATTATACTATCTTAATAGATATATAATTAACAATATATTAAGAATTATATGTTATATATATATTAATTAATGGCCATATGAATTAACTAATATAATTCGATATAAAATTTTACTCATATTTATTTTATTTTATATAATGTATATACCAATGAAGGAAATAGCTAGCAACAATTATCTTTAGTTTAAAATTTGAATTTGTAATTTTCTAGATTTAGGATTTGATTAAGTCAAGGTTATCAAGTTAGTTTTTATTTAATTTTGAATAGTTATTTTTCTGAGATTAGGATTGCTTCTAGAGAAATATATTGAGTTGCTCAATATTGTAGCCATATATTCCCTTCTATCTTTTTTTGCTTTATATACCGTGAGTACATTTAATCAAATATGTTGTGTTCGATAAGTTTAGTTTTTCTAGTAATGTGACAACCATAATCTGAATTAATAAAGCAAAGTCTTACCTACGATTGTGCCTGATAGAATGAGACAACATCTTTGCTCATCTTTCCTCACTCGAATGGCCTCTTCACAAGCTGAAGAATCTAAATTTAATATGATAAAGAAATATGTAAAATCCCCAAACTTCATGAACGACAAGTCAGAGTTTGGAGACTTGAACCCGTTACTTGAAACGACAAGTGGAAGTGCTTAAACTACTATATCAACCTCTCTTGTCTGAAGAACGGGGCAAGTCACCACATAGTGTCCAAATCAAAATAATTATATTCTTAATAAAAAAAAAGTTAACTTCAACCTGATTTAATAAACAAAAGCACTTACCTAAAAGCATAACTATGCCTCATCAAATTCTGAGAACATTGTTGATCATGATTCATGAGCCCTTTATTAAGTAGTTGAAGAATCTTAATTTTATATAAGCAAAGATTCACATAAGTCGAAACTGTTGATGCGTAGAAGCCAGGTCACAGCTGTTTTCCTTTTCCTGTCGCTACAATTAACAATTGCAAGTCGCAGTAGGTCAGCTAACATGAAATTATGCTCCTTCAAGTCGAAAGTGAGAAGAATGGGGACGTGTGTGTGTATCAGTGAATTTACAAACCTTGTACAAGATAATCAGTTTTCCCATTCATGCCATGAAAATTCTCCAAGACTCTTAACAAATTATGTCTTCTAAGGTGTGCACCATATCAAACTTATACTAATGATAGTGTTGACCGTGCAGATTTTACTTACTTCTTTCCTTGTCTAGGACCTTGATTAGTGGGATTTGATTGTGTAATTAAGAGAATTATTGTATATTTATTTCCTTTCTTATTTAGATTTAAATTAGTGGGATTTGATTCTCTAACTAAGAGAAACGGGGGTTCTCTATTATTTAGGTTGCCTCTCACCTCTTGTATATATATCTAGTGTACAGAGTTAAATGGAACAAAGCAAAATCAATCTAATTCTTCATGGTATTAGAACAATTTTTTTTTTTTTTTTTTACTGCTCTTTCCGGCAGCAAAATTACGTTAAATATAGGTCATGTATTTAGTTTTTTAGTGTCCCCATCGTTCTCCCCAATTAGTATCATTCTTCAATATCTACTCTTATTAACGTCCCTGTCACTGTCACTAAAGTAAAAAATCTCACAATTTAAGGAAAAAAAAGAGTTGTTTGCCTATTTTTAGTTTCTCTGTTTTTAGTAATTTGATTAGCTTAGAATAAAATAGTATCATAATATATTTGATGGAGTAAAGATTACTTCAAAATAGTGATATTTTATGATTAGGTTAGAATAAAATAGTATCATAATGTATTGGATGGAGTTAAGATTACTCTAAAGTAGTTATATTATATGATGCGTTATGGGATTGGAAAAAAAAAATAGTTATATTATATGTTTAATATTATAAAATAATATCTATTTTAATTAATATAAACTTACTAGCTTCTTCAAAAAGGGAAAATGTTGTCCTTGGCTGGCAAGACTACACAAAACCGCCGATTTGGCGGGTTTACATAACCAGGACTATGCATAGGGACGAGATTATTTACATATAATCCTGGGTAGCAGGAACAACCAAATGCGAGATTGAGTATAACAGTTAGTCCAATTTTATCTAATTTTGTGTAACAAAGAAGTTCTATTGATTTATATACTAAGGAGTCGTTTGTTTTTTTATTTGAAGACTAAATAATACTGTTAAAGACAGAAGACTGAATAGTGATGTAAATCCAAAATTTGAATAACATGTTTATTTATTTTTTCTTCTTATCTCTGAATATATTATAAATTTGTTTATTTTTTTTAATTTAAAATTATTTGAAAACTAGTAAATTGACATTTATATCATTTTTACTATTTGTTAATATGTAATTTTAATTAATGTAATATGAATATTTGAAAATAAATGATTTAATAAATGCTAAAACATTTTTATGTAGATATTAATAATATTTTATTTATAATTAAAATATAATTGAAAAAATATAATAGTATTAACCATATTAATATATTTAAATATATTAATATTTTTAAGAAAACAATTAAAAAATGAATGTTTAAATGATAAATTAAAATGAACTAGTTTAATTCCAAGATAATTTGGTATGAGATGTAATTAGATTTTATTTTTCAAATATATATATTTTTTGTAAATATCAAAAAAAAAAAAGAAAAGAAAATTTGAATAATAGAAAATTGAGATAAATTTGAAATTATGTTATTTTGGGGAGGATAGATTTGGAATAAAAACTTTTAAATGTCATTAAATAATTTGTAATTAAATAAAAAGTTAAAAGTTATTAATGAATTTTTTCGGTTTTTTTTTTTTTTTTTAGTTTTAAATAGTTTGACCACTTAAAAAAATTAAACGAAAACAACTTAATAGATGCAATTCAACACTATTAAATCTTAAGTGGAAAAACAAACAACCCTTAATTGGGAATTTTATTATTGAAAAAAAAAAAAGATTCTTGACTTGTAAATGATTTATCTTCTTTTTTAATTTTTAATTTTACTATTTTCATTTTTTAAATTTTATTTTAATTAAAATTAAAATGATTTTATTGAAACAGTAAAAATTACCTTGATTTTATTAATTTTGACCAAAGTTTGACTAACGACGGAGATAAAATTAATGAATTTTTTAAAACTTTAGAGATGACGAGCCCATAAGCCAGTTTGCATTTACAAACGTTAAGGTTTCTCAAAATAAAGAGATGAAATCAAAATTTCCCCTTAAAATAAAGTAACTTTATACTTCAAAGTGTATATTCATTCTAGGGTCATGCTCAAATACAATATCAACAATATTTTAAAAAAATTTTAGGTTTTTCCTATATGTATCGTAATTTGATGAAGTGTCAACTTAAATTCAATTTGCATATGGGATATGATACCTACTATTACCATTTGGAGTTTAGTGATTTACAAACATGTGTTTTAAAAAGTTAATGTATGTAACATTATGCTTACAACACTTATTTTAGACTACACTTAGTTTTTCCCATATTACTATTATAAATTCAAAACTCAACTTCCCAACCATTTGGTTATGGATTTTCCTTTCACATTTGAAATAGAGGTTTGAGTTTCATTATGTCAATGGGAGTAGATTTTAAGGTCATACAAGATGTGTAATGTTTATCTTGGCAAGTACTAATAGGAATTTAAATACCACCATATAGATTTAGTAATATATGTGATGAGATTTCTAATTGCATTTTAGGAGTATATTTTTGTGTCGTAGATTGCAATGAGTATTTTACTAACCAAACCAAAATTATAGTTGACGGGTTGGGTATGGTCTAGTCTAAGCCTATTGTTTCCGGCCCAACTTCATTTCGCTAGTTATCAAAGTTGAACCTATTCTAGTGTGGCAATATTTCCACCCCTTATAAATTGTATGTATATTCCTTTCATACATACACGTCATTAAAACTATAAAAAAATCTTTAATTTGTAAATAAACCCCAATTAATATCAATATTGCCCTTCTTTTATTTTTTGTGTGTTACATTTGTATAAATACAACCCACAATAATGATTTTATTATTAAATTAATTTTACTAAAATTTTGAGATTTTTTCTTCAATAGACCAAACAAGTAGATTATGATTTTCTTTTAATAATCATTAATTCAAAACTTATTATTTTACTATCAATTTCTTATGAAGATTTTAAATTATTCTTCATACCTTACAATTAATTTGTATTTTTTTGAAGTGATATTTAAATAAAACACAAGATTAATTTAGAGAAGTTAAAATTTGAAAAGGTATAGAGTTTTTATCTTGGTGTCATTTTTTATTTGGTTTAATTTTTGAAATTATATGATAGCATTCAACAAGTTTCTTATTATTTGATCAAAATGTAATTTTTTTTTATCTTGATTCAATTGATGCATTGTATTATGAAGAAAAGAAGTTTGAATTAATTGATGATCCTTATTTGGAATAAAATAATCTTCTTGATATATGATCTTTTTTTTTTCTTTAAAATATATTTTTCTTTTTTATTTTTTTTCCTTTTAATAAATACAATAATTTCATTATAATTTTCATTCATTTTTAATATTCTGCAATTAATTTATTTTCTTAAAAATTATTTGATATTTGAAATTAGTATTTAAAATAGAAGTTAAGGATTTGAGAAAATAAAATGGTTTTATCATATACATGAGAAAATGATTAATATTTATGGATGTAGTTATAAATTATTTACCTTTATTAGTAATTTTCTTTGAAAATAATATTAGATTTTTAAAAATAGACCATATTGAGATGTATATACGATTTTTGGGGGTGTAAATATCGTTACTCACTATTCTATGCCCTCCAAAGCTACAAACATTCAGGCCTCGTTTGTTATTCTATAGCCGACAAGATGATATCTGTTTTCCCCGTCCAATCGGTTGGTCACACCATTTCTTGGCTGCCGATCTATGCCATGAAAGTTCTCCAAGACTCTTAACAAATTATGTCTTCTAAAATGCATACCATATCAAACTTATACTAATGATAGTGTTGACCGTACAGATTTTACTTTATTGTATAGTTATTTCTTTCCTTATTTAGGACATAGACTGGTGGGATTTGATTCTCTGAGTAAGAGAATTATTGCATATTTATTTCCTTTCTTATTTAGGATTTAAATTAGTGGGATTTGATTCTCTAATTAAGAGAAACAGATTCTCTACAATTTAGGTAGTCTCTCACCTCTTGCATATGTCTTCTAGTGTACAGAGTTAATGAAAAAAGGCAAAATCAGCCAAATTCTTCATGGTATCTAAACACTCTCTGAACCTAAATAATATAACTTAAATAATGTAATAATTTATAACTTAAATAGTGTAATAATCATTTGATTAATGAATGAACATGTATTTTAATTTAATTTTAAGCCTCCACCACAAAATCGCCATATTTATTCAAAATTTTTAATATGGTTTTTATAAGTTTCTATCATAGCGTTGCATTTTGTATATGTAATGATAAAGTTCATATTTGTAAACGATTTTAAAATAAGTGGGATAAACTGAATATTCTTAAAAAGGTACATTTTTTTATTATTTAATTTTGCTGTAAATGTCATTATAGGTAATTGAATTTCGATGTAAGTGTTTCAGAAAATGAATATATGACCAAATTTTACAAAATATTTTTTCTTTATTAATTAGGCGGGTTTGTAGTAGGAAATTTTTTGAATGTAAATTGAAATTATTTCTAATTTGCGATTATATAGTTTGTTTAAAAGTGTTGACAAAAACCACCGTCTTTTGTGGTACGGTGTCCATCGATCAAATATCATCAGTTCACGTCCGACAAACCTCACACCCTATCATTTATTTTTTTTTTTAAGAATCACACCCTATCATATTATTTACTCTCTAACTTTTGAGGCAAACCGTATATTGTAAATTGAGATGTTTTTTCATCACTGGTTCTGGTTTGGTGTTGATGATGATCTGTATCAATGCATTTCAGCTTTTGCTTTGCATATTTGATAAGTTTGTGAAGATTCATCTTATGCTAGTTCCATGCACGTGTATTAAGGAATTAAAATATTCATAGAAAAACAGTAATAATCGTGCAATAAATACTAGATAACAAAGCAAAAGCTTAGCTATTACAGAAAAGATCACCGAATTTAATCTTCATCCTTGATGTTATCAGGGCTATAAGCTTCGTGAAGGGAGTACCAACGATGGACATTGGTAGTCACTACTGCTAGGATGATTGAAAAATTGCCCCTCCTACAGTCATTTATGTCATAAATATAACAGAAACTGGATTGATAAGGAAGACGACACACCCAGTTCTTCAATCCTTTCCAACTTGATATGCTTCCTATTTTTGAACTCTTACACAAGTCAAGAAACAATGCCTCGTCCCCCAAGTCCTTGACCTCAACCCATTTCATCCTTGCAAAGTCTATTGCATTTACTGTGACCCTGACTAATCGATTATTAATCATATCAACTCTAAGAAGTTGCTTCTTTGAAGCCACCAACCAAACATGCCGTGGCTTGCTAAAGGGGGTGCCACCAAGTGTCAAAAACGACAACTTTTGAGTTGTCAAATTCAACACACCAATTCTTAAATGATCATTCAAAACAAATACCCTACCATCAAAAACAACCATATCCACAATATCCCAATTTTCCTCTACAAAAGATAAACTCATCCAGCTACTAGTATCTCTTGAGATACAATACCAGATATGCCTCTTGGAAAACACGATAAGAGCAAAATCTGAACCCGACCCAAAAGCTGAAAAGATGGCATGATCACGGGGATACACGTCAGGGATGAGAGAATGAGGCATATTTGTGAAGTGGAGTTCATGTCCTGTAAGAGGATTAATAACCCAAACATTGTCATTGTATTGAGTATCTCCCAGAATTAAGTATCCACTGGAACAACCGATGCAGAATCTTGTACGAACAAGAGTAGGAAGCTCTGTCCTATATTTAGATCCAGTGGATATGTCATAGAAATGACACGACCTGTCGTCATTGTATGTCGTGTACATGACAAGAGGTGGCAGTTTGCTCACGAAGTTTTGTTTATATGTTGAGAAACATGATCTCCATTGTTTGCAGACTTTACCAAAATTGAACAGGTCCACAATCTGCAACATGTTGGCGATGGAAAAAAGTAGATCAATTGGGAGGTCACCCCAGGGTCTGCTGCCATCATTGCTCATTGTCTTCCTCTTCTTTCGGCATTTGTTTCTTCTGTTAGGTTTATATATTTCCTTTTCATCTTCCTCTTCTGTATCGGTGCCTGGAACAAAATTGATTGTTTAAAATTACATACCTGCATGCATATGGCTTCCTAAGTGGGCAAAACCAAGTCCTACTAAAATGGATTCATTGTTTTAGTTGAAATGCACGTACTATAAATAAATAATTTAGTCCATTAAATTGTTTGGTTTCAAATTTTACTTACCTTGAATATTAACCTTATAACTCTATAATGATTTTATTACAGTTCTTTTAAGTTAGTGTATTTAATTCATAAATCACTTAAATTTAAAATATTTTAGAAGTTTGGATGTATTTATTGAAGATAAATACCTAAGCTTGAGGATAATTGTTGTTTCGACCGAAGATAATAGTCGCTCTCTTCTTTGCATCCCTTCTTCCATATCTCACAATTGCACACACTTCGAAATATGGTTGTAATACCTTTTTTGGTAAAATTGAGTGAACAATACTCTCCAAATACAAATTATAAGGCTTCTATATAGAAGAGAAATATATAATACCTGTCAAAAAAGTTTGAAATATGTCAAAAGTTGGTGATTTCATTTGGATGAAATCCAAAATATCTTTATTAAAAAAAATTTGAAATATCTAGTTGTCAAATCTTGGTAATTGGATCCCGTTGATGACTAAGATAAGATTTAATTATTTTAATAGGACTTAGTTCAATTAAATTTAGTACTGTATTATGTTTTGTGCAAGATCGAATTGGACTGAAGTTAAACATATATTTGTGATTGCACTAAGTAAAGTTTTATTAAATCATAATTTATTAAATAAATTAGTTTCAAATTGCTTTTTAATAAAAATAAATTTAAATCTATTACTGGATAAAATAGAGATGTTTTATTTATAAGCATTTATATATTTTAACAGAAAAAATGTTTCATTTATATTAATATCCACTTGAATTAATTTATCAAGTAATATATTAATAATTATATAAATTAATAATATTTTAAATATTACATATATTTTTTATTCTTAATAAATCATTGTCTAAATTTATATTTATTAATAAATTATTTAGTATATCATTTCATTTTAGATTAATTTTAAATAAAATTAAATATATAACCTAAATAAAATATTTATGTTAATATAAAAATTAATTTTATTTATAAAATATTTATTTGAAAACATTTATAATTATTATATTAATTATCATATAAGTAAGGATAGATTAAGAATTATATATTTTTATTTTCATAGCCACTTAAATTAATTGATTAATATAATTTAACATATAATTTTATTTATATTTATTTATTATTCTATCTTAATAGATATATAATTAACAATATATTAAGAATTATATGTTATATATATTAATTAATGGCCATGTGAATTAACTAATATAATTTGATATAAAATTTTACTCATATTTATTTTATATAATGTATATACTAATGAAGGAAATTGCTAGCAACAATTATCATTAGTTTAAAATTTGAATTTGTAATTTTCTAGATTTAGGATTTGACTAAGTCAAGGTTATCAAGTTAGTTTTTATTTAATATTGAATAGTTATTTTTCTGAGATTAGGATTGCTTCTAGAGAAATATATTGAGTTGCTCAGTATTGTAGCCATAAACATATTCCCTTCTATCTTTTTTTGCTTTATATACCGTGAGTACATTTAATCAAATAGGTTGTGTTCGATAAGTTTAGTTTTTCTAGTAATGCGACAACCATAATCTGAATTAATAAAGCAAAGTCTTACCTACGATTGTGCCTGATAGAATGAGACAGCATCTTTGCTCATCTTTCCTCACTCGAATGACCTCTTCACAAGCTGAAGAATCTAAATTTAATATGATAAAGAAATATGTAAAATCCCCAAACTTCATGAACGATAAGTCAGAGTTTGGAGACTTGAACCCGTTACTTGAAACGACAAGTGGAAGTGCTTAAACTACTATATCAACCTCTCTTGTCTGAAGAACGGGACAAGTCGCCGCATAGTGTCCAAATCAAAATAATTATATTCTTAATAAAAGAAAAGTTAACTTCAACATGATTTAATAAACAAAAGCACTTACCTAAAAGCACAACTATGCCTCATCAAATTCTGAGAACATTGTTGATCATGATTCATGAGCCCTTTATTAAGTAGTTGAAGAATCTTAATTTTATATAAGCAAAGATTCACATAAGTCGAAACTGTTGATGCGCAGAAGCCAGGTCAAAGCAGTTTTCCTTTTCCTGTCACTACAATTAACAATTGCAAGTCGCAGTAGGTCAGCTAACATGAAATTATGCTCCTTCAAGTCGAAAGTGAGAAGAATGGGGACGTGTGTGTGTGTGTATCAGTGAATTTACAAACCTTGTACAAGATAATCAGTTTTCCCGTTCATGCCATGAAAATTCTCCGAGATTCTTAACAAATTATGTCTTCTAAGGTGTACACCATATCAAACTTATACTAATGATAGTGTTGACCGTGCAGATTTTACTTACTTCTTTCCTTGTCTAGGACCTAGATTAGTGGGATTTGATTGTCTAATTAAGAGAATTATTGTATATTTATTTCTTTTCTTATTTAGATTTAAATTAGTGGGATTTGATTCTCTAATTAAGAGAAACGGGGGTTCTCTATTATTTAGGCTGCCTCTCACCTCTTGTACATATGTTCTAGTGTACAGAGTTAAATGGAACAAAGCAAAATCAACCTTTTTTTTTTTTTTTTTTGAAACAAAATTACGGCAGAACCTAATTCTTCATGGTATTAGAACTTTTTTTTATTTTTTTACTGCTCTTTCCGGCAGCAAAATTACGTTAAATATAGGTCGGGTATTTAGTTTTTAGTGTCCTCATCGTTCTCCCCAATTAGTATCATTCTTCAATATCTACTCTTTTTAACGTCCTTCTCACTGTCACTAAAATAAAAATTCTCACAATTTAAGGAAACACAAAAAAGTCGTTTGCCTATTTTTAGTTTTTCTGTTTTTGGTAATTTGATTAGGTTAGAATAAAATAGTATCATAATGTATTTGATGGAGTTAAGATTACTCTAAAATAGTGATATTATATGATGTGTTATGGGATTGGAAAAAAAAAAGGTTATATTATATGTTTAATATTATAAAATAATATATATTTTTAATTAATATAAAATTACTAGCTTCTTAAAAAAGGGAAAATGTTGTCCTTGGCTTGGCAAGACTACAGAAAACCGCCGATTTGGCAGGTTTACATAACCAAGACTATGCATGGGGCTGGGATTATTTACATATAGTCCTGGGTAGCAGGAACCACCAAATGCGAGATCGAGTATAGCAGTTAGTCCAATTTCATCTAACTTTGTGTAACAAAGAGGTTCTATTGGTTTATGTACTAAGTGGGAATTTTATTATTGGCAAAAAAAAAAAAAAGATTCTTGACTTGTAAATGATTTATCTTCTCTTTTAATTTTTTAATTTTACTATTTTCATTTTTTAAATTTTATTTTAATTAAATTTAAAATGATTTTATTGAAACAGTAAAAATTACCTTGATTTTACTAATTTTAACCAAAGTTTGACTAACGGTGGAGATAAAATTAATGAATTTTTTAAAACTTTAAAGATGACAAGCACATAAACCAATTTGTATTTACAAACGTTAAGGTTTCTCAAAATGAAGAGATGAAATCGAAATTTTCCCTTAAAATAAAGTAACTTTATACTTCAAAGTGTATAATTTTTTTAGGATCATGCTCAAATACAATATCAACAATATTTTCAAAAAATGTTACGCTTTTCCTAGATGTATCGTAATTTGATGAAGTGTCAACTTAAATTCAATTTACAAATGGGATATGATACCTACTCTCACCATTTGGAGTTTAGTGATTTACAAACGTGTTTTAAAAAGTTAATGTATGTAACATTATGCTTACAGCACTTATTTTAGACTAATTTTTTTTTCCATATTACTATTATAAATTTAAAACTCAACTTTTCAACCATTTGGTTATGGATTTTCCTTTCACATTTGAAATAGAGGTTTGAGTTTCATCATGTCAATGAGAGTGGATTTTGAGGTCATGCAAGACGTGCAATGTTTATCTTGGCAAGTACTAATAGGAATTTAAATCCCACCAAATGGACTTAGTAATACATGCGAAGAGATTTTTAATTGCATTTTAGGAGTAGATTTTTGTGTCGCAGATTGCAATGAGTATTTTACTAACCAAACCGAAATTACAGTTGATAGGTTGAGTATGGTCCAGTCTAAGCCTATTGTTTCCGGCCCAACTTCATTTCGCTAGTTATCAAAGTTGAACCTATTCTAGAGTGGCAATATTTCCACCCCTCCTAAATTGTATGTATATTCTTTTCATATGTACACCTCATTAAAACTATAAAAAGTCTTTAATTTGTAAATAAACCCTAATTAATATCAATATTGCCCTTCTTTTATTTTTATTTTTTTGTGTTATATTTTTATAAATACAACCCACAATAATTATTTTATTATTAAATTAATTTTACTAAAATTTTGAGATTTTTTTTTTTCAATAGACAAGACAAGTAGATCATGATTTTCTTCTAATAATAATTAATTCAAAATTTATTATTTTACCATCAATTTCTTAAAAAGATTTTAAATTATTCTTCATACCTTATAATTAATTTGTGGTTTTTTTAAGTGATATTTAAATAAAACACAAGATTAATTTAGAGAAGTTAAAATTTGAAAAGGTATAGAGTTTTTATCTTGGTTTGATTTTTGATTTAGTTTAATTTTCGGAGTTATATGATAACATTCAAACAAGTTTCTTATTATTTGATCAATATGTAATTTTTTTATCTTGATTCAATGGATGCATTGTATTATGAAGAAAAGAAGTTTGAATTGATCGGTGATTCCTTACTTGGAATAAAACAATTTTCTTGATATATGATCTTATTTTTTTCTTTAAAATATATTTTTCCTTTTTCTTTTTTTCTTTTAACTAAATACAATAACTTCATTATGATTTTCATTTATTTTAATATTATGTAATTAATTTATTTCCTTAAAAATTGTTTGATATTTGAAATTAGTATTTAAAATAAAAGTTAAGGATTTGAGAGAATAAAATGGTTTTATTATATTCATGAGAAAATGATTAATATTTATGGACATAATTATAAATTATTTACCTTTATTAATAATTTTCTTTAAAAATAATATTAAATTTTTAAAAATAGACCATATTGGGATATACAATTTATTGGGGGTATAAATATCGTCACTCACTATTCTATGCCCTCCAAAGCTACACACATTGAGCGTTCGGCCCTTGCTTGTTTTTTAAGTCCATTTGGTCAGGTCCAGTTGCCCACATGTCCCTTGCATAGACCGCAATGCACACCATACTCTGCATAAAATATTTAAAAAGCCAATTTTGCAATGGCATAGAATTCGTACAGCTACATTAAAAGGCTCACCACTCGCCAGCTTATCCTTTTTAAAATTATTTTTTTCCTTAAAACTATTGAAATTTAACCAATGACGACGCATTAATTATCTAATAAATACACAAATCCTATACAGTTTAGTGACTCCAACAATAACAATAGTCTTCAGCTTGTTCGTATGTGCAGACAATTATATATTGTATAAGGGTAGACCATTTAATATTGTATTGATGGGATCAGCCTTTCGTAAAACAACATATTTATATTTTCATTAACTAGTCAAAGAGAGTTTTTAAAACTAGAAATAAATTAGAAAAATAGAAACAAACTCCATAAGTATTATAAATCAATTGGATGTCACCCTTTAGTATCTTATAACTTCCATATTAAAGATCATTATCACACAAATAATGATCATCTTAATTGTACTTTAATGTTTTCTATAACCTCCACATTAAAGATCATTATTACTCAAATAATTATCATCATAATAATGCCTTAATGTATTGTGTAACTTGTGCCTTTCTATTTCCTACATTTATGATTCCTAGCCTATAAATAAGAGGTACATGAGTTTGTATATATCATTCTTTACATGAGAAATGAAATAATAAGATAACACTTTTCTCTCAAAATTCTTCTTATGCTTTATTTTTAGTCATTGTTTTATTTTGCAATAGCATTTGTTTCATAACACGTTATCAGCACGAGACTCTAACCGTTTGTTTTCGTCAAGGTAGAATTTTAATAAAATAGATTTCTTTCATAATATTTATTTAGTTTTCTATTATGTTATTGACATGTAGTATTTTGATATGATTTATTAAGCATTCTTTATTCTACTACATTTTATGTATTTATATGTTTATAAATTATGTTCTTTTTATTTGTTTATATAAATCTTTATTATTATTCTCATGTTTATTTATATATTTGTTTACCCATTAATATATTTTATGTTATTGGATGAGTTATGTTTTCAATTCTTTACTTTGCTAATCAATGGTTATCAACATTGTTTTATTTGTATAATAGATTATACAATTTCTTATATCGGTTATAACTTGATTATCAATTATTTTGTAATGATGAATTTTATTACATGTTTATTTTATTTTACTGTTAATCAATAAATTAATTATACGTTGAAGTATAGTTATAGTATCATTGTTAATATATATTTTATAATTCCTCTATATCCTCTTGGTCAATTAGAATTCATATCATTAAGCATGTAAATATAATTTTCTTGTTCGATGCAAAGTTAGTGTATATATATCTATTAAATTAATTATTAATTATATGTTGTATGTTTTTCTTTTAAGCATCTAGTATATTATAATATTGTTGATTATTATACTTAAATTATGGAGAAATTGTTTATAATATATTTTATTCTTTTATATAGTTTTATTAATTTTATTATATGTTGTCAATTAATAGTTTTCAACATGTCGAATCTGACAAAGCTCGAGTTCACTACCCTTGATATTTCTGGTAATAATTATTTGGTATGGACTTTTGATGCTGAAATTCACATAGATGCCAAGAATCTTGGAGATACAATAAAAGAGAAAAATGAGGCATCCTTACAAGATCGCGCGAAGGCAATGATATTCCTTCGCCATCATCTCCATGAAGGTTTAAAAACTGAATATTTAACAGTAAAAGATCCATATGTCCTTTGGAATAATTTGAAAGAAATGTATGACCACCAAAAGACAGTAATACTTCCAAAAGCTCGTTATAACTGGATGCATCTGCGATTGCAAGATTTTAAAAGTGTAAGCGAGTATAATTCCGCAATGTTTAAAATTACTTCACAATTAAAATTATGCGGAGAAAGTGTTACTGATGAAGATATGTTAGAGAAAACATATTCTACTTTCCATGCCTCTAATATGCTCCTGCAACAGCAGTATCGAGAAAGAGGCTTTAAAAAATATTTTGAGTTGATATCATGCCTCTTGGTTGCTGAGCAAAATAATGAATTATTGATGAAAAATCATCAATCTCGACCAACTGGATCAACAACATTCCCTGAAGCGAATGTTGCATCTCTTAATGATCTTAAGCGTGGGCATGGTCATGGTCATGGTCGTGGTCGTGGATGCGTGGTCGTGGTCGTAGTCGTGGTCGTGGACGTGGTCATGGTAATTATAATCAAAACTCCTTAAAATTTAAGAAAACTGCATCTCACCACCTGAAGTGGGAGAATAATGAGGCAAAACAAAAGAAAAAGAGTTGTCAAAATAAGACTTTCAAAAATAATGAAAGCACTTGTCACAGATGTGGCATGAAAGGACATTAGAGATGTACATGTCGTACAGCAAAACACCTCATTGATCTTTACCAAGCTTCCTTAAAAGAAAAAGAAAAAGGTGTTGAAACAAACTTTACTGAAAACCTTGATCCTATGAATTTGACACATTTAGATGTTGGTGATTTCTTTGAGAATTATGATGGAAATTTGATTGGTGATGAAAACATAAATGTGGCTTAAGAGGATGTTCTTGCAACAAGCCACTCCAAACGTGCTATTTACAATATGTTTTAATGTGTTATGTCATTAGTGTTTCGTACTTTTAATTTTCATAAGTGTGTTAAATAATAATCAGTGTTTTTTTTTTTTTTTTATTTCTGAGTATGATTTCAGTGTATTTATGTTTAAAATTAAAATGATTGTTCTCTATTCTTATAATTTTCTTTTTCTTTTACTTATGAAGAAACATGGTTTCCATTAATCACACGATTGGTGCTCAAGATAATGATGAAGCTCTTTGTCTAGCAGACAGTGGAACAACACACACCATACTTAAAGATAAAAAATATTTTCTTAATCTTATATTGGCTAAAGCTAATGTTAGCACAATATCTGATGTTGCAAAACTTATTGAAGGTTATGGAAGAACACATTTCTTATTACCTGGTGACACAAAATTTATAATAAATGATGCAATGTTTTTTAGTAGATAAAAAAGAAATCTACTAAGTTTTAGAGATATACGTCGTAATGGTTATCATATTGAGACAACGAATGAAAAAGACGTTGAATATCTTTATATTACGTCTATTGTCTCAGAGAAAAAACATATATTGGAAAAATTACCAGCATACTCTTCTGGATTATATTATATTTTTATAAATCCAGTTGAATCGTATATGGTTATGAATCAAGAATTGTTGAATTCAAAAACTTTTATTGTTTGACATGATTGGTTAGGTCATCCGGGTTCAATAATGATGCAAGAATTATAGAAAATTCGCACGGACATCCTTTAAAGAACCAAAAGATTCTTTTATCCAAAGATTTTTCATGTGTTGCTTGTTTTCAAGGGAAACTAATTACAAGTCCATCCATAACAAAAGTTGCTATTGAATCTCCTGCATTTTTAGAACGAATTCAAGGAGACATATGTGGACCTATTAATCCATCATGTGGACCATTTCAATATTTTATAGTACTAATAGATGCATCAACACGTTGGTCACATGTTTGTTTATTATCCACTCGAAATGTCGCATTTGCGAGGTTTCTCGCTCAAATAATCCGATTACGGGCTCAATTTCCGGATTATATAATCAAGAAAATTCGTCTTGATAATGCTGGAGAATTTACATCCCAAACTTTTAATGATTATTGCATGTCTATTGGAATTACTGTTGAGCATCCTGTTGCTCATACACATACACAAAATGGATTAGCATAATCCTTTATTAAAAGACTTAAATTAATTGATGGACTCTTACTTATGAAAACAAAGTTGCCTAGTTCTGCTTGGGGACATGCTATATTACATGCTGCAGCACTTATTCGTATAAGGCCAACTGCATATCATAAATACTCTCAATTATAACTTGTCTCAGGTAAAAAACCTAATATTTCCCATTTAAGAGTTTTTGGTTGTACAGTATATGACAGGACCCTTCCCAGACCTTATCTAAGCTCTTGTCTGGAGGATCCTGCCGGACACTTCAACGGACTTATCGAAACCGACTTGTCGGATCGAAGAAATCCGAGAAGCGAACCCTAATTTTCTTCAACCGGTTTACTCGTTTGGTCTCAAAAATTCAGTTTTCTTTTAAACTAGTTGGAAGTGATAAAATTTTTATCGATTCTATTTCAAATATTTTTATAAAATTTTCTGCAGCATAACGACTGCATTTTTGATAAACCAAAATTTACCTGTCAAGAAATTTACACTTCGACTAAAACCTCAATTCCTCCCAACTTCTTTATTCCCAAACATGCACAAATCATCATCATTTCATTTTTTTTTTTTTTACAAACATGCAACATCAACACCCAATTCTCTTTTCATAAGTACGAACTCATGTAGAATATATCTAGATGCATCATATATGTCAAATGCATGAATATTTACAAATATACAATTTCAAAATATGAATATTTGTTTCTCAATTACATATCCATCTCATCCATAAAGTTTTACATCATCACATATCATAGATCGCCCACCTATATATATACAACAAAATGATGACGACCTGTCGTCCGCGGTGGCACACAATGAAATTTAAATAGCTACAAAATAAACAAATAAGTTAGTGCAACGAAGATATAATATCACATACACTAACATGACAATTTATCATTTGTTTTATGATTTCTTTCAAAACCCCCATGTATATCCTTTAAACATTCTAACCATCACGGGCGATTAAAACTAACGTCAACGTGAAGCTTACTGAGATATCTCAACCACTACGTTACGGAATTTACTGCATCGTACGTAGGGCGCTAAATCTTATCGCTGAGCAACTACAATGCGGAATTTTCTGCATCGCAATTGTAGTGCTAAAACTCTGGGCAACTACGAGCGGAATTTACTGCATCGCTTCGTAGCGCTAACTGTTAATTAACCAACTACGTGCGGAATTTTCTGCATCGCAACGTAGCGCTTATATTTTCTAGGAAACTGAGCAACTACGGACGGAATTTTCTGCGTCGTCTCGTAGTGCTAATTTTTCTATACTCTGAGCGACTACGGACGGAATTTTCTGCGTCGTCACGTAGCGCTAACTCTCATAACCTCTTAAGGCATATACATGGGTTTTATAATCAATTTCTTCAAGTGCAAAAGCACAAAACTCACTAGTTTTACATCTTCTGAAAACTTTCTCATTTTACTCTTTCTATAACAACTTTGTATTAGTTTCTAGTACAATATAAATTCCATAGGAATCTATATGCTTAACTTGAACATTAACATTGAAAATCCTTTTAATTTTTATTTATTACTTAGTTACAATATTCATTACGAATAATCATAAATTGATATAGAATTTAAACACTCATAAGTGGCGAACCACTTACCTTAAGGCCGCGTCAAGCGTCTCGACGAGGCTCCTGGACGCCGCTCACGCGCTCGTCACCTACACAACATGATCTCATCATTACTATTAACAAAAACCTCCATTTCTCAACTATATGCTAGGAATTCCCAACTATGCCCAATTCTCTCTATATAGCTTCTAACTCGTTTCTGAATCAACCGAGACTCTCAAATCCCGATTTTTGTGGAAAAGTTTTAGTTTTGGACCCCTAGGGATATCCCCACATGGTTCGTTTACTTGTCGGAGGCTTAAAACTAAAAATCACAATTTTTATTTAAACGGACAGCCCTTGACAGTGTGCACTGCTACGCACTGCCCGGGACTCCGTTTTCCTTCGTTCTTTTTCCTACGGCTCACTTATATCCCATTCTAGTCACTCGACAAATTTCATTGAGAAATATTATCGTTTGCTATGTCAAATTTAAGGAAAACGTCTGTTTTGGACACTTTCGGGCGCAATTAAGTGCCAATTTTGCAAACTCTTGGTTTTAGGTTAGTGACGCTAGTTTTTCTTCCACAACTAAGCTTCATTTAACTTATAATGACTAACTAAACTCATTTCATGCCATAAAAATTACATTAAGCTAGCCGTTTCACTTCTCAGAGCTCTAATGGCACTATATTGTGCATAACTTGCACAATTTTTATCGGATTCGATCCGTTCCAAAATCTATGGTTTTCTATGGTTCCTAGGCATCATTTGAGGTGTAGAACACTCCCAAATAAGCGAAATAATGTCAGGTCTTCTAGAGGTCAAAATTTGAGCTCGGGTTTCAAATTTTGGCTACATCAATGCCTTTGAAATCTCTAAACATTTCTCTAAATTTTTCTAACCTCTTTGAGGCTTTAAATTGGTTTCAAAACCATCAATTTTTAAGGTCTAACTACTGCCCTACAAGTTTCTAATATATACTTAAATCTCACTTGGTCATTAGAGTGCTCAAAATTCACTCAAGACTTTTCTCAATCACTCGGTGTGCAATAATCACCATTTTCGGTTCTATTTTTGAGGGAGGGTATGACAGCCCTTATACATCATTTTAAGGCATCAATTACACCCAAAACTCCTCATTGATGATTCTATAACAACCTCATAAGGTCCTAGCGAGATTTAAAAGCAATCTATCCACCAAATCAACCACAACAACAATAACAAAAGCTGTCATACATTTTTCTGTTCTGTTTCAGCAAGAAGCTAAAGAAAATTAATTATAACTTCACTTAAAGCTTGCTTGGAGGGTTTGGATGACTTACTAGGGATCCTAAGAGGTGGATTGAGGGGATGGAAGGCTGGTTGGGAGGTTCTTTCTTCCCTGGCCGACCAGCTCGCTGCACCCCGTCCCGATTCTGTTCCAGCTCGCGTCTGGGTCTGTTTCGCTTGCTGTTTGCGTCCGTTTCTGCTCTGTTTCTGCTCGACCAGACCTGCACCTCTCCTCTTCTGCTCATCCTCTTCCTTTGCTGCCCAGAAACTGCAGTTTTACTGCCTTGGATCCCCCTCACGCGAGCTGTCCTGCTCGAACTCGCATCAGTTCCTCGCGCGAGCTGCTGGCGCGCTGGATCTGCTTCTTGCTCGACTTCTTTGCTTGTTCTAGACTGTTTCTGCTGCTCAAGGCTTCGTCTTGCTTGCTGGTTGTCTCTCTTCTCTCTTCTGGTTCTCCTCTCACGGCAGCAGCTACTCTTTTCTTCTTCTTTCTCTCGAATTCTCTCGACTCTCTCGGCAGTGACTGTTTTTGTCTGAAAGAATCAACTAAGTCTTGTTTATATATTAACCAAACTTCTCTTAATTACATCTTGTCCCCTTTTCTTTTTAATTTTATTCTCATCTCCCTTTCTTGAAGCTCTCTCACGGCAATATCCCTCTTGGTTCTTCCGTGTCTATTTCGCTTTTACTTGATTTGATTTTCGTTTCGTTAACATTTTCCTTCGATCGTCAAGTTTGGATTATTTTAAAAACTAAGCTTATTAATCTTGATTCTCTCTTTTTAATCGAATTTTAATTCGATTATCATTTACTAACATCTTGGATTTCTTGACTTAGATTTTCGTTTGGACGTTACTAAACTTTTTAATACAACGAAATTCGTCGTATTCTAAATGAATAAATTTCGGGGGCTATGAAATTAAATCAATTAAACGTAGAGAGTTATATATTATCTCTCTAACTTAATTTCTAACGTTGGGACTTTAGAAGTCGGAGCTATGAGTTTACAGTATATGTTCCTATTGCTCCACCACAACGCATTAAAATGGGTCCACAAAGAAGATTGAAAATTTATGTTGGATTTGAAACCCCGTCAATTATTAAATATCTTAAACCTTTGACGGGTGATATTTTCACGGCACGATTTGCTGACTGTCAATTTGATGAGACAGTTTTCCCAACATTAGGGGGAGAAAAACAACAGCTGGAAAGATAAGAAATTTCATGAAATGCATCGTCATTATCTAATTTTGATCATCGTACAAATCAATGTGAATTGAAAGTTCATAAAATAATTCACTTGCAAGAAATTGCAAATCAATTACTAGATACATTTACTGATAGTAAAAAGGTGACAAAGTCACATATATCAGTTGTTAATGCTCCTGCTTGTATTGATGTCCCTGAAGGACAAGTTGCTAATATACTAGCAAATGAGTCTACTGTACGCCAAAAGCGTGGTAGACCACTCGGTTCCAAAGATAAAAATCTTAGAAAGAAAAATGAGCAAAATAAGCAAGTTGGCACTTCTGAAATTATTAATACTCCTAAAGAGCCCATAAAAGAAATAATTGATGTAACTGAACATATAACCCCAGAAGAGGATCAGATTTCTGCAAATAACTATGATGAAGAGATCTTAATAAATTATGTTATTTCAGAAAAGAGATGAAACCGAAAGGAAACTGTTATTGATAATATATTTGCATATGCAATTGCTCTTGATATTGTAAATGCGGATCTTGAACCAAAGTCCATTGATGAGTGTTGACGTAGAACTGTTTGGCCAAAATGGAAAAATGCTATCCAGGCAGAATTAGATTCACTTGAAAAACGTCAAGTCTTTGGATCTATTGTCTAAATACCTAAAGGTGTAAAACCTGTAGACTACAGATGGGTATTTGTGAGAAAACGTAATGAAAGAAATGAAGTTGTAAGGTATAAAGCACGACTTGTAGCACAAGGTTTCTCTCAAAGACTTGGTATTGATTATGAGGAGACTTATTTTCTAGTGGTGGATGCAATCACATTTAGATTTCTAATTAGCCTGACAATTACAGAAGAACTTCATATGCATTTAATGGATGTTGTGACAGTTTATCTGTATGGATCACTTGATAGTGACATTTATATGAAAGTTCCTGAAGGACTGAAAATGCCTGATGCATGTAATTTGAAATCCCGGGAAATGTATTCGATTAAATTGCAAAGATCTTTGTATGGATTAAAACAATCTGGACGCATGTGGTATAATCGTTTCAGTGAATATCTTTTGAAGGAAGTGTATATTAACAATCCAATTTGTCAATGTGTGTTTATTAAGAAATCAAAGTCTGGATTTGCTATTATTGCAGTTTATGTTGATGATTTGAATATCATTGGAACTCATAAAAAGCTTATAGAGACGAAAACATTTTTGAAAAACGAGTTTGAAATGAAGGATTTGGGCCGAACAAAATTTTGTCTTGGTTTGCAGATCGAGCATTTAGCTAAAGGGATTTTTGTTCACCAATCAACTTATATCAAAAAGGTATTAAAGCGTTTTAACATGGATAAATCTCATCCAATAAGCTCTCCTATGGTTGTTCGATCCCTTGATGTGAAAAAATATTATTTTCGTCCTCGAGAGGATAATGAAGAAATTCTTGGTCCAAAAGTACCATATCTTAGTGCTATTGGTGCACTAATGTATCTTGCTAATTGCACAATACTTGATATAGTATTCTCTGTTAATTTACTAGCAAGATATAGTTCTTCATCAACTCAAAGACATTGGAACGGTGTTAAACAAGTACTTCGTTATCTTTGAGGAACATCAGACATGGGTTTGTTTTATTCAAAGGACTCAAAGACAGAATTAGTCGGATATGCAGATGCTGGATATTTATCAGATCCACATAAAACACGATCTCAAACAGGTTATTTGTTTACATATCGTGGTACTGCTATATCTTGGCGTTCTACAAAACAAACTCTAACTACCACATCCTCAAATCATGCTGAAATATTAACATTACATGAGGCAAGTCGAGAATGTGTATGACTGAGATCTCTGATTCAATATATTCATAAAACATGTGATCTTCCACTTGTTAAAGAAAGTCCAACAATTTTATATGAGGATAATGCAGCTTGTATCGCCCAAATCAAAGGAGGTTACATAAAAGGAGACAGAACCAAGCATATTTCACCAAAGTTCTTTTTCACACATGAACTTCAGAATAAAAGAGAGATAGATGTTCATCAAATTCGATCTTCTGACAACATGACAGATTTGTTCACAAAGGCACTTCCTACAGCAACATTTGAGAAATTGGTGAATAAAATTGACATGCGTCAGTTCAGAGAATTTTGTTAAAATTCACCAAAAGAAAACATATCAGCATGAGGAGGAGGTTACTGCGTATAAGAATTATGTACTCTTTTTTCCTTTATCAGGATTTTTTCCCATAGGGTTTTTTCCATAAAAGGTTTTTAATGAGACATATTTTTTCTACGGTGGACATCCAAAGGGGGAGTATTGTAAATCAATTGGATGTCACCCTTTAGTATCCTATAACCTCCATATTAAAGATCATTATCACACAAATAATGATCATCTTAATTGTACCTTAATGTTTTCTATAACCTCCACATTAAAGATCATTATTATTCAAATAATGATCATCATAATGGTGCCTTAATGTATTGTGCAACTTGTGCTTTTCTATTTCCTACATTTATGATTCCTAACCTATAAATAGGAGGTACATGAGTTTGTATGTATCATTCTTTACATGAGAAATGAAATAATAAAATAACATTTTTCTCTCAAAATTCTTCTTGTGCTTTATCTTTAGTCATTGTTTTATTTTGCAATAATATTTGTTTCATAACATGTTATCAACTAATTTGTTTAGAAAGTACATTAAGACATAACGAAAAATTATTAATTTAGGATAGAGAGAATGGGCGAAAAAGAACTAGACGGGTTTGATACAACTGAGTTTGATACTTGTTGAAGTCTGGAAATGATCGACTTGAAGATTCAAAGGCCCAGATTACAACTCTGATAATAAATGAGAATTAACCTTGAGTAATGAGAATAAATGATTGTTAAAGTTGGTGTAGATAGTAAAGGAGCAATTAAGAGTAGAGAAGGGAGAGGAAGAACAAGGCAACGACAAATGATTTTTACGTGGTTCGACAAGTGTGCCTACATCCACAGGCCACTCTGGATGTGTTTTGGTAGAGTTACGGTAATACTAATTTGAAACTGTTTTTTACAATGAAATCCACTCCTATTTATAGAGAGAGATGGGGTTATAATTGAGTATTTTACACGTTAAAAGTTATCATTATTTTCAACTAATCTGACTTTTATCATACTGTATTTATTGCTACTACACTAATCATTCTATCATGTTTATGCTCGCATTAAATGCTTCATGTAAAGTCTTCATTGCATTAAATGCACAGTCGTCACTACATTAAATGCTTCTCGGAAACTATAGAGATTGTGTCGGCGTGAAATCAGGAAATTAGGATGATTTGACGTTGGCTTCTTAAGGTATCACTTGATGCGAGCTTGGCAGTCTGACTTGTTCACTTTTGCGAGCTGAAGAGGTATCGAGATGGATTTTGGCATGGCACGAGCTGAAAATGTACTAAGATAAATTTGATAGAAGCACGAGCTGAAGGAGCCTGCGAGCTCTCTACTGCGATCTGAGGACTGGGCTATTCGGGCCCTTCGCCATTGTAGTCAGCCTTTGGACTTTCAGCGGTCCATTTATCCTTATCGTGAAAACGGTCATAACAATACTAATATTAGTGTTTTAAGTTTTATAGATTGCATAAAAAAAACTGTATTAGGAATATCTATAGAAGATAAAGAGGATGTAATAAGAGTTATTAGAGCAGTACGAAGCCTATAACAATTAAAGATATGTGATATGCAATATTTTAACCATTATGTAGATTTATTTTATAAATGTTGGAGTGAAATATGTTAATCATCGGACAAAAATCTTTTAATGAAGTTTATTAATAAATTACCAGGAAAAACAGGAGAAAAGTTAACCAAAAAAACCAAGAAAGTTAACAAAATAGAAATAGACAAAATGATCCCCAAGGCAACATCAAAACCATGTATATAAATTAATCAAATCGACTTAAAGTAGATTTAGATAGATTTTCGAGTTGCACATAACGTATAAGATAGAAAAATAAAATTGCACAAAATTACCCCCAAGGCAACATCAAAACCACATATATAAATTAATCCAATGGACTCAAATTAGACCTAGATAGAGTTTCAGATTCTACATAACTTATAATATAGAAAAATAGAAATGGATAAAATTCCTCTAAGGCAACATCAAAACCATGTATATAAATTAACCCACTTCACTCAAAGTATAACTAGATAGAGTTTTGGATTGTACGTAATGTATAAGGTAGAAAAATATAAATGGACAAAATTATCCCTAAGACAACATCAAAACCACGTATATAAATTAATTTAGCCAATTCAAATTATACTTAGATAGAGTTTTGGACCGTACGTGACATATAAGATAAGAAATTTTGAAATGGACAAAATTACTCCTAAGGCAACATAAAAATCACGTATATAAATTAATCTAGCCGATTCAAAGTAGATCTAGATAGAATTTTGGGTTGTGCATAACATATAGAGGCAAATTACACAAACTCCTTTGAGGTTTGGTGAAATTGCATAAAAATGACGATATTTGAGTAACTTGCACTAGTTGCACAAAAAATTATGATGTTTTGGTAACTCGTATCGATCTGCTCTAAGGTTCAAAAAATTCAATACAAACCTCTCCTACTGTTAGTCAACTATTATTAAATTCTCACAATCAACTGTTAAAGATAAAAAAGACTATAATACCCTACAAGTCAAATGTAAAGTCAACATTTTTATTTTTTAATAATTTAAAATTAATATAATTTATTTTGCTAATTTAATTAAAAAAGTAAGAAATTAAAAAAAATTAAAAAAAATTGCCTAATGAATTGGTCTCCATCGCCGAATGGTCTCTAGTATTGATGACTCGTAAGTCTCTATCATTGGAGACGATCTCCAATGATGGAAACTACCTGTTCTCCGATGATGGAGATGCACGTCCCGAAGACCAGAATAAGGCCTCCATGGAAGACTAGATCATAGTCTCTTATGGAGGCAATTTTTTTTTTTTTGGTGTTTTAATTAAATTAAAAAATATATATTAAATTAAAATATTTATGAGCTATGTATTGATTATTTTACTCTTGACAATTTGACTTAACAGAGGTTGACTAACAATAAAGAAAATTTACACTGAGTTTTTGGAACTTCATGTTGTGAAAATGAGAGTTATCCAAATATCGTTATGTTTGTTTAAGTTTGCCAAACCTGAGGAGGGTTTGTGCAATTTGCCAAACGTATAAAGTAGAAAAGTAAAAACGGACAAAATTACCCCCATGACAACATCGAAATACCTTTATAAATAAATTCGGTAGTCGACTCGCAGCACACCCAGGCCAGATTGGAGAGAGAAGGGGAAACAGTTGTTCTTCTTCTTCGACTACTAAACCACTACCAGCTTTTTCTCTCTAAATGGTAACGTAGTAAACTCGTAACAACCGAAACCCTAATTTCACAGAGAGAGACGTGATATGTGAAGTGTTTTCGTTTGGTTTTTTTTGTTTCGTTGAAAGCGTGAAAAGATGAGTCCTATTCAGAATTTCGAGCAGCACTCGCGCCACCTCGTCGAAACTGACCTCCGTACACCCTCTCTTTCTCTCTCTATATCTATCTGCTTTTTAAAATTATCTTGAAGTTGAAATTGAACTGATTGTGATGATTCTGGTTTAATTAGTTGATTTTGAGTGTGCGGATGTTAGGGTTTTAGTTAGACACTTTGCTGTTTACGATTATTTTGAAATTGTGAATTGTGT
Source organism: Litchi chinensis (assembly GCA_019925255.1). NCBI lineage: Eukaryota > Viridiplantae > Streptophyta > Magnoliopsida > Sapindales > Sapindaceae > Litchi > Litchi chinensis. Next base: position 2,927,443 of record CM034464.1, on the reverse strand, counting down.
GAGCTGGATTCTTTTTTGATTTGTTGAATTTTTGTTTTGTTGTGGTTTGTAATGATTTCGAGTTGGTGTATATTAGGTTATTAGGTTTGAATTGGACTGGAAATGTAATGAAATGCTGTTTAGGGTGTTGAAATGAATTTTTATATGGAGTATAAACTGTGTAGGTTGGATAGTGGAAATGGAATTTATTAGGTTGTTGTAAAATTGACTGGATTGTAGTTTATGTCACCTGGTTTAATGTTATGACTGTGCGGATGTAAGGTTGTTAATGAAACGGTATTTATGATATTGAAGTGAATGTGAACTGTGTAGGGCTGGATTGTGGTTTTGATCAGTAGAGTTTAGTGCTGGTGTTGTGAATTGGGTGGAATGTAGTGGGTGTGGATTTTGGTTTGGTTTTGTGGTATTATGTTTCGAATGTCTGAATATGGGCTTGTTAATGAAACGCCTTTTAGAATATTGAAAGGAATGATTGTAATGAATGCGGATTGTGTAAGCTCGATTGTGGTTAAATGTTTCGAATGTGACAATTGTCAGGTTAACATGTGTTTCTGGTTTTTGTTTAGTTTTTGAATCTAATGCATAATTTGCATGTCAGTTGTGTTATGATTTTGTAAGTGATTCTAGTTTGTGTATTGGGTATCTGAAACAGCAATTCAGACGAGGTTGCAGATGGCGATGGAGGTAAGGGACAGTTTAGAGATTGCCCACACAGCAGAATACTTGAATTTCCTCAAATGCTACTTTCGAGCATTCTCGGTGATTCTCTTACAAATTACAAAGCCACAGTTCACGGACAATCCTGAGCACAAACTGAGAAACATAGTTGTGGAGATCCTTAATCGTCTTCCTCACAGTGAAGTTCTTCGCCCCTTTGTTCAGGATCTATTGAAGGTTGCAATGCAGGTTTTAACTACTGATAATGAAGAGAATGGTCTGATTTGCATTCGTATTATCTTTGATCTCCTTAGAAATTTTAGGCCTACATTAGAAACTGAGGTTCAACCATTCTTAGACTTTGTATGCAAGATATACCAGAACTTTAGAGTGACAGTTAGTCATTTCTTTGAGAGTGGAGCAGTGGGGATGGAAGATGTTATTAAGCCTATGGATGCTTCTTCAGACCAGGGGATTAGTGGCACTGGATATGCTGGGATGGGGCAGCTTAATCCAAGTACCCGATCATTTAAGATTATAACAGAGTCTCCACTTGTGGTCATGTTTTTATTTCAGTTGTACAGTCGGCTTGTGCAAACCAATATTCCTCACTTGTTGCCTTTGATGGTTGCTGCTATATCTGTTCCGGGGCCAGAAAAGGTTCCTCCGCATATGAAGGGTCACTTTATTGAGCTTAAAGGTGCACAGGTTAAGGTGAGTATTTTTGTTCTTGATGTTGTTTATTACAGCTGTTCTATGGGCCACACTAAAATTTTTGTATGCGGTGATGCCTGAATAGATAAGGGTATGGCTAGGTTGTTTGCACATCTAGACGGAGTGTGGTTGGGAGAAATTGTTTAGTTTGCTTGAAATACTAAGATTGTATCAATTAGCTCACAGAATTCATGCTATTTTTATTAAGTATTGGACCTAAAAATTATGTCTTTTAGCAAGGCTCTGCTTGAGGGACTCCCTAACCTAATCTGCCTAAAGGTTATATATGTAATTCTACCTTTGTTGTCATCTTCTCATTTTTTTTTTTGAATTTATGGAGAAGCCCTTAGCTTTCAGTCTGTCAAAATCTCATAGGATATGTATTATATATTATTTGTGCTAGTGGCGGAGGGGAGTTAATGTTTTCAACAATAGTCAATAAAGCAGTCAGAAGATCCAAAGATACTTCAAGTTCAAACACTCTTGTTTTTCTCCTCTGAAGTGCTCAAAAGGTGTCCTATTGATGCCCACCTTCTAAGCCTGCTTATTTTCACACAAGTGGGGTGTTTGGGTATAAAGAGAAATGTATTCTTGACCAATCACATAAGGTGGCGCACCTGGATGGTAGAGTGATGTAGCCATTGGATATTTAGATGCTATCTAAGGTTCAATCACCAGCTATGCATATAAAGTGAGAAAAACTACTGATATACTAGAATGCTAGCTGTATGCAGTCATCAACTTTATTCATTTAATCTTCTCAATAGATTGTTTACTGATTTTCTTTCTTTGCTGTTGCAGACGGTTTCTTTTTTAACTTATCTGTTGAAGAGTTTTGCTGATTATATTAGGCCTCATGAAGAAAGTATATGCAAAAGCATTGTAAATTTGCTTGTTACGTGTTCGGACTCTGTATCTATTAGAAAGGTAATATTGTCTTGTGATTTAATTTGCTCTTAGCTTGGTCCTTTTACTCCCTCAATATTGAGATTTTAATTTATGTAGATGTTGGATGCAGGAATTGTTAGTAGCACTAAAACATGTTTTAGGGACAGATTTTAAGAGGGGCTTATTTCCGTTGATTGACACACTACTGGAAGAGAGGTAAACCTCAAACTGTCGAGATGTGATTTGAAATGTTGTCTGTCAATTGCAAGAACTGGCAACAAGACTGCAACCTCTTAATTATTAACTAAAAGAAATGATAAGTAATCTGTCAAAAAGTGGCGGAAGAGAAAAAAGTTAAAACTGATGATGCATGCTGAAGTTTCCTAAAGAAATATAAGAGAATGTCAGAGGAAGAACTCCTGGTGTATTTTTATAACAAAAATAAATGTTTGATTGATTAGCCAGAACTTTAATTTATTTTGAAGAGTGAATTTTAATGTTTCAGTTTGTTCTGCAATTGATCCAAACCACTGTATAGCCCACAAATGTTGACGACTTTGAAAGGGCATGCAAATTCCTGCCAATGCAATGTTGTTACAATTTTATATATTTATATATTTATTGCAATGAGTTATATTACTAGAAGTACTAAACAATTGACTGATGGTATGCTTATTCCTTAATTTACACCACTTTAGGGTTCTTGTTGGAACGGGGCGGGCGTGCTTCGAGACTTTAAGGCCATTGGCATACAGTTTACTTGCAGAGATTGTCCATCATGTTCGAACAGATCTCTCTTTGTCACAGGTTTTGCTTTTTATGAAACTTCTGTTTTCTTCTTTTTTAGATGACAATTTTTCTGTGTTCTTTATGCTTATGATTAAGCCATTAGTAATGACTTACATGGTGGTGGTGTTGTGGTTTCATTTATATTATATGTCTTTTGTTGCAATTTTTATTGTTACTGTGGTTTGTGTGGCTGTTTTGTCCTTTGGTCAATTTTCTTCTTGATATTATGTGGTTATCTCATATCTTTCACTTCACGTGTATTTGGGAGTGTAATCATTGGCCCTCTCTATCTCTCTCAAACATCTCAAAAAGACTTGGAATGTGACTGCGACACTCTGTTCGATTCTCATGTGCTTTTGAGTCTTGTGCCAATCATTAAAGACTTGGTGTGGACTGTTTGATTGTTTGATTTAAAATTATGTTAAGGGTGTGCCATTTCTGCAGTCCTTATGGTCCTTTGTATTCTTACCTGTCTGTCTGGTCTTCTACTTTTCAATTATTTATGCTGAGTTTTTAAGTACTCAGGTGTGATCTTTTGCTGCCAAAAGTGTTTTATCAGCAGGGTTGTTATTGCCTTCTGTTATCACAATGCCGACAAACTTGTATTCTTGTGTTGCAGTTATCACGGATCATCTACTTGTTCTCAAGTAACATGCATGATGCTTCATTGTCACTCAGTATTCATACTACTTGTGCTCGACTGATGTTGAATCTGGTGAATATGCTAACTCTATTATGAAATAGTTCTATATTATATGGTTCCCTGTTGACTCCAATTCATTTAAGATTTCTTTGACATATAGGTTGAACCGATTTTTGAGAAAGGTGTAGACCAGCAATCTATGGATGAAGCACGTATTCTGTTGGTATGAGTTTTAAATTGATTGGTGTGAGATAACCTTTGACTTCTATAATCAATGGAGCTTTATTACATTTATTTGCGAGTGACACATGTTTTCCTCTAGGGTCGTATATTGGATGCTTTTGTTGGGAAATTCAGTACCTTTAAGTGTACCATTCCGCAGGTAATCTGTCATTGATATATGAGTTTCCATTTGGACTGAATTGATACTCATCCTATAATTACTGCTTAGTGATACATGATTTTCTAGTTCAATCTTGAGCTATTTTCAGAAGGAACTAATTCTGGTGAATTACATGACCTTGTTTTCCTCTTAAAGAGTTTACTTCCTATAAGTTTCTTAACTGTGCCTTTAATGATTTATTTCTTGTGGGGCACAGGTGACACACCCTAACCTGAAAGTGAAGATATGAATTAACATACTATCAATTAACCACTAAAAATCCAAGAAAAAAAAAAGTATTTATAAATAAATACAACTATCAAAGTTCTTAACCAAATTAAGTTTCTAAGAATCTTTAAATGACATATAGGTTTATTTCCTGAGGAACCAAGAACCACTGTTGAAATGCCAATCCATCCTATCTGTTATGAGAATCTCAGTCATTTGAAATTACAACATACTAAGTGAGTTTGAAAACTCAGTAAGCATACTAAACGGTGATAATTTTTTTCAACATAACATATATAAAATGAATATACATTTCACAAATATAAAAACTATAAATTTCAGATTCATAATCAGATTTATCAAATTAGAAACTTATCAAATATCAAAATAGATTTTTAGGTTCCTTTTATGCTTTGCTACATAGTAGAATTTTTATAACACATAATAGAGCCAAAGTCACCTATCGATAACTAATGTATATAGGGCAAATGCAAGTGAGAAATTAATTTTAAAAAAACAAGACACTTATGTCTGAAGGTAAGAGCCAGATTCTCATTGTGATCATCAACGAGTCCTCCCACTTGCATTGATTCATCTACACACGAATGTGAAGACTCATTAGTCCCTAGGGTACCTCAGAGACACTTCCCATATAACCACATATACATAACAAATCACATATCACATAAGGTTCATATATATAATAGAGTTACCTACTAATAGTAAAGACTAAAGAATAAATATAAGCCTAGACAAAACATTATTTAATGGTACCATTTAATCACATATTTTCATAGAATAATATTTTCTAAACATAATTTCGAAAACATACATATTGTTATGATTCCAGTTTTGAAAATAGCTTAGTATACTTTTCCAACAAATTCAAAGTAAATAAACTCTTCACGAACTAAACGATCCAAACCTTAGCCTAAATTAATACAATCACATATAAATCGCACTCAAAATATTGTCTTAGGACTGAAATTAGGGTTTTTGAACAATCCCCTTAATCGAAAACCTAAAATTAGAGCTAACCAATGCTGTTTTGAAATTTGTATAGTTTTGTTTATGATTTTTGGTAAATTGTAAACAATCTGAAAAATTATGAAATTTCTAAAAACATGCTGCACATACATATCTAACACCATAAGAATTTTCGAAATTAAAAAAAATCCAGAAGTGCCCTAACCAAATATTTTCTCTAAAGTATTTTGGTCTGTCTTTCAGTAGATAGCTCAGAATATGCTTCAATTTAGAATTTTTTGAATATTCTATAGACCTCCGTTTCAATTAAAATTTTGTAGAAGTAAAATAGACTTATTTTAGTTATTTAAGAGTCAAAAATAAAATTTTGATAGGAAAATAACACAAATATGTATTTTTAAAATGTTTCGTATTCAAATTTACACATGTTGTCTGGTGCTAGACAAATTCAACACTTCGAATAAGAAAATCATAATTTTTAAAACACGACTTAAAAAATTCTAAGATTTTACAATGTAATACCTAATATGTTTATAAACAATTGTATAAAATTTAAGAATTTTCGGAGAAGTAAAACTTAATAAAACATGTTTCGTAGCCAAACCATGTGCAGAATATTACAAAAATTCATCACTCTTTTCTCAGAGAGAAAATTCTATATAAAAACTCATATACTTATGATATTTTTATAAAACTAACTTTATTTGAAAGATCAGAAGGTTTAATTTTCAAAATAAAAACTCATAATATCAAAATCAAACGCGCACACAACTTATAATTTTCGAAGTAGGCATTGGTTGGTCTATATTTACCTAAATTTTATAAACCAACACTACTGTAAAAAGAAATTAATATACCTAGGGTTTTTTTTTCTTCCTAAACAATCTTGATCAAAGAATGAATTCTCTGAGTGTTTAAATAAACTACATAAAAGAAGAATACGATAACAAACCTTGTAAAGTCTTCTTGATTTTCAAACTAAATTTTGTTTCAAAGAATCTTGTAGGAGTTATTTGTCAAGAGCAATAAAATCTTTTCTTTTTGAAAAGAAGTTTTGTGTTGAGCGTTTAATGAAGAAGGGAAAGGGTTTTTATAGAGTGTAGTTTCCTATTCTTATCAAATCACTTTACCCTTTTTAATTTAAATAAAATAGATTTAAAGGTTTAATCTAATTAGAAAACCTTATAAAATACTATTCCTTTGGGCATATTCTTTTGAAGATTTCAAAGACTATTCCTAATTTCTCATTCTTCTTAACTGGAAGGCGGTTGTTCATTAAGTTTTTTTTTGCTTTAGTTTTTGGTTGTCTTGTTTGTGGACCTTTGGTTCATGGTTGTTTTTGCTTTGTTTATTTTGATAAAGTTTTGTTTCCTATCCAAAAAAAAAAAAAAAAAAAAAACTTATCAAATACAAATTCTTTAAAATATAATTCTTAAAAATTTAGATTTTTTTTTTAATAAAAATAATTAATTTAGTTTTACTTAAACACTTAGGAAATAATTTGGGTGTTACAACAGGTCTTGCAATGTGGCCCTGGTTGAACTAGTCTAAAAAAATGACTCTATATGGGCATTTTGTTGAGCAAAGTGTTTATGGTTTGCTTTTATGTTAACGTATAGAGTTTTTTGGGGCTTTTGAGTGGTTTATGTTTGGAGACATTAATAATGATCAACTTATACATTTTGGCGCTTTTTTTTTTTTTTTTTTTTTTTGGTGCTTGTTAAGTACCCTCTTTTCTGTAAAAGATGGTATCCGTTTTATTATGTTTCACAATAGAAATGGGATATATCTATATATCCCATTTTATTACTTTTTTTTTTTTTGTGGCTTTATATATATATATATATATATATAAAACTTATATGGTCAATGCTTCCTAATTTTTAAATTGTTAGTACCACCAATTAAATTCATTAATTGTATTCGCTCTCTTAAAAAAAAAAATCTGTCCTATTCAATTCAAATACAATCGATGCATTTGATTGGTGAGTCTAACAATTTAAAAGTTAGGATGTATTAACCATAGAAACTCTATGTGTGTGTGTGTATCGGGTAAGTGTTGGTGAATCCCAAAATAGTCTGGGACACTTGGCAACTTAGCTTGGCAAAATGCAATTTACAGATTTGTATATCTGCTTATTTGATTGGATACCAGCTCTTTTGTGTCCCCTTCACATTTTAGATATTGATTTCTCTAATATTTTATTAATACAACTTTATGATAGAGCTCGTGTTCTTTTGGGAGTTCCTTTTTTGACTTGTAAAGCTCTGCAAAGCTTTTGGTCTTAAAGATTAAACTATAGTATAGAAACTTTATTTTGCTTGAAAAGTGAATGTATATTTGGAAAATTAAATTTTCTGTGGTCCTTTCTGTAAGTTGGCAGGTATTATCTGGTTTATGATTCGAAGGTTATTGAGCTCTCTGAAAACCTCAAAATAATTATGACATTATTGTATTGTTATGTTTGGAAGATACCTCTGAATATGAGTGTTTGACTATCTATTTTGCCCCCTCTGTTCATTTCTGAGGAACTTCTCTATTGGCTAGGCTTTTTATTGGGTTTATTTTCCCTGTTTGCTTGCTATCAAAATTTTTTTTCCCTGTTTGCTGACATTTATATTTTTCCTTTTTGGTTTAGCTGTTGGAGGAGGCTGAGGAGGGAAAAGGTCATGCTAATTTGAGATCAAAGCTTGAACTCCCAGTGCAGGTTAGCAAATTTATATTTGGTTTATTGTTGTATGTATGAATGTTATGATGTATGTATTTTGTGACAGCAATCTGACCAACAGTTCCTCAGTATTAACTATTTTTGACCATTATATTTTTTATTTCTTGATTAATAAGTTCGTCTAATTATTAAACTCTACTCCTGAAGTACTGTTATCTGTTGCTGTATTGATATGACTTAATTATAGAAGCTTAGTTTGTAGTATGGGAAGTGGATTGATGCTCCATCTGTTGGGAAGAAACCTAAAAGAATTCGATTGTTTTGGTGTAATTGTTTGGATTTCAATTTAATTCATATTTATTTACTGTTGTGTTATGTGTGGCATTGATTCTATTGTTTTGTCTAATTGGTACCCTTTTTCTATTCTTAGAGCATCAAATTATCTTTCTTGGCACCTGTTTTTCTAACACCAGACACATTGCCTTGTTGCAGGCAGTTTTAAATGTGCAAACCCCCGTCGAACATTCCAAAGAAGTCAGTGATTGTAAGAATTTAATTAAGACCTTGGTCATGGGTAATTATCCCTACCATCTTTGTTTTTATTTCTCTTTTATTGAATACAGTGGAATAATTATTAGTAGAGTTCCTTAAATCTGTGATGCCTACTCCACTAGTTTATCTGCCTTTTAATTCTGTGTTCTGTGTTAGTTTTTAAGCCGAAACTAATCAATCTTTGGGTGGTGCATCCAGGAATGAAGACTATCATTTGGAGTATCACTCATGCACATTTGCCGCGATCACAGGTTTTATTTCTATTCTCTAATTGTTATCGTTATTAACAGTAGCTTGATCACTATGTCACATTTTCACTTGTTTAGGTTTCTCCTTCTACCCATGGAACCCACCAACAGGTGCTTGTTCCGTCGTCATCTAATTTACCAGCACCTCAAGCTTTCAAAGGGATGAGAGAAGATGAGGTATCATGCATAAGATGATCACTTCTATTATGGTTCTTTTTGCAGATTAGCATTTCTTGACTTGGACTTTCAGCAGGTGTGGAAAGCCTCTGGTGTTTTAAAGAGTGGTGTGCACTGCTTAGCCCTCTACAAGGAGAAGGATGAGGAGAGAGAGATGCTTCATCTCTTTTCCCAGATTTTGGCTATTATGGAACCTCGGGATCTAATGGACATGTTCTCATTGTGTATGCCTGAGCTTTTTGAGTGCATGATTTCCAGCACTCAGCTGGTCCATATATTTTCTACCCTTTTGCAGACCACTAAAGTATATAAGCATTTTGCAGATGTTTTGGTTAATTTTTTTGTTAACAGTAAACTTGATGTTTTGAAAAATCCGGATTCACCTGCAGCAAAACTGGTATTGCATCTCTTTCGGTATGTATTTGGTGCAGTTGCTAAAGCGCCAGCAGATTTTGAACGTATATTGCAACCTCATGTACCGGTTATAATGGAGGTTTGCATGAGAAATGCTACAGAAGTAGAAAAGCCTCTTGGATATTTGCAACTTCTTCGTACAATGTTTAGAGCGCTCTCTGGATGCAAATTTGAACTCTTATTGCGTGACTTGATTCCAATTTTACAACCCTGCCTAAATATGCTTTTAGCAATGCTTGAGGGTCCAATGGGGGAAGACATGAGAGACCTCTTGCTGGAGCTGTGCTTGACCTTGCCTGGACGTTTAAGCTCGTTGTTACCATACCTTCCTCGTCTGATGAAGCCTCTTGTTTTGTGTCTCAAAGGAAGTGATGATCTAGTGAGCTTAGCTTTAAGAACGCTGGAGTTTTGGGTAGATAGTTTGAATCCTGATTTTCTAGAACCCAGTATGGCTAATGTAATGTCAGAGGTGATTTTAGCCTTGTGGTCTCACCTGCGGCCTGCACCCTATCCTTGGGGTGGAAAAGCATTACAGCTTCTTGGCAAGTTAGGTGGTCGGAACAGAAGATTTCTCAAGGAGCCCCTTGCACTTGAATGCAAGGAGAACCCAGAGCATGGGCTGCGCTTGATTCTTACATTTGAGCCGTCAACCCCATTTTTGGTTCCATTGGATCGATGCATAAATCTTGCTGTAGCAGCTGTCATGCATAATAACTGTGGCATGGATGCTTTCTATCGAAAGCAGGCATTAAAATTCATTCGTGTTTGCTTGGCTTCTCAGCTTAATTTGCCTGGAAATTTCACTGATGAGGGATATACACCCCGACAGTTGTCATCCTTGTTAGTTTCTACAGTTGATACATCTTGGTGCAAGTCCGAGTCATCTGATATGAAGGTTAGTTGTATATAGGACTCTGTTGCCAAAAGTTGTATATGATATACTGACTTGGTGAATGTATAGCACACTATATGCATGCATGGGCAACTCACATTCTTTGTTGTCTTAAGTCTCAATGTGTATGAATTGTTATGACAAACATAATGAGAATGTCTGCCTGGTTTTGCACCTCCCTTTTTAGCTTTCTGTATTCAGGTCTTGCATGCCCTTCTAGTAATGCATGGGCAGGGCCAGCAACGTTTTGATTCTTACAATATTTCATATAAAAAAGATGTTTATTGCTAAATATTCTATTACATACTGGGGATTATTGCAACACAAGACATAGGACCTATTCATGATACACTTTTATGGGCCCACACTTACTAAAAGCCTCAATAAAACTTTTGAAAGTACTTACTATGCTTTTTTATGCCTTTATGTTCTAATTTAGTCTGTTTGTGTTTTTTCTTTCCTCTAGTCTGGCTTATTTTGTGGGTTTTTGGCCAAGCACTTTAAAAATGTGCGTAGCATTAAAAATCTTGTGGCCTGATGGATAATTTGCTTATTGTTATTATTGCAGGCTGATTTAGGTGTGAAGACAAAGACCCAACTTATGGCTGAGAAGTCGGTTTTCAAGATTTTGTTAATGACTGTCATTGCTGCAAGTGCAGAACCAGATCTCAATGACCCCAAGGATGATTTTGTTGTCAACATTTGCCACCATTTTGCAATGATATTTCACATTGAGTATATCTCAACTAATGCTACAAATCCAACTGCTGGACTTGGGGGTCCAACAAATGTGAACGTCAGTTCCAGGTCAAAAAGTAGCGGCACTACTAACCTAAAAGAGTTGGACCCTTTAATTTTTTTAGATGCCTTGGTTGATGTGCTGACAGATGAGAATAGAGTCCATGCTAAAGCTGCTCTTACTGCTTTAAATGTATTTGCTGAAACGCTATTGTTTCTTGCTCGCTCAAAACATGCTGACGTGTTGATGTCAAGAGGAGGCCCAGGCACGCCTATGATTGTATCCAGTCCATCGATGAATCCTGTATATTCACCACCCCCTAGCGTTCGTATACCAGTCTTTGAGCAACTTCTGCCACGTCTTTTGCATTGTTGCTATGGAAGTACTTGGCAAGCACAAATGGGAGGTGTTATGGGACTTGGTGCATTGGTGGGAAAGGTCACTGTTGAGACTTTGTGCCTTTTCCAAGTAAAAATTGTCCGGGGTCTGGTTTATGTTCTTAAAAAGCTCCCTATTTATGCTAGCAAAGAGCAGGAAGAGACAAGTCAGGTTCTAACTCAGGTTCTTCGTGTGGTGAATAATGTGGATGAAGCTAACAGTGAGCCACGCAAGCAAAGCTTTCAAGGAGTAGTTGAGTTTCTTGCTTCGGAGTTATTCAATGCTAATGCATCGATTATTGTGAGAAAGAATGTGCAGTCATGTTTGCAACTTTTGGCCAGTCGGACTGGCAGTGAGGTATCTGAGCTGCTCGAGCGTTTGTATCATCCTTTAATTCAGCCTCTATTAATGCGACCGCTCCGGTTAAAGACTGTTGACCAACAGGTATTTTTTGTTTGCAATTGTTGGCTATGTAATTTGTCAGTTTTCTTCGCTAACTTTACTGGGTTGCTTATAGGTTGGAACTGTCACAGCTTTGAATTTCTGTTTAGCCTTGAGGCCTCCTCTTCTGAAGTTGAGCCAAGAATTAGTGAACTTTCTTCAAGAAGCATTGCAAATAGCTGAGGCTGATGAAACTGTGTGGGTTGTAAAGTTTATGAACCCCAAAGTGGCTACATCCTTAAATAAGCTCAGAACGGCTTGCATTGAGCTTCTCTGTACTACAATGGCATGGACAGACTTCAAAGTGGCAACTTATGCTGAGCTGCGGGCCAAGATCATTTCCATGTTTTTTAAGTCTTTGACATGTAGGACGCCAGAAATTGTTGCTGTTGCAAAAGAAGGATTACGACAGGTTTGTTGAGCTTCTATAATCATCGTGTAATTGATTTTGACATTAATATTTATATGTGATGTGCAGTTGTATCATTGAATGCTTGTTATCTATAAATTTCATATCTGTTTATGCATACAGTTGACATCATACATGATAAAACTGATTGTAACTAGCCAATCATACCACATATTAACTTGTTAACATGCATATCTATACGATGCACCACAATCCAAGTAACTTTGGACTTTCATCTGGGATAATAGTAAAATGCAGTCTCTGAGTAATGGTGCCCTTTCTACTTGATGTTTCTACATGTAAACTTTATAAGGATATTGTTATTGTCAACAAAACGTCAGTTACTATGAATAGATTGATCATACAATGGATTGCCCAATTCATGAGGTGTCATTTTAAATTCTTCTCTTTTGCCTGTTTCTTTTGATATATAAAGTTGTCCATTTATTTGCAATTTAAGAGATTTATTATCCGTTCTGATATAGTTTATCTTATCAGGTTATTAATCAACAAAGGATGCCAAAAGAACTTCTACAGAACAGCCTCAGGCCTATATTAGTCAACTTGGCACATACCAAGAATCTCAGCATGCCTCTTTTGCAAGGTCTGGCCCGCCTGCTTGAACTTTTGTCCAATTGGTTTAATGTTACCTTGGGTGGTAAGTTGTTAGAGCACCTTAAAAAATGGTTGGAACCAGAAAAACTTGCTCAGAGTCAGAAATCATGGAAGGCTGGTGAAGAGCCAAAAATTGCTGCAGGTAATGCATCTAATCTATGACTAGTTACAGTTGAAGTTGTGTGACACATGTATAGATGTATATGCATTGAAATATTACATTGATTTTTTCTTTTACTGTGCAGCTATCATCGAACTTTTTCACTTGCTTCCCCAAGCTGCATCAAAATTTCTCGATGAACTAGTAACTTTGACAATCGATTTAGAAGGGGCTCTTCCCCCAGCACAGGTCTACAGTGAAATTAATAGTCCATATCGCCTTCCGCTCACAAAATTTTTAAATCGATATGCCGCACTTGCTGTTGATTATTTTCTTACTCGATTGAATGAACCAAAATACTTTAGGCGGTAAGCTTAAGATGTTGGGTTGAATTTTCTAGCATTATTGTTACACATATTACTCAGGTTACTAATAACTCGGCTTTATCCCCACCCTTTCCTCTTTTGTAATGTTCAGGTTTATGTATATAATAAGATCAGATGCTGGCCAACCTTTGAGAGATGAACTTGCAAAGTCTCCGCAAAAAATACTTGCGAGTGCCTTTCCTGATTTTCTACCAAAATCGGATGCAACAGCAGCTCCTGGATCTTTAACTCCACCAGCTACTTTATTGGGTGATGATGGCCTTCCTGCTCCTCCACCTGATAGTTCAAATTTACAATCTGCATCCCCTGCTGCAGCATCAGATGCCTATTTTCAGGGCCTTGCACTAGTTAAAACATTGGTCAAATTGATACCTGGTTGGTTGCAGAATAACCGTATTGTGTTTGATACCTTGGTACTTCTTTGGAAATCACCAGCCAGAATATCTCGCTTGCATAATGAACAAGAGCTGAACTTAGTGCAGGTATGTTCTTTTACTATTCAAGTTTTATTTATTTGAGATGTACGCTATGAGTTTCCACTATTTATTTATCTTTTGTATTTTAATATTTGTAAGTTGATGTGGTTCTTGGATTTTGTCTAATTATGATTTCTCATCTGCAGGTGAAAGAAAGTAAATGGCTTGTCAAATGCTTCTTGAATTACCTGCGACATGACAAAACAGAAGTGAATGTTCTCTTTGATATCCTTTCCATCTTCCTGTCCCATACTCGCATTGATTTTACTTTCTTGAAGGAGTTTTATATTATTGAGGTAATATATTTTTGCAGGTATCTGTACTTCAGTTTCACTAGTTTTGATTTAATGTTTTATTGTCTATGTGGTTTTAATTTTAACAAATTTTCATCCTTTCTTTTAGGTTGCTGAAGGCTATCCACCCGGCATGAAGAGAGCACTTCTCTTGCATTTCTTAAACCTTTTCCAGTCTAAACAACTTGCCCATGATCACTTGGTGGTGGTCATGCAAATGCTGATTCTTCCAATGCTAGCTCATGCCTTCCAGAATGGCCAAAGTTGGGAGGTGGTTGATCCAAGTATCATAAAAACAATCGTTGACAAACTTCTAGATCCTCCAGAAGAGGTGATCACTCAAATGTGCCAGTTCAATTCATTTGTTCTGCAGTCTTGTAGCATTTTTGCTATTCAGATTTACTTAATATTGTTCCTTAATATTTGATTATGTCTTATGTTTTAATGATAGTATTTTATACTTTTTTTCCCATAGGTTTCTGCTGAGTATGATGAGCCACTTAGGATAGAACTTTTGCAACTTGCGACATTGCTTCTTAAGTATCTCCAGAATGATCTTGTTCATCATAGGAAAGAACTGATTAAGTTTGGTTGGAATCATCTCAAACGGGAAGATAGTGCCAGTAAACAATGGGCGTTTGTCAATGTTTGCCACTTCTTGGAGGCCTATCAGGCCCCTGAGAAGATTATTCTCCAGGTGATTTCACAGCTAATGCATGGATGAATGGTGTTTTAAATTTGATATCTGGTTTATTATCTTCCATTTCTAATATAGCCCTGTTGTAAATTTTTTTTATGACACCAGCAAAGTGATGTAAGATAGGAAAATAAAGAAAGAGAATAGAGAAGAGAAATGATGAAAGGAGTGGGAGAAATCAGAACAGAAAGAGAAGAACTGCTAAGGGAGAAAAATAGAGAAGAAATGGTTATGGGGAGAAAAATAGAATGGGTGAAAAAGAGTAGATGAAGTTGTTCATCAATCAACTCTCTAGGAAACAAATAATGTAAACGCCTACCGCCTACTTATAGGCCTTTGTACCCAATGAAATAAATAGATAGATGATAAGAAATAAATGACATAAAGGCCGGTAATAGGGAGTAAAGTAATCCAACATACACAGAAAGGAAAACATTAACCAAATTACTGGATTGATAATAAAATTCCTTTTATATGTCTTATGCTTGTTCTACATTAATTTGTTATTTGACATCAATTCTGAAATGCTACAAATTTTTTCTTGTTCTCTATGATTTTCATTGCTGGTCTGTATTGGAGTAGTATTGACATTTATATTTGGTACATGTGATTTCTAATGTGTTGTGATATAGTTTAACAGTTCAGTCAACTACCACAAGTATTTATGATAATTTTATATGTCATCTCTGGTTAAGTATTTACTTGTTCTGGAATAGTTTATTCTTTTAGCGTGAGTTCATTCATGCTCTTAGACAAGCATTTTGTGTGTGTGTGTGTGTGTGCATTAGTTCACTTGATAAGTATGTAACACAATTACTTTCATTATTGTATTCATCAATGATATAGAATATATGCTAATGTGGATTTGCATATCTAGGTTTTTGTTGCTCTTCTTAGAACTTGCCAACCAGAGAATAAAATGTTGGTCAAGCAAGCCCTTGATATACTAATGCCAGCCTTACCAAAAAGGTTGCCTCCTGGGGAATCTCGAATGCCGATTTGGATAAGATACACTAAAAAGATCCTGGTTGAGGAAGGTCACTCAATACCTAATTTGATTCACATTTTCCAGCTCATAGTGCGTCATTCGGATCTCTTCTACAGCTGCAGAGCACAATTTGTACCTCAGATGGTGAATTCTCTTAGTCGCCTTGGATTGCCCTACAATACTGCAGCAGAAAACAGGCGCCTCGCCATTGATCTTGCTGGTTTGGTGGTTAGTTGGGAAAGGCAAAGGCAAAATGAAATGAAAGTGGTGACTGATGGTGATGTTCCCAGCCAAATGACCGACGGATTTAATCCTGGCTCTGCTGTTACTGACTCTAAAAGACCAGTTGATGGATCTACATTCCCTGAAGATCCTAGTAAGCGAGTTAAAGTAGAAGCTGGTCTTCAACCCCTGTGTGTCATGTCTCCTGGTGGTGCCTCATCAATCCCCAACATAGAAACCCCTGGATCTGCTGGCCAACCTGATGAAGAATTCAAGCCAAATGCTGCCATGGAAGAAATGATTATCAATTTTCTGATAAGGGTAAGGCGTTCTTTCACTTTTCGCTTTCATATGTCAGTAAGATCTATTTAAGTTGTGTGTTTACAATCTGGTGACTTGTGCTTCCTGGTTATAATTTGCATATAAATACTACATATTGTGTCATATGATGATTTGCTTGACTTTTTCCTTCCGGAAGTTAAAGATTTAGTTTTCTTGTATCAGTACAGTCATTAAAATTATTAATAAACCAGTTTTATCATGCATTTACACCTGTACTTATTGTTCTAAGATCTGACAGAAGTTCTTTCACTTTTGGATTACTGATTTTTCATTTGCAATATCACTGTAGTGTGCTTTAATTATTGATGGATATCACAATTTTAACAATAACTTACCACTAATATGATCAGTGCCACCAGAAAGTGAAAAAGCACATCTGAAAGAGAGGTTACCATGTAGATGGTGTTAAATTTGATCACTTCTTTTTCTTGATATGTGAAATTTAATTATACAGTATTTGCTATATATGTTTTATCACTGTTATTTTGTGTGCCAAGGATCACCATTATCACTTTTTCAGCTTTTTATACGTGATCTAGCCACATTTCTGTGGGGAAAGTTATATTTTCCCTCGTATCTTGGGTTTGGCTGTGTCATGGAGTATGTGATGACAGATAGCCCTTTTCTTGACAATCTGAAAACAGGTTGCCTTGGTCATAGAGCCTAAGGACAAGGAAGCAAGTGTCATGTACAAACAAGCATTGGATCTACTTTCACAAGCTTTGGAAGTGTGGCCAAACGCCAATGTCAAGTTTAATTATTTGGAAAGGTTGTTGAGCAGTATGCAACCAAATCAGTCGAAGGACCCTTCCACAGCTCTTGCACAGGGGTTGGATGTCATGAACAAGATTCTAGAGAAGCAGCCACATTTGTTCATCAAAAATAACATCCAACAGATTTCTCAGGTTTGTTCCTGTGCAGTAGGGTTATGATTTTTCCTGAGTATGTCTCTGATGACCTTAATTTTCTCATTTATTGTGGCTATGTTTTTATCAGATTCTTGAACTTTGTTTCAAGAATAAAATGTTAGATGCTGGGAAGTCATTGTGTGCCTTATTGAAGATGGTCTTTGTCGCTTTCCCTCTAGATGCACCGAGTACCACACCTGAAATAAAAGCTTTGTATACGAAGGTTGATGGCCTTATACAGAAGCACATAAGTATTGTTACAGCTCCTCAGATATCGGGTGAAGATAACTCTTCTAATTCAATTAGCTTTGTGCTGCTTGTCATTAAAACCTTGACAGAGGTTCAGAAAAACATCATTGATCCTGTCATCTTGGTCCGTATCCTTCAACGCCTGACACGAGATACAGGATCTTCTGCAGGTTCTCATCCAAGACAAGTATGTCAATGCTACCTTTGCGCACATGCACACACAAACACACATGTTGATAATATTACTCTCCTGTGCAGTCAACCTTTATCTTCTGGGGTTCATAAAAAATTGTGGTTGTTGAATGCAACCCAGTGGCAGCCTCAGCAGTCGACCGTTGAGGCTGACTACACCTGAGAATTTTCTTTACATACATTGTGGTTGGATTTTTTAACACTGCTGTTTGACCTAAAGAACTGGCTCTTCTGTGCATCGGTGAAATTAAGTTTCCTTTTTGAGTCAAGACAAGTTGATAGGAGTGTCATATTAGTTAAATTATCGTCATGGTCCTGCAGAATGGATTAGGTTACTGGTTCGTTGATTTTCATGGCATTTTCCAATTATCAACGAATATCACATTATTGTTGGAAGGGCATTAAAGGGTTGCACCTTTTACCTTTAAGTTGATAATATGTTAGTAAGTCAGTATCCTAGATATAATTATGGTCCAATTCTTATTGTTAGACCTAGCATGGCATATTCATCTCCTTGTAATTTAAATATAGATTTGTTATTATCGGTCACTTGATACAGTGTCATGTGTTTTGTTGCTTTTAAGCTTGGTCCACTTGAGGAAGTTTATCATGTTTTCAAGTCAATATTAGATGCTTTGAATCACTTTCTCCTTACTACTATAGTTGGTATGGCTCTAGATATGCTTCTTTAATTGTATTTTCTTGAATCTCATTAAGCAAGATCTCACCTTCTCATCTAGGGTCAGCGCACTGATCAAGATTCTGCTGTCACATCTTCCCGTCAAGGTGCTGATGTTGGAGCTGTCATCACTAATCTAAAATCTGTTTTAAAGCTTATAAGCGAAAAGGTCATGCTTGTGGCAGAGTGCAAACGATCAATTACTCAAACCTTGAATGCCCTGCTTTCAGAGAAAGGTACTGATCCTAGTGTGCTTCTTTGCATACTTGATGTGCTAAAAGGGTGGATAGAAGATGATTTCAGCAAACCTGGCACTCCAGCCTCATCTAGTGCTTTTCTCTCTCCTAAAGAAATAGTGTCTTTTCTTCAAAAGCTTTCACAGGTTGACAAGGAAAACTTTTCCCCCAGTGCCCTGGAAGATTGGGACAAGAAATATCTTCAACTTCTTTATGGAATTTGTGCAGATTCTAATAAGTAGGTGCTTTGCTTTGTGTTCATTTGCATTATGTTTTGATCAGCATGCCAATAATCTGTTTTGGTTGACTTTCAGATATCCTCTGGCCCTACGTCAAGAGGTGTTTCAGAAGGTGGAAAGACATTTCATGCTTGGTCTACGAGCAAAGGATCCTGAAATGAGGATGAAATTTTTCTCACTATATCATGAATCTCTTGGGAAAACATTGTTCACAAGGCTGCAGTACATTATCCAATTTCAGGACTGGGAAGCATTAAGTGATGTATTCTGGCTCAAACAGGGTCTTGATCTTCTTCTAGCAATATTAGTTGAGGATAAACCTATTACACTTGCTCCAAACACTGCAAGGCTTTTGCCACTTGTTGCTTCAGGTTCTCTTCCAGATAGTTCAGGAACACAGCTCCAAATTGCAGATGTTCCAGAGGGTTCTGATGAAGCTCTTTTAACTTTTGAAGGCCTTGTTCAGAAGCATGCACATTTTTTGAATGAAATGAGCAAACTTCAGGTTAATTATTTTATTTACCTCAGAGGATCTTATATATGCTGCAACATACCTAATAAGTTCAAATAGTTTTCTTTTTCACATTGCTTACTGTGTCTTACTTTTCCTTCTTATTCTATGTTATCTGAAAAGATACATTATCTTAATAATTGGTCACTTCTACTTGATTATCTGCTTTGTACTTCTTTCTGGTGTTCCATGTCAGTTCCTGGTGGTAACAGCTTGTATGGGGTTTTTTTTTGTAATTTTCTTTTTCCTGTTTATTTCAGTTGCATATTTTCTGTTACATTTAGAATTGACCCTTTTTCTCTCTTACAGGTGGCCGATCTAATCATACCATTAAGGGAGGTGGCTCACACTGATGCAAATGTTGCATATCACTTATGGGTGTTGGTATTTCCCATTGTTTGGGTGACTTTACTCAAAGAAGAACAGGTGGCTTTAGCTAAACCATTGATTACACTTCTATCAAAAGATTATCATAAGAAGCAGCAAGGAAACAGACCAAATGTTGTGCAAGCACTTCTGGAAGGGCTTCAGTTGAGCCAACCCCAGCCGCGAATACCAAGTGAAATAATTAAATACATAGGAAAAACTTACAATGCATGGCACACTGCATTGGCTCTGCTTGAAAGTCACGTAATGTTGTTCATGAATGACACAAAGTGCTCGGAGTGTCTAGCAGAGCTTTATCGTTTACTCAATGAAGAAGATATGAGGTGTGGGTTGTGGAAAAAAAGGTCAATCACTGCAGAAACCAGGGCTGGACTTTCACTTGTTCAGCATGGTTACTGGCAACATGCTCAAAGTCTCTTTTACCAAGCTATGGTTAAGGCAACACAAGGCACATATAACAACACTGTACCAAAAGCTGAGATGTGTCTTTGGGAAGAGCAATGGCTTTACTGTGCTACTCAACTTAGCCAGTGGGATGCATTAGTGGATTTTGGAAAGAGTATTGAGAATTATGAAATCCTACTTGATAGCCTTTGGAAATTGCCTGATTGGGCATATTTGAAGGATCATGTAATCCCTAAGGCACAAGTTGAAGAAACACCTAAACTTCGTTTAATCCAATCCTTTTTTGCCCTTCATGACAGAAGTACAAATGCTGTAGGGGATGCTGAAAGTATCGTTGGAAAAGGTGTTGATCTTGCTCTAGAACAGTGGTGGCAATTGCCTGAAATGTCCGTTCATTCCAGGATTCCTCTTTTGCAGCAATTCCAACAGCTAGTTGAAGTTCAAGAATCTGCTAGAATTCTAGTGGACATTGCCAATGGTAACAAGCTTGCTGCCAATCCTGTTGGTGTACATGGTAATCTTTATGCAGACCTGAAAGACATCCTGGAAACTTGGAGGCTGCGAACTCCAAATGAATGGGATAATATGTCTGTTTGGTGTGATTTGCTGCAGTGGAGGAATGAAATATACAATTCTGTGATAGAAGCATTCAAGGATTTTGTAACCACAAATCCCCAGCTTCATCATCTTGGTTATCGAGATAAAGCATGGAATGTCAATAAGCTTGCTCGCATTGCTCGTAAGCAAGGCCTTTATGATGTCTGTGTGACGATACTAGAAAAGATGTATGGCCATTCAACCATGGAAGTGCAGGTATTTGTTTCTTTGTCCATCACTTGGCATCACACAAACACATTCCGTAGCCTTACAGTATTAATTACATTAAGCAACATCTTCAGTTCCTAACAAGCTAATTAATTATATTTTTAGTATTTACTATTGTTATGATGAAAACTTCATAGTATTATAGTTAGACTAGAAGTCTTATTGCCCGTGGTTTTTAGAAAAAAGAGAACTGCTTCTGTTTTTATTCAACTTAACTTTCTTAATCAGAAAGTTGTTTATTTATACAACCTAATCTCATCACAAAAGCTAAGAGATATCTTCCCATTTAAAAGAGAAGTTTATCTACAAAGTTTATCTCAAAAAACAGATAAAACATAGTTACCTAAACTGAGAGTTTTGATAACAACAAACTGTCTCTTTATTCTCCTAACAATCAGCTAACATCTAGCTACTGTCATAATTCTCAACACCCCCCCCCCCCCCCCCCCCCCCCCCAAGCTGGGTCATATATATTGACCATGCCCAGCTTGGAGCTCAATTTTTCGAAAATTACTCTTGGTAGAGCCTTTGAAGTATGTCGGCAGTCTGTTCTGATGTTGGTATGTAGTCCAGACTTAGAACTCCTCCTTCAATCTTCTCTTTTATAAAATGTTGATCAATTTCAACATGTTTCGTTCTGTCATGATGGACTGGGTCTTGTGCCACACAGCAACTTGGTTGGACCTGTGATGTTTACTTTTAACTCATTCATCAGTCTTACAAAGTCCATGTGCAATGGCTCTCAGCTCTGCCTCTGCAGTACTTGTAGAAACGACAGCTTGTTTCTTACTCCTCCAGGTGACTAGATTACCCCAAACGAATGTACAATATCCAGAAGTGGACCTACGGTCTACTGCTGAACTTGCCCAATCAGCATCTGACATAATCTCAAGCCTTCGATCAGTTCCCTCCTTGAAAAACAACCCTTTTCCTGGTGTTATCTTCGGATATTTCAGTATTCTAAATGCTCCATTCATGTGTTCTTCTGTTGGGTTGTTCATAAACTGACTTATGGAGCTAAGCTTATATCTGGCCTTGTGTGAGAGAGATAAATCAAGCATCCAACCAGCCTCTGAAATCTTCCCTTGTCTACAGGTGCACTATCTTTCATAGTCCCTAACTTCATTGTAGAATCCATGGCAGTTTCTGCTGGCTTGCTGTCAACCATCCCAGTTTCCTTCAACAAATCCAATGTATACTTCCTCTGCTTGCTATTTCCATACCCCAGAAGTATCTCAAATTCCCTAAATCCTTAATCTCGAACTCCTTTGTGAGATAACCTTTCAATTTGTGAATTTCCTCCTCAAAATTACCTGTTTGAACAATATCATCAACGTAAACTATAAGGAGAGTAAGTTTACCATTTGAAGAGTGCTTGACGAAGAGGGTATGGTCTGATTGGCATTAAGAGAAACCAAACTTCCTCACAGCTTTTGTAAACCTGTCGAACCATGCTCTAGGGGACCGTATTAGTCGGTAGAGTGATTTCTAAAGTCTGCATACTGCCTTTGGACTGTTCTGCTCTTCACACCTGGGAGGAACTTCCATATACACTTTCTCTGTCAGATTACCATTTAAGAATGCATTCTTTACATCAAGTTGATGTAAAGATCAGTCCAAATTCGCTGCCAATGACAAAAGGACTTGTATTGAGTTTAGTTTCGCTACTGGTGCAAATGTTTCTTGATAGTCAATGCCATAGGATTGTGTATACCCTTTGGCAACTAAACGAGTCTTTTATCAATCAATGCTCCCATCAGCCTTATGTTTGATTGTAAATACCCATTCACAACCCACCAGTTTTTTGCCTATAGGAAGCTCGATTATGTCCCATGTACCATTCTTCCTTAAGGCTTTAATTTCTTCATCAATGTAAGCCTTCCATTCAGGTATTTCCGTAGCTTCTTGCACTGTTTTTGGTACTTGTGCTTCTAATATATTGGCAGTAAAAGCTCTAAAATTGGAGGACAATCTATCATAGGAGACATACTTACTTGTAGGATAAAGAGGCCGTGGTCTGCAATCTCTTACCCCTTTCCTTAATGCAATAGGTAAATCCTCATTTGAATCACCGTCTTTACCTTCCTGCACAGGTTCCATCTCCTGGCTATCATCTAGTGTGTCTTTCTGGTCAGGTTCTTGAACTGCTGGTATAGATTCTTGACTTGATTTGAGATATTCCAAGGCTTCTATTTCCTTTTTCTTTATTTCTCCTAGTACAGACAATCATCTCTGGTTTATCTATGTTTGAGGTAGTCAAATCTGGTCCAGGTTTGGTTGTTTTAGAGGTATCACTTGACACACATGACTGATCTTTGTATGGTTTCTGGTTCAGTAGGAATCTGGTTTGACAAGGGTTCTTGACACAAAGATTGATCACTAGGAAGATAAAAAATGTCAAAAATTGAATAAGGATTTGTTTCAGCTGACTTAAACTCAACACACTTATCATTTTCTGGTTGTTGGGTGTAAAAATGTTTGTTCTTCATGAAGGTTACATCCATTGTGACATAAAACCTCTTAGTTATGGAAGAATAAAATTTATAACCTTTTTGGGTAACTGAGTAACCCAAGAAAATACACCTAACTGACCTAGGATCCAATTTGCTTCTAAACTGAGAGTGAACATGAACAAAGGCTGTACAACCAAAAACTTAGGTAGGAATGTGAGAAATAACTCTCACTTTGGTTTCGTTTGTATCTTATTCCTTCTCTTCAATAAAGTTTCGTTTACTATCAAAAATGTGAGAAATAACTCGACTTGAAGGATAAAATTTTCTTAAAACTTGACAAGGAGTTTGAAAGTTTATGATCCTGGATGGTGGCCTATTAATGAGATAAGTTGCTGTGAGACAACTTCTCCCCAAAATTTTTTTGGAACATTTGAGGAAAACATTAATGCTCTAGCTGCTTATAAAAGATGCCTATTTTTTCTTTTTGCGACCCCATTCTGTTGAGGAATATCCACACACAAGCTATAATAAATAATTCCTTCAACGGATAGATAGTCATTTAATGATGAGCTAAAAAATTCTTTGGCATTGTCTGTTCTCAAAATTTGAATTTTTTTCTTGGAATTGTGTTTTTATCATGTTATTAAAATGCTTGAAAATTTTGTCAACTTTATTGTGAATTAACCTAGTGTGATCATCTATGAATGACACAAACTATTTTGATCTTGTGGTGTTGTTGATCCTAGAAGGTCCCCAAACATCACTGTGAATTATTGTGAAGAGTTTTGATGGTTTGTAAGGTTGAATAGAATATGAATTTCGAGAGTGTTTTGGACAATTCACAAATCTCACATTGGAATAAATTTGGATTTTTATTATCAAACAAGAAAGAAAATAGCCTTCTTAAGTACAAGAAATTAGGATGTCCCAATCTAAAATGCCATAGCATTACAACATCAGCTTATTATTCCTAACATGACGACTAGATTAACTCTTGAACCCTAAAAACACTTGCTGAATAAGACCGTCTAACTAGAGAATTATTGCTCATAAGGAAGTATAGCCCTGAATGCAACTCAGAACTGCCAATCCTCTTTCCAGTGTCGAAGTCCTGAAAAACATAGTATGTAAGGAAAAACTTAGTCACACAATTTAGTTCTTTTGATATTTTGCTAATAGACAGTAGATTATAATTGAGGTTAGGAACAAATGAGACTGAGTTAAGGGTTATATATCTTGTGACCCTTACGAATCCAGTTCCTGCCACTTTTGATGGTGAACCATCGGCTATTTTTACCTTGAAATTTTCAGTGCGAGGGCTGTAAGAATTGAACAAGGATGCATCGTCAGTCATATGGTCAGATGCCCCTGAATCTATAATCCATGACATATCTCTGTGTTTTTTAGTATTCAAAGCATAAGAGAAGGTACCTTTTTACGCCATTGAACCAGCACCAATTACTGTCTCACCAGCAGACCCACTGGCAGTAGTTTGCGCAATTAACTTCTGCAATAAATCCACCAAGTCTTAGCTTGCTGGAACCAGATTAACTGAAATACGACCCTCTGCATTTGCTTCTAGATTTCCACTAGTTTCCTGGCTATTTTGAAATTGATTTGGCTTCCAATTTGGTGGTTTTCCATGAATTTGCCAACATTTTTCTTTGATGTGGCCTAGTGATCACACCACGGTTTCCCCTTTCTTGGTCTGTTATCACTTGCAGTGTATTGATTTCCATGAACCACTAATGCTGATCCTTCTGTGCCACAGTCAGCCTTGTTCTGAGTCCCCAACATTAATCTCCTTCTGCTCTCTTCTCGTTTAACTTCTTAAAAAACACCTCTGATTTTTTGTAGTGGCTTGAGACTCAAAATCCTTCCACGAACCTCATCGAAACTTTGGTTGAAACTAAACAAGAACTTGTAGATCTTGTTTCTTCAATTACTTCTCTGTGCAGCGCACCATTTTCTGCGCACTTCCAATTGAGTTGTTTATACATATCCACTTGCTGCCACACCCTTGTAAGAGTGTTGTAATACTGTGTCACTATCATCTCACTGCGTCGTAGTACTGTGTTACTATCATCTCACCGTGTCGTAAGTCATGAATCATGTTCTTTACACTGGCTATCTCAGCCCTGTTATCGCTGTGAGAATACGTTTCCTTAGCGGCCTCCCAAATCTCCGTGCTGTTTCATAGAGAAGAAAATTCTCACTTATGTCATTGATCGGTAAATTTGTGAGCCAAGACATAACCATGCTATTGTCAGCATCCCACTTCTTGAATCCTGAATCTCCTGTCGCAGGGGCTAGCAATGCACCAGTCAAATACTCCATTTTTCCTTTACCTTCCACAAACATTTTCATAGATAGGGACCTAGATGTAGTTATTTCTGTTGAGTTTATGACTTGTTACACTCATAATGGGTAGATGAGGATGATTGCTATTTTCAGATCCTCTTTCAGAACCTCGTCCATTGTTTGAAGAATTTGGTTCTGGATTTGAGGAGATTTCTGAGGGAGAGCTTGGGGAAGCCATATTGTGCTTTGTCATTCAATGCGGTACTGCTCTGATACCATAAGGTTTTTAAGAAAAAAGAGAACTGCTTCTGTTTTTATTCAACTCAACTTTCTTAATCAGAAAGTTGTTTATTTATGCAACCTAATCTCATCACAAAAGCTAAGAGATATCTTCTCATTTAAAAGAGAAGTTTATCTACAAAGTTTATCTCAAAAAACAGATAAAACATAGTTACCTAAACTGAGAGTTTTGATAACAACAAACTGTCTCTTTATTCTCCTAACAATCAGCTAACATCTAGCTATTGTCATAATTCTCAACATTACCTAACTTAAACTGGCTTGAACTGTGAATACTCTTGTAAGCCTGTGACTAATTGCTTGAGGTGGCATTCTGAATGTATCTCATTGGTTTTTTTCTTGCGTATTGTAGGAGGCCTTCGTTAAAATAAGAGAACAGGCAAAAGCTTATCTTGAAATGAAGGGGGAACTTACTAGCGGGCTAAATTTGATCAACAGCACAAATCTGGAATATTTCCAAGTGAAACACAAGGCGGAGATATTCCGTCTCAAGGGGGATTTTCTGTTAAAGTTAGGAGACTCTGAAGGAGCTAATCTTGCATATTCGAATGCTATCAGCCTTTTCAAAAATTTACCGAAAGGGTGGATAAGCTGGGGAAATTATTGTGACATGGTAATCATTTTATCTGGCTTTTCATGCTGCCAATATTATGCACAACTCCACTCAATATTAATCTACTATTTGATTTTACAGGCTTACGAAAACTCAAATGAAGAAATTTGGTTAGAATACGCTGTTAGCTGCTTCCTTCAAGGTATTAAACTTGGTGTTTCTAATTCAAGAAGCCATCTAGCTCGTGTTCTGTATCTTCTCAGCTTTGACACTCCCAATGAGGCAGTGGGTAGGGCATTTGATAAGTACTTGGATCAAATACCCCATTGGGTTTGGCTTTCTTGGATACCACAGCTACTACTTTCATTGCAGAGGACAGAAGCACCTCATAGCAAACTTGTTCTACTAAAAGTGGCTACTGTGTATCCGCAGGTTTTTTTTTTTTTTCTTTAATTTATTTTTTAACTTTTGATATGTGTACTCTGAATTTTCATCTTAATTCTGAATATATCCTTATGTTCAAATATCAGGCTCTGTATTACTGGCTACGCACATATTTGCTTGAACGCCGAGATGTTGCAAATAAATCTGAGCTAAGCAGAATGGCGATGCAAAGGATGCAGCAAAATGTCTCTGCTGCGGGTGCTGGTTCTCTTGGCTTGGCTGATGGAAATGCAAGAGTACAGAGTCATGGTGGGGGCACTTTATCTTCAGACAGCCAAATTCATCATGGTACTCCATCTGGTGGAATTGGAACTCACGATGCTGGTAGTTCTCATGGGCAAGAGCCTGAAAGGCCAACCTCTGCAGAAAGCGGTGTGCACACAAGCAGCGATCAATCTCTGCAGCAAACTATCAATGACGGTGGGCAGAGTGCATTGAGGCGTAATGGTGCTGTGGGAATGGCAGCAGCTCATGCGGTAAATGCTTTTGATTCTGCAAAGGACATAATGGAAACCCTCAGAAGCAAGCACTCTAATTTGGCTAGTGAACTTGAGGTGACAACTTTGAGCCCCAATTTCTTGTTCTACTTGAATGATGATACATTTATTATTTAGTGGATGTTATACTACAATAACATCAAATATTACCATCTCTAAAATAAAAAAAATTGTTGGTTGCAGAGTTTGTTGACAGAAATCGGTTCAAGGTTTGTAACCCTGCCAGAGGAAAGACTTCTGGCAGTTGTTAATGCTCTGCTGCACCGCTGCTACAAGTATCCTACGGCAACTACTGCAGAGGTTCCCCCATCCCTCAAGAAGGAGCTCTCCGGTGTTTGTAGGGCATGCTTCTCTGCAGATGCTGTGAACAAGCATGTTGATTTCGTGAGAGAGTACAAGCAGGATTTTGAGGGTGATCTTGATCCAGAAAGTACAGCTACTTTTCCTGGCACACTTGCTGAACTGACTGAGAGATTGAAACATTGGAAAAATGTTCTCCAAAGTAACGTTGAGGACAGGTTTCCTGCTGTATTGAAACTTGAAGAAGAAAGCAAGGTGTTACGTGATTTCCATGTGGTTGATGTAGAGATTCCAGGACAGTATTTTTGTGATCAGGTGATTGAATCTTGGAGTTTGGCTCAACTGTAATTTTCTATATCAAGATAAATAACTAAAAAAATGAAGCTGCAAGTTGCTCTCTTCTCTCTTATCATCGTTAGTGGAGTATTATGCGTTTCCTATTAGTTTCTGTCATAATGAAAATTCTCTATCGAACTTTTCAGGAAATTGCACCGGACCACACAGTGAAGCTGGACAGGGTTGGAGCTGATATTCCAATCGTGCGAAGACATGGAAGCAGTTTCCGACGTCTGACTTTGATAGGCTCTGATGGCTCTCAGCGGCATTTTATTGTTCAGACGTCTTTGACCCCCAATGCTAGAAGTGATGAACGTATACTTCAGCTTTTTAGGGTTTTGAACCAAATGTTTGATAAGCACAAGGAATCAAGACGCCGCCACATATCTATTCACACACCAATTATCATTCCTGTTTGGTCCCAGGTGCTTGTCTCTCGCATTTCATGTATCTATTCGGTTTACTTTCTCTGTTTCCTTTTTTTTTTTTTTTTGTTCTCTCTCTTAATAACTGAACATGTGGGAATTGAAGTATCATATGGGAAATCTTTTATTCATTCGACTGTATTCGTTAGGTGCTGATTTGTACATAGCTTGCATTTGAAGGGTAGATTATAAAGCCTATGACACCTATTAATTATAATTTGATTGTTCCATGAACAGGTTCGCATGGTGGAAGACGATCTGATGTATAGCACCTTCCTTGAGGTGTACGAGAACCATTGCGCAAGAAATGACCGAGAGGCGGATCAGCCCATTACCTATTTTAAGGAGCAATTAAACCAAGCTTTATCTGTCCAAATCTTGCCTGAAGCTGTTGTAGATCTCCGTCTTCAAGCTTATAATGAGATAACAAAAAATCTCGTGACAGAAGGCATATTTTCGCAGTACATGTACAAGACTCTCCCAAGTGGCAACCATATGTGGGCTTTCAAAAAGCAATTTGCCATCCAATTGGCGCTTTCAAGTTTCATGTCTTTCATGCTCCAGATTGGTGGGAGGTCCCCGAACAAGATTTTATTCGCTAAGAACACCGGGAAGATATTCCAGACGGATTTTCACCCTGCATACGATTTTAATGGAATGATAGAGTTCAATGAACCTGTGCCTTTCCGATTGACAAGGAACATGCAAGCATTTTTCTCTCATTTTGGTGTCGAAGGCCTTGTCGTATCTGCAATGTGTGCGGCAGCACAAGCTCTGGTTTCACCAAAAGTAAGTTTTACTTAAAAATATTAAGACGCTCCATTGATCAACACACGAATAAAGGCATTGATTTAATTCTCTATTTTTTTTTCTCTTGCTTTATATATTGCAGCAAAGTGAGCATATACGGTATCAATTAGCCATGTTTTTCCGTGATGAGCTGCTGTCGTGGTCGTGGAGGAGACCACTGGGGATGTCAATGACGCCTGCTGGTGGAGTGGGAAATACTAATACTCTCGAGTTCAAGCACAAGGTTAACGCCAATGTGGAGAGCACTATTGCCCGTATCAACGGAGTAGCTCCTCAGTATTCCGAAGAGGTGAAAACTTCCCCGACATTGTCTTAAAATCTTTGTGTTATAAGTTAGCACGTATGTGGTACTTAATTCTCATGTCGTGTTTCTTTCAGGATGAGAACGCGGTGGATCCTCCACAGTCCGTGCAGAGAGGCATAACGGAGTTGGTTGAGGCTGCCTTGACTCCGAGGAACTTGTGCATGATGGATCCAACGTGGCATCCCTGGTTTTAACATAAATTAGCAGTTTTTTTTCCCCCTTTTTAATCCAATTTTGTATATATCAATGATGGATTCATGGACATGCATATATATATATGTGTGTGTGTGTGTGTGTACATGAATTACATCTAATTCTGGAAATGGCTGATGGTTAATATTTTTGATGGGTCAATTTGATAGCAACAAGTTAAGAATTCTATTTCAAGTAAATTTAGCTACAAGGTACCGGTTGAGATTGTATTAATGATAATAACTGGATTTTGTTAATATGTCCCGGTCAAGATTGTTAGGGATTGAAAAATTGAAAACAGCAAATATATTGAAGGTTACATGTATCATCTACTAATAACATGATCTAATTGATCGAATGATGTATGTTTTTAGAGTTCTATCAATTAGATTAGAAGCCTCCTGAAATTTGTCTAAATTAAAAATTATTTACGTGGTTTGGATTAGTAGAAATTGATTTTTTGGATATGTATATTCTTCTATACTGACAAGTGATGCATTTGAATAGAATACCTAGTCCATGCAACACTAGTTTTTCTACTCTTGCAAGACTACATAGACATTAATCCCCCTAGGCAAAAACAAAGGTATGTAAAGATGAAATTGTTGCTTATTTTTACTGATTCCTGTGCTGCCATTTTTACATCAAATCTTGATATTTGACTACAAATATTATTATAATATGTTTTTGATGAACTACTGATGTGCCCTGTCAAAGCTTCTCGTTTTTGAAAAATTCCAAATTATGCTTCCGAAAATCCACATGCCAAATTAAGTACAGCAGTGCTTACCACCTGTAGAGTTCTCAGCTATACAGAGTGAGACAGTGAATTTGTACTGTGCATCAAGCTTTTTGGGTGATTGCTTTCTTGGTTCACCTTCACAGCTCACATTTTCTCATCAGTTCTTCCAATGTATAAAGCTAAAATCCAAGAGTACTTAGGCAATAAATATCAAACAAGTACTTTTCCGGCTTGTTCACATGTTTTTAAAAGCATACCACTGGGTAACAATGATAATAATAGTTATATTTTTTTTAAAAAAGACAACCATAATTATAGAATCTGATTTTACTCATTAAATGTAAGTTTGAACCATCTGAATTCAAGTGTATGGTATGGCTCTGATTTGATCAAAGGTGTTGCTTCCCACCAACCAACCTTGAAAATAAGTTGATTCAACTTGGTTATTAATTAACTAACTTCAAAAGTCTTGAGTTGGCTTGGCCTTTTTATTGAAGAAAACGGCACCGCAGTCTAGGTGGAAAGATTTCTTCTGATATTTAAAGCGTTTTTTGCAGGTTTTATTGCAGATTTCCCAAAAAAGAATATGTCATTTTCTTCTCAAAGATTTCTTATTCTCGACTTCGTTCAATGCAATGGACCAACTTTAATCCTTTATAATTACAATATAAGCCATACTTTTCAGAAAAAAATATAAATAATTTTCTTCTAATATTTGAAGATTTCTTATCATTTACTTACTCCAATGTAATGGACCACCTTTAATCTTTTACATTTACAATATAAATCATACTTTAAAAAAAAAATGTCATTTTTTGTTTTTTTGATATTTGAAGATCTTTAATCAAATGCAATAGACCACCTTTAATCCTATACATTTATAATAAAGTCATACTGTCGAAAAAAATAATATAAGTTATTTTCATTTGATATTTGAAAATTTGATTTAATAGAATGTAATGGACTGCTTTTAGTCCTTTACATTTACAATATAAGTCATACTTTCCAAAAATGAATATAAGTCATTTTCTTTCCATGTTAAAGATTTCTTCTCATTCTTGATTTAATTGAATGTAATAGATCACCTTTAGTCTTTTACATTTACAATATAAGTTATATTTTTAAAAAATGATTTAAGTTATTTTCTTTCTATGTTTAAATATTTATTCTCATTCTTAACCTAGTCGAATGGAATGGATTGTCGTTAGCCCTTTATATTTATAATGTAATTCATACTTTCCAAAAAAGAATATAAGTCATTTTGTTTCAATATGTTTCTTATCATTCTTAGCTTAATCGGATGCAATGAATCACCTTTAATCTTTTATATTTACAATATAAATTATACTTTCCAAAAGAGAATAAAAATAATTTTGTTCTGATATTTAAAAAATTATTTTTATTTTTGACAATGCAGTAGGCCATCTTTAATACTTTACACTTAATTTTTTTTTTTTTAATTGACTTTTGGTCATATACGTCATTCTCTTTATTGACTTTCGGCCACAACATTAGGGAAACTTAGCACCATTTAACAAGAAATCCTACTACCCAAAAATAAAATAAAAAATCAGCTTTTCTTGTATGCAGTGCAGCAGCATCTCCAAGAGCAATCCAAGACAAAATTTTTGTTGCTTGAGCTTGTGCTATCTTATCTATAGCTTTTTTGGGAAGTGGGAGTTTTCCAGCTGCTTACGCCAATCAATCATACATACATATATATATATATATATATATATGTGTCCATCAAAAAGCTACTCATGACCGAAAGGGCTTTCGAGTTCCGACTTTCACCGTCCCACTTTTTCTCATTCTCTGTTCTCTCCCACATTATATTATTAGTTCTTGATTGATTATTGAAGACATCATGGAAGGGAAATCATGGTGTACATTGTTTATATTACTTTTCGTTCAAATTGTGAGGTTGGTTTCCGCAACAAGCAGGCCTTTTCATGGCAGTTTTGTTGTTCATCAATCTTCGAGTAATCATCATATCTTAAACCTTTTAGCCCTTTTTTCTTCCGCTTGCAGTGACTTTATTAGTGATTTTCATATCGAAGCTTATTCATGTATTTTTTTTTTCTTCTGTTGGACATAGCCATGCATTATTCTCAGTGAAAACGGCTTTTCAGAAGTGAAAAGCTCTTGCCACCTTTCTGAAAAGCCCTTTTCAGTAAAGTGCTTCTCCTTCGCAGTGCCTAATTGATCACTTTTTTGTTTGCTTATTATTTCATAGCTGTAAATAAGTACACAGTTAAAAAAGATTTGTTATAGTGTTGTATATATTTTAATTTTGACAACTTTTTTCCAGCAAAAAACCTTCTTTTTCACTTAAGTGCTTCTTCTCCAAAGTGCTTTTACTCTCTTTCTCTCTCTCTCCCTCTGAGCAATATCTTACAAACTCTCTGTACTAATCACACCTTAATTGCAGGCCAGCTCAGTCAACAGCCTTTACCACCAGTGACCTCACCACCAGATTTTACCTCTAAACAGGTCTCTCCCTCTCTCTCTTTCTCTCTCTCTCTCTCTCTCTCTCTCTCTCTCTATATATATATTATTTATAAAGAGATTTGGTTATTACTAGACTAGTTATATATGCGACCACCACTAAAATTAATACTTCTTTCTTTAATGTTACAATTTGACCCTTTAAAACATTTATTTATATGTTCACTTATTTTCTCTTTGAAGGGCTTCAATTTGAAGAAGAAAATGATCAATGAAGAAGGACAAGAAGAAGATTCAAAAGGGTTGTTGTTGGCAAGCAAAATGGGGTCAAGTCCACCAAGTTGTGAGCACAAGTGCTATGGGTGCACACCATGTGAGGCCATTCAAGTCCCCTCCACCACAAACAGCAAAAAGCACACCCATTTTGGTGTTGAGTATGCAAATTATGAGCCTGAGGGTTGGAAATGCAAGTGTGGCCCTTCCTTTTACAGCCCATGAATCATCACCGTAAATAATTTAAAAAAAAAAAAAAAAACAATGCAAACATCTAGTATTTATCTCTACATATTTTTCTTTTCTTCTTTTTTCATTGTACAAAAACCCAGATTGGACTTAGCAGAAATGTTATAATTAGGAAAGTAAACGTGTTTTGAGTTATTTACCTACTGTAACTGTAATGAAAATTTTTTAAGTGTGGACGTCTTTTAGATATTAAATTTTAAACCCTTTGTTATATGATTGATGATATGAATTTATTTTATTTTATTTTTAATTACGAATAGTATCTTAAACCAAATATTATATAAGATTTCTATGTTAGCTATGGCTACAAGCCTAAACTTACTTAAATATTTCTAGAGACTATCATCATCCAATTAATTAAAATATAATAATTAACAGATAAATAATTTATATCTATTTTAAATTCGTAAATATTAAATTTATGATACTAATTGTTAAAATTTACGAAGTTTAGAAGTAAATTCTTTACGTGTAATCGTATTGTAATCTATGTAGCAATACATGTTAACTTCTGAAAAACTGAATCCTACCTATATATTATTATATCTGATGATAATAAAATTAGTATCTTAATTATGAATATATGACATATCGGTCATTTCATACTTGTACACTAAAAATAAAATAAGTCAACTGGCTGCTGGCGCAGTGGTAGCGCCAGCAGCCAGCCCTGCCTCCCTTTGTAAGGGGGCAGGGTTCCACACCCCTATATGTATAAATATTAAATAATATAATAATCTATATAATAATAATAATAATAATAATATATAATAGTATTTAGTCCCCACCAATTGTGTGGGTAACTCTCCTACTCTAGTGTGGATCTTCCCTCCCACCTTCGTGTGGGTAGTAGTCTTCCAATTGGGAGTAGTCTCCCGAACCGTGTCACTAGTGTCCTATCTCGGTTGGTCCCGGATATCTCCTGAGTCTGTCCCAGATACAATTTATGTATTAAAAAAAAAAAAAACTAAAAATAAAATAAGAGAATGAAAAGAAAACAAAGGAAGTTATATTCTAAAATGACCAAGACACCCTCTAGTTTAACCAAAAAACCACCAACTTTGTCACACAGACGTATAAATAGCTTTCAGCACCACCAAATTCTCTCCTACAGTTACACTTCCAATTAAAATGGCTAACGTCTCTGTCTCTGATGTAAGCTTCTGATCTCTACATTTCTTTCAATTACAATTTATAATAGTCATTGTTTTTTCTTGTTCTTTTTTTTATTTTTTATGATTCAACAGCATTGATTCTGTTTGTAATCCTATCAAGTCAAACTTACCATTAAAATGAGTTCAATGTGATATTATTAGCTGTTAATGAATTTGAGAGATGGCTCGGGTTTTGTTTCTTCTGTATCTATGTATGTTGTTTGGTTATAGAGAAAAATGTAGATAAAATTAAGTGAAAAAAAAAAAAAACACATTCAAATGCATTTGTAACATAGGATATAAAACTTGGTTATTTTAGATCAAGAGTAACATAGGATATAAAACTTGGGATTGATTTTTGTCAATTGTTTGAATATGGTCATTTTTGTATGTGACATTCTTTTTGAGATCTGATCTCAATTGTCTCTGCTTTGTTTACTTTGATTTATGCATATGTTGTGTTTTGTTAATTTGGTTTTATATTGTGCTAGAGGTTTTATTTTCTCAGCAACCAAATAGAGGTCGATTGTATATAACTCATATTCGTTTTGTGTTGCGAAGTTTCAATAGAAATTATGTGTAGATTTTTTTTTGCTTTAATTTGCATACGTATATACAAATTTATATACATATACAAATTTACTGCTTAATTTATTTATTTTTATTGAGTTCTTGTAACTTTTGTTAAATCAAATAAACAAAGTTTTCAATCACAATTTTGGTTATATACAATTTAAATTGCGAAAATGACTTGGTCTTGATAATATATTCTACATAATGTGGATGATTGCTTTGATTGCATAAGTTTAAACAGCATAATGTGCATGCAGTGTTCTACTTTGCAACTACAATGATTAATGCGATGTCTCTCCGAGTCATGAAATTTTGTAATTTTGTGATCGATGATTTTTTATAACATTTGGCTGACTGGTTACAGTTTTGGTTCATACAACAATGTTGGATTGGTTTGTGAAAGATTCAATGGCTTGTACAGTTCTAATAATGAGGAATGTTTCAATGTTTCCATAGGGTTGCTGCCCTACAGTGAAGAACATTCTTCTTCTAGATTCCGATGGGAAACGTGTAGCAGTCAGGTATTATTCGGATGAATGGCCAACAAATGGTGCTAAATTAGCTTTCGAGAAAAACGTGTTCATCAAGACTTTGAAGACAAATGCTCGGATGGAAGGTATGCTAGCTGCCTAAATTTTGAAGAACTGTGTATTTTGAGATCCAAACATGATTGTAACTTTGAAAGGTCAAGCATTCGGAGACTTTATTACGTTCCAGGTTTTCCTATACAGAACTTAGAATTGCTCCCAAATCTATCTTATCTATATCTTATAGAGCTTTTCCTGGTGGAGTTTCATAATTGCATTGGATGTCTCAGGCTTATTGCCCTGAATGTGGAAATGTAAGTAGGTAGCCTAGCATAGCCTTGCAGGATACGATATTCATATTTTGCTGAGGACTAAATTTTTTGCTGATTATCCTAGACGAGGAAGAGGTGTAATATTTCACTTCATTATTTCATGAGCACATATAGGTTCCGGACATTGATGTGTTTTGTGTCTGTGCAATGTGAAATTATGGTCGATTTTGTGTATTGACACATTTTTTACAACTATATGCAGCGGAGATTGCAATGTTAAATGACAGCATTGTTGTATATAAGTTCGTTCAGGACCTGCACTTCTTTGTGACTGGAAATATCGAAGAAAATGAACTTCTCTTATCTTCTGTTCTTCAGGGGTTGTTTGATGCAGTCACTCTACTCCTCAGGTATTTCTGGTCACTGCTCCAACCTCGGTTTCTCAATTGTGATCTTAATTGTTTTGCCTTTTTTAATTCTATGCCTTTTATTCTTGCTTTTTCATGAGGTAGGAACAATGTTGACAAAAGGGAGGCTCTTGAGAACCTAGATTTAATCTTCTTATGCTTTGATGAGATCGTTGATCGAGGGTATGCAATATGGTTTCCAAACTCAAATGCATTTATATTATGTTGTGACGGTCGTTTAAAGCCAAAAGCTAACTTCTAAATGTCATGCCAAATAGACCCTTAGTTTTTTTTTTTTTATTATATTTATCTGCTTTTGGTTCGTTTATGCTGTTATTAAATTATTCATTTGTTTTTATTTTTGCAGGATCATACTTGAAACAGATGCCAGTGTCATTGCAGGAAAGGTAGCAATCCACAACATGGATGGTGATTCACCCTTGGCTGAACAGGTGATGTGATAATTATATGAAGAGATGTATAAATAATTGCTGTTGATTACATTAAAGTGAGAGGTAGAGATGAAATTATCAAATTCTTCAAACTTGCCATTGGATTAAGACACACAAGCCAATACTAATTCCACTGTCAAAACCATCAACTTTCTCTGTTTAGGGTATGGCTTAAACACTAATGGATTTGGGTTATTTTGAAATTCATTAGAATTTTATCTTTGAATCTGTCGAAACCCTTTTGAGTAGGGGAGGTGCGATGAATTTATAATTCACACCGAATTTTTTTTTTTTTTTAAGCTTCTATTCTTAAAGGATGACTAAATAACTCTCCTCTATGAAATGAACATAGAACCTGTATATATCATTGTTTTTAGGTAAACTCTCCTTGATAAAATGAGCATAGAACATGT
The DNA here is from genome assembly GCA_019925255.1 of Litchi chinensis. Classification (NCBI taxonomy): domain Eukaryota; kingdom Viridiplantae; phylum Streptophyta; class Magnoliopsida; order Sapindales; family Sapindaceae; genus Litchi; species Litchi chinensis. The sequence goes on along the minus strand of CM034464.1, from coordinate 2,890,061 downwards.
ATATCTCATTGTCCTACTTACATGCTTCCAGTGAAATTAATCTCCATCCAGCTAGATAAATCTAGTAGTTAAAATTTTAACATTCAGACATCTGCACCTGATCATTTTTATATTACCAATATTTTCTTATTCTTATTGAAATTAAACTTTCTCATACACCAGATATTGCTGTTCACAACATTCTTTCTGATGTTGCAGACACTTTCCCAGGCATTGGCGACAGCAAGAGAACATTTGACCAGATCACTTCTGAAATGATCAATCTGATTGAGCATAGAGGATCTGATGGTTATACATTCTTTTATTATTTTTTTAATCAGTTGACAATATACCAGTGTTTAATTCATATTTTATTTGATTGAGCTTATGAAATAATAGAATATCATTTATTTATTTTGAAAACAACAAAACTTTGGTTGACTCAACTTGAATTTCATGAGATTAGCATAGAAATTCAGTGCCAATAAGATATAAATACCTTTTCTTCCAAAGTTTTTTAATAGAGAAGTTTTGAAGATGTTTAGATTTGATTTGTAAATCAAATACAATTAGTTATTATGAAAAGAAAAGGAGAAAAAAATATATATAGGTCTTTTCAAACAAAAACTCAATATCGTATCTTACTTTTTCGAAAAATTATTTTTGATTAAAAAATTGAACACTTAATGTTAATCATGATATATATATTTTTTAGAGATATATATTGATTGTTGAACATATCAAACCATTAGTGTTATACAATTACTTGTCACTTTCAATAACATTTGCTTTGATCATATAGAAAGATTAAGTGTTAAATAATCAAACGTACAATAATTTTGTAAATAAATAGACACGTATCAAATTGAAACACATGATTCTCTTACCCCCTTTTTTTTTCTTTTGTCATTATATTTCAGTTCAATGCAAACATAAAATACTTGCTTAGTTGCATTATCAAATTTGTATGGTGCCATGAAGAGATGCTGAAGAGAGCCTATCTCATGAATGCCAAAATTTGGGCTAGTTTTTTGACCCAAATACATTCAAACAATATCATTGGATTACATGAAACCCATTAAGCTGGCCCAAGTAATTGGTCCAGTTCGGAATTAATTGCCCATTTTAGCCCAACCCAAATATAAATGTAATTAGAGTTAGATTTACTTTTAGTAAGATAAAATTAAAAATAATAATAATTTTTTAGGTGAAAAATAAGGGGGCTAACTCCATGTTTCTCTTCAAAAATCATCTAAAATGAAGTGATACATTATTTTAAATTATCATATAAATTTCATAGAATGATATGATAAATAATATGACAATTAGAAATGATATTAAGATCATGTTCGATTATTTTCTTGGGGTACTAACTAGTATTACTCATATGGAACAAGAGAGAGAAAAAAAATTAATTATATGACAAAGAAAATAGAAAGTGTGAAAAGAGACAAATGTTTATATGTATGAAAAGTAAATAGTAAGAGACGGGACCGGATGAGAACAAAAAGTTGTTCTTTGGTGTGGATTTTGTATCCTTACCTTGTTTATGGTATAAGTCATAAACTGGACCATATCAATGATGCTGATATATTATCACATCCGCTCTTGAAAGTTTAGCTTCAGATTAATAGAGTTTTTTTTTAAGTTCATCTTATTGCCAATTTTTTTATGATCACTATCATGGAAATTTTCAAAAGTACTAGAACTTCAAAAGAAGAAGGAAAACAAGTAGTCATGAAAAGGGCATGACTAGAAAGAGAAAAAAAAAATTAATTTTTCTATGTCAATAAGGACAAATTTTGAGGAATCTTCTGTGACTTTTAGTCCATGAAATTGAATTTGTTTTGATGAAGTGTAAACCATATATTAATTCACACTAGATATGGAGAACACAATAATATATGTAGAAAAAAGAAAGATATCATCAATTAATTCTCTTTCAATAGTCATAATTTGCTGAAAAAGAAGATGTATCATGTCATTATCATAGACAAATGAATTATATAACATGTTACACTACTTCAGCAAAAATTGCATGTTTTTTTAGGTGTTACATGTTGTAACAAAATGGGGGCCAGAATTAAACATATTTGGTGTTCAAACCGGAATCACTTTCTCATTGAGTTCGTTTTTTTTTTTTTTTTGGGTTTTCTTTTCACATGATGACTGTGGATGCAATTAAGCAATAATATATGATTTTAATAGAAAAACAGAGTTTTTTTTTTTTTTGAAACAACAAGATTTTCTTATTTAGGCATACAAGTTGGTGGGAAAATGATACTTTAGACTTATGAAGACAGAGGTTTTTCTTTGAGAAAATTAATGAAAGGAAAAAAAGAGTCAAAGTTATGTTTTGCTTTACTTTTTTTTTTCTTTTTATTTATTTATTTATTTTTTTGATTTGAAGTTAAAGTCATTAGAAGTAGATCAACTTCTCATTTGTGTTTTTAATTTGTTAATATTAATTATATAATAATAATTTCTTAGTCAAATTTTTAGAATTTGATTTTCCTTTTCAATATTAGAAGCTTCTATGTAGTTTATAAATAAATAATGCTATATAATTAACTCAAAATTTAACATAAATAGTATGACAAGTGACTTAACTTTATCATATAGTTAATGGGATGATGTGATACATGATGTTACAAAAATAAATCACTTATCATATCATTTGAATTAACAATGCTGAACATTTTATATCCATTAAAATATTTGAAACCGAATAATTGTGAAAAAGAAAAAAAGAAAAAAAATGATAAACTAATCTCTAATATTGTAACTATACATGTATTTTTTGAAATCTAGGACTGACCAGTTTAAAAGTTTACAGTAAATTATCTAAGTCGAATACTATTTAAGTAATATACATGAATATAAGAGAAAGGTCTATGCACATTTATTGATAGATGTATAGAGTGGATTTTAAATCTCCCATTACACAAATGTAAAACACAAATGTAAACTAGGAGAGTTCTTAGTCCTATACATGCAGTATACATTCAGTAGGGGATTTCTTAGTCCCCTAAAAGCATTTTTCAATAAAACCCTTTCGATTGAACTCTGATGTGAAAGTAAAATTTTATAGAATTGGCCTTCTAGAAAACAAAAGCAAGGTTCATCAGTCATCGGACAATTTTCTCTTGCTTAGATTTACTACTTTGATAAAAATGGTCCTGACTAGCATGATATCACATGAATTTGAGATCCACTATTTAATAATGGACGGTGTCTATCCTTTGATTTTAATAAGTCAAAAATTCAAGTTTTATTATTATCTTAAAATGCAATGTATGAACAGGATCTTCAAAAAAAAAAAAAAGACGGGGCCTCCTAAAATGAGGGATGTGAGGTGTGGAGCATTAATATTAAGTATAAACTTGATAAACGCAAATGTTTTGTAAGAGGCTAGGAGACAAAGCATGCATCATGCAAAAACTCAGTATTTTGGATTCGTGTCCACGATGTTGAATTTAAAAACAATTAATTGTGTGCGCGGGAACTTTTGGTTCAAACAATTAATTAGCTATGAAGGGTTTCATTATGTGTTTTTACTGGTATATTTATGGGGTTTTAGTTTTTCTCGGAATAGATTTCCTGCACACATAATATTTAATCTTTCATAGTTACAAGTAACATCCTACCACCGACATTGATAGATTTCCAATTATGTTTTTTATACATCTCTTTATTGTACTGCAGTTAATAAAATAAATACATAATTTTTGGATCATAGATTGAACAGAAATGGATATAAATTAAATAAAAAAAAAATAAAAATAAGTGAATCTAACGATTGGTAATTAAGAGTTTGAAATTATCGCATAAATGTGCACTGTTGAAAAATAGAAACAAAGGACTAATTGATTAATATGGAAATCATGATGTATATGTTTGATTTCATATTAATTATTATAAAAACGTGAAATGGAAAGCTCAATAGCAAAAATGAAACCGCAGTAATTGCATAATTAGTGTACAGAGAAAAATAATTGACGATGAATTAATTAAGTATGAAAAAGACTTTGGATCGTATGCTGAATTCATCAATTAAGCTTGGCCTATTTCCTATTAGAAAGACTTTAAAGGAAGAAATAAATATAAATTTTGTAGGAGTCACTTTAAATATATATATATATAAAAAAAAAAAACTGTAGGAGTTACTTTTTAGTGGTGGCGAATTTTTTATGTTCAAATAAATGAATGTTTGTATTAATTATTTATGTAAAAATGGATATTTCTCGTAACAAAAAATATATATATTTTTTAGAAGCTTTATATAATAAAAATTTGTTTTTTTTGGCAAGTCCTCCACATATACAATTTGAATTGGGATCCTCTACTCTTTTTTTTTTTTTTTTTTTAATATATATCTTGATTTTTTATATAAAATGTTGAAGTATGAGTGATGCATAAAAAGGGGAAAAAAAATATTACATTCATACATCAAATTACTTAAAAAGACATATATAAGCAATATAAAATATAATACTCTTGTAAAACATTTTTACTCCATATTCTTATAATTGTTTCAAATTTTCTTTTTAACATTTTAATTGTTTTTTTTTTTTTTTTACATTTTAATTGTGAATAACCTATTGAATTTTATTTCTTCCAACTGAATTATTTTTATCAATGTAGAATCAAAATTTCTTTAAATTCATAATTTAATAAATACTTTTCATGTAAATCTTTTAAGAAAAAGAATAGATATTGTATATGTTGTTATTTTATTTGATTCACAAAACAGTATCTATTTATACATTAATTTTTAATATTGTTATTTAGCAGATGTTTATGTTTGATTTTAGTAGCTTATCTTTTAAATTAATTAATACATTTCTTTAAAAAAAATTAAAATTAAAATTTTGTTTTAACCCAAAATCAAAATCGTCAACCCTGCTTGTAGTTATATACATTAAAAAAAATAATTGTATCACTTTATTACAACATCACGATTAAAAATATTAAATCATAATAACTTTAAAAAAATTGTCACCCCGATGTGAGCATAATTATCTGGCATGATATATACCTAAATTAATTATAATTTGGTCAAAAGTTTTGCATAGTTTGTATATAAAATAGTTCCGACCAAAGCACGTTATTACAAGTCTAATCTGTCTTCATTGCTAAGAATTTGCAACCATGACTAGAGTATTGATTTTCGCAGCTTTTAAATTAGTCATGTACTGTGCATGAAATGATAATTTATTCATAGATTGACTTTGAAAGTGTTAGTCTTTCTTGAAAAAGAAAAGAAAAGAAAAGAAAAGTATTAGGCTAAATCAATTTGGTATTAGGAACAAAATTATAAAATATGATAGAATAGAAGATTACAAAATTTAATATATATATTCAAGGATGAAAAAAATTCAGTAGAAAGAGAATTAAAGTAATAAATCGAGACCTATGTAGACAGTATCCTTAAAATAAATTTGTCTCACATTATTAAGGCTAGATTTGTATAGGATCACAGTGTGCTACCACTTTTTGCATATGAATATAATATGATTTTGAAGTTCTCACAAAAGAGAACATAAATATATCTTGATATACCCCAATTAAAATCTTTAACCTAATAAAAATGAGTAATTGAAATCAACATTTGTGCCTATTTTTTCAACAAAATAACAAGTTTAACGCGGATAACAATGAACTTCTAGAAAACCGAAGTCTTATCGAAAAAACTCATAAAGAAAAAATAGAATTATTGGCCAAAAAAAAAATCATAAATTCTTATTTAAAGTTAATAATTACTATTTAAAATGATAGACATATCAATTTAAAGAGCTAAATGTTAAATAATTGTCGAAATGTGGTAGGGACTTCTGTTCTTCTCTTTGTAACGATTCCAAAATACCTCATTTTCTATAGTTTGATAGATTTTACTGTCATTAAGAGAATAAAAACTTCCGTGCACGGTGTTTCTAAATACTATATATATTTAATATTGACCATGACTTAATATAAACGTAGCAAGACCTAATCCTAATGAAGTGTTTGATATGTATTATGTGTGAAGCCAGGTCTTTTTTTATATCAAGTCAATAGTTTTCCGGCCTTCTTTGTTTTGATGTTGAACTCGGAACTTCTCCTTCATTCAAACCAAGCTAGTATAAGTCAATATTGACTCTTAATGAGAATTTTTCAATATACTTTCCCAAATTCATGTTGATCTTGCATACTTTTTATGTTATGAATCTTAGTTTATTAACTTTAGAATCATTTATTTAACGATAACAAAGTAGGGATCTTAAATATAATTCTATAACATTAGAACGTGTGGGATTTTACACTTACTAATAATAATAATTATTATAAGTATTATAATAATAATTTTTTAGATATAATTGATCACGCTTTACATTGGTATTGACGTGTATATATGTATAGAGTGATGTATCATCTAAGAAATCTAATTAGGGACTCCACAAATGTCTTACTAGTTCAAAAGAGTTACGTTATAAATGTAAATATCTGTCTTAAATCATTATGAAACCTTGACTTTGAATTAACTAATGGCATAGTTGCACCTAAAATTGTAAAATTATCACTCATCGCATTGATTGTGAATTGCGACTATTATTTTTTGTCCTCCTTTTTTACACACAAATGACACTTTCTGAAACTGGTCGGTCAAATGTATACAGTGGCACTATTGCATTCAACACTGCCCAATCGGATAACATCATTCTATTTGCTTTAAGAACTTTCTTACCACAAACACACTCTCTTATATTCTTATTAGAAAATGCACAAGAACGTACACAACATTTTTCATGCAAAAGCATGAGCCCAATTCCATGTGTTCGACCACAATTCCTCTTGCACAGTACATATGAATAGTCATACACTGAACATATAACAAAATATATATATAGTTAAAATAAAAAAACAAAACATATAATATATACAATATGTAAAGGTTCTTTCACATAAACTATATGTGAAACTTTGAATTCTTCAAATTCAACGCCTCATTTGAGCAGTAGATTGGCTTTATGTCCAGACCTGTCGCTATTCAACCAAACTCAAATCATGGGTTAAACTTAAAACCAACTTCATGCATGCAGAGGTTTTGAAAACACATGGTATGACACTTTTTCTGCAACTTTTCTTTCTCCTCTTAGCGTATTGGAAGGTATTATTTACCAAAGTAATTTCATGTTCTTTTCTCGGTGATTTTCATTTCAGCCGTTCCTCATGTTCGTCAAGTATATATACAAAGGAGTAGTGGAGCTTGGATTTATCATCGTTTCTCATCAGCAGACAAAGAAGATCATTTTTGAAAGCTGCACCGGTTCTTCTAGCTTGTGAGTATTTTATTGTTTTGTGGAGTTTGGTTAGCACTTGCTGGAATTTTGTACATTTTTAATGAATAAGAATATCATATTAAAGTACCAGTCAAAATCTTTGAAGTTTAATATAAAAGAGTAATATAATTTAATATTTTTGGTTCATATTGTATGTATGATCCAAATGTTGCTCCAAATTTTACAAATTAAATTACGTATTCTTTAACTTAAATTGTCATATCTCATAATAATTTAAAATGAAACAAATTCTGGATATTGTAGTATCATTTTATTATATATTTTTTTAAAAAAGGATCATATTCCGTTCGATTATAATTCATGATATTGAAATATATTAAGATGTATAATTCATATGTTCATAAATTTTGAAGAGTATACAATTATATTATGATTTTAATGAGTTATTGGTTGAACAGAAGAAAATGGTTCTCAAAACAATGAGCTTCAAGAAAAGGGAGTTGGATTGTTGCCAAGACTTTGTTCATGATCATGATCATGACGGTCATCACCATGGAAACTGTATGATTTTCAAAGATTCTGTAAGCTTGTTTAAGAGCAGGAAACTTGGAGAGATGAAGAGCAACTTGAATCATCGGGAGGAGAAGGTTGATGATGATCATTTGGTTGCAGCAAATTCGCGTCCTGCAAGACCTGCCAGTGAGCTGCACAAGTTCTACAAGAGCTACGGAACTAGAAGGAACTTGGCTGATTGTGCTGTTGTTGTTGAGGAGCTCTGGTTTGTTTCTTCTTGTCTATTCTTGCAGATATAGATAAGTTCAACTGGTTTGAAATAGGTCGAAAATTTGTCCGTTTGACATAAAAAATGGAAAAAAAAAAATTCATTCTAGTCCTTCCGGTTTTACAGTTTATATCATTTTAAATTGCGATGGTATTGTTAAAAGTCATTGTTATTAAAGTTTTCAAAATTCATCGATTTGGTTCAAATTCAGTCATTAAAGTTTTCAAAATTCATGAATTTGGTCCCACTCATACATTTGATCCCTTAAATTTTCATTAAATTTTTGTTGAAAATGATTAAATTGATGGCTTTCGAAAACTTTAGGGACCGTGGTTCAATAATGTGTTCACAATTAATACCTAGATCAATATATAAATTATAGGGACTAAAAAAAAATTTCCTGAAAAAATTCAATTGTAATTTTCCAAATTTCTGAATGGTTTTATTATAAAAGGTCATTCTGAAAAGTTTTTGAGGAATTTTAAAGTCAGTTGAAGCGGTCCATATTCTACTCAAAAGTAATAAAGAAAATGCCATTGACCGATTTTAACTTCAATTTGTTTGTTTATTTATTTATTTATTTTTAATTTGTTAAAGGTGGAAAGGACTAGACTTTGCAGCTCTTACGAGGAGTTCTGTGTCATTCTTCAACTCTAAGAAATCAGAAACTGCGGTTTCCCGATGGGCTCGAGCTAGGGTTAGAGCAGCCAAGGTATACATATTATAACAAAATTACAATCAGTTTCATTGATTTTTTATATGAATTTTTGAGACTGATCAAACATATTTATTCTGTACACTATTTGGATCACCAACTGATGCTAAATTAATTATTTAAAAAAATAATAATTAACCATTATTTTGTTGATTAATATTTTATTCAGGTTGGAAAGGGTTTGTCCAAAAATGAGAACGCACAGAAATTAGCACTATCACACTGGCTTGAAGCTGTAAGTCCACATAGACATGCATAATTTTTCCCCTTGACACAATCTTTTCTTCTATCTAATAAATTGAATGCATACAGTTTGATATCAATCATAACAAGCATTTCTGAAAATAAATTTATCTATATATGTAGTTTGTATAGTTTTTTGTTTTGTTTTTGAGTTTTCGTACAAAATTTCACACATTACTATTTAGTTTTACTTGATAATACATTGGATGCCGGATTTTAATTCATCATTTCATCTTCGTAAATATCAATGAATCTTCAATTTTAGTCAATACAAATTTTAATTTGATTTTATTACACAGATTGATCCAAGTCATCGTTATGGTCACAATCTCCGTCCTTATTATGGTGTTTGGTGTGCAAGTGAAAGCATCCAACCTTTCTTCTATTGGTAATAAATAAAAATTAATTTTAAATTTCTTTATAAAAAGTGTTTTGATATTTTTTTCTAATATTCTTTTTTGTTCTCTTCAATCTTCTATTTTGTGAAATTTATTGAAGGTTGGACATTGGAGATGGAAAAGAAGTAAACCGAGAGGATTGTCCGAGGACTACATTACAGCATCAGCGCATCAAATATCTTGGACCGGTAAGCATAATTATACATATACATATATACATATATGGAAATTCTAGGTGCAAATGGACAAAATTTGTTAAAAATCCAAACATGGCATTCTCAATTGTTAGATTTGAGTCTTACCTATAAAAATCCTCTTCAGTCACATGCATCTAACTCATGAAATTCGACATCTAAATTATTATTAAAATCTAATTGATGTCTAGATTTTCTTTATGTAGTGCTTACAAATTTCATGGTGCTTGTGCTCTTGCAGAAAGAGAGGGAAGCATATGAAGTGGTCGTGGAGAGTGGGAAGCTTGTTTACAAGCAAAATAAGGTTTATGTGGATACACCAATGGATTCTAAGTGGATATTTGTGCTCAGCACATCAAATAAATTGTATATTGGTGAGAAGAAGAAAGGCCTGTTTCAACACTCCAGTTTTCTGTCTGGGGCTGCTACAATTGCATCTGGTAGATTGGTGGCACACAATGGGATCCTTGAGGTATGTGCATGCATGGTACATTACTATTAATTTCCTCAAGATTCTAGATGTCACCAATACTATGTACACAAAAGGCACATTATTATTCACTTCTGTTTTGGCTTTTGGGTTTTTACTGAAAACGTTTTAAAAATATTTTTTTCTTAAAAAAATTATGTATGCATCTAACAAATATCAGATATGAATTTTCTTGCCACAGTTTGCTTAAAAGGAAGATGGACTATTGCTACTTGCTAGGTTTATTTAGACTGGTTTAACATTTTTTTTTCTTAGTCTGAAAGAGAAATTGTAATCTATGTATACTGGATTTTATATATTAATCGATCTGCATATAAAATATAATTATATTTGTACTAAAAAGGACTCTACTTCAAAAAAACAAAAAAATAAATTTGTCATCTGTATTGTATATGCCGATCAGGGGTGGACTCATCATTGGGTCAGAGGGGACACGTAACCCCCTAAAATTTTTTGAAAATTAATTAAGTCAGTTGTATTAGTAATTAGGTATTTAAATATAAATATAATGTCATGTACTTACATGATTGTACAATGGCTTCAACGGTTGCACTTGGCCTTTTGCTGCAAATGCCACCACGGTTAGATCTCTCGCGCAAAGTAAAGAGAATTTGTTTTTTCTCATTTTTTTAGTCATTTAATATAAATGTCAAATTATTTGAAAGGTTTTGCTTGTTGTGGTTGCTTTTCTTTCTAGGCCCAACCATGGTTCAATTCCCATTTGTCTTATAAATTTTTTTTACCCTTTGTCTCATAATTTTTTTTTTATTCACTCACAAACATTGCTTTATTTTTTATTTTTTATTTTTATTTTTTTTATTCACTCATAAATGTTGCTTTGTCTCATAATTTTATTTTTATTTTTTTATGGCATGAATCTTGTTTTTCTTTATTTCATCCACCCTTTGTCTCATAATTTTTTTTTATTCACTCACAAACATTGCTTTTTTTTTTTTTTTTGGAATTTTTTTTTTTCACTCATAAATGTTGCTTTGTCTCATAATTTTATATTACATTTTTATTTTTTATGGCATGGATCTTGTTTTTCTTTATTTCATCTACCATGGTTCAATCAATTTCCCTATCAAAACATATTATTTTTCCTCAATTTTTTTCCCATTACGGTTCAATATTTTCCCCTATCAAAACATGTTTTTTTTCCCATTATTACAAACTAATTTTTAAATTTGAAACATTTTAACTTCATGAATTATTATATTCATTTTTATTTTTTTATTGCAAAATATATCATATTTACATGAGTTAGAGAATAAAATATATAGTGTTGTTAAATCTTAATAGGTCTTGATTTATTCACGATTATTGGTGTAAATTATTTTTATTTTACATAATCTATTTTATATGATAACATTCATAAATAAAAAAACTCATATGAATTATAATTGTTTTTATCTTTTATTTTTATTTTGCTTTACTTTGTTATAAATCATATACATTTATTAGATAAAAGACTAAAATTGAAGCTTGATTAGTAATTTTAATAATAAATATATATAGTTTATGACATACATTTATTTGCAATTTGAATAGCAACTCCCATCATAATGAAGACATATTCCTAAATTAAGTTTTTCATTTTTTTTAAGCAATATAAAATTTGAACTTCTTTTAATAAGAAAAAAGGAGCAAATGTGCAATCAACTCACAATTGGTATACTTTAGATTTTATATTTGTATTAAGAATGTTATTTTAAGAAATTTTATTTGCAATCTCGTAAGGAGTAAAATTATATATCTCCTACTATTTGATTGCTTAGAAATCTATATATTTTAGTTATTTTTATTTCATATAATGTCATTCTAACAATTGAAATAAATATTATAAAGAACATTTCATATAACTTAGTTTTTTTATGTTATAATTATTATATAAAAGTGTCCCTCTCATATAGATTTCTGAGTCCACCATTGATGTCGATCATAGTAAGTAGTAAGACTTGATGATAGATTTCCTCACCTAACTAATATTAGTTGATATTTATATATTTTTAATGCGATATTTTTGTTAATTGGTCAGGCAATATGGCCTTACAGTGGTCATTATCGCCCAACCCTGGAGAATTTAATAACATTTTGCAGCTTCTTGGAGGACCATCATGTAGACTTGACTGATGTTAAGGTATGTCCAGTATTGAGATCTAAAAGAGAAGGACAACATTTTATTTTTGTATTTTCAAAACAATCTTCTTTTTTTTGAAGACAAGCGATTCAATATTGAGATGTAACTTCATGTCAATTGCATATGCTCCATCCAACAATTCTATCATGTATACATTTAAATAAAAAAATTCTTTCTTAATTATTTCAATCACTAAAAAAAGAATATGCATATAAAAGTATAATTTTATTAAAAAGGGATACTGTTACTGTTACGTCATTTATTTGTTTTACTGAAGTATTTATCTTGTCAAAGTCATTTTTAAATTATTATTTTACTAATCCGTAAGTGAAAAATGTGATATGAAAAAACAACCCTCACTTACATATCTTTATGTTCACATCTACGCAGAAAAGTCCGGTTGATGATGACATCCCACCTATCCCACCAAAAATTCCTGATCAGAAGAAGCCAAATTCAGATCTCACGACAGATAACAACATTCTAAAAAGGACTTTTTCTATTCCCATTGAAGCCATTGAAGCAAATGTACGTGAAGAAAATGATAAGAAAAAAAAACAAACCCAAATTGTAGAAGATCATGATCACCATCAAGAAGAATTGGAAGTCTTTGTTGGGGTGGAAAGCAATAACCGACTGATCATGCCATGCAAATGGAACATAGGAGCAGGCCCAAGAATCAGCTGTGTTGGAGACTACCCAACAAAGCTGAAATTACATGCACTTGAACATGTCAATTTGTCACCCAAAAGAGTGAAGCCAGAGAGTGCATCATTGCCAATTGGCTGTGGTACAATTGCATCCCCAAGACCTAGCCCAAAAATCCACCTCTCTTCTAGACTTGCTTGCATTGGACTTCCCAGTCCAAGACCAAGTACAGTACTACACATTTCTAATTCTAATTAATTAGATTAAGACAAATGGTTTTTTGTGTCAATTTTGTGGAGAGTTCTTTAAAAATTAGCCGAAGAACATTTTTAACAGAAAATTTTTTATTTATTTAAGTGAGGTGAAGTTTGAATTCAAAACTTTTATTTTGTGAAAATGTATGGCTAGTGTCAGACTATGCATATATCCACAAAAAAGAGTTTTTGAAACTCAAGGGAAAAAATTAAAAATAATAGTTTTTGGAGATTCTTTTGTTAATTTCCAAGGGGTGGGATTATGTATATATCCTAATTCTCTTGTAGAAATGTAATTACTCTTTGTATCCATCTTTGTATAATTAATATATATAATTTCTAATAAAAGTTCTTTCTTTCTCTCGATACATGCACTTCATTTTTGGGAGCTTCATAATGATAAGTCAACTATACATGTGACAATTCGTGTATTCAACTATAATCATTATTCAAATGGAACTAGAAGGTTAATCTCTTCAAAAAATTTATTTATTTATTTATTTATTGAGATATCATTTGTAGTGGAAGTAATAGAAACTTGGGTTATTGTCAGGTTAAATAAATCCTCTCTATCACTCAAATTATATTGGGCTGTGATGAGTTTTATTAACTTAGTATAAATGAAACTTGAGACTAGTAAACTATATTTAATAAAAAAAAGATTAAAAAAGGAATTGAATACCAATCAATGTTTTTTTTTTTTTTTTGGATATTATTAGTACAATTACAAGTATATCTACAATACCTATAGATACTGACTTTAAGGAATTGTCCGAATTGCAATACTTTATTATACTCTATTTTCGTATTAGTAGGGAGAGAGGGCCCACTTAAGTTGGGAAAACTTTTACTCCAAAGGAAATTTTGCACTCTTTTTGGAGGGATTTATATATAATTTGCTCCTTTATAGCTGGGTTTACACGTAAATTGTCCATAATTGATGGATTTGATACTCAAACTAGCCATACTTGAGTAAAATGGTGTGAGTGGCGTGGCCATCATATCATAACACTTCTGAATATTTAATACTAACATTGTGAATAGTATTGATAAGTTATAAAATTATTTAAAGTTTATATTACTACTGATCAATTATTAATAAAATTAAAGGTGGTCATGGATATAATTATTTAAAGTATATTCTATCATTTTTATTAATAAAATTAAAGGTGGTCAGTGAATAGAATTAGTGTACATTTGGTATAACTTATCTACTGACCAAAAGTATTTTTTTAATGATAAAAGTTCTACTTGAATTTTGTTTTTGCGTTGTTTGGTTAACATTCTAATAGAGCTTTTGGGGAATTAAAAAAGTTGAAAAATGTTTATTTTGAGAAGCTCAAAATTTGAGTTTCTCCAAGTAGATCTTTTTTGAGTTTTTTTTTTTAAATATTAAAATGTCTAATATACCCCTATTTTATTTTATTAATTTCTTTATATCCTTGTAACTCTATTACACTTTCTTTATAAATATAAACACATAGTCTCCACTTTCATTCGTTTTTTATTTCATAAAAACTTCTAAGAACTCTTCTTTAACCAGTAAATTTTCTATATTTTGTGTTTTTTTTTAATTGGTTTTAGCTGATATTGCAATTTTTTTTTATCTTATTGTTATGAATGTTATATATCATATTTGTATATATATATATATATATATATATATACACAACAATTAGTTTTGTTATTGGTTTATATATACACTGTAATTGGTTTTAATTGGATTTGTTATTGTAGTTCATTGATATATATATACACTGCAATTGGAATGATATATATACATTGCAATTATATATACACACTGCAATTGCAGTGTGCATATATATATACAATTGCAGTGTATATACACATATACACACTGCAATTATAGTATGTGTATATACTATGTGTATATATATACACTACAATTGCAGTATACACACACTGCAATTACAGTATGTATATATATACACACTGCAATTGCAATGTCATTATAACTGTAGTGTGTATATATATACATACTGCAATTACAGTTTATATATATACTCTACAATTGGTTGTTATTGGTTTTTATGTTTTACAAATAGTTTTAATTTGAAGTGCACCTATTTTAATAATAGATTTCTTAGTTTAGATATGACTTTAATTATAGCAATTTGTGTATTTTATTTGCTTAGAATGGAAAGCCCCGGAGAAGAAAATAGAAAAAGAACCAACACAGAATGGAATTATTCTATCGTTGAATCTTTCATCAAGATTTGTATTAATGAGACCTTGGCAGACAATCGACCAAATGGTCACTTTAATAAACTTGGTTGGAAAAATATTGTGATCAAGTTTAATATCATGACTAGTAAAACATATAATTATAAACAATTTAAAAACAAGTGGGAATCACTTAAGAAGGATTGGCAAATTTGGAGAAATTTAATAGGATAGGAAACTGGCTTAGGATGGGATCATGTGAAGCAAACAATTACAGCCGCTGATGAATGGTGGAATAAAAAGTTAAAGGTGAAATTTGAAACTTATATTTATTATATTCATTACATTTTACCATCTTAATTTTAATATAAGTTTGGATATATATATATATATTTTTGTCATTGTAGGAGATTCTTGATGCAATAAAATTCCGCTCAAAAGGTTTAAAGAATGTTGATGGACTAGATATATTATTTAAAGATGTTGCTGCTATAGGGGAAGGAGCTTGGGTTCCATCTACCAATTTTGTATCGAATGATGGAGAGGATAGGTCAAATAATGCACAAATATTTGGCATTGATAGGATGAATGAGCTTGAAGATAATTTAAATAATGACTTTGATAATGTTGATGGGCTCGAAAATATAGAGATTGATGTTGGAAGTCCTCCTCTTGTGAATCTTACAGAAGATAATGGACGGAAAAAAAGAAAAATAGTTCGAACAAGAGATACAGTTATAAATCAAATGTTTAAACATTTAGAGCGCATTGCAGATGCTATAGATAATAAAAAATCTACAAATCTTGACACTAGTTGTAGCATTCCAGAGGCTATTGAATTGTTGCGTAGCAATCCAGAAATACCATGATTGAGTGAACTTTACATGTTAGCTATTAAACTTTTTCTTAAAAAGCAACATAGGGAGTTGTTTGCTGCACTTAAAGATGATCTCGAAGTCCAAATTGCATGGCTTGAGGAGATGAAGAAGTAGGATTGTCTTAAATATATTATCTGTTCATTTTATTGTTATAATGTTAATTTGTCTTAATTTATATTGACTCATCATAACTATTTATTTGAGTATGATTTCTACATGTAAATCATTATTGATTTGAATGTTAATGTTTACCATTTGGTTTAATGTTTCTACATGTAAGTAACGTTTAATTACTGTATTTTCTTATTACTTTACAAATGGAATTTTTTGGAAGTGATGATGATAATGCATATGAGAATAATGAAAGTGAGAATGATAACAAGCATAGTGACACAAATGATCAAGATGACTATTGTGGATATTTACAAACTGGAGTTACATTATGTGTGTATTATTTTCCAAAGTATAGCTTCAAGGTGCCATGTAGAACATCATCTCATACAGGAAATAAATTTGTGATGGAGGTGCTAAATGGTCATAAATATAGGTGTCACCAACAATCTCGAATGGAAAAATATGTATTCTTAAAATTATGCGATGTGTTGAATCAATCATATGGTATTCCAAAAGGTAAAGAAGTATCGTCAGTTGAGTTTGTAGCTATGTTTTTTATAACATTAGAACATGGATTTGGGAATAGAATGACTCAAGAAAGATTTCAACATTCAAGTGAGATTATATCTAGGTGGTTTGGAATAGTGTTAAATGTTGTTTGTAATATGACTATTGACATTGTGAGACCATTTGACCCACATTTTAAAGGAATTCCAAAAAAAATTAAGGATGATAATCGATATTGGCCCTATTTTAATGATTGTATCGGTGTAATTGATGGAACACATATACAAGTTGAGATGCCCACATCAAAACAAGTATCATATATTGGCAAAAAAAAGGATTCCTACTCGAAATGTGATGGTTGTATGTGATTTTAATATGTGCTTTACATTTGCATGGGCTGGATGGGAAGGTAGTGCCCATGACACATGCATTTTTTTGGAGGCTTTACAAAGAGAAAATTTGCATTTTCCTCATCCACCAAAAGGTCAATGTGTATATGATATATATATATATATATATGATTTTGTCATATTTATATTAATTTCATAAGTAAGCAATTTTAAATTATATAATTGTTTGTCAATGTAGGTAAGTATTATCTTGTAGATGCCGGATACCCTCACATGAAGGGCTATTTAGGGCCGTACAAGAGAGAGCGCTATCATCTTCCAGATTTTCGACGTGGAAGTCAACCAAAAGGGAATAAATAAATATTTAATCATACACACTCTTCATTGAGATGTACTATTGAGAGAACATTTGGTGTGTGGAAAAATAGATGGAAGATTTTGCACCAAATGCCTAACTTCCCTTTTAGCAAGCAAGTGAAGATTGTAATTGCTTTAATGGCTCTTCATAATTTCATATGAATTCATTCGAATAACAATCAAAAGTTTAAATCATATGATGATAATGATGAGCTACTCCTTGAAGAAGAAGAGAATGAAAGAGAAAGAGTTGAAGAAGAGCATAACACAGATTTATTTCGTGAATGTGAGATTGATGAGGAACGTGATCGAATTGCAATTCTTCTCATGCATCGAAATTAATTAGTTTATGTTATTTGTACTGATTTTCCGTTATTATTGCTAGACTTGAGTTTTTTATATTTAATTTCAAAAACGGTACTGTCTTTTTATTGAGTTATTTTAAAGAAAATGATTTGAAAAGTCACATAATATTCCTTGATAAAACGTTATTGAAAATCTACTTAGATCAAATAAAATTGAAGATGTAAAACCTTATTAATGAATCTAAATAAACACTTTCTTTTTAAAAATAAAAAATAGAGAAACAAAATAATTTTATATTTATTTTATTGAAAATCTGTGTTTTGAAAATATACTTACATCAAATAATTATTGGTTGTTTGATTGACTAATTTTTTATGGTTAAGGTTGAAGTAATTACATTTTTAGAATGAATATACTACTCTTCTCTCTCATACATTTTTTGGTAAATTAATAATTTAAAAGTGCTTTAAAAATAATTTAACCAAACAATCTATAATTTAAAAGAGTTTTTTTAATTGACAACCAAACAATCAATAACTTTTTTTTCAAAAGATTTACTTCTAAAAGATTTATTTGGAGAAGTTGTATCAAACGAAATCTTAATCTCTGAAGCCTATTTTTATGCAAACTGATTTAAGGTCGAGACCAAGTGAATCAGACTCAAGATTTAAGACTCATGAAAATCAAGATTATAGATAAAGTGAGAATGTTATATTAGAATTTGAATTTATATAAGTGTGTAATATTAGAATTTGAATTTCACTTACATAAATAGTAGAATAGAAGAAACGATCAAACAAACAAAATCCATAATCATAATACAATTTCATCAAAATAAATGAAAATGAGACTCAAATTCTCTAACAAAATTATCAGAAAAATAATAAAATGAAATTGGCTCAATAATACATTTTTCATAGTCCACACTCACATTAATAAAACTATATATATTATGTCCTTTCTCCAACCCGAAGTTTGTAATGGTAAAATGTACAAGAGAGGCTCCATTTTTTTTCATATAAATTATATATTTAAGAATGAAAAGAAGAAAAGAAGTACAAAGAACAAGTTTAAATCCTATATTCCTATTACATTATTATTTATACTTAGTGGCAGATCTAGACATTTATTTTAGGGAGGGTACTTTATAACAAAGTAAAAGAAAATAAAAATAAAAATAAAAATAATTATAGTTCATATGAATTTTTTTTACATATAAATTTTATCATGTAAAATAGTTTATATAGAAAAAAATAATTTACAGTATATTTTTATCATCTTTTTTCATGGTTCCAACTTATATACAACGTATATTTTGAAAAAAAAAAATTACTATGTATTACGGTGGGGAATTAAATCATACACAGTGCATATTTTTTGGAAAAGAAAAAATATGAAAAAAATTATGTGTTATGATAGTTTTAAAAAGGAAAAAAATTATCTGTTATGATGGGAAATTGAACCATGATGATACATAAAAAGGAAGATCAAACCTTATGGCACCAACACTTTTTATATTCGTTATCTAATTTACTTTAAATTATGTATAAATAAAAAAATAAAAAAGGGAAAAAAATGTTTTGTTGTCCTGGGAGTGTCGAACACAATAACAAATACCAAAGAAGGTGGGTCTCTAACCCACTGCACCATCTTATGTCAGTGAGTGGATTTACTTTGAATATTACATATAACATAACAGATGGTGATTTTTTACAAAACTGATTGAAGAAAACATTTATGTTATAGTGGGGGATCTAACCCGGTACCTAGAGATTAGGATAACACGCCTCCAGCCAGCCGCGCTGTTCAGGGGTTATTGTTTTTATCTATTTCAAATTATATATAATATATAATATATATTTAAATATTTAACAACTTATATTATTAACTTAATCGATTTTTAAAAAATTTCAGGGAGGGGGGGGGGGGGGGGGGCACGTATCCCCTCTAGCCCTAAGGTAGGTCCGCCCCTGTTTATACTCTTGTTTTAATTTATGAAGAAAGATTGCTTGAATCAAGGATCAACTTTTAAAAGTGTACATATACAGTACAACACTAATTTAAAAAAGTTTTATGCTCGGTATTTCATCTTGTTAACGTCAAATATTCATTTTGTTACGTTAGAGAGGTGGAGATCTTAAGCATAAAGATTGGACCTGAATGATTTACACTAGGGTAAATCAACTAATCCTAAAAATAATTTTAAAATCAAAACTCATTAGAGAAGCGCTTTATTTAAATATTAGGATATGAGGAATTTGATAAAGGCCTCCACGAATATCTTGCATATTTAAGAGAGTCATGTTATTTATGTACATAAATCTTTATGAAACGAGTCATGTTATTTATGTACATATATAAATCATTATGAGACTTTTACTTTTTTTTTGAAAGAATGAGACTTTTACTTTGAATGATATAGTTGCACATATTTGCATCTGTCTATCTAGTTACTAAGCTGTCACTCATTCAATTGATTAACAGCATTTTTTCACACGAAATGATACCAGCTAAAAATGGCCTGTTATGTCAATACAATCGCACTATTGTAATACACGTCTCAATCAGACAACATCATCCTATTTGCTCGAAGAAAATACAATTGTTACAACGTACGCAACTGATCTTGACCCATAGAGTCAAATAGCTACAATTTTTTTTTTTTTTTAATAATTTGAAATAAGAGAAAACAAAAAGGAAAGAGGTTTTTTTCTTTTTTTTTTTGGGTTAACAAAAAAAGGTTAATAGAATGATTAGACATATGATTTGCTCCATAATATTTGAGATTTGAATCCCTTTATGGATATGTACATGGTAAAAGACCATCGTTTTTGGCTTTCCAAGAATTATGGGGTTCGAGAACCCTGGTTTGAAACTCGATCAACGAAGTTGAGTTATTTCTAAATTATTAAAAGAAGGTGAAGGTTATCCCATTACTAAACATTAACGCAAAATTTTTAAGTATACACTGATACACACAGTTAATGTACAGCAAATTATAAAGTTCGACATGAAAACCACAGAACATTTATCGAAGTTTTCTTGTACATAATGTATATTTATGTGAAACTTTGAATTCTTCAAATTTTAACCCCTTCGTGCGAGCGGTTATAATACTGATTTTATGTAGACTTGTGTCTCTGTTCAAACAAATTCAATTCAAGGGTCAAACCCAAAACCAACTTCCTGAACGCTGAGAGTTTGAACACGTGGTACAGCATTTTAACTGAAACTTTAATTTGAACATTAATTTATCTTCTTTTAGCGTATTTGAAGGTATTATTTTCACAAGTAAATTTCACTTTCTTTTCTCAATGATTTTTCCTTCGAAGGTTCCTCGTGTTTGTGTAGAGTACATATATAGAAAGGAGTAGTGGGGGTTTGGGTTATCATAATTTCTCAGCAGACAGAGAAGATCATTTTTGAAAGCTGCATTGGTTCTCCTTGCATACAAGCTGGTGAGGATTTTCATTGTTTTGTTGTGTTTGGTTAGTATATATAATTTACAAAATTCGATAGATATATTTTTTGATAAACTAAATGCAATTGTGCTTGAAATCTATTTTGGTTGCATTTTATGCATATAATATGTTTTTGTTTAATTACAAAACTGTGGTTCACTTCATTGAAATGCACATTTTTTTTAATTTATAATTAAATCAAATTACAATTTAGCTATTCATTTAAAACATTTATTTAGCCGGAGCAACTATTTTGTATTTATTACAATTAACCCCTTCATCGTTAGCAAGTTTTCATTACATTTGATAGTGAACAGTGTCAAGGCGGCGAAAAGACGAAATTGCCTTTGGTGATTGAATGTGACCTAATCGACTAAATAAAAAATTGAAAAATTATTCTCTCTCTTCCTCATCATCTCTCTTGTCACAGTCTCTCTCTCTCATTTTTCTTCTTCTCTTCTTCTTCTTCTTCAAACCCTTTGGGTTTCATGGGTTCATTCGAATGAACCCAGGTTTTTCTAGGTTCATTGAAGGAACCCAGCCAATTTTTTTTGCAATTTTTTTTCCTTTAAACACCCACCAACATCAAACACTCACATCAACCATTACAAACCCTCTCATTGCTTCCACTAGAAACCCAACCGCAATTATCAAACATCAAACATGCACCACACTCACCTACAATCATCAAACATCAAGCATCCACCACACATTAAACACTCATCAACATCAAACACCCACATCAACTATTGCAAACCCACCCATTGCATCCACTGGAAGCACTTTCGGTTTTGGAATCGTCGGCGTTGGAGAGAGAGGAAAGATGAAGATAAGGAAGAAGATGAACAACGATGGAGAGATGAAGAAGATGATGTTTGTGTTGATGTTTTCAAACTGTGGTAGATGGGGAAGAAGAATAGGAGTAGGTCGGTGATAGGGAAGAAGAAGAAGTGGAGGTCAACGATGGGGAAGAAGATGAAGAAGTGAATGGGAAAGAAAAAGAAGAATCGACAATGGTAGAGTAAAAGAAGAAGTAGACAAATGTGATGGAAGTAATATCTTATTAAAAAAATATTTAATTTATTTTAAAGTTTTTAAAATTCATTTTAAAGGAAAAATAAAAAAATAAGGTCAAAAGGTAATTTTACCCTTCAATCGGTTAACTTTAATAGAGATTCACTAATGATCAAAAGTCAATTGTAATAAATACAAAACAGTTACTCCGTCTGAATAGGAGTTTCAACTAGATATAATTAAATTGTAATTTCCTCTTATAATTATTATAATTATGTAAAATGATATTAAAGTAGTAAGTAGTATATAGTCACGTAATTATTTAGCAATATTTGTTCCTAAAGTATAGTTTAGAAGCTTGAACAATATATGTTGTATTTGTTCTTGTATACTTATATAATGTGATTTATGCATTTTAGATTTTACAGTTAATGAATTAATAGTCTATATTATATTAACGAGAATTCCATGCAAATTCGCATCAAAATTCTACAAAGAGTTCCATAATAAATTATACTTCCTCAAGTAAAACTGATAAATCATTAGTGTGCTGGGTGTATATAGCAATATTATCACATCTCAAAATCATTTTAAATGACTATTTTTTTTTCTTGTTAAAAATTATTTATCATGATATTGAAATTTAGGAGTTGACTTTCGCATGTATATTCCAATTTTAATCCATATTAAGAGAATAATAATTCAATTTCAAAATTAAATTTTGAAAAGTTCATAACTATATTCTAATTTTAATGGATTTTTGGTGAAGAAAGTGGTTCTCAGAACAATGAGCTTCAAGAAAAAGGAGTTGGATTGTAGCAATGACTTTGATCATGATGATATTCACCATGGAAATTGTATGATTGTAAGCTTGTTCAAACTAGGAGAAACGAAGAATGACTTGGGTAATTTGGAGGAGAAAGTTGATGATGATCGTTTGGTAAAGATAGAGCTTGCTACGAATTCGGATCCTGCAAGGCCTGCAAGTGAGCTTGATAGAGCTGCAACAAAGCTGCAGAAGCTCTACGAGAGGTACAGAACTAGAAGAAACCTCGATGATTGTGCTGTTGTTGCTGAGGAGCTCTGGTTTGTTGCTTAATTTAGACACAGATACAGATAAATTCAACTGCTTTAATATACTCAAAACCTCATATTTTTAAAATAATTAATTCATAATTTTCAATGAAGTTTCCGATTAATATTAAAAGAGCCTTTCGAAGAATTTTAAAACTTGTTGAATTCATCTGTATTAATTCAACGGGAAATTTGATGCTAAGCTTAAATGTCAGTTTGTGATTTCAAATTAATATTTTATTCAATAAATTCAACTGATTTAAGATACGCAATTAATTCATAATTTTCAAGGAAGTTTCCGAATATTAATAATAAAAAAGTCTTTGAAAATTTTTTGATGAATTTTAAAACTCTTTGAATCCATATATATTCAACCTGAAATTTGATACAGAGCTAAGCTGAAATGTCGATTTATGATTTCAAATTAATGTTTTATTCAATAAATGTTTTTTTTTTTAATTATTTGTTGAAGGTGTAATGGAATAGACTTCGAAGCTCTTATGAGGAGCTCTGTGTCATTCTTCGACTCTAATCAATCAGAAACTACGGTTTCTCGATGGGCTCGAGCCAGGGTTAGGGCAGCCAAGGTACATTTTATTAATTATAACAAAATAAATTTTGATCAATTTCATTATAGATTTGTCAATGAATTTTTGAGATTGATCAGATTCAGAAGTCTTTTTTTATCTCATCTCGTCTCATTTCAGTACTATTTGGATCAAATTCAATTTCAATTGGTACTATAAATTATTAATCTGTTTAAACTTATTTTACAAATTAATTTTTTGAATAATATTGTACATAGGTTGGAAAGGGTTTGTCCAAGAATGAGAAGGCACAGAAATTAGCTCAAACATTTAACTGGCTTGAAGCTGTAAGTTGGATTGATAAATTATTTTTTCCTCTTCACACTTTTTTTTTTTTTTATATCAATCACAAAACCCATTTCTAATTAAAAAAAAAAAAAAAATCCCATTTCCGTAAAGGAAATTGTCTACTTAGGTGACATGTATTTCCATGAAGGAAATTGTCTACTTAGGTGACATGTATGGTTTTACTCTTCAGTTTTAGTGTTTCACACACGATTTTACGTAAAATATATAGAATGAAAAAATTTATACAGATTATCCAATATTGAATCTATTTGAACTATAAATTCGATGTTAGATTTTGATACTTCATCTTATCTCTTTAAAGAATTTGTGGATCTTGAATTTTTATTAATACAAATTTTAGATTGATTTTATTGAACAGATTGATCCGTATCATCGTTATGGTCACAATCTTCGTAAATATTATGATATTTGGCTTCAAAGTGAAAGCATTCAACCATTCAACCATTCTTCTACTGGTAATTAAAATATATTTTCAATCTCTTTATAATTAAAAGTTTTTTATTTTTTTTTAATTTCAATTCCTTATATTTTTTTCTCTTTAATATCTCTTACAATGAAATTTAATATGAAGGTTGGACATTGGAGATGGAAAAGAATTAAACCTAGAGAATTGTCCAAGGACTAAACTACAGCAACAGTGCGTCAAATATCTTGGACCAGTAAGCATTAATATACATATATATACGAAAATTCTTAGACGTAGAGATGCCCACAATTTGTTAAAGTCCGAAACTGAATTCTTATCCATTAAATTTTTGCGTTAAACTTCTTTTCAATCACATACATTTCAACTATCGAGATTTGACATCTATATTAATTTTATAATCTTGATGTCCACAACAATTTTTCCATGTAGTGCTTCCAAAATTATATGGTGCTAGCTTGTGCTCTTGCAGGAAGAGAGGGAAGCATATGAAGTGGTTATGGAGAGTGGGAAGCTTGTTTACAAGCAAAGTAGGGTTTGTGTGGACACATCAACGGATGCTGAGTGGATATTTGTGCTCAGCACATCAATGAACTTGTATGTTGGTGAGAAGCAGAGAGGCCACTTTCAACACTCGAGTTTTCTGTCTGGGGCTGCCACAATTGCATCTGGTCGATTGGTTGCCCACAATGGGATCCTTAAGGTATATATATGTACATACATGCATCACTACAATCCAATCCTTAGACTCTAGATCTCACCATCATTGATCTGGTTATATATAATAATTAATGATTCGTTTCAAATATATACATATATATTATGATTTTCATGTTTTGGCACTATTCTTGCCACATCTTCTTAAATAGAGATGTTATGGACCATTAATGTTAGGTTTATATTAGACCAACTAATTAACATTTTTTTTTAAATTTAATTAACATTTGTTTTGAAGTATAAAAATGTGAATTGTAATATATATATGATCATATCCGTTTACTAGAGAATGACTCTTTGTCATCTGTTTTGCATATAATATAACCATCTGGTAAGAGTGTAGGACTTCAGGACTGATTCCCTCACCTGACTAATTTAGTTGATAGTTTTGTTTTTGATTGTGATATTT
This sequence comes from Litchi chinensis, assembly GCA_019925255.1. NCBI lineage: Eukaryota > Viridiplantae > Streptophyta > Magnoliopsida > Sapindales > Sapindaceae > Litchi > Litchi chinensis. The sequence goes on along the minus strand of CM034464.1, from coordinate 2,864,248 downwards.
GTGTCAATTTGTTCAGGCAATTTGGTCTTCGAGTGGCCATTATCGCCCAACAGAAGAGACTTTAATAGAAGTTTGCCGCTTCTTGGATGACCATCATGTAGACTTGACTAATGTTAAGGTATGACCAGTATTGAGATCTCAAAGAGAAGTTGATTAATGAGAATAATTTTATTTTATTTTTTAATAAAATCTTACAAGAGGAGAAAGGCATCAAAGCAAATTTAAGGAGTCTCAACTATATTAGTTTCGAGGAGTCATAGACATGGAACATAATAATAATTCAACATTCGTTTTCGTGTTTTCTAAATCTTACTTATAAAAAACGGTTTCAAACAAGAAATACTTTAATATTTAATATTGAGACAAAATGTTATGTCATGTTTATATATGCTTTGTCTAGCAAAATTTTGTCGGGTGTGTATATAAATTTAAAATTTCTTTGTTACTTAGTTCAATCACTTTAAAAAAAATACATATACAAATCAGAATTGCTATTAAATTGATACCTCACAATCTCACATATCTGTATATCTCTCTAACAAAATATCTATTTATCAACTTATTTTTAAATTATTATTGTACGGATTTTATGAATATAAAACGTGCTTTGAATACGATGTTAAGACACATATCTTCATGTGAACATCTATGCAGAAAAGTCCATTTGATGAAGACAACCCACCAAAACATCCTGATCAAAAAGAGCCAAATTCAGATCCCACAACTGATGACAACACTCTTCAAAAGACTACATCTATTCCCATTGAAGCCAATATCGAAGCCATTGAAGCAAATGTACTTGAAGAAAGAAACAAAACCCACACGGTAGGAGATAGTCCATTTGATGAAGACGACCCACCAAAACATCCTGATCAAAAAGAGCCAAATTCAGATCCCAAAACTGATGACAACACTCTTCAAAAGGCTACATCTATTCCCATTGAAGGCAATATTGAAGCCATTGAAGCAAATGTAGTTGAAGAAAGAAACAAAACCCACATGGTAGGAGATCATGATCACCGTCAAGAAGAAGAATTACAAGTCTATGTTGGGGTGGGAATCAACAACCAACCGACCATGCCATGCAAATGGACCACAGAAGCAGGCCCAGGAATCAAATGTGTTGAGGACTACCCAACAACGTTGAAATGTCATGCGTGATGCGACTGAACATGCCAATTTGTCACCAAAAAGAATCATGTCAGATGATGCACCGTTGCCACATAGCTGTGGTCCAATTCCATCCCCAAAAACTAGTCCAAAGATCCACCTCTCTTCTAGACTTGCATGCATTGGACTTCCTAGCTAGTCCAAGAAAAAGTACAGTACTACACATTTCCAATGCCAACTAACCATAGATTAATAATAAACTGTTTCGAAGTATTTTTAAATGGTCTAGGAAATCAGTGTTTTTGTATCTATTTTGTCGAGTTTTTTCAAAATTAAGAGGGTGTTTTTTATGCTAATAAAAGTTTGATGCATATAATTCTCGAGTTTTCTAATTTACTTCCAAGGGGGTGGGATTATTTATGGTTTATTATTCCCTGTAGAACTTTCATTACAATCTGTATCCATCTTTATGCAATTATTAAGTATAGTTTCTAATGAAGTTAAAACTTCTCTCTTTCTCTCTATACATGCACCCCATTTTTAACAGCTTTATATTGATAATTATGCAAAGATTTGGTCAATTTACATATTTTGCAATTCCATGTAGTTAAACTACAATCATTATATAAATGGCCAATTGCTAACTATATTTTTTTTCAATATAATTACAATGTAATAAAAAAATCTATTGACAATAATAGTTAGTAACGGATCTGTCTCCCCAATTTTTTTTCAATATAATTACAACCTAATTAATAATTTATCAACACTAATAGTTAAAGACAGATCCCTCTCTCCATAATTGGAGAATTTTATGTTTCCCTAAATATGTTGATAAATGTATATCGTGAAACTCAAACTGTAATCATATATATGTAAAGTGTACCAATCATTTGAGCTATCAATAAATATACAATTGCTAGCTACTATTTATAGTATTGATAGGTTACAAAATTATTTAAAGCCTTGTGTACTATTTTATTGGGTAATATGCATAAACCTCCTCAAGATTTGTTTTAGATGAAAACCATCATGAGCAAATTTGTGTACATAACCAGGGAGATTTTTCAGTTAATATTTGAAAAATATAAGGTATTTTTTCATAACTTTGAAAATAAAGTATTGTTTTTTAACTAAAAATTCTAAGCTAGGGGAATTTTATAAATCTTCCTTCCTTATATTACTGGTAATTAAATTAGACCCACATTTAACAATTGCAACAGCAATAGTGAAAAAATAAAAGTACTAAAAAGATGAAATTTTCACATAATTAAAAAGACAAGGAAGGACAAAGACCACCTTCAAGTTACATATTATAAACCTTATCTTCATTAATAAATAAACCTCGCTTTAAAACAAGGGTCAACTTCAACAAAAAGTCTCCATATATCCGTTACAAAAATAAAACATTAATTAATTAATTATTTTCTCTCTTCTTTTTAATTTAAATTTCAAATTTCAAAACCACTTTTTCTCTCTCAATAAACCCACCAAAGCTCGTCACTTTCAAACCCGCAACGGTCTCTTCTTCCAAAAAACTGTTTTCGAGACGCACTCTTGTCATCTCATCTACTTCCAACAACCACTCTCTGTTCTGTTCTGTCTTCATTACAAACAAAACGATCTCCTATCAGACAAAACTCTGCATAGCTTCTGTTGTCCAAAATTCTGTTTTCAAAATAAATAAAATTTTTTTTTTTTTTAAATCTGGGTACGTTTGTACTTCCATCGACTCTGTTTATCACTTCACAAAAACAGGTCTTTTGATTCCAAAATCAGTTCTTTAACAACTTCCATTGTCAAGACCTTTTATTTTATTATTTAAAAAAAAATATCAAATTCACTCTGTTTTCTGTTTGTTTGGTTCATAAAACAGTCCTCTGTTTTTCGAAAACACAAAGAACGTAACTTTTCAAATGGGGGTTTCAGGAAAATGGTTGAAGTCAATGATCACCCAGAAGAAGCCTCAAACAACAGAAGAAGTAACCCAAAAACACATCTTTTTTCTTTTTTCGACTTTTTCATTTTTTCAATTTTTTTGTTTTGTTTTGTTTGTTTTTTTTTTTCGTTTTGTGGTTTCATGTTTGGCTTTGTTTTGGTTTACAGGAGAATACAATGGAGAAGACAAAGAAGAAGTGGAGGCTATGGAGGAGTTCCTCAGAAGGGTATGGAAATTCATCAAAGAGAAGCCACACGGTGGCATCAGAGGCATCTGATTCTGATGAGGCCTTCAGTGCAGCCATGGCTGCTGTGGTTCGAGCTCCAGCTAAAAATTTCAAGGCGGTCAGGCAAGAATGGGCTGCTATTCGCATCCAAACCGCCTTTCGTGGTCTCCTGGTAAATGGGGTTTTTCTTCTCTTGAACGACGATGTTCTATGACATTATTTAGATTCATTGTATGCATAGTTGGTTCTTGTTTATTTCAAAAAAGTACTAATTTTTGGCCTTAAATTTGTAATTTCAGAGCTAAAATGTGTTATATGTATGTGCAGAGCTGAAATTTGTAAATGGGGTTTTTCTTCTTCTGATGTTTTCATGAATTTTCTACATAGATTCATTGTATGCATAGGTGATTTAAGTTTATTTAATAAAATACTGCCTTTTTGGCCTTAAAGTTTGTAACTTTTGAGGTAAAATGTGTTATATGTATGTGCAGAGTTGAAACTATGTGTTAGATATGTGGATTTGGTTCAATTTTTCCTAGGCAAAATGAGTGATGGATGATTTCAGGTGGTTGGTGAATAATTGAGCTAATTTGTTGTCAAAAAGCCCTAAAGTTTGTGCCTTTATTGCTGTTATCTATAGGTCAATCCTGGAAATGAATAAGGGGTTGTATGCATGGTTGTTACAAGTTTATCTCAAATAAAATACTAATTGTTGGCCTTATAATTTCTTATTTTTTATCTAACATGTGTTATGTGTATCTATGTAGAGTTGAGACTATGAGTTAGATATGTGGATTTGGTTTGATTTTGGTTGGTGAATAATTGAGCTAATTGTTGTTAAAAAGCTTAAAAGTTTGTGACTTCATTGTTGTTATTAAGATCAAGTATAAAATCGAGTTCTATAGATTCTAGAAATGGAAGGAAAGGTACTAATTTTGGCAATGGATAGGGGCAATATTGAAACTATATAGCTTTCAAGCTCAAATGTGTTATATGTAGGTGTAGAATTTTGAAGGGTTTTTTTATTATGATATATCATTATAGAATGGCTTATATAGTAGATTCATAGGTGTGTGGATGTGTGATTGTGACATTATTACAAGCCTACAAGAGTGGAATGAAACTAAATTTAGGGCCTGGATGTTTACTTATGGACGTGAAGACAATCGAAAGAAGCAAGTTAGAACTGTTTTATTGCTTTGAAAGTTGTTGAATATTAATTGGTTTTCTAGTTAGGGTGGTTACTCTAGTAAATTTGATCGACTCTCAGATTCTATGAAATCTTAGAATTATGTAAAATTGTTACTTTGAAAGGCAATAGGTTGTTTCTTTTTCATTTGTCTGTGCTATTTCGGTTTGATTACCTGGAAATTATTGAATAATTGCAGGCAAGACGGGCTTTGAGGGCGTTGAGAGCGGTGGTGAGGATTCAAGCTATATTCCGTGGAAGGCAGGTGAGGAAGCAAGCTGCTGTGACACTGAGATGCATGCAAGCTCTTGTGCGAGTCCAGGAGCGAGTGAGGGCAAGGTCAGCTGGAGTGTCCTCTGAAGAGCAAGCAGCGCAGAAACTTTTGGACGAATATCACAACCAGACTGATCCCACCAAGCAGGCTGAGGTAAGAGATGTTAGTTTTCCAGGCTTTATAAGTGCATAACAAGATGTTATTTGTTGTCTCAACAATGGATGGATGTGTCTGAAAATTTGGCAGCAAGGATGGTGTGACATTCCTGGAACTGTGGATGAAGTAAGAGCTAAACTTCAACTGAGGCAAGAAGGAGAAATCAAGAGGGAGAGAGCAATTGCATACTCATGCTCTAAACAGGTAACGAAATTAACAGCCATTAGATCTGTTTGTTTTTTCAACTAGTTGTAGTCGAATAGATGCTTATTTGAAGCTTCATGGTTTTGAATTTAAGTATGCGTTATTTTATTGACTTCAGCAATCAAGATCATGTCCTAGTCCGAATTCAAGGGTGAAGAAGCCAGCAACATCCCTTAAACATCATGGGCTAGACAAGAACAGCGCAGGATGGAGCTGGCTAGACAGTTGGACGGCAGCCAAGCCATGGGAAAACAGGCTGATGGAAGAGTTTCATACTGATCCATCACAGATGACACCCTTTTCGCGGAGAAGTGAGGATTGCACTGTGGGGATGTATTCATGTTCTGAACATGATTCAGTTAAAGTAAAAAGGAATAATGTCTCAACCAAAGTTCTTGCAAGGCCACCTATAGTTGGTCATATCACACGCTCATCTTCCTCACCTAGTTATGAATCCCCCTATGACGAGACCTCCCCGTCAACTTCATCATCATCTGCATCTTTAACTCCAGTGTCCGGCAACATTCTTATTATGGAAAGAGCAGAAGAGAGTTACTACCGAAAGCCAAGCTACATGAACCTAACTGAGTCTATTAAAGCTAAACAAAAGGCTTCCAGGTTTTCAAACAAGGCACTATATAATGGGGACACCAGAAGCTGTGCCGATTCCAATCCTTCATTCAATTTATACAAGGATCTCTACCCGCCACTACCACTGGGTCGACATGATTGGTCTAAAACTCAACGACACTAAAGGGCAACAATTTTGCTACATGTTAATAGCTTCAAATTGACAAGCCTTGCTTTTGAGTGATCAACAGCTTGTTGCCCCATTGCATATGTTTTGACCAATCTAGTTTATATATATATATATATAATACTTGTAGTATAGATATTTGGAGTGAGTGTGTATTCATAGAACTGAAATGAAATATTCACACTTCCATGAGGAACTGCAGGTTTTGAGTGAGGATTTGGTGTCAGTCCTGTTAACACATGTCAAAGAGCTTACAGAGAAGTTGTGGAGAGATGACATTTAGTCTACATTTTGTGTACTAATCCATGGAGGATTATGGCAATGTAATGAAGTTTGAATATTGTTTGATTTGGTGTCAGTCCTGTTAGCACATGTCAAAGAGCTTACAGAGAAGTTGTGGAGAGATGACATTTAGTCTACATTTTGTGTACTAATCCATGGAGGATTATGGCAATGTAATGAAGTTTGAATATTGTTTGATTTGTGCGAAATTTGTTGTTAATTGTGGTCCTCAGACTAATTTTTTCTGATTTCTAAGTTACTACAATAGTAATGTTTATATTGTTGTTTTTTTAACTAGAATGTTTTTATAGTGTTGTTGTGAAAGTAAGTTTTGAGCAGAACTGTAAAAGCACTTTTAAATGTTACCCTTTGTTTCTACAAAGGCAGTTTGATACAAAATACACTTTTTCCCATTATGAAAAAAAGATGAAAAATAAAAAAATAAATCTTCTGAGTGCTGCTTCAAATTCTCAACAAAGGGCTTCTAGCCATTAGAAAGAAAGTATATATAACCTTAGCATCTAGTTCATTTTCTTTTACAAAAGCAAATCTCATCAAATTTTCCTCGAAATTTCACTAATTGTTTTTGTTCATTTTTATCAAACGCTACAAAATCGACTTAAAAACTCTTTCGGCTACACCAAAAGCACTTTTTACTGTACCTCATTTTTATCAAACGCTACAAAATAGACTTAAAAGCTCTTTTGGCTATACCCAGAGCACTTTTCACTATACCAAAAGCACTCAAAACACACTACAGCATATCTTTGCAAGATAAACGGATGATTCAGAAGCTGCCTGCCATTTAGCCTCCATAACAGTGAAAATCCTGAATGGATTTTGAGCTGTTTCTCATACTCAATTTAAACTACCCCACACTGTACAACCTAGTAAGTTATGCGAGAATCAACTGAAATGCAATGTATGAAAATCAGGATATCTTGATTTAATTGTTATAAAAAAACTAATAAATACAAATATAAGTGTATCAGTTATGTTTATGTTCTCAATTTATATCTATTAAATTATTAAAGTAAGACTCATTTGACTGAATAAGGTTATACATTTTATATTATCGCTCTTTTATCGTAAAATTTTACTTTGTTCTCTACTAAATTTATGTTATTTTTTGTGGTGGTCCAGGTAAGAATTTGGCCCTAGCAAGCAAGTCTCAAATCACAATAATAAATTAAAATCTCCATTACAGCTAGCTCATTGACAACAGGTTCCACAAAAGACATGCATTTCCCATTTCTAAGGACCTCAATCAGGGTGTTTAATATCATTTTCTAAGACATCAAATCATGTGTTTAGCAATAATTAAGCTTTTTATCAAAATTAAACCCTGGACAAATTAAACAAAAATTTGTAGTATCTATATATACATAAAAATAAATAAATAAAGCAATGCACATATATATACCATGATCATGGCCCCTTGATGTAACATCTGTATCTCCATCAGGTTCATGGTCCCGCTATTCACGGCTCATCACAGAAAAGGACCACCACAACCGTATCCAGCATCCCCACCTGACGTCTACTGCAAAAGACTTCGTTGACGTATACTGTAAAAGACTTCGTATTTCTAACTTTTTAAGCAATAGAAAGAAAGGGAAATGAGAGAGAGATCTATTAAATTGAATAATAGTGAATAGTCATTTGGTTAATGTGTCTGTCACATCTCAAATTGTTAGTGAGAGACCAACTTGAACTCGTTTATAAGCATTAGGATTGTTTGTTTTAACTAAGCTAACATGTCCTCGTACAAATAGAAGCAATATCATAAGCAGGGAAGTGTGATTGTGTGAAATCCAGAATTGGTTTGTTGTATCTTGCATTACTATTGAAAGACCGAACTAGTTAATAAGTCTTACGATTATTTATTTTAACTAAATGAACATATCCTGATACAAGTAGAAACAATATCTTAAGCAGTGAAGGAGGCTTGCGTGAAATCCAAAATTGGTTTGATGTATCTTACAATATTATTGAAAGACAATTTTGATCTAAAACGTGTCCAAGACAATGCTTTAATGTGTGCTTAGTAATCAAATTTATACATACTCTATACGGTTTTTTAAGTCCAAATTGTATATACATGCAATTTAAAGATCGGTTCATATAGTTTGTAAACTAATCAGGACATTATATGATTTGGAAAGTGAGACTAATCCAGCAATGTTCCCATTTTCTCTTACCAATCAAAAAATCCGAAAACGGACGAAGACGCTGGTGCGTGGGACCGGGCTGTTGCTAGGTCAGTTTCAGAACTGAAAGAAACTTCACATTTAGAGGAGGTTTAGACAGTATCTTCAATCCGTTAAGAGTTTGACTTCTACATGCATGAATAACATGGTAACATAGAAAGAAGATGATGAGATCACAAGCCTCCCACGTGGGAAGCATGCACAGGCACAAACTTTTGCAACAAAACAAACAAGATCATATCATCTCTATATCCTACCAAAAAGCAATGAAATTAAAAGAAGAAGAAAATGGGGAAAAAAATTATATATTAAAATAAATATTCTTTTTTTGGATGTCAAAGTTGATATGATTTTAATGAAGTGAAAGAAAAGGAAATAAAAAAAGTATGGGAAAAGCTTTCTTCAATATTGAGTAAGAGTGGACTTTCTGTGATTGGGGGGTTGCCATGAAGAGAAGGAAGGGCAAGTGTGGCAAGGCATTGTGGGGTCTTATAGGGGTGTCTATTTTCTTGTATACCCATTTATCTTTTATCTTTTTTAATTTTTATATATATTCTTGGAGGGAATTTATGATTTTATTAGTAGGTTACATTATTGGGTAGTTAAGAAGTTGTTTCTAGAATTGTTATAAACATTTTTAAGAAATACAATTTGTATTTTTTTTTTTTTATATATATACATTTTATACTATAACTTATCATTTTCCAATGAAAGATTCCTTTTTTCATGTAGTTCGAAAATTGACTTTAAAATTAGTGAGTTCAATTTTAAATAGTGAAATATATTATTTAATTATACATTTAATAGTAGTACTATTAGTCATTCTTCGGTAAAAATTGATAAATTGAGATCCAAAACAACTTTAATGAAATTTGATTAAGTGAATTTGATTAGGTTAATATTATGCTATAATGTAAAGACTTCTCACTAGAGAAGGACCGTTTATACAATTTAATTGAATTAGTAATAGTATATTTTAGTCTTTTAGAATGACTTAATTAATGAAAGTATATGTCTATTGAAATAACAAATTTTAGGTGCGAAATTTCCATATATATATATATATATATATCGTGGGATAGCAATTTGTACTGCCAATGTAAATTGCTTTCTTCCCAATCTTCACTAGTATTTTTATAATTAAAAAAAAAAAAACGTGGGTCATCTTGAACCTGTAATCTATTGATGTTAAATTAAAAAATAAAAATAAAAAGGCACTCGATGTTTTTTTGTTTTCGCCTGACATCTACTTTTAACATTAAAAAAATATGCACCTCAAATGATTACTGAAAATGTAGTAATTATGATATAGATGCTTACCCATAAAGATACCTAAAAATGAATGCTTTTTTTCTTTTTTTTTTAACAAATACGAAAAAAAAAAAAAAATCCTGCATCATAATTGTACTAGTTTGTTTCATTACAGTCAAAAAATGATAAACAAAAGGTTCTCAATTAATATCACATCTTGGTATCCAGCTACATGAACCCCTCACCCTCCATCTTCTTTTACAAAACTGTGTTATGAGAAGGTCAATATGTCTCACACATAATTGGTGGCCATAATTGATTAATTCAAGCAGGAATTAATCAATCATGTCTACAGATATATTTCAATTTTTATTATTGTCAAATTATTAAGATTCCTTATAATTGTCTAGGCTATATATAGCTATGCAGCTCTAAATGATATGATAAACGTTTCTTGTTTTTAATATAATTGCAACACATATTTCTTGTTTTTAATATAATTGCACATCAACTTTTGCTTCCATCACTTGGAATAAAGGGATCAATCACGTAACCTAGCTTTTTGACACTATTTTCATTTTTTCTTCTTCTTAATTAATTATCTATCACTCATGGGTTAAAATAATGCATAGTTGACAAGTTTATTATTAAAAAAAATAAAATTAAAGCTACTTTAATTCCCTTCTTTATTAGTTTTTAATGTAAAGCTTCTTTTGTTATATTAATATAAATAAAGAATATGCAGGTAGACATCTCTTATATGCATACTATTAAGTTCAGATTGACTGAATCTATATATATGCGAATGTTGAGTCTACTTAATTATTCTGATTTAATCACCAAATGATACATGAAGTTAAACCCAAATTTTTGTTAATGAATAAGGAGAGTATATACATATATGGGTTGAAAATGACCCATACCAAAAACCAAATTTCTTTCAAAAGAGGACAAAGAATTACCAAGGCATGGCTGTGTCATGTACTTTTGGGTTCTGATATCACAAAGAGAGTTTGAAGGCAAAAAACAAAATTCTGCTAAGGCTTATCTCCTCTGATGGCTCAACAAATAAAGCAAATGGGTCTGGTGCTACATTAATTGTTGCACATGCAACAATTAAATTAAAGAATCTTATTTGGTCCTATGAATATATACACATATATGGGCATTCCTTCTATCACAAGCAATATTCCAAGCTCTTGCTTTTTCTTCCATAAGCAAAGCATAATTTTGTACTTGGCATTACCTGTTTCACCACATGATAGCATTGCTTTAAGGTTATTAATTTTGTTTTTCATTTTTTTACCTTGGAATAAAAAAAAAAATGCTGCTTAGTAATTATTACAATGAAAGTTCGTCCTACAAATGTTCAATGTTCATTGCTCCTATAAATTAGTTCAAAAAAGATTGATTGCTTTTTCTTTATCATGTATATATTTCATGCTTTCATGTATATACATATGCATACAAACATGTCGTACAACGAACAAATGGGAAAGGAAATATGTGATAACAACTCCCATAGTTTCATGTATTAAAAGCTTTCGTTTCATTTCCCTTTTATCGTTGTTTTTTTTAAAAAAAAAAAAAAAGTGTGAAATACATTTGTCATGAAATTTGAATGACTTATCAGTGATAAAAGATGAACTTGATTTATATGAGTTTATGAGTAATTGAACAATCCAGAATTTACTTAGATCTTATTGAAGTTAAGATGAGAACAAGGGACTTCTAACAATGATAACCAAAAGATCATTGAATTAAGATTATAGACGAAAGTAAATATGTGTACTTACCTGATTTTAAACCCTACTTGCTTCAAATAAATTCAAATTACTTTCATGATTAATCAAATTAATTGCCGTGATTTGGATAGGCAAAAAAGGGGTTTTGAAATTTCCGTTTTTGTATCAAACCCTCCATCTCAATGAATCTTTCTGTCTCCTCCGCCTTGTGAAACAAGGACTTAGAAATCCAACCTCAATTGGCGTTAGCTGTGATGTATCTTTCACTTACTCCTCGTTAAAATTACCCTAGCTAACCCCTTCTAATGTTGACATCACAGCTTAATATTATCATTATAATTATGTGTAACATTTGCATATAATTCTAAGCAAAAACGGATGCTAGAAAATGATCTTATCATGATAATTAATTTAGTAGGGTTCAACATTAGATAGAGATTTTTCTATTGATGCAAATTTTTATTTGAATATATGTAAATGAAATTCGGAGTTGATTAATTAATCAACAAAAAATATATATTTTAAACAGAACAAATGCATATATCGACTATATATTAAAGATATACAAGTTACATCTTATATGCTATGGATTTTTTGAAGTTCATAAAAACTCTAGAAAATGCCAGGTGTTAACTTAATAGAGATAATATAATAATAATTAGTTTGACCATATAAAGATATTAATTAGAGAACAAGAAGCCTAGAACCTAGACAGAATATACCTGTGTCTTTATCTTTATATAAAAGTGAAGCTGACCGCAAAAATGGTTAATTTGGTCTATTTTCTCATGCTGTTCAAATTGGACACCACGAATGAAAAGAAAAAGCAAAGGGAAATTTTTGGACTACTAACACATATCTGGGGTTAGTTGTCTAATTGAACCAAAACTAAAAGCTCTATGAGATTGGAAATTATTTTGACAACAAAGTTAAAATTAGAAAAACCCTAATGGGGTTGATGTCAAAAGTTGTGTTCAATATTATGCATAGACTTGCTAAAATTTTCACGGGGATTATACTTTTTAAAGGACTTGTAAGAATTTCAAGGCCATGGATGTTGTATTTAATTAGAAAATGTATATAGTCATAGATTTTCCAAGATAATTAACTGATTTTAATTCAAAAAAGACAAAATGGTAATTAATATGACCACATCTACTTTTTCCATAAATGCTTTGATATTACTTCATTACAAGAATTAACGAGTAGGAAACATCATTAATAAGAAACACTTTCCCAATGTTGAATAGTTGTAGGGAGTAGTTGGAATTTTCTTTTCTAGGATAATTTTGACAGAAAGTATAAATTATGATATTACACATAAAAGCAGTAACGCGAGCACGGTTAAACCAAAAATTAAGAAATCATTAATTAAGAAATCAAGAACCAAGGAACCTCCCATATTATTTTGTTAATATATATGTTGAATAAATTGTAGGGAGTAGTTGAAATTTTCTTTTCTAGGATAATTTTAAGAGAAAGTATTAATTATGATACTACACATAGAAGCAGTAATGCGAGCACAGTAAACCAAAAATTAAGAAATCATTAATTAAGAAATCAAGAACCAAGCAATCTTCCATATTATTTTGTTAATATATATGTTAAATGAATTGTAGGGAGTAGTTGGAATTTTCTTTTCTAGGATAATTTTGAGAGAAAATATTAATCATGATACTACACATAAAGCAGATGCGAGCACAGTTAAACCAAAAGTTAAGAAATCATTAATTAAGAAATCAAGAAGCAAGGAACCTTCCATATTATTTTGTTAATATATATATATATATATATATATATATATACAGACGTACATAGATTCTAGTGATTTAAAAAAAAAAAAAAAAAAGTAGATAACCTTTCTTGTAGGAATATATTCAGGTAAATTGTAACAAGTTTGAAGATAAATTCTAATAAAATTTACAATGAGAGTGTGTGTTTTTGTGAATGAGTTATTATAATTTTTCCCTTCGACGATTAATGAATTGTCATTTTTCCTTCTATTGATTTAAAAAACATCATTTTATCCATTCTAGTGACTTGAAATAATACTATTTAAGTGGATTTTTTAATCTTTTAAAAATCATAAAAGTGAAAAATGATAATTCATCAATCGTCGGGGGAAAAATGATAATAACTCTTTTATGAATTATGAAAATATTCATATTTGCTTATATTTAACTAAGAGATTCTTACCTAAAATTTATTAAACAAAAAATTATTTTTATTTAATTATTACAATTAATTCGGAGATCGAAGGAGTAAGATATAACTTAACTCTACAACCTCATATGCCATCAAATCAAACTCATTTTGTAAAGATAAAAGAAAAAAAAAATTAACGTTTCGATCTTGAGCATTAGCATAGAGATAGGTATCTATTATAATTAACATATGGTGTGTTTCAGAAAAACCTTTTTCCAGTACCTCACCCCAACTTAGTAGAACCTTCAATAATTTTTGGCTTTATGATCATTATCTTTCTAAGGAAAGAATTGCAGTTGTTTTCAGCTAAATTTATTCTTTTGCGATGAAAAGGTGAAAATAATGTAAATGAATAATTCGCATTGTCCAAGTCTGCCTTTTTGGGACTTATTGTTTTTGTGGGCATATGAATAATTATTCCTAAATTTTCATTTCAAAAACATGCATCACATGCATATTAATTATTTATTATCATGATCGTTAATTCATCACCTATAATAGAATCATTGTTTTCTCTATAACCCCAAAATTGGACCCTATATAATTTATTATTGAGAAGCCATGAGGGTTATGATTGATTGATTTGGTTCATTTTTGGAGAAAAAAATGTTTAAAAAATATTTATATAATTTGAATTTATGAGTTTCAATTTCAATATAATCTCATATAATTAAAAGATTATATTAACAATATGATGTTGGTCCAGTGTAGCTCCTTATACTTACATTTTAGAAGTGAAAAATTCGAGTCATCTTCTCCTGTCAAAATTTCGAATTCATTGTAATATTTGAAAAAAAAAAAAAAGAAAGGACTTTTAATTATTTAATTGTAAAACTTTAAGTTAGTTCTATGACTATATTTGAAAGATGTATATGAAAATTAACGTAGCAACTTCAACGGTCACTTTAAGAATTTTTTAACAATTAAAAAATTGTGTTAATTGGAATTAATTTGTATTAATTAGTTTTGGTATTATCATTCATGGTACAATAATCAGTAGTTCTATAGCAAAATGAATCATTCATATGGGATAATTGATATGCTTAAAGAAGACATTTGAATGCAGGCCTATTCAATCATCAAAATGGCTGCTTGTTTATTTCTTTTTCTTTTTTTTTGGATACAGGAACTGTATCTGGGATAAATCCAAGGAACATCCGGGACCTTGAACCGAATAGAGCACTGGAGCACGGCCCGGGGGACAACTCCCAAATGGGGAGGGAACCACCCATACAGAGGTGGGGGAGAGACCCGCATGAAGATGGGAGAGCAACTCATACAATTGGTGGGAGACAAGTATATTTCTTTACCACGGCTGCTTGTTTATTTCTTTATCACTTCTTGCTTATTAAAGATGTGACCCTATTCCCAATTTAATCATATCAAGCTTTTTTCTGCAGCACATTCTTTTTGACTTGCTTAAAGATATGTGTTTTCTTTCCAAAACCAAATAATAATAATTAGTAAAGATTGCTTATTTTAATAGCCCATGTGATCATTTATTTAAGTATAGACTATTTTAATATAATATATTCCGATATAATCTCATCTGTAAAATATTATGAAACAAACTGTTAATAATAAATTATTTTATCCGTTAAATTTATCTAATGATTAAAATATCATGGCCAAGCTGTTAAGAGGCCTATAGGGCCATTCCTACTTAAAAAATTCCTTCTTAATGATCATTATTAAAGTGCATATTTATCTTTCACCCCTCTAAAATGAAAATTCACTTTCTAGTTGTCTTTTTTTTTTTTCCTTCTATATAGATCCGCTTTAAAAAGACTTTTGTAATTAATGACACTTTTACTTGCAAACTCTTATATGATACACGTGTGTTTTTTTTTTCCCGAAATTCGCTTTCGGATGCTCTTGTCAAAAAGTGCATTTTACCTGAAAATGTTGTTTGCAAAAACAGTACACTACAGCTACCTAATTATAATGTCTTTCTAAACAATGTTCTACAACGTTACATGCATGTAACAACGAAAATATACCAGCACAAAAGCAAAATCGAAATCCCAATCCCTAGGTAGGGTTCACCATTTTTGTCCAAAGTGAAATGACAGAACAAGTCCGATCTAGAAAAATTAAAAAGATATTTTAAAATATTTGGAAAAACAAAAAAAGGTGAAAAGAAAGATAGATTCTCTATGGAATTTGTGTGTCCCCGATGGAGCCAAAATACGTTCTTGTTGAGCAATAATGTTATTGAGTGAACAATCCCCAACCCAACCCTAATTTACTTTGATTAAATTTCAACGATTAGATGTTTGATTCGTACTCAATCGTGCTGTCCTCCATTGCTTTTACCTTGATTTGGCTTTTGGGGAATCTTTGTTTGGACTTTACACGATTTTAGTGGTCTGTAAGTTGTAATTAATTAGCAGTGTGATTAGCACTGCAAGACTTATGATGACAAAATCATTAATGTAATCACTTCACTATTATGAGATTATTCTTCAAGATCCAATTGGAATTCATATTGATATTGTAAAAAATTTCTGTAGTTAATGCTTATAGTATGATATCTGTTTTAAGGCTTGACAAGTATTCAAATAAATATTTTGTACAAATTTTTTAGAGAGCGAGTTTATGTGCATATATATGTTAATGACCTATTCTAAACCTAATTATTAACTCATCTACCTTGATACTTTATGTATCATGTGTCTTACATAGTCTTTATTAACGTATCATAATTCAAGTCTTAAATATTAAGTCGGGCTCTTTTCTATCAATTTAAGTTTTTTTGATCTGATTGTAACTGATTAATATGATATCAGAGCTTAGAGTTTTCTAGTTTAAACTCTCTCTCCCCCCTTTGTTTGTCACCTTGTTGCACATGTTATACAGTAGGGGGCATTTAGCATGTGTTCATCATTTATTATCTATTTATGTTACACATGAAGGGATATGTAAACATATCATAACTTAAAGTTTAAATACTAATGATAACACATGAGATGACATATTAATGTATCATAACCTCAAGTTTAAATATTAATGGTAACTAATCATCATATTTTTAAAGTTAGATCATTACGTTAATAATTTAGAAGTTGAGCTAACTTCACTGACATCATCGAGCACATTAATAATGAGATGTAAAATATGATTAACTAGAGTTAATATTATTCCTTATTGGAGGTGATTGAAAGAGAGAGCGTTGAAATTTCACATCTGATCCTAGGTTATACAATGGTTAAAACAGGAGAGGAGGGAGACTAAGAAGTAGAATGTCACTTTCTACTCTTAAAATCAAATTAGTCTTGTTTTGTTTTGTCTCACAAGTTATATATATATATATATATAATATGACTTCACATTGACAAATGGGCCCCATATTGTCAATTGATTGCATGCACACACCTTACCATAACACGTTCTAGCTATCAATCTTAGCTCCGGAAAAATCAATTAAATGCTCATCTTTATAGTAAGATTGGGATAACATCAATCTTGAAGATTATGTGACTATTCAATTTGCAAATCATTTATAAATAATAAATTTAAACATTCAAATTAGACTATATTGACACATCTCTTAATTTAAATAGTTGAACACCTCTCTATCCATCTTAATTTTGGAGATACAAATCTCATTAAGCTTACATTTACTTGTGTGGATAGGTTTTTTCCTTTTACTATGGGATTAGTTGCCTTCCGATTATAGATGTAAATTGATATTTGAACCGCGTAAATAATAATTGATTATTTCAAATTTTCGAGGGTCATTAATCCATTCGTTATCAGCTTTAAAAAGGAAAAGATTAGACTACATTGTTTAGAGGACTAGATTTATGTCATTCTGCACATATTTGTATCTTAACAAAAAATCATAAAATTACGTGTTATTGGACAAGAATACATAAGTACTGTTAGAAAATAATATTTGAACTATTTAATTAATATTCTCTGGTTTCACAAATGAAACCATGACCCATAACCAAATCGACATTTCATGCAAATCACAGCCCTTGAATCAACTTACCTAGAAATTGATATTTCATTATACACAATCATTGAAAAAGTCTATACGCATATAATTTGATGAGTATGAAAAGTGAAAACCAAGCAAAAATATCAAAAAGTTGGTCACATATACACTCACATGCATGCAAACATACACGATGAATAATGAATAAATCATGATCGTCCTAATCCATCCATCAAGTCCAGTTTCTGTCTTTGGTTCTTTCTGATCTTATCAGGGTCGTTCGATAAGTCCAAACAGTGGGACCTATATCACAAACGGTAGGACCCATCACCCTGCATGTTTAGCACATGTCCACAAGAGAGACCACCATAGAAAGTATTGAGGAACGTATATAGACCATACAAATTTATAAAAGGAGAAAATCTAAAAAAAAAACCTTGAATTTTGATAAATTATCCATTTTCTCTTATATGATTTCGTTTTTATTCAAAATACCGTCTGAATTTTGAATAAACATCCAAAATACCCTATGGTGGCATATGAAATAACGATAATGCCCTCAACGGTCACAGATTTTGTTAGGTTGATATAATTAACTGTTTGACTCCAAGAACAAAAACGAAAATTCAATAAAAATATTAATTAAAATATAAAAAATCAAAATAAATAATATTAAATATAAATTATAAAATGTTTGGATCTCCACCTCCACCGCCAAAATCTAGTTCCCCTCCATCCTTATTGCCATCATTCATCATCTTTGTAGTGTATTTTTTTTTTTATTGTTATTTTTGGGTAATTGATTGGGTTTTTTTTTTTTTTAATTTTGATTGTGTGTGTTGATGATTAATGATTATAGGAGATTGGTAATAGAAAATATAGGTTGATAGATGTTAAAGGTCGATGACGATGATGCCAAAGTAATGGCTAGTAGAGATCTAGATTGGATTGGACGATAAAGATCCAATCTAGATCTCTCCTTTTTTTTAATTTTTATTCATTTTTTTTATTTTTTAAATTTGAGGGGGTGATCTTCACCGTCCATCAATGATAATTTTTCTTTAGTACATAATTTTTTAATTTTAAAATATTATTTAATTTTTTCTATTTTTTACTAATTTTTTATTTTAGTATATTAATTTCTACCGTCCATCTTAGATCACTGTCCATCTATGAGATGGACAGTGAAGATCATCAGTTTTTATTAGTTTATAATTTTTTATTTTAAAATGTTATTTTATACTTATTTTATTTTTTTAAATAAAAATTTGAGGATTAAAAATAACCTTTTACTTATTGTTTAACTTTTCTATTAAATTTACAACAGAAGGAAAATTTTGGATTAAAAAAAAAACTAAATAAAAAAAAAAGGATAATTCATCAAAAGCCAATGAATTTTTTAAGGTTTTCACTCAGAAAAATTTTAGAGACAAGAATTGCAGCTTCTTCTTTTTTTTTTTTTTTTTTTTTTCAAAAAATAAAAATTTTTGAAAAAAAAAAAAAAACTGGGGCCACCAATCTATGTAGAGCCACCAACATTAAATTTCTTAGAGTCTTCTTCAGTGTATGTACCTTCAAGAGTCCTAGTTTTTATTCAATATCTCTCTCTCTCTTTCTCTATCTCTATCTCGCCAACTCTCCCTTTCTGTTTCATGACATATATTATTTTATATCTCAGAATCATTTATAGGGTTGTTGTGCAGTTCTGTATAGAGAGAAAGGGAGGGGTTAATTTTTATTTCATTTTTCTCTAATGGGTTCTGTTGGTTTCTTTGTCTTCTTTGTAGTTTTTCCCTTTTTTTTTACCTTTTACAAATAAGTAAGCCTTTAAATATCAAAACTGATCTTGTTCTTTCATTGCCTGTAATACTGTTTTTGAGAGAGAGAGAGAGAGAGAGAGAGAGAGAGAGAGAGAGAGATGGGACATCATTCATGTTGCAACAAGCAGAAGGTGAAGAGAGGACTATGGTCTCCTGAGGAAGATGAGAAACTCATTAACTACATTTCAAACTATGGACATGGCTGCTGGAGCTCAGTTCCTAAACTTGCAGGTATTTCCCTCTCTCTATCTCTCTTTATACATCTTTTGCTTCGTATTTAGCTAATTTAAAGTTCCAGAGAAATGTTAACTTATTATCAGGACAGTTGGTAGTCACTGGATTGTATGTAATCTAATGTTTTCTAATATAAAGTATTGTCGGATGATTCTGATAAGGTTTTTATGTAGAATTCGAGAACATATAATTTGGTTTTATTATCTCCCTTACTTATTCACTGTGATAATATTAACGATCTTTGGTTAATTTGAACCATTTTTGTTTTTGTTTTTGTTTTTCTTTTGCTTTTGTTTTTTGTCTTTTGGTCTTTTAGTGATAAATTTTAGTGGTGCAGGGTTGCAGAGATGTGGAAAGAGTTGCAGACTGAGATGGATAAATTACCTGAGACCTGACTTAAAACGAGGAAATTTTTCTCCCCAAGAAGCTGCTCTCATCATTGAACTTCATAGCATTCTAGGCAACAGGTAATTAAATACCAATAACTACCTATACATATATAATCCTAGCTCACTTATATGTATCATCACTGAAATTAATTTAATTACGATGATGATCATCATCGTAATAGTTATGATTCAAGTCATGCAATTGAAGACTACAATTTTTGTTTCTTGATGATATATATGGTGACAGATGGGCTCAAATAGCTAAGCATTTACCAGGAAGAACAGATAATGAAGTGAAGAATTTTTGGAATTCAAGCATAAAGAAGAAGCTCATGTCATCTCATGATCATCATCATCTTCTTCTTCATCATAATTTTCCTTCTGATATGGCTACTTTCCCTTCAGATTTTCAAAACCCTATTAACATCACAATTCCGCATGATCATCACCATCAAGAAGGTCTGGTCTTTTCTCTTAGTGCAAACCCTAGTCTGCTCATGAATCCTCCTCTTGATGAACTAGACCAACAAGTCTACCTCTCCTCCTCCTCATCTCCATTAATGTTGCAAAATCTTGGTCAAATTAGTACTTATAACAACTTTGGTGGTGACGATATTAATAATGATAATTCATCACTACTTCATCAGTTGCCTTCAACTCCTGTCATGCAACTTCCAAGTTCTTCATCTTCATTTGAGGCTTCTTATACATGGGCAATGCCTAATTATTTGCCTCATGATGATCATGATCATTGTCGTCATCAAGAAAATCAGATTTTCATCAATGAAGGAATAACTCCCCCACTTCATCATAATAATATTGGAGGTCATGATCATCATAAGCTGAATAACATTCTTGATCCAAGTAATATTCTCATAATGCCTTACAACAACAACAACAACCACCCCACAACTCCTTTGATGGTGCCTACAATGCCTAAACTATGTGAAATCCTTGAAGGGAATGTGTGTACAATGCCATCTTCATGTTCTGCATTGGAACTACTTTCAGGTACTAGCAGTTGTTTACCATCTGGGTCCTATGACAATCTCCAAGTACCAACTCATGATCCAATGGAGTGCATTGATGCCATCATGTCAACACTTCCATCTTCATCTTCGTCTTCATCTTCATCCTCGTCATCATTGTCATCATTGCCGAGAGGCCACCAATATTTCATAAACCCTAGTTTCCCTTCAACCAGCTGCTGGGGTCCATAGAGAATTTTAAATGCATCAATTGAGGTAATGTTGTAATGTATCCAATTAATTACAAACAGAAAAAGAGAGAGAGAGAGAGGGAGAGAGAAGGCATTTATTTCTTGGAATATATGCATAAGATGGTGAGTTGCAACTCACTTATGGGGGACAAACACCTAAGTGTTTGCCAGTTCAGGTTTCTTGGATGAGTAATGCTTGTAATTGTGATTATGCTTCATATAAATATAAAAAACATATTTGTAGCTTCTTCTTTTCACATGTCTCTTCTCATGATCAGTCTCACTCAAGTAAATTGATTATTTGTATATTTTGAGTTACAAGTTTTAGTTATAGTCATGAAAACAAGCACTTAATTACAGTTTTCTTTTAATTTTTTAGTTAGTGAATGCTGATAATCATGATCTCTATGTCCTTTGAACATTTATAGAGATGGGGACAGTAGACGGTACATACGCATATATAAATTAATTTCATTTAGCATAGATGTTGGCTTTTCTGAGGTACAATATCTGATTTCATGTGTATTTGAGTGGCTCTTAAAGCTTGATATATATTCGTACCTTTCTTGAATTTTTAAACTTGTTAAAAATTTGTTAAAATTCATAAAAACACTTTTTTTTCCTTTTTGTTTTATCAACTGAAAGTAAATGCAATCAAGAAAAAGTTGTAACATATGTGTGCAGCAACCGCAGAAATATAGTACTTGTACAAATCTGCAAGTATATATATAATTACTGTTTTCTCAATGTTTGCATCACATAATTTTGATTTCATATTTCCAAAATTGATCTTCTAGCTGTCAGTCAATCAAGGTGCATTGCTTTCTTTGTGGTGTTAACAATAGTGTCTGTCTCCTATGACTTTTTTGTAAGTTTATCCATGTTCCCCGTAGTATGGCCAAAAGAAGAATCACTTTATAAATTATGCACTTTACATTCAATCACTAAAATTTTATTCATTTCAGTTTCAATGGATGACTATATTGACTTTGCGAATAAGTCACTTTTTATTTTTTTTTTTATATGAATGAAAGAGGCTACTCCAATTTGAAATTGCAATTCATGATGATGAAGTGGAGAAGATATTAACTATATTAGTTATCAACAGATCCAAAAAATTAAATTAATAATGATTACAAACACATTTATGTAAAAAATAGGATTGGAGGATCTCATCCGCATGATCAATGTAAGAAGTTTAGTACCTTCGGATGAATCAAAAGAACACAAACTTGAAATATGTATATCACATATATTTGTGAGGCAGGTCATAGGTGTATGAGTTTTTATTATTTTCTTCAATTAAAACAATAATAATTAATACTTCTAACAACATCTTCAACAATTCACTTACATCACTAAGGATTTTCTTAAAAATTTGATCAAATTTATTCGTGAAAATCCTTAGTAATGTAAGTGAACTGTTCAAGATGTTATTAGACATATGAATTATTGTAGACAATGAAAACTCGTACATTTATGGCTATGACCTACCTTACAATTATATGTGATATATATGTTTCAAGTTTGTGTTCTCTAATATATCTGACGGTACTAAACTTCTTACATTGATCATGTGGATGGGACCCTTCAACCCCATTTTCGTATAAATTTGTTTGTAATCATCTTCATTATCAAACGATTGCAATCATGTGGGTCCATTCCAGTACGATTAGCTTATCGGCCTAAATCTAATTGTCAAAATGATCAAACAATCTCAAAATATGTTTAAATGTTTTACACATGTATTTTCTACATTGCAGAATGCAGGGTGAAAATGTTGATTTACTATCTAATTAAGAGGAATCAAGAGGAGTGAATAGGTTTATCAATAATTTTTTGAATTAGCAAAAAAATATATATATACAAAATCTAAAATGTCGCTTCCTTTAGTGAGATCTAAAGGACTCTAGATATCGTTGCAAAACCAATTTCTTTCAAATGGAGAAATTCAGTTTCTCTGAACTTAAGTCCCTCCATTTTTTATAATTTTATATTAATTTTTTAAATTTAAATTTATAAAAATTTATCTTTCTAAATGAATAATTAAAATTCATTCATAAATTTTATTAATATTTTTATTTTTATTTTAAAAATAAATTTGATAAAGGACTTGAATTTAAGCATTTTGAATTTAGGGTTTACATATCATTAATTCAGAATTTAGGGCTTTTTATTTTATTAAAATATGTTATTTCAATATTTTAAATTAAAAGTAAAAAATTGCCCCTAAAAAAATAAATGAAGACTAGCCTACATCCAATTTGAGGGATGTTTTGGTACTTTTAGAAAGATTAGGTAGGTATTTGTCCATTTAAAAACAATGAAAAACAAACGGCACTGAAACCATAGAGAGTTTAGAAAAATAGAAATTTTCCCTTTTTTCTCCACATTATATTTCAAAACAAATTATAAATTAGCTACCTAGTTCAAAATTATGTAGAGTTATTTTGACTATCTACCATTAGTCTAGTTTAGTCAACAGTAACATATGTAGAGTTATTTTTGTCTTTTAACTTTAAAAAAGAAAAATTAAAAAAAGATGGGATCCAATCTCTAGATTGGATTTTCGTCATCCATCAAAGATCGGATCTCCACCATTGATCAAAATTGGATCTCTATCGTCCATCAACTGATAGCAATAAAAATTGAATCTAGAGATTAGATCTCTACCAATCCCATGAAGATGAAGCTCGTCCCCATACATACAGATGGAAATTGACCTCCATCTTCAGTGATGGATGTCGATCTCTATCTTCATCGATGACATCCACCCATCGCTGGTCGGTGGCTGAGGTTGGTGATTGAAACCCCTAAAATTTTGGGTTTCCAACTGAAAACTTAAATGAAATAGAACAGAAGCCATCAACAACAAAAGAAATTAAACCCAACGCAAAATCAACAACAAAATCAAACACAAACCCAAAATCAAATATGAACAAAATCAAAGCCATCAAACTCAAACTCAAATATGAAAATAAATAAATAAACTCAAAAACAAAATCATATCCTTTCCATCGCTAAGTTCACTAGATTTTGAAACCAAAACGAACCCATTTAATGGGTTTCAAAATGAACCCATTTTTGGATTTTCAACTAGAAATCCATAAATGGGTTCATTATTAGAGGCTATATAAGGGAAGATAGAGAAGTAAGGGGAAGGGGAAGAAAGAGAAGGAAGAGAAAGGGAAGAGGGAGCACACACTTTCTTCTTGCCAATCTCTCAGTCCCCGCAAACAGTTTTTTATCGATCGCTGGTTTTGGAATTGTTGACATCACATAATCAGCAAAAGAAGGAGCAATGATAGAGAGAAGAGAGTGGAGAGATTAACACGAGAAGTGGCAAAGAATATAAAAAAGAAGTGTTTGCAAATGAAGATTAATGAATAGTTGTTGATGATGAAAACTAATTTAATTTTTTATTTTTTTAAATTAATTTCCACTATCCATCTTAAGATAGAAATCTATTTAATTAAATTTTTTATTTTTTCAAATTAATCTCAACCATCCATCTTAAGATGGACAGTAAAGATATGATGAACTTTTACGAATTCTATTGTTATTTTCATCGAAGTTATTTTAAAATTTATTTCAAACATAAAGGGTATTATAGTTTTTTAAATCATTTTCCCACTAAAACCGTTAATTTTAGTGACTAACAGTGGGTAGCCAAATTGTAATAAATATATAAAGTTCTCTCCGTCTAGACATAATTCTAAACTGGATAACTAATTTGTAATTTGTTCTATATTTCTTGTCTCGGTTTTCCTATTTATATTTCATGTCTCTATTTTGTTTTTTTTCTATTTTTCAAGTGTCTCTCACTTGTATTTTCTAGGACATACAACTTTCTTGGATCTAATAATGTTGTTAGGATGAACACTAGTTATTGGATTCAATCCTAAGAGTCCACAAAAATCAAATATTTAAAAATATATTAAAAAATTAAAAATATAAATCATTTTTATAACTACCATCCACTATTACTATTCCATGTATTGTAGCTAAATCCGTTTATTTGGTGGCAAACGTGGCTGCCAACTACATTGAGTAGTTTGCTTGTGTAATTGCTCATGCAATTACCCAATTCATAAATCTTATGCCTAAAACGGGTGTCACACCCATGATCAACTAAATCATATAAATAGCACCAAACTCCTATTTTAAGTGGCATCTATATGTGAGTTTTAATGTCATCTATTACTGAATTTAAAATAAAATTACCTCTAACGTGAAAGGTAAGTTGGAGAGTTGATCGCAATCAAAGTCATTAAAGACAAAGAAAGAAAGAGGAAAAGAGAAAGAGAGAGAACGACAGCGAGATGTTTGAAAGAAAGAGAGAAGGACGAGCTAAACTCTAATGGCGACGGCATCACGAGTTCGAGAGTGTGAATCTTATCATACCATCCCCAGTCATTTGAGGTCGTACCCTGTATAAATTGGCCCATGAAAAATATTGTCAATGCAAACATATTAGTGTTACCACAATTACCAAGTTACTGATTTTGAAAGGCCAACTCTTGTAACCAATTTCCATGTTGTAACATATCTATGAAGTTTAACACATAAATTTATGATAATGATATTGTAAATCTGTTAAGGCAAAACAAAATAAAAACCCAACCAAACAAACAAAGCTAGGCCCATAAAGTTAGAGGCTGAATGCTACCCTTGTGATACCATTAGCAAAATTTCTGTAATATAACATAAAATTTATGGTATTCAACAAAAATAAGTACGTTACAAGACAAAATTAAGAACCACTCAACCTAAAACACCATTGTTTTTATCTGTGAGATCAGCACAAACGTTGCTTAATTTTATTGTATTGAATTGAATCAAGAAATCGACTAAATGTCATTAATCAATTCAATCTAGAGACAACTGCATAAATTTTCCAAGATATTAAAGAAAGCACAAGGGAATAAAGGACAATCTCCAAATGAGCAAATCGAGGACCAGAAAGCAAGAGTCAAGAGAACTACATTCCAAATTCATTTGAGGCATTCGAAATTAGTTGAACTACAACAGAGCAGAGGTGTCCTAATTCGCTTAAATGTATACCATGATCTAAAGGCCCCTCTTAGACTTTGATTCTGATTCAATCAGCTTTTGCGAAAATGGAGTTATTAAGCGGTAATTCTTGAACGACCTTTCGCTATTCTCCGAGCGATGACTCTCCTTCCACCCTTAGTTGCCTTCCTGCTCATGCATAAAAGTAAGTTAATGATGCTTTAGAGAGAGGAGAAAAGGAAGCCGCCCTCATAGTCAAAATTCTCGAGCTAACATGAAAGATAAAGAAGAGAAATACGAGAGATGGAGAGATTTACCGAGCAAAGAATCCATGATTCCTCTTACGCCTGATTAGGCTAGGCTGGAATGTCCTTTTGGGAAATAAGAGCATAGGCTCATTTGATGAATCTCCTGCAGAAAAGAATGCAAACCAGTCAGCCAGAAACCAAAAAAGAACCAAGTTATGGAATCAAGTGTTCCATTATCGAACAATCCTCAAAAAAAAAAAAAGCTAAAAAGGAGAGAGTGACGCTTATAAAACTTCAAGTGAGCAGCAACTAATAGGTTGCATGCTTATTTTGCTGATATAAAGGAACTTGGACTACTTTGCAATACTGGCTAACAGCGAGTTGCAATGTTGTATGCAATATATTAAGATTTCTCTTTCAAAATTTTCCATAATATGCAACAATTACCATTAATTATCATATGCAAGGGAAAAAAACCAACAAGAAGAACCACCATCACCACTATAATACAGTCTGAATTATAGCAGTAGCTACGAGGTTGTTTTTTTAATATTATAATAATTGATATACATCAGATATACAGAAGCACACAAACAAGCTATCAGAACAGGTTTAATTAAGAAAAAAAAATGAATTCAGGGAAGAGGGGAAAGCGGAAAGGGTAATGGCCAGATGATGACGACTAAAAACCACAAAGAGCAACATTCATTGAGTTAACATCTAAAGATTTTTCATGTTACCCAAACTGTAGGAACTAACATCAGTGTGAGACTAGTGGTGACCGGCAGAAGCCTTTCAAGAATATTTAGTAAATGATATTTATCCTCCTAGTATGATTTTGATGCAATTTACTAATGAATAGTCATAGGACTTCTTAGTGCTATTTATACATTTCAAGGCAATTATCAAGACAACAAACTATCAGTAACATTTAAAAATTACTAAAAAGTTATTTGTCTACCTCTTGTTTTCATTTATAGTTGTCTTTTGAACCCAACAAACATAGTGTGCATATACCAACATTGTGCTAATGACACACCAAGACCCTCTTTCATATGCCCACGTACATATTTTTCTTCTTGACATATATACCTCCCACATGATCAAATAATGCAAATAATGCACAACTGCTTAGTTTGAAAAAAACCAACAAACTGACATCAAAATGCAATTCTAACTTTCCATACAAATGCTTGTAAACCATTATATCCAACTATGCCTACACTTATTTTTGACAAAACTACAGATAAAGACAAAAAATAATCAAACCAACTTGAAGACGTTGCTTGTGGACAGTTTCTTATCAAGATAAATGCAATCACAACTGCCTTAGGGTCTCCAAACAATCCGAGACAACCCTTACATATATACTCTCACGTTGGACCAAAAGTGTACAAGCACACATATTTGTAATTATCATCACCACATGTGACATCTTTTAACCAAGTTCCAAACAATAAACTGTCACAATCAAGCATTTACATTTTCTAAGAAGCATTCAGCTTCAATATGTTAAGAAGGCATATTACTAAACTACCTAGAAAGGATGATCCTTTCTCCAAATACAAACTCGGACAAAAAAAAAGGGGTCACTTTGCTCCTAATTCTACAATTCCTCAAATCCAGTTACTCTACACCGCAAATCAAGATATAAACTAGGCTCAAACAGTTAATAGCACATTAACTAACAATTCAACATCCCGTTATCAATCCAAGATTAACAATTTTCTTACTTTACACAACATGAACCGATCAACACTAACTTCACTTCAGCAGTTGAAAAAATCCCACAACATTCATCTGTCAACTCAAGCTAAAAACCAAACAAAACCATGCAAACAACCAATCAAAGCCAATAAGCACATAAACACAAGCCCATTTAACGAACAAACAGACAATATGACAAGCAACATCATATAACAAAATGTCAAAGTCTAATCATCAAGACACAAAATGTCCACAAACTCAGTCGTTGAAATGGACCAAATATCATAAGAGAGTGTACCCTGGGGCAGGAAGAACTCGAGAGACGGGAGTCCAGATGGGTACAAGAAGCCCTGAGAGGCAACTTTGGAACGCGAATCGGCGTCGTTCTGGGGGAAACGGAGATGGGTCTGAAGCTTGGAGAGAGACGGGAAGATGGTGGCGGAGGTCGGGTTCTTGTGGTGGAGATGCGTGTTGGAGACGAAGCGGTTCACCAGAGAAGCTCCAGCCCGGAGTAGGGTTTTGGTCGCCATCTTTTATGGGTTTTGGTGGTGGAGAGATTTGGGTCGTTTTGATGAAGAATTGTAGCTATACTACGTCGTTTTATACATTTTTTTTTTCCCTTTTTTGTGTTGAACTAGGGTTACAAATTTATATAAATAATTAGAGACATGAACTCCCATGCAGCCCGAAATTTTATTTTTTCATATATATATATATATATATATATGGAGAAATATACTCTCCTCACACATCAATAAATGCATATAGTGAGGATTCATGTTTTTATCATTAATGTGAGGAAAAGTATATTTACCATTTGAATTATAAGTATAAATGATAAAAGTTGCTTTGTTAACTTTAAGTTATGAGCAAAAATTATTATTTTTTATTTCTTTTTAATTTTTTTCTATAACTGATAACTTTTCTTTACAGTGTTTTAAAATATGAAACTTTTCTTAACAAGGAATATACTCAGACCTTTAATTTTGTGTCCTTATGATTAAAATCCAATAATTAGTCTTCACTCTTGTGATTTAACAGATAATGTATAGTAGCACTTATTATTTTAATACAAACTGATCATTTGTTGTATACATTTCAAAAGCAAAATTGATGAGCACATATTTACTTGGTAAGGTCGTAAATTCCTTTCTAAACACCAAACGTTGTTTATCACCGACGCACGTTTAATAGTATGATATAAGTTTATCACAAGCCACATTTAATGGTATGATAGCAAGGTTTTTTTTTTTTTTAATATTTTATGCCGATCG
Source organism: Litchi chinensis (assembly GCA_019925255.1). NCBI lineage: Eukaryota > Viridiplantae > Streptophyta > Magnoliopsida > Sapindales > Sapindaceae > Litchi > Litchi chinensis. Next base: position 2,834,853 of record CM034464.1, on the reverse strand, counting down.
TAAGTTTATTGAGATAAAGGTTATTGATATAAAAGTTATCACGTTGCTTGCATTGATGTAAGCCATTAATTGTTATGATTACTCAAATTATTCGTCCAAGCATATGGTTATGTAGACCATCGATGATGTTGATGGTATTACATTATCACTACATTTAAAGAATTTCGAACCTCTAATTTGCATAATTATTCAGGATATTGCCAATCATAGTTGATAGCCCTCAGTTGACGCAAAATCACTCTATTTCTCCTCGATTCTGGCAATTTTTTTTTTCCTTCAAAAAAGAAATAATAAATTTCAATTGGCTTCCTTAAATTTTAAATTACATTTGCTACATAAATTTTGATAAATCCCTCATAAAAAATCCATGTTAATGTTTAATAAAATTTACCAAAATCCTTCATACCTCAAACTCAAACCCCCCCACCTCAAAAGATCAAGAATTACATCTCATAATGAAAGGAAACGAAAGTGAGTGATTGAAGATCAATCAACATACGGGACAGACACACACTTTTTTTTTTATTACATACAATCCAACACAGCGTTTACATCACTCACAAGACAAAATTGGGTGCAAAACACAAGACTAACCGAAAGCCATCAAAAGTAGTATAAAGGAAAAGCCTGGAAAAAAGCTTATCCGACCAGCAATAAACAAATCGAAACCTAGAAGAGAAAACCTTATAGAGCTATTTAATGGGGGCCTTCTTCACAGCAGAGCTCAGCCCCCCCTATATGCGGCACTTTCACTAAAAATGAATGCCTTCAGGATATTAACTTGAAATATTGCTGACAGACGAGAGAGTTAAAAGATTCGTGGACCATACACAAGCACCACCCCTACCACGACTAGCAAGCAGAAAACTGGTACCTTCACACACAAAAAGGTAAAAAGGTGTTTTCTGTTTACCTACTCCTCTTTTGTGGGGCTTGAGTATTCGGTTTCAATTCCAGATGAAGTTACTCCGGACGTGACACTTGATGACGAATAGCTAGTGTTTACTCCATTCATGTTGTTCTTCAATGCTACAGTGGGGTTTTGCTGAGAGCCATTTGTTACAGGTGCTTGGCCTTCCTCGGCTAGTTTCCTGAGAAGATTCATGATTGTGGGGACGAACTTGGTAGACAAGGAAAGTAGACCAGGAAGCTGTAAAACCGTGCACACACATTGAGATCACAATAAAATTATAATTAAATAACTACTGCATTTGTTTCAGATGTCAGCACTATGACTCAAATCAATAAAATCCATTGTTCACTATCAACAAACATAGCTCAGCGAGGTTCATTTACAAGTGGAAAACCGGATTTTGCCTATTGGGTATCATGACATTCACAAGTGGAAAACCGATAAAAATGGTTTTTCAAAAATCTAAGACACTTACAGCGCCATGGCGGAATTCACCAGAAATATCCAATTGCACCCAGAGGGCTTTAAAGAGCAGATAACCAACAAAGATGACTAGTAGATACAGAGGATTTCTGCCATAAGAAGACAGCAACATTAGCATGATGATACAACCTAATGCTTGAAAAATTAAGTAATCCAATTCCACAATTACATAGAAGATAACAATAACATACCTCAAAAGAGCCATAAATTCATTAAATCCAAGGATAACCAAAGCGACAATTGCCCATGGAGGTGGCAACCAGTTGTTGTTGCGCTTGTTGGCTTCCTGAAAGTAATTTAAAAACAACGCTAATCATCAGGGAGTCAACAGTGACAATGCAGAATATTATCTAATCCTTGAGACTTTGACCTACCACCTAATCTGTCCTCCCTCAAATAACACCTTTTTCGAGGCACGATTAAACAGATATAACAAGCAGTCGTCTCTCAAGTTTTGGCAAGTAAAAAGATAATTTTGAGATAGCATGCAGATCCAAGGTAGAAACTATACTATGAGTTGAGGTAATTGACCAGATATGGAGTTCAAACACACATTGTTGAGAAGTTATCTAGTTAGTAATTACTAACATTTCATCAATCAAAATTTTCATTTTGGCAACCAACACAATTTCATGGTACTGCAATTGAATATTTCAAAACCTGAACACATTATAAAGAGATCCCATCCAGTAGATGATATATAATATGACAGAATTAAGAGATATCATGCCTGAGCAGAAATGGCCTGAGTGACACTATACTCTGTCTCAGTCTTAAACTGCCGCCATAGGGATCTACACTGAACGGGTGTGATCAATGTTTTCGAGGATGGAACCTGTAACAGAAAATCAGTAACTACTGAGTAAAGAAGAGAAGATGCTCTCATACATGACTCTGCACAAGAGATATTACATAGCATTAATACCGCTTGTGGGTTGCAATACTGATGGACTATCCACATTTGTGATGCATTTGGGCGTGATTTGCCCAACAAGAGGTCAGTTACAAGCTTAAGCATAAGAGAATATACGAGGCTAAAAGGGCAACAATCAAGAAGTTTGCAAAGGATAAAAGTATTTTGCTATCCAAACATCAAGCATAACATTGAAGTTTGGCAGTCCAAGCCCTCATTTTATTTATCTATTGGCTTTTGATGCAAGCATCCCATTCTAAAGTCCAATAGAGAGAACATCAAAAACAAAAAAGTACCTGTTCCCACGTGCTCGATGCCAGAGGGTCATATTTCGTAAGGCTCTTATCAGTAGATGCATTTGTGGAGTCCACCAAAGCAGCTGAAAGTGTCTTCTCAATATGATCAGCCTCTTCTTCCAAGCGGTTCACAGCCATAACAGAAAGCAACTTTAAGGACTGGAAAGCATAATTATGTTATAATTAGCAGAAAGTAAAGGAAATTAAAAAAAGAAAAAGAAAAAAGTAAGATTCACAATTTAGTTTTATAAGTTTTCATACTGCCGAGCGAGCAGTTTTAGTGATTGCTCGAATGTCTTCCTTCCCAGTCCAAATCCGCGGCATTGAGTCAGAATCATGGCTAAATAACATTGTAAACCTGTTCACAATTTAACAATAAATCCCCGTACGAAACTGAAAGAAATCAACAAATTCAATTAATTATTACAAGGAGATGGCACCTGTCCTTCATACGGATCAGTACCCTTCCGGCTTCTTCCTTTGCTTTTGCTTCAACCACACCTTTTGCATAATTTTCAAGACTTGCAAGCATTTTCTCCTTCATCTCCTCACCCATTTCAAAGCCAGAAAGTGCGTCAGAGAGCCCAGAGACAGCTGATACAGTCTCATGTTGATGAAGTTTTCTTATTGTGGACCATGTCTCACTGTTAGCTCCATCTAAGAGAGCTTCAACAGGTCCTGATAACGCCTCATTTAGTTTTGACTGCAAACATAACACTACCATCAGCAAGAGAAAGCTTTCTTGGCAAATCATAAATCTTAGGCAGAGTATTATAGGGCTAAAATTCTTCAGATGTAACAAAAAATTCAGATGTCACATTTGACTAGAAAACCTCTCATTGATGACATTGACAGTCCAAAAATAATTAATTTAATATTTAATTATACCTCGAAGGAACTGGTCAGTTCGGCCAGCTCGGCAGTGCGAACAGATGCAATATGCACATCGATGTCACGTTGGAGCTTATCTCGTACTTTAGATGAGTCCCAATTTGCTATTTCAATTACAGCATCTGAGAACAATCAAATAAGACATTGTACTCAAGTTAGTACATTTGTTCCTCAGTCACAGCTCTCAAACCCATTATATTACCCTACGATGTCAAGTTTCACTCGTTCCATTCATTAATATAGCAATGAATCTAATATGTCTGATCATGTCGTGTAGGCCATGCAACAATCTATTCATACATTCCTTCAAATGCTATCTTTAGATATTTCTAAATTTTTTTCCATCTTGCAGAAGCCTTTGACACAATTCTGATTGAGTAACGAAATCTCATTTTCAAATTGTACTACACCTGCAGATCCTTCATCAAAAATAGCCATATAAGTCTTGGAGCAGTGCCTGGCAGCCGAAGCAAATGCCTCCCCTCCACTCAAAGCCTTATCGAATGCATCCTTGAATTTATCAAAAGTTCCAGACCTTATATGTCCCAACATAGATTGGAAAGCCGGTTGGACAAGCTAAAACCAAAAATTAGACAAGCTATTAGCAAAGAGTTTAAATGAAATAGAAGGAGAACTAAAGTACAAGAATCATTATATCAATCTTCTACTCCAAAAGCTGAATTATGCACCATATTCTCATTGTTGCGGTTGCATAAGAGTCAAAGATGCCAAATAATTCATACACCACATACTCAAGTTGTACTGGTATAATACAGACATATAGAAGAAAAGCAACAAAAAGGTGTATAGTTTGTAACTATTCTGAGAAGATGTATTACTTGCAATAATTTCTCCTCAAGCTGTTTTCGCTTTGCCGTTCTAACACCTTCATCAAAATACGCTGCTTCTTCATCATACCTGAAAAGAAGAACCCATAAGGTCTTAATTTCTTATTAATTTTAATTGAAAAAACACAATTTCAGATTTATTGCAGATAATGCAAGAACATGCATGTATAGAACAGACAAGTTGAAGAATGCATGAAAAGCATCAACATATATCCATTCTCCATTATGCAGCCAAAGAAGCCAGGCCAAAATCATATAATTTATAATCTCAAGAAGCATACACAAGACGAGAAATTGCAAGAATAGATCGATGTAATATGGCAATTAACATCTTAAAATGACAGTAAAGCACCCCACTATGCCCCCTAAAGTCACCAACCTTTTCTATGATACTCAAAGCTAGCAACAGTTGCTCACAGAATAAGTGTTAAGACTTAAGGTCATTGCTAACACCTTACTACATGTTTTAAAATTCTTGGTTAGTGGTTACCGGACAGAGTTTTAGAGTCAACATCATGAAAAGTTTCTGAATTCAACTTTTCTCAGTTGATTATATTTGTATTTTTTGTTTGTTATTTGTTATTTAAATTCATTTTGGGTTTGCTTCTAGACTTTGTGCATGCAACGAGATCATTGATCTTGCATGTGGAGTGTGTTAGAAAGCTTAAACTTACTGTGGGCCTTACTAACAACCCTAAGCTATTAGGTCTGGTGACAACCTAATATAATCAAGGTAAAACCATGCCCTTTTTAAAAGGAAATGCTCAAAGTAGTTGGAACATCATAGTTGATACTTCAGACATCATAGGTAAAGTGAGGCACTTAGGTATCAAATATATGTAAATCTTTGCTTCCTAGATGTTAGAGCAAATACATGTTCTTACTCTGATAGACTTGTCTCAAGAACAGAACTGAGTTTCTTGCCAAAACCAGCAACTGGGCCAGTTTGTACAGCCTCCTCCAATTCACACCACCTCTGCAGTATTTTCAAATCAATTCAATAGGCGCTGTTGTATAGTACATTAACTATATTTAGAAGACAATTTCAGAAAACAGAATATAAGGAAAAATAATAAAAAAAGGGTACCTCATTAGCAGCAAAATTAGAATACTTCTCATTTGCAATTTCTTCACACCGCACAGTAGCAACCATAACCTAGAAATAAATGAATCATTGACAACATCAATATCACAAATATTCCAATTGATTATATATCGTGCAGAATATGTATTCACAGAGTTACCTTGTGAGCAGGAAGGTCAAGGTCTTTGTTCTCCTTAATAACTCTCCAAATTTCTTGTGCACTAAAAGAAAACCCAGAAGCAGGAACTACGCCACGTCGATCTCCAGCAAGCCCTCCAGGTGCAATAGAATGAAAGAATCTTTGCCTCAAATTAGCAACCTACATTTAAAACAAGCCATACGAAAACAAATATATGTTAAAATTAACATAGTGGAACATATACCAGATAACCAATAAAGAAGATTCCAAAGTCTGTTGGAATAAAGGAAATGGCAAAACACCAACTTCTCCAGATTGCAACACAAGATCTAACTAACATGATAGAGCATAGGATACACTTCAATTGCAGCGTGTCTACTAAATTAACAAATGAAATCACTTACTTTCCAGTAACATAAATTCTGAATGCAACAAGTAATGCCCCCCCAAAAAAAGGCTCATGATAAGTGTAATATTAAAAAATCATTGACAGCCCATACATTGAAAATTGCCTGAACCTAATTATTTGCTCCAAAAAATATCACGAGTGACAAAGGGGGCTGATTTTGCACACTCCAAACAAGCAACACAGAATCATTTCAATTCATTAGGAGTTCAAATATCCCAAAGAGATGTTAGAAGCACTTCTCATACCTGCTCTTTGAACTGCTCCTCCTTTTCTTCAAAACTGGAGAGAGCAACAACTTCAACCTGACCAGATTGAATCATCAATAATACAATCATTAAACACACATAGCTGTTACCCCTAACAAAAAGAAGACATGCCTAAACTTATAGGAGCATGACATCTTACATTAAAAAATTCACTTAATGGAGTCTCCTTGTGCGCTTCTGGCTTAGGAACGGAATCCCATATCTGCAATTAACATTATAAAGAAAACAGCACACATTTTAAAACAACAGCAACAAGTCAATTTAAAAAAACAGAAATAGAATGAAGCAATAAATTCTTATACCTTCTGAATATCTTCTCTTAATACAGGCTCTAGATTTTCCAATGGTGTCTATAAACAAATAAGAACAGAATCAATATCATAACTCATTTGTCAAAAAGCCTAGTAAAGAGTTGACCAAATGAAATACACTCAAAAGGAAATTCACCAAAAGAGAAATCAACTTAGATCTGTCAAGTGACTTGATTAAAAAACAACAAAGGAAAGGAACAAACCCGTGTTTTATCACGTATGACAAACATCAAAGTTGTCTTTCGTGGACTAAATAAACGCATCATGACCTGTAAGCATATTCCATCACCAATAAATAAATAATTGTAACTTGTATAATTAGGAAAACTAGTAGCATAAAGATAGACAAATGTAGATTACCTGGAATACAGTCTTTAGTAGAGGTTTATTAGCAGCTTGCTCACGGCCAATGTCATGACACCACCTACAAAAAATGTGCTTAAGAAAATTATCAAAAAGGCATTGGAAGGTCATCTCACCAAAAGAAGAAATGATTAGACAAAAGAAAGATGTGCATAATCCAACTAATACACCCTCCTAATGCTTGACTGAAGAGCATACATGTTTATCAGCACTATGTCTGAAACAGCAAGAGCAAAGAGGGCACTTTGCTTCTCAAAGGCGGTATCATCCTACAAGGCAAAACAAAATAAAAATCAGCAAGGAATACATACATCTATTGTTTCTAAAACCTTAAAATTCTGTATTCTACGTCTCAACATCCAAACCACATAAGTCCCCAAGTATGTATCCAAATTCTATTTCAACCAAACCACAACCAGAACCATGACTCCCAATAAAATCAAATAAAGCTAATTGTTTGAGGAACTCCAAAAGTGTGATTTGAGAAAAAAAGAAAAAAATGACCAAAGATTTCCATAATAACACAACACTAGGATTTTAGTAGCTTCGATAAAAATCCTGATCTCCAACCTCGTCTCTCAAACTTATGATGAAATTTCAAAACCTACAATATATAGCCATTTCATTAGTCCTCAGTATAATATAGAGTTCAGTATACTTTAGCATAAATAAGCAGGGAAAAAATAAAACCCAATAACCGTATCCTTTGTTGGACTTTTACTTTCCACAGTAAATTGCATATTATCCTTTTTGGTTTCATGATTCATTTCACTCTCCCAACTAAGTAGCTACAATCAGACAAATGCAAAAATTATGTAACTACACCTTTAAATGTTTTAAGTAGCCATTTTTACAGATTTATAGTCCGAAATCAAAGAAATTAAGGCTAATTAATTAAAGAAAGGAGATACTGTGGTTCAAGAGAACAATTGTTAAGACGTCTTAGGGAAGTGCACACATGCATCTATTGGATGCAAAAAGATATACATTGAACACCAAATAGACTTAAAAAAGAACCAATGACAGCAATGAAATACAAATGATGATCACGTATATCAACATCACATGATGTTATGGGCCTGCAAAAGTACCTCTCCTCGTTCTCTTCCATCAGTACCCTCCAAGTCCATTACCAGTGTACAGGGCTCCATGCTAGCACATCTTGCTACCCAAATACCTTTTGTGGTTTGAGACCTGAAGAAAAGCAAATACTAAGTCAACTGAACTTCAATTAAAGAAAAACAGAGCATCACGAAAATAATGAGAGAACAGCATACCTTCCTTTAAATGCATCCATTTCCCTAAAGTTGGTACTAAATAAATGATTTAGCAGCGTGCTCTTTCCTGTCATAATCATGGAAATTAACATAAAATTCTTTAAACGGGCCACTGATGACTTATGCAAGCTATAACATACCATCTAAACAAACAATTAACGAATAAAACTTAAAGGCAAAACGAAACATCCTATGAGAAGTTCGTATTCAACAATATGATAAAATTTATTATGAAGACTCAAAAAAACTGCATACCACTACTTTGTGGTCCCATAATAGAGACTACAGCATACGACAGCCCACATTCACTCAACTTAACCTCCTTGATAAAATGCTCGACTCCGGTAACATTGAACGTTCCAACCCCATCAATAACCTGAGTTGAGCACGATTCTTCACCCTTCGCTGCATAAGCAACCAAATATTGAAAATACACAACACATTATAATAAGTAATAAAATATTCAAAGCTTCTACAACTTCGAATCGGTTTTCGTACAATACTAACCAAATCAACCAAATTGAATAAGCAAACAAAACATGCAACTATGTTCAGTCAGCTGAATTTTCACATATTTCTTGTCAAAACTGCGAAAAACATTCTTTTCTTTTTCTTTTTCTTTTATTTTCTCTCATTTTCTCAGCAACCAAACAAACCAAAATCTAACCAAAAAGTTCTACTTTTTAAAAATTAAATAAATAAAAACTAAAAAAAGTAACATAAAATTTCCGATCCAAAACATTAAAAATAAATAAATAAGAAAGCATCAAATTCACAATCTAAAGCTGTTAAGAAGCTTGAAATTATAATAAAATCATCATAAAAATCAATCTCATCACATTAAATTAACAGCAAATGCATTAATTAACAATTTAACACAAAAACAAAACAAAACGCAAACATGAAACAATTAAACGCGCATGTAATATTATATAAAAATAATAATAATTAATAAAATCCTAAACCGTAATTTAACGCAAAAACAAATGCATTAAACGGATCAGCTTAACATAAATTTAAATTAAAAGGAAAAAAAAAAAAAAAAGGTGAACGTGAACGAGATTGTTGTTGTTGTTGTCAATTGATTGTCGGTTTAATTAACAGACTGTTATACATAAATTAAATAAATACAACGAATCAACATAATCAGACAGAGATCAAGTGATTATTGAGAGAGACGTACTCATTTCAGGATTGTTGTTTTGACACAGCAGAGAGCGAGCGAGAGCGCGAGCGAGAGAGGGAGAGAGATTGATGAAGATAGAAATAGACGGATCTGATATTGATTTTGTTGTTGTTTGTTGTTTAAAAAGTGGGCTTGCAAGCGCTTGACTGGTCACGATGGAGAATTTGTGCAAAAAAACTTTACTTTTTTTTTTTTCGTTTTACTTTTTTTAATTAATAAATTAAAAAAAAAAAAAAAAAGTTGGCTTTTTTAGAGAGGGAAAAAGGAGATGTTTGTGTGTCAGAAGAAGACGGTTGCTGAATTGGGATTTGATTTTGTCCGATGACATTTTATGGATGACTCCTATTGACCAATCTCTGCCTGCCACGTTGTCCAGGTGAAGTATATGATTTCCTTTTTTTTTTAAGGTATAATTGACAACCGACTGTATGGTGATTTTGCGTTTATGTATTTCATGTAGGTGGGACTATAAGGGAGGGGTTTTTAATTAATATAATATATGGGATTAATAATTTGTTGCTATAGGGATTAGGAGTGATTTTTTTTTTTAATCTTCTTACACACTAAGTCAGATAACTGCTGAAACCTAGTTAAGATAGGATTCTATCATGCGATCCAATATACTACTCCTAAAAGTCGGGAAAGATCTACTCTCATTTTAGTAGAAAAATCGCCTATAATTTTTATAGGTTTGTTGCTTTGAACCTTACTCTTTGTACTAGGTAATATGGCGTTAGTGTGACTGTACCAACACACCTTTTTTGGGGATTGGGAGTAAATTTATTTAGTAAGATTTGTTGGATTCTTGAATGTATTGTTTTGTTTTTTAATTAATTACAAGGTATTTTGACGTGAATAATTAGGAATATATGGAACTTACAGAAATCATATCATTTAATTGTAGTTCGAATATAGTAAGAAACTATTCATATATTGGAATATATAGAGATGGTCACTCATATAATAAGAAAATAAATTACTCATATGCTAGTCTAAGTATTAATATTATGGGACTTGGCACCTTTATTACAAATATAAATAGGATATGTACTAATTATATATGTTATAAATGAATATGCCCATCCTTGAAGATATTGTTAGAGTTCAAGTTGTATATAAAAGATTAGAGTCAATTTCTTGAAAAGTAGTTTGCTTGTGTATATTGTTAGAAATATTAAACAAAATTTTGATACTTGTTGAGTTAAATATGTAAATATTGACACATAATAGGGGTTAATTGTTGAAAATTTGGATTATATATCTCTTAAAAATTATTATTAACACATTGTTTATAAAGTTGTGGTACCAATATAGTTGGTTGTTGGCGCAATTAGCAAAGCCACGGCCCCCATGCCTTAAGTGATGTGGGTTCTACACTCGGAAATAACATTTTCTATCAATTTGTGTAGGTAGCCCCCAACTCTCATGTAGGTCTCCATCCCCCTCTCTCTCGGTGTGGGTCAATTCCTTCTATATGGGAGCAACTCCTTTGATCACATCACTAGTGTTTCATTTCGATTGGTTCCGACAATTCCCTTAGTCCTAATAATTAAAAAAAAAAAAATTAGTGATACCAATAATAGACATTAGAGAATATTAAAATTTTAATAGCGTGACTGTATTTAACTTCTAAAACTATTGGCGCATTACAAGTTAGCTTTTGTTTTTTTTTTTTTTTTTTTGAAATACAAGTTAGCTAAATTTTTATACATTCATTTATAATTAAGTATTAGTGCACTTTAATTTTACAACCATATACATCTATCAATTTGTGTTGAAACATTTCTCCTATAAATGTTTCTCGAATTTCGAAAATAAATTTTGCAATATATTATATTGACAGGATGGATCATCGATACCCGCAAAGCAAGTTCAAATTCAACATAGAATTTTGCTATTTTGGACTATTACTATCCAAATCACATTCACGTGGATTCAGACAATGCAATTTAGTTAACTCACTTTAAAATATTTATCGAGATCGCACACTTAGAGAAGACAAGCTAAAGAATTAAGATTTTGTAAAGATGACGTGGCCAAACATGAGTGGCAAGAGGGGGGCTGCAAGGGAATGTTTACACATGCTGTACATATAATACAGTTCGAACAGTACAAAAGCGTGCGATTCCGTTGGGGGAGGAGTGACGTGGAGGGAGCTGCAAGGAGAAGTTGGCCCCACTTTGCAACCACGGCCACCGACTTATGAGTTGTGTGGTGCCCACCCGCCGCCCTATATCCTTTCTCCCCAAAAGTTGGACGGCTCCGATCGCTGCCGACCTTAGAGCGTGCTTCACACGCTCTCACTCGTTGACGTCCATATACTTCGATTTATGTGGGACCCGATCTGTTTCCAAAAAATTTAATCGATGTTTTTTATTTTTTTTTTTTTTTAAAAAAATTGTTTTATCAAAGGACAATCAAAACAAAGCAATAAGCACTTTTTTTTTAATTACATTTTATCATTGGGATTGATGCAAAAAAACAATCAAGATTGAGCGAAATTGAACATTGAATGTGTAGTTCGAAGAACTGTTCTCATATAAGAAGAATCGATCCATACATAAATAGAGGACTGCCCTCATATAGAAGGAAGAAGCAGCAAACGCAGCAAATGCCGCCACATTTTTTGGACCTACCAAGTGTAGAACTATGTCAAGAAATTTGGCATGGAACAATTAGTGTCTAAACCAACAGCGTCAACTATCAACTACTAATAGTGAGAACTTGATATGATTCATCATTTTTTTTTAAATATAACTTGTGGGGGTTTTCTCTCAAGTTAATCTCTTTCCCCCACAATAAAAGAAAATACTACTTTTTCGATATTTTTAGATTTTCATTATAACTAATGAAAAGAAATAAATATAGACACCTATCTAAGTTTAAACATATAAAAATATTGATTATCCCAAAATACTAAAACTATTGGGATATATAGATATTGTATCGATATTTTATGGGTACAAATCATATCTCATTTCCATACCTTGAATTAATTGTAATAATTTAAATTCAAGATGCAAATCAATGTCAAAGAGAGTAATGCTAATATTCCAAAAATTTTATCTAAATTCATGTTTAAATTATATGCATGAGACTAGTGAGTTGATTAACATTACTAACCTAAAGAAATTTTCTATGAGACCGTCTCGTAGTTGATATGGTGAAATAAACTAATGAAATGATGTTATTTCTTTCTCTCTTACCTTTCTCATTGGTTTTTTCTTTATCTTTTATCTTTTTCATTGGTTCATTTTACCGCGTCAACTATTAGATAATTTCATGAAAGATTTTTTCACCAACTAGACGTGTCAACGAATGTGTGGATGAATTCCTTGTCACAAACTCCTACATGACCAAAACCCCACCTATTCCCACATGTTCCGAGATATGAAGCAATGCTTGAATAGCAACTAGCACATGAGAACAAGAACTCATTTGTGTCATCTTTAACCAAATTGATGGTTCTTATAAAACCCTGAATCACCCCAAGAATCGGTACTAACGCTGAACCAATGCTTACACTCCCCATCAAGTGATTAATTATGTCGCGAAAAGCACTTCCAATGTCTAAATCTCCCCTATATGCAAATTTGATGTATATGAGGTTAGAGTTTGTGTTTTTAGAGTTTGTAATTTGTAAACATTTAAAATAAATAATAAATAAACAATACTTATTTTATTCAATTTATGTGCATTTGTGAAATGTTTATTTTATACAAATATCATGTAACATTTATGATTATTTATGTAGTCTCAAACTGAGTATATAAGTGTTATCTACATGAGGATTTAGTTTGATATCAATAATTTAAAGAGTCTGTAGAAAACAAACAAAACTGAGTACTTTGTTTATGGTAAATCTACAACTGCAGTCTATTTCGTATTTGATACGATGATCTTATCTATGATCATTCATATGATGACATGAAAAGTGAGGTACCTTATATAATAGAGATTATATAGGATCGGATCACAATAAAAATAAATTTTTTATTAATATACGTTAAGCAAAGAATTCATATTTATCAACTAGATAATCATATATGGATTGCTATTAATTATAAATGTTTTATGAACTCCTACTTATTGAGTCATATCTTTTGATTAACATGAGTGAGATTGTTATAGATTTACAATCAATAAGTTTCGTACTTTGGAGATATGATTTAATAAGTGGTTGAGAACATTCTACATAATAGTGGAATCCACTCCTTCTTGCAAGAAATATATGAGTAGTTCCGTTAAGTGTTTATTTAAGTTTTAAACAATAAGAGTGCTCGATTTTCTGTTTATGAGTAAACGGAAAAATAAACTCATAAGTTGTTATAAATATACTACTATTCATTAGAGAATCAATTATATTTAATGAAAAAATTATAATTAGAGAGGTATAACATATTTTAATAACTTAACTCTAATTATGAACTACTCGTGGAGGATTGAATCATATGAAATGATTAAATTGATGGACACTGAAAATTCATATTGTATAAAACATCTATAATCTTGAGAGTGCAATTTTGGGTTTTTAGTGAGGTAATTCTAAGGTTAATAATAATGAATTATTTAATTAAAGAGTTTAATTAATAATTTCAATATTATTGGAGCTCAAATTGTAGATCCATTTGGTTCCCTTGTCAGCTCAAAACCATATAAAGTAACAAAGGGAAGAATATAATTGGATTGTCAAATTGTTAGTGTATATATAAATTTTATGGACACATTCATGAATTATTTAAATAATTTGATTATTTAAATATATTTAATTATTTAATTAATTGTTAGTTATTTAATTATCCATAGAGGTTAGGTTCAATTTTAAATGATGTCATTAAATTATTTATGATTTAGAATCATTTAATTAGTAAATGAAAATGGTAATTTGATTTAATTGGAATTAGATTCCATATTAAATAAAATTAACAGAGTTTTAATTTAATAGAAATTACATTCTATATTAAGAGTAAAGATTATTTACCATTATTTTTTTTTTGTTAATCTTTTGATAATCTAGTAACACATTAACATTTGAAAAAATGAATAATCAAGATTGATAGATTTTTTCTCTCTTATAGATTACTCAAACTTAAATTACTCTTATAAAAAATTAGCACCATGTCAATATTAACAAAGAATCATTGTCCCTATATTAAAGAGCTCCAATCCAATAAGAAATTTGATTCCATATTGGATATGAACTAAATCTTTCAATTTTATTTTTTATTTTTAAAAAAGTAGTTTCCCTGTTAAATTGAAAAACCCTAGTTTACCATTATAAAAAAGTGTTTTATATTGGTAACAAAAGTGAGAATTTTTTGCTACTTGAACTCCAAAAAAAAACCATTAATTAAAAAAATACATTGCCCCATCTCAAAAGAAATCAAAAAAATTGTTTTTTTTTAGCTATAATTTATTTTGTGAAAAGTTATAGCATGGAAGATCGGGTGGTGAAGAATCTACGAATCAAAATAGATCAATTCAATATTCATGTAAGGTAAGATTTGATCTTATTAAATTAATTATTGAATTGTTATTACTAACATCGATTGGGCACATTTTTGTTTAAAAAAAAATTTAAATTCATGTTAATGTATTAAATTCAAAATCAATTTTTCCCTTCATTTGATCCCTGAGATTGTGACTTGGACTACATTCTTGATCATTTGCGTACTCCATGCCAGGCCGTGCCAAATCAGCACTTTGAACAAGATGTCTAATCCGGTTCCTGTCACAATGGCTCCTCCAATCCCTGACACCAACAAAGAGGAATACACAACCCCAACAATGATCGATACAACAACGTAAAACATAGTGTTCAATGGAGGGAAAGCTGTGGAGACTGACAAAATCTTGAGGGCATATTCAAATATTGGATTCACCCAACAAGTGTAGAGGGATTGAATGACTGCACACACAATAGCAATGACACCAATCGCAGAACCCAAGCCAGAGCCAGTTAATAGGAACAGTATGCCAACTGAGGATGTCAACAAGGGACTACGCCAGAAAGAAGCTCTAATGGCTCTTTCAGGATTGCTTGAGACAATCCACTGCCGTGTCAAAGCAACAAGTCGACTGCTTGCAACCGAAGTAAGCATTGGAGGGTACCATTTCTTGGGGTGGAAATGGTGACTCTTGGAAGAAACAACAACCCGGATGGTTAAAATGACTGCCAAGATGGTGATCAACACTAATTGAGAGTAGAAAAGGACTCGGAACAACTTCCTCCGGAATTGGCCCGCCACCGTTGCTTCTTCAGTCTGGAGACTAGTTGAATTGTACAGCAATCAAACAAGATTGTTTATAAAAATATCCTGAGAGAGCTTCAGGAATCAGAAAAGATCAGTCATCAACATCAACAACACAAAAAGAATTGCTTGTAAGTTGAGTTGAGTTTTCTGTTGGTTGGTGGAGCTTTTTGTTGGTGACCTGTTATATGGTTGTTCTGCATTGAAGTCCAGCATGGATTGATCTATCGATTATCAATATGGTCTTAGAACACATATTAAGATCATAATTAATCAAAGGATAATTGATTGAAAAAAAAGACTAGATAAAAAAAAATGAATTGATTACTTTGTAATTAAAATTTATTTTAATTTTTTAAATGTTTAGAACACAATTTAATATATATGTATTTTGAAATATGAGACAGAATTCATTGAAATATTTAAAATATCAAGTACTAATTAATTTTTATATATTTATTCTTGTAATTAAAGATATATGCTTTTACAATAATAATAACATAAAATTTCTCACTCGCCAAGATGCTTGCCTCAGTGGAGAAAAAGCACGTCCGACGCTTTTCTTGAAGCAATATCGTGGTTTTGTACCCAAATCTACCATATGGACAATTGCGAATTAGCTCATTAACATGAGTGATCGGCTATAATTCTCACGACTTTATGTGCAATTTTTTTACTATATATTAGTACTAGTAGTTGTTGTTATTCAGGTCATCCCTACGAGAGCTTATCCTCAGTGTCTCGAGTTCAAATGAGTATGTTAACTGTGTAAAAAAAAATAATAATAATAAATAAAAACCATCAAATTTCTCACAAATATTTATAAAATATATAGATTAAAACTCCCACCTGCTGGCTGGCATAAAAGAGGAAAGGGGTGTGGCTTTGTCAACAGGGTCAAACTTAACAAATTTAATTTTAAAAATCAATGGGACATGTCTTATGTGACCACTCGATTGGATATCGTCCGAATGTAAGTGACAGACACTGCTTTCCTTGGAAAACACACCATTTTACTTCTCTCTATAAATTAACTATAATATCAAGTTGTACTACACGTGTCAACACTCCAGTTGTGTTCGATTTTCTAGGTAGGCCAAGTAAGATCCTAGGCTTTAGTGATCAAGACAAGTTGGAAATCAGATTTTTTGTTTTTTTTTTTTTTTTTTTTTTTTTTAATTAATGGGATTTATCCAAAAAAAAAAATCAAAACTAACATGAATGAAATACTAATCATTCGTGCTGAAGAATTACTTTTATACGGGAGGAATCGACTCATAAAAATGAAAGGTCAGTCCACACAAATTAGTTGAAGAAAATGTTATTATTTAACATATAACTCATACCATAAGATATGTTGGTTATAACGTTTACGAACAACATCAGCGACCAACTACAAATTCGATATCAAATTTGACAACCCTATTATATTCCTTCATCATCTTGCATAAAAAAAGGTTTACATGTACAACCCATAAAAAAAATAATAGGCAAAAAAAGTAAATGACAATGTTACATCTAATTTATTGACATATAAAAGGTCTTATCATTTTTTTAAAAAAGAAAATCTTATATGGACATATATATTAATAAATATTTAAAATTTTAAATTATTATCACATATTTTGGGATTTATGTTAACATGACTAATGAATTTGATACATTTAGAAGATAATTTTTCATTAAAGTTTCGAATTTTTATGGGTGCATATTAAGAGGATTTTACTTTAAGGTAATTTTTATGATATTTGCAATTTTAACATCAATTTTATTGAGTTTTGACTTAAATTTATGAATATAAATTTGAATATGAATAATTAGTAAGCAATATTATATTTCATAAGATTTGAATAATACCTTTTCTCAGGTTAAATTAGAAATAACATAAAGTAACACTAGCATCAAAATTCTAATTAAGTTATAAAAAAAATTAATTATTATAATGATAAGAGTCAAGAAAGAGAAATATTATTTGAATTTGTATCTCATAGACATGGATACTTACAGCTATGCAATCTCAATTGTATCATAAAAATGATTAAAATCATATATATATATATATATATATATTACAAATAAATTTATTAGTATTTTAACCTACGTTCCACTTTCCAAGTTTGATCACTTAAAATATTAATATATAATTATTTGTTTTTCAATCATAATAATAATAGTAATAATTATTTTTACTTAATGTATCATATAAGAGGGTCATTTAAATATTAACTAAGTCAAAGCAGTTGAAAGTAAGTGAATCAATATTAAAAAAATACACACCTTGGTAAACCAAACATTTACTGCTTTAATTTAAGCAAATTGGATCAATATATTTTGATTGTAAAAACATTTATTATTTGGAAAAAAACATCTAATAAATTAAAATAATATAAAATGATGATAATATATATTATTATTATTTATACTGTATATTTTATCTAATATTTTGAATTAGAATCTTTGTGATATGATTTGAAATTAAACTCTTAAAATCGAATAGAAAGGTTTATATTTTATGAAAAAATTATTCTTATTTTTAGAATTTTACATACAGATCTAACTATAAATATATAATTAATAAATAAAATTTCACGGACTCAGTGCCACGGCAGGCCCCAGTCGCATGCGATAATAGTATGCTTCTAGGCAGTTTCCACTGTCTAGCATCGGAATTTGGACTCCGTTTGGAAAGAGAGGAAAAAGGAAAAATCCAACTCAATCATTACAAACCAACCAGCAACCAACCTTAATTAAATTATATTAGTTTACATTTTCATTTATTAGTTTTCATTTCACTGTTATGTTATTAAATTATATATTATAAAAACGCCAAATTCACATCAAACCCACTTTTGGAGACTCGATAGTCACCATTGAATGCAGTGTCTGTTGGATGCGCCTAGGCTAGACTAGGCTCTGCTACAATATCAGCTGTCGCTTTCTTAAGCCCTCTTCGCTGCCCTCATATTCTACCGCGTGTATGATAACTTATTCGTACCTGCCTCAGCTGCCACAACTACTGCAAAAGCTTTTATAGTTTTTATTTCCATTTTTTGGAATGTGGTTTCCTGTTTTATTATTTTGATCTTCGTTTGTTTCTTATCATTTTAAAAAGGGCAAATTTCACAAGCCTCCCTCGTATTTGAAGAAATTTCATAAAAATGATAATATTTAGATAACTCACGTTAACCTTTCTTGAGGTTTTAAAAACTTAAAACAAATCTCTCTTATTGATAGTCAATCACTTTTAAGATCAAAGATGCAAAAAATGTAAAATACTCTTTAAATCAAATTTAAATTCAACATTTTATTTTTTTATAAATTAAAATTTAATATAATATATTTTTTATTTAATTAAAAAAAAATTAAAAATTACATCGATGATAGACACAAATGGCTTTCCATCGCCAGAGATCATCTCTAGTGATGGAGATGAACAAGTCTCCATCACTGAAGAAGCGATCTCTAGCTGGAGCCCTGGTCTCCACTGAAAATCACATGTCTAACTATAGACTTGGTCTTTGAGAATGAAGACCGGTTTTTTGGTCTCCATTGTCAGAGACTAAAATTTAGACCATGATCTATGCATTGACTGTTTTACTTAAAATAGGGACCCTGTTTTCATATTTTGGACTTAGATGATGAAAAAGAAAGGAAAATGATGAAGTTGGTCTAAAATTTTGGACTGATTCTTAAATCACCATACAAATTCCCTTATTTTGTTTGATATAAGATCCAAATGAATGTTTGGATTGCTTGGTGTCTTGTTTGTCCTTTGAATAATTTGTTTCAATTCTAGTAGGATCCAATACTATATGTAATAATAATTCATTTTATAGATCTTCATTATCCATTAGCATCTTGGATTTGATGCAGAAAATCCACTTAAAGTGATTGATTTGAGTGATGATGAGGAGGACAACAAGAATAAGGTCACAGAAGTGGTTGATTTGAGTGATGATAAGGAGGAGAATCGATACCCAAGTGATCTTGATGTGGAAAACTATGAATAGTATTATGTAAGTCCCCAATGAGAGATATAGAACCCATTGCAATCGCATCATTAAAACGTTGGAGCGATACTGATTATTTTCCTCCATGTTTCAAGGTTTGAAAGAGAGATCAGAGCCAAGATGAGACTGTACCATGGAGTGACCTTTTGGCACAGGTGTATCCCAATTATTAGTTGCTAGTTTGATGAGAAATATAGTAGTCAAAGATACTTGCTAGTTCTTATGAGAATTATAATAGTCGAAATAGATGTTAGTCTTAATGAGGATTAATACAGTCGAAACCTATGAAAAAATCTCAGTAGTTTTCATTGGCGATGCATAGAATTTTGGATGACTCCATTATTTTTCAACCTTCAATCGGAGGGTGTTTTGACTTAGATCCCAAGTTTTGATATGTTTGTTTTAGGCAGAGAGCAGACATACTTGTTGATTATGCATGTAACTGAAAAGACTGTAGATACAAAAAGAAGGGGTATTTACAGGATACATCTCATACGACACGCACGCACGCGTACTCACACATATATAGTATGGATATTTTATGGGTATAAATAATGTCTCATTTTCATACCTTGAATTAATTGTAATAATTCAAATTCGATTTTAGTTTAAGATATAAATCAATGACAAAGATAATTAAAAGTAATATTATTTTCCATAATTCTTTAAAGAATAAGTATTATTTATATAATATACGTGAGATGAAGGTAAATACAAATCTCCGACAATGAGTTTATTTTTCACTTTTAAAACCGAGTATTTGATGTAGTGATTTTGAAGGCCGAAGCTAACACAAAATACCAAGATCTCATGGCAAGTGTGAGTGTGTGACATAATTGAATCACTTGAACGCTTTAGCTATGTGAGTGAGATGGACGCTATTGAGCATTAATAAAGAAGAAATTAAAATTGCAATTTGAATATGTGTTTAGATCAAGATAGAAACAAAGCACTTGATAAGGAAATTTCATTTCTGGATTCTGCTCATTTGTCAATAAAACATTCAAACAAAGAAAAACACCGACGTAGATCTATCAAAAACCCTCCTATGCTTGAATCAGCCACAGAAAGCGGAAAGAAAAAAATTATGTGTACATATTTATGATATATTCTCTTCCTATTTTCAGTAAGATCATTGTCTGCATATTCTAGACTCACAGCTTTCGTAATCGTACCTTACGATAGTGGTAGCTGTTGCGTGATCTCTATCAATGAGACTGCATGGTACTAACAACACTAACAACAGTGCAAATGAATGGCAATGAGTAATGAAGCTCAAACAAACATTACTCGAATAAGCCATTAAATTGTCGCACGATGGGGTGGATTGAATACCATTCAAGTTACATGTCAGAAACAGACCAAAGATAGGCTTCTCTTTCTGTAGCTTGTTTCTCATTCATCCTAGTGAACATTTTCTGCTCATAACCTGCAAGATATTTGACATCAGAAACTAATCAATGATCATAATATACTCGTATTTTCTTAAAAACAGTGTTTTTTTTTTTTTTTTGTCAATATCAGTAGGTTTGTGATATTATAATTTTGGAGAATAAAGGGAAAACCTATTGTGAGTGAATAGAAGTGAACCAACCATTACTTCGATCAACTCCATCCCAATGTCTGCCTGGTCTTATACCATACCGATTAGGTGCAGCATCTAGTCCTCTTTTTATCCAGCTGTGACTAGGAATGTCCTGAGGAATTATAAACCCCGATTCCTTCATCTTTTCATTATCACCTAGGTCTGGAAGGACGGGCTCATAAGGCTTTTTCTGCAACACAATCCAAAATATTTGTCAAAAACCGAATCATTAATCTTTAGAGTAAACAAATGAGATTCTAACTGACCAAACGAAGAATTGGTCAGCATAAAAAGCTCTCTACTATCAGAGGATGCTAAAATTAATTTACTAGCAACGACATAAATAAACAGCTTTTAATTATTATGAATGATGGATGCAATTGATGCTAAGTGTTTCAAAATAATGAGTCAAGAATACCTTGACCAAATGAGCCATAGGATCACCCCATCTTAGTCTGTCCTTCAGCATTCTATCGAGTTCTGGATCATCTCTGCAAATCAAACAAGCAGTTTTTAAATTGCCATATCCAGAATTGAAGAAAAGAGACATTAATGTATATGAAAAACAAGTTCCACTTTTGGTCGACCAGGCATCAATCAATAATGTTAATACTCAAGCATTACAAGATACAATTTTATAGGCAGACCATGCAAGTTATTCAATATGTTCAGATTTATACCTGGTACGTGCAAATGGTTTATCCTTCTCAAGTTCTAGTTCCTGCAGTCTAGCTTCAGCTTCCCGCTTTTGGGCCAAGCCTTTTCCCCATTCCAGTTTTATCTCCTGATCAAAAAAATTAAATTGGTTATAAACCTTTTCCTCATTAAACCTAAAACAAAATAAGAACACAATCTTGACACTACAACATAGAGCACCTAAAAGGGAGAATTGATAAAGTTCTTATAATTCTTTCTCTGCATTCTTATGGTTTAACATCTTTCAAAATTTCAATGAGTTGAGACAAATATCTGTCTAAAAGTCCATAAGATATAAGTAACATGACTCACTTTCAGCGATTGATATATGTAGCTCAATTAAGTCAAAAAAATCATGTTGATTACATGAAAATATCATGTAAACAAATTCAGAATACTACAACAGTAACAGCAAGGCATCATAGTACCATATAAGTATAAAATTTTCTAAAATTGATCTCCAAAGTAGTACCTTGGGCTTTTCTTCTTTCTTTTGTTTTGATTTCAAGTACTCATCCTTTGATATGCGTACTCCTGCAAAATTAATGAGTAAGACACAGACAAAAAGTGTGTGTATATGAACTTAAAAAAAAATTATATAGTTTTTTTTTAACCTTTTATCTTGTCACGATAGACACCAGCAGCACCTTGTCCCGTGAGAGAAGGATCCATCTCTTGAAACCTAAGAAAATGCAATGTATTAAGCCAGGCAAGCAAAGCAACTTGGATACATCAATTATATTAAATAGGTATTGTATTTTTTTTAGCAAAATATTAGATTAATGTCACAACATTAAAAGCAAAGTCAACCAAAATGAGCATTGGCTATATACTAATGAACTAACAGGTATAGCCAATGTGACAAAGAAAACATAAAGAATTTGAAAAGAAACCAAGTATTTCAGCTAAAAATGAAACTATTTACCTCGGCGTATTATCAGCCTTAGCCTTAGATAATTCATTCCGGATGTCTACAGCACTAATCAGTCCAGTTCTTTGCAGTGCCTTCGAGGGAGCTGAAAACAAATCTCCCTTCTGACTTTTCCTGGGAGGAGACAGGTCTGGGTCTAAAGACGCACGTGTCATATCATTTTCAGTTGGACGTCTACGAGAACGTGGAGGTGAAAGATCAGGAACCCCACTATCATGCTTCTTTTTCCTTGGGGGTGAAAGATCCAAGTCAGAGCCACGCATATCATCACCTCGATATGAGGAAGTCTGACTAGCTCGTTGAGGAACAGAAATGTTGCGTTGAGGTGATGGAGTATGGTGGCGTTTCCGCTGCTGACGGGGTGGTGGCAAGTCAGTATCTACTCTTGTAGGCTTCATTTTGCACTCTGGTGAAGGAGAATCATTTCTAGTCCTTCGTTTACGAGGTGGAGAAAGGTCCGTCCAACCAGGTCCCCCAACATCATTCCTTCTTTTCCTTGGGGGTGAGAGATCCAAGCCATCAGCAGCAGACATATCATCTTGAATTGAAAAGCTCCGCTGACCTTGGCGAGAACTAGATATGCCACGCTCAGGTGATGGAGTATAGTGGCGTTTCCGCCGCTGACGAGGAGGTGATAAATCAGCATCTACTCTTTTAGGCTTCTCCTCAGGTTCTGGTGAAGGAGAGTCATTTCTAGCCCTTCTTTTATGAGGTGGAGAAAGATCAGAATCTACTCGTTCTGAACCAAACTTGGGCGAAGGGGTGTCTCGCCTATTCCTTCGCTGCCGTGGAGGCGACAGATCATCATCTCTACCAGAAGTTGGTAGCTTTGCTTCAGGTTCTGGAGAAGGTGTGTCGTTTCGAGCCCTTGGTTTCCGAGGTGGAGACATATCAGAGATTTGTTTACTAGAGTCACGTACAGGATCAAGCGAAACCCAACCACTCCCATCCTCTGCTATGGCATTATAATGCCTGCTCAACCTAAGTTGCTCCAGCCTCTTCATCCGCTTAACTTCTATATCTTCATCAACTTGAGGCTTCTCTTCATCTACCAAACAAACACACATTAACTTAAAACTAGGAACCCTCAATTTTCATTAACATAAGAACATCCAAATTCAAATACAAATATCTACACATTAATAGAAAGTTCAATATCTTCATCAATTTGGGGCTTCTCTTATCAAATGAACATATAATAACTTAAAATTATATATATCCATGATTTTCATGAACATATTAACATCCAAATTCATATATGTCTATATATTAATAGAAACTTCAATATCTTCACCAACTTCAGGCTTCTTTTCATCTATCACATGAACACACAATAACTCAAAACCATAAATACTAGATTTCATTACTACCTTCACATGTACATCACATTATAAAACCTAAAAGTTCTATTAACAGAACAAAATCCAACTTCAAATTACAATGTCTAATATAAAGTTATACAATTGCATAATACCTGCTGATTCATCACTCTCTTCATGAAGATTGACGGGCTTTTGCCAAACGGGATCTTCATCGACAACAACAACTCCCACAGCAGGATTTGCATCTGGTTTCTTCCCCTTCTTTTTCTTCTTCTTGCTCTCTCCTACACCATTTCCACTCTCGTATCTCTTCAGATACTCTTTCAACGGCTTCGACCCCCCTGTACTTGAAGCCACCATATTCAATCTCACAGCCTCCCTGTTAACACAAATACTATAACGTTTAACACACACACACACACCCAAAAAAAACCCAAAATTTCCGCTAAATCACTCAATTCACCAATAATTAAATTAAAAACACTAACAATTGAAAAAAAAAAAAAAAAAAAATACTACAATGAAATATCGGATAATCTAAAACTTGATTCCAAAAATCACAAACAAACAAGCAATTTAACTCCACACACTATAATCACTAACCATCCATCAAACACACAGTGAAAAAAAACCAAAATATTAAGGATAAAGAAAAAACCTAAAATTTTCTCACTAAATTACCCAGATTCAGCTAATTAAACTAAAAAATAATAATTGAAAAAATACCAAATAACCTCAAATTCCATAGAAATCACAACTTTACATACCTGCAAGGTTGGCGTGCCGGCGGTTCGATGAAGACGCTGAGTTGAAGGCAACAGCGATGAAGAAGAAGACCAGACGAATAAACGTGAGGATTTTGTGAGTTGACGTTTTGGGGCCCGACAACGAACCAAACAATCGGGTCGGGTTAATTCAAGAAGAGGTTTCAATTGGGCTGGGCCGGCCTGAAAGTTTAAAGTCGAACAAGGCCTGAGTTCCGAGTATGGTTTGGGCCCTTCAAATTTCATGAGCCTGATCGAAGTTACTTATCTATGGGTATATTTTATTTACTTCCATCCTCTCTATATAAATATATATATAGATATTATTTTATTGCACTAAACACGAATATCTTATATACCATATATTTTATCGAACACTTTTAATCAAGATTTTTGAGATATAATCTAAAACCAGATCTCTAGGAACAGAAGGAAAGACTTACATCGTAAGGGAAAATTGTCATTTTGCAACCAATAATAGGATTATTGCAAGCCGCTTTATCACTGCAGCAAACCCCATATGCTCACTTCCATCCTATATTTTGATGAAATATAAGCACGATTTTTTTTCAATGAAAACTTGTTCCGTTGGTGGACTTCCATTGCTCTGCGTTGGTGATCCACTAGTGGATCTCCATCACTAAGTTGGGATCCATCATGGATTCCGTTCTAGTGATCTTGAATTTCACTAGTTTTTTTTTTTTTTTTAACATTTATTTTTATTTAAGTTATTTTGAATTTTTTTTTTTTTAAAATTTCTCAATTCTTTTTAGTATCGCCACGTGACATATATCATGTTTAAAGACAAAATATATAAATTTGACCAATGTTTAATGTTTGGTTCACAGGAGGAACAAATTTGATAAGTTATAAAAAAAATGTAAGGATGATAGATCTTAAACTGAATTTGCTTATAAAAAGTTTACATTTCCTCAAAACATAAAGATAAAATTGAAACTTGACTTGTTTGTTTTTGCCACTTAACACTTAATGGTACTTAATTAAGCTAATTAAAATATTTTTGTTTGTTTTTTAAGTGGTCAAACCACTTAAAACAACCCAAAAACCACTTAAAAAAAAGTTATATTTTTTGACTTTTCACTTAATACAAAATCACTTAATGATTTTATAAATATATTATTCCAAATTTATCATTCCTAAAATAACATATTTTCAAATTTATCTTAATTTTACATTATACAAATTTCTTTTAATACTTTAACAAACAATATAAAAAATAAAAACTCTAAACATCTCAACATCAAATTTTCCTATAACTAGATTACTATATTTCTTCAATCAAATTTCGATAAGAATCTTTATTGATTTTTTTATTAATCTACTTGTGGAGTAACTCATATATGTGTTTATTTGTTAAAACTTCAATTTGTTATTAATGTTTTTGGTTTATGTATATTGATGAAAAATTGTTTATGTATAACCAAACCTCAAAGTTTCTCCTTTTGATTTTTTTATCTTAAAGTTTTTATCGAATCTGTTATCGATGTATAATAAAATCTCAAAGTCTTTTTTTTTTTTTTTTGTTATCGAATTTGTTATCGTGTATATTACTTTACAATTTCAATTTTTGTTGTAGTGGTAATTCAATTTAAGACCATTTTGTTTATTTTTATTTGAATATATAAATTTAATTGATTTTACTATAATAATTTATCTTATTTTAATAATGAATCAAAATATTATATATATAAATGTTTTAATATTTGCTAAATAATTTATTGTAATTGTTTGTATCATATTAAATAAAGTTACTTAACAACTAATAATAAAAGAATATAAATGTCAAATTGTTAGTATTCAGACAATTTTAACTTTAAAAAATAAATAAGATTATTATACATTCAGAGGTAAGGAAAAAAAAAAAAAAACATGTTTATCAGATTTCAGATTTCAGTCACTATTCAGTTTTCAGTCTTCAGCAGCACTGTTCAGTCTTCAGACAAAAATACAAACAACCTCATTTTGAAATTTGACACTAAATAGATTTGAAGTTTACTGAAATAAGTAAAGATCAACTATTATTATTTACTGCTAATGTATTTACTCTCATAATTGGGAGACTATTATTTTTATAACAAGATAAAAAAAAAATCACTCACGCATATTTATAAATTTCATATAATGAGACTAACCCCACTATTAAAATGGATAGAGTGGCGTAAAACAAGCGACGGGTGAGGACCAAAAAAACAAAAAAAAAGTTAATCTCATATCTTAAGATCTCAATGAATTTTTTTTTTTTTTTTTTTTAATTTATAGTTTATAATATGAATACATAGTATTGTTAATTATCCATCGATTTTTTCTTTCTTTTTTTTTTCTTTTGTTTATTTGATAAGAAGATGCCAAACTCTACTTTCAACACACAGGAATCCTTAAAGTTTTTTATTTGATAATATTAATATATGTTCGATTGCTTACGAGATAGAGCAACAACTTTGTATAGCGATCTCATAAATATAAAATGTTAATATATTTATCAATCTAGTTATCCAATGACATCCCTCCACGTCTAGATGTCGTTAGTACAAGGTTGGCAAGTTTTTGATCAATAATCGACATCGTTTTATAGAGTAAAGCAAAGACAAATTAAATAGGGAAAAGGACAATTAATTTTCCATTTGAATATAAACTATGTAATTATAAGCTAAAAGACAATTCCACCACCTTTAATTATTCCATTTGATTAGATTCCCTTGATTCATTTTTATTTCCCTTTTTGTTTAAGTTTTGCTAAATATTTTGATCCTTGGAATATCTATTATATTGTTTTTGGATGACATTTCAAAACATTAAACTCACTGATTAGGGGAAATGGACCATTGATATAAACAATTTCATATTAGAAGTAAAAAAGCAAAAATCATAATAACAACGGCACTCAAATATAGATTCCTGTGGTTAAATATTCAATTTGTAATATCAATTTGTAAATTGATTGATTTTGTGCCTATAAAGTTACATATTAATTTATATTAATTAACATTAATTATAAATTATAATAATATATTTGGATATATCAAAGTTATTGTGCCTTAGTGACACAACACACTCATATTGCCTTTGTCCAATAAAGAGTCTATTGGTTCCAGTATTATATCGCATAAATACAGTCAAATTATTCCTTAATTCTCACGTGTGTGTAAATAAATTATATTTAAGTTCATTCAAAGTGATAAAGACATTGTTCCCCATAGAATGGGCTCCTTTCTCCCTGTTTCCTTGGAGTAGATTTATAATGAAAGTATTGTATTCCGAATCATATAATTTGTGTCCTATCATAATGATCTTGGTAGTTATAATTTGTAAAAATAATGTTAAAAATATATATATTTGGGTAAAATTAGTAGAGTAAATCATTATAAATATTTATAATGATATCATGGGGAATTCTTTTGTTATTCCTAAAATAAATGATTGTCAATATTCAATCATCATCATCATTTTCGAAGCTATTTCCATCATTTATTTTTAGACATTAATTGTATGATGTAATTTGTATTATTAGTTGGATGACATTACTACCCAAGATTTATGGCAACTATGAGATTAAACCTACTTCCAAACACCACTCTACTCCATCAATTTTATTTATTTTTTCATGGTTGGTATATGATCAAGAGTCAACTGAAACCAAACGACAGTCCAAATAATAACTATCATACGAGAGATAACAATCCATACATAGATGGAGGAATAACCCACACAAAGGTGGGAAACCCACATATATAAATGGGGAGCACTGCTGCATGTAAAACACACAACAGATGTGGGAGGGCTGTATACTCTTACCATTAAGGCATAAGTCCATCTATGCTTTACTCCATCAATTAGAAGATATTATTTTATACATACTTATAAATACATGGTATGATTCAATCTTTTTTAGTATATAAAAAATATATATACAATTACTTGAGTCATGAATCTATTCACAACATTCTTTTCTTTTTCAAAAATATAATAATAATGTAATCTAAATTTGCAAAACCTATGGGGATGGCCCAAAATTTTGTTAAGGGTTTAGTGAATCTAATAGAAATTAAACACTATACATAGTCCAAAAATTTATCTACTATAACGAGCGGAAAAAACTCTCTATATATATTTATAAATATACATAATTACACTCAAACTCATGCACTTAATTAGTGTTAACCAGTCGAACTATGAGAAAGACTTATTTTCTTTTAGCTAGCATCGAATGAGCCTAATCACTTTCAGAATTTCATGACATCAAACACTTGTTGCGTAGGTTGGATATTCAATCACATGGACAAAAGTGAATTATTGAAAAAACATCATTTTAATCATTAAGGTAATAGAAATTATCAAATTTTTAAAGATATTTTGGAAATAACTCTTCGAAAATGTCTAAACCGTCAATTAGTTGACAATCAACGTAGACAAAATGCATAAAAATTAAAAGGACTTTTTTGCCCTTGATGATAGTTATTCGTAATTAAATTATCGTATTACCCCTCATGAAAAATCATGTTACACTATTATTGGACAAAATACCCCCTGAGATGGTTTCTTTAAATTGCAATAGTAACCTGTCCAATTTTAAACATATAATATAAAATTAAAATATTTAGTTATTTAATTAATAAAAGTTGATTTTAAAAAAATACATAAAGAATAAAAAAATTTTGGTGGATCACCAGTATTAATGGTTTCATCAACAGTAGGATCTTTTTAAAAAAAAAAGATAAAAAGAATTAAAAATTATTTTAAAAAAACTAATGATTTGATTAAATCAGATCGGCCATCGATTTGAAACCGTTGGTTGATTTAGTTTAACCAAATCGTTCTAGTTTCAAGATATAAGTTTGAACTCAAATCTTCAATATCTGGGTTCACCAAGATGTTAAAGATTTGGATTTTCATTGATAGCAAACCAATCACACTAGTCTCTGCATTTTTGTCGAACCATCAGCTACACCATTCCAAAACTGCTGATAAGTTAAAGGTATTTTTTTTTTTTAATTTTTTAAAATATTGATCATACATGTGTAACAATCACAACTCACATTGTGAAAAGTTAGTAATACCTGTCCTGTACAAACTTTTCATTTCCTTTGACTATTAGTTGACTGATATAAGGAAAATTTTTGAAGGGTTTCCAAAACTTTAAAGATGGAAATAACTGTTTTAAAAAAATCTTTAAAAATTAGTAGTTAAAATGAAGTTTTTTTCATAATTATTCCCTCGATAAAGGGAAAAATCTAATCATATAAAACAATAATATAAACTTTGTGAAAATTAAACTCCAACTTTTTAAAGGAGGATCAATACATAACTATTTATGTTAAGAGGTAATGTATATGAGAAAGGCATATTAAATTAGCATAAGTAGAGTTAATTGCTTGGAAGGTATCAATGTTCATGTAATGTAATATGTTGTAATGATACTTTGAACATCAACATAAGTGGAGTTAATTGTTTGGAACGTATCGATGTTCATGTAATGTAATATGTTGTAATGATACTATGAACATCATTAAAAACCAAACCTAAGCTGGTTTTTATTATAATAATAATTATTATTATTTGTGAGGTAAAACCTAAGTTGTTGTTTTGTAATGAAAATCCCTTTTTTCTCCTCCTAACTTTTTTTTCACCTCTCTCTTCTTCCTCACTCTCAAAGTCTAAAGTAACCCCCTTCAGACTCGGTCCAATCTCCTCTGTTCCTCCTCTCATTCTCATCACTACCCTCCTACTCTCCCCTCTCTCTAGGGTTTCCATTTCTGCTCAAAAAAATTCTCAAGAACATAAAAAAACGATGACTTCTGTGAAGAAAAACAACTTCTTGCCCCCGGGTCTGGTCTCCAACTTGGAAGAGGTGCTTTTAAGCAAGAAGAAGAAGAATGAAAACGGTGGAGACGATGATGATGACGACGATAACAACAAGAAGAAAGCTGATGACAAGGCAGAGGACTCTGCAGAGCCATCCACTTCTGATTCTGTGGAGGATTCTGATAGTTCGAAGCCGGTTGTTCTGGTTACAAATGGTGATGGGATTGATTCTCCTGGGCTTGTGTTTCTTGTTGAAGCTCTTGTTCGTGAAGGCCTCTACAATGTCCACGTTTGTGCCCCGCAATCGTGAGTTTTTTTTCTGCTTATTGTACTTGTTGGTTTTTTGGATAAAGTTTAAATTTTGCTGTTCGGTTCTGTCGAAGTTTTGATTTTTCGCTTCTTTGCCTCATTTGAATTGATGGGTTGGTTTCCATTGTCAGTTTTTATTGCTTGTTCAATTGGTTTTGTTGTTTGTAGATGTGGGTTCTGTTGTTTTGATGATAGAGTTTGAAGTTTGCTATCTGGGTTCCGTCAAAGTTCTGATTTTTCTCTTCCTTGCTTTATTTGAATTGATGGGTTGTTTTCAATTTTTTGTTTTTGTTTTTTGTTCAATTGGTTTTATATTTTTGGAGATGTGGGTTCTGTTGTTTTTCTGATAAAATTCGAATTTTGCTATCTGGGTTCTGTCAATGTTTGATTTTTTTTGGTTGGTTTCGTTGTTTTTCTTCATCGCTTCACTTAATTTGCTGAATTGTCTTCGATTTCTTGTTCTTGTTGTTTGTTTGTCTTGATTTTGTTATTTGGGGATGTGGGTGTTGCTGGCTTTTGACATGTTTGATCAGGTTATATTTTGTGTGAGTTTTGTTTGTTTACTTGTGTTTTGAATCAATCATCTTATCTGGGCATGTTTGATATCTTGGTTGATTTTGTTGTGCTTTTGAATTGATTTGATTCATAAGTTGTGTTTGTAGTTTTGCTTTCTTGAATTGGTGTTGAATTTTGGAACTTTTGTAATCTGTTAGTCTTGTGAATTGATTGCTTTAGGGACAAATCAGTTTCGGGTCATTCTGTTACTTTACAAGAAACAATTGCGGTGAATTCTGCTGAAATTAGTGGCGCGACAGCCTATGAAGTTTCAGGTATGGCTGTGGAACTTATTATCTTTTACTTTCAGCTTTATATCGAAAACTGCTGTATGTGAAATTACCAAAAATAGCATGTATGTATATGAGTAGTTTTTAGTTGCGGCTGATTTTTGTTGTGTTTGTGCTTGCTTGTAAGTTGTAAGGCTGCTTACATTCATTTGTTACTCGTAAATGATGAATTTTAGCTTTTCTGGTTGTGATCTACTGCTATCACCCATGATTATTTATAATATGCCTGTTGTGTGTGAAATTTGATATGCTTCTAATTCATTAGATATTTTGTTACTTAGGGACTCCTGTGGATTGTGTATCATTAGCATTATCTGGGGCACTCTTTTCCTGGTCAAGACCTCTGCTGGTTAGCATATATATGCCTCATCTGTGATCTTACATCGGAAGTTTCAATGTTAAGCCTTTTTTGTTTCTAAGTTTCTATTTAATTTGATTTTCAGGTAATTAGTGGAATCAACCGTGGTTCAAGCTGTGGTCATCACATGTAAGTTGTTTTGCATATGCCTCTGTCTTGGTCTTATTAACATGTCGCGGACTTTAATATTCATTTCCTTTTGAATACATATTATTAGTGTTATTGTTGTTTCTACTTGATTATTCGGGTTTTTATCTGAAGTTTAAAAATAATTTTTCAGCTTCTAATTTTACAACCTTTAATTTCACCAGGTTATACTCAGGTGTTGTTGCTGGAGCTAGAGAGGCGTTGATTTCTGGTGTACCATCTCTTTCGATTTCCCTGAACTGGTGAGTGGGCCATCTGTCCTATTATGGAATTGTGGTTTCCTCTATTTGTTGGTAAGTGATCCTTCGGTTTTATAATCTATTATAGGAAGAAAGATGAAAGTCAAGAGAGTCATTTCAAGGATGCAGCCACTGTCTGTTTACCTTTGGTAAATGCAGTTATCAGAGATATCGAAAAGGGAACCTTTCCCAAGAGTTGCGCTCTGGATGTTGAAATCCCTACAGCTCCATTGACCAACAAGGTTCTCTCTTATAAACTAGTTTATAAAAAATATTAGCTTTACCATAATGTTCTTGTGATATATGAATGAAGTATGTACAAAGTTTTGACCCCAGGTGTACAGTGTAATATTGTCCATGGCTTATCTTTTACATGAACAAAACAGAGTATGACAGAGGGGAATAGTAGAAAGATTATGTGTTTTCTCCTTGTTGGCCCCAGTGCCAGATTGTTTTTGCCAAGCATTGGCATATCCTGCATGTGCCATAAAGTGATTTGGATAAGTGTCTGATTTCCTTTTTGTGATTACTTTTCTTGATCTTGTAGCAAAGCTAGATTCTTTTTTTTTTTAATTGCCTTCTGTATTCTGTGATGTCCTGTTTGTTTACCTTTTCTACGTTTTACCTTATGTTGATTCTTGTATCTTTTCAACTTTTGCTTGCCAGGGTTTCAAATTTACCAGGCAAAGCATGTGGAGATCCACTCCTTGCTGGCAAGCTGTGTCAGCTAAGCGTCATCCTTCTGCTGGACATTTTATGTCTAATCAACAAAGTCTTGGCCTCCAGCTTGCTCAGCTTAGTCGAGATGCCTCGGCTGCTGTGAGTAGCTTCAAGTTTCCTAATTTTCTCTTCATCTGAAGTCCGTTTTGCATCATTCAGGAGACTTATTGGAATTACACCAATTTTCTTTCTCAGGGTGCAGCTCGCCGTTTGACTACACAAAAGAAGAGTATGGTGGAGATTGAATCAGTTGGAGCAGCAGGGAAATCCGACACTAACCGTGTCAAAAAGTTTTTCCGACTAGAGGTAAAACTAATATTTTGACTACTGAGGTTGCATCTGAAAGAAAATGCCCTCTATTGGCTGTGGGAGAATCTCTAATGGCATGTTAGAATTTTAAAAACTGGAAAAAGAAGTGCAAGTATTAAATATCACTTCAAACTTCTCAAAATTTGTCAATTGGTAGATTCTGTTATAGTTGCATTAATTGTTTTTGTTTCAGAATAGGCATAGTGTGTACTAAATGTGTTTCTTTGTTTGCTGGTTGTGGACCTTGTGGTTCCTTTCCTTTGTGTGCTTGCCTTCTTGTATATGGCTTTTTATTGTTTTTTTTTTTTTTTTTTTTCAAATTAACAAAATGCTTGTAGTATTGCATAACTAGAAATGAACTCACTTTTGGATAATTTGCAGTTTCTGGAGAAGGAACAGGAAGATACAGATGAAGATTTGGACTTCAGAGCGCTTGAAAATGGATTTGTAAGTTAAACCTGCCCTTTCCTATTAAATAAATAATTTTGAGCTTTTTGTACATGAACATCCATTGATTTGTTATCCACGAATATGAAATTCTTCTGTTATATTCATTGCAATAGTATTTAAACTTGAACATACAGCTGGTAGGACAAACCTAGAGATGCAGTGAACTTGTTCAAAAAGCCATCGAAAACCAAATGGAGAAGTCACTCTAAAATCTTAATGCTATGAAAACCAACCAAAGAAGTTATTCTAGATGCCATACAAAACAACATTGGAAGTTATTTTAGAATGCCAGATAATCTTATGGTCTCGTTAGTCGTTCCTAACTGTTAGGTATCATTGTGCAAGACGTTTGGTTTGGAATTTTAGAGCCTGATGAACAAAGAAACATGTGAAGAACTTTAGTTATAGAAAGAGAAAATTCCTGTGGATGACAGCAAAATTAGCGTGAGTTTGGATAATGACTCTAAACTAGTGAAATGAGTTCTACTGACATCATTAGTTATCATGGAGTATAGTACGTGATCAAAAGGACATTATCGTTCTTTGGTTGCAAACTCTTACCTTTCTTTATGAACTATAATTTGCAATAATTGATGATGTCCAAATAACTCATTCCAGTAGTTCAGTGCCAAATTCACACTAATTTTACTATCGTAACAGAAAAAAAAATAAAAAATCCTTTATAGAAAAGGGCATACGGGGTTGCTTCAAAAGTTACATTGCGGTATTTTACGTAAACAAATGTTAGTTTCATTTAGTAATATCCAACCTGCTGATGTACTTGTTTCATGTGTCATTTGATATTACAGGTTGCAGTTACATCCCTATCGGTTAATCTGCACAACGAATCCGATACAAGGGCAGCTGCATTAGATTGGATTTCTGCTCAACAACTTGGACATCAAGAGAGTTCATCAACACAATCCTAATCAGTGACATTGTACACACTTGTTCCAGGAGCATTTCTATTAATTTAATTATCATTTTTTTTTTTGAATTTTTCTTTTTAACTTTTTGGTTTCAAAATATTGGTGGAATTGGATGGTGGGTTTGGTTGTGTTTAATAGTTGTTGATACCAAAAAAAATGTGTTATGTAAACAGCCGGGTCTGAAATTTGTATGACCCTGTGCTTTCCTACAAATTCTTGGTTTTTATTCCATGATATTTTTTTGTTTTTTTAATCTTTTGTGGATTTACTTGAATGTAACAGTAGTGCTTCATTTTGTATTTTTAACTTTACAATTTACAAATGATGTTGCTTATTTAATCAACTAATTGATTTAGAGGACCAAAAATCTTGGTGTCTATTCTAATAGAACTTTGTAAATAGTGAGTAATTGAGGCAAGTTGAGTTTTTTTTTTTGTTCCTTTCTCATTCATTCATTGATGTGTTAAGATTAATCACCAGTAAACATCTTTAAGATTAATCGAGATTTATTAAGATAAAGTTAAGATTAATCATTACTCAATATTTGTGGGTATGACCGTATGAGTATTCACAATTCAGTTTATTTTACCTTCATTAAAGGGTTATTAGTTTGAAACATGGGGAAAATGTACTGGATTTATCTAGAATGAATCATTTGCTTTTATATAAATTGGATAAAATATAAAAATCTACATTTATCCCTCTGTAATTTATCTTAATTAGAAAGAAAATCGTAATTTATCTAGTAATTTCATGGAAGTGGAAAACAAATCTATCATAAATTGACTGGGGTGATGTTTCTTCAATAAAATTAAAAAACTTTTAGATAAGTCCAGTTTTGCAAAATACTGCTTTAGCCCAGACACAATATCGGCCCATTGGGGTTAGTCTCAGGGTTGTTTGTTTTTTTATTTAAGATTGAATAATACTATTGAAGACTGCAAAACAAACAGTGATCGAAATTTAAAATTTGAAACACATATATTTTTTGCCTTTACCTTTAAATGCATAGTAATCTTATTTGTTTTTTAAAGTTAAAATTATTTGAAAATTAATAATTTGATATTTATATCATTTTACTATTAATTATTATGTAACTTCATTTAATATAATACAAACAATTATAACAAATTATTTAACAAAAACTAAAACACTTTTATGTATATATTAATAATATTTTTATTCATAATTAAAATATGATTAATTATTATAGTAAAGTAATTTTTTAAAATTATATATATAAATAAATTATTATAGTAAAATAAATTAAATTTATATATTTAAATAAAAATAAATAAAATATTCTTAAATTAAACTACTGTTGCAACAAAAATTGAAATTATAAAATAATATATATTTTAACTGTTGCATTATTATATTAATTACATTTAAAACTGTAAACAAAACAAGCAAACAAAGAAAAAGCGAATCAGGTACTTCATGTATAGAAATACAAGAATGAAAGTTACATGAGAAATGTGTGCCCAAGACACATGCTAATCAGATGACTTTAGCTGAGTTGTCAGCAAATGAATGGACAAACAGAATATCAACCATATGCAAGACACGTGCCATATCAAAAGAGAACAAGTATACTACAAAACTGGAATGAATTTAAAAATATATTATTTTAAAAATGATAGATTTGGAATAATATATTTAAAAATCATTAAACAATATGTTATTAAGTGAAAAATAAAAAATTGTAACTTTTATTTTTAATAATTTTGGAAAGTTTTAAATAGTTTGACTATTTAAAAAAATAAATAAAAATAATTTAATAGGTATAATTCAAACTCATTAAATAAAGAATGATAAAAATAAAAAACTCTTTAATCTTGGATTCAATTGATGTTATAGATTTAGGGTTGATAATAGTCAAGTAGAATAAAAGCCTATCCAAATTTATCGAAATTAAGTGCTACAACTTCTTTTAAGGTTGACACCGATGGGTCGGAGGTCATAAGAGTTGATAAGATCAAGTACTATAATAAATAACATGACTCAAATGGCAACTTTGAGAGAGGATTACAAGCTTTATTGAGGGTTGACATAAGTAGGTGAACAGTTTGTCGCAATCTATGAAGTACTGTGGCACGACTTGAATTGGAATTCCCAAAACGTAAGGGAGAAATCTCTCTATGTTTACTAGTAACTGTACAAGATAAAGACTTTGAACCGTCAACTATATATGTGGTTGGAGAGTTGTCTAAATCATTCAATCAAGTGATGTAATTTTTGTATAAATCACAAATTGTGAGGCTCTGAACACATCATATCGCTTTATGTTGGTCACAGGCTTGCATCTGCTTATAATATTTGCATAGGTTTCTTTTTAAGAAAAAAAATTATTCCGAAAAAGTTGTTTCGAAATTATAAGCATGTTAAGGTCGTTGAACTTACAAAGAGAGCTAACGGGGCAACACTGAGTCCAAAAACTCATTTTTAAATTATATATGAAGGCTTTTTATATGTTTAATTTAATAAATTAATTATATAAATCTGTTTTCCAAAATCAAATAATCAAGCAAATTATATAGTTAAAAAACTATTGTCTAGTTACTAAATAAATTATCAACAACTTTTCTCCAAAAATTATGCTCGCAAAAAGCTACTTGTAAAAGATTTATAATTAAAAACTCTAATTAAATAAGCTTATCCAGACATAACCTATAGTACTACAGTAGCATAAGATATCCTTAGATAATGCAACTTCTACCATTATAAAGTATCAATAAGGCCAAAAGAGGAAGCATTATTGTGTTTTAGGAGGACAATAACTTATGCTATAATTACTTCAATTTACTATTGTCATAAATTGTCATTAACTTCTGATAAGAACCCAATTCAATTCATTGTTCTACAATTATATATTTGGGCCCGTTAATTAATGACTTGATTAGTTTAAAATAATAATGATAACAATAATGACTTGATTAGATCTCACTGATTTCACTACTTGGAACACGAAGAACAACTTGCCATTAATTTGGTACTTACTTGAATAGCCATACAAATTTACATTGATGAATTAATTGAAACACTTCACCTTTAGCCGCACTTCACTATTCATTAAGTTGATGAGAGTTTAATTTCCATTAAGGGCTGGTTTGAGATAACTTCTACTTCTGACTTTTGACAGTAGAAGCAGAAGAGAAGTAAGAGCTAAAATTTTTAAATTACTTTATTAAACCAAATTTTGACTTCCCATATTTTTCAGAAAGAGCTTCCAAGAGAAGCTGGGTGGAGTAGCTTTGGGTAGAAGAGCTTCCTAAGATAGGAAGCTCTTTTATTGAATTCAGCCAAACAGCTAGCAAAATGACTTCTGGCTTCAAGAAGTCAAAATAAGCTATTCCTGATGGAACCCAAACAGGGCCTAAGTACATTTAATAAGTTTGTATGGGTAATTTTATCTTTTTATTGTGAGAGTTATTATTATTAGATTATGGAATAGATGTTTAGACATTCTGATAGATCTCTCTAAGAGCATTTCCAATGCAAATATGAATTACGAAAAAATGGAATGACACGTAGGATAAATTGATAGATGGTTAAAATTAATCTCTCTAATGCAAACTTTTCTAACTACTATCAAGCTGACATGATAAAAAAGAAAATAGAGGCTATCAACCTCAATGTCTATTTCTAGATAGTCTTCTGGACAGTCATAAATGATTGAAATTTTCATTAAATAATATTTATGATAATTTACTTTAATGATATGTTATTGTTTGATTTTTTATCATTGAAATGAATAAAATGTAGGATGCATATTTTCTTGACATTGATGATATGTCTATTTTTTAAAAAGACAATCCATATTTACATTGGAGATGCTTAGATCCTACATGACATAAGTATGGATTGATAGACATTCAAGTTTAAAAGGACTTTTCTATACTATTTTATTCATTTCAATGATAAAAAATCAAATAATAATATATCATTAAAGTAAATTACCATAAATTATTATTTGATGAAAGTTTTTATCATTTATTACTGATATGACTGTCCAAGAGACTTTCTAAAAATAGACATTAAGGTTGACAACCTCTATTTTTTTTTTTTGTCATGTCAGCTTGATAGTGGTTATGGAAGTTTGATTGGAGAGATTAATTTTAACTCTCTATCAATTTATCTGATGTGACATTCTATTTTTTCACAATTCATACTTCCATTGGAGATGCTCTAATAGATTTAGTATCAATTTTTTTAAAAAAAAATGAGAAATTGGTTTTTTTCTTTTTTTAATTATTGATACTTAGTTCAAGAGACAGTCAGGACCAATCGAGGGAGTGGGAAGGAGGCAACCCACAGTATGTGGAGAGAGAAACTCATATGTTAGTGGGATGTGTGATTGAATTCATGACCTTAGTATAAACCC
The DNA here is from genome assembly GCA_019925255.1 of Litchi chinensis. Lineage (NCBI taxonomy): Eukaryota > Viridiplantae > Streptophyta > Magnoliopsida > Sapindales > Sapindaceae > Litchi > Litchi chinensis. Next base: position 2,795,405 of record CM034464.1, on the reverse strand, counting down.
ATAGGTGGGGCTACATTTTTCCATTATGTCAATCCCGCTTTACAAATAATTGATTCTTTTGAAGCATGGGCTTGATTCCACTTTATAGCCTATGATATCCGATCCAAGTGCAATTTTTACTCAAGTGATTTAACCTGTAAGACTTTATGTCCCCACCAAATTACCTGTGTGGTTGGGGCACTTACTATATGCCTTTGATAATAGCTGATGATCAACATTTGTTTGGCTGATTGATTGGCCGACAACATACTTCTCTTTGGAGGAAGAGAAGAGAACATTTGTTTGCGAATTAACTATCTTGTACAAAATAACAGAAAAAATCTTAAATGAGATGGTTTCATCATGTCATTTGTACGTGCATCTCATCAAAATATATTATATGATAAAAGGACTAGATATAGCGGTTTTTTAATTGCGGTTCTCAAAAAAACCATCGACCTGCATACTAGTCAAGAGAAGAAACCATTGTCCCACTACAGTTGTGCTCTAATTAAGTTCTACCAATTTAGTTATGTACCAAGTGTCTTCAAATTGCAACCAATGAAATGTATCAGCTGAAATTTCTGGGCTCAGTGAATGTAGTGAAAGTTAGGTAACATCAATTGTAGCTCAATAAGTTTGAAAACCTCAATACTAGATAATGTCACTATACCCTATTACAACCTCTAACCACTATTATTGACTATAACTATGATCAATCGCGCTCCTCTAGGATCTTGGTTGTGTTGTGCGATCACATTGGGTACCACCACAAATTAACTAAACGAGCATCCTCCTTATAAATTGGGTCATACATTTTGATCATTGGATTAAATCGATTTTAATGGTTATAAATGTACAACGAGAATAACATATATGAGACGAGTCCAAATACGATTAGACAAATAACGATTCAAATCAGAAACTCAAAAAGAAACCAACGCGGATGGATTCGAATTATTATATGTTGTCTAATAGAAATATTTCTCAATTAAAACAATAGATATGCATCGAACTTGGGTGGAATGTTAGAACAATATATATACATCTAACTAAACCAATGCGGGTGGATTCGAATGCATGTCTGATATAAACATACAATGAGATTAATACATCTCAGACGAGTCCAAATAGGGTTAGGCATACAACGATTCAAATCAGAAACCGAAAACTAAACCAATGCGGATGGATTCAAATTAGTTTGTTGTTTAATAGAAATCTTTCTCAAATTAGTTAAAAACAATAGATATACATCAAACTTGGGTGCATGAAATGTTAGATTGATATAAACTTAGAACAGTTGGAAAATTGATTATGATTCTAATTTTTTTTCCCACATAAATTTTACACCATTTAAGTAGCTGGATGAGGGGTAGCCTTCTATATATATTAATATATGTCATTATTATGTGCATGTGTGTGTCCTTGGTGCTTCCTGCTATGAATTAAATCTTTCGTGCAGGTAAGCTGGCCAAATGTTTTTTTAAAATTTTGATGTAATATTTTGAGGTTGGTCTCACACAATAAAATTTGGTTTTTTCTTCTTCTTGCAATGAAATAAATTAAATTTTGGTCTCTCCTTCATAGAGACATTCACTATCAAGTCTTTTACAGTGTCGGAAACATCAATAAAATGTAAAACATATATATATATATTTTGTCATAAGTCAACCTCAAGTAAAAACACTATAATTAAGTCATTTCTTATCAATTTAAACTTTTGGATTTAATAGTAACTAACTTGGTATTAAAATTTAGAGGTCTCTGGTTTAAGATTTAGGATTTGATGGTAACTAACTTATTTAATAAGATTTTTTTTCAAAAAAATACGAACAAAAAAAAAAAAATTAAAACACAAAATAAAATACTTCTCCATTGTTCCGTTCATTTGAAAAAAAGAATGTTATTAAAATTATAATATATGGCATTGTTATTATTATCATTTTTAATCAAGAATTATTTAATGAGTATATTGATTTTGAATTATGAGAGGTGCCAATGTTAAAAATATAAATTTATTTATTCTTTTTCATGTCATTCTATTTTTGTTAGTATTGACATTCTAAAATAATTTATCAATAAAAATTTTTTCATTAAATTTAAAATTACTCTTACCTTTTATCTTAAGAAAATAGATTATATAGAGAACTTTAAAATAGTCCTATATAGAGTGATCTTTAGATAAAAACGTTCTGAAATTTTCGGAGCAAAATTGTTAATTATAGTTATAATAACTCATTTTCAATGAATCATAGTACAATTATAGAATCTTTTAAAATAAATAGTTATAATTAGTGATCATGAAATAAAAATTTTAGCAAGGCTTACTAAAATCAATATATTAAAGTGAGAAACTTATACCGATTGGCATACAATGACATTAGTTACTTTCGTGAGTTTCAAAGCTTCGATACAAATATGACACCATGGCCCTTTTGATTGATGACCCAACACAAAAGATTTATTATATCTTGGAGAATGGGACACAAAAGAAACATGTAACAGAATTTGGGGACGATTCATTCAAAAATAAAATGACTACAAAGCCGACCATGGGTTAACTAAAGACTTAGAGGTAGGGACCTCCTCTGGCTAAACTAAGTACGAAAGAGAATTAAAGATAATTGAACTATAGATCTTGCACCACTATATTCGAGTTCTGTATGCAACGCTTGACCAAAAATATACACGCAATTTTGTAACATTAGAGAAATGATATTATAAAGTAGAAATCATGATTTTGACTTAAGAGTATATTTCATGAACCAATTTCTCAAAGTCAAGAAAAAATAACTTCGAGACAAGTCTCATATTTCAAAAGTTCAATAGAAGAATAATACTCAATAGAATTGAAATATTAATTATATTTAAGTATTAAAAATGAAAATGAGTAGATTTTTGGATTATTTTTAAGATATAGTTAAAAATGTAAACTAATGCATGTAATCATGGTAAAGAAAACAATAATTGTTTAAATAATTTTATTTTCATGGAATCATTAGATTATAATTTAATGACAACCAATTCTTCGGCAACCTTAAAATTTGTTATAGGGGTTGGTTGACTAGTTGATGGATAAGCTGATTGTGGATTATATTGGTCCCAAATCTCAATGCAGAACAGAAATAGCATAACTATGAACCAACGAGAAATGACAGATCAGAAGAATTGGTGGTTGGGAATGTTAAATTTGGTGAGTGAATTCTGTGGGGTAACCCTCAAATTGTGGTGTTTGTTGTGCCCTTATCGATCAATGAGATGTAGTTTTTCAGGGTTCAGTTGGGTCACACGCCGTTAACAAATATGTGACCATAGATGGAGATTTCCTTTTTTAAAGATTCCCAACCAAAAAGATAAAAATAGAAATTCATGAATTCATCATTTTTAGTTTACTTTTCTTAAGAAATTTGTTAGGACAAACAATTGCACTTTTGTTTATAAATTGTGAAACGTTGAGAGTGTACTTCAAACATGTTGTCGTTTATCAGTTTATCAATCTCGAGTGTTTTTTAATTATTAGTAGATGCAATCTCCACTATTTATGAGGTATTGATTTAAAAAAAAAAAAAAAAAAAACAAACAAAAAACAAAAAGGTTTGTTGTTTTACCTCCATTTTAAACTAGAGGTAGAATAGAATTATTGAAGTGGTTTATTATAATGAGATGAGTTTTTTATAATTTTTAAAAGATTTTATTTTAGGTTTTTATTGCATTTAAGGAAAATATTCTAAATTTAAAATATTGTAAATTATTGTAATGAAGAATTGGAGAGACCCTTATATATTACTTAAAAGGAAAAGAAAGCGAAAGGAATAATAATTTGTTTTAAGATTCCATAGCTACTTCTACAAAACTTTTATCAAATTGCAAACTCCATCATAGAATAAATTTTCAATTGAAAAAATGTATAATTCTGTATACAAAAAGAATACCTCATCAGAGAAGTATATACATAAAAAGAAATAAGAACTTTCTTTATGTTCCTGCTCAAGAAATTTTGGCAATTACTGGCTGTGACCACCAACCAGAGGCCACCACAATAAATTTGAGTATTAAATGTGTAAATTTAATTCTCACAAGAAGGTGACGATCACTGAATAAGTCAGAATAAGTGAAACAAAATAATAAAAGTTTTGTACCAAATAACATTTAATGTGTATATATTGGAGGTAAATGTATACAGCTTGGAATGAATTTTATTTTTATTACTAAAAATTGAAACCAAATTTTAGATAATAGTATAATTTGTGATTCAAAAATAATTTTAAAAAATAAGAAAAAATTGATATTTTATATTGTTTAATCTATGCATAGACAAACTTTTATAATTTACAAAATAGATAAGATTTTTCGAGTAAAGCTTTTTTATTAATTATGTGAAACTACAAAAGAAAAGGTTGCTATGTATTTAAGGTCGGATTTTTTTATAATGTTTCAAATTTTAAAAATGTTTTTGACATGTATATGTACATAGCTTGGCATGAATATTAATTCTAGAACTAAAGTTTGAACACCTAATTTCAGGTAATTGTTTGATTTGTGATCCAAAAGTAAATTTTGAAAAATAAAAATGCTAGATATTGCTTAACCTACATACAGATGAATTCAAAGATAGGTGTTTTTTTTTTTTTTTTTTTTTTAAGTTAATTCTATGAAACTCTAATGAAGGTCCACAATATATTTAGGAGAGATTTATGATCATGCTTCAAACCTTGAAAATATTTTTGAAGAATTATAAAATCTATCAACCTTACATATATAAATACACATATCAATGAATAATTATTAGACGCAACACGAAACATATAGCAACAAAACACAATTTTATTAAAATCTTAGGATTTCATTTTTAAAAAAATATAAAAAGACCAATTCAGCCCTTCAAACCCAAAATATAATACTTTAAAAAAGTAAAAAGAAAAAGGATGAGATATATGAATTTTATTTAATTTCAAAGGTCTCCTTAATTAAAGTGTTGATTTTTTTAATATAATTTTTGTCATTTTCATTCAAACGATAAAAAATTTAAACTGCTAATCTTAAATGTTTTTTTTTTTTAAATGTCTTAAAGAATGACCAATTAACTACGACATATTTGTTTGGATATAAACATAAAAATAGCATTTAAGAGGTGGGATGATGAAGATAGATTGGAGCAAATAAATGATACCAAATACCTTATCTCAATAAATAAATAAATAGTTTGAAATAATTTCTGATATGCTAGGATAATAAATTTAAATGAATTATATTAATTATATTATTTAAACAAATAAATATATTTTAACCATAGACAAAGTTTTCTCTACTTGATAGATTGTAATGAAATTGCATTGTTTAAAAGATAATCATAAAATAATAATAATAATAATAATTTCATGTAGTGTAGAGTATGTGATGTCAAATACCCTAAATTTTCAAAATTTAACTATATTATTTAAGTGCCGACTCTCCCAAGTTTGTAATGCCAAGTTCACAGGCCCTAATTTTTCAAAATGCAAACATTAATCTCTATATGGGTTTCAAGTTTCCCAAAAATATATTGAATATGATCGAATGTATTATCATTTTCCATTATTATCTTGTCACATAGTAAATTTGTGATGAACTCCAATAGAAGATAGATTCATATTTCATGTATTCAATTTTATACTATTTTTCATACTCTATTGCAGTGTCATATATATATATATATATATATTATTTTTTTTTATACAATTGCACAAAGAGATCGTTTTGCACACCACATTGCATTGTATTGTATTGAATTAGATCGGATTAGACTGTATTGTACTATATTATATTAGTGTAGTCAAATGTTTTGTGATATATTGTATTGGAGTGTATCAAATAATCCAAATGTTGGAATGTGGTTGGACTATATTATATTTTAACTAATAAATAATAAAATAGACAATTACTATATTTAAAAATTGAAAATATTTAAATAATGAAAATAATAATTTTAAAGTTCGATCATTGTGTTCCATTTTTTAGAATTAGCATTTTTAAATTTATTTATAAAAAAAAAAATTCATAATTTAAGAGGCTTGCAATAAGTTTCTGGCCGCATTGAATAATACGGTCTGGACTGTATCACAAAGCCTTGATTTTATCAGCGGATTCCAATGCAATGACATGATCAAACATGTCAATCGGATTATTTTATACAACTGAAGTTCCTAATGCTATGCAATGCGAGCCTTCAAACGTGGCATAAACCAATATTATTGCAAGGACAAATAGTTTAACTGGTAGGCCAATTTCAGAGAATTAAATTTAATGATTCAAATTAAAGGTACTAGAGTTCCGTAGGTTGATACAGTAGCACAACCCCTTTTCTGTTACTTGCCAATGAGTGGCAGATTTGAACTCATGTGATCACAAAAGGTTAATCAATTTTCCCACTAATATGTGAGATGACTTCTTCTTGTTCTAGAAATGGTATTTCGAATCGCTTGTTAGAGTCTTATAAGCTAAGATTCCAATAATCATTTGTCCTAGTGTTAAGGGGTAAAATAATAATAATAATAATGAATGTAATAGAATTTTTTTAAAAACATATTATAGACCTCTACTACAATTTGATCCTAAATCTAAACTTCTAGATGACAGTAGAATAAGCAAAAGTACCATACACGATGAAAGATTGAAAATTGGTGAATTTTTTTTATCCAACTAAAAAGAAGTGGCATTTCCATTTATAACCAAATTAGATTTTTTTTTTTTTTTTTTTTGGTATAAATCAAATTTGATTTGATAAAACGATTTTAACCTATAAACATTATTAGTTTGAACAATTTGATGCAAATTCTCAACCCATCCTAATCTTATCTTTATTAAGTAAGATTAAATTAAAATTAATTACATTGCATTATTAAGCAAAATATTTGTTGGGAGGTCAAGATCAATGATGTGGAAATAATTAAATCAAAAGGAACAAATTAGTGGGTTAGTAAACTTTTTTCCTATTTCTTTAAAATAAAAACGAACTTTCCTATTTTTTTAAAAAAATGTGGTACTGTTCGCCTTTTAAGTATAAATGTATAATATTTATGATGCCAAATTCTTGCATTTTAATTAAAAGCATAATTATAACAAATATGACTAATCAAGCTGTAACTGTAATTGATTAATGTTAAATGCAGAATTTATACTCCACTGATGAAAAATCAACATATAATTAATGAAAGTGTTGTTGAAATTCTAAAGATCTTAATAACTGATATCATAAATTTAACGTTGAACTTCAAAAGTTGGAATATACTTGTATAATAAATTTTGAAAATTGTATAATTGTGAATTTCTTTTCTTTCTTCGTTTTATTTGAAAGAGGTGAAGAGAATATATGTATTGGTGCAACAAAAAAACAAGATAAATCAACGCCGTCAAAAGTATGGAGTGAATAGAAGAAAAATTTTATGTTTGTTTTCGTCTTGCTGTTTTCTCATTTCTCTCATAACACAAAAATATTTTAGATGCAGCGAAATGCATATGCAAATGCAATTCTTGACATGATGTGACAAGATCATAATCGATGCATAGATGCATTACACTACATGCAAGATTTTTCCTATGCACAGTCTTGTTGATTCATTGTTGAGTAAGGTAGGCCCACTTTGATGAATAATGGGAGCAACTCTTTCCTACTCCTAAAATTATGAGGCAGCTTTGATGGAAAATAATGTGATGGGCAAATGCTATGTGCCTATGATTTTTTTTTTTTTTTTTTTTTGATGGTTGATACAAGTTTAGAGATCAATTGGGATCAAGTGGAATATAATCTTGGAGCGCGGTTTGAGGAGCAACTTCTATATGGAAAGAAGCAACTCATATATGGATTAAAGAACAATTCATATAAAGATAGAGAGAAACTTATATTTATTAATAAAAGAATGAACATGAGTATAAAACGGGCAACACACAACACGAGGGCCATGTGTTTTGCCAACGAGGCATGTGCCCAACTACATTATATGCCTATGATTGATATCTCTTTTGAGCAACAAAATAAATCTCAATCATAAATTCAATATCTCAACTATCAATCATCTTATACATCATCTTTTTAGTAACACTGCCATCGATTTCATCTTAACTTTAAAAGGTATAAAATCAATGGAAATGAAATTTCCTGAAAGTCAAATGCGTCTTTCTTTAAATATTTCTTTCTCATTTTCTTTTTCAATATATATTATAAAAGACATTTAACTACTTATACTTACATTGTCCAGATTTTTCCAATAGGCTAATTAAAGGTATATGTTCAACTACTATGCTTCTTTAAATATTTCTTTCTCTCTCATTTCCTATATATATATATATATATATTATAGAAGACATAACTACTTATACTTACATTGTCCAGACTATTCAATAGGTTAGATGTATATGTTCAACTCCCATCTTTCTTTAAATATTTCTTTCTCATTTCCTTTTTCGATATATATTATAAAAGACATATTTAACTACTTATACTTACATTATCTAAACTTTTTTCAATAGGCTAAATTTATATGTGCAACTACTAAAGTGATACCCATGCGTATAGAAAAAGTAAAAAATAAAAATAAAAAAGAATCATGATTAAGTATTCATACTAGGTAATATAATATTGTTGAACTAACATATGTTACTACCCCTAACACTATGAGGCAGCTTTGATGGAAAAAAATGAGACAGGGAATGCTGTAAGCCTATAATTTATATTTCCTTTGGATGACAAAAAGGAAAATCAATAAGAAATTCAATTTTCCATCTATCATACATCTTCTTCTACTTAAATAACACCCCCACATAGATTGTCTTACCTATATATAAAAAGTCTAAAAGATATTGAAACGAAAATTTCTGAAAATCAAATACTTCTTTCTTTAAATATTTATTTCTCATTTTCTTTTTTAATATATATTTTAAAGACGTTTAATCACTTATACTAACATTGCCTCGATTTTTTCAACAAGCTAAACATATACATTCAACTACTAAAGTAATACCATGCATATAGAACAAAAATAAATTTATGATTAAATATTGACACCTCGTTTTACAATATTATTCAACTTAAATTTACATCTGAATTTATTGAACCATTTTCCTTTGTCAAAGAACTTAAAAGTAAAACACAAATAACAAATCTCTTTTTTTTTTTTTTTCCTTGTCAATCCAAGAAGCTAGCTGGCAATTAAATTTCACAGCAATGCAAACCACAGGTTTACAATACACAGTATGTTTCCAGAACCAGAAGAAATATGCGTTAGAATGTTTAGTTAAAACTAGCTACAGAACTAGCGCATGAGCTGTCCCTCTGAACTAAAATGATGGCTAAGATTGATTCACCGAAAAAAATAAAAGGGTTCATCTTCCTACTCCAACCGTGGCATTTAATATCGCCATTAATGACTTACCAGTTACACTTACCTGTAAGATGGTCGAGACCTCTATATTTTAATTACTTTTTTCTTGTCCTCACGTGCTCATCTAGCTTATATTATTAAAATAATATCCATACTATATTTTTATGTTCATGAAGTCATTCTCTAATACATGTGAATGTGTTTGTATACTTTTTCTCCACATATTATTAAAATTTGGGTTTAATATATATACAATCAACGGCTATAAAGAATTTAAATATATAAAAGGTGGATTTATTTACATTAAGAGTAGTTCTTTGCATTGAATAATTCATATTTGAATGGAATTAAAATTAAATCGTTCAAACTGGATAATGATTATACAAGTCATACAAAATATCAACGTTGTTCAAGTTACGTAACCAGTTATTCAGATCGTCCAACTAAACAAAAGCGTATTAATTAATTGACACTTAGCATTTTATGAGACTAATATATTGAAAATAGAGTACAGACGTCGGCAGCCGAATATTACACAGTCAATATGGATTATTCATAAAAATAATGCATGCAGTATTTATGTGTAATCCAGGTATATATATATATTAGTTGTGAACTCACAAAATAGGGCCAAACAGAGCCAGCCACATAGAGGGTGGTAGCAGCAGCTAGCTTCTTCGGGTGACCGTGAGTGATTTTCAGTGACCTTTGTCTGCCTCTTCAATGGCTTTGGTTGGGGCAGTATGTGTCAACAATCTGCTGCTGCTTCTCTCTTTGCTTCTTTGCTGCCTCACTTTGCTCTCTTCATGTGAAGGTTTCGTTTTCTCCTCCACCATTTCTCTTCTCTCTCTCTCTCTCTAAATGCTGGCGTTCAAACTTTTCATCAAATGGATGCAAAAAAGAGATCAAGCAATGATACTTTGTTTACTCTTTTTGTGTTTTGTTTTGTTTATTGTTTTTTTTTTTTTTAGGGGTTTGGATTTTTTTTTTTTTTGGTGGCTTAGATGGCTCCTCACGATTTCATTTTCTCCACTTATAATGTCACATAATTTCTAAATTTTACTCACTTTTTTTGTTTGTTTCGCCATTTTCTTTCTTGATCATGTGTTATTGATCATGTTATTTCCAAGTTAAAGAAATTTAAACATCCTCTTATGTTTTTGTCATTTAAGTACATTAGCATACAACTTCACAAAGCACGATAAGCACTTGAAAAAAAAGTACATTTTGTTTCAACTACAGCCATATAGCAGTCTCTATGATCTTGACACATATTTAGTAATGAAGAATTCTTTGAACATACATTAGAATATACATTATACACATAGCACAAGCACAAGCACTTTTCAAGTGCTTTTGGCTTAACAACGAGCTTAACATAAATTTTCTTCTGGTCATGGCAGGAACTAAGCAATTCTATCCCTACAAGTTCCCATTCATCAAACAAGCAAGCTCATTTTCATCCTCCTCATCATACTCATCAAGCAAAGGATCATCAAATGCTTTTGACTACATAATCGTGGGTGGTGGCACAGCTGGGTGCCCATTGGCTGCCACTCTCTCACGGAACTTTAGAGTGTTGTTGCTAGAGAGAGGGGGTGTCCCTTTCAACAATGTGAATGTCTCATTTTTGAGCAATTTCCACTTGAATTTGGCAGATATTTCCCCACAAAGTGCTTCTCAGTACTTCATTTCCACTGATGGTGTCCTCAATTCTAGAGCTAGAGTCCTTGGTGGTGGCTCTAGCATCAATGCTGGTTTCTACACCAGAGCAAATTCAGAGTATGTGCTTGTAGATCTCTCTTTGATTTAGTTTTGTTTTTCAAGAAATTATTTAATTATGGATATGTCCGTATATGGCTATATGAAAATTACTTATATTTAAAGATGTTGTTGAGGTATAAAAGATGAAATCAGGATAATCACGAAAATATTATAATTCAAAACTGTATCACTAACAGCTTATATATTTAATTAAAATTCTGTTTATTTATTGATTTATTTATTTTGAAACATTTGGTAGAGGTATTTTGACAAGGGTATGATTTTTCTCATTGTTCACTTGGTCACAAAGTCAAAAATATCATTTTCTTTTGGTCAAACTTCGACGATAGAATATCAACTTTTTGTTTATTTATTATATTTTTTTAATACTGATTTTCAAACACAACCATAAAATGATTATCAGCAGTTGTAAGTTGTAACATATAGGCAATGTTATGGCAACCTTAACACATCATCGTCATTGTGTTGGTGTTACAACTGTATTTCCTCCTTTTTCGATTACAAGGCAATTTCGATCTTATTTTTGGTAAGACAAAAAATATCTTCGATCTTATTTTTGATAAGACGGATAATATCAAGATATATGTTTCAACTATTTCGAAGTCAATTTTATTAATTAAACTCAAGTATCTGTTACACCCTGTACAACATGTAATGTCGGTTGGTTAACTTGTCATTTCATTGATTATGATAGGATTAATGTTGATGTCTATGAATAAACTTTTCTCAACTAAATCTTTGAGAAAATTTTCATTTCTAGTCAAGATCCCAACAGGATAACTAGTGGTAGTATAGGATTTGGATCCCACCAGATGCTAGAATTTATTATGAGTTTCAATAGTTCTGGTGGTGATGACCATATGATATTAATGTCAATGGCATATAGTACATGTATTATGTGTAGCAGAACATTTATGAACTCCATCTTCCATTTTAATGGGTTGTTTTCCTTCTTTCTGTTTATGTGTTTTGTACTAAATGGTGATGCTTGAAAGTGATTAGGTGGATGAGACTTTTAAGCTTGTGATAATGTGGCACCGTAGACATGAGTGGTTCATGCACTAACGTGTTTCATACAAGTTTTTGCTCGGTTTTGATGTTTTTGTCCTATAATCGACTTATTTGGAGTGATTATTAGCTGAGCTGCCAACTCTTTGTTTCGATTTAATGTGTTGGGGACGCAGTTTGGTGTATGTCTCATGTGGTACCCATTTGACTTAGAAGAAAAACAAAACAATTTGTTGTCTTTGTTTTTGCGTATACATATTAATGATCTGCTGCACGTAATATCGTTATCACAAGTTCATGTGGACCGAACTTTGTATAGGTTGTACTAAAGTTGGAATGCAGGTTCATTAAGAGGGTTGGATGGGATGCGAAGCTAGTGAATGAATCGTATCCATGGGTGGAGAAGATAATCGCGCACCTCCCTAAGCTTGCTCCGTGGCAGAGAGCGCTGAGGGACAGTCTACTGGATGTTGGGGTGTCACCTTTTAATGGGTTCACTTATGATCATATATATGGAACCAAAGTTGGTGGCACGATTTTCGATAGGTTTGGGCGCCGTCACACCTCTGCTGAGCTACTCACTTATGCTAATCCGAAAAAGATTACTGTCTTGATCCATGCAACAGTTCAAAAGATTGTGTTTGATACATCAGGTATGCTAACAACTTGATTGAAGAAAAATGGGTTTATTAGGTGCGCTAATGAGTTGTGCAATGTCATGTTCAGGGAAGCGACCAAAGGCAATGGGAGTGATATTCAAAGATGAAAAAGGTGCCAACCATCAGGCCATTCTGGCGGATAACCGGAAAAGTGAAATAATCCTGTCAGCAGGAGCTATTGGGACACCTCAAATGCTATTGCTGAGTGGTGTTGGACCGAAAGCTGAGCTGGAAAAGCTCAACATATCGGTAGTACTTGACAATAAGTTTGTTGGAAAAGGAATGGCTGACAATCCAATGAATGCAGTTTTTGTTCCCTCTAATCGACCAGTTAGGCAGTCATTAATACAAACCGTTGGGATTACCAAGCTTGGTGTGTACATAGAAGCTAGCAGCGGATTTGGACAGTCCAAGGAAAGCATCCATTGCAACCACGGAATCATGTCAGCAGAGGTAAGAACCAAGCATATATATTTGATCATAATTGCTTAAAAGCTAATGTGACGATGTTTCATGAACCGTATTTTTGTGCTAAAACCAGATTGGACAGCTCTCTACGATTCCTCCAAAGCAAAGAACACTAGAAGCTGTTCAGGAGTACATTAGAAGGAAAAGACAGCTACCTCATGAGACATTCAAGGGAGGGTTCATTCTAGAAAAGATCGCGAATCCCTTATCTAAGGGCCAGCTCACCTTGATCAACACCAATGTCGATGAGAATCCATCCATTACCTTCAATTACTTCAGCCATCCATATGATCTGGGGCGTTGTGTACATGGGATCCGGATGGCTGCAAAGCTTGTACAATCACAACATTTCTTGAACTACACACAATGTGATAAACAATCTATTGAGACGATACTTAACGCTAGTGTGAGCGCTAACGTTAACCTCATACCAAGACATACCAATGACACCAGGTCCCTAGAGCAGTTCTGCAAAGACACTGTGATCACAATCTGGCATTACCATGGTGGCTGCCATGTAGGCCAGGTAGTTAGTCCTGACTACAGGGTTCTAAAAATCAGAAGGCTCCGCGTGGTTGATGGCTCAACATTTAACGAATCCCCTGGAACCAATCCTCAAGGCACAGTCCTGATGATGGGCAGGTAATAAACCATAATACAATACATATAAATAAACCTGCATCAAGATATAATGATTCAAAAATACAAGAACACTTAAATGTTGTGATTTTCAGGTACATGGGAGTGAAGATTTTAAGAGAAAGACTGGGGAAAGCAGCTGGTGTGTAGTGTTGACCATGACCAAGACCAACTTGGAGGATTGAAAGGACTTGTTAGTCGTGGTAGTGAAAGTGTAGTTTCGTTATATCAATATTCTTAGCAAGCATTTGTAGTAGATATTGGCTTGTCAAGGTAAAAGTGTTTTATCTTTTTTTTTTATGTTTCTTTGTTACTCTTAATATGAAATGAATCAAACTGCTTTTGATCACTCTCCTCTGTGATTACTGAGACAACTAACAAAAAGAGCATGAATTTGTTTCGGGACTGTCATGCAGTCATGCTTCATGTACTTTGCTTGCTAGGAAGAAAACAGAATAGATAACCTCAGCTCACCTAGGACTTAAATAATGGTGTCAAAGCTTGTTTAATTAGGAGTTAAGATTTGAAACTTCGACATAGTCATGACTATATTCTATGTTTGTAGTCATGTCATTTGTAATCACATCAATGTTTATACATTTAATTCAGACTCATATTAATTAAATATGAAATTAATTAATGTGAAACTTTGACGTGACTATATTTCATATTTATAATCGTGTCGTTTGTAGTCATGTCAACGTTGGTATATATATATGATGTGTTTAATTTAATTTCGTATTAACTAAACATGAAATTAATTAATTGGACTATACGTCATAGAAGTTGAAGCTCGTCAATTTTTGTATAAATATATATACGATGTATCTAACCGAGTCTCGTATCAACTGAGTTTAATTGATTGGAGTGTGTGACAAGAGAAAACTGGGATGGGAAAGGCAAAGTCTTACCCATCTAGAAATGATGGGAACTGGTTCATCCTACACCAATTGTAGATAACAAAACATGCCAAACAGAATAAGAGGTTATCATGCTTTCTTCATGCACATAACAAAGGCAGGAACTTGAGTGTTTTTTAGAAAAACCAGGTCACCTCCAAATGTCCAACCAAAATGACACATAATCTACACACTTCTCACTAAGGCTTTGCACGTTGAGTACTTGAGTTTACTGGTTTGAGCTTGAATATGAGCATGAAAGTTCTACAAGGTGCATGACATTGCATTTCTGAATCAGTCTGCAGTGAGCACGTTAACTCTTTTGGATCTTGTTTGTAAAGGTAAATTTCCAAGTGTCTTCGAAGATTATTTTGGCGATAATTTTAATGGGATCCTGGCCAAAGTTTGGATGAAAAACCATGCTCACTCATGCTGCCCCTAGATAAACTTTTTAACCTCTGCCAGAAGTGCCTTTTCCTTCCTGTGCTTATAGGCCCTGAACTTGAGTGCCTCCTGAAAGATCCAGATTCCTGCCCCTCAAGTCCTACTGGTGTACTCAATAACTCTGATGCTGATATTGCTACGTCGTTGTCTTGAGTGAACCTATAACCAGACATTGGGCGACTGACTTCAGAAACTCCCACAAGCTCACCTGAAAGTCGTTTGCTCTTGCTCTCTCCACCGATAAAGGACTCATCCTCACTAATACCTCTTGATCCTACCTCTTTTGTCTCATCAAATTCATTGCATACCAACTTTAAGGCCTGAACAACTTCCCCCATGAAAGGTCGATGAGACACTTCAGGCTGCACACACATTGATGCAATGGCTGCTACTTTGACAATGGTATCAGAGGAGACGTTAGACTTTATAATTGGGTCAACGATTGTTTCAAGACCTTCTTTACTTGTGAGGAGTGGACGAGCCCATGCAACGAGATTTTCTTGACCTGGTGGCTGTGACAAGTCCACAGGCTTCCTTCCTGTTACGAGCTCAAGCAGGACCACACCATAGCTGTATACGTCACTTTTTACTAGAAGATGACCGGTCATTGCATACTCTGGAGCTAGGTAACTGAAAATTAAAAAGACAATCAGATACATCAAATTTTCAATTAAAAGCCACTAAAGTATCTAAGAATAAGGCATTAGCAGCTGGTGGATGACAAAGAAACATCTCGTTGACAGTAATATGTAAAACTGACTAGATAAGAAGAAGATATCTTTGAAGTGTAAAGGTGAAGAAATTCATACCCAAAAGTCCCCATAACGTGTGTCGAGATGTGCTTGTGTTCCTCGTCCATTGCTGTTCTTGCCAATCCAAAATCTGAAACTTTGGGAGTAAAATCATGTTCCAACAAGATGTTGCTGGACTTGAAATCTCTATGTATAACACGAGGACTCGAGTCTTCATGCAAATAGGCTAAGCCTCGAGCTGCACCAAGGGCAATCTTCATTCGAGCATCCCAGTCAAGTGGACCGTTTACCTTGTCAACACCTGAGAGCATACAGGAAGAACACATCTGTAATCTGCTCTTAGAAAATTAATGTCAACCCAAAATATAGTTACGTGACACTCAATGAAACAAGCGGAATGATATTGAACTTCCACATACCATGTAAATGGGATTCGACACTTCCATTGGGAATAAGTTCATAGACTAGACAGCGGTTATGGCCCTCTATGCAAATACCAATCAGTTTGACTAAATTTCTGTGGTGCAGACGGCTAAGCATCTCAACTTCTGCTAAGAACTCTCGGCCTCCATGTTGATCATCTCTTTTAAGAACCTTTACAGCCACCTCTCTTCCATCATCCAAAGTGCCTCTGTACACAACACCGAAACCCCCTTCCCCAATTATTCTTGAAGCATCAAAGCTCTTGGTTGCTCTCTCAATGTCATTCAAAGTGAAAGTCTTAGCAGATCCTGTATACGTCATTGCACTTGAATCAAAGGACATTGAGGTAGAAGTGGGCACACTTCCATATCTCATAGACCTGGGAGCCCCTGCTGATTTTGAAAAGGCATAAAAGCAATTATAAATATCCTAGACTGTACCAGTTGTTGAAGTGATCATGATAAAAAGGCAAGTAGTTTGATAGGTTTAATACTTGACTTTTATGCCAAGTTCAATCTGGTACCTGATTGTTTTGCAGGAGAAGATATTAAATCATGTGGAACTTGTTCAGATTGATGAACACAAGCTCCACGTTTTATCATTATAAGCCAAACTATTCCAAAACATAAAATAAAAGCTGTGAATGATGATAGAGCAATGACAGCAATCATGCTTCCACTGAGCCCATTTTTTTTCCTCCTTGGCACATCTACTCCTAGTGGTTTTATTGCCTGTCCGTGGTTGTCACGGCCAGCATAAGGTCCATCATCTACTGTAGTAATGCCTGAACTCGATGAAGGTGGAGAAGGGGGAAGACCTGAAACAATTGTAAGAACTTAAAAGTTAAAACTCGGAACAGAGTACAAGGAGTTTTGAAAATATGCACAAATGTATCGGACAAGAAAACGCTGATAATCTAATGAGATTATCTCCACCACCGAAAGCTACCTATTAACACATTAACACTTTACAAACACCTTAAGTCTTGAGATCAATATTACCTGGATAGCGGACGTATAATACTTCATAGGTACCAAAGAGGGAAGCTTTAATAAAAATCTCTCTCTGCCAAAATTTCTTGTAGATAAAAAATGCAGTAGTATCATCAAATTTTACTCCTCGTGGAACTAGGTTGATGAGGACTGTGCTTTTCTCTAGCTGCTGACTAGCTGCATTTGCTCCCATAACGCGAACTTGGCTATGGTTTAGTCTGATACTTGCTCCAATTTCCTTGGCCAGCTCCGAAACCAGAGGGAAGAATGTGTATATTGCAACACTAAGGCTGAGCTTGACTTGAATTGGCCACACACAACCACATGGTGTCCCAGGAGGCGTGTATGTTAGTGGCTCAGTGCATGTCACTGATGCACAATCTGCAAGTACAATCAACCAGGATTTATTCACCAAATCCAATCAGAAAATTAAATTTACAGCAGCTAGAGCAAAGTTTATATGTACCTTCATTAGGTGGAGGAGGAGGTAGTGTCATAACTGTTGATGGTGGTGGAGTGTTCGTCCTCAAGGAAGAACTCATAGGAGAAATCGTAGGCTGAGGAATGGGCACTGGTAACGTAGAGAAAACACCATCAATACTCCATTATAATCATGAATAGTCACCATAACTGAAATAATGAACTTCAAGCTTTTTTTTCTTTTAAATAAATAAAAGTAGGCCTTTTTTATACTACTGTTATAGCTGCCTGACGGGATGGTTGATGATGGTGCTGGTGCATGTGAACTCCAGCTTGATGATGATGGAAGGGGAGGTTGAAATGGGGAGACAGAAGGGACTTTAATTTCATTTTGTACACAGATTTCAATCATCAATGTTCAAAAAGAGTTGCATAATATAATTTAGTGATCTTATTTCTAGTAAAAAACCAAACCTTGCTGGCTGTAAGTGGGAGCGGCAACCGCATGTGACTGTCCAAGAGCAGGGTTACTAGATTTGTTCTTCTTCATATGGTGATGCTTATGGTGATGCTTATCATACGAGATTGAAGGAGAAGTTGCAGGACCATGCACCCATTTCCATGTATGACCTTGAAAAGATGACATTGATGGTGCAACTGCAATACTAGACGGCGACATTGATGGTGCAACTGCAATACTAGAAGGCCTTCTAGGATTATGTGAATGGGCAGCTACGATAAAAATGAATAATAGTTACAGTATTTAAAGTTGGAGCATGAACTATGAAACTGCAAGTTACTTTGCAAGTATAAATCCATGCATTTTCCTGCTTACCTCTAGTTGGAGAATTGTCAGTGATTGACGAACTGTGGAATGCATTATAAGGAGCAAGTATCTTTCCGTGTCTTTTCCTGGCAGAAGTGGGAGAACTTAGTGTTGGAGGGAAGGCATGTTCTGTGGCATCATTGTAAAACCAGGTC
Organism: Litchi chinensis; assembly: GCA_019925255.1. NCBI lineage: Eukaryota > Viridiplantae > Streptophyta > Magnoliopsida > Sapindales > Sapindaceae > Litchi > Litchi chinensis. The sequence goes on along the minus strand of CM034464.1, from coordinate 2,776,600 downwards.
CAATCCACAATCAATTCATCAAGTAAATAGGAATTGTGCACATTCAGCAGCAAAATGTAATAGCTAAAGGATTTAAGTAAAATGATGTTCAACACATTTGTTAGTGTGACAACTTTAAACCTACTCGTGAATTTTATAAAACTTTGATACAAAGCAATTGATAATATTGCATGATTACTAAAGTACCAACAACAATTTTCATTTCAACAAATAGTACAAAAGTTCATCAAAAAGTCAGCAAGAATCCATTCACTGAAAACATGTAATTTCAGTCACATGTTTGTAAATTTCACCTGGCAATGTGGATGGAGGTTGGCCTAGCCAGACAGGGTAGACGGTTGGTGGTTGCTGCAGCAAGCTCATTCGTGGAAAAGCAACTATAAAAGCATCATTAGCAGAAAAATCACAGAAGAGCAATAAAAATTAAGACATTAATTGAACGCAATGTGCTTTAAATAACAATTCAGCATCTGCTTAGATTACTCTCATTAAGATACTATGTTAATCTGAAGATCTCAAAATATTGATCTTGGAAAAGAGAATTAAAAGTTTGTGCTTTAAAGATCGAATTTTAATTTATCGAAAAATTGAGATCATTTCACAAAAGTTAATAACAAGCATTTGTCGAAGTCAATGTCTTTGTGTCCATTTTCAGACCACATGACACATCAATCATTATCAAAGTTGATGACTCAAGGACCAACCAAAAGAACATGCTCAAAATAGCATTTATCGATACTTTGTAATGAACAGAACAAAAAAATCTAAAACTTGCAAACTTGAATTTACATAAACAATGTATAATTAAGAAATGATTAAGAGTTATAAAGTGAACATTAATCAAGAGATCATGAGCTCAATCAAGCATATGTTCCAAGCCTACTTGTTGATTACAGAACACAACTACTTTACAGAATCCAAGATCTTCAAATTCAACCCAAATTCATAACCCCTCATGTAATCTAGTGAACCAAGCACAATTCCAATCCAGCAACCAACCAAAAACACTAAAAAAATACAAACTTTCATTACCTGATGATTTATGAACAGACAAGGCAATGAAAGCAATACACACTTCCATCACCATGTGAGTCCACTGCAACCCCATTTTAGTCTCACAGGCAACCAAAAATTCAACCTTCAAGATCTCTTATTTCTCTCACTCCAATCCATGCCAGCAACAAAACAGCAACCCTGAAGTTGAAACGAAACAAAACAAAAACATTGGCATAACTTAAAGGAACAAACTTGACAGTCTTCTTTAGACCAAAAAAGAAAAGGAGCAGACCCACAAATAGTATCAACAAAGTAATGAAAAGGGCAATGAAGTTTTAGGTGACTAAACACCAAGTTACCATCTTTTTTATATATCTATCCAAGTCTTATAAGCACTCATCAAGAGCTCAAAGCTCCAAGCTTTAGAACTAGTTGCATACTATAATAGTTGGTTTCTTTTGGTGTCATTGGTGATCACAAAATGTAAACTAAAGAAGCTGGAAACTGATCAAAGGAAGAAAAAGCAACACAGTAAACTTTGAAAAGAAGGAGAGAGAAAGAGAGAGAAGAGAGAGAGAGAGAGAGAGAGGGGGGGAAAAGGAGGGAGGGACAATGGACACTTCAATGGAAGAGGGTTTGGTAGGATTGTAACTTGTGAGTGGGAAAGCACGGGGCTGTAACTTGTTTGTGTTGTGTTGTGTTTTGTTGCATTACAATTCAAAGGAATCATTATGGTTGGTTTTCAAAGTTAATATCAAACAAGTTACAGGCGTCACCACCCATCCATATATTTATTCTAAGGTCTGTGAAGATCGCTAATCCATATATTTATTTCGAGGTCTATAAAAATCTATTAAAATAAATTGTTATATTTATATCAAGACACCGTTCAAATGAATGATTAATATCTATCAAAATATATTCATATAAAACTCAAATGTCTAATATTTTATTGGTTAAGGAAATACACAATCAATTATATCAAAACATGATGTGAAAAGGATTATTATTTTATGTCGTGGAATATATGTTGGAAGATTTTTTTTTTTTCATTTATACAAACAAATTGGATTGATTAAGTAGGATTTTGCTAGGTATCTATGACTTTCTAGTCAGCTTATAATTATGAAATGAATGACTCTTCTATAGTCATTGTAGTGGTTGTGATATCACACCATTATATGGATTTCGAAAGATAGATAGAGACATACATATATAGAGAGAGAGATGTGTAAATATATATAGGGATAATTCCAATTTCTCCCCTATAGTTTGACGAAATAGCTAAAATTTTCCTCACAATTAAGTGATTTTTTAAAATCAGAAAGGATTTTAGCTATTTCGTTAAATTATAGGGGGAAAATTAAGATTATCCCATATATATATATATATATATGTAAATATATTTGGTTTTTTTTTTTTTGAATACAACAACTGTATCTGGGATAAACCCAGGGGATATCCGGGACCCTTTAACCGAGGTATGACACTGGTGGCACGGCCCGGGGAACTACTCCCAATTGGGAGAGATCGACCCACACGGAGGTGGGGGAGAAACCCACACGGGGATGGGAGAGCGACCCACACAAATGGTGGGACTAAATATCATTAATAGTATTATTATTATTATTATTATTAATTATAGATATTATTATAATATTATAGATAATACATATATATATGCGTACACCTGGTGTCGACCCATGCCCCTTGCAAAGGGGGCATGGGCTGGTTGCTGGCCAACGGCGCCAGCAACCAGAAGACAAATATATTTGGTTTTGGTTTGTCTTGCTTGACCACTTTTTCGTCACTTTCCATTATGACTTGGGGGACAAGTGTTGGCCCAATCAACTGTTTCGCTTTGTCTTCAAACTTGTGTAAGCATATTTTTATTATTGGTTGAAAATTGTGATTTTTTTTTTCCATATTTTAGACATGCATGTCGAACTTCATCAAACTTAAAATTTTAAATTTATAATCGTTGTTAAATAATTTATAAATTCAAAATTTACAAATATTGATTTTGCTGTAATACAAAATTTATATAATTCGTAGGTAGTTACAAAAAAATATTCTTTCTAAGTTTCTGTTTTATTTTCATACCTATTTCTCTGAACTGATAAATTAGAATTTCATGACTAGTTTTGTCTACATACTTATACACTTACACAAATCATATATAATAGCATGATCTTTTAAATATAAAACAGTTACATCTATTTATAACATGTGTACATGAAGATTCAAATTAGCTTCCCTTGATACATTGTGCAGCAGTAACATAACGTCACCATGTTGATTGATTATGTAATATAGAAGCATATGGAATTTGTTTACAAAACCTGTTACATATTTATAAGAGATCTCACTAACTAAACTAGTTTGTATTTACAAAAATCTGAATCCAATTTTACAAGAAGTCTTTATAGATCCCAAGTTTTTCTAATGAAAGTGAGAACAAGTAAGATGTAAAATTTCTAAGCGAAATTAAATAAGGCGTAATGTTTGTAAAATTATAACCTATATCTATACATTATCAATTTTCTATCACCTTATTAAAGTGAGACTAAAAGCTTCTTACAAACATAACATTTTTTTTCTTAAAAAAAAAATCATCAAACTTTTCAGAATCTCAATTTTAGCTAGTAGATATTACTGTCTCCATTATGTGTGGATTGTTACCTCAACTTTGTGTGAGTCTTTCCCCATCTTCATATGAGTAAATTTCTCCCATACAAGAACAATACCGTAGGGCGTGTCACAAATATTCCTATCTCGATTGATCTCGATAATCCTTTGAGCTCATCTTAGTCTGTAAGAAAAAAAAAAAAAAAGATATTATAGTCCCCATAGAAGGACAAGAGAAGAAGTGTTTGGTAGTGGGTTTGGAATGCAATTTAGACACTACTTTTTCATGATATTTTCAATTTTACACCATAATAATCAAGGACCAATTGAGGATTAAAAGGATTAAAAGTGTCGGTGAAATTGGTTAGCTTTGTTGTACTTATTCTATTTTCTCTTAGATATTGACCACTCTTGTATTTTGTAGGTCATCCATGCTCCCATATGTTTCACACTATTTACTATTATCGGGCCAAACAACATGATCGAAACATCTTTTTGTCATTGGTCATCATTGCTTGTTGATCTAATTTTCAATAATTATAAATGAAAATTATATATATGAAAAAACTAGAGAAAGAATAAAGTAATAAGAATTATCGAGAGTGTAAAAGTCGGAATTAAATATTATTACAAAGTGAAATCTTGAGATGATGGAAATTTGAGAGTAAATATAATCTAAAATACCAATTTCTTATTTTGTTATGTAATATGCTGATAAACACATATATAGTAAAATTCAAATCTCTGTTTTCGAGTATGATATATGTACGAGAAATGCATTAACAATTGTTCATAACTATCTTTGTAAATCACAAGTATTAAAATTAAAATTTCCTATAACATTTAAAGAAAACCATCAGTTCAGAGATGTGATAGGACATGGCTATTATTGCATAAAGGCCAATTCTGATTGTTTAATCATTACTCTTCAACTTTTTATTTTTTAATTGTTGTGGGTCATTTTTTTTAAGATTAGTTGTGCATCTATATACTATATTAAAATTGAAGACTATCGCCTAATAAAAATTTTCGGATAAGAATATAAAATTTTACTAAAATTTAGACTTTAATTTAAAGCGTGGTTCATCCATTCAATATATGGTGTAAATGATATTTGTTGTTGTTTTCTTCTTTACAAAACAATATATAAAAAATTATAAATAATTCTCATTTGTCAAATCCATTTATCACTCTCTATTTAGCATTTATATTTCTGTTAAAATTCATAAGCCTACATCAAATGAGAACCCTATAATTTTCTAAACAAAAGGTGAAGAGAGAAAAATCTTGTAGATTTTAAGATAGAAAAATCTTGAAAAATTTATCGATTTGGTGCATTTACATACAATTCAGTTGATTGCACAACCCTCCTTTATCTCAAGGAGTTTAAGCTCAAACTTTATTTTTCATATAAATTGAAATTATATGGACACCCTTTTCCTATTCTAAAAGTAAATATTCAAGTAGTACTCCTAATTTTTATTTAAACCTGTCGTAATGGTTAGGTCTTAATCAAAAGAAGTTGACTAAGAGAAAAACCCCTAAAAAATAAATAATTAAAATATCAACTAACTTCTTTAGGGTTCTCATTTTCCACCTCCTGTTTGCAGTTGAGTCTTGTAGCCACCATTCTAGTTAAATAAAATACTTTATTATAAAACCTAAAAGTATGTTGATTCAAACCTAACCTTTTAATTATAAATTAAATGCAAGACCTAATCAATTCAATGTCAATGTGGTAGTTATTTTTTTTCTTACTGTCAAAAATCGAGCTAACCCGTTTGTTGGGTTTTACTTTTCAGCCACATTGGTGCTATTCATAAACACAATAAATAAGAGCATGTTGGATCTAAAATCCTAACAACTTGATAAAGTCAATTACTTGTTTATTTATTTATTTTTTGGGTAGAGGTCATGTTGTCGTGGTAATGATATTTGGATATAATTTAGAATGTAATTAATTAGAATAATTTTATGTTATTACTGTATAAAATCTTATTTACAAATTTATATGATGTTTTTTTATTTATTTAATGATTTCGTGAAGAATCGTGCTGCCATACAAATCAGAGCTAGATTGTCATGAATCCAATACAAGCGTACATATTATAAAAAAAATAAAGTGATTACACGGTTTACACCCGGCAATAGATGTATAATCAATCTTACCCCTATGTTTAAAACATCAAATGAACAAAAATATATTCATTGAATACCAATACTATAACTGTACAATATAATTTAGTAACAAATATTATTCATCTAATTTGATCATTTTTAAGTAAAAAACTAATAATATCATAAATTAGTTACATATCTATAAAATCGTGATAGAAATTCGAATCTCATCATATACGGTTACCAATATATAGGACAAGGATATCTTATAGTAACACTAGAATATACTTTGGAACCATCTGTGTGCGTTCAATCTGGCATCAATGTATGTAGTGAGTAGATGTAATGTAAAATTTCTCAAACAAAGACTTGGTTTTAAATTAAGCTTCAACGCTTTACCCTCACCTCATTTAATAAAAAGTGAGATTTTTTTTTTTTTTTTCATGTATATGAGTTGTCTTTCATCTCAATGTAGGTGACTTCCAATCATATAAGAATCGTTTATTCGAGTCATATTACTAGGGTTTTATCAGCTTGATTCTGATTGTCTCATAATTTCATCATAGTACCTCAAAAAAAAAAAAAAAAAAAAAAAAAACCTACTGTGATCCAATTGCTTTCCAATAGCGTCGGCTGGTGCCTTTGGCAATTCAAGCAGAAGCCTAAGGCCATGCACAAACAAAGTCCTATATCATCGCTAATTCAATTTTAATTGATTAATATATTTTAAATAATTGATTTTCGTAATAAAAATCTTCCTGTTCCAAAACAACTTTTAGAAACAAAATCACAATGTTTATTTATTCTTCAAATAATTGTTTATTAAATTATCGGGTGCTAAATTAACTTTCAGAATTTTTCCTTTCAAATTAACTTGTAGATGGATTATTTTCTGTACTTAGTAGATCAAGCTATTTTTTCAATTAGAAATAGATTTGAGAAATTTCAACAATATGATAATATTTTTTATTTTTATTTAATTTGAACGAAATTAAAGTCACTAGATGATGACTATTTAAAGAACAGGAATACTAAACTTTCTAAATTTTTTGTCTAAATCTATGTTCAAATAATTTAGCATATGAGTTGCTAACATCTTATAAATCATAAGACGTTGTGATAATTAATAAACTATTGATAACTCACATATCATATTATTTGGATAAAAAATTTAAGAAACCTAACATTACGTGTTTATAGAAACCATTCTACTATTCAAAAGATTGACATTCACTTTGGTTGGAATGCAGGGCCATCTCAAGGGTATTCAGTGCCTTAGGTGAAAGTTTAAAGCGAGGCCTTCTATGTTTCGTATAAAAATACTAATTCTAACGTATCTTGTTCAATAGATAATGTAGCTAATTCATTTAGCCTTTCCCGTGACATTGTTGGTCTTAAGTAAGATTTTATTAATTTTAATTTTGAAAAACTTCTTTCGGCTCAAGCAACTGTTATTACATTGGTTAATAATATTCTACAAGCAATGAATGCATTGGGAAAAGAATAAACTCTTTTTATATGGTTAAGTACTTCAAGAGGAGTATTTATGTCATTTTGCAATTTCTTTTAAAAATTTGTATTCTTTAAATAAATCTAAACAATCAATATCTGAAAACACATCATTTTTCAAATCATCTTCAAGGTTCAGGCAATAACTTAAAAAACTGATCAATTTTTTTATCTAAATGATATGGTATATCATGATATATAAGATGTTAGCAACTCATATACCATATCATTTAGATAAAAAAATTGGAGAGCCTAACATTACTTTTATATATATATATATATATATATATACACACATCTAACATTTACTTAGATAAATTATTATGATTGGTAAAATATATATTTATGTTCATATAAGAAACCATGATTTTTTTTTTTCGAAATAAGAAACCATGCAAATTATTCAGATATATATAGGACCTACCAGGATTCCAATGTTAGGCCCAACCCAACATGACGAATGGGCACAAACTGCTCAGCCCATTCTTGTTTCTGCAGGTGCGGTGGTAGAAGGACCAGTTGACGATTTTTATTTTTTAATTGTTTTTTCTATAGAATAATTACTATTAAATCACAGTTGAATAGAGAGTTAGACGATTCGAATTCATAACCTTAATGGTCTTATTATGAGAGATATATTATTGGATCAACTTCATATATCTTTATATATATTTTTTCCAACAATATTAGAATGTTTTACTTTCATATAAGTCATGTTTATCTAAATGGCAATATATATAATTTAACATTACAAAATTAATATTTCGTACTTCGAAAAAAATTGTGTAATCCCGCACTAGCTATCTATTATCTATATAAAAAATGGGGATGAGCTGTCAAAACAGTACCAAATTCTAGACCCCCTCAGATTTATTTGAAAAGGAAATTCCTTTTTTGTCCTTAGTGTTTGTTTGAAAGGGAAAAGATAGAAAAATAATTTAATTTTATTATATTTTATTAAATTATTAATTAACTTTTATCTGAGATAAAAACAGTGAACAAAAATGATTTGTTTTCCTTTGAAAATTGATTTATGATTTTATCATCATTTTATTTCAAAAATAATTACATCTTTACCCTTCTGGTTGAATCACTAAAAATAAACGTTTCCTTTTTAATATTTTTCACAGTTCGATAACCACCTCTAAATCAACAACACCATTGTTCATCATCACTTCTAATAGGCGTTCAACACCCATCACTTACACCACCAAACACTAAACCATCATCATCACCATTCATCATCATACATATCAATCATCAAACAAAATTAATTAAATTAAATTTATTAGTATTTAAGAACTTACACCACCAAACACTAAACCATCATCATCACCATTCATCATCATACACAACAATCATAAAACAAAATTAATTAAATTAAATTTATTAGTATTTAACAACAAAAAAATTAAAACAAAAAAAAAAAAACAGACTTGATATTCTGGATGAATCTAGAAGGTTTCCATCTTCTGGATCCAGAGATTTGATAGGCATGCAAAAGAAGACGACGCCGGAGGGTGAGAGGAAAGAGAGCGACGTCGAAGTGTGAAAGGGAAGACAAAGTGACGCCGGAGGTGGAAAGGGAAGAGAGAACGATGTTGGAGGGTGGAGAAGGAAGAGAGAATGATGTTGGAGGGTGGAGTTATTGGCAGCGGCAGGTCTTGCATACATGAATGGAAAAAATGAGAAGAAGAAGGAAAGAAGACGAAGGACGCACAGCGGTAGCGGAAGAACGCACAACGGCAGGAGAATATGAGGAGAAGATGAAGAAGAAATCGTCTGGTGCTTTAAGAGAGAAAGAGAGAAGAGAGAGAGAGAGAGAGAGAGAGTAGAGAGCGGCTGAAAGAGAAATAATGGTAGGGTTTGTGTGTAAGGTTGTATATATATTAAGGAAAATTACACAAACATCCCTATGGTTTGTTGAAATTATACTAATATTTAATTTTTGACCCTTAATGTTAAAATAATCAATTTATGGCCCTCTAATTTAAAAATTAATAAAATTTCCTCATAACAGTATTTACCAATTAATCACTGATTACTCGCCGAACAACCAATAAATCACTAACCGCTACCTTGCCAGCCAATTAGCGAGTAACTATTTTTGGAACCATGGTGATGAATGAATAGGAAGGGTTGATGAGAATAAGGGCGATGATGGAATTGTGCTATTTATATAAGTGGGTTAGATGAATGTCAAGTGTTATCATCCAATCCATTTATTTTTATTTAATATTAAATTAAAAATTAAATATAACATATAATTACTTAAATGCCCTTACATTAGCAGATCCGTCATTTCTACATGGAAAACATTAATTTACTAACGTTTGGTTTATTTTTGGATAATAGTTTAGAAATCAGGGGTCGTTGACATTAATTTTCATTTCATAGGGTAAAATGATAATATCCCATATTTTATTTATTGATTTTAATATTTTATTTATTTAATTTTAAAATATCTTTAAAGATAATGGTAAGTACAATAATGATAAGCCCCGATCCTAGTTTCCTCAGATAATTCATTTTCGGCGATCGAATAAAGAATAAAGAGTCCAGAAATAGTGCAAGGGGCCCGATTAGAATTCAATTATATTTATAAAGCTCTGAGTGTCATTTTAGGAAGAAATGAGAATTTTTGATGAATAATGTTCGGATCCAGATGAATAGTGATTTTTTCAAAAAAGATCCGAAATTAGTGTTTAAGACCGAATTTGGACTCGGTTATATTGTTTAGGGTCATAAATTGAGATTCGGTGGGAAATAGAAGATTTCGGTGAATAGTATTTTCGGACGAAATTTTCAGATATTGACCTTAACAGTTGAAAAGGTCCGAAAATAGTAGGAGAGTATAGAGAAACAGAAACGGATCAAAAAGAAGACCATTTGAGTCAGTTTTAAGCGATTCGAATAAAATTACGATATTGCCCTTTTGAGAGATTAATGAGTTTTAATGAGTTTAAATCCAATTGAATTTTTTTCGAAGCATGAGATTGATAGATAAGACACCCAATTAGAGTATTTCATGGTCAATTTGAAGATTTGATGACCATGGAATATTTTCAGAATATTTTCCAATCGAAGTGAAATTAGCTTATAAAAAGGGTAAAATGGACATTTTAAGTTAAGTATGCATGGATCACGCATGAGCATAATATGCAGAAGTTTCAAGGAGTATAACCCAAGTGAATGAGAATGGGTTAAAGAGAATGGGCATAAAAATCGAGTATTTAAGCTATAAATACGTATAAAAAGTTATCGGTTTATTCGATCAGATTTCGGTTAGAAACATTTTTTTTATCAAGTATATATGAGAGGTATTAGACCGAAATTGAAGCTTATAAAGTTAAATTGGCCATAAGATATGTGTAGAATATTTATGGAATATTTTTCAAAAGTGATTAGGAATTAATTATATGTTAATCAAACGAGGTGAGCTCACGAGATAAAGTAAATGATATTTTAATTCAACCAATGAGAAAAGAGATAAGTGACTTGAAAAGTAGTGGCTATGAATGTGCCACATGTCATTTATTGATTGGTTGAAGAGATAAATGGATGAGAAATTGACAAGTGGACCAATAGAATTAATAATTATATATTTTTGGGCATTAGTGAGATTATTGAAAGTTTGAGGTTGTTAAATGAAATTTGCTTGAGGGACTAAATTGTAATTGAGCATAAATTATATAAAAATCAATTTTGTCTCATATGAGACAATAGTGTCGAGAAACCAGAAACCAGAGAAGAAGAAAGAAAAGAGAAAGAAAAAAAAGAAAAAGAGAGAGAAAGAGAGAGAGAGGGAGAAAGAGAGAGATCCGGTTCGATTTTCGTCGAGGTTCCTTCACGAAAGTTGTTCCTCGTCACCTTCTCTAGCTAACCCCCAAATTTGAAGCGAAAAGATTGAGTATTTGGTGAGTTATTTCAGTTTAAAGTTTGGTATTTTATATTAAAACTCATTCTCTCTCTAGTTTCTTTTTCAAATTTTAGTTTAAGGATGATAAGAGGGACTTGTAAGGATGATTTTGGTATAATTTGTGAGTGATTTGGTGGAGTAAAAATGGGTGAAAGAGAGAGAGAAAATCTTGACAAAAATGGGTTTTTATGGGATCTGAATTCGTTTTCGAATCTAAGGCTTTAGATGGAAGCTATAGAGGTTAAGAAACAATTTTATGAAATTAGATTTCGAAAACGAAAAGTTTAGGATCGATTTCGGAGCTAAACGGACGAGTTAAAGGGTGTTTTCCAAAATCCTTCCAAATGCGTTCGTTTAACATTCGAAACGATTTATTTAATTATGGTTAAGTGTTAGAACACTAGAGAATTGATTATTGAAGTTGTCGGATGTTCGAAACGAAAAATAATTTTTAAGAGTAAGCGATATTAGTAAGTGAAATCGAACTAATTTCGTTCGATGCATCCGACAGTGAAATTGAGTATATTGAGGTATTCCTAGAAAAGAATAAGTAGAATTCATATAGAGAAAATGGATTTCGAAAGCCCCGATTGAATAGAAATTGAAATCCGAAAGTTTAGACGTTAAAGAATATTAATAGAATTAAATGAGATTTTTATTGATTTTGAATGAGTTAAGTGACCCTAAATGAATATTTGATGTTTTAGGGTAAAAGCGGAAAGCTCCAGAGGTATACGGAGAAGAATCGGATTCTATCCGAGGACGTGTTGTGAGTGGAAATACAAGTTTTTAAAGCTTATAGTTCTTTAAAGTTTATTTAAAGTTAAAAGAAATTATTATAAATAGTTATTTATTTATTAATTGAATTTATATTATAATTCTAGCATAAAGATTTTAGTTTATTATTTATGTATATGAGAATATGCTAGAATTAAAGATTTTAGGCTTATTGCCTTGAGATTTAGAATATTTCAGTATATTAAGAAAAAGAAATTTTAATAGCCTATGGTTTACCCTAGCCCCAGTTTAGTACCCGGCCGAATGCTCTATACGTGATACGGTAGATGAGAGGAAGTCAGTCAGTGAGATTTGAGTCTAGTCGACTCTTGTGTGAGCGAGGTATGAGTGATCCGTATACACGTATAGGGTAGTGTAGTCGATCCGCAGCGTGGGCCCGCTTTCGGCGACTACACATGGTAGATTCCCCACTCCTAGTGGTTAGCCAGATTTTAGATGCTACCACGTCAGGAGGAGATATTCCCTGGGTTACCATGTAGGCGAGCGTTAGAAAAGATTTTAAGAAAAGATTTCAGAAAGTTTTCTAGAAAAGAATTTTAGCATTAGAAAATATTTTAAGAAAAGATTCCAGAAAGTGTTTTAGAAAAGAATATTAGAAAGCAAGTTAGTTTTTAAAAACTGTTTTTGGGAGAATAAGTTATACAGAAATGAGTTTTTGTTTATATAAATTAACCACTCACTGAGTTATACTCATAGTTTTCTTTAAATGTTTTTCTTAAAAATTCTCCCACAGACGTAGGAGCTAATCGTCCAGCAGATGAGGTTCAGTCAGATGTGCAGGTGGACGCATAGAACGACACTTACTACATATATATATTTTGTTAGTTTGATCATGTATATATTTATGTATATAGTTGTAAATATTTTAAAGAAACAGTGAATGCATTAGTTAAAAATGTTTTATTAAAGTTTTCTGAAAAATTCATTTTTTAGATTTTATTTACTTGTTTGTGGTTGGGTTGTGAGAAAAGAGCCAGAGGCTCTAGAAGTTGAGAAACTGATTTTATAGAAGTGTTTTTATAAATTGTATTTGAAACTTGCAGGGTGGCATAGTTTAGAAAACAGACGGCATGCTGCCGAAATTTTTATTAAAAAGCGAAAAAAAAAAATTTTATCACTGTCACCTTGTAAAAGAAATTGTAATATCTAGACAGATGAGTTTCTGGTGTCCTGACGGAGTTCCTCCGGACTGAGTTAGGGTTCGTTGGAATTCTTTCGGGGTGCTACGAGGTCTTTCTCGGGTCCAGAGTAAAGAGGATAATTGGGTCTTTTCATCATGAATTAGTATTAGACTATTAATTTTTTCACCTATTTAGAACAAAACGGGAGGTAAAGTGTTTAATATTATTTGTTATCATAAGGTTTAAATATATCGAAGGTTTAGTTTTTTGTTTTTGAACAAATCAAAAGTTTAGTTATTATTAGTACAAGTATGTCTCTTTATATCAAATGTTTTATTATAATCAGACTGTTATTATTCAAATAACTAGAGAATTAACAATGTTTTTTCACTTACATTATTATCATAAGATTTAACTATAAAATTTAGTTTAATTATGAAACAAAAATGAAGATTTAATACATTTTTATCCTATACATTAATAAATTTAAGTGATTATAAAAATTACATCAAATATTTCATATTTAAAATGGAGTAATTAAATAAATAAGCATAATAAAGAGAAAACTTATTTACAGTTAAATTTAGAATTATTATTTATGATATTATGTATATATGAATAATGATAATAATTTCAACAAAAAAAATATTGTTAATCCGGTAGTTAATTTTAAACATCCAATCATATCAATTATAAAAAATAATATTTAATTATTTTAACCTTAAAATCTATTTAATTAAAAAAATAAATATAACCCAAACACGTGTCTTACACGTGCAACCAAACCTAGTTATATATAAAACCCTTTAATTACTCAAGAAGTTAATATTCCCTCATGATTTCTATATTAGCATATAAAAGACTTTATTCATAACTAAGGAGATTAAAAGTATATAAATCATCACCAACAAGTTTTGACAACCGAACAGGGATTAGCTTCGTTTGGTACAACTTTTCCAAATAGATCTTTTAGAAGTAGATCTTTTGGTAATAGATATTTTAAAAATAGATCTTTTAGGAAAAAGTTATTGGTTGTTTAGTTGTCAATTAAAAAAGCTCTTTTAAATTGTAAAATGTTTGGTTAAATTATTTTTAAAGTACTTGTAGATTATTAATTTACCGAAAAGGGTATAAGAGAGAGGAGTAATATATTCATTCTAGAAATGTAATTACTTCAATCTTAACCATAAAAAAATAATCAATTAAACAATTAATAATAATTTGATGTAAATATATTTTCAAAACATAGATTTTCAATAAAATAAATATAAAATTATTTTGTTTTTCTATTTTTTATTTTCAAAAGAGAAGTGTTTATTTATATTTGTTAATAAAGTTTTACATCTTCAATTTTATTTGATCCAAGTAAATTTTCATTAAAATTTCATCAATTGCAATTATATACTGTAATTACAGAACAATTGCTGTATATATATACTGCACTACAATATATATACACTACAATTGCAGTATATATACTACAGTATTTATATATACTTGTACTGCATATATATATACTGCACTAATTGATGCAGTGTATATATATATACTGCACTGCAATATATATATATATATATATATAAATACTGCACTATGTATATACTGCACCGCAACATATGTATATACTACACTGCATATATATATATACTGCACTAACATATATATATATACTGCACTGTAATATATATACATTGCAATTGCAGTATGTATATTATAGTATATATATACACACTGCAATTACAGTATATATATAACAGTATAATATTCATGATAATAAGATAAAAAAAATTGCAATATCAACTAAAACTAATTGAAAAAAAAAAAAAACAAAATATAAAAAATTTACTGGTTGAAGAACGTAGAAGTTTTGATGAAATAAAAAGTGAATGAAAATAGAGGCTATGTGTTTATATTTATAATGAAAGTGTAATAGGGTTATAAGGGTTTAAAAAAATTAACAAAATAAAATAGGAATATATTAGACATTTTAATATTTTAAAAAAAAAAAAGCTGAAAAATGTCTATTTGGAGAAGCTCAAATTTTGAGCTTCTCCAAGTAGACATTTTTCAGCTTTTTTAATTCTCCAAAAGTTCTATTAGGATGTCAACCAAACGACACAAAAAAATCAAATAGAGCTTTTGACATTAAAAAAATATTTTTGATCAGTAGATAAGTTGTACCAAACGTACACTGAATCTCTCAAAACTCTTGTAACAATCCATTTGAAAATACTACGCGCAATCCTATTACAATAACAAGCTATCAAACACGGGTTGACATCTCATACCAGATCATCAGTCTCCCATCTTAGGAAAGTTTTTTATTTTGTTACACAATTTAACAACCTAGACAGCATGAGATTCCACATATGGAGGAGAGGGACCCTTATTAGTAAATCAACATAATTTCATCATAAATTGCTTGAGCTATTTTAAATGCAAAGTTGTAGGCAGTCCCTGATCATCCTTGGCAATATTCTCTCGTTAATAAACTACATGAAATTGTTTTTCGTGTTTTATGAAATCATCTTCTTAATAGAAATTAAATTTTAATAAAGATGAAAAGTTTTTAAGAAAAATTATCCATGAAGAACAGTCATGCTATATAATGGTTTTATCCGACATGTAAATTTAAGTTTTGTCTTTCTATAATATCGTTTTTTTTAATCAATGTTTTATTATATGTTTTGTAATCAAACTATAATAATAATTTGAAAATTTTATTGTACATATTTGAGGTTTTATTTATTTTTTTTCAACTTAAAATTTATAAAACCTAACACTATATATAAAATAAAAATAATTTTGCTTTTGTAATGATACCGTTTTTAATTAAACTATGTAAATATATAGATATATATATATATTAATTTGGAGAGGGAGAGTTTGAACTTAATAATTTAACTTTGCTTGAACGTGTAATTACCAATTAGACATTCCGACGATCACATGAAAATAATATTTTTAGTAATAAAAAATAATTTAATTTGTATCAAAATATTAGTCAATTGTATCCATACATATTATCAACGGATTAGTTATTGCATTAAAGAAACAATTAAGAGTAAAGTTTGATTAAATTTTAAGTTAGCTCAAGATACAAAATCCACATTGGAAGTTGAGATGTTGGAATCAATTAAGTAAAAAGCTAAACCATTTGAGCAAATTCAATATTTGATTTAATTAACTATTGATCAATTAATCATTAATAATTAACACACCGTTCAGGATTGTTATGCCCGTTTTCACGACATAGGTAAATGGATCACTAAAAGTCTAAGGGATCATGTACAGTAACAAAGGGCCTAGAGAGCCCAGTCCTTAGATAAGCTCGTTGGATCCTTCAGTTCACGTCTATGACAAGTCTACCTTAATACGCTCTTAGCTTGCCCCCATAACAGATCCACTTTAATGCATTCTCAGCTCACATCCATGCCAAAACCTATCTCGGAACATCTTTAGCTCGTGAAGGTGAACATGATAGATCCCCAAGCTCGCCTCAAGTAATCCCTAAGGAAGTAGATGATAGATAACCCTGGTTTTCTGATTTCGCGTCGACACAACCTCTACAGTTCTCGATGAGCATTTAATGTAATGACAGCTGTACATTTAATACGAAGAAGACTTTACGAAAAACATTTAATACAGGTATGGACATGTAAGAATGATTAGTGCGGCAGTAATAAATGCAATATGGTCAAAGTCAGATTAGTTGAAAATGATGATGATTTTTAATGTGTAAAACACTTAATTATAATCTCCATTTTCTCTATAAATAGAGGGAAAAATTCATTGTAAAGGTTAAGTTAACACTAGTATTATTATTACTCTGCCAAAATATATTCAAAGTGGCACGTGGACGTAGACACACTTGCCAAATCACGTAAAAATTCTTATCTTTCAAGTGTTCTCTTTCTCCCTTCTTTGTTCTTAATTACCTCTTTACTACCTTCACCAACCTTAACCAACATTTAATCTTCTTTACGATCACTCACTAACCTTAAACAATATTAATTTTCAGAGTTATAGTTTGAGCTTTTGAATCTCTAGGTCGATCGATTCCAAACGTCGACAAGGACCTTGTTAGAAATCTCACAAAAACCTTAACAGCCCTGCCTTACACGACAAAATAAACCGAAAGAATTTTGCTTTGCCAACAAGCTTTTATTAATAATCTCCAAAAGATGCAAACCCTAAAAAGAAACAATACTTTCTTAGGAAATAAAAACTAAAAATATATATATATATCAAACAAAAAGGAAAATAATATCAAAACATAAAATAATAATAATAATAATAATATCAAATCCTAAAAGAAATAATATAAAAACATAAAAGTTAATAATATCAAATTCTAAAAGGAAATAATATCAGTTTTTTTTTAAAAAAAGGAAATAATATCAACATATGAAAAAAATAATCTCGCATATCTCGCAATCAACTCGCAACCTTAGTTGTGCGATCCTAACTCGCGCTCATCACTGGCGATTGTTTTTCAGAATCTATCGCGCCTTGAACTTAGGTCATGCCCGCTACTAGTAGTAGTTTTTCGAAGTGTTTTGTGATCCGGTTGTGTGGCCTTTGGTCGCACCCTTTGCCCACATCGATTCCTACTCTCTCCTTCATCCTTCAAACCTTCTCTTAGCCTCCACTCATCACAAATCCACAAAACTGTTTATGAAAATTCGACTAAAATGTCACTCAAGAACTGAATCTTTGTCAACCTATTATAGTAGAAATTTAATTATATGGTACATAATTTTTTTTTTTACATCTATTCATCACTATTTGTATTAGTATGAACTTGTTCTACAATGGAAAACGGAATTAGTAATTATATTTAAACTTCTAGGCAAATGTATATTAGGCCATGGTCCATAAATGAAAGACGGTGTGAAGTCCACAACTGGAAGTTCAAAAAGATAATATCTATTTAATGTACATCTAACTCAGAATGTTAAATTTATGCAAACTAATGCAAATATCGTACCAAAGAAACAGTATCATTATGTGTTATTAGGGTATCATGTCAAAGCCAAAATAATAACTTAATTTAATAACATAATTAGTTGAGGAATCAAAAATCAAAATGTGCTGTTTTCTCTGTTTTTCTAGCTGTCAATGATTGACAAAATGGCAAGTTATGTAATTGAAAGTTGGATTCTTTGTTATTTTCTCTATTAAGGCTATTATCCTACATTACGTAACCTATTTTTTTAACAAATTTTGACCGTCTGATCTAGCACATCGTGTGATTATGTGGCAGTTTCGGTGATCGGATTATAGCAATGTGGGCTCCCACTTCATGTGAAGTACAACATCACACGTGTCGAAGTGAGAAGAGTCCAAAGTAGGTAATGTTGACATGTCCGAGTTGGTTGAGTGATTGCATGCCCACTCTCGCATGGTTTACATTTTTTGAAGGAAAATATGACTTTTTTTTCTTTTTTTTTGTGGAAATTGGAAAATATGACTTTTGGAAAAAGATATTTCAATTGTAATTGTACGTATTTTTAGTAACAGGTGCTTAATATTATAATCTTATTAATTAAAGAATTCTTTTAGTTAATTTTGAAATAAATATATTTAAAATATAAACCTTAGCGGTTATTACCAGAATAAAAGAAAAAAAAAGGTAAGAAAAGAACTGTAGAAGATGATGGAGTGGAGAAAAATGAGAGAGAAAAAATGTTAAGTTTGAAAAGGAACAAAATATTTATAAATGTGAATCTTATAAATTATATACATAAATTAGATTATGGTTATTTTTGATATTTCAAAAGATGGAGAAAGAAAAATATAGATTTTTGAATCTTAATATTAGATGCAATGGATAAATAGGTGTAAGAAGTAATTTTTTGAGAGTTTTGCAAATATTTTATCAAAATTCATATTCAAATTATATGATATGTAAGTTGTCAAAATCTTATAAATTATGAGATAATACAATAATTAATAGTATGATGATAACTTATGTATCATGTTATTTGGACAGTAATTTAACAAACCTAACATTACTCTGTTTTGGTTGACAATAAAACCATTCGTTTAAATAAATTAACTCCAAATGAAGATAATAACTCAAAGATATATAATCAAGATCAATCGAGTATATGTCTTTTATACTTGTACCACCAAAATTATACATTCCAAATTTCCAATCATATCTTTATTTCAGAATTTCAAATGAATTATAATAATTAAAAATGGAGAAAATAGATATTATGCTCCTTAGAAAATTACTTACTATTTATAAGACAAGGAGTATGAGGAATAATTAAATCAATGTAAAGTGTTGCATTTTGAAACATAAAAACAATCGCCATTATTTCAAAAAAAAAAAAAAAAAAACAATCCCATTCTTTCACCTAAACTTTGATCAAAATATAAAAAACAGAATAAAAATTAAGACAAACAAAATACGACTATTCTTAAAAAAAAAAAGGCATTAGTTAGTTTTGAAATTGTTCATATACTACTCTACCCACTTTCGATTTGTTTTAAAAATTTTCT
This sequence comes from Litchi chinensis, assembly GCA_019925255.1. NCBI lineage: Eukaryota > Viridiplantae > Streptophyta > Magnoliopsida > Sapindales > Sapindaceae > Litchi > Litchi chinensis. Next base: position 2,756,998 of record CM034464.1, on the reverse strand, counting down.
TTAAAATATTAAAGCAATCATCTGTTAAATTTTATCTCAACACATTGTAAAATCTTCCAACAACTCAACCGAGTAGATCATCATTTGATTTGGAAACTTCCATTATCCACTTTACCTCCATTGCCATGCATGTTAATTACAAGATAATAACACACCTAAACCGCGTAGACACAGCTCAAACTACACTATTGTTTGCAAATTAAGTTATAATGTCATTGTCTCTCAATCTCCCTACCTTCTCCATTCACACTTAATTATGAATATAATACACGTTAATGTACCCTCCTCTTTACTCTAATATCAACCCCACTTCCCACACGCAATCACTTCGCTTCTCTCTCTACAGGTATCTCCAATTCCCTTTATTTTCTCTCTCTACATTTTCTCTCCACTTCCATTTCTTTTATATCTCAATTTTATTATTATTATTATTCTCTTTCTACAAAAAAAAAACCCACTTTCTTTCTAGTCATGACTGATAGAGTCTACCCATCAGCCAAGCCTGCTGCCAATGGCACCGCCGTAGGCGGCGCTGCTGCTACAAACACTGGTTTTCCCGCCACTAAAGGACAACTCTATGGAGCCAGCCGCCCGCCTTACCGTCCTTCGCCACGCCGTCACCGTTACCGGCGGTCCTGCTGGTGCTCTTGTTGTATATGGACGACGGTGACTATTCTCATCCTCATCTTCCTCGTCGCCGTCGCCGGCTTGGTACTTTACTTGATCTACCGCCCTCACCGGCCGACTTTCACAGTCTCCTCCTTCAAAGTGGCCACCTTTAACCTCACCTCCTCTTCCACCGTCGCTGCTGCCATCAACCTCGACGTCACTGCAAAGAACCCTAACAAGAACGTCGTCTACACCTACGACTCCATCGCCGTGTCTGTCACCACCGACGATGGCGTCGCCGTCGGTGACGGCTCTGTTCCCGGCTTCACCCACCGCACCAAGAATACCACCCTCTTGAAGTTCGCCGTCAAGAGCGGCGGAGCCCAGCTCGATGACGCGGCCGTGAGTAAGCTGAGAAGCCAGCTGAGGAGCAAGAGCGGCGTGCCGTTGAAGGTCGAGTTGGAGACCAAAGTGAAAGCCAAGATGGGAGCTTTGAAGACACCCAAAATCCGGATTCGCGTCACCTGCGAAGGCATCAAGGCGTCGCCGCCGTCGGGGAAGGCGCCGTCGACGGCGTCAACGGCCAATGCAAAGTGTAAGGTCGATTGGAGGGTCAAGATCTGGAAATGGACTTTTTAAAAAAATTAAAAAAATAAATGTGTGAAATTTATTTTTTTAATTTTTTAAAAAGTTTTTTGTATCTTTTTTTTTTTTGTTGTTTTTTCGGGTATGCTTTTATTTTATTTTATCTTTTTATGTTTGTAAATGGAAGAAAGTTTGTTGATTTTTGTTTATTGTAAAAGTGAATAGAGAGGGAATTTAATTAAATATTTTCTTCATGATATTTTTATTTTATATGTTTTTTTTTGGTTAATTAGTGTTTGAGTGATTGGTTGATGATTAATTGATTAATGAATCAATTATGGGTATTATTGGTAAATAGTAAGCATGTTGTGGTTGAAAATGTTCTGTTGGGTGATATTTGGGGCATTTTAATTGGGTTTAAAAGGTGGAAATTCTTTGTCAATTGAAAGAGATTACGACACATATGTTATTGAAAAAGTGATGGATATTGGGTCACTATTATGATATGTGCACAATTAATTCTCTAGAAAAAGTGATAATGATTGGAATTGGATATTACATGTGTGTGTTAAGCACTTGATTAGTTCATTGACCCTACAATTGGGTTGGAAAGTCATACTACATTTTTCACAATTTAGATAAGTTATGGTGGATTGCATAAAAAATGTAATTATTAGATGTTGGTTTTGAGGAAAATATAATTATAGAATTCATTGTAGAAAGTGTTGCTAACCTGTTATGAGCATAATTCTTTAAAAAAAAAAAAAAAAAAAAAGAAAAAAAAAGAAAGTGTTATGACAATAACATTGATCACAGTGGAACCCAAAGTCCAAATAAAAAAAGAAAAGAAAAGAAAATTTATAGACCTATTTATTAAAAATATCCTTGAGAGCATCTATAAAATAAGCTTTTTATAATATGATTGAGTATTTGAAGTTATTTTTTGACCCACAAGAAAGATTTTAGTTAGATAAAATGAGATTGATTTAGTAGTAAATTTCTTTATATTAGTAAAATTATACGTTTGAGTTATGTTTTTTTTTTGAAAAAAAAAATAAATTATAATAGTTTAAAAATTAAAGAAGAAAAGGAGAGCAAAAAATGAGTTTTTTTTTTTTTTCAAAAGAAAAATGATTTTATTAATTTGAATGATTAAGTGCAATAATGATTTTAAGTGGTTTTACAATATTAGAATTTTAGAAATACTTATGATTATCATAATATAAGGATGGTGCACTGTTATGTCTCTCGTATTCACATGACATTATGAATTCAAATAATATATTCATATTTTAAATCTCGAATAAATTACTATAATTCAAAAATGAACACTTTTAATTAATATTTTAAATATACACAATTGTAATATTAGAGTTGTCGACGTCAAGAAATGGTCGACCCAGAGATTTAAAGACTCAGACCGTGAACGTGATAATAAATGACAGGTAAATGGTGATGACTATTATAAATACGTTGTAAATGGAGTTTAAGGTTGGTAAACTGTAATAAAGAAGAAGGAATGTTGGTCGTGGTGGATGGAGACAGTAATGGAGCAATTAATAAAGAAGGGGAAAGAAAGAATAAGTTCAGACACAAGGATTTTTATGTGGTTCAGCGACTGCGCCTACGTCTATGGGTCACTCTGAGTTAATTCTGACAGAGTGACGGTATATCAGTGTAGTTCAGTTTCTTTTGTACAGTAAATATCTCTCCTATTTATAGAGGGGGAGAGATATAAAAAAAAGATACAATGAGTGTTTTACACGTTACAAATGATGACTAATTCAATTAATCCTAACATGAGTCATACCGCATTTATTATAAAGGTAATGATTGTTCCTTCCGTGCACACGTTTGCATTTATTACACCAGAAGAGGTATTCTCTTCATTAAATACATCGCCGCCGCATTAAATGCTCCTTGGTGATTGTGTAAGTGGTGCCGGTGAGGAATCAAAGCATTAGGTGGAACTGGTGACTTGCTGCACAAGGCATTACCTACAGTGAGCTCCCTGGCTCGGCGGACTTACGAGCTGAATAGGTGCCGAAGTGGGCTTAAAGTATGCACGAATTGTTTTGGCGTCGTGTGATCTCGTGAGCTCGGTGAGCTCGCTGCAGCGACCTGAGGTTAGGGCCTTATGGGTCTTCATTCCTATTCATATTTATTGGGCCTGTATCGGTCCATTTATCCAGGTTGAGGAAACGAGCATAACAAGAGTCATGTCTAGTTTACTTAAGTATTTCATATACACATTTTAAAAATAAAATTATAATGGTTTGTACTTTGAAGAAACAAATGTGCAAATGGGAGAAAGTAAAAATGTTGATGAAATGGAAACAAAAGGTTTTAATTTTTCAAACAAGAAGGCAGCTAGTTTTAAATAATGAACATCTTAAGTTTTGATTTTATTTTACATTTTTTTTATTATTCCTAGGGTAATTTTAGGGAACTATTAGGATCGATCGGAATGAGATACTAATGGTACAGTTTAAAGAACTATTTTTATATAGAAAAGATCGATTCATATGAAGATGAAAGAGAGGTTCATATGTGGAAAGAGAGATTACCCATATAAATTGATAGAGGAAAATTGCTATGGCAGACAGAGCACACCAAGAGGCATGGAGGCTACGGCTTTTAAACCAAAGTCGCCTACAACTGGCTGCTTGTTTTTGTTGTTCTTGGAAGGACGTGATTTAATAAATGGTATTCTTCGCCACCGCCTCTATATTAATTTATGGATAGTAGTTCAAAAAAATATTTATGGATAGTGGTCCCTTGATGTCTATTTGTTGACTTACTAATTTAATCCTCAAAGCCTCTAGACCTAATATTTACACCTGAGTGGTTGTCATGTCACCTCCACTTGTTCACAAGATTAAACACTTTTTTAAAAAAAAAAAAAAATAGATTAAACATTTTTATTCTCTTTCTTATTAATATAAATTTTAAATTAAATTATTATAAAAAAATTAAATTATATTATTTTAAAAGATATTCAAGTTGTACTTATTATAATCCATCTTCAGGTATTTTAATAATCTTTTTATATGTTCGATTTAAATTTAAGTAAAACAAAATCTAATTGTGATAAAGTTACAAGACTTTCTATAAAAAGTTTATAAATATATATTTTTTTCATTCTTACATTTTATTTTTAACTATTCTAATGAATATGATGAATTTAAATGAATTCAATAGTATTCATGATATTTTTAAATGGAATTCATGGTAAATTTTAAGAAAATAAAATCGAGAAATTTTTTTTTATCAATTTTAAGAAAAGTTAAAGTATTTATCATAATAAAATGAGAAAGTTATAATTTTTTTATAAAAATTATTTAAATTAATCTATATTTTAATCAAAAGTGGGGACATTTTTAAAATTTGCCCTTATTCTTTAAATAAAATTACTAGGTAACTGTTACACACAAATTCCGTGGAATTTTTTGTGTCGGTGGCTACAATTATTTATGGTAGTAGTTGTGCAACTTGTGTCCATTTTACTTTTGTGTTTCGGATGTCTATACGTACACATATAAGTGGTTGTGTTTCAAAGTAGGGACCCCCCATAAAGGGATTTCTGGTGGAGGTGCTTGTTGGCATGTTTATGTTTGTGAGCAAACATGCCATGAGTAGTAATAATTTGATCACATGAAGAAGAAGAAGAACGATTGGCTGAAGTTTGAAATTCTATAGTTTAAATTAATTCTTGAAATGGAAATATTAATGTATTAATGGAGGAAAAAATAAATTAGAGTTATTTTTATTTTTCTCTTGATGATTGAATTTGATATATCATCATTTTTCTCTCTATGAAACATATATATTTTTTAATAGACAAAAAACATACTTTTATCCTTTTTTTTAACTTGAGTTAATACTACGTGTGGTTGAAATTCAAACCCCATAATACACATTTTACAAGCATGGTCACATTTGATTACATGAAGATAATAAGTTGGAACCTTTGATTATATTCTAAGTTTGTGGTTGAAATTCAAATCTTAGTATGCACATTTTTTAAATTTGTATGAGAAGTATTTTCTTCCGTATTATCATAGTAAACAATAGATTCTCTTGGTTGTAGGTTTAAACTTTTTTACTGCACATATGATGTTTAATTTTAATAGATAACATTAGACTTTGACTCATAATAATAATAATAATAATAATTCTCTAGTAAATTATCTATAGCTTTAAAGTGAACGATACCTTCTTTGCGCTTTGGTAGTGGACCATCTTGAAAAATACGAAAGTGGATTCACCCATTCAATCGAAGGGTAAGAGGGTGTCCCTCACGAGAGAATTACTGTGTATCTAAATATAGAGAGTGATAGTTGTAACATCCCATCGATTTTCAAAATGTTTATATATATATATATATATATGGTGTTACAACTCTTTCTCTATATAGATACATAGAGATTGGAGAGAGTTGTAACATCCCATCTAATTTCAGAGTTGTTGAAACTCAATTATTTGGCAATATTAAAAAGGAATGTTGTCTGAAGCTAAAAGAATTCTCAATTCATTGAATTGAAATGAATTGAGAGACGTGGGCACATCTTGGACAGTATAATAATTAAGAAAAATAAAGTAAGTCGAAGCTAGGAATCACTTCATATACCAGTCAGGCAGCAAGAAAAATGAATTCCAAAATCAGCGCCACCAAACAACACATTTCTTTCTTTTTGCCTCCCCTTTCTAGTATGTAATTTCAATATTTCATACATAAATTGTATGACAAAAAAAGGAGAAAATTGGTTTTGGTTAAACATTTGACAAAAATTTATAGTTTTGAAAATCCTAAAAAAATTAATTAGAACTTTGTGTTTTTAGATGTTGCTTTAAAATTTTCAATACTAAATATGTTTTAAATGAACAATAAGGAATATGCTTAAAAATATTATTTAACCCAAATTAACGTTGACTTGATACAATTTAACTAAAAAAATCATTGATTTATTAATTCTCTTTCAAATTAATTTATGTTATGCTCGTTTTCTCGATATAGGCAAGTGGACTGCTGAAGGCTTAAGAGATGGGCACAGTAGCAAATGGCCCATAAGGTCCAACCCTCAGGTCGAGACGGTGAGCTCGCTAGACCCTCCACCTCGTGCCTACGACAAACCTGTTTCAGTGCCTTTGAGCTCCCATCTATAACAGATCCACTTAAGGTATTCTCAGTCCGCGTCCATATCAGAGTCCATCCCAGTATCTCTTCAGCCTGCATAAGTAAACAAATCGATGAGCTCGCATAAGACAGTGTCTTAAGAAGCCAATATCAGAATGTTCTAATTTCCAGATTTCACGCCAACTTAGTCTCTATAGTTTTCGAGAGGCATTTAATGCGATGATTATGCATTTAATGAAGAGAAGACTTTACCTGAAATATTTAATGTAAGCATGAAAATATAAGAATAATTATGTGTAGTAGCAATAAATGTAGTATGACTCATGTCAAATTAGTTGAAAATAATGATGATATTTAACATGTAAAATACTCAATTGTATCTCTGATTCTCTATAAATAAAGAGGATGTTCATTGTAAAAACAAGTTTAACACTAGTATTACCATTACTCTGCCAAAATCAATTCATAATAATCTGTAAACATAGACATGTTTGCCGAACCACGTAAAATTCTTGTCTTTACATTATTCTTTCTCTCTTTCTCTCATTCTCTTATTATTAGTCGCTCATTTACTATCACTTATATATCTTAACCAGCATTCAATCGTTTTTATTATCATATACCAACCTTAAACAATATTTACTACTATTTATTGTATAAATCGCAGTCTGGACATTTGGATCTCCAGGTCGACCGATTTTGAATGTCAACAATTTCTTAATAATTAGTTTTCAAACTAACAACACTGTACTCAAAGTTGGACCCTAACGAGGCCCATGGCTTTTAGGCCGAGCAACCCAACAATTTTCTTCTTAAAAAAAACGTCGTAAAGCCTCACTGCCAAAATCCTACATTTGTCCACAGCTAACCTCACTAGTCTATGGAAATCCCAAAAAATTCCAATCGTTAGCTACAACCCATCAAAAACCTTCTTTGATTTTCTTCAGAGCAGTGTTTTTAGGCTGTTTTGGTGCAAAATATACCAATAATGTATCAAGTTACTTCAAAGCTAGCTTCTTAAAAAATTACTTATTTACGAGCGCAATTTTTAAATAAAAATTATCAATAATTTGATTGTGAATGAATTTCTTTTATATGTAAATTTTGAAAGAACTTTTGTTTAGTTTACGAAACTAGAGTAGAATAAATTTATTGATATGTTTATTTAAAAAAAAAATTACATTCTACTAATAGAATATGCTAATGATACTTTCAATAATCATAAAAAATAATAATAATAAATAAAGAGTTTTTGAAAGAAGTCAAAATTTGAGTTTCAAATGTGAAACTATTTTGTAACCTTTCTGCGGTTTTGTAGTTTCGAAATTACAAATCCTATGATTACTTGCATAGGGTTAAACTTAGGTTAAGAGAGAACTAGTTTGCGAAGTACAGCTAGTACAAGATATTCATATATAAACCATCAAGCATAATATGATTTAGACAAGAATGCAAATAAATTACACATAAAAGTGTTTTTGTAGGTGTGAACAGTATGTTAATTTGAAATTTTGAATGTGCATGATTCACTATTATTACAAATGGAATCATCCAACGGTCTAAATTTTTAGAAGTGAGGTCATGAACGTATATTATGATGGATTGGATTTAATAATACATTATCATTGTTATTGTTTTGAATTAGTTGAGAGAGAATACAATTAAGGTGACGATGGTTTTCCTTTTTTGTGTACTATTTGTTTATTAAAACCAAATTTGATTGGATGATATTCATTGAGTTAATTAATGAATTTATTTATGATTTTTTTTTTTTTTTTTTAATGTTGTTCTATGATACATTTACATATAGCATTTGGTTGATTGTGTATACAAAAACCTATTGTGTACCGAAATTTTAAGACTGTATATAATTTATTACCAAATTGGGAAAAGTCTCAATATTTTTTATGTGTGATTTCGGTTAGAACTATTGAGTTTTTAAAAAAGAAGTTTGAAATGGAAAGTTACAATCCCACATGGAAAAAAATACACTCTACTTTTTAAGTATATAATAAGGACAATATAGTTAAGTTGTTGAATGGTCAATAAGGCTTATATGGGCCTTGTTGGAGCACTAGACAAAGCTGCTGAAGAAATAGAATGGTTAAGGAATTTTCTAGAGGACATTCCAGTTTGGCCTAAACCTATAACAGCAATTTGTATACATTGCAATAGTATGACAGCTTAAGCAAGAGCTAAAAATAAAGTATATAATGACAAATCAAGACATATAAGGCGCATACACAATACAATCAAGCAGTTGCTCTCTAATGGAGTGATCTCCATTCAATACGTAAAGTCAAAAGAAAATATTGCTGATTCTTTGACAAAAGGCCTACCGAGAGAGCAAGTTAAGACAACATCGAGGGGAATGAGTTTAATGCCAATTCAATAAGTTGAACCGGGCGGAAACCTAACCTAGCAGATTGGAGATCCCATGGTCTAGGTTCAATAGGTAAACTGGTTGGGTAAAACTTAAAATAGAGAAACACATAATTTAACCCATTTCTATGATAGAGGTGTGTTAAATATGGTTAATGTATAGGATATGCTTTGCATTTAATGACACTAAATGTAAATATAGTGTCACCTATATGATAGTAAATGTGAGGTCACATTTATGAGAATGAAAAGGCTAAATTCTCTAGAGTTATCATGAATACAGGGATATGTTCAGGACCAAAATGAACAACAACGTATAAACTACAGTGCACAGAAAAGATGTGTTATAAGTGAGACTTATTGTCTTGATTTACTAAAATAAAGTGAATAGTTCAAGAAATAATTTCTACTGCGTCACTAAGTAAATCCGATATGAAATCACTAGGGTAAGTTCAAGTCGAGAAAACACTTTTCCCGAGACATGACACATCTAATTCCTTAGACAGTCGTTTTAAAATTTTCTTATGGCCAATATGGTCTTGAATTTCCAATTCAAATGTGGGGTATTGTTGAGTTTTTAAAAAAGAAGTTTGAAATGGAAAGTTATAATCCCACATGGAAAAAAATACACTCTACTTTTTAAGTATAAAATAAGGACAATATGATTAAGTTGTTGAATAATCAATAAAGCTTATATGTGCATTGTTGGAGCTCCCCACATATATATAATATATATATTTAATTATCAAAAGATGGGCCTTGGGCCTTGGGGCTCTTGGGCTCGGGCTCCCTTTAGGTTGAGTCTTGGCCCGTCAGCCAATCTATTTATTTTTTAATTTATTTACTAATTTTTATTTTCAAATTTCGAATTTAAATAAAAATTCCAAAGTTGTAATTTGAATTTAAATCAAATTCAAAAATCGTGTTGATTCTGAAAAATCACACTGATTCTGAAAAGTTGTGTCCTTACACAATTCTATTAATAAATAGTCTTCTTCAATTGTTAAATATTATCTTTGAGTTTTGTTGTTTTAACGTTCACTGTAGTTTGTCTGACTTCTGAGTTGCATTGCTTCAACATGGAAGAATTGATAGTTGAATCCTGGGGGCAGTCTCCATTCGTCCTTCAAGCAAGCGGAAGGGGAGAAATACTGTCTTAGGACATTGCACATTCACTGCAAGTCTCTATCATCTTTGATCGAATTTTCTTTATATTCAAGTCAGTTGAAATTAATTAACTTCTGTTTCTTCTATATTTATCTACTATTATTGTTGTTATTATTATTATTATTTTCGTGTATTATATCTCTATTTAATACTGATTGATTGTTGTTTCTAACAAGAACTGTATGCATTTTTCATTATTATTTTGTCACAATAAATTCATGATTTTGTACTAATATATTAATGCATCCTCCGTAGTTCAATTTTATGTATACCACTGCTGATTTTATTTTTATTTTTTACAAAATTAAAAAAAAAAAATCCATGAGAAAATAAAAAACAGATTTTGGAAGAAATTAAAACGCGTGATTAAATAATAAACAATTTGAATATGATCATACGTGATTGGTTGCTATGTGTTAAAAGCAAGAAAAATGGTGAATCAAGTAAGAACAAGTTTTATTTATTTATTTATTTATTTTTAATTATTTACATAGAACAAGCTCTTTTTAACCAGTAATAAATTGCATATCTACGCATTATGTAATGAGATTATTAACTAGAACAGTTCTTTAAGTAAAACAAGGTACTAGATAATTCTTATATGAAGCATGAACTGTTTTCAAAGGTAATGGTAATATTGATGGTGATTATCAATAAATATATTAATCATTATTTACATTCACATACTATATTTCGTTGATTGTGTATACAGAAAAAATACTGCTTAACAAAAATTTTAAGCCTTAAATTATTTAATTTATTATCAAATTAGAAAAACTCAATGTTTTACATGTGTGATTCTAGTTAGAACAATGTCTTTTTCATGATTATTTTCTCACAACTAATCCATGATTTATTTTAATGTATTGTATACATTTTTATAAAATCGAAATAGATAAAGAGATTTTGAAGGAATTATATGAAGATTAAATTTTTATGAAGTTGAAATAAATAAAGAGACTATGAAGGGAATTTAAATACATGAGTAAAACATACACCATTGATCATTTGATTCATGGACATTGGTTGTCGAGACAAGTTAAAAACTTTAGTATAAGTTACAAGGGCTTAATTACCTTACTCAATCATTAACCTTACTTATCAATTTTAGTCTTTAGATTGATTAGAAGGATGATTAGTAAAGCCAATTTAAGGGGTCAAATTGATGGGTAAGACTAATGATTGGATAAAATAGTTAAATTCAGACTTTACAAACATGGTGTAATTAGGCAGATTATAACACTTGAGATTATCGTAACAAAAATTTATCCAAGTTGAAAAATCTATCGAGGGTTTTATTGATCAGTTTGATCAGCCTATCCAAGGGATCATCGACATCCGTAATGAGTTGCATAAATATGTTAAAACTATAAATATGTCAAAACAATGATATAACCTATCCAGTTGGTATTAATATTAAAAGACATATCGATATTAAATTTTAATTTCTAATTTTTTAATTAAAATTAACGTGGAATCCTCCAAATTAATTTAACATTCAGTTTTCAAATGAAAATCCTACATTTAACTCTATATATATATAGAGAGACACACACATTATGGAACGCAGGGGTCTTTTTCATCCCAATAACCAGTGTATTCCGTCACGATCCTTTCCTGTTGCTTTTCAATACCCTTTCCCTGTGGCCCTATTCATTCTTGCCCCATTTCCATACTTATTATCCAATACACTGAAAAATTACTACTTTTTGGTCCATGGTCTTAAGCCTCAAAATAAGCTACAACCCCCGTCAACAAACAATCAAACTCAAATATACGTAAAGACTAAAACAACAAACACAATAATATATATTTTTTTTTTAAAAAGATCGAGAAACAAGAAAAAAATAATAAATCAAGAAGCAAGAAATAAAAGAAAGGGAGAGAAAAGTATTTACCATTTATGGTTTTCACCAATATCTTGGTTTTCGAGGGACGTCACCCTTCCTTTCAACATATGTACGACATTTCTCCTGGAAGCATTACCTTGCCATCATCCCATTCCTCTTCGACATCTTCTCCTAGAAACGTTACCTTGTCATCATTCCATTCATCTTCGATAAATGGTGCACATCGTTTCCCACTTGGTGGCCCCTATATTGTTCTTATGAAATACTCTGCATAGTACATATGTATCATTGTCCATGAAACAAGGGGAACAAAAATAGAAAAGAAAAGCGAATAAAAAAACAATAATTTTATAATTTCATTATGAGTAGTAATTTAGTTTGATTTTCAGGAAATTGCAAGAAAAAACTAATTTAAAGAAGTCAAAATAATAATAATAATAATAATAATGATAAGTGCAAGTTTGACTCGTGTTTGCTACTATCTCTGTGGCAATTTTCCATTTCCTTTGTAGGGCTTCTCCTCCATCCTCCCAGGGAACCTTTGTTTCCGGCCAAGCCTTAATAGGTCTATTTTAGAGAGCCTGACAATGGGTTATGTGCTTGTAATATGTATGTAGTATGTCAAAAATAAAATAAAATAAAAGAGATCTTGCCACACCAAGAAAAAAAGTTTCATTCCCCAAGCCGATTGACACAAGGATAACTATTGAACTCAAATGTCATCATTTATCCATTAATCATCAAAATCAAAATGGTATAACCCACAAACCGATAAATTCAGTTTGCCGAGATGCCCACAACATTCAACTCAAAACTACCTAAATATGACATACACACGCTCACTTTTTCTTCTGATCCATAAATCTATGGACAACTAGACAAGTACTAATTGGAGCCATCAACAATAATCTATAGTTTCAACAATGATATGTATAGAGTCTCACATGTCCAGCCTGAAATTTGTGGCTTTCCTCATCAACAAGGCAACAATCATGCATAATCCAGTTAGTTGATTTCCTGTACTCCGTCTCGGTTATACAACCTCAAGAAATTAGAAACCAAAGATAAGATTAAAACAACAAACACCATAAAAGATTAAGAAAAAAAAAAAAAAGAGAGAGAGAAAAGTACTTGGGCATTTTTAGTTTACACCATTATCTCACATACGCATTAGGTCGGTTTTGGAGAAAAGTGCTTGGAGCATTTTTGGTTTTCACCACTTCCAACTCTCTCTTCCTCTCCATTTTCTTGTAAAAAAAGGATGCGCAACAGTAATGCAACAAACAAACAAACAAACAAAAACAAGAAACAAGAAACTTGAAACTTTCAAGTGGGTGGCTTGGTCTCCACAGAGAGATACAGTGTAGATACACAGAGAGGCAACAAAAACAACACTTTTAGCGTGAGATGCAAGGTAGACTGAGCATATATCTCTCCAGATAAGAAGAGCATATTTTTAGCATTCCAATGGATTGACAGTCACATAATGTCAAATTTGGAACCTTCATTACCCTTTTGTTATCAAATTGAAGTATGATTAGTGAGAAGAGCTATGTTAAAATAAATTTAAATCTAAAAGAAGAGATGATATATCTTTAGTGAAAAGAGCATGGTTAAAATAAATTTATATTCGAATTGACTACCTGTTTGATATCAAATTAAGGTATAATTAATGAAAAGAACTATGTCAAAATAAATTCAAATTTTAAAAAAGAAAAAAACCTATCCCATCAAATCAGTAGACAAACTAGATATAGTGATACTATCGTTGATGTTGCAGAGATCCATTTGTAAATTGCAACACCTATATTAGTCAAGTATAATCGGTTATGGGAGGAAGCAAACATGGGTGGGGAGAAAATTGCCCACAAATAAAAAGAGTGAAGGTAGAACTCGCAGCCTTTACCAAGGTTGTGAGTGGAGTCTTGATTTGTTACTTAGCCATACGTCATTCTCGAGTACAACTGGCTTTTGTATCGTAAAGTTTTTGATACATCATGTAGGAAATTAACAACGAGATTAGACAAATAAATATAACACTAGAAAGTTTTTCTTTTTTCACAAGAATACATGTATAATTATTTTTTAAAAAACTTATTTAAGCCAAACTAACATTAACATGATACAGTTTAATAGAAAAATAATTTATTAATTCTCTTCCAAATTAAAGTTAAATATTATATTTTATTATTAAAACTAGACTCTATACAAGCCCATTTAACATTGTGATAGCCCATAGTGGATGAGAAGAAAGTTGCTAATAAATAAGAAGGGTAAAGGTAGAACTCACAACCTTGAAGCGGGGTCCTGATTTATCGTCTAACGAGACACCATTCTCGAGTACAATTGGTTTTTGTGTTGTAAAGTTTTTGATACATCATGTAGGAAATTAGCAACGAGATTAGACAGATAAATATAAAACCATAAAGTTTTTCTTTTTTCACAAGAATACATGTATAATTATTTTTTAAAAAACTTATTTAAGCCAAACTAAAATTAACATGATACAATTTAATAAAAAATAATTTATTAATTCTCTTCCAAATTAAATTTAAATATTATATTTTATTATTAAATCTGGACTCTATCAGGCCTATTTAACCACTATGATAGCTCATAGTGGGTGGGAAGAAAATTATCCACAAATAAGAAGGGTAAAGGTAGAACTCACTATGAGTAGGGTCTTGACTTATCACCCAACTACACATCCATTCTCGAGTACAATTGATTTTTGTGTTGTAAAGTTTTTGATACATCATGTAGGAGATCAACCATAAGAACAATGAGATTAGACAAATAAATATAATACAATAAAGTTTTCCATTTTTTACAAGAATACATGTATAATTATTTTTTTAAAAACTTACTTAACCCAAACTAAAATTAACATGATACAATTTAATAAAAAAATAATTTATTAATTCTCTTCCAGACCCATTTAACCAGTTGGGCCCATATTCATGGGCTAACAATCCAACAATTGTCTTCTCCAATAACTCTAAAACCTCTCTGCTAAAACCCTACTTTCCTACACAGCAAACCTCACAAATCTCTGCAAATCCCAGCAAGTTTCAATGTTTTAGCTTCAACCTATCAAAAACATTGTTTTCTTCTCTTCAAAGTTGTCTTCTTTTGGCTGTTTTGGTCTAAAATTTGCCAATTATGTATCGAGTTGCTTCAAAACTAGCTTCTTCAATCAGGTACTCATTGCGGGTTTTTTTTTTTTTTTGAGTCTCACTTTTTAGTCACATTCAATTCTTTGACGTTTACTTGCTAATGGGTTCTTTTTGTTTTTTGTGATTTTGTACTTGTTTCACAGTTCTGCTGCTTCAAAAAAGCTGGTAAGTGCCTGTGTACCTCTTTGTGTTTGATCTGTTTTTACTTGCACTACATTGATTGTGTTTGTATTGATTTTGATGGTCTATTGAAACAAAAGGTTGCGTTTTTGTTTTGGTTTTTATGTTTGCTTTGATGGGTATGGATTAGCTTTGACAGTTTTTTGATGATATGTATTGTAAAGGTTTGTGGTAGAGTTGTATGCAATAGAAACTATGTGGCAAAAGATATCAATTTCGGGATCGGGGCACGGGCTGCTATGTTGCAAGGTGTTTCTGAGGTTGCAGAAGCTGTGAAAGTGACAATGGGACCTAAGGTACTGGATTTATTAGATATTCATGGCTTTACGTTTCGGTGTTCTATAGGAAAATCATTGGAGAAATGTGAACTTTTTTGTTTGGACTTCGGTTGTGAGCACAGCAAGAAATGTTTCGATTCTCTGCAAATTATTTTGCTTTTGGGTTTAGAGCTATATGCTGTTATGCTGTGGAATATTGGTAGAGGTGATATGTAAACTTTAGTCTTCATAAAGATATACAACCCGGTTGATCAATGCTAAAATATGGTAGTTGCTGTAAATTATGAAATTTTCAAACTATCTTTAACTTTCGAAGAAATAGTGGGAAGATATGTTATCACATAAATTGGCTGTTGGAAGAGTTCTATGTTCTTTTTCTTTTTTAATGCTGCTCAGTCAAATTTAATTCAGCATTAGCGGGAAAGTTAGGATGATAAGAATTTAGCGTAGGAACATTTATGTTGCCTTTAATCGTAATGTACTTAATCTATTACTAAGTCAAAATCGACGAAGTGTTTCCTTGTGCTCTTCATTCTGGTTCATTGCTTCAGGGTCGCAATGTGATTATCGAGAAAAGTATGGGGAATCCCAAGGTCACAAAGGATGGTGTCACTGTTGCCAAAAGCATAAATTTCAAGGACAAGGCCAAAAATGTTGGTGCAGAATTGGTAAAGCAGGTTGCAGGTGCTACTAATAAGGTGGCAGGAGATGGTAATTTCTTCACATTGTTTTTTTACTTTATCTTGGAAATATACTAGATTTTTTCGTCGAATGAGAATAAGGCTCTATTGATGATGAATTGGGTTGAGGTATCTTCAGTTAGTGGCTCAAAGTAAATTCTTTTAGAAAAGAGCAACTGAAGAAGATTTTTCTAATTTTTTTCCCTTATTTTTAACATTTGGCTGAAAACAAGGGAAACATATAGAACAGGCCTCATACTAAATCAGATCGATCAATGCTTAACTACTGGGGATTCAGATTTGTTTTTATTTGAGTCTTGCGTAACATTTTAATTAAAGTTACCTACAATAGACATGGACAAGTAACTTATAATGGCTGTCAATTCTGTCTTAGACACTAGTGTGCAATGCAACAAATTCTATGCTTATCTAACTAGCAGAAAAATCAGTGCCTAGACATTTTTAATTGCGTTTTATGTTTAGACCATGAACTTTATGTGTTTTTATGATATTAATTCAGTCCTGTAACCTACTGTAAAATTTCCTTTATAGTATGCTAGGAGTTCTTATTGCAAGAGATGTCTTGTCTCATTCTCAGGAACAACTTGTGCAACTGTTCTAACTCAGGCAATACTCACGGAAGGCTGCAAGTCCATAGCTGCTGGTGTAAATGTGATGGATTTGCGCAGTGGTATTAACTTGGCAGTTGATGCTGTCATTTTTGACTTAAAAACGAGAGCACAAATGATAAGCACCCCAGAAGAAATTACACAGGTGATGGAGCTAAGATATATAAATTTTAGGAATCTCAGACAAGTTCAGATTGAGGAATGGTTGATAGTTTTTAGTCTTCTAGAGTGTTGTATTTTAGTTTAGATAATTATAGCAAAATGAAGTAAACACAGAAACAGCAAGAGTTGTTCCAAATTATGCTAAACACATCTTATCCTAGGCATGGTTAATAATCAACAGTATTCTGTTTCTAAGTTCATAAATTTCATCAATTTAAATTTCCTTGATCAAAATCTGCTTGAGCTTTGTAATATGATGTATTCATTGTTTACTCTTAGTCAACGGTAACTCACATATTTCGATATATGAATAGGTGGCCACTATCTCTGCAAACGGTGAACGTGAGATTGGAGAATTGATAGCAAGAGCTATGGAGAAAGTTGGAAAGGAAGGAATTATCTCTGTTTCTGTAAGAACACTTATTCCCTTTCTGTGTATTATGACAATTGGAATCTTCCAATTTGATCTAGCTTATGTGCTATTTGCAAATTTTACAGGATGGTAATACTTTGGATAATGAGTTGGAAGTGGTGGAAGGAATGAAGTTAGCAAGAGGTTATATATCACCGCATTTTATTAATGACCAGAAGACGCAGAAATGTGTAAGTTTGGATTTGTGTCATTTTAATGTAAAAATTTTCTTCAGCTGGTGGATTACATTTTGTGTTGAAGTAAAATAGAGTTGCCAGAAAAGTTGTGTGTGTATGCTGTCTTGAACACTTCTTTTTGAGTTTATAAGATTGCTATTCTCTCCTGCCCTTGAATTTGAGGTTTCATGAGTTGTAACTACTACAAGGAGACTTGCATTTTCCTCAATAAAATTTACCTTTACAAAAGTGTAGAAACTGTAATATTAAAAGTGCTGATTTTCATGTTGCAGGAACTACAAAATCCGCTGATTCTTATTTATGACAAGAAAATTTCAAACTTGTACTCCCTTGTGAAAATATTGGAGCTGGCTGTAAACGTAATGAACTCCTCTTCATATTTTTGCCTTTCGTTTTTTGTGTGCAATTTTGAGAATGTCTTCTTGTCCATCCTTTTTATTCTACTGCAGGTTCTAGTTTCTGATCACAAAAATTGTGAGAATCAGCAAGAGAATCATTGAAGCATTCTCATGGTTTTTTTTTTTTTTTTTTTTTGTTTTGTGTTTTGCTGTTTTTTAACTACAGAAAAATAGAGAACTTCTTATTGTGGCTGAGGATGTCGAAAGTGACGCACTAACTGCACTCATTCTCAACAAGCATCGTGCTGGTATTAAGGTGATTCATGACTTTTCTTTCCATTGACTTATGTAGGCATACTGTTCTGAGAAGTGCATAATGTTACTGCATATTGATTTCAAAAGATTGAAATCCGATTATCCAAAGGAGATATAAATACATACTGATAGATGCACAAACACGCATTTTCACAACCACATGCACTTATTTTGATTTTTATAGAATTATTAACCAGTGTGGTAAAGTGCATTTATATGCTGAAGATCATGAAGCTATTGCCTTTTGGCCAACGCTAAATTGGAATATTCTAAAAGTGATTTGGATATGGCTGTAATGTCAAAACATGAAATACGAATGTACGAAGTTGGGTGTAACATCTTTAAAAATGCAATAATTATGCAATCTACAAATTTTTAAATGCATTTTAGGCACTAAATCTTGTCATATATAGAGTTAATATGAATGTTGATTATGTGGTTTCTGTATGAAGGTTGTTTTGGTGGCTTACCATTTTAACGTATGTGTATACACTGCTAGATGTGTATAAAGTAGACATTGTTTGATATTTTCTTCTACATGTCTACATCTTCAATATGCAATTGGTTAAAATATTAAAAGTGTGACGTATATTTGGAGGTCATGGCAATTTTCATTTGTTTATAATAGTTGGGTAATATTTCTTAACAGGATGTACTGATGCAGATGATGTGTTTGTGACATGAATATTTGCTATTTCATTGATGGATGTTGTGATTTTCAGGTCTGCGCTATAAAAGCTCCTGGTTTTGGGGATAACAGACGAGCGAACCTAGAGGATCTTGCCATTCTTACTGGAGGAGAGGTTATACAATTTTCCAAACCTCTTATTTCTTCTTTTCAGGGGGCTAGGGTGGGATGGATGTGGTTGTGTTCTCCTTCAGTGATGCTAATAATGGTAAAATTAACTACTTATGTGTAGGTTATCTCTGAAGATCGTGGTCTAACTCTTGATAAGGTTAAAGTTGAAATGTTTGGTACTGCTAAAAAGGTAAAGTTATGAGTTTCCACTGTGTTTTACATGCTTCTTCGTAACACAACTAACATGATTTATGACAGGTCACTGTCTCCATTGATGATACAATTATTCTACATGGTGGTGGGGATAAGAAGTTGATAGAAGAGAGATGTGAGCAGGTATGCTTGTATTTATTGAAATTTCTCTTTTGTTTGCTGATAAATTATATATGGAACCTCATGATAAGCATTATGTATTAACCCAGTTTAACCAAACATGTGTCCAACTGTAGTGGCCTATTTAACTTTTCTTCTGCATATTTAAAGCTTAAACATAGATTTTAGGAAAAGCAAATAATTTTGTCACAGCTATTGATAATCTATGATACTTTGCAGCTGAGGACAGCCATGGAGAAGAGCGAAGCCACGTTTGACAGGGAGAAAGCACAGGAACGACTCTCAAAACTGTCTGGTGGTGTTGCTGTTTTTAAGGTAAGCAGTTGAATTTATGACTTTTTGCAGTCACTTGTATAGTTCGTTAACTCAAATGCTAGTACTTCTTTTCCTGCAGGTTGGAGGGGCGAGTGAGGTTGAAGTTGGAGAAAGAAAGGATAGGGTCGAGGATGCCTTAAATGCTACACGAGCTGCAGTAGAAGAGGGTATAGTGCCAGGTAAGTTGAATATGTTTCTATATATATCTGTACGCTGGATCATTATATATATGTTTATTATGAGCATATTTATCAAGTATCACGAGAAAAATGATTGTTCTTTCAGGTGGTGGTGTTGCTTTCTTGTACGCCTCAAGGGCTCTAGAGAACCTTGAAACTCAAAATGACGACCAGAAAATAGGCATCCAAATAATCCAGAACGCTCTTAAGGTTTTTTTCTTGGGATTTTATTTTTGGTCAGCTGATCTTTTGTGGTTTAATTGGGAATCAGTAAACATCATGATTGGTCTTGGTTCACTGTAGGCACCCACTTTGACAATAGCTTCTAATGCTGGTTTTGATGGTTCTCTTGTGATTGGCAAACTACTGGAACAAGATGATTGCAATTTGGGTTTTGATGCTGCTAAAGGTATGTAAGTCCCATATGCTGTAATGAGATACAAAATCCGGCCAGCCTGATACACCATGATTTTTGTTATTATGGTAGTCCTAAATTGCATGTTCAAAACAGGTGAATACGTTGATATGGTAAAGGCTGGAATCATAGATCCCGTCAAAGTCATAAGGACAGCCTTTGTAGATGCTGCCAGGTTAGAATCATGATCTGTTATCCGACAAACTGGTTTGTACATACAATACTACTTTCATATCTTAACCTGAACCTTCTGCTTTTCAATTGCAGTGTCTCATTGCTACTAACTACTACTGAAGCAGCTGTCACGGTGCATCCTGACGGTAAAAATGAGCCTCCAAGTCGAGTGCCAGCAAGTATGGACTACTAAATTACAAGTAACTAATTTTGAAAAACAAAAAAGCACCCTTTTCGCGGCCTTTTGTTTTCGGGTTTTGAAACTACAAAGTCTATGATTGCTGAGGGGTTAAACTTAGATTAATGAGAGAAAAACAGTTGTTAGTACAACTAGACGTTCTTATGTGAAGAATGATTTAGAAAAAATACGATTAATTGCAAGCAGATCACATATAAATCTGTTCTTGCAGGTATAAACAATGTGTTACTTAATATGAGGACTTGAATATATGTGCATGATTTATAGTTATTATAAATGAAATCAACTAATGGTCTATTTTGTCCAAGTTGCATAAATTTTTTATTAAATTCAAATTTGATTGGATGATATTTGTTGAGCTAATTAATTAATTTTTGTATGATTATTTCTTGTATAGTTTTGTAGTACATTTACATACTACATTAGGTTGATTGTTTAAATGAAAACATATTGTGTATACTTTATTATCAAAGTAAAGGGAAAAAAAAAAAAATCCGATGTTTAAAAATAAATTTATAATTTTTCTCCGAAGTGGCCCTCCCTCCGCTACTGACTAGAGGGGTGAAGCCGCTTCATACTCTTCACAAATGCTTAAACTTAATATGGTACGATTATTATAGTGTATACAAGAGACCACATGAAAATTTATAATTTTACGGAATGAAAATGTATGATCATTTGAGTTAGTAATATTGATATTATGCATAATATATTCTTATTATAAACTTTCATATGAAACTTCATTCAATTTTAAATCTTTTTCATTATGTGAAACTTTTACACGCAAAAAATGTTACAACATTTTACATATGTGGAAATATTTCACTTCGTTAGATAAAAATGGACTAAAAATGAATAAAATTCATGAGAGATTAAAAATTAATAACATTTTACTTTGAATTAAAGACAAATTTACTTAAATTCATATAATTATTTACATAAAAGTGGTCAATTGTATCATTTCTGGTTTCTCCGTTTCTCGAAAACTACTAGTATTTTCATGTCCCATGCAGCTACTGCTACACCTCTTCTACGTCAAATATCAACCACTTCGCTTCTCCATCAACTCCACCATTCAAATGCACTTGACCACCTTCTTCAACAATGCACCACCCCCCACCATGTCAAGCAGCTCCACGCTCGGATCCTCATCTCCTCCTCCTCCTCCTCCGCTTTCTTGTTTGCCCGTCTCGTCTCGGTCTACGCTAGTTTTGGGCTCGTTTTCCATGCACAGAACGTGTTTCAAACAACCCCAGTTGAGTGTCTCTCTAGCTCCTTGTTGTGGAACTCGGTGTTGAGGGCCGACGTGACAAATGGGTGTTTTCGAAATGCACTCCAAGTGTATGTTAAAATGCGTGAATGGGGTGTTTCGGGCGATTGTTTCACGTTTCCTTTGGTTTTGAGAGCTTGTAGGTTCGTGGGTGGTTTCGGTTTAGTTATTCATAATCATGTTTTGCAAGTTGGGTTGCAAGATAATGTCCATGTAGGGAATGAGTTGATTGGAATGTACGCCAAGATGGGACGGATGGGGCCGTCGTTGAAAGTGTTTGATGGAATGCCTGTGAGAAACTCTGTTTCGTGGAATTCATTGATTTCGGGGTATGCGTTGAATTGTGATTGTCAGGGCGCGATGGCGGTTTTTAGAAGGATGGAGTTTGAAGGTTTGGAGGCAAATGTTGTTACGTGGACTTCGTTGTTGTCAAGCTTTGCGCGGTGTGGGCGGCTTGAGGAGACGGTGGAGTTGTTTGGGAGGATGAGGGTGAGAGGGATTGGAGTTGGGGGTGAGGCAATTGCTGTGGTGTTATCAGTTTGTGCTGATTTGGGTGGAGAGAAGGGGAGGGTGATTCATGGGTATGTTGTGAAGGGTGGGTTTGAGAATTACTTGTTTGTGAAGAATGCGCTTATTTGTGTGTATGGGAAGCAGGGGGACGTGAAGGAGGCACATGATTTGTTTTTGGAGATGAAGGAGAAGAATATAGTGAGTTGGAATGCGTTGATCACATCGTATGCAGAGGCTGGTTTGTGCGATGAGGTGCTTGAGGTGCTTTCGCAGTTGGAGAAGTTAGGTGACAATTCAATGGAGAGACCTAATGTTATAAGTTGGAGTGCTGTTATTGGCGCTTTTGCTTCTAATGGACAAGGGGAGCAGTCTTTGTGTCTTTTTCGTAGAATGCAACTTGCCAAAGTCACAGCCAATGCTGTGACGATAGCTAGTGTTCTATCGGTTTGTGCTGAGTTAGCAGCACTTAATATTGGTAGGGAAATCCATGGACATGCAGTTAGAGCATTGATGGATGGTAACATTTTGGTGGAAAATGGTTTGCTTAACATGTACATGAAGTGTGGATGTCTCAGGGTAGGACGTTTAGTATTTGGAAGAATTAATAAAAAGGATTTGATCTCGTGGAACTCGATGATTACAGGGTATGGTATGAATGGACTTGGTGAAAATGCTCTTGCAACGTTTGATCAGATGATCGAAGGTGGTTTCAAGCCGGATTGGGTCACTTTTGTGGCTGTGCTTTCTGCTTGTAGTCATGCTGGTCTTGTTGACGAGGGTCGTAGGCTTTTCCACAGGATGGTTAGAGAGTTCAGCATCCAACCCAAGATGGAGCACTATGCTTGCTTGGTTGATATTCTTGGTCGTGCTGGTTTGTTGCAAGAGGCACGCGACATTGTGAAGAACATGCCAGTGCAGCCTAATGCTTGTGTTTGGGGAGCTCTGTTGAACTCTTGCTGGATGCACAAAAACACGGATGTTGCTGAACAAATAGCCTCTGAACTTTTTAGTGTAGACACCACAGAGATGACTGGGAGCTACATGCTGCTCTCTAATATCTATGCTGCAAGTGGGAGATGGGTGGATTCTGCGCGGGTGAGAGTCTCAGCCAAGACAAAGGGTTTGAAGAAAGTTGCCGGGCAGAGTTGGATTGAAGTGAAGAAGAAGGTTCATATGTTCTCATCAGGAAATTGTTTGCAATTAGATTTGAAGCAAGTGTGTGGAGTTCTTGAGGAATTGACCTCTCAAATGGAGAGTGAAGCTTGTGTACATGAAAACGACCCTGTGGGACGAGATATAGAAACTGTGAGATGATAGCTTGTGCTATTGTTCTTGCTAACCTTCATTTGCATTAAGACAAAATTTCTTCCCTAAATTGACAAGAAGAATTTGAGTATATTTTGTACATGTACTGTTATAGGAGAGAAATATAAGGGTCAAATTAGATCACGATATACAATTATTTTTGGAGAAAAATATGGAATATATAATTCTTAAAATAAAACTGTAGGTCGCAGTTCAATGTGGTTTGGTAATAGGCATCATACTCTCAATTAGTTCGAGCCGTTTTCATCATATGTGGCATATCAAATATATATAGATATATCTTTTGGTTGAAATGTAATGAGACGCAATTCTCAATTATGATTTTAGAAAGTAATTTAAATTTCTCAAAAAATAAATAAAGGAAATATCCAGTTTGGTTGAAAGGAAATGAGATGGGGTTAAAGAAAAGATATATAATGAGACAATTTTGGATTTGATTTTAGAAACTAATTCAATTTTTTTTTTTTTTTTTTAATTTTTCTTAAGAGAAACTAATTCAAATTTTAAATATGCAAGCGTATAAAATCTTATTATCATATAGGTATTTGTATCATACAACTTTGAATATTAAATTTAATTTAAATAATTTTGGAGATTCATCAAAAACCTTTCTTTAGCATAACAAGTCACCTCAATTAGGAAGTATATAAATAATCGATTCTAATTAACTCATAATCTCCAAAAAAAGTCGATGAAATCTACACCAAAATGGAATTACAGTTCATGAAAGGTTATCATGTCAATTGTCACCAATCTCAATCCTCATTTGAATGGCTAGAAATCTCAACCATTCTCAAACTTCTATCTTTAGCTTTAAAAACCCTAATCAACATAGACAATTATCTTCATTTTCATAACCCAAAAAAAAAAAAAAAAAAACACCCTATAATTAACTGCCTTAACCACGTTTGAAAATCAAAACAAAGTTTGCCAAGTAAAACAATTATCACAACCGCCACCCTTAATTTTCTCTGCTTCTATCTCTCTCTCTCTCCCTTATATTTCTCTCCCACTTGCACCCTCCATTTCTCTCCACCAAGAGAAATCAAAGGGAAAAACACAAGAAACCAAAAACAAGAAAAACAAAAACCCCAAAAACAAAACCAAAAACACCCCCCTTCAAAACTGCATTGTTCATTTCCTCTCCATCTCCGCCGGCAACGCAACCGATATCTCAAACTCTTTTTCTCCTTTTCCCCCACAATAAAAACACAAACATATTGTTGTATTATCATGAGCAATATTAATAACATTAATGTTTCTTCTTCTTCTTCAACAAGAATCTCCACCAATGGTGGTGGCTCCACTACAACACAAGCTTGTGCTGCGTGCAAGTACCAACGTAGGAAGTGCGCTCCTGACTGCATTCTCGCTCCTTATTTCCCTCATGATCGCCAAAGACAGTTCCTCAATGCCCATAAATTGTTTGGGGTCAGTAACATAACAAAAATCATCAAAAAACTGGAGCCCCCGGAGAAGGATGAGGCAATGAAGACCATTATCTTTCAGTCTGATGTGAGAGCGAACGACCCGGTTGGGGGTTGTTATCGTATCATACGTGAGCTTCAACGACAGATTGAGTTCACGAAGGCAGAGCTTGAGTTGGTTCTCCACCAACTTGCCATTTGTAGGGCTCAAACGCAGTTGCAGATTCAAGAGAGTGATGATACCGTGTTGAGTTATAATGATATCGTCAATGTTGCGAGTGGTACGGATGATTTGAGCTCGTTTGGTTCGATGCAATACGTGCAAGAACAAGATCATCAATATGTGAACGTTGAGGGACATTTGGGAGATCAAAATCAGGTTCATGCATGGGCCATGCAGGATCCAAATATGGTGTCTAGTGCAGGTTGCTTGCAAGTCAAGCAATTGCTGCATCAAGAGCAACCACAACAGGAAGTAGTACTAGTGCAAGAGAATCATCATAACTTTGTTCATCAATCATGTGATCAGGATGTGAAGCCTCAGCTTGTTGAGATTCCATATGAGAGACATGAAATCAAGTTTGAGAATGATCAAGTGGAGAGGAGGTTTGTGCCTTCAACACAGTTGCTTATTTCATCATAGATTTACAAGGAGGGAGGAATTTTTATACGTCATAGAATTGGTTGGTTATATTCTTTTGAACAGGGAAATGTTGTATTGGAGAGAGGGAGAGAGAGAGAGAGATTTTTTTTTTTTTTTTTTTTTTTAATTTTTCCTTTAATTGCTTATGATTATTATGATGATGATGAGTCTTTGTGTTTATTGTCAATGGTAATTTGTTTTTGTTACATGTTTAATGTGAAAGAGTTGATACTCGACCTCTTTTTGGTTTGTATTTTGCGGTTCTAATGATCTTTTTGAGTTAACCCAATGCAAACCTCCCTTGTTTGGGGTCCATTTTTGCTTTTTGGGGTCATGGATCCATTGTTCAGGCTATGAGTTCAGGCAATGAGATAAGATATCATGCTTACTGGAAATGAAAACCAATTATCTTTATTTGGGTAAAAATGTCCATTTTTGTTTTAATTTCATTTATTCCAATAATCTTAGCAATTGGTTGTTTCCAATGATAGTACATCTAAATGGTGATGGATGCTTAAGATTGGAATTTGAAAATTCAATTTTAATTGAAAGAATTTGAGAGAACAGAATGTCATTAACATTTTCTGAGATAATGACTTGATTAACAAACAATAATGGATAATTAAATGGTTTGATTTTTTGCCTAAATTGCAAAAATTTTAAAGGAGTCTTCTGATAATTAATATCAAGAAAGTTATCTAAAAATTGCAACAGAAGTTTTGGATTTGAAAACAAATGCATTAAATTGTTGCGCTTGATAGTCCAAAGTTGTAAGATAATTAAAAAAGACAAGATTTGGGAGGGTAAGTGATTCAAAATCCAAGATTGGTTTTTCAAAATCTTGCACACCATAGATTTAGGAATTAGCATCATATTGTACAATCAATGACTTCCTTGCATAAAATGATAGGTATAATAACTTAATTATTAATCATATGCTAGGCTCGCGACAAGATTACTTGCTATTGTATAAGAGAATGTCTTGAGTTCAAATCCTGAATCCATCTCCAATTTTATATTGGATATCGTAATGCAGAAACTTGATAATTGTATAATTACTAGATAATTATGACAGATACCTATTTTTTAAAAAAAAAAAAATTAAACCCTTGATTTTTATACACTTGAATTGTAACTTGATGACGCTTAATCATCTCTATATTTATAGTAGAGCAGTATAATAACATGACCTGTATGCGGGATCCATTTGTCTAATCTTATAATCTAAGAATGGTAGATATCATATCAGTAGTAAAATGTCAAGTGACTATGCCCAAAAACATTACAAATCAGAGCATATCGCTTACAATCTTGTCATGATGCACATGTTCTGTTACTCATGCACCAAAACGCATCTACTCGAGACGAACTTTAGTTATAAACTAGACTGCAACAATATAAAGTTATAAACTACACTGTAACAATATTTGTGGCAAAACGGGGGCGAAAGGCTGATACCATTACTTGAAGTGCACTGATATAGACGACAAACAAATTTAGTCATTGGGCTGTTGAATGCAGAATACAGTCTTGTTTGGTGGTTAGAAAACTATGGCTCATTTTGTACTTGGGAGTAAAGCATAATTCAACTGCTACTGTACCTGAAATCAGGAGGCACATATATATGATCAAAATGCTGAAGAGACAAATTTGACGTTTATGCTAAACAATGGCTAGATAGAGAAAAAACGAAAAATTTGCAGTTAAGGCGTTTGGTTTTGAAATCAACAATGGCTTCCAAGTCAACCGAAAAGATTAGACATGTTCACTTCCTAAATCATTTTGGTTCATAAAATACTAAAAGGAGACAGATAAAGTCATTTTCACGTTACCAGCGATGAAGGTCTAATTGCAAGTCAGCCTGACAAATATTACTTACAAAAAGAGGTGCACAAAATCCAAAAACCAATTTGATAGTTTTTTCTGTTGTTCATAGAAGAAATACAAAATAGCAATGCATCAAAAAATTTCAGGAGAGAAACAAATATTGGTTTTCAGATCCTATTCAAATGGAGAGGGATAGATGCACCCCAAAAAGTTCCAATCCTACTTCTAGTGGTAAAGTTCAAGAATCATACTTTGCCAATGAGGTTATCAGTCTAAATTTCTTTTGATTACACACAGGAGGTTGGTAAGGACTGAGGGACAATGCTCCTGTCTTTCTCGTGTTTTTTAATACCTTTGACTAGGATTTGTTTATCAAGGATCTTCAGAATTGGAGTAGGCCCTCACTAAGACATAATTACTAATAATTTAACAGTTCCAAACAAATTGAGCAGTATATTAGACCAAAAACAACTGAGCCATATGATGTTGGTATCGAAAAATCCCAAACTAACAAGTCAGCTCACCATTTGAAGCTTTTATTATTTGACGAGGTTAATCTGACAACATAAAGTGCATGCTTCATTATTCAGGTAAGGTTGATGATTCATAAATTTCTTGGAATGACAAAACTAAAACTTTACATGCATTCAACCATTAACATGTCCAAGAGTTCCAATTCGAAACACGGAACTTAAGCCAATTTAAAAAGAAAACTATAAAAAGAAATGTACTTGTAGATCTTCTTACCGCAAATTGGAATGCAAAGAGAAACATTTACGGCTCAGACTTGATTAACTCTTCCACGGAGTTCCTATACTTGCCAATCAGATCCCTGGCATTCAATAAAGCAAAACAGTTCAAGAAATGTGCAAATACAGCACTTAATGCAAACACAAAAGTGTTCACTCAACGGTTACATACCTCCGTTGATTCAGCAATTGCTCACTTTCCTCCAGCTTTCGCTTCTGTCCCTCGACTGTCTGCACCCAATATCCAGCAAATTACACAAATCATACAAAAACACTTTAGACAACCAACTAAATACTAATCACATCACGAATGCACCGACTCTTTATCAATAAATAAAAAAATAGCAACTTTTTGAGATCCCTGCAGCTTGAAACCTCCAACCCTTGTATATCTATCTACCAATCTACTCCTACTTCACCTCAAAATATCCAACCTCAAGACAATATCTCCCTGACTTCTCAAAATGCTTTAAACAACCAAAAGAAATACTAATCATATCACAAATGCACCCAAACCTTCAACGACAAATGGAAAAATAGAAACCGTTCGCAATCCCTGCAGTTCGAAACTTCCAACCGTTGTATATCTGCATATCTATCTACCAAACTACTCCTACTTGACCTCAAAATCTCCAAGCCCCAAATGGTATCTCCCTAACCAGTACCCTTTACCTCCAAAACCCTTATTGACAAATTTTTACAACAAAAAGTGATAATCTATACACATTATTGCAATTTAATCAACTAAAATTGATCCATCCTAACACAACACACATAAAAAACAAAATGAAAAAAAAAAAAGTCGAAAATACCATGGCCTTGGAGCTAATTGATCCTGATATTGAATTTAACAGCTGCTGACACTTCTCAAAGTGATTGTTCAATTCATTAACCTTTCAAAAACAAAAATAGGTAATTAAATCACGAAAAAGATGTAAAAACAAAAAAAATAAAAAATGCAAAAATTACCAAAGCATCAGAGTGCTGGTCTCTGGTTCCATTCTCAATAGCATCAGCTAAATTCTCCACCAACTGCAAAATCACACACACCCAGATACAAAAAATCAAAACTTTAACAAAATCAAACACACCCAGATGCAAAAGAAAAAGTCAAAACTTTTAACAAAAGAAATCCAAAAAGATCCAATCTTGATACAAAAACTACACAGAAAAAGACAAAAACAAAAACACACGGGCAAGAGATGGAAGTGAGAGGCAAGTGACTGGTGGTGCTGGTTCTGTTGTTGTTGCTGCTGCTGCTGTTGTAGTTGTTGCTGATGTTGTTGAAGTTGTTGTTGTTGTTGTTGTTGTTGTTGAAGTGTACGCTGTTGTTGTACAAACTGTTGTTGTTGAAGTTGAGTGAACTGTTGTTGTTGTTGAGGAAATTGAGGTTGTTGGTAGAACTGTTGTTGTTGTTGTTGTTGATGATGTTGTGGAGAGAATAAAAGGCTGTCTGGATTTGAGTGTGCAGGGGAGTTACTGTGGGTCGGCATGGACGGGATCATTGTCCAGTGTCCGGCGCCGGCGTACGGATCCATCTCTCTTGACCGAAAAAAAACAAAACAAACAAAAACAAGACAGACAAAACAAAGAGACTCGGAGAGAGGAGGGTTTTCTTTTTTTTTTTTTTTTTTTTGAGGCAAGCAGATTTGAGTTTTGTCTTTAATGTTACAAGTTTTAACTGAAGTTGCTAACACGGTACCGTATTTGGCTTGTTGAACTAATATTTTTTCAAAAAAATTAAAAATGATAGACTTAACTACTTTATCTAATCATTCACTTTATTCAATTTTCTTATGTTATTTGATATAATCGTTAATTGTTTTCCTACAGTTTGTTGAAATCATATTTTTATATCTAGGAAAAAAATCATTTTAGTCCCTAACTTTTAAGAAAAGATCAAATTTTTAACTATGTTTTAAAAAAGAACAAAATGGACCCTAACTTTTCGAAAAAGTGTCAAATTAGTCATTCTCGTTAGTTAACTAACGGTCAAACTTAACGGATGACATGATATATAAGGGTAATTTTATCATTTTAGGGATTAAAATGATATGATTCCTTAAACTTTTTTCTTAATTTTTTTTCAGATCATTTTAATCCCTAAAATGATAAAATTACCCTTATATATCATGTCATCCGTTAAGTTTGATCGTTAGTTAACTAACGAGAATGACTAATTTGACACTTTTTCGAAAAGTTAGGGTCTATTTTGTTATTTTTTGAAACATAGTTAAAAATTTGATCATTTCCCAAAAGTTAGGGACTAAAATGATCTTTTCCCTTTATCTATTAACCAACTTGACACGTAATATGATGAAAAAGTCAATGAGTATTTTGGTATTTTTTTAAATACAAGTAGTTTTTTAGACATTTTCGAGGTATTTTATCTATTTAATCAAATAGAAGTTTATAACGATTTCTTAAATTAGTGGTGGATCTTGACTATTATGCCAAATTGAAAGGGAAAAGTAGGATTATCTCAATTTACATATATATATATATATATATAAAGTCTATAAAAAAGTTAAAAATTCATTTTTTTACTCAGACATAAAATTGTTCGTTTATAGTCCTAAACATTACTTTGTTTGGTTTTAATCAATTTCACATAGCTGAAGATTTTTTTGTGTAATGTTGGACATAAAATGTTTCATGGTGAAAGTATCTCATGTAAGATGTTAAATTAGTATGACAGGATTTTTGATGACCAAGTGAGATGTTATTTGATGAAAATGTTCGGAGAAGCAAGGGTTCTATACAGAACTCTCCACCAATCCATTTACGTAGTTAAAGATGGAATTTGATAAAGTTTTTGTTATTTGATGATAGAACAAACAATAAAATGTTTTAGTTCATGCTCACATCTAGGCGATTGATGATTTCATAACCAAAGTTTTTGGCATTCTTATGGCAATACTAATAATGCATTTATTTGATTCAATTTTTTTCTAGCTATTAACAACATAATTGAGGAACAAATTTGTTCTAGCTATTAATATGAAAACTAACAAATAAGGTTAGATAGGAATGTATGATAGGTTGAAAGCTATTTCTTTTGATTAATTGGTTTGCGCTTATTAGTAAGTTTATATTAGGATTTTTTTATAATATAAAATATTTAATAAAAAGTATATATATATTTTAAATTATATTTGCATCCCATCAAATGATATAACAATTTGTAAAATGTAATTCTAGATTGTCTAAAATTTAATTTAAATTCATATCCTGATAATATGAAATATAAATTGTCAATAATATATTAATTATAATATTGATAACTCGTATACTATATTATTTATTTAGAATATCTTGACAACATAACTTTACTCAATTGTAAATGAATATGGATTAACAAAATTTTTATTCATTTGCAACAATTTATCAATTATCACATCATTACAATACAAAAATTGATATATTATTAAATATTTATATGGAATCTCATATAAAAAAGGCGTGGAATTCCATACTTAGAAAGCCCCCTATTTATAGCTACAAAATTAATTGAGACTTTTAATTTTGTAAAATGAGATATGATAATTATTGTTTAATACTATATAGGTCTAATTACTTTAATGAAGAATTAATAGCTATGGATTATTTTCTTTTTCTTCTTCTCCTTCTTCTAATATATATCTTGGCTGCAACAAACAATTCTTTGAGATAAATTTTACCATAAATTTTTATGGCAAAATTTATCTCCTCGCAAATCATAAAATATTGGTTTTGATTCGCGGATTTCTTACCTCAATCTTGGCCCTTCATGAGTGTGAGTATCTGGCAATGCTTCCTCTTTTTTATGTATTATTTTTTTTTTTCAACTTAAGAATGCAACTAGAAAGATTTTTGATAATTTTAAAATCGGTAAAGTACAAATCTCATCAAATTTCAGATTTAGTCGATGTTATTTATTTATTTTTTTTAAAAAACATTAATAATTGTCCAATTGTTTGAAGGGGGCTGGGAGGGGGTTAGCTAATGTACATTAACTATAGTCGTAAAAGAAGAATTATTTCAACTTTTTTTTATTTCTGTTTAAAAATTTTCATTGATGGAAATTAATTTTGTGTGGTTACATAGTTATGAATATAATATACTAACATAAGCTTTGAAATCGATTTTTTTTTTTTTTTTTTTAATATATCTAACAGTTTGTTTTTTTAGAAACAGTGATTCCGTAGTAACAAAAGTTAATCTTTTGATTTTAAAAACGAGGCTTAATGAAAGACGTCGACTCTCCTCATGTTGTGCTAATTCCTAAATTGAAAATGGTTTGAGAGGGTGGCAGATTAAGGGTCTATACGTTTATGTAACATACAGGGTTACAATATTATTTCAAAGGTCTTAGTAAATTGACTGAAATCACACCTTCATGTTTTGATTTATGATCGGCGAAGTACTTTTATTCCCGGATGACTCACATAGATAACATTATAATTGACTCATAATGTGTTCTTTCGCTTTAGAAATTGGCATTTATCCATCATTCCAAAAATTTGAGTATTTATTTGGAGGTGATGTCTTGTGATCCAACCTTGTATGGGTTAGTAGGAGAATTTCAGTTTCTTCTACTTGTCCCTATCGTAAGGAGGTTTTGGAATCTCATGTTCATACCTTTTCTCTATTATAAACATGCTAAGGCTAATTGGTTTTTTCCGTGGTGGTGGTTGGCTATTAGAAAAGAGTTACATCTTCAAATCCAATCATTTCTAGAAGGCTTATGGAAGCTGCTTGGTTATGATGATTTTGAGCAGTGTTGTGTGGTGATTTGGTGTCTTTGAAATGAAAGGAACAACTTGGGTTTATGCTGGTTTCATTAGAAATCCAACCACTGAGGTCTCTCTTGCTTCTTATTTAGTGAATTTCAAACTACGCAAGATATCTCTAATATGTTTTCAGCTTATGATTGTATGAATTATTGTTGGCATTGTTGGCATTAATTGGAGCTGTTTTAGGAGATCATTTGGGAAATATTGGTGCTATGTTTGCCATCTCTTGAGTGGTTTATTTTGTCACTAAAATCGACAATAATATTTGCAATGTGAGAAGCTCTCTTTGTTGTCCAGCATGGTGGTTATGTGTTTAATATTGTAGATAAAGATTCAACTTAATTATGTTGTTACAACTATTAATAACAAGAGTTCCTTTGTTGTTCAAGGCCCCATTATTGAGGATGTTGTGAATTTTTCGAATGCTTTAGGTGGTGTATCTTTCTCCTTTGTCCCGAGAGATGGGAACATGATGGCTCATGCCTTAGCTAAGTATGCTTTGTTGTTATTTGTGGACAAGATTTGGGTAGATTTTTTCCCTTGTGTTGTTCAACATCTTGTTTTTGATGATTATAATTAATAAAACTTGGGTGTTCATTTTGCCTTAAAAAAATAGAGATAGACATTAATTTTGTTATTTTTATTCAAATAAACCATATATACTGTTAACATAGGCCATATTCTATTCTCATCTGTATATCAACTGTTGGACGACAAGATTATCCAAAAGGGAGTGAATTATGTTTCAATAAAAAATCAAAACATTTTTTTAGCAAATTCTATGCTTTAATATGCAACAATAAAATGTTTTTGTAAATATGAATATGAACAATTATAGTTGCACACAATATAAAAAGATGAAAAATCAAACACAATGATTTTCGGATAGTTCAGCTAACTCGTTCACATCTATGTCTCTAAGCCACCAAGCTTGAGAATTATCCACTATCTTTAATCAGACTTGAGTATGACAATTAAACCTGTGCAACAAAGTGGATTTCTCTCCACAAATTTAATCTCTACTAAGTGATACCTTACATTTGGATTTAGTCAACTATCATTGTTTAGGTTCTAAAAAAAAGTTCTATTTAAAAAAAAAAAAGTAAGAGGGTTTAAAGTTTATCATTTAATTTTAAGGTCATGAAAAACTGAATCAATGAAGTGAAGTAGATGAGATAGAAAAAATATTTATTCATGATCAAATATATCAATAGCTTTAATCAAAAAATATATATAAAGTCTTTGGTTGTTGGCGCCATTGGTAGGCGCCAACAACCCCCATCCTCCCATTATGTGTGGTATGGGTTCAACACCTACCGTAAAATCTAAATATAATAATAATAATAATAATAACAACAACAGTTCTCCATTATTATGTGTGAGTTGATCTCTTATTCTCCTGTGAGTTTTCTCATCATCTTTGTGTGGGTGGATCCCTCCCAATTGGGAGTAATCCTCCGGATCGCACCACAACGTTCTATCTTGATTGGTCTCGACAGTCCTTTGAGTATGTCATAATCACAGTTCCTATACTAAAAAAAAAAAATTATATATATATATGACATGATTAAACAGGTTATGGTCAACCAACCAAAATTAGTTGTGACAATGATAAAATAACCGAGTGGAAAATTGGTGTTGTGCAACAAATGCAAGTGTAGATGCTTCATAATAAATCAATAGATTGTTTATGCAAATTGCCCTCTCTTCCCTCCTAAATCTATTGATCCTCCATGAATGAATATTACACAAATATCTATTCCTATTGCCAACAATAATTGATGAAATATATCACAAAAAGTGATGGTTAAATTTAGAATCTTTTACTTGTTTTATGTGTGTTTTAGTTTGGATTGGTTTTCACCAACGTTTAGTTAAGTTAGTGGATTAGCATCTACATTAGATAAAAGCAGTGTGATGTACATTCTATGATATGGATTTGTAAAATCTATGAGGTATTTCCACAAATTATGTACAACTAATTAGGGGTGGGCATCTCCACCCCAACCCAATGAACCCAACCCAATCCGATCATTTTTTGGGTTGAGTTACATCTTAAAAAAAATTGGATTGGGTTAAAAAATTTTCAAAAAGACAAAACTATCTAATTCTAAATCCAAGATTTTCTTCCATCTCTAAAAGAACATTTGTTCAGGATAAAAATTAAAGACAACTTTTATATCAAATTTACTCTTTTATTTACAATAATTGAATATTTATTTGTATTCATTTTATCTATAATCAAATTACTAAGACTAAAAAAGTTATCAACTAAACTATTTGTGTCGTTGTGGTAAATTAAATCTAACAATCAACCCAACCCAACTCAATTGAGTTGGGTTGAGTTAGGTTGAACAATTTATTGGGTTGAGTTGGAAGATTTTCAACCCAACTCAATCCGAACTCGAAAACGCTCATACAACTAATGTAAGAGAAATAACATGACACATGATATAATTTTTTAAAAAATTATCATAAATGAGAAAAGACACTAAAATTAAAGTTTTATGAAAAAGAAATGTTATATGTCACGTTGTTATTAGAATGATATATCAATATCAGCATAACACGTTAATTAAGCGTTACAAAGAAAATTTTTTCCTAATATAATAGAGTTCCATGCTTGATTGGTATTACTGGCTTTAGGGCAAGGGTAGGTTCCCCATTCCAATTTAGTTCATTGCCATTTTTTTTTTTTTAATTTCCTTCATTCCCTTTGACTCTAAATTTAAAAATAATTACATATAAATAAAAAAATTCAAAAAATTTTAATAAACTTTTTCCATAAATAATACAGTAAAGGATATTTTTATGATTCTCTTTTTAAAAAATTAGTAATAATTAACCAAAACTATTTATTCCATTAATTATAAATGACCTATTCATTGATTATAAAGAAATTAACATGGTTATTTTTAATTATAAATACAACATATTAAAAAAAAATGAAAATTTAAAAATAAAGGTTTTTTTTTTGGACAGGAATTTAAACCAACCGCATCTCCTCCTGTTGTCTATACAAACCATTAAAGCATCGACTTCAAAGGCCTCATTTTACCTCTCTCTTCATCAACACCAATACATCGAACACAAAGCACCATCCCTGATTTCTAGTTCCGCGAGACAAGGGTCATCGGTGAGCCTCTTAATCTTTTTTTTTTTTTTTTTTTTTTTTTTTTTTTTTTTTTGAACGTATCATATTTTCTGGATTGGATTATATTGGGTTGGTTTTTTCTTCTGTTTGATATCTCATTGTGTTTTTTGTACATGTTTATTGATGTTTGTTGGTGGGTATGCTTTGTTTTGTGCTGTTTGTTTTTTGAAACTGATTTTTGTTTGTGATTAGGAGAAGAATGTAGAGGGAAAGATTGATTTTTTTGGTTTGTTTGTGTGAAAAGTTAGTGATAGTGGATTATTAGTGTTTGATTTGAGGGGAATTTGCTTTGACCCAGATTGTGTTTTTGGGAAAATTTGAAGGTTTGATTGAGAGGTGGTGATTTTTTCTGGTGGGAGGGTGGGGGAATTAAGTTTCGGTTGTGTTGTTTGTGGAAGTGGGGATGTTGGTGTATAGTTCTTGTTAGTGTACATGAGTGTGCATGAAGAGAAGTGGGAGAAATCGAGTGATGATTTTATTAGTTTTGTGGAAATGTAGGTTTAGGGAGAGTCGGTTGGTACTTGGGCATTATTTGATTAGCATTTTAAGAAGGTATGGATTTGTGGTGTTTGGGTGCAATTTCTGGGATATATTGGTCTTTAAGCGATTTTAGTACTTCCATAATGCTGATTGAATGATGTCTTGAAGTGCTGTGTTCTGCGAGTAGATGATCACTTTAGTATTGAGAGTCAGATCCTGTTTGTTGTGTGTGTGTGTGGTAAACCTGACAGGGGAAACATATACCGGATAGTTTCATGTTTAGGGGAAAAACAAGTACAATTGTTATATATAAGGAAGTGACAGATAGTTGTTTTTTTTCACATTGTTTGTAGGATTACTGATTAAAATGATGAAAACCTGTCTGGTATTAATGGTCCATTCAGATAGGTGAAGTGTGAGAGCGAATTCTTTTCTTTTTTGCTGGGTTCCTTTGCCTAGTGTTATTTTTTTCGGGCATTGTTTTGGAATATTGATGTAGTGCAATATTTACCAAATTGTAGTTTGCTAGTTTTGACTCTACTTTAAATCTAAAATACCTTGTGTGTATTTTCATCGTTTAAGATCACAGTTGAATTGTGAAGTTCTGTGTTTTAGTATCAAGGACCTTTTTTGTGGTAAACACAAAAGGATTGGTCCAATTTTTTTTTTTTTTTTCCTGTTTTATAATTTTTTGAATTAGTGACAGTTTGATAGATCACTAGCCAGCCTAATTTCTTGAGTAGAAAGATTTCAGCAGATTCTTGTGGTGTTACCCTTATATGTAGTATGGTCAGAGTGAAGATATAAGAGTAGATAATGATGTTCTTGACATGTCACAGTTGGATGGGGTAACGTTTCTAAGATTGTGAGAAGGAACTGACAACACTGCTAATGCCATAAAAATGATTTTGGTGATGAGGTAATATCAACATGTAGAAGCAAGTTAGATTTCTAGGATATTTATGTCAAAGATCTAAGTGAAAAGTGAGGGATTGTTAATTGCTTAAAAGGATAGCATAGTTGGTTAGACTTTTGCAGTGGAGAAATCCTAGAGGATCAATCCTCTTACCAACAATTTGAGTGAATTCTCTTTATTTTGCATTTGTGCATAGGGAGTGGTGGGTTGGGGTAGGCTGTCTGTTTCAAAGTCTATAGTTGCTGAAATTTATTCTTTATTTAGGGCTCTCAGCTGTATTTTTGGAGCCGTCATGCAAGCTTATTATTATCTAGCTATAATGTTTCAAAATCCAGGGAGTTGGGAAAATGTTGGCGGAGAATTGGGTATTGGAAAAATCTAGTTAAAGTGTTTGTCTATTTAGTGAACCTACACAGTTGAGGACCAGTCCAAAACCATGAAAGAACTTACAGGAATATTCCTATAGAATGTGCACCAGGAGGAATATGCCAGATTCTCTGCTTCTATTCCTATGTGATTTTAGCCTTATTTAGCAGCTTGGACTTTCACATTTTGTACACTTGATGTAGTCATTGTAAGATTTAGACCAGATAGAGAGATAAGGTTGTGTTAAAATGTGGATGAACCTCTCATTGTTGCCTAATAGTCTGTATATTTTTAATCTGTCAAGGCATTTTAGTTCTCGGTTTATGATATAATCAAGAATTTTTCACTTGAGTGAGAAATATCATTGACAATAAATAGGTGAAATGGAGAAATTCGTAGGTAGGGTCGAATTGTTCTTACGAATTAGATTGAAGGTTACTCTGACACTCTCTTTCTTTTCCCTTTTTGTTGATATTGCTCCACTGGTGTCACGGTTTTTAACTTTTTATTTGCAATGTGTTACTGATGTTTATTTGTTATACTTTGTCCGGAGTTCGTAAATTTTGAATCTGTTCTATTGCCGGAATTTACAGGTGCAGTATGGCTGTAAAACCAACGGTTGCCTTGAGGGCTGTACTTGTAGGTGGGATAGCTGTGTTTGCTAAAGTAGCAGGTGCAATGAAAGCTGCTGGGGGTGCAAAGCTCGGAGCAGCCGCTGCTGCCATGTCAATGGCAGCTGCAGCTATGTCACAATCAAAAGATGATCCTAAGTCGCCTTCCAAATGATACTATTTTTCGCCATCTGTTTTTGTGGCTTTGTAGTCAGTACTGTTTGTAGCATAGTTGAAACGTCCCAGAGAACTACTTGGGGAAGCAGATTAGCTTTTGTTTGATAAGAGAGTATTAAAACTACTTGAAATAAAAGAAACGACTGTTGATGCTCATTGAATATACTAAACGCATAGATTATGCAAAAACTGTTGTGTTCTACTTTTAACTCTCAAACTGAAATCACCCAGAAGAGTCGCCAAAAGGCGTCCAATACCTGACCATGTTCAATTTTGTAAACAGTAAAAGTTGTAAATTTGTTATGGAGACAAGGTCAAAACCATAATAATGATACATTCTAATTGACTTGGATGAATCACAACTCACAAGCTATTGCTGATAAGAATAAAAATGTATCACCTGAAGCCACAGAAGTGAAACTCAGAATGTTGTATTACCAAATGTTGTTCAAATGATTCAGTCAAAATGATTGCCACAAACATGCAATACAAGACTAATCTGAATACAGTAATGAAGTGAATTATACAATACTCAACGTTGCCCTTTTCTTGGCTTTTTTGGTTCCTTCACAACCTTCAGTCTATCTTCTCTATTCGGAGAAAACAATCATGTGCAAGAACAATTTGCATAAGTCGAAACATTTTATATGAACTAAAGCATCACACAAGGCGTTCCATATCAGCAATAGAGTTAATACTGATGCACATTATATTTACTTGAACCACACATGAAGTCTGGTCGATCAACTGAGTGTACAATGAGCTCTGTGTTGGGTGATTCTAACTCAAATATGACCTGTGCATAAAGAAAATTAACCAAAGAAAATATCATTTGGAGTTACTATAAGTCAAATATTCTGAATCCTCCTCCAAGAAGATGGAACAACATTCACAATTCGAAATTCAACCAATGACTGGGTTTCCATTTCATTAGCGGGTAAAGTGATCGATTTTGCAAGTAGCCACCATCACATATAAGAGAATATAAATACTGAAATGAGAAATAAAGATTCAGGCATTCCATACCACAACATTTTCCCCTTGATGAAGGACTGGAGCAGGGACATAAAGATTGCATTGCGGTCCATATGACTGCAAGATGGATTTTTTGAGAGATTTTCAAATGAAAACATACACAACATTATACCAGATAACAAAATCAGAATAGTGTTGCATGCAAGAGAAGAAAAATCTTACTGGCCAATATCTTCCTATGTTGAAGTCATTGACAATTGCGATTCCTTTGCCCCAACCACTGAATGATATGTATGTGTCTTTAACTCGGTTAACATTATCAATAGAAAAACGGCCCACATACAGTGCAGGTCCGTTTGTATTCTCTGCAGAAGGAAATCCAACATTATCGACTCTGTCATCATCTATATCATCATTGGTTGACACATGCTTGCAAAATGATATATTGGAGAAATAGCAATGAATATGATAGAGCATCATCATTGAACCGTTATATGACTCTGAAG
The DNA here is from genome assembly GCA_019925255.1 of Litchi chinensis. Taxonomy (NCBI): domain Eukaryota; kingdom Viridiplantae; phylum Streptophyta; class Magnoliopsida; order Sapindales; family Sapindaceae; genus Litchi; species Litchi chinensis. The sequence goes on along the minus strand of CM034464.1, from coordinate 2,716,775 downwards.
ACATACCAGATGTATGCTCTAATTTTTTGTGGGCTGATGCTGATACTTTAGTGAATCCAGAATGTGCAACCTGAACGATGGGACTGATTTTCCGATCCTCATTCAGGTTGTTAAAAGGAATTGAAATCATTTTCCATCCATGCAGAGTTTTCCCATCTAAATAAACGGACGACAAGATACCCTACGATGCAAAATGAAATCAACAACTAGGATCCAAGTACAATTCCAAGTATCCACCACAACAATTATAGGTGTGCGATCGGACATGCTTACATTGACAGTCAAAGCTTATACGATCTCTATAACATTGAACCATTATCTGTTACACTTAAGGAATGAAAAATAAATTTCTACTGGAAATGCATCATACCTTCTCATCAAACAAGTAAGGTCCATAATTTACACGCCCCAAGTTTTCAACCTGTTAGAAAGAAAACCTGCAGCTGGTTATCATGAAGTAGGCAATAAATCATTTGAAAAAGTGAACATGAGACTGTCAATCAACTGGTACATTTTGGAACAATTGGGTAAAGGAAAAAAATTTATAAGAGATGTGATCAAAGAGCTATTTGTCGTTGTTATAGAATTTCTTAAGCTTGAAGGCTTGACTGTGCTTGGGTTCACAGTATTTCTAGTTAGCAAATAAGAACAGTCAATTACCAAAATATATAAGCTGGTGTTGGAGACACATTTAGCATTAGGGAGGCTGAGTGCTTGATTTGACCATCTTTCAATTGTACCAACATATATTACATTTCCACCATTATCTCCAGATGGGCACGATGTAAACACTTGAGCTCGGTCATGCACCTACAACCACAATACTTATATTCTTTGTTGAATTTCTGTAAACTATTGTAAATTTTGAAAGCAATAATGAGAAGAGAATTGCATATATCTGCAAAGCTAAACAATGAATTAAAAGGTCAACTTAAATATGAAATCAAGGACGTCTGTACCTTTGGAATATGTAGACCGCTGCCATAGTCCTTTTCAGCATATTCAGATATGTACAATAAAAATCCAAACATCTGACATATAAACAATAATAATAAGAACTACAGTTCTTGGATTGTCATGACATTTACAATGAAACTCACAAATAAGACCATAAATTATTGCGCACCTGACCGACAGACTCCATCGAAAGCGGGTTTTCAGATTCAACTACATGAGCAGGATCTAACGTATCAAGTAAATCAAACAACAAAGCTGTTTTCTGTAACTGGATAGGTCCATATCCTGCCTTCTCCTTATCATGAGGAACCAAAGGAAGAGAAGCTGCACTATATTTCTGTACCACCCTCCGAAGTGCTGAAAGTATGAAGTTTTTGTGAACAGAATATCTACTCAAATTTACTTCAAAAAAAAAAAGAATATCTACTGAAATAGCATTATTTGTAGGATAAAAACTTTTTTTCAGAAACCAAATGCTATGAACATATAAATGTCATTATAGTTTCAGCCTTCAGACCTTTAGAACTCCATGAAACTAATGTCCAAAGACAAAATTAATAGAAATGATTAAATAGTGAAACATACACAATAGTGATGCAACATACTTCTCTTATAGTTCATATTGACCTCAGAAAGTAAACTGTACCTTATCAAACATTTTATTTTCAAAATTCAGTAAATTGCTATGACGATAGAACCACACAACTTTTTTTATAACTCTATATTTTTCTTTACTCACATATTGTTACTCAGACAGCAAGACACCAAAATCATACTGATATAGGTATCTTAGTCTAGGATAACCGTAATCACTAAATCTTTAATGAAAAATGTGAAATTACAAAAAACGAAAGACATATGCCAACTACAGAAGAAGAAAGATATTTGGTTGTACCATCGAATTTTGCATTTTCCACATCACCAGCTTCCTTAATTGGTGCATCCTGTGAAAAAGGGGTATCAGACAATCAGTTTGGTGGATACAACCTAAGCCACGAATTCAATAAGTCTTAGTGCAATTATGTCAAAATTGTCCTCACATAATCATAGGAAGTGAGATCTGGCTTGTAATCAGACTCATTTGCAGCATTTGCTCCATTATAAAATCCAAAGTTTGTTCCACCATGTGCCATCTGGAATTCAGTAAAGTGACTGAGTCAGAACGTCACCTATGCAAACTAATTACTTGATATCATAACAATGAGAATCCAGAGCATATACATAAAGAACAGCAGAACCGTTTTGCGACAATATTTTTCCTAGAAACTTTGCTGTATAATCTGCATCCGTATTTGCAATCTTCTCCCCCCAGTGTGTAAGCCAACCTGTGTAGAACTCCCTGAAACGATAAGCATTATGAGTAACAATATACAGGTAAGAAACTAATAACAAGGAAGACACTTACGAACAAATTGGTGGTGATTTTCCTGGGGCATTGAACTCCTTTTGTAACTTAAATTTTGGCCAAGGCTCTTCACCAGTGGAAAAGTCAACGGCTACAAAATCAGAAAACTAATTAGGGGTAGGATCATTAATATCACCCCTAGGTTGAATCTCAGTAGTGAACGAAATAAACCCATCTTTTCTTAATATATTTTTAAGTCCACTTAGACAATAGGCAAGATATATAAACTAATGTTCAAATGTTACAGGCTCATACACCAGACAAGAAGGACAAGTCTGAGGCATCAATGGGCCAACATTACCATCCAATCTATGAATATATGAACCATCAGTAAAAAAGAGAGAGAGAGAGAGAGGGAGGGGGGTTGAGAGCAGTGGTAGTTCATGATGCAAAGTGCACCTAGACAAATTATAGAACTAAACAGGCCTTTTTTGCCATGCAGGTTCTAACTTATGAAAAACTGAATGCATTATGTCTAAATACAATGTAAGAATAAAGTTAATCCTCATAAAAAAGTTAATGAACAAGACATGAAGAGATGTGAAACTGAAACGAGAGCTCTCAAAAGCATCCATGAACCTCAAACAAAAATAAACAATTATGTGGGTTTGATGACATAGCAGCACTACTAGCTATAATCAGGTTACACATAACAAACTCTCATTTTAACTTTTGCTCTTTTATAAGGGAAAGAAGAACAGATAATGTGAAATTAACAAGTGTATTAATTATAAAAACAAACTTTTGAAGGAAACACAGTATAAACATTGATATTTGCAGTTCCCATTTCTTAAAATGTATGCATTTCCCTTCTCCTCAGAACTAGGAAACCTGAATACATTTCCTAAAAGCTTTACCTGAGAATACAGCATCTCCCCGGATAGTTCCTTTCTCAAGATTTTCCCAAGAACCTCCATCTGTAGTATATCTGAAACTTACTAAAATCAGTCAAGGGAAGGATTGATAATCAAATAAAGAAAAAATGATGTGCTGAAAGCTATGAAATCAAAGTACGAGCATGGTGTTGAACACAAAAGTTGTTACAAAATGATATCTTCCCCGAGGTGTGCTCTGGCCAATCTCACAAGGTGGTGAAGATAGGCTTTATCATCTCCATATGAACCAAATTCATTTTCAATCTGTGAAAATAATAAGAATTAACATTAATAACTGAAAGTAGAGAATTTGATGTTCAACTTTAATGTTAACAAGAGTGGATATTCAAGTACGTTAATCAGATTCTCATTGTGATCATATCATTTTCCACACTATTATCTATTAGAAATGAATTGGCAGGATAACTAGGCAATAATAAGCTATATACCCATGTACCTGAACCATTACAATAGGACCTCCATTTTCATAGAGAAGAGGAACTATCTTTGGTAGTAGAATTCCCCACCACTTTTCAACCTACAATTAACCGTATAGCATGTTAAGCTAATATTAAATCCAAGAACAGCACGTAAACAAACAATAAAAACTCTTGTTGGAGGAAACATTTACATGATAAAGATTATTATTGATCAATTGTAAGATCCAGAAGAGGATTGACTATGTTTGCTTACGAAACTCAAAAAAGATTAAACCTAATTAATTGCATCTAGTTGCAGCCTTTTTAAAGACATTTTTAAATCAATATTACTGACTCAGCATGCACGTTAACGTCATACTAATTAACAAGAAAAGGTGAATATACCAATTGAAGAAAAGCAGGATCTGATGACCTTAGTTTGGGAGCAGGTTTTAGGGCTAGTAACCAAGCTGGGAAACCCCCCAGGTCCCACTCTGAAGTAAAGTATATTTTCAAATCATCAATCCAATGGTAATAACAAGAACACACTAATTATCACAAGAAGAAAGGGACATCAGTATATATTTATTCCACATACTTCTACAAGTGAGAAAGAACTACCAAGTACCAACGAATATTTGCATAAATACCTTCTTTATTTCAACGAAGAATTGATTTTAATACAGTGAAAAATAAACAAGGAAAAAGGATCAAGATTGGTGGACAAAATTTCGAACTTACGCAAAAAAAATAAGTTTCCTACCATCATACTTATAAAACGAATTGAAAGCATTGTGCTGGCAGAATGACAGTGGGGTCACCAGAGATGCAAATCTACCGTGTCAGTGGTGCAAGAAGAATCTAGCTGCTAAGACTGACCTGCACATATATATGGCCCAGCTCGAAGCATGACAAGAAAGTCCAGCTTCTGACAAAGTTCAATAAACGATACTAAATCCGCAATACCCTCAAAAACCAGCTTGCCAGGTTTCGGCTCATGCAAATTCCAAGGAACATATGTTTGAATGGTATTCAACCCCAAGGTCTTTGCTCTCAAAAGCCTATCCTCCCAATACTGCATTAACAAAACACACACCCCACATGCACAGATCACCAAAAAAAGAACCTTAAAACAAAAAAACTACAAAAGCCACCATTACATTCACTAACACACTCTACAAGATCAAATCCGAATTTTACATTTATCTCTTTGCAAGCCTTATACTTGCACCATATGATGAACTAACAAAATACCAACCTCGAATCATACACAAATAAAAGGGAAGATAGAGATATAAATATACATATACCTCGGGAAGAACTCGAAAGTAATGAAAGTCCCCACCAATAATCTGAAATGGTTGACCATCTTTCCAAAACATGTCATCATCAATCTCAAAATTTGGAACATTGGCCTAACAATTCATTCAAACCAAATCCGCTCACATTAACAGCTAAAAATTCCCATCAAAGAAAACATTTTAATGAATTCAAATACAATAATTCCACTCACATTCCATCAAAATTCAATCTTTTTAACTCTCTCACCACTCCAACAAACAAACAAACACACCAAACACCATATCAGCACATAAACATGCACATATAACACACCCACATGAGAAAAACATACAAGCATCAACATTTCAACACATATTTGAATGAAAATGTTAGAGAGGAGAGAGAGAGAGAGAGAGGGACTGACTTTCTTGTGATGAAGGTCATGTTCATGAGGAAGAGGAGCAAAGACAGGGAGCAGGCCACAGATGGTCATGAGAAGGATCAGAACAGTAAAGAAGATAGTCATTTTTGTGCTCCTCTTCCTCATTCTCGCCGGGAATTTGGGTTGCGCTGCCGTTGACTCCGCCGTAGAAGAATCAGAGTGACCGTGACAGTGACTACTAAGAGTCGTATTATTGGTTTCCTTTATACAGTGTCGGAAAACAACAGCAATCTCATTTCGAACTGTCTGAAAAACGTTTCATGGATTTTCACAAAACACGTTTTTTGATTATTAAAAAAAACGTTTAATGATATATATATAGTAACGCTACCGTCAAAATTCATTCATTGTATTAAAATACTAATGGTAAAATCAATATATATAAAGTAATTCTACTATTAAATGCTTTTTAACTTTAAAATATTAAAATGAATCAATCAAATTCATTTATTGTATTTTTTCTCCTAAAACAAATTATCTCTCATATTTAATTTAAATGCAATTGATGAATTTGATTGGTTCGACATAACTTTTTAAAATTATAAATTATTGATAGTAAAATCACTCTTTCTCTATATACATAGTGATTTCATTATCAGTATCTTCTAATTAGGATGAACTAATTAAATTTATTAATTGCATTCTCTCTTTTAAAATAAATTAATTGTAAAGTGTGAAGAATAATTTAAAATATTCTCAAAAAATTATTTGTAAAATGATAAGTTTTAACTTAATTATTACTAGATGAAAATCATAATCTATTTTTTTTTTTTTGTTGGAAAAAAAATCTCAAAATTTAATAAAATTGATTCATAACAAAATAAGTATTGTGGGCTATAGTTATAAAAATATAGTACAAAAATAATAAAAGAAGAGTGATCTTAGTATTAATTGGAGTTCATTTATAAATTAGTGCCTTTCACAATTTTGGTGAGTTGTGCTCCGGGAGGGGTGTACACACAAATTACGAGGAGTGAAAACACCGTCACCGCATGAAATAATATTTAAGGTGGGCCATTAATGGGCCTTTGTGGGCTTTTCCATAGAGTGTACAGTATCGTCTGCAGTTCCAAAAACATTATATAATTAGAAACAATCAACATTCACATCCCTTTTAAAAAAAATTAAATTAAATTAATAGACAATTTAACTCGAATATGAGTGGAATTTAATTTAAAAACCTTATATACACCCATAAGAAATATCTAACAGACTAAATTTACTGGTTTATGGAAAAATGAACATTAATAATGTGTATCACACTTTAAATCTTGTACATGTATCAAAATTTTTGGATATTGAGATCTTATCATGAAAATTATATATGACACACAGCATAGGTTATTTAGCTCATTATATATGCACTTGAAAACAAAATGAATATGAATTAGAGATTGAAAATCAGAAAAATTTAAAAGCACAAAACGTTAAAAAATAAATAAATAAAAGACAGGACTGTAACCCTATAGAGCCCACAGGAGGGTGGAATAAATTAGATATTACAAGAATAAGGTAACAAGCAATATACTTTGTGTCTGTTCTGTTTCCAGTTTCCAATTAATAAAAAGTACTACTGAAATCAGTAGATTTTGTGGTCCATGTTATTATTCTCTCTAATAATCTTGAATTTATTTGCAAAAAACAAAATAAAATTTAAAAAACAAAACTTCATTGAGTTTGTTATTATGCAACAATTTTGGCAAAGTTTTTACTGCTTACTTTAAAAATTCATTGAAACTTCTTAGTGATTTTTTTTTTTTTTTTGAGAAAGAAATTTATTTTTTAAAAGAATGAAGGATCTTACTGAAATTTGATATTTAATTGATGGAATATCTTTGATAGAAGTTGTCGATTATCTTTTATAAAAAATGGTTTTGATAAATTATTAAACCATATCAATCTAGTAATTAAATAACAACTCATTTTATATAAGAAGTCATATTAATTTGATTTTTGATTTCATGTTTTGAGATTATAATGCATGGAAACAATTATTTTTGCTTTCAATTTTCCGCTTTACATAAGTCTCATATTTTATTACATTTTTAAAAACTCAATAATAATAATACATGGATGTTTTTTCTTTTTAATTATTGTTATCTGGGTCAGGACTCAAACTACTATTAAAACCAACTAGATGAAACTCTAAAGGAGGGTTCAGATCTTTACTCTCAAAAGTCGGGAGAGGTCTACCCATACAAATGATGGGAAGTAAGAGTTAAACCAACCACTTAAGGTGAGGCAAGCAGAAGATGACGTACCTACATGCCACTCCACTTTTCTCCATAACACATGAAAGGTTTAACTAGATTATAAATATCAAAGACCATAGAATTACACTCAATCATATAAATAGGATCCAATGACTCTAACACTAACATTTTTCGAGACAGTACCATACCAATAGCTAAATTATGAACTAGCTAAACCCTCCTTGGTATATATAAATAAAAGCGAACAAAATTTTTCCTAGTAACTAGAGAAAACATAATGATATCATCTACCCTCGTGACATTGATCTAAAAAGTGTGTGCGAGGGGGGAGAGAGAGAGAGAGAGAGTAAAAATGAAAATGCAAGTCAAAGAAAAAGGTACTGTTGAGGTAATAATAATAACACAAAGGCAAAGGGGAACAATCGACAATCGATGGATATGTGGAGCATCTTTATAATTAAAACAATGACAAGTCAACTTGTTTTTGGCCATGCCTTTGCTCACCATGAAAATACGTAAACACACAAACACAATCACAAAACATAACAAAACAAACACCAACCAACAAACTTCTCTCTCTCTCTATTTCTTACACACAACTCACAGACACGCACACACGCACAAGCTAAGCTAAGCAAGGGCAAAAGCAGCCTTGATGGTTGGACCAGCTTTTGGAGATACCACCACCCACACTACACACAATATATATATTTATATATTGGTTTTTTTTTTTTTTTTTTGAATATTATATATGTATGTAGAAAAAGAAACCCACCAGACAAAAAGGACCCCAACAAAAAAGCATAAAAAAAAGTCAGAATTCAGAAGGAAAACTTCATGCAGCAGTGGTGTATTTGGGGGATTGTGCATGCTCTTTTGTCTTTGCATCTTTAATTATATATAGCACATCAAAAACATAGTTTTATGTACATTCACATGTATTTTTGTGTATCTCATTATATTACTTGGGATGTTGTGTTGTATATATTAATGTGTTTAAAGAGTGGTGCTTTGATTTTGGAGCATTAAACTAGATGCTCTTTTTCCTTTTGTTTTTGTTTTTTTTTTAATTTTTTTGGTTAACTTTCTTTTTGGTGTTCTTATTGATAAATCTTTTAACTTCTTTGCTTTGAAGTAGATGTAGTGACGCACTCTCTCTAATTTTCATTTATCAAAAGTAGAGAGTTGGATTCGAGCACTTCTATCCACAAAAATAGATCAATTCCAAATAATTCATAGGTATGAACAATCTACTTAAATTTTTCACTAATTTATGGATAATTTTTCTATTATATATGGATAGCTCTTTTCCACTTATTAGAGAATAGTAATCTGAATCGTATTCAATAGATTTATATCATGAGGTCGCAATAGTTATAATATATACTTATAATAAAACCCAAAAAAGAGAAACAAAACAAAAAAAAAATCCTTTAACTTCTTTAATATATTAATAAAATATTTTGTAGTGGTTTATTTGATAAAAGACATGCTATATTCTCTTATATTATATATGATGGGAAATAAAACATATTCAAAAGCATGATTTAAATAAATAAACAAACTTTCTAAAAACTCAAAATGTATGTGTTATATATACATAAAAGTAGGAAACTTGAGAAAATGGTCCAAGAAGGTGATTATAAAATTAAACATAGTTTTTGTGTCATATCCCGAGAACATGCATGCATATACCTTACAGGCAGGCCATTCTGTCTGTCTGTGTGTTTGTGAGAGATACACATCAAATGAAAGTGGGATTTCAGAGGAATCTCCTTTTTGGTTCCTCATTTTTTTTTTTCACTGATCTTTTGGAAAACCAATGAAAGGACAGGTGCCAGCACCACTTTCAAAGTTTTAGTCCAAACATCTATTTAAATGGACCTAACAGACAAGTGTACATAGATATATAGGCTTATAGCACCAATAAAATAAAACAAATAATTATAATAATTATATTAGTAATAATAGGGATAAGCATCTTTCTCATGCACTCATGTATATGATTCTGGATTTATAAAGTTTTCACGGAAAAAAACTACCTTTTCGTATCATAACCTAATCATACCTTCCTTATAATAACATTCCTATTTCATTACTCAAACATGCCTTTCTCTCTCCTTATATATATAATTCTCTCTCTAAAATTAGATTTTCAATGAAATTTAACAAAAACTATGAAGGAAGTATGTCAATTCTTGACACACACGACTCTTTGGATACATATTAATTAAGAACAAGAATTTAATTAATTTTAAAAAAGTAATGTAGTTATGAGAATATTAAGTATGAATATGATTAAATTTGACATCATCAATATTTATTCAATAGTTCTATATGTACGCATCCTTTGGACAGACATTAACACTAGTAAGTTCATCAGTTGCTAATTATATATTTATTCCCTTAATCAACTTGTTTAGAAGAAGAGTAAAAATGTCACTAGCTAGTTCGAATAAAAACAAAAGTTGCATACATCATATACAATTGCAATCAGTAAAAAAAATAATAATTTTTATATATTCAAACTATTAATGTTGGTAGTTGCTCATATTATTCAATTTAAAACCACTTACTGAGATAATTATTTATATTCTTAATAAGCAAAGCAGGTAACTTCAAGTTGTATATATAGTTAATGTTCATTTTAACATCTACCTTGATTATTTTACTTCAAAATTCATCATTCATACATACACATATACATACATATATATCACCATTCTTTTAATCTTCTAAAAAACCTATCAAATCATAATTGAAAAATAAGGCAAAACCAAGCCAACAAATCACATCAATGAATTCCTCAGTTTGTATGTTTCCTTTATGAAGAAAATGGTTTTTGTTTATAATTTTATGTTATATCTATAAAGTTTAAGGTTAAATTGATAATATTAATCAATAAAAGATATATAAAATTTTAATATATGAATTTTATCTACCCCTGAGCTATACACTGACACGTGACTACTACACTGATTTAAGTTATATATAAAATGTGTACTATCTGGTTTGTGAAACACGAGAAGAATAAACTTATTTTCAGTCACGGGACCATAACAAACCCATTCGAAATAACTTTTGAAAACCTGCATATCGACAGCTTCTCCAGCTTGTAAGACACTAACATGACCCCATTATATACAAAGAAATAAATATATATTAGAAAAACTATTTTTTGATTTGAAAATTCCAAAAACAAGAAAAAGAAATCCAATAGAGATTCAATGCTCTCTCGGGATTGAATCCCCACTTGTGTTGTGCGCACAGTAGGTGTTAAAAACAATCTATTTTTGTTGTTTTATGAATATATATATATATATATATGACCAGGCTACAGCTAACTTGGACAACTCTATATGCACACACATACACATATATATATATGCATATATATATATATATATATATTACTAATTTTTCCTAATTGAATCCAATGCTTAAAAATTTACAACGTGTGTTACACATATTTAATTACATATCCATTTTTTTTCTCTACAAAGTGATCGAATATATATATATATATATATACACATTCGAAATGATAATCCAGTGTTTTTAAAGTGAATTTGGAATTAGCTGTAAATTGAGACGTTCTAATGAACTAATATATATAATTTACTATCAATAAATATTTATAACATTAAATTGATGATCAGTTTTTTATTTTCTTTAATTAATTACATGAAAGATACATGATCACATTTTTGTCACCAAGCTGGATCATAAATTGATAACAAAGGTATTCGAAACGTTTATTTTTGTGATTTTTTTTTCGAACAACCATAAAATGGACCCTCATGAACGATATGGGTTAGTGGGAGCATCATGAGTTTACCAATTATAGAAACTTGCTGTCTGTACATAATAAGAGGGTTGAAAAACTTGTCTTCTTGAATTTTAGAAAAAAGCCAAACGAATTATTAGAGAAATCAGAGTCACATGAATTATTTACATATCCCCAGCTGGCCAATCATGTATACAGTCAATTCATTCTAACTTTGCAATAGATTCCTGACAATTTTGACATTGCTGTTATTACATGATTAATTAAATTCAAATTTACGGGGATTCAACTTTTATACAGTATTTACACGGATTGCAAACCACAAGGCTCTAAGTTTGAAAAGTGCATGCAGCAAATTTTTCATTTTCAAACTTTTGTTTTTTCTTTTTTTCATATCTTTTTAGATCATTTAAAGATATCTTTATGAATCTTTATGTAGTAGTAATTTGAAAAAAAAAAAGAAAAGAAAAGAAAAGAAAGGATCCATCCAATCAATATTAATTTACTTAATAAGATTATAGGGTTTAAATATGTTAAACTGCATCAGTTATCACAAACTAAATAAATAACACACCACTAAGAAATTAAGAGACTTATAGGGTTTCTCTTCCATATATATATAGAGAGAGAGAGAGAGAGAGAGAGAGAGAGAGAGAGAGAGAGAGAGAGAGAGAGAGAGAGAGAGAGAGAGATAGAAAGAGAAATTTATAATTCCTTCCATTTGGAAGTTTAATATAAAATTATAAACAAAGTTATGATAACAACAAAAAAGAAAAAAGAGAGAGATTGAGAATTAAAACTATAAGCAAAAAAACATTAAAAAAAAAAAAAAAACCCTAATATGATATTAATGAGCTAACCTTGCCATGGTTTTTGATGACTTTGTTGGTCATGAGAAGTACCAGTAGTAGTAGTAGTAGTGTTCATGCAATTACCAAAACCAGCAATGCTCATGATATCACTATGTGACAATGCTCTTAGCCCCAAGAAATCTCTTGTCAACTCTTCTCCTCGGCCACCACCTCCGCCACCACGGCCGCTGCCGCTACCATTATTTTCATCATTCCTTGTTTTTGAGAGTGATAATGTCTCGCTAAGGAAATTATTATTGTTACTAGTCCCATCTAGCTTCTTTGAAGAACTAGTAGTGTTACTAGTACTCATTAAAGTGGTACCATATGTGTCATCAAATAGTGAAGAAGGATTCATCATCATTTCGTGAAGAAGAGCACCTGATGAGGAGCCAAAACCACCACCACCACCACCAACAATAGTATTGCTACTACTAGGGCGTGTCAGCACTTCACGTGAAGACAAATTTAGACCAAACCCTGTTGTTGTTCTTGTTGCTGTTGGTGTTGATGTTGACGAAGATGTTGTAAGGTTATGAGCAGAAGAATCAGCAGCAGAAGACACGTGAGCTTGTTGTTGTTGGTGGGGTCTGGTCATGGTCAGAGCAGCAGCAGCAGTAGGGTTGTGATCAGGTGCATTGTTGCTCATGGTTGCACCCATCTGAGCAGCTTTTTGCAGCAATGCAGTAGCTGACATGTGTGGTGATGATGATGATGCTGCTGGTGGTGGTGAGAGTGAGACCGTTTGATGGTAGGATGGAGGAAGAAATGTGGGGCCAAGACTAGAGTTAGGGTTTGACATTGTTGAATGGTGGTGGTGTTGGTGGTGGAGGGTTGAATCTTGGTTGACTTGTTGAGTGAGGAACTGATCTTGGTGAGGATGATGATCCAATCTTGTGTTGAAGATGGATGCTGGTGATGATGACGACGAGAGACTAATATGATGATGATGATCAAGAGGCTGTGATGGTGGGCCAGGTCCAGGACCAACCCCACCTAGCAATGGTGGGCTAGTAGCAGCAAGCCATGGTGGTAGACTAAAATTTTGATGATGCTCTTTTTTGAGTGAAAATCCATGGAGATCTTGATGATGATGATGATGTGCACTGAATTGTGGAACTTGTAAGTTCATATTATGTGCACTAGAAGGACCAGCAGCTGGTTGATTTTGGTGATGGTAAGAAGAAGAAACAATATTTGGGTTTGTGCCTGTGATGGCTCTTGCACTCTCTTCAGCCAATGCATCACAAAAAGCTCTATGAGTGATAAAACTATCCCTCCTGAAAGTGATAAGATAAAAATAAAATAAAATCAAAATTATGAAACACACACCCCACAAAAGAAAACACACTTCACAACACAAGAAAACAAAAGCTAGCAAAACCGCCATAAAGTGCTTATGACAATGCCAGAAATATTTTGACTTTCTCTCTGTCTTTCTGTATCTAAATTTCTTTTCACTGTGGAAGCAAAGGACAGATTGTCCACTTAGTAATGTTCAATTAAATTTATCCATACTTGGAATCTCTCTCTGGCCTCTCAAAATAGCTACCTCTGGTACTCTCTTTCTCTAATAATCTAGATGTATTTTAACTAATTTATCCATCCATATATATTCATGTATTTATTAAACCTAAACAATAATGTACACAATCAAATCAAGGAGTGATTGAAATGAATTGAGATTTTAAAATTTTAGGATGTTGTGTGTCAAAAAGTGGGTTGATTTAAATTTTGATAATGTAATTAAAACTTGATAGGAATGGCATTTATTGTAAACATTAAATTTTCTACAATGATGATATTCGGAGAATATATGATTAGTAGTAGTTATTAATTAGTTATTAGGTGATTATGATATATATATATATACCTTGAGAAAAGGGTACCACAGTCACATCTGTACTCTCTAGTGCCGCAAGTTTTGGAGTGTGCTTTCCAATCCGATTGAACCGCATACCTCTTGGAGCACTTGTCACATTTCCACTTCTTCTCACCGTGCTTCCTGCAGAAGTGCTTTTTGATTCCTGTCAAGTCTCCTAGAGCTCTAGATGGGTCATGGTGGACACAGCTTGCTTCCGGGCACACGTACACCTTCTTCTTGATCACATCTTTGTTTGTTCTTTGCTTCAACTTCCATGGCAGATTGTGGCCTCTTCTGTGGAGTTGAAGATTCTGGTCTCTTTGAAACCCTTTGTTGCAGATCTCACACATGAATCTGTTTGTGGCCATCAGTGCTTTTGGTGATAAAGCTATCACTTCTGCATCTGGGTCTGATTCAAACCACCGCACAAAAACAAAATAAATAAATTTAAGAAAAAAAATTGAAATTTGTATGCAGCTATGCATGGGTAATTAAGTTTTCCTTTCATATTTTTTCTTTTATTTTTATAAATTTTCTCGTTCTATCGAGATTTGCTTAAACGAAAAGAAATGAAAATTAGAGTGAAAAAAAAATAATACGAATTATGAAAAATTATAATAAAATTCAAAACATGATTAGTGGCTTTAGAATCTACCATCCAGGAATATGCAGAATCAACCATCGAATATATTTGCATCACTAGATATTATATATAATTAATTACCTGGATTGCCTGGTAGGTTTCTTTTTTTTTTAGCAGGAGGAGCTTGAGCTTGAGCTTGATGTGAATTATAAGAAGCACTTGCTTCACCAGAAGCAGAAGTCAAATTAGACATGTTTTCTTCCAAAACTAGTTGCTGTTGTTGGTGTTGTTGTTGCTGCTGCTGCTGTAGCTGTTGTTGTTGATGAAACATCAAATCTTTCATCATATCTTCTACTGGAAAAAGCACTTCCAGAAAAGACTTCTGAAAAACTTACAAGAATATGATAATATAGCTGGATGTTTGCATCATGGACTATAGATCTTAGAACAAAGAGTGAATTTGATTGAAGAGATTTAAAGACAAAACAAATTAAACCACAGAAAGAGGAAGAATCCAAGTGAAGAAAACAGAAGCTGAAGCTGAAGCTGATTTCTGGCTTGATATATGGTTTGTTTTCTTTCTTGGCTTCAACCCAAGAGACAATATTTGTTTTTTGTTTCTGAAAACACTAAAACAAAGTAAACCGAAAATAAATAAAACACCCCAGATCTTGTAACCACTTTTTTTTAAAAAAAAAAAAAAATTCTACGCTTCATATGGCATAAGAAAATATAATATAAGCTAGCTTGCCATTTATTTGCTTTTCTAATAAGCAAGAAAATCCAAGAACAACCACCACACAAATATGAACAAAGAAGCTAGAGAGAGAGAGAGAGAGAGAGAGATGTGGATGAGAAGGGACATATGTGTTTGATTATGTGTGTTATACAAAATAATCAAGGAGAGATAGAGAGCACAAAAACCACAAAACCCTAAAGTTGGCTTTAACTTCATATGACGTTGAACTTTCTTGTCTTTTCTTTTGTTTTTTTTTCCCTTCTCAAACGCACACACACCATCCCAGATATAAATGAAAATAAAAATAAAAATAAAAAGCTCTCTCTCTTTTTTATTTTTCTCTCAGCTAGCTACACTTGCTTTTTCAACAAAGTTTTTGCTAATTTTCTGCTAAAAGAATGGAAAATAAAAAGAAGCTTTTGTTTGTTTAATCTCCTTCATATAAAGCAAGGAGAGCTACAAAGCCAAAAAGAATATAAAGCTATAGCTAGCTACCATGTAAAAAGATAACATGATATTGTATATCAACTTAGAGAGAGAGATATATATATATTTTTGTGCATATATATATTTTTACAGGATGGGGTATGTTATGTGTGTGTAGACCCAATTCACAGATTCCTAAAATTTTTACAGTGACATGATTGATTCATTGATTAAATGGTGTTAAGAGGTATGGCTAAAAGTGCTTTCATGCGTCTTTTTAATTATTTTATTAATTAATTAGTTTTCTTTTTGTTTTTCTTTTTGTTTTATTTTTTACCATTTTTGCTGCCTTACGTTTCATTTCATTATCAGTGAACAATTGTTTTTGGAGTGAGAGCTGAAATTTCTGACAATTTTGCATGTTGGATCTAATAAAAAAATGAAATGAAAACCCTCCTTCCCTTTTTTTAGATCCTATGCATGAGAGAGGTGATTAATAATATTCTACTACTTCTAGGCTGCCTAACTTGACCAGCTTCTTGATCCAACGCTTCTCATTTTCTTCATGATTATTGATTTTATCATGTATTAATTAACCTTAAACTAACCTTATCATTGTTAAGACTGTTATTTCGATTCCATAGAATTATTTTATTTTTCTAATGCTTTTTTTTATAGAAAAATCAAATATTTCGTGAGGAGACATTTGATAATTTAAAACCTCATCACGATATGTTCATATTGGCATTTTATTTTTGACCCATTAAGTTTATTTTCTCTACTACTTCCAACGATTAAGAATGTACTTTTTTGTTAGTGGTTATTGTACTTGAAGAATTGAACAAGCTATGGTAGATAAAGATACACTATGGTTGACTTATCTATGTCATCAAAGTAAGGAAGAAGGTTGGGTGTACTTTAGCTGAATTTGACTGCTGCTTAATTTATAGTCATCACTTCTAACTATATAGTGGAGTTAAGTCTTCTTGACTTAGTACTATAATTAATCTTAGTTTAGTCATGTTGTTGATTGACTCTGCCAAATGTAAATGATGACTATTTGTGGGTATTAATATTTAGTTTAATTGTTAAGATCTCTTCTGAGTTAGTAGGAGCTATTGAATTAAAACGTTTGCTCTTAAATATTATGGTGGGCACTTTGAGTTTGGTGGGACTTGATTAATTTTGTTAATGATATTGTATTAAGGTGATAAAAGAAATGAATTTGCAAAAAAAATAAAAAATAGAGACAGAACGGTAGATGTAATAAAATGAAAGGTTGTTGGAACTGTTTAGTAGAAAATTCGATGTAACTTCATGATGATGATGACAATATGAATCCGTGATTAAAATATCAAAATTGACCTAAAAATAGAGTATTAATTTTTAGATTAGTACAAGTTAAAATAATGAAAAATTCATCATCTCATATAACACTCTCTTCTTCTTCTTCTTCTTCTTCTCTTTCGGAACTCATATAACACTCTCTTCTGTGTTTTTTAACATAAACTATACATGGAGCTACATATTTTCTTTCTGTTTGTTTATGGTTTTCGATGAGTTGCAGTTTTCTATTTAAAAAACTAAAAGAAGAAATAAAAAATGGGGCAATAAATAAATAAACATTTTGTTTTTGTCATTTTCTTGTTTTATTCTTCAATGATTTGGATTTTGAAAATGGGATCTTGCTCGGCCCAAGTCTCAATATGCTCTCCCAGCTCATCCATGACATTATAATAATAAATCGAGATGGTTACAAAAATAATTATTAATTAAAAAACTTTAAGATAAGAAAATAATAATTAAAATTAAAAGATTAAAAAAAAGATAGAGCATGCATGAGAGAATTAGTCATGTTTTGTTATGTATGCTAGTGAAATTCATGGATATTCATTTGGTGCCATTTGTCATCCTCCAAGCCATTGATTTGTCTGAACAATTTAATTTATAGAGGAACATCAATTCCAAATCTATAGATTTTTGTCAAAACTTCAATTTATCACTAATATACTTCTGGTTATGGAATTTTCAATTTAATGCACTCACTGTTGCAATAAGAATATAATCATTATCAACTTGATTCTATATATTTTCAAATGAAATGAGTGTTTATCATATTATTAAGGAAAAATAACGAATTTTCCATCTCATCGGCTATCTTTAATATATGAATACAATTTAACACATCAAAATCATAAAAAATTTGGCATAAAAATGACCAATTTAGATCCAATACAATGATCATAAAAACAATTTTTTTCTTTGGTTAATAAATGTAATGTAATTCACAAGTGATATTTGTTCTTTCTCTTTTTAATTTGATTTTCAAGTGTGTGTGTATATATATGTATATACATATGCATATGAATTCTCAAGTGTATACTAATATAAAATTTTGTCCATACATATATTTCATGTTTGCTAATATTTCTATAAAAAAATCTAGTAAACATACATAAGATTTCATAGAAAAAATGGAGGGTTTGGATATAACTTTTATACAGGGGGTGTATATATATATATAATCCCACAGAAATAACTTGAAGATTGTATTAATTACAAAGATTAAAAAATAATAGTAGGCACTATACTGCAACTATATTATAATTGTAATTGAATATTTTAATAGCAAGTGATGATACAATGTATATATATTCTATGAGTCAGCTTTCAATTACATTAATTTGATAAATAATTTCTCTCTAGAATAATATCAACTGGCTAGGGCGGCTAATGGAGAATTGTAAGTTTACTTAATGGTAGGTAGAATTAAGATGCCTTAAAGCAACATTAGTTCTTATATTAACTTGAATTAACTATGTGTTTAATGGTAGTTAGATAAATAGTATTGCAATTAGAAGTACTTGCACACATCAAGTGCAAGTGCTTTTGCTTTTGTCTTCTTCTTCTCTTCATTTCATTTTCCACCATTTTTATTTTTTGGTTGTCATTTTTTGTTTTTCTTATGCAATTTCCTTTTCTCCAAAGTCATTAGGAAATTTTTGGTGTATATATATATTCTACTATAACGACAAACTGATTTAAATTAATAATATCAGTTCAAACATTATATTTGTGATGCATTGATTATATACAAATATATAATTAGTATCGAGTATTAATTATGAAAAAATTCAATACATCTAATGGCTTATGTTTTCTACTAGAAAGACAAACTGATCTAATGATATCAATTTGAACATTAAGATACACTAATTATATACAAATAATTAGTATCAAGTATTAATTATGAAAAAATTCAATACCTCGAATGACTCATAATGTTGAAACTAATTGATATATATATATATAGTCTTTCTACCATAAATATGAATTTACTTTAATAATATTAGTAAAAAGATTCTAAAATTTTTATGTTAAGATCATTAATTAAAATTATATATTTTCATTGAGTCCTATTATTATGGTGAGGTCCACTGAAAATTAGTTATTATAATTTATGGTTTTGAAATTAGAAATTCTCTAATATTTCATAAATTTGTTGTCCCCCTCAAACATAACTATTTGCATGATCCACATACCGCTTTTTAGTAGAAGTAGTTGAGTATTTTCGGTGACCCTAAGAGGTGAATGATTCAAGTCATACCATTGTTTATTAAAATATAAAATGTGAGTATGAGTCTCTTTTCTTGATAGAAGTTATCATCTTCCGGTTGTAAGAATAGTCATTCAGACCTATGTTATTAGTTATTGATTTCGATAAGTTCTGATTGTTATTTGATTTGTAAGGTATCAATTTTTTTTTTTTTTTTTTTTTTAAAGGAAAACACTATGTACGAGATCCTAAACTTGAGAAAAGTTATTTGATTATGCACTATATAATCATAGATCACATTTATGTCAATGAAAAACGTGCATTGCTTTTCCTTGATAATTAGATCCACTATTTAATTTCAATCCATAGCAAAAGGATATGTAATTTAAATGAAATTTATAGGTAATCTACTATCTAGATCCAAAAATTTAAATTTAATTTATACGCATCTTTTTCTTCGATGGGTAGGTTCAACTAATATGTTGGTCAAATGAGCCAAACTTGAACACAAAAAAATTTAAATAACACATAACAAATGCAAATAAAATTACTAAATAAACGTACAAAGTACTGAATTCAAGTAGTTGGTTGTTGGTTTTGTTGGTATCAACAACACAACCTCATACCATGAGAGACATAGTTTTTTACCTGATAATGATTTTTTTTCCCATCAATTTGTGTGGGCATGGCCCCACCTCATGTGGACTAATCCCTCTCGTATAAGAGTAACTTCTTGGATTGTGTTATAATCGTTTCATTTTAATAGGTTTTGATTGTATCTTGGATCAGTTCTAATAATTTTTTTTTTTTAAAGCACTGAATTCAAGTCCAACATTTCCCAATAAAATTACTAAATAAACGTACAAAGGTCTGAATTCAAGTAGTTGGTTGTTGGTTTTGTTGGTATCAACAACACAACCTCATGCCATGAGAGACATAATTTTATACCCGATGATGACTCTTTTTCCCACCAATTTGTGTGGGCAAGGCCCCACCTCATGTGGGCTAATCCCTCCCGTATAAAAATAACTCCCTAGATTGTGTTATCAGCATTTCATTTTAGTAGGTTTTGATTGTATCGTGGATCAGTTTCAGTAATTTTTTTTTTTAAAAAAAAAGCACTGAATTCAAGTCCAACATTTCCCAATAAAACTGATTTTCGTAAATATTAAGTAATTGTATCCCCAACATTTATCGTTTAATGTACGAACCACTTCGTATCATTTGATTGCAAACTTTAATAATTGAGGAAGGTACACACTGAACTCCATGATTGCTGGGCTCTTATATCAATCGAATTAGGCCACGCTTTTATATATGAGCATATCTCAATAGATATACCTTCATTGAAGAGACAAAACTTACATGCAATGTGGTTGCCATTTACCTTTCTGTTTTTTTTTTTTTTTTTGATTTGATTTCGCAACCACCAGTGCACGGATCTGTCTAAACAGTCAGCAAATTAATAATCCTTATATGTAGCACTTATATTAATTATATATATCCAGTACTTAGATTTTTTTTTTTTTTAAATCTTGGATCTTCTAACATTATATTAGATAACTACCGGGACTTATCTAGTAAAAGACTCTAGCATACAGTCTGAGTTGCTACTCCCAAAACAAAAGATGTTGACCCACATGATAAGTGAGAAAATTATCTCACAAGTTTGACGCCTTTAGAACTTGAACCTCTCACACATTTTCCAGAAGTGGGCAAGGGAGTTAGTACTTAGATTTTTTGGTTGTTGGAGAAAGGGAGAATTTTGGTGGTTGGAGAAAAAATGATTACAAACTGAGTAAAAACGCTCCAATGCATGAAAAGTCCTAAAAGCAATTGTTTTTGTTCATTCTACAAAAGTTAATTAAGCAATATTTAAAATCTAATACTCAAAAATAAGGAAAAAATAATTTAAATTTTGTACATTAAAAATATATTCAAGGGCATATTTATTTTTAGTATCTAAAATGACTTATTGTAGGTGTTGCTCTCAAAATAATATTGAAACACGTTGATGTATTTACTTCATCTTAAAAATTAATATATGTATACAAATGAACAAGTGTTCTTCATTATCTAAATATATGATGAAAATTGGGGTGCTCCAATGATAGTCCTTCACATCCATATAAATAAAAATTATATGGATTCAAAACATCCATTTGCATTAAAAGGAATGCACCAAAAATGATGTTATTAATCACTTAATTTACGATGTTTACATTAAAGCGTAAAGCGTACGAAATTTTATTATTAGTATTATAGATATAATATTTAAATTTATAAAATTTAGTATAACTCTACATGCACAAAATATGCATAGTGTTCTCATTTTATGGATGAATATCATAAATTTAGCATTGATTTTCACAAATTTAACAAAGATGCCTTGGGATATAAATAGGATCTTTTTTTCTTAATAACTATAAAGAGGGGTTTAAACTTTAATTAATAGGTAATTAAACTTTTTCATATACTTTCCAAATATCATTATTGGCAAATTGAAGTTGATGATGAGACAAATGATTTGAAAAGACCACGCCTTTACGAAGAAATGTCTTGCTTAGCAACTACCTTTGCGGATTTATATTATTACCAAAGGATTTTTACAATTCAGAAGGTGTTTTTGTATTTCCGACATCCTTTCATCGGTTTACATTGAACATAACATACATGTAACTGTATAAAAGTAACTATCAAGAACTTCAAATATTTGATTTAACAGTTAAATGTACGATGAACATTATAAGTTTTAACACAAATAAATTAAATATTATATTAGTATATGCAACAAGAGCATATGATAAGATGATATATCTAACACTTAAGATCAAACAGAAGTAAATTTATAAACTCTTAATAACTCAGTGATACCTAATCATAAATGCATTCAGAATTATTTTAGAAAGCAAGAAAATTTTTATAAACCAACTGTACAAAGGAACATACAATTTACATTGATTATACCAATTTAGAGCCTTCAAAGAGGATAAGGATAAGGACATTAAGTTATGTATCAAACGATTTCCGTTTTTGAGAATGGCCTGACAATAACAACCACGAACTTTCATACGTACACAAAGATCTAGTGTAATTTGGCTTGGAAGGGTCGTGGCCCCGTCAACCTTTTGCTATGCCATCATATCCAAAATTAAATAGGTTCTAATATTTATATTATAAATTATGATTGACCATATATGAATCAACTTGATTAAAAGTCAAGAATTAAAAAAAAAAAAAAAAAGAAAAATTGAAGAGAAAGATCAAAGAATGCATGATTGAATATGTCTATTTAAGATCACAAGTGGTCGGAGACATCAAGTCTTCTACCCTAATTTGCAAGGCAAAAACAGTGACGAGAATAATTTGTATCAAAGTCAGTATAATTTGTATGTATATCATGATGTTGATGATCAAATCGTGTTTTCTCACTGATAGATCACGAGAGGAGGCAACTCAAAAAAGCAGTCGGTCCCACCCTATATGATTGAGATATCGATGGACCCACTTCAATTGTCAAACGCTATAAAACTTCACTCATCTACACTTCACCTCTGTCATTCTCAATGCACCTCGACCACCCGATGCCTCAAGGTGGGTATGTTATTTTTTTTTTCTTATTCAACTAATATGATGGAGAGAAAAGCGACGAAACTGCATGGTAAGTCACCTCCAATCTACCCCTTAACTGATATGTTCAATTCTTAGCCATACTATCATTTGTGTGAGTAGTTTTCTTCCGATATCTGAAAATAATAATCCGAGTTGTGTGATTAGAGTTTCATTTAAGCTGATGTCGTTAATATCCTAACCCTTTAAAAGAAGTCAAATAAGCCAAGAAAAAAAAAAAAAAACCCTAATATGGTAGAAATTTAATTTAACATCTATAGTTTGCTACAGTGTTGTGAGTTGTTGGCTAAAGTTGTTGTAATTCATAAAATTTGCTTTAGATTATGAAAGTTTAATTTTCTATTTACATGGGAATGTGGGTTTTTTTTTTTTTGAGATTTGAGATTGACCTAGGGAAGTATTGGGACTAATCAGGATATGAATACTATGACATGACCTAGGGAATAACTCTTAATTAGAAGGGATCCATCCATATGAAAATGGAGGAGAAATCCATATAAGGGTAAAAGGTTAACCCACATGAATGATGGGAGACAATTAGTATATTTATATTATTGTTATTATTATTATTATTACTACAAATTATTTTTGGATGTTAGGGGTGGGTGTCAAACCCATGTCACTCACAATGAGAGGTATGGGTTGCTACCAACAGCACCAGCGACCAAGCAACTGAATGTTTGGTTATTGGTATATAGATTTTGTTACATTCTTAAGATGATAAATTTAAATTTTAAATTTATATTATTACTTTTGTGGTTATTAACAAAATAAGATTAACTCGGTGGTGTTACACCAATCAAACCATATTATGAGATTATAGGTTTGAGTAATTATTCTTCCCTTCTGAACCTCAAATCATAACTTTTAAAAAATATTATAGTCATAGAAATATCATTTAATTCATTGGTCGAATTTAGTTTTGATTGAGATGAAGAATTTTTAATCCAAAACTCAATTTTTTTTAATGAAAAATAGATGAAAAGAAAAGAAAACCTCTTTAAATTTAAATATAATTTGATTGCATTAAACAATAAGTTTAATAAATAAAATAATTTTATATTTAAATAAATTGTTCCTCTTTAGTTCCTTCTTGACCATACTTACCTAACAAAATTAGTCAACCAAATTAAGTGTAAATTTTTGTTCATTCTCATTCGGGTTAAGTTTGAAAATAAAAGTCTTCGTTTTATTTATTAACAATCAAATCTAGACCTTCTCGAAGAGAAAGATCGAAGTTATAACCATCAAAACGATTCAAATCTTTCACCTACCCAATATTCGCGTTTTATTTTCATAATTTTCACATTTTTCCCATAAGACAAATTGAAATAATAGATCAACATGGATGAAGAACAATCCCCGAGTGATCATACAATGACGCCACGTGTAAGCATCTCTAAAGTGGGTCCATCCTAGACCAATAAACCTCAGCAGCAGAAGATAACATATTGTATATAGGAATAAAAAAAAAAAAAAAAAAAAACGTTATTATTAAAATAGCGGCCTTTCACCGTCCCCGTCAAGCACACCCATGAAAAGGACTAATCGAGGAGTCGTACAAGACGCGACGAGTGCACGTGTCGGCCTGCCATTGTTCTGTTTTTTGAGATACATGCAAAGTGCGTGACTTGACCTTTCTCTCTCTATAGAATTTAGTTGTCAGAAGAGGCGGCAAAATTCCTTTTGACACCTGTCCATCCTAACTTTCCACATAATATCAGCGTGTGGCCCACGCTCTCATGCAAATCACATTTACTTGCCAATGTAATTTGAGATTTGCTAATCATCATGTTTACTAGATTTGTTAATTATTTACTTAGTTACGTGGGGTCCCACTTATTTACATTATCTTGTTCTTAACATGAGAGTTTTATTTAGAAAATGTCACATGAAGTAGGATAATTTATAACCTATTGGAGGTTTAATTTTTATCGTTTTTACTCCTAATACAAGGTCAGATAACTGGGACCTATTGATAACTCGTTTTATTGTAAGGAAAGTTTTATAGAGGAATCTACATTGAAATGGGGGAAAACTACACTTGAAGAGTGAAAAAGGAAAAAGGGTAGTAAGTATTAGGGTGGGATAGACTAGGTAATTCAATGCGACCCCACCAGTTTTATATTTTCTCGTGGTAAAAGTTATGGATGGAATTGTCTAAATATGTGAGTTTTATGGGATCCCATTGGTTTATATCACTTTGTCGTGAAAATCTAGGATGGAATAATCTAAACAAGGGAATTTCATTTAGGAAATGTATTAACTAGAAATGCTATTTGTCATTTTCTAAGTGAAAGTTTTGTAATAGAAATCGCTTTCGTGTGTCACGTGGTTTGAAAATACATTTGAAGAGTAAAATAAATAAATAAATAATTAATTAATTAGGAATGATAGATTGGATAATTCTATGCAATCCCACCCATCTATATCATCTTATGGTGAAAATATTGGATGATAAAGTCTTAACGTGAGAGTTTCATTCAAAAAAACAATATGTGATATAAGATCGTATTTGAATGACTATATGTGTCATATGTTAATTTCTAAATGAAAATTCTATAATGGGATCATATTTTATGTTACGTGGTGTGAAATTATATTTGATAGGTTGCTCATGCCACATAACATAATATAAGTGAATGGTGACATATAAAAATCATCCTCCCTACCTTTCCCTTCAAGAATAGGCATAGATGCAAGATTTTAGTGAAACACTTTTTTCTTTCTTGTAAATCTTTAGTTGATATTTAGAGAGGTTTGTTGTAATTTTAAGAATTTCATGATGATTTATGATGGATTTTGTTTGAAGGGAAATTAGCTCCCTGAAATCAAATTGAACCTAAACCATTGAAGTATGACAATTAGAAATCAACCCAAAGAATAGGGCCCAAAAATTAAACCCAAAAGGTGAGTTTATAGGGAAGCCACAACCCAAGCGCAATTATCTAGTAAAGAGAACATGGAAGAGACAAGAATGCCCTTGCCAAGGGACGGGAAAGCAAACCAAAAAGAGACTTAACTCAGAAATTCAAAATGAAGCCCTTTATACCTGTCAGTCCACTGTCTCGTTAGAAAGATAGAATGATCAGGCCTAGCAACAGACTTAGGACTGAAAAATGGCTAGAGGCCATGGATACTAAGTTGTAGGAGAAAAAGAAGGGCCAATGGTTGGCTGCGTGGCCTTATGATAAGAGGGCGAATGAGAGGATGTCATATGTCTCCTAAACTTGACTCGGTTGGACAAAGAGTGAGAAATAAGGGAAGAGTGAAAGTGACGAGACGAAAGGGAGATAGGCGACAAGGAGCAAGCGGGAAAACGAAGGGAGGAAGAGGGAGAAATTGACCACCAACAAAGGGATCAGGAAGAAACCCTAGATTATAAGGATGTTTATTGTTCAAAAGAAAGTAAGTCATTCTTTCTAACCCGAGAACACACTAGTATGTTAAAGAACTTCTTGTGAGAAGGCTTTTACAAGTCTTAAGTGCTGTTGTTGGGTCTCATTGGAAGAGTAACCCTAGATTCTTCCCTCTTTTTTACCCTTTAGCATTACTAAAAAGGGGCTCTTCCATGAAAAACTCTTTAACTTGGGCGCAAGAGGGTTTTAGTAAGTGATCAATCGATGATCTCTGACTTATTTTTCTCTATTGATAGATACTTAAAAGGGAAACAGACCACCGAGAGATTAACATCCTCTTATCCGAGGGGACCCTGACGTCAAAAAGGATCATTATTCTATTTTCCAATCCCCGAAGTTGTAATCATTTCTTAGTTTGATGTACCAATTGCTATTGTGACCAATTTTTATATCAACAAATTTCAAATTAAGTGGGATGTGCTTATATTTTAATCAAAATTCTCAATAGAGATTGACAGAATTTTATCTCTATGTAAAATTCGACCTTTTGATTATATTTATGAAAATAAGAAACTTGAGGTAGGAATTTGTAACTTTCTTTGATTTCAATCTAGATTTCTGTTTTCATAAAAGCAATCTTCAACATTTGAAGATTTGTTGATTATGAGATCACCTTTGTGATAATGATGTGAACCATCACCTTTAAACCAAGTTCTAGTCGTTCAATTATATTTAAATCACGAATAAGACGTCCAAATCTCGATTTAGATTCCACCCATTTTGGAAAATCAATCCCTTAATTGGTCGCTGCAAAATTGACGATGACGAATAGTCATTATCACACTCGATTGAAGCCTAAAAAAAAAAATTCAACAACGATATGAAAAATTCAACGCAGAATCGAGCACACAAATCTTGCCTAAATGGTGATAGAAATGTTGCGGTGTTTGTATGGATGGACCAAAATAATTGAGATTGAAAAAGCTTTTGTTGGGTAGACATGAACATGTACTGCCTGCACGCATGCAAAAAAGAGAAGAGGCAAATTGTCTTGACTTGCCATTCAAGCCACTTATAAAAAGTTTATATGGTAGGTCCCAAATGTACATAAGCAGCTGTGTGAATCGGATCGGATCGATATGGTACAACATGATTTAACAATGTAACATGTTGATTGTACCTGGTACATCCCCGTGACCTACAAAGCAATCCATTTGATCATGGTAGGCCATTAGGAGTAGGTTCAACGTGTCAATCTAACATGATCGACATGATTAGACAAAACAACATGAAAGTTTGGAAGTAAGACAAAATAAATGTAGAAGAAAAGAAATGGCATGGTATAATGCAATTCAATGTGACAAAACACGACTTAACATGAACACGAACATTGCAGGGCGTATATACAAGGCATGGAACACAATTCGGACCTTGTGACATGAATCATGAAATTTGAGTATTTGAGTATTATTATTGATGTAAAAAATGATCATCTTCGGTTACATTTTGAAAGGGTTACAAGAAGTAGACAGAGCTTCCTAACGTACGATTACATCATACAAGCTCATGAATTATTGATAGTTATTATAAAAAAATAAATTCGAAGCTATAGTATAGAGTTTTATATAGAAAAAGAGCAGCTGCATCAAAAATAAAATTAAGCTAGAGTGTCACCTCTAGTTAACAAGGGTGTTACTATCAATAAAATTAAGCTAGAGTGTCACATCAAAAATAAAATTAAGCTAGAGTGTTACTGGTACACGTAATCCATCGTAACTGAGCTCTACATCAAGACCCTCGGTTTCCACCAATTTTTTAAGACCTTCATTCACTTTTTCATGATCCATCAAATGCATCATACCTTCACAAGTGCAAAATAATATTCATCAATGATTTGACTCAGATGATTATTAACTTGGTTCAAAGACGGTGTAACGTTAACAAAAAGTAGAAGTTCATGGATGGATGCAATGTGGATACTATACTAGTAAAGAAGAAATAAACATACCAGTGAAAAGTGCTCTCTTTGGTTTGATTTTTCGCACCTCCTCCACAGCCTGAAAATGCAGTTTAAACATAAGTAAAATTTTAACAACGTTGATTTTACTTATGTTTAAACATAAGTAAAAACATAAGATGTCAAAAGATATATACCCTTGGAAGTCCAAAGTGGGTAGTAGAAGATCGATCAGGCCTTAAAGCATCCTGGAAACGTTATTTGATGTTTAAACTATGACAAATATACATGCAAGATAAGAAGAAAAGGGGGGTGTGTGTTTGTGTGCAAGCATGAGAGAGGGAGAGAGAGAGAGAGAGGACCATAATCAGGATTTCACAGTCCTCTAAAAGTGGATAAGTTTCTTCAGGTATCTCACTAACATCACTGCAAAAGTGAGAGAAGGATCAACTTCAAAATCCAGTTAAACTTGAACACATCTTCTGTTGAAGTATTACAATTTAAGCATTACCTGATGTAGCAAACGTTACCAAAACGGAAACCAAGGGAACGATAATTAGGACCATGCCACACTGGTAAAGGTGTAATCTGAAAGACAGCAATTCAAAACAATGCATATTAGAATTAAGTCAAATAGGAGGGATACATATTTTGTTTATGCATTTTCTGCTGTAATTTATCATGAATGAGGACACACAAGCTTCACTGTTTTATGTTGAGAGTTTTTAAAAGAAGGGGAATAAAAGATGATAACTATACGACAAAGTAACATGGTCTAAAAGAAGGGATGAGAATGAAGTCATTCAAATACAATTGTCATCCACAAACCGGCCCAATCAACGTCAGATTGTCAGATTGCAAATTGGATTTTAGAGACCTTTAAAATGAACAGTTCAACAATACACATCACCATAAAGCAGAACAAAAAAATCAAAGCAACACAAAACACGTTTTGAGACAATTGCTATGTCATTGCTGCAACCTTGCATTATCCTCACTAATCCCTCACCAATTATGTTATAATTTTTCCAAATTTTCTTCTTCAAGTTCAAAGTAAGGCATCAATAAAGAAATTACAATTTTGCAAGAGACAATGATTTAAGTTCACATTTTGTTTCATTATATGTTGTTTGGCCGAGAGACACAAATGCAAATGTCAAAGAAAACTTTTTCTGCTGGGGCACCGATTAAATGAATTTATGCAGAGAAAATTCCTCTTCAAT
The DNA here is from genome assembly GCA_019925255.1 of Litchi chinensis. Lineage (NCBI taxonomy): Eukaryota > Viridiplantae > Streptophyta > Magnoliopsida > Sapindales > Sapindaceae > Litchi > Litchi chinensis. The sequence goes on along the minus strand of CM034464.1, from coordinate 2,687,208 downwards.
ACTATTTTGAATGGTGGTCACCTTTAAATCATGTACAACGAATGGCTCCTCATTAATTACAGTAAATTGCAACTCTGAAACTGCAGCGCCAGGTATAATCACACTTGTATCAACTAGATAATAATGAGTCTTCTTCATCACCTGAAACATGAATTTCGGTCAAGGCCTCAGCAGGATAAACAAAGGCAATATCAATGATGGATACGCTTGACGTGTTAATTTTACAAATTATCTATTCACGCAAATACACAGCATTCTGTGCATTACCAGCTTTATCTGTGCATGGGTGTGAAAATAAGCATGCATGCTGAAAAAACATGTAAAATTTAGTGAAAGAAAGAAAGGTCGAGCTGGATCTGAACCTCAAAGTCACGCTTAGCAACATAAATTGGAATGTGAGGCTGTACATTGTTTGTCCAATCACGAAGATCATCAAGACCTGCAAAATGGAAAAGAATACTTATTCAAAGCAAGATCATATATGTATCAGTGTTCAAAAGGAAATTTAGGAATATGAAGAAGAGAAAACGTAAAGCATTATCATAACATTGATTTGTATGATTATGAAAGAAAATATGAAAGTGTTCATGCCAGAGACCTCCAATTGCATCGGCATGAGAATGAGTAATTATAACCGCATCAATTGTTCTTATCCTGACAGAAATGCAACTAGTTACAATAAAGTAGATACCTGGCACAAACATATATACTGTAATAGAATTTCAAAAGCACTAGAATTTAACAAATTACAACCTTCTGTGGAAGCTTTAAACCTAAAAAGACAAAATGCAACTGAAATATGTTCATTTTTAGTAGAATGCACAGAAGGGACTCTTTTTTTTTTTTTTGATAATATAGTAAGAGCAGATTTGAGTTTAAAACTAGAGTCACCGCTGAAACCTACAATCTTTGGAAGCATGAAATTATGGCCTTTTGCCATTTAGGTACCCATGGTGGTTTGAACTCTAGATTCTATGAGAACAAACCACAGACCTAACCATTCTTACTAATTTCTCATGGGTTACAAAGGGAATCTTTGGATCGCAAAATAAAACTTTTTTCTAATTATTTCTTTATAAGAGGGTGCATAAAGAAACATAATATGTTTGTGGCACGCACAGAGCTTGCAAATCATCAAAGAAACAATCTTTTTAACATACTTTGCATAATCAATACAGTTAACATCATATTCTAAAATATGTTTACTAAGAGTATGCTTTCAAAACAAGCATTTATATTATGGTTATACAGACAAGGTTTTAGATGCATTAATAATCATCTTAAGATGTATTACGATTTATGAACACAAACCATTCAGAATAAATAATATTTGAATTTTTTATATGCTTGATGGATTGAGTTACGAGTAGTTTTGATGTTCATGAACGAAATCCCAAGCATGCAGCAAGTAGGTGGTCATATTCTCCTTGTGTAGTTATTTAAAACTCCTATGTGTCAACATCCAAGCTGGTCAAAATATCTAGAACTTCTTTACAGTTATATAATCTCAAGCGAATTCACTCTTGAATTTGGCTGACCACAGATATGCATGGCCTAAATAGCCATTTAAAAGATTCCAAGTGAAAGAGGTAAAAACTAACCCGTAGGCAGGAAACCACCGAAGAGCACTGTGATAGAAAAACCTACAAAACAGAAATTACAAAGAAAAATTTTGCCACTTAAGAATTAATAGAACTGGCAAAAATTGCTTGGTTAGAATTTACTTTCATTTTTTAGGAGGCTACATTTGGTCATAAGGAACAATAAATTTTCATTCTCATTTTCCCTCATAAACAAGCTCAATACAACGCAAGCAACAACAAGACCCTTAATTTTCTGCAAATGCAAACACATGTTCTTTATCGCTCACTAATTACAAATCAAGCATAAATCATGAAACACGAATATGGTCAAAGAAGAAGTAGTTTTCACTTACTTTCCAGCATCTATAAGAATGTTGCATCTGCCAAACAGCCCAGGATAACGAACAAGGATGCTTGTGTTAAGTCTCCTATTTTTGTTACCTGGTTCTGCAGCCTTTGTGCACACCTGTGAGAAACAAAGAGACGGTCCAAATGGCTAACAATACATTTCCCTAAGACACTAAAGCAATCAACTAAAGAGTAACCACGAATACAACATTACAAAGTCATTCAACTGTTCCCATAGTAATACCGGACATTTCTTTGAAGAATTCGTTAGGCAGCTGACACGAGGAATCCCTTCACTAGTTCCCGTCCCCATAAACACAATCTCAGATTGGTGTGGAGCAGGCAACTGCACTCCAGCATCCCCACTCGCCACATCTGCAATACAAAAACTTTAAATCATCTAACACATCCTCAACACCCCTAAATTGCACACTACAGAATTCAAATCCACCATACAACTTATTTCACTTCAAGCAGAAACAGCACTACCAACAATTCCAGACTCTATCCAATCATGTAACAAAATTAACCACATCATCGGCCAATTCCAATCCTCATACCTAAAGAAATTTCAAAAAGAGCACATAATTCAACCAAAAACTAAAACATTACATCGAAAAACATAAATTCATTAACACTACCGTTTTATCCACAACGAGTCTAGTGCACCAAATACATCACAGTATGAGCAATTCACATATCTAAATCAACTAAAACTTACAAGAAAAAATCAAAACTTCTGACAATCTTCCAATCTACCAATGCACATTGAAAGCTAAACATACACACAATTTCATTAAAATAAAATATACCCCGATAAGCAAACACCTTTAAAATACCATTAAAACACAAGAAAACTTGAAAATCAGAGAAACCATTGACACCCTTAAAAGAACAAGAGCAAAAAACATTACATACTAGATTGAAGACAAGCTTGGAGAATCTGCTTGAAAGGAGAGAACCCAGTTCTGGGAAGCGAAAGAGGGGAGATGTGGAGCGGTATATGGAGTCTACGTGGAGCAAAAGACGGGACTGAAAATGGGGTTGGCCTCACTACGCCTAAAAATGAAACCATTGACAAAAGCTTCGATTTTGGTTGCTTTTTGGAGGTGAAAATTGGAGGAGAAATGTTTGGGGAAAGAAGACAAAAGAAAGGTTTTTGCTTTTAGAATCGAAATGGGTGTTTGAAGAGACAAGTGAAGAGCTTGGAGGAAATGTGAAGAAGAAGAGCGACTGACACATCTGATTCGATTTATACGGTGAAGAGCAGTTGATCAACCGTGTATTGTAAATTGCCTTTTTTTCCCTCGTTTCCTAGAATTTATTTTTTTTATTTGTATAAAATTTAGATGGAAGATTTTTATTTTTAATTTTTTATATAATTATAACATAATTTGATACTATCATATAAGAAATGTGAGACCTATCACAATTAAATACTAAAAAGATTAAAATTTGGATTTAGATTTGAACTGGAATTCTTTTATGGATGTAATAAGAAAGAGCACTTTGTTTAGTAAACATGCAAAGCGGTTTTTTTTTTTTTTTAAATATAATTCTAATATTTAAGAATGTAAATAATATCATGGTTTAAAAGTAAATTCATAAATCGAATATATAATTTATATAGATATAAAGTTTTTATTTATTTTTTCAAATTTTGATAAGTCTTATAATTCTTTATTATATAATTTAATCTTTTTATCTTATGTGGATTGATTTTAAAAATTGTCAATAGCCTGGTATGCATGATTGTGTGTTATGCATGACAGTGTTCATGATTATATATTATGATTCACAAATTTTATGTGGAATTATGCATAGTCATTGCAATAATTATAGAATATTGTTGCATTTTAATTCTGTATGATTCATAAATTTTGTGTGAAATCATGTGTAGTTTATGATAAATATAGAATATTGTTCCATTCTACTTCACAACTCAATGTTAATCAAACAATTTTTGTTTTCTTTGAGGTAAAACAGGCATGCAATTTTACTTGCGCAAAATTTGTATTGAAACCTGGCAGATTTTGTGAAATTCATATTATAAATATGAAGATTATACTTCACATATTCAACATGGATAATATCCGCAAATAAAAACATAACAAAACTCTTGATAACCACAATCAATCCAAACCAAAATGTATATAAAACAAGTAAGCAGTACTACATTTGCCAATTATTCTTTATGACTTATTCATCAATTATGATTGGCAATTGCAATAGATGTTTTTGCATATTCAATCATGGTTAGGGAGGCCATTTACACTTGCATCTGTTGTGCAACAGCAATTTTCCACTCCTTTTTTTTTTTTTATCATTTTCATTGATCTCGGTTGACCATCACCTGTTTAATCATCAAGAAACAATTAAAGAAAAATAAACATATAAAAATAAACTCTTTAATGAAAATTATTGATATATAAAATAATTTATCATGCAATAAACATGTAAAAATATATTCATATACACCAGCTAAACACTTCTTTTGAAAACTCAAAGGACTTTTTATTTTGAAATTTGATATTGAACAGGTCTGGAATGTATTAAGACCTAATCAGATAGTACTTGAACGATTTTGAAATTATAAAAAACATTTCTAAATGTATTCTTGAAAAAAATAGTTATTTAAAATAGAGGAAGCGTTTGAAGATACTCACATCCATGAAGAGCCAAGGTATAATGATTTGCCAGGAGATATATCTGCCATGGAAATTTATTCCAGAGAATTGTTTGTTACAACCAAGACATATATTAGAAGAAAGAAGAATAGAGACATTTACTGTTACTAATTGTTCATTAACATTATTGAATTTATACAGGATTAGAATAATAATTATCGTATCCCATTTCACAAAATCAAATCTCAGTAGATTTTATGGTCACTATATATGCATATAGGTTGCTTTTGAGGTGCAAGATTCTACTTGTTTTTCATAAGTTGGACTACATAATGTTATAAAGTCACTATATATCATTACAAAGTCAAATTCCACCAAAGAGTTTTTAATTATATACATTTAACAATGTTAAACATTTTAATTTTTCTGTCTCATTTATATCTTACCAAAAGATAATACAATGCATCATTATTGAATGTGAAATCTTAATGGTAATTCTTCCTAAATTACCAACAAGAGAATACAAATGATATACTTCAACTAGATGAAATTAGTCTCGTGATATTCAATCGTGTCTCGCTCCTTCATATCCAGAATTATTGTAATTATACTTATATTGTTCCACAAAAATACAGTACTCCATAAGTATCAGCCTTAGCAGCAATATGATGACAGCAGAGCTAGAAACAACATTATTAAAATGCAAAGCATTGAGTTTTGGAGACCTAGGCATGTTCCTTCTTGTTACATAGAAGCATCTCTACCACTTGTCTCATGGTAGGTCTTGCATCCCTCTCTTCTTCCACACACTGCAGGCTACCTTCACCAGAACTTCCATCTTCCTAGCGTCGTACTTGGAAGAAATCATGGGATCTACAATTTCTTCAAGCCATGCCTCCGCATTAGGAGCTCCATTCATCTTATCCTTAACCCTTGTAACCAGTCTTCTATGCTCAATTACCCCTTCAACTCCACATGTTTGGAAACGGCCGGCTATTGGGCTCTTACCGGTTATTATCTCCAGAAGAACGACCCCATAACTATAAACATCCACTTTTGAAGTTATCGGGAGATTGTAAACCCACTCTGGAGCCATATAACCTCTAGTTCCTCTTACTCTCGAAAAAGTTGAGTCATTCAAACCACCCCTATTAAGCAGCTTCGAGAGGCCAAAATCTGACACTTTGGGGCGGTATTCAGAGTCCAAGAGTATGTTTTGAGGCTTTATGTCACAATGCAAAACCCAATGCAAGCATTCGTCGTGTAAATAAGCCAACCCTTTTGCAGTACCAACCGCGATTTCAAACCTCTTTTCCCAATCAAGCAGATTCGAGGATAGCTTATCAGCCAAGGAACCATGGTCCATGTACTCATAAACCAATAGCCTATGCTTCCCTTCTGCACAATATCCCCACATCTTTATCAAGTTCATGTGGTTTAGCTTCCCAATTGTCCTTAGTTCTGCAAGGAACTCAGCCTCCGCGTGGTTAGCTGTCTCATTGAGTCGCTTGATTGCCCCGACACGTTCAGTAGATAGCTGAGCTTTATACACAACCCCACCTCCTCCCCGTCCAATCTCTTCGCGAAAACCATTCGTGGCCTTTTTTAGCTCCGCGTAGGTGAATCTCTTGAATCCATTTGCATCAAACCAGCATCCAGCTTGCTTTGCTGCTTCAGGGTCTTGGTTGGATTTAAAATACAAGAAACACCGCACCGAACAAATGAATGTTACCTCTACAACTCCTATTGTAGACGCAAACCAAAGCAAAATCTTCCATGTCCCATTTTCAGGTGCTTTTTGATTCTTTGTATTCAGTGGTTTGTCTAAGCAAATTAATCTGGATTCTTCAATGGTCGCATTGAAGAAAGGACCCCCTCTTGGCAGCTTTAAATAAAAATCTCCAGTGAAACCAGACATAAACCGCCCGTTAAACAACGCATATTTGATATAACAATCATACCATCTTTTCTCTTCGTTGAATTTATACTGGAACCCTTTGCAATTGCAAAAGCTCAAGCATGTAACTTCACATTTTCTGAAAGTAACATTTTCGTAAAACCTTTCATCGTGGCCGTAAAATATAAGATGACTGAATTTAAGGAAAAATACCTTGCTTGGTTGGCAAGAAAGCTCGAATTCCGGTTCACATCCATCAGACAAGTTTGCAGGGTTTTTCACCTTGAATCCAGTCAAGCAAGAGCATCTCCTGCCTAGACGAGGATCAAAACTACACACTCCATTAGGTCCGCATAGGCCATGAACCTTGCATCCTCCATCATTGACTTGCCATGAAACAATCCAATTAGACTTGAAATAATTTGCCTCTTCCAGGCTGTACAACCGAAGAAAACCATCAGAATCAAGCCTTAATCGTCTAAGTGGCCCTATACCGTAATCCGCAGCATCGAAGTGGAAACCATCAGACGATAGAAAACGACCTGACAAATCAAGTACTGCAATTCTACTGTCGTTGTACGTTATCCTTCCGAATTTGGAAGCATTGGATTCAGCAGTGTTAGGCCAGTAGATGCTTGTGACATTTGCATCTTGGAAAAGAAGACTTAGGACATTGTTGTTGTCAAAGAAAAGCTTGTAATTACCAGAAGAATAGCTGGTTTGGCTTGTTGAAGAGATAAGACATGTATCTTTGGTCAATGTTTGCTGAGGAAGAAGTGTATCTGTAGGTGAACAAAAGCTTTCCCACAAAGTAACACCCTCTATGGTACGTAGAACAAGGTTGCCATTGTTGAGGAGTTGCAGTTGCACTGATGACAAGTAAGTGTTTGTGGTCCAGATGACATTGCCATCTGCATCTTCCAATATGACATTCCCATTATTCAATAGTGAAAGCTTTGAATTTCTCGCACCAACTGGTTGGTCTCTATTGGCCATCCAAACCACAGTGGAATCTGGGGAGTTTGTGGACCATATTGCAAAGCAGAAAGCATGGTCACCCACATTGAAAAACCCTGCAGAGAAAACACTATTTGGAGAAGTCAAAACATCATTTGTTTTCTCAACGGAAAGAAAGCTCCCTCCTACTAGAGTATCATATGGTTTTGATGAAGAGAGATGGCAAGTTTGGAGGAGACATAAAACAATAATGAAAGCTAAGATATCCATCAATTGAATTTGCAACCTCAACTTCATTTAAAGGTATAATTACCAACCTAACTATGCTTATTATTATCTTTAATATTTAATAGCGATAATAATATTTACTTACGGTTTTTCTTTATATATTTTTTGCTAATAAAAGTTAATAAAGTGCTTTTTCATCGTTGTAAAAAAGAAATATGAGAGTACGTATGAGAGGGGGCTAGCTTTTGGTATAAAAAAATTAAAAAGTTCCGTTGACGTGAAAAATTGGGTCAACATGAAAGTAGAAGAAAACAAAGAAGACAGTTAGAATAGCTTGATTTTTGAAAGGTAGGTTTCGCTGATGGGACAGGGCTTTTGTACTCGGTAGGATGAATATGTTGAAGCTGAGTGATACAATCGAAAATGGAGGTTGTGTCTCGACTATCTTGGTCTCTCGGGGATTTGAAAATAAAACGTAATATTTGTGGTTCTATATACTGATATTCGTGGAGAATGTTAAGATAAAACATAATAATTGAAAATATTAAAAGTGAAAAAAATTAGAAGAATATATCTCAAACTTAGATAATACATGTTATCTATTGCGCTCATTACAGAAATTAGTATGGGAAAAGATATTTAGTTAGCTATTATGAATTTATGATGATAGTTGGATATCAAATATTGATGATATATTTTATCAATTGTATCATTTACTATACAGTAACTTAAAAATGAGAAATTGTTAAATTGAATAAATATTTTGTTATCATCAAATTATATTAGACAGCATTACCGTTTCGTAGGGGCATTGATAGTTGAAAAATCATCCCCGTAAAAGAGGGAGGGAAACAACTTGTGGAGTGTGGAACAAGTCCCTTAAAGAGGCGATTGAGATACATGCTTCGTTGTTTGACTTTAGAAAACACAAAATAGTAATAAAAAAAATTAAAAATAAAAATTCCACTATTGATAGATATTTCAACTAAGTTAAGAGTGTTAACAGGGCAGGACCAGGAATTCTAGTCACATTCTAAGGCCTAAACTTGAATCAAGGTGTGGAATGTGAAGATTTAAATTGGCCAACTCATTTTTTCTCATTTTGATATTACAGTTTAGGGTGCCTCAATTGCATGCTATCAAAGAAATTTCTCTACACGTCCAACTTTTCTTAATGTATTCTATTGCTGTAATAATATATAACAAATTTACTTCCATATCTAAATAACATAAACCTATTTTCTCGTTCATTAGCAGTACATGAGAAAAATCCTTCTTTAATTAATTGTTCAATATTCAACAAATAACAGATCCCTCTGTGGTCATTTTCTTTTATCGGTTGATATTTTTTCCTTTTTATCCTAAATTTTCCTTGTGTGTATTCTTAATTAATGACAATCAGTATAAACCAAAACACACATCAGGCTTTGTCAATTGTTTTCTTCAATTATTATTATTATTATTTTATTACTGAGACTAGTCTAGGGAATAATCAAAACCAAGCGAAATCAGACATTGATACCGTAGTTTGAAGAGCGGTTCTCATACGTGAGGGAGCAATCAAAACATAAATAAGGGAACAATTCACGGTAGATGCCTCACGCATAGGTGGGAAAAGGCAACCACAAATTTGTGGCCCTCAGTGTATGAACCGGGGACAGAGTGAGCTTTCAAGCTGTAAAGCACAAGCGACCATTAATAGCAATTATTATTCACAATATTGATACATATTCATTCTTGGTGGATCAGTTGATTTAGAAGGGAAGGGTCTTGAACTGGGATTGGAACCCATACCACGGATGGGATGAGAAATTGCACCTAAGCTATTATTAAATATGTGAATTTTTTTAATATCTAAGAATGTTTATAATATTATGAATTAAAATCAACTTTAGTAATTGAATATGATTATTAGAAATAAACTCTTAAATTATATACTATGTTTATTAAAAATGCATTGGAGATTTAAAAAATTTATATATTAAATATATCAATTCCTTTGATAAATTATTAGATATTATGCATCTGAAAAATAAATATAAAACTCTTATTTATTTTTCAATTTTTAATATGTCTCACATTCCTTTATTACATAATTAATGTTAAGCATATTTTTCAATTATATTTATCCTATTAGATTATATGGATTGATTTTAAAAATTGTCAGCGTAATATACACGATAGTGTCAATGATTACAAATTGCTTGATGTGGTCCTATAGTAATAATAATTCAACTAGATATATACTTTTGCTAGTACTCATTCTTGGTGGATCAGAACCATGCATTCACTAAAGTTGGGCCTAAGACCCAAACTAGTCAATCATTTGGTCTCATATTTTAACTACTAATGATGGGTTTTAGTTCAAGCCGGCCCAGCTCAAGTTATGAAAGTAAATTTTGTTAGAATGATCAATAGCTTAGGTTTTTGTTGGTTGAATAAATTATTTGTTTTGATAAATTTGTTATCCTTTAAGATATTTTACATAATATCTATATCATAAATTCTGTTAAACAGTATTCTTTGCTAGAAATAAAATAATCAAATCTCATATTATTTGCTCGAAATAAAACAATTAGATCTACAATTATGTAATTGAGGTTGAAGAATAATGTTTTTCTTATGTTTGTATCAATAGAAAGTGAGTTTGAACCTTAACTAAATGTGATTTAATGGTAGAGAGTGCTAGTTTATTTTAGATTTGAATTATTGTATTGTAAGTGATATACTTTTTTTAAGAAAAAATTGTAAGTTTGAGTTATATACAAAAGAAAAACTATTTTATGTTCCGTTCTTTTTTTTTTTTTTTTTGTAAAAAACCATCAAAATTATGTAATAATACAGACATATGAACATTACAAATACTTTTTAAATTTCATGTTTGGCATTATTTTTGGAAGCTAACTTTTGCCTTTTCTAGCCAAATTCCACTTTTAGAAATGTTTTATCGACAAATAAAAAGAGTTTTAAGTTTTAGAACCTCTTTCATAAGGAGTCTCCCATCTGAATTAGACAAGTGTTTAACATTAGCAGTTGAATTTAGAAGATTGTCAAAAGTTTCACTTCAATAGAGTTATCATTTTTGTCCTTCAAAGTGCATTATACAATTCCTTTTGAACTTGAAATACTAATACATCAGCGTTATCTATTTATGTATTTATTATTATTATTATCATCTCCCAAAGGATGAGAATATACATAGGTCAACTATCTACACTTACATTATATCCTTTTCCCTTTCAAAATGTGTTATAAAATTCTTTTTGAACCTTTTTATTTTTGAAACGAAAATTCTTTTTGAACTTGAAGTACTATTATATCAACATTATTTATTAATATTATTTTTAAAATATTTATTATATCATCATCATCATCATCATCTCCCAAAGGATGAGAACATATATATACATATATATATATATCTCAAGTATCTACACAATCTTTCTTCTTTTCCATACTAAATAACTAATGGAGATCATGAATGGGGCAAACAGGCCAACAAATTTTACTGAAAGATATGGAACTTGATACCAACACTATGGCATGTCGACACAAAATGAAAAAAAAAAAACACAAAAAAAACAGCGTGAAAATATTATATAATATATTTTCTCTATTCCGTTTTGTAACAATTTATTCAAAACTTGCCTCCCATGACTCGAATTGCATTAAAATTTGAGGACCCATGAAATCTTTGAACAAGATATGTCGAACTACAAGATGGTTTTCGACTTTACAAGTGTCTATCTTGTGGGTGTTGATTTTCCGCACTTCTGGGTAAGACTTTTTTGGCCCACTGTTATGGACTCCAAACCAGTGAATGTACACAAATCCCACGTTTGAATTAATTAACATTTCTTTTGGTTTGACAATAAAAAGTTGATTTATCTAAACAGGCTTGTGGATATACTTTTCTACTCAGCTTTATCCTTTTCAGGCAGCTAAACATACATTTTTCCATGTGAACATTTCATCTTTTAAAGAACATTCAATTTCAAAATTTTGGGCATGTCTTTTTTCTTCATTAATTTCAACACATTTCATTTATATTGTATATTGATCTAACCTTTGTTTAATTTTTATATATATCATGACATATCGATGTTAAATAGAGGAAAAATGATGCTATTAGGAACCGTGGTCCCTCCTGTTCAAGAATCTTCCTTAAAATTATAAATTCACCACCTAATTTCAATTTTTTTGTTGCTTTGCCTCTCTTAAATTTTTCGTTTTAAGGTATGATCCCTTTAAACAATTTTTTTTTTTTTTATTCCCCTTATTTTTATTTTATTTATTAACCATCAATCAACTACTTTAAATAAACACAAGTTGGAACTAACTTTAAATAAACTTTTTTTCCATCTAGTGATTGAACACAAACCCACGTTCGAGTTAATAAAAAATATAGATTTTTGGTTTGACCCAAAAAAAAGTAGATATACTACGTAAGCTTGTGGACAAATTTGTAGAGTTTGCTTCATCTTTTACTTTTGGCCATCTAACACCATTTTGCTTTCCATGCAGGTTAACTTTTATAATTGTGACACTATTCAATGTTGAAGTTTTGGCAAATTATCCTTCTTTTTTTATATACCAATGATTTCAATTGTATTCCTTACTAATAATTTAAGCTATTGTTAGCTTTTAAACGTGTTAACTATGACACAACGGATATTTTAAATATCTAATAAAAGTCATAAATTTACTAATATTTTGATTTTAATTTTTTTTTTAAACTTTGACCCATAAAAACTATTGTTATAACATAATGATCTCTCCAAATAGTAATTCTTGACTTTCTCCTCATCGATATTGATAATAGAAGATGATGGAAATTAATTTTATTTTTATTCTGATTTATTAATCGTCAATCATAAACTTTAAATTTACTTTGATAAAAATTTAGATTAGTAAAGATTGCACAGTCTATTATAACCGGTTAAGGTTTGACCATGCAAGTAAAAGCTTTCATATTTGATTATATATATATATATATATATTAAAGAGCTCTTAGATTTGATTATTTTCTCATAAGTATATTTTTCTAGTCAAATACAAGTTTAAATTCATAGATTGATTCGAATTCTCATATGCTTACTTTGTTTTCTAGTCAAATACAATTACAAGTGTTCTAATGATCTTTGATTTCTTAATGCAATTGGCAACTGAAAAATCCTTTTCAAACATTCCAAATATGATACCATCGGACAATTAACCTTAATAAATTAATTAATTCAACTTCCAAGTTTTGCAGAATCTTCACTGAGTTTCACTATTCAGTTTTGGATTAATTAATAAATATTGGATCGACGTCAGCATCAAATAACGACAATGATAGATTTGCAAAAAATGATTTTTTAAGGAATCACTACCAATGAGACCCATGTGTAATTAATAGATTATAATAAAGTATTTACCTGTCCATGAGGCTGGGACCGCGTTCATTAATTGTAAATAGATGATGCGAACAACCGACCAACGGATTTGAAAAAAGTATAAATTGCAAAAATAAATGTCTTTTATAGCAAGTCGAAGAAGCAATATATATATATATATATATATATATATATATATATATATATAACATAGTTTGATTAAATCATAAGAAAAAAATGCAATCTAAAGAATTTTTTTTTTAAATTATAAATATTATAAGTATATTATATACTGTGTAGCTTGTTAAACACTTTTGATTAGTATGTCGGAATAGGTGCTCTCAAAAACGAGAAAAAAGATCCACATCATATGTGAAAATAGCTCTCAACTTAATAACACTCGATGCAGATTGAACTATGAATGTTTTCCTCAAATAGGTCAAACTCTAAGGAGCTGGGTGCAACCGGTACCAACAACCATATGCGCAATCTAAAGGCTTGTATATCTACAATGTTAATGTTTTTGAAACTTGTGTTTCTACTATTTGAATCCAAAAAGTCTGTACAACTTGTTTCAGTTTAATTATTTTCCTAAACTTCTTCAATTAATAGGTATTTTTTAAAAATGATTTGAGTTTTACCTATAAATAATGTGTAAATTTATAAAATCATGAGAGTATATATCTAATTATATTTGGTTGTTTAATTGACATAAAAAACAGTTTATTTAAATAATGAGATTTTTGAGGTTATGAATTTAAAATAAGAAGTTGCTTAATAAGTTCTTCCTTTAAATGATTGAAATTTCGTATTATACAAACCTAACATTAAACCAAGCTGTCACATCTTATAAATAGTTTGAATAATATTATTGATTTAAGTACTTGCATAAGCCGAAATATTCCATTTTTATTTATTATTTGTTGTAAACTATTATTTTAATTTTTTAATAAATCACTGATTAAAATTTATTCTTTAATTGTAAGTTTATTCATTTATTGTTTTAATGGACATGATAATATATCATTGATATGTCCCTATCGAGTAAAGAATCAAATTTATTATTTTTATCCCAAGCTAAATATGTTAAAGATTATTCAAATTAAGTCCTTCCAAATTACATATTCTCCTTCATAGTAGTATACATTCTTTTATATTTTAATAGTGAAAGTTCAAATTTTATCACGAAATTTTATAAACATCTAGAAAAATTTTCTCCTCTATTATAAATCTCCTACTTATAAAAAAAAATATATAAAAATTATGTAAATAGATTAATCATGATAAATCATAGTAGATATATATCTCAATTCTCACCCGTTTAAATTCCTGATCTGGCCACTAATCTAATAAATGCTTATCGTAAAGTTCGTGAAGATTGCATATTAATTGTATGTTCTATAAACTTTTGCGTTGGGTTCTTATCGATTAGATAAAGTTGAAATCTATACAAAAAACGAAAGAGATAAGGATTGACAAGTACACGTGATATTCTTTGACCCTCACAAGAAAAGTTGATTTCTAAACTTTTCCTTCATGACTTTCTAATTCTATTTATGATTAAATATTGGACAAGTACACCGTCCTTGCTATATTTTTATTTTATTAATCTTGTTGAATTTAAGGTATCGTTTCGAAGTCTCTTTTCGTGATTAATTTGAATTTTTACAGAATTCAATCGTTGAATTATTGCTTCCCAAGAACTAAGTTAACGTGGAAAACCTTTCCTTTTCCTCTTTATCTTCCAATAAGTCATTAGGCATTCACATCGAAGTAATAACATATATATATATATATATATATATATATATATTACATTTTGACCTATTTGATACTAGGTTTCCAAAAAATAAAAAAGAGAAAAGAAAATGCATGTCTATACTATTTTGTTTGAAGAAAACAGCATTAATTTTACGTGAAAAGAAAACAATTTTATTCCATTTAATTCAACACTACGAACAAAAATGAATAGCAGCTTAACTATTTACTAGATTTTAATTTTTTTCCCTACAAGTTAACGTGTAAAATATATAATTTGATCAACAGCAATGGCAAATTATAGAATCCAAAATTTTAAAATATTTGCTTAATTGTGAAAGCCACCCATACTATATTATAGGGTCCTTGTTGATCATAATATGAAACAAAAGCAATTGACTCTATTCTTCAACAAAAGGTCAAAAGAAAAGTCTTACCAAACTAACTTACTTTATTGGTGTATATATTCTTTTAACTCCAGCTCTATCATTTGATTCTTGTGAACATATGTGCTGTGATAATTAGCTGACATTGGATCTCTCTGCGGTCACCCTTGAAAATTATGAAGGACTAGATAAAAGTTGATCCGTTTAAAAAATATATCAAATCAGATCATATGGCCAATAAAAAAATAAAACACTTTACAAGGCCAAAAAGTTTATAAAATATAAAATCATATATGTATCTCACAAGAGAAATTGATTGAAATTTATATTTTCAAATTTGGGTAAAATCTAAACTGTATTTATAATCTGATTTATTTATTTTGTCTAAACACTGTTTTAGAACCAACCTGGCTAATTTTAAGGGCTGTTTTCTTTCATGAATTTCATGATTTGGATGATCTAAAGTTGCCATTAAATTTCAAACTTACAAAGATCCACCTATAATTTAGCTAGAAGTAAGAATAGATCTAATTTTCTTTTTTTATTTTTGGGACCAGTTTAGAACGCTATTAGGATTAGTCATTATTTGACTATGAGAACGGTTTGGGTTGGAAATCAACTCTTCAAAGACGGGGAAGGAAGTTTACTCTCAAACTTAAACATAAACAAGGAGTGTTTTTTTTTTTTTTTTTTTAATATATATATAATTTTTATTTTGACTTTTCTATTTCCTGCTAAACTAAGCATTCAATGCCCAAGTTTTTAATGCATGGAATCAACAGCTAAGATGAAGACATCCATGCAAGTTCTCCCTCTTGAAGATAATAAATGTGTATATATATATATATTTATATTTTATAAATTCAGAAGATCCACAACGGTTGACTAATGACATGTTGATGATCATCGAGTGAGAGAGACGCATAAATCTTCCACGTTCTTTCATATGCTCCACATTATTTTATTTGATTTTTCTTAATTCTCTGTCGACGTTTTAACTTTCAATTCAAAAACTACTCACCAATAACATCGCATATCAATTTTTTATATTAGTTTTTCAATTATCTATAAATATATGTACATTGCAAGGCCTGAAATTTGTAACATAGGCTCTCTTCATCCACACCAATGGCCAACCGCTCTACTTTCTCTCTATTTCTTCTGTTTTCTCTCCTTCTAGGCCATGGTGTTACTGAGCTTCAAGCCTCCCACCATGTCTACCAACACCTTCAAAGCACTTCTGAGACTAAATCATCTCCTCCCTCTCAACCTTATAGAACTGGTTACCATTTTCAGCCTCCCAAGAATTGGATAAATGGTAATTTTTTTCCCTTCTATTGTTCTTGATTTTTTTTTTCCATTTTATTTAATTTGTTCTTGTTTATGTCTCTAAACCCGTTTGTTTAATTGTTCTTTTTTCTTGTTTTTGGTTTTTGTGTGGCCATGTTACATTTTACGTGATTCTGGCGTGGACAAATGGTTGCTTTTGGATATGCAGACCCAAATGGTTAGTGCTGATTATTTCTGTTACTCTACTCTTGTTTTAGCTACTTTTGACATTTTTTTTATGTGTTGGACACAACCTCGATCAAGTAAAATGGTTGAAATACATAGTTTTATACATTTTTTGGGGTGTTTTGGGCATCAACATCCAAAATTTTTGCGTGTTTTGAACATCAATATCCAGTTTTTTGGAGTCGGTTGGACATCAATATCAAATATGAGAAAAGTATTAATTGCACCCAATATAACCATATTATCTGTTTACTTGTTTCCAGGAAAGATGTTAGATGTAATTTTTTAAAAACAATCTATTACAATACACAATTTTAATTTATATAAGAATATACATGATAAAATTTTATTATAAACTATGTCTGTTCATTCAATTATTTTTTCGTATTTAAGGTTACTCTCTATGTTTTGTATTTTTATTCTCTTCTCTAAGTATTGTACTTCTATTTTCTTTGTTCTTGTGTTGACAATATGAAAATTTTAAACATTTATAATAAAATTTACCATTTTTAATTACCAGGACCAATGATTTATAAGGGAATATATCACCTGTTCTATCAATACAACACAAAGGGAGCAGTATGGGGCAACATAGTATGGGCTCACTCCACATCAACGGATCTGATCAACTGGACACCACATCCTCATGCAATCTACCCATCACAGCCATCCGATCACTACGGTTGCTGGTCAGGCTCCGCCACCATCCTCCCTGGAGACAAACCAATCATCTTATACACCGGAATTATTGACCCAGAAAACACACAAGTCCAAAACTTGGCTGTGCCCAAAAATTTATCCGACCCTTATCTTAGAGAATGGGTTAAGTACCCTAAAAACCCTTTGATGGAACCCAGTATCGAGAACAAAATCAATGGAAGCTCATTTAGGGACCCAACCACAGCTTGGCTAGGACATGATAACATATGGAGAGTTATCATTGGTAGCAAAATTCACAGGAAAGGGTTAGCAGTTTTGTATAGGAGCAGAGATTTTAAGAAATGGACAAAGGCTAAACATCCATTACATTCCGCTAAGGATACCGGAATGTGGGAGTGCCCGGATTTTTTTCCTGTCTCGACCAGTGGTCAGAACGGTGTCGATGCCTCGACTTTTGGACCGAATGTTAAACATGTGCTCAAGGCCAGCTTAGATGACACTAAGCATGAGTATTACACTATTGGGACGTATAACATTACCCTGGATAGGTATTTCCCTGATAAGGGTTCCATAGACAGTGATTCAGGATTAAGGTATGATTACGGGAAATATTATGCTTCGAAAACATTCTTCGATCATGAGAAGAACCGAAGGATTTTGTTGGGATGGATTAACGAATCATCTAGTGTGGCTGATGACATCAAGAAAGGTTGGGCTGGAGTACAGGTACTTTTCTGCTCAATTATTTGCTTAATTTTATTTTATTGCAAGTCAAACAAGACACGTAGTATTTGTTTGAATTTTTTAACACAATATTTCCGGTAGGTGGTGGAAAGTCAACTGATACGTCATTTTCTTGGATTTTTTTTTCAGGCTATTCCCAGGAAAATTTGGCTGGATAAATCTCGTAAACAATTGGTGCAATGGCCTATTGTTGAACTTGAGAAGCAACGTGAAAATCATGTACAATTGCCAAGCCAATTCCTGAAAGGAGGATCCAGGATTGAAGTTTCCGGTGTAACACCTGTTCAGGTTAGTCATTTTTTTTTTTTAATTATTCAATTAATTCATGTCCTCACTATTTTTAATATCTTGACTACGGAAAGATTTGACAATTAAATAGTATTTTATATATATTTTTTAATTTTTTAATTTTACAGGCCGATGTTGAGATTTCATTTGAGATACCTGATTTGAAGAAGGCAGAAGTATTTAATCCAAGTTGGACCGATCCACAGGTGCTATGTAGTCAGAAGGGTGCTTCTGTTAAAAGTGCTTTGGGTCCATTTGGGTTGCTGGCCTTGGCTTCAAAGGACTTGCAAGAGTACACAGCAGTTTTCTTTAAAATATTCAAAGGAAAAGATAAATATGTGGTCCTTATGTGCAGTGATCAAAGCAGGTTATTTTTTGTGCTCTCTCTAGAGCTATCACTCTATTTGATGATTTTTTATTTTAGACACCTTTTTGGTTCTTTTCTAGCTCTTATATTGTTTTGAATTTTTAAAATTTTTATTTCATTTTGAATTTTTTGGTTGATAGGTCTTCATTAAATGATGATAATGACAAAACCACATATGGGGCTTTCTTGAATGTGGACCCTGTCCATGAGAAGCTGTCACTAAGGAGCTTGGTAAGTTGATTTTTACACAAGTTTTGGACAGTGCATTTACAAACACTGCGTTGAAGCTGATTCTATAAGAATAGTAACAAAAAGGTCCATTTAATCAATTTTTGTTTCCAAAAGTTTTTCCAGTGCTATTTTTAATAACAAAGGTTCAATCAATGAAAAAGACTATCCACTTGGACCACTTTCATGTTTCCTTAAAAGCGCTTCTAATTGCTTTTCATTACAAGACTAATTATTGTAGTCAAGACACAACAATAAAAGCATACATACACAATATGAAAGCAATTTTTGACAATATTAAGGCCCTGTTTGGGATCCATCAGAAAGAGCTTATTTTGGCTTCTTGAAGCCAGAAGCCATTTTGCTACCCGTTTGGCTGAATTCAATAAAAGAGCTTCCTGTCTTAGGAAGCTCTTCTACCCAAAGCTACTCTACCCAGCTTCTCTTGGAAGCTCTTCCTGGAAAACACGGGAAGTCAAAATTTGGTTTAATGAAGCAATTTAAACATTTTAGCCCTTAATTCTCTTCTGCTTCTCTTCTTCTACTGTCAAAAGCCAGAAGTAGAAGCTATCCCAAACGGGCCCTAAAAGTGCTTCCAAAATTCAAACACACAATACTAAAATTCTAAAATCCTGGAGAATTTATGATAGTGCCAGAAAATTTGATGCAGTCGTGATATTTGACTATTTTTACAGATTGATCATTCAATAGTGGAGAGCTTTGGAGGAGGAGGCAAAGCATGCACCACAGCTAGGGTTTATCCAACCTTGGCAATTGATAAAAATGCTCACTTGTATGCTTTCAACTATGGAACTGAGAAGGTCAAGATCTCAAATCTAAATGCATGGAGCATGAAGAAAGCCCATATTTTTTGAATCAGTCATTGAAGATTTGAAGTAGTTGGACAGAAGGCAAAACAACAACAAAAAATAACAGATGTATTCCATTATTGCATATCATTCTTACAATAAGAAAAAAATAAATTATAGAAAATTACGAAGTGTCAATTGTTTTGTTTTGTTTTTATTCTGTAAACTGTTGCTCAATTTGTTTGGAGAGTCTAAAAATCTTGTTTTTTAACATGAGGAAAAAAAAGGTTAATTTTTATTTAGTTATTTCAATATTGTACTCAATGAATAGTCAATTGTAGTAAGGGAAATAAAATTTCTTATTTTTAGATCTACTCTCATACATGTAAAATAATGTCACAACTTTAAGGAGGTAAAACGTAAATTTCATGTAACGATTGTCCGATTCTATATTATTTATTCTTACACAACTCATTCCTATTATCATTATTTTTTTTAAATACCATTTGTGGTATTGCTATTCAAATATGAAAAATTAGTATATTGAGTGAGCGTTTTTTATGATCATCAATGTATATCAGATGATGGTTCCATTTCATTTCTATTGAACATGGAGTTGTAACATTAAGCATCTTCAAGACTACAACTAATTAAGTTGTGAATTAAGGAATTTTTGGTTAATCGAAGGCAAGATATGCCAAAATGTCAATACTAATAGCATATTTAATTGTAAGTATTAATCATCAAAGAATGCAAAAACTGATGTTATTAGTTCAATGGAAATTCATAACACTGTGTATAACTATAACCTGATAATCCTCCCAAAGAACCCATCAATTAATCATGACCTTATCAAGTGGAAGAAAAATGATACAACGAAAAAGTAAAGCATATCTCATTATTGTTGACGCATCATGCATCAACATACAATTTAAAATTTATCACTTCCGTCAGAAACCACACTTTTAATTGGATTTGCTATATTGATCTGAGCTTTCCTCATGCTCCAAGCCCTGAGACTTGTGATGTTGACCTTCTCATTTCCATAATTGAAAGCATATAAGTGGGCATCATTTTCAATTGCCAAAATAGGGTAAACTCTAGCTGTGATGCATGCTTTGCCGCCTCCACCAAAGCTCTCCACAATTGAATGATCAATCTGTACAAGTGGCAACCAAAATTGCATTTAAATGTTAATATAGTTGAGGTCTTACCTAATTTCAGGCATGTTAAGTGACAATTAACATTATATGAACTTAATGATAATATGTGACCACACACATGTTTTGGATCAACACGAAAGTGCTTTTACTCTAGCTAGAAACAATATATTCGGATTTAAGAATCTTTCAAACTCACTGCAAGAAAATAAAATATTCATTGTGACCTTTTTCATGGGATAAAAATTCATAGTAAAAGTCTTCTAGTGTAGATAATCTATGATAAAAGAACTTTCGTAATAGTTGTAAATTGTAATTCAAGATAAAACTTTTTTGACAACAGTATTTACCATTGTTATTTTACTTTGAATTGCATAATAATTTTTTTGGTGGCGACTATAAGTTTTGAAGACACAATTGATTATAGCTACTTCTCTTGAAATCACTAATGAAATTAAGAAAATACTCGAGGTGTTTCGAGAGAAAAATAAGTCAATGATTCTTCACCATTTAAATATTCATAAAAAAGCACTTTTTATTAAATCACTTTCATATTCATATCATAAATGATCAAACTCACCAAGCTCCTTAGTGACAGCTTTTCATGAACGGGGTCCACATTCAAAAATGCCCCATAGCTGGTCTTATCATTCTTATTATTTAAGGAGGATCTGTAAAATAAAAAGCAAAAAAGTCTTAAGACTTAAAAAATTAATAGCTTAAGAGAAAAACAGAGAGATGACATGAACCTGCCTGCTTTGGTCACTGCACATGAGCACAACATATTTATCCCGGCCTTTATATATTCTGAAGAATACTGCGGTGTATTCCTGCAAGTCCTTGGAAGCCAAAACTAGCAACCCAAATGGGCCTAAACCACTTTCCACTGAAGCACCCTTTCGGCTACACAGCAACTGTGGATCGGTCCAACTTGGGTCCAGCACTTCTGCTCTGTCAAACTCTGTTACCTCAAATGAAATCTCGATGTCTGCCTTTTCAATCCAAGAGAATTTATTATTAATTCATCCCTGTTGCAAGCTGTTTATTTAATTATATATGTATTCATCAGCTTAAACATTCTCAAGCCAGGATGATATAATTTTAATGAAAATTTGAAGTTGAATTATCAGTTATATGCATCTAACAATATAATTAGTCGATCGTTCTTTATTGATCAATATTCTAACATAACCCTTCACATATAAGATCAATGGGCTCATTACTGAATGAGGAGTACTTTTTACCACCAGATTATATATTTGACTATGGTAATTAAGATAATGAAATCAAATACAGACATAATCACTTGAGGTGACTTGAATCCATTTATAAAGTTGACTCTCTTCAAGGTTCAAATCTTGTTAAAAGCATAAGATTCTAATAAGAGAATGACTATTTAATGTCAGTGTGGTGAATTCAGAATTCAAATACTATTATTAACTTACCTGTGCAGCTGTGACACCAGAAATTTCAAGCAGTGATCCTCCCTCCAAGAATTTGCTTGGTAAATCCACCTGGTTTTCACGTAATGATTCAATTTCAACGATAGGCCATTGCACCAACTGTTTTCCTGATTTATCAAGCCAAAGACTCCTGGGGATTGTCTGGAAAACAATTAATTTAAGAATATATGAAGATTACTTGCCACTGGAGCATAATGCATGAATATTGTTTACATAAACAGATTGAGTGCAACTATTAACACTTTTGCTTTAACATATAATTTTCGAGTTTCATTATACAGAGCAAAAATTCAGAGTTAAAATTCAGATATCAAATCTTAATCATTAATGCACCCGATGATAAATAATATTAGGTACTAAATTAATCAAACTGTTGAGTGTTGAACATTCAAAATATGCGGATGTGTTAATTTTCTCAATGCTAAGATGCTGGTCATGATGTAACGTAGCAATAATCGCAACAACTTGGAATTCAAGTTTAAACAATAATTAAATCAATAAATTACCTGTAATCCAGACCAGCCTTTCGTCACATCATCACCCCAAGTTGATGATTCATTTACCCAGGCCCACAATATTCGTCGGTTCTTAGCACTATCAAAAAAGCTTTTAGAAGCATAAAATTTCCCATAATCATATCTTAATCCAGGAACGTCACCTACTTTACCTTCCTCAGGAATAAACTTATCCTTGGTCACATCGTATGTTCCAATTGTATAGCAATCACGGTGATAGTCAAATAAACTAATCTTAAGCACATGCTTAACGTTGGGTCCAAGAATAGAGGTATCGACGCCGTTTTGGTCACTAGTTGACACTGGAAAAAAATCTGGACACTCCCACATTCCGGTATGCTTCTCAGAATGTAACGGATCGTTAGTCTTAAACCAATGCTTAAAATCTTTGCTTGTGTACAGAAGTACTAACCCTTCTCTGTTGTCAATTAAGCTACCAACAACCATTCTCCATCTCTGATCAGGGCCTAGCCAGGCAGTGCTGGGGTCCCTAAATAGGGTTGCATTAATGGGTTTAGGGGCTGAAAGTATGGGATTGTTTTGGTACTTAAACCATTCTTTGAGATAAGGGTCAGAATAATTTTTGGGCATGGCCAAGTTTTGGACTTGTGTTTCTTGGGAGTCAACTAAGCCAGTGTATAAGATGGCTGGCTTGCCTCCAGGGAGGAGTGTGGCAGAGCCTGACCAGCAACCGTGGCCATCCTCTGGGTCTGATGGAGTAAGGGCTATTTCTTGTGGGATCCAGTTAACAAGATCAGTAGATGTAGAGTGGGCCCATGCAAGGTTACCCCACACTGCACCATATGGATTGTATTGGTAGAATAAGTGATAAATTCCCTTATAAATCATTGGTGCTGAAAAATGCATTGTTCCATTAATATTAAGATAAAATTATGTAATAAACAGAATTGTATTCATGCTTTTACTTGTGATTAAAGACTCATAAAAAACACAAAGACAAATATAGATATAAATAGAAAATGTAATTAAAATCAAACATAAAACATAAAGTGCTAAAAATATGATTATATGTTTAGATAATAATAAATTCAATTCTATTAGTTCCATAATTAATAATTATCAGACTTGAAAGGTTAAATTTACAGATGATGTCAAAGTAATGGAATTAAGCCTGGAATAAACATATCTAATCTGGAAAAAAATATTGTGGGAACTAGCTAGATCAAGAAATGAAAAGAACTAACCATTGGGATCTGCATGTCCAATTATACACCCATATCATTTGTGTAAGCCACCAAACATATCATAACATGTCCAAAAGACAAAAACAAGATCTGTTAGAAACAAAGAACAGAAAAAAAAAAAAAAAAAGGATTTAAGCCAAGGAGATTGGAAAAACAGAAAGAGACCATTCATCCAATTTTTTGCTGGCTGGAAATGGTAGCCAGTTCTATAAGGTTGGTCTGTGGGATCAGCTGATTGATGATGATCAGAAGCTTCAACAAGCTCAACAGTGCCATGGCCTAGTAAGAGTGTAAAGAACAAAAGCAGAGTTAGAGAGAAGTTGACCATGGTGTGTGTTAGATTGTGGATGAGAAGAGGAAGTTGCAAAGATATGGTATCCTGATGATTATTTCATGAGAAAAGAGAAATTTGATGTTTAGGAGAAAAAACAAAGACTTTGATTGATGAGAAATAATGATAAACAAAGACTAGGAATCAGAAGCCAAGTTGCTTAGAAGTAGAAGAGGAGGTTGCAAAGCTGTAGTACTCCTGATGATATTTTTTTATGAGAAAAGAGAAATTTAAAGTTTAGAAGAAAAAACAAAGACTTTGATTGATGAGAAATAATGATAAACAAAGACTAGGAATCAGAAGCCAAGTTGCCCGTTTAATTTTTTAATAAAATTTAAAATTATTTTTTATAATAAGACAGACTTGATTAGGTAGCTTAATCCATCTCAATCATATCTGTATAGATATATTTTCTTAATTTATAAATAATTTATATTCTTATTTACTTGTAAACCCATGCAAGTTGGATTTAATATAGATATTTAGTCTTATGATTGGCTAAGAGCTAGATGCTATTAATATGTGAATATTTCCATGGAAAGTAAAAGTGTTCTGTGTTTATGATTTTTCATTGGAGGGAAAGGTAGGATTGTGACAGTTGGTAATATAAACAATTAATCTAACATAGACACAGATCCTAATCAAACATTAGTGATATTGTGGATATACCGCTAGATTAATTAAAATTTAGGTATATTCGGTTTAACACACAAAATTCTGATCTAACTTTTTAATCATGTTCAGACCAGAATTTTTTGTTAAAAGTTTATGGATATTATATCTATAATATCTGTAACTTGTTTAATTAACGGCTCATATTAATCAAATGAGATAATACAATCTATATGATTGATTTAATAAATAGATCATTTTAGAATTCAATAGGTGATATTATTTACGTAACCTATTAACGCAAATAATACTTGATGTGACATTGATAATTAAGTTTCCGTATTATTTTGTGGTTCATTGACCAACTGGCTAAATCAATTATTCAATTTAAAAACAAGACAACCAAAATCTATTATGTCGTTTTTGTACAACTTAATGAATTCATTTTATACTAAAAAAATCGAATCAATCTACTTAAATCAATTGGACTTAGATAGGTTGGTCGTTTGATACATTTATTAACCTTTTTCTTTTCTTTCTATATTTTTCGGGTGTTGTTCCGTCACCATGAAGTATTACAGGCTAAATTATTGCAGTATGACCATATTATTTTTTTTCTTAAATTCATATAATATTATTTAGAGTAATATTAACATGCTATAAGGATATATATCAAATTTTCAAACAAACTACGAATGCATATTAAAAAAAAATGTGTATTTAAAATATTTTCTCTAGTAAAAAGCATATCCAATTATATGTGTAATAACATTATTGGGTAGTTAATATATTCTCGATAGACAGGTACTCCATGTTCTCCATGTGTAGCAAAATACATATGTTGTAACAATTTACTAGGATTATATGAACAAATAGAAGTATGTGCGCAATAGGGCTCCAGAAATCATGTCATCAGTCAAAAGCTCCTTCACTGACCCAAGATGAAGCTAGCTGCTCTACATGTATGAACCCAGTGATACTCAAAAGTGATGCTGTTTGTGTCATGGTTGGTTGTAATGAAAGTTTTGTGTCAACTTACCATCTAATAGAGCTAGTCAAATGGAAATAAGTTTGAGGTCTAATAGTCAAATGGATTAACTACTAGTCTTTGCCGTGAAGCAAAGAAAGACTCATCTGAAATCCAACAGTGGTATCAGGGTTGATGGTTCATCCTGCACTCTATAACAGAAAAATTACTATAATGAACTTCCAACGCTCAAGACGTAAGAAGATTAAAGAATCGCCCTGTCAAAACATCCTGATAGAATCATATTTCCAACGTACAGGTTTATTAATGGGGCTGTAAATCTAAAATGGAACGAAATGGGAATCATGTGAATAAAAGTTTACCATTATAGCTATATATGAACAGACATGGTCACTGCCACAACTACATACCAAGGATTATCACATCCTAATAAAAGTTTCGTTTCAGAGATCCTTCCATTTTCATATTGTAAGACTATATAGTTCTAATACTATAACTATATATACTCCCGTCAGGTACACTAAGTTTGCTTCCAACGATTTTAATTTCTAGGAGCAGTAGTGAAAGTCATGGAGGAAAGTGTTCAACATCCATTGGAGGAAAACTAGATTGATCCCTTCGCATTCCTTGAAGCATTCTCTCTGCAGTTTCTCTCTCCTGCAATTATGCACATGGCAGTGAGACAAATAAAGAAATTTTCTGATTAAAATCAATATGTGTTGAAAAGCATGAGATGGGGTTTTAATCTCAGTAAAAACCATAAATGCAAGAAATGAAATAAAACGTACTGGGCCAGTATAATCCAGAAGACGGGTACAATACACCTCTGCCTCTTCAAATTTGTTATGGGCTTTGCAATGAGTAGCAAGAAACATCAAGGCTTCAACCATATTTGGTCCTTCACTCTCTTCAACTTCCATCCTCTCTAACTGTTTCTTGTAGTAAAATGCTGCTTCTTCATCACGCCCAAGCTCACTATGCAGCTTTGCAAGCCGGTTTAGAACAATAGCTTCTCTGTTGTTACAATTTACTGCCATTTTGTAAAATTTTATTGCCTCCTCACGCATATGAAGCTGCTCAGTTTCGTAACACTGAGCCATTGCAATCCACAACTGAGAATCATTTGGCTGCAAGAATAATGATTTTTTGAAATAATGAAGAGCATAAAAAGGCATGTGCATCATCACATAAGCCTGTCCTAATCCAAACCAGGCTCGATAATCACATGGACTTATATCTAGAGCCCGTCTATATGCATCAACAGCAGCCCGAGTGTTTTGCATCTCAACATATTCGTGGCCCATTAGTGTCCATGCTGACAAATAATTTTTATTCAGTCTGAGTGCCCTCCTAAAATACACTACTGACTTCTCATGCAGCCCCTTTAAACTATAATAGTTCCCAATGATGCAACATGATTCGGGTCTGTATTTATCAATCATACACACCCTTTGGGCAAGAGAACTTAGGGCAGAGGAACACTCCTTTGCATATAATACATTGGAATACGTATCCATGTCTTCCACGCGATAGGGATCATTACTTTAAAGCTCTTCAAACAGCGCTTCCACTTGTTCAAATTCTCTCAAACTGTACCGTGCTTTCGCAATTTGAGCCTGTATGTAATTGCTGAAACCGAAAGTGCTTTGAAGATATTCATATTTTGTTAATGATTCACTGTGCATCCTAAGTTCTTGATAAGCACTGGCAAGAAAGAAGTCCTTCATCCAATGGTTATTGAGACTAAGGCTATTCAAGATGTCAATCGTAGTGCACAAAGACTGCAGCTCCGACCAGGCACTCCAATTCCAAGGGTAGCTATTCACAGACTCCACTAAAACCATACGAGCAAGATTCTCATTGCCTTTGTCTTTTAACACAAGACCATATAAGTACAAAACAAAGGGATCAATTGTCCCATTCTTGTGAAGTGTAGATAATTCTCTCTCCAGAGAAACCAGTTCACGGTTCACAGCATCACTCTTGCCCAATGGACCCTCAAGTTCTATGATCTCTTCTTCTTTCCGCTTTTCTCCAGCCTTCATGAAACAATCAAAAGGCCAAAAATATATAAAATAGTGTAATCACTGCATAGCAGAATTTTATCAAATTAATACAAAATGTAAAGAGTAAACTCACAGTTAGTTCTGTAGGCAACATGTAATCTTATCGATTTAAGCATGAGAACAATAATACAACTAATCGATAGGACAACATTAAGAGGCATTCATTTTGTCTAATTTTATAAATTTCATTCATAAAGCGGAAGAAACAAAATTTCTAATTCTCAAGCAACATGTTCAGTTAAGTCCTCTTTCTCCCTTTAGCAGCTAGGCAGACCAAACTACATTTTAAATCTAATTTAATATATTAAAAATGGAATTATGAGGTTTGCCCCATTAAGTTGCATAAGCTTATAAGTGCTTGAATTTGCATGTGACCATGACCTAAAAATAGTTTCAAAACCATTATTATCCCCAATTTCCGATAAATCAGTAAGATAGTCACTTAAACATATGGACCAAGCTAAACTCATCTCATGACATTCCTTGAATAGCGTTACTAGCCACCACTTAATCAAAACCATGATATAAGACAAAGCACAGGAAAAGGAAGGCAACAAACCAAATAAAGAGCATAACAGCGCAGAAACACTGATTTCTTTCCGTTTTGATCCCGGAGCGCATGAGCAGCCCTCCTATACTCTTGACAGTCAAAATAGGATTTCGCCAAAAGGTAAAAATCTCCATCTACTGTGTCATCTTCCTCCATTACAGGAGTAGACACGTAAGAGACACCAGCAATGGGTGTGGAAGCAATCTCAATTGTGCGAAACCTTCTGCCTATGCTTGAGCTTCCACGCTGGAATCTGGTGTTAGAAGGAGTATACTTTGCTGGGTCTTCCTCAATTCCCACCAACTGTTCCGCGGCCCTGTATATATAGTACCAGAAATGAAACTCATTGAATACGAAATCAAATGAAAGAACGTAAATTAACACGTTTTGGTCGGAAGTTTATGTTTACAAGAAAAACAATTCTTAAAATAGAAGAGAACACAACAGGATTGTTTGTTGATTTTGAATAAAGAAAAAGTAATTGCTTTCTGATTTTAATCAATAATATAATTCAATATTACGACTTAAACTGACATGGTTCTGTCAACTAGAGGTTCAAGCTTTTAAAGATTACAATAACGTGGAAACCGATTTCTAAATCTGTTAACATTCTTGATGCCAAATGCAGCATCAAATATCTTAACTATTACACAAAACACGCACACACACTCACGTACACACAACACAACAATCAAATAAATTAAGCTAGTAATGATAAAAGATCAATTACCTACATATAATGTACTAAATGTAAAAAATGAATCCCATATTTGAAAATTAAATAATGAAAACAAAATTAGGGGCTTAGGGTTTTAGTACCATTTGGAGGCAGAGTAAAGGCATCGGTCACTGAGTTGACGAATCGCGGTGCAGAGTTCGATTCTGCAACTCTCTTTTGAACTCATTGTGCCGAGTTCGATTCTGAGTTGACGCTGAGAAGCGACGGTTGAAAATGAGGAGCTACGTCTCTTGAACAGTGACGGTTGAACGGCGTCGGGCCGGTCGGTTGAACCGGATGCAATTGAACGCCAGCGACGATGAGAGCAGCTGCTGCTGCGGAGAGAGAGTAAGGAGGTGTCTCGGCTAGTGGAGAGGAAATGACTATTGACTGAGTGGTGGTATTGTTTTTTTTTTTAATACAACGACGGTATCTGGGATAAACCCAGAGGACGTCCGAAACTTTGAAACCAAGATTTGACACTGATAGCACGGCCCGGGGGCTACTTCCAAATTGAGAGGAATCTACCCATACGGAGGTGGAAGAGAGACCCATACTTGGATGGGGGGGAGGAATCTACCCACACGGAGGTGGGAAAGAGACCCACATTAGGGTGGGGGGTCGACCCACATAAGCAGTGGTATTGTTTGGCGCATATAATTTCAACTTTTTTTAGGAAGAATTTCATTTTTATCCCATATTTTTGAAAACTATTTTTTAACTATAATGGCCCCATATATTTCAAACATTCATAATTTTTAGGTAGTTACATAATAATGTGAATTCATTCACATTCCATTATCACGTATACATCAGATCATAAAGTGTGCGATTAATCATTTAATCCAGTATATTTTCAAGTAATAACTCACTCTGAAAGATATAACTTTTAACTTAAAACTGTTATAATGATTAATTTATATAAATAATCAAATTACTCTTAATTGACTAAGAAACTTGTATGTAATATTGTATCGTCCACGACAAATTTTTTTTTGTCAATAACACAAAATTAGTGTGAAATGCATGCATGATGGAATTGATTTAAAAGATCAAGCAATGTAAAACACTTCAGTTTTTGCATATTTATCATCTATGTTACTTACAAATTGCCATTACCATTATAGCTATATATGGACAAATATCGTCACTGCCACAACTACAAACTAAGGATTATCACATCCTAATAAAAGTTTGATTACAGAGATCCTTCTATTTTCATATTGCAAGTACATTGACTATACATCTTTGGTTGCTGGCGCCGTTGGTCGGCACCAGTAACCCCATGCCTCCTTTTGTATGAGGTATGGGTTCGACACTTCATCTCGTAAAAATCTAAAATTTATATATAATATAATATAATAATACTTATAATATTCATATGATAATAATAATAATAATAGTCTCTCATCATTTTATATGGATTGATATTTCACTCTTGTATGAGCTTCTCTCCACCTCTATGTGGGTGGATTTCTTTCAATTGGGAGTGGTCTTTCGGATCGTACCACTAATTTTCTATCTAGATTGATTCACGTAGTTCTCTGGATCCATCTTAGGTATAGTTTTAGTAAAAAAAAAAAAAAATACATTGACCATACAAATTGCTATTAAAACTATATAGTTCTAATACTATAACTATGTCTACTCTCGTTGTAGTCAACCATTTTCACTTCTGCATGGTGAGATCAAAATTTCCCCCTTTGTGGGATGCCATGCCCATTCCTACACAAATCCTGGCAAGTCCTGTTCGATGTGACAAGTGTTGTCCTAACCATAGCCAATCACTTTTTGCCTAGACATCATATAAAAAAGTATGATAGCAAGCAAACCAATTAATATCTTATTGTTCCGAAACGTTTCAACCACAAATCCTCAAGACTTTCGAACGTATTTAAATACAATCTAACTATCCAAACCACGAGAAAAAAATATTTAGAATAATTTCACTGTCTCAAAGTAAGACCACAGTATTATTGTGTCACATAACATTAAAATTTAGTTTACTGCTTCAGTATAAATTATATGATACAAAGTCAAAATTTATTATTATTATTATTATTTTATGAAATGACTTGTATTGAGTGAAAGTCCATGGCACTTGCAAATGACACGTGGCAGGGTAAAGGAAAAAGTGGCTCACATTCTCAGTGGCTTGCTGGTGTCTGGACCATCACCGAGGACACGGCGTATTTTGACTTCAGATGAGCAACCGCTGGAAGAGAGCAGCTTCAAAATGGCTTCGGCTCGGCGCTCAATGTGACCATGGCAACCGCGGCTGCCGTCGACTTTTTTCCTTCTCGGCTCATCGCGACTGCCTTTTCTTACGCACTGGCTTCACACGCTTGAGTCCACGCTTGCGCTGCTCGACAGGCACGATCCACCATCTATTGACACCGATTCTGACCAAACAACCTTCGCCGACAGCGCCGGATTCACCTTCTGCCTTATATTTGGTCGGCTTTTTTGAATCACCTGAAAACATCAAGAGTTCAATGTTTAACACAGGTTATTCATATTTAAAACAAAGTAAAAACTAAACAAACAAGAATTCAAAATGAGATCCAGATGAAACAGTAGCTGGAGATTCATTTCATGACAGCGAGCAACAACCTTCTGTTGGGAAAAAAATTAATCTCTTAGCATGTATTTGTCTTTGTTAGAATCTTTGTTAAGAATAGGACTTGGTTTCTTCTTCAACATTTTGTATAACTGGATTGCATTAGCATGTATTTGACTTGCATTTACCATAAGCTAAAATTGATCTTTCTGTAAAATTTCTCAACATCAAATCTCACAAGACTTGAAAACTTAACCGTATATTGGAATAGTATACCCATAGTCAATGAATAGTATAAAAGGGTCAGTTTCTAGAAAAAAAAAGGTTGGTCACAATTGATATAATTAAATATCAAGTTTTTCTTAGCCAGAACCTTTGCCAGACATGTATTTCTATGCCACCACACTCTTTTTCAACAATCAAGAATAATTCTTTTCTGATGTAGAAGATTAGATAATACTGTAACCATAGAGTATACTAAAAATTTTCTAAAACATTTGACATGTTACTAACTAGGCAGTCGAGCTCTGATACTATTTGTTCGAAAAAATATTTGTCTCTTAAGACCTTCCTTAAAAACTTGTTTTTTGTGAGAATATCGGAATCAAAGTCGTGGCAGTGGGGATAGGAAGATGACGAGGAAAAATCAAGGGAAATAGCATGGTAACAGTAATGTTACTAGTGGAAGTCTGTTTGCTGTTAAAGGAGAAACGAGAATGGTAAACCAGTATTCCCCATTATATGTGATTGTGGAGTATCTAGATGTGTTTCCCGATGAGTTGCCAGGATTACCACCGGATAGGGAGGTTGAGTTTTGTATTAACTTAATCCCTGGAGCTCAACCAATCTCTATCACTCCTATTCGCATGGCACCAACAGAGAAGGAGGAATTGAGGAAGCAGTTGGGAGAACTTTTAGAGAAGGGCTTTATCTGAGAAAGTACTTTTCCTTGGGGAGCCCCCGTTTTGTTTGTAAGAAAAGCATATGGTTCCTTGAGACTTCGTGTGAACTATTGAAAGTTGAATCAACTAATGGTGAAGGATAAGTATCCTTTGCCCAGGATAGATGAGCTGTTTGATCAATTGGGAGGATCAAAATTCTTCTCAAAAATTGATTTGAGGTCCGGGTATCACCAATTAAAAGTTCGAGACAACGATGTTCCAAAAATAACTTTTCGAACTCGTTACAGTCATTTTGAGTTTCTTGTTATGCCGTTTGGGTTAACTAATGCCCCTGCAGCTTTTATGGACCTTATGAATCGGATTTTAAGACCTTTCTTGGACAAGTTTGTGGTGGTGTTTATTGATGACATCTTGATTTATTCTAAGACCCAAGAGGAACATGCAGAGCATTTGAGGATAATTTTACAAACTCTTAGGGAGAACCAGTTGTATGTTAAAAAAGACAAATGTGGTTACCGATGCTTTGAGTAGAAACCGCATGGGACATTAGCTAGCTTGGCATTGGAAGATTGGAAAAGAACAATGGTCGTTGGAGACTATAATTTAAGTTTTAATGAGGACTGTGCCCCAACTTATGTTTACAACGTGGTGGCAATGTCTAATAGCCTACAACTTGTTAAGCAAAGTCAGTGGCAAGACGGAGAATTGAGGAATATTTGGTATCGTTTGCAAAATGTGGAACAATTAGAGGATTGAGAGCTAGAGTCAGAGATGTATCATAAGTACCCTCATCTATTTGAGGTTCCGTTTGAGGTTGCACTTTGAATTTCGGGACGAAATTCCTTTATGGAGGATAGAATGTAAAACTTTGAATTTTATTAAGGGCAAAATTGAAAAATTTTATGATAATTATATAAAAGTGTAAGGGTCAAAAAGTTAGATTTTTAAAGTCTTAGTTTAGAGTTGTAATTTATAAATAGTTGAGGGGATCAAATGAAAATTTTTCGGGATTATATATTCAGTCTTCTTCTTCCTCCCTTGGACCGAATCATTTTCTCTCTCTCTCCAGATTTTTTTTTTCAGATTTCCATTTTCACGAGCTCCATTTTGACTCCTCATTTTGGCCTCGTCCAAGCTTCGTTTTAATCAAATTTGGTACCTGTTATACCCATTTTCTGGATCAGCCCAGATGGGCCAATACACGCCTATTTAATGTGAACAGAATCAAGGGCCAATGAGACCCAGAGACGGAACCAGCGGCTGCAAGTCCAGCTCGTGAGGTTGCCCAAGCCGTAAGCCAGCAACAGTTCTCGGAATGCCTCCTGCCCGTGCCTTCAGCTCGTGGAGCTCGTGAGGTCGTGGAGGTCGTGAGCTCGCTGGGACCTCCAGACCGTCTCACCTCCTTTCCAGTGTGCATTACCCGCTTGATCAGGAGGCTTGCCCAGAAGATATCGTATACAACAAGTTATCAGAATTACCAACTCTCATGATTTCCCGTCGAAAACTGCCTACACAACTACCCAGAAGCATTTAATGAAGTGAAGACCTCTTCAGGTATATTAAATGCAGACCTGTGCAGGAAAGAAATCATCATTACCTTTACAATTAATGCAGCATGACAATGTCAGGATTAGTTGAAACTAGCCGTTGCCAGTAACGTGTATGACTTTCCTTTGTATTTTTTATTGTGATCTCCCTTCCTCTATAAAGAGGGGAAACATTTTACTGTACGAAGGGGTTGAACATACTAGAGTATCGTCACTCTGTCGGAATTACCTCAGAGTGGCCGTGGATGTAGGTGCAGTCACCGAACCACGTAAAAATCCTTGTGTTCTCTCTCTCTTTCTCTCTCTTTTCTCTTTAACTCCTCACTGATCACCTTATTAAATCCGATCAACCACCAAGTCCAACATTCCTTCACCCGAATTAATCACCACCAATCTAGAACTTCATTAATTACTCATTCACTACTCTTCCATAAATACGACCAGAACCTTTAATTACCAAGTTCGCCATCTGGGTCCCAGAATCTCTGGTTGACCGTTTCCGGATGTCAACAGTACCGTTGAAAAGCTTGTGCGACGTAGATTCCATAGGTACTAATTTCATCAATTTTTATCACCGTTTGGGTCTCTGATTTTGCAAACAAAGTCCGACCACCAACCAATTTTGATTTTCTTATATCTGGGCGAAACCAAACGATTTTGACTCCGGTTAACCTCATTTTCGTGTCGAGCGTGTCGAGGACAACAAAACTCACCTAACGATACCTCTTGCCACTGTGGTTGCCAGAATCCGCTGTCGGAACGTCGCCGTCGGCCACCGCGTACGGTGGGGGTAAGTTCCTCGACCTCCCGAACTCAAAATTTAACTCCGAACGCATCTACGGACTCGTTTTTAAGCGTAGGATCCATTTTTGAGGTTATTTTTCCCATAGGGCAACCGTTCTAAAAGTTTTTCTATATTATGTTACTTTGTAGATTTGATTCGGAACAATTATAGTTATATTGGAAATAAAAGTTTTCGGAGTGGTTAATAGCCCATATCGAGGTAGGAGTTCAATCTTAATCTTTTAAAAATTTTTATATTAAAGTTGATGTTTAATTGAACTTTTATAATCTTGGAAGTATAGTAATTGTTTGTGGAAAATATGTTGTGGATTGTGGAAATATAATATGGATTGCTTTGGAAATACATCGTGGATTATGGAAATATATGATGGATTGCCATGAAAATATATTGTGGATTGTGGAAATATATTATGGATTGTCTTGGAAATATATTATGGTTTATTACAGGGTTGCAAAAGGTTTGGTTTATCAAAATAGCAACTGTTATGCTGCCGAAATTTTTTTAAATAAAAAGAAGGGTTTTCAAAATATCGATTTCTATACATATATTGTATTGATTGCTTGATGGATTTATTTAAATTGTTTTGTAACCCGAATGGGGCAAAGATCCACCGTCCTAGTCATTTTATGAGGCTATCCCGAAATATTGTATTATATGACTTTATGTTGGGGTCACTGTGTAGGGTATTACTGCGCAGAATATTTTTTGGTATGGTTACCAGGGTCACGGTGGGCCAAACGTTGTTATCTTACTCAAAATAATTTATTGAAATTACAGGCCACCAGGTATATGACTAGGGGACGAGATTTACCTTGATTCGGAAAATGCTATGACTTGATTTAAAATTTTCGATGTTTTATTTTTATTTTATTTCTATCTTGGAAGCATGTATGTATATATATATGTATATATATATTTTTATGAAATAATATATGAGATTTGTTTAGATAGTGACCATGCAGGTTTTTAATCATGACTTTAGAAAGTGGTTTTCGAAACCATATCGGGATTTAAATCCTACTAAACAATTGCTCACCCTTCCTTTATTTTTCTCCCTCCAGGAAATGTGCAGGATGATTTAAGTGGCCACTCGACTGAGTAGATAGACGATTAGGAATCAAGTGCTTGACTTGTGATGTATTTCTTTAATTATTATTATTATTATTATTATTTGGACATTTATGGATGAATGTTTTGAAACCAAATTGAGAGGACTCTTATTAATGTATTTAAAATTTTGTATTCTAGACACCAGAGTTGAGAATTTTTATTTGGAAATCTAAGTAGATGTGAAAGCTTAATTATGATAAGCTGATTGCATGACTAAGTGTTCTTAAATTTTATTGTGGCTATGAATCCATGATTTCTAACAGGTGTTCGCATATCTGTGGAAATGAGTTTTCACTGGAATTAGTTTAGATTGTTTAAAGTTTTTTATTATACTTTTCTCAATATTTTAAATTTGGTACTCTGGAGTATCTAAACAGAGAAATATTTTTATTAATTAATATTCGTAATTCTGCCACGGCCTAGGGCCCGGGTTGTGACAAACCCGTTTTTCAAAATCTTGCAATAAATCTGTTTTTGGACAAAATTACAATCGATAAAAATAAGGGATTTTTAAAAAGGGTTATTTTTTAACTCCAACCTAAAAAAAAAGTTATTCCTGCAATTATCTCAAAAAGTGAAATTAATAAACCCTTTTATATTTTATTTATGTAAAAGAACTTTATTCTAAGAATATGTAACTATTAATGGTATCTTCAACTTCTCCGCTCCTCCTTGCTTCAGTTAATTTGAGCTTTCTTCATGCTCCAAGCACTAAGATTTGAGATGCTGACCCCCTCAATTCCATAATTGAAAGCATACAAGTGGGCATCATTTTCAATTGCCAAAGTAGGATAAGCCCTTGCTGTGATGCATGTTTTGCCTCCTCCACCGAAGCTCTCCACTATTGAATGGTCAATCTGTGTGAAATTGTAAAATTCACAATCTCATTAAATTGTTACCACTCTATGAGGTTTTTCAGGATTTCATCAAGAAATGTTAGATCGTATTATCAATTAACTTCATAATCATTCAAATGAAATCAGGATTAAATTGTATTTTTCATATAGTGATCAAAAAAAATATTTTAGGATTCAAATACACTCGAAATACGTTAGTTCTTGAAGCGAAATAAATTTGTTAATATCATGTGTCAGGTACCAACAATTTTAGTGTTCTTAGGTTAGTAACTATAATTGAAAGCACATTTATCAAATTGCTTGCAGCACAGACACTATATATGAACTTACCAAGCTCCTTAGTGACAGCCTCTCTTGAACAGGATCCACATTCAAAAAGGCCCCATAAGTGGGCCTGTCATTAGTATTATCTAAGGAAGACCTGACAAATAAAAAGCCGGAAAAGATCCTTTGATGAAGAACACTTGGGCAAGAAATGGATTAATTGATTGAGAGAGAAGAAACTAACCTGCTTTGGTCACTGCACATAAGCACCACATGTTTGTCTTGCCCTTTGAATATTCTAAAGAAGACTGCAGTCTGTTCCTCTAAGCCCTTGGAGGCCAACACAAGCAAACCAAATGGACCTAAAGCACTTTTTACCAAAGCACTTTTTCGGCTACATAGCACTTGTGGATTGGTCCAACTAGGATCCAGCACTTCTGCTCTGTCCAACTCAATTACATCGAATAAAATTTCAACATCTGCCTGTCAATCCAAAGAAAATTGAACAATAATTATCCCCGTTTCGGGCATTTGACGTAGTGTTAAGGGCAAATGTGTTGCAAACAATAAATAAACAAATGGTTAGGTGTTTATGAATCCTCAGATTAGGATGTTCTAATATCAATAAAATTTAATTTTTAAATTTATATCCGTTAAATACATTAAATTGATGTGAATTTAAAATTTGAATATTATTAAGACGTTTTAATTAAAAACTATAGTACTTGTAGTTAGTATGGTGGATATAAAATTCCTGAAATATGGACATTTAACAAACCTGAGCAGCTGTGATGCCAGAAACTTCAAGCACTGATCCTCCCTGCAGGAATCTGTTTTGCAGTTTAACTTCGTTCAGACGTAACGATTCAATTTCAACTGCAGGCCATTGCACTAGTTGTTTTCCTGACTTTTCAAGCCAGAGACTTCTGGGAATTGCCTGGAAAACAAATCCAAGAAAAGACATAATTTTCTTGAGTCATTAATTATTCTATAAGGCCTTCAAATTTCAATGATGTCAAAGTCAATTGGTAATCTCACAAGTAATATTTGTTTGTCTTTTACTATAATTTTGCATTGATAAATCTAGGTGTAAAATTTTAGTGATTGGATAATTATGTCAATAGTCTCATATGTCAGATTATTATATCTTCGAATGTACAATTGGGTATTTATAATTGCAACAAAGTTTTTTAGGCACTAATTAATAACAACAATTCATCAATATTTTACTTACCTGCAATCCAGCCCAACCCTTCTTTTTATTATCCTCTTCACTTGATGATTCCGGCACCCAAGCCCACAATATCCGCCTGTTTTTGGCACTATCGAAAAAGCTCTTTGAAGCATAAAATTTTCCGTAATCATATCTTAATCCTGAATCACCACTTAAGGAACTTTCAGGATCCGGAATAAACTTATTTTGGCCAATATCATATGTGCCAATCATGTAACAATCACGTTGAGGTTCATTTAAACTCGTCTTAAGCACATGCTTAATGTTTGGTCCATAAATCGAGGTATCGACACCTTTCTGATAAACGGTGGACACAGGATAGAAATCCGGGCACTCCCACATTTTAGTCTTGGCATCCGAATAAAAAGGCTGTTCAACCTTGATCCAGTGCTTAAAATCTTTGCTTGTGTACAAAATTGCTGACCCTTTATTGTCAATTACGCTTCCAATTAACATTCTCCATCTCTTATCAGGGCCTAGCCAGGCAGTGCTTGGGTCCCTAAATGAGGTTGCATCTATTGGTCTAGTGGCTGAAATTAAGGGATTGTATGTGTACTTTAACCATTCTCTAAGATAAGGGTCAGAATAATTTTTAGGCACAGCCAAGTTTTGGACTTGATTGGTGAATGAGTCAATTGATCCAGTGTAGAAGATGGCTGGTCTGCCTCCAGGGCGGATGGTGGCAGAACCAGAATAGCAACCATGGCTATCAAATGGCGCTGACGGAGCGAGGGCTATGTCGTGTGGAGTCCAGTTAATGAGATCCGTAGATGTGGAGTGGGCCCATGTGATGTTGCCCCACACCGCAGCATATGGATTGTATTGGTAGAATAGATGATAAATTCCTCTGTAGATCATGGGTCCTGAAAGAAATATTCAATCATT
Organism: Litchi chinensis; assembly: GCA_019925255.1. Lineage (NCBI taxonomy): Eukaryota > Viridiplantae > Streptophyta > Magnoliopsida > Sapindales > Sapindaceae > Litchi > Litchi chinensis. Next base: position 2,647,666 of record CM034464.1, on the reverse strand, counting down.
ATGATTAAATTCAAAATCACGCAACAAAACCAAATTTATTTTAAATTTATAAATAAGGTGAAAACAAATGCATGTACAAATTGTAGTTACAGAAGAAGATTTGAACGTAAATATTGTGGCAAAATTGATTATAATGTCATGGTTAGTGAATATTAGATGCATCATACATAACGAACTTATTGGATATACTCGAATGATATATTAAGCTTGAAAAAACATTAATATAATTCGGATACGATTGTGAGAACTAGCTTGAAAAGAGCAGAAAAGTACCATTGGGATCTGTATGTCCAAATGCACCCATACCAACATGTCCAAAAGACAAAAACAGGAGGAAAAAAAAAGGTTAGAAGTAGAAAACAAAAAAATTAAGATATAAACGCCAAGAAGATTGGAATATTAGAGAGAGACCATTCATCCAGTTCTTGGCAGGCTGGAAATGAAAACCAGTTCTGTAAGGTTGATTTGTAGAAGCTTCAAGCTCAATAATCCCATGACTAAGCAAGAGAGAAAATAGCAAAATCAGAGTAACGGAGAAGTTGGTCATGGTGTGCAATAGGCTATGAATATGAAGAAGAAGAATATGCAGGTTAATTAATTTACAACAAAATTAAGTACATTGAAATTTGAACAGGGTTCCAAATTTGAGAATTGTGGATTGACAAGTCTATGAGAAAAATCAAACCTTTGATTTATTGGTGAGAAAAGAGTAACAAAGACTTTGAAATCTGAAGTCAAGTGTTTTGTTTTCTAATGGAATATGAGCTGACGTTATAATTAGGTGAATATATACACTAAAATATTGTCAAGGCCTTCAATTCCTCTGGCAATTCTATTACTTTAGCTGATGATAGATCTAGAAGCTGTAACTCAAATTCCTATTGGTAATTCAATTAGATAACTATCAGACAATTTTAATTCTTGAAGATGACCAAGTAATAGTAATAAATTCAAAAGCAAGGAAAAAAAAATAAAAAAGTCTGAAAACTCTTTTGGTGTTGCTGTGTGAAACTACACATATTAAGCAAGTCTGGACTTAGGTAGAGGTTATCCACATTAATTAATTAAAAGCAAATAAACATTACATTAAAATCTTAATCAAAGCTAGATCTACTAGCACAGCAGTTATTCTACAAAACATAGCGTGTACTACTCCCACAAAACCTTAAAATATTTGCTGGTTCAATGTCTAATTTAGAAAACTTGGAATATATGTTCACCTTTATCTGAGTGGTGCGGTTCTCTTGTTTTACACATGCTCTTGGGTGGTTCAAATCCCAAGCACATTACACGAATGTGAGGAGACTTGTTTTCTACGTTTTGGGAATTGTTATTTACTTGGATCAATTTTTTAGTGACTAGTTTGTAATGACTTTGTAAGAGAGAGTAGCAAAAACGCGTAAATAGAAATATTGGCCATGGCGTGCACGGCCTGTCAATGAGAAGAAGACCAGGAACATGCTGGCTACTTATAATTAATTTACAACAACAAAAATAAATAGATCGAAAAGGTTCCAAATAATAGGATTATCGATTGACATTTGACAGGTCTTAGAGAATTAATGTCGAAGGCTTCAATTGGTGAGAGCAAAGACAAAGAAATCTGAATTCAAATTTTGTTTTTTCTTGGAAAATCAATTGATTGTTATAATATATTGGTATATTTTTAACCCTTTTTTTATTAATTGTTTGATAATAATGTATATAGAAATAAATTAATTTATTAAGACTAGTCGAGATTAAACAATTCAAGTATGAATTGAGAATTTATTTTTACAATTTGGGGAGATATTAATTCTCATATGATGAGAAAAAAATTATTCACATATATTAATAAATAAATAAGATAAAACTTGAGCGTTTATTATGAATATCAATAAAAAACATTAACCACTTGAATTTTTAATAGATGCATGACTTGTAATGATATTTTTAATCTAGAATATTCATATATGTGTATTGTATATAATTTTAACAATATTGTTGTGTTCTTAATTACGTGAAGTTGCAACTGCTTAACTATTGGATGCCATGCCAAGCATGAAAGATTCCCCTGGATCCAATATACATAAAATAAAATGTACCAAAGCAGAAAATCATGTCAAAATGTTGCATTAAATGGTAAAATTAAAGAAGTAAAAAATTCCACTTGCAAAAAAGCGATCCATGACTCTATAATGTAAAAAAGAATGTTGCAATTAAGGATTAAGAACATAAAGGGGCATGTAGTCAAATTCCCCAAAGGTAATATATACAGACCCTATGGAATTAACTTGTGTTACCAAAGTCATTTTCAAAATTTTCATTTTTTTTTTACAAAATCTATAGCAATTAAAAGAATATTAATTTGCACAAGCCCACAAAAATTATGGGTGATTTTCCCATTAAATGTGGGTAGACCTCTCCCAACTTCTAGGAGTAACATTTCAGGTCGATTGACAGATTTTTATCTTAGTTAGATCTCGACAGTTGTTTGATCTAATGTTAAAAGGCTAATTTAATGTTTTTATAAATGTATTCATTTATATTTTTAATAATTATTTTAAAAATTATTTGTGTGAATAAAATAAATCTTTATTTAATTAATTCATATTAAGAATTAATGTCATTAACCTTTTTTTTTAAAAAAAAATTGTTAGTTAACAAAAATAATTTAATACAACCTAATATAATGTACCGCGAAACATGAAACTGTGTTAAACACAATACATTTCAATAAAATCTGGTGTGACATCCTATAAACAATAAAAAGGTACAAAAAATGGCTTGCAACAAGGTCCAGAGGTGGACATGTGTGTGGGCTTACTTGGGCCAAAGCTCAAGCAAGAGTTCTGATAAAAGTTCTCCGGTTTCACCAAATTGCCCCTCTGCATATAATTTAATTTTATACTCAATTTTACAAATAATTACAATGCTGCCACTGGCATATATATATGTGTATATATATATATATATATATATATATATTCAGTTCAGTCAATCTCAGCCCCCCAATTTCTTATTTTTCTCAAGGAATGAAAAGTTTAGGAGTCTAATTTGTCTCTCCAGTCTCTATTTTAAGAAATTTTTTTAGTTTCAAATTACTTCTTTCTTTTTTTTTGAAATGAGTTTCAAATTACTTCTACTAATATATAAGTTAGAACTTTTAGATTATTGTTTCTAATCTTGGGTAATTATTTATCATCTATAAATGTAGTGACTAAGAACTAAACTATTATTTATTTATTTATTTTTAAAATTTATGTTATCTTAATTTGTGTTGGATTATATATACATTTTGAGAGAAAAAGTTCATTATGTCGCCTTATCTAGGTGTATTTTTGTTTTTTAGTAGATGAAACTTTCTTGTACCATCCGGATTTATCTAAAAATGCTTATACTTTTTTGCCCAGTACCATATGTCCCAATCATGTAACAATCACGTTGAGGTTCATTTAAATTTGTCTTAAGCACATGCTTAATGTTTGATTTATAAATCGAAGTATCAATACTGTTCTGATTGACGGTGTACACAGGGGAATAGAAATCTGGGCACTTCCACATTTTGGTATTGTCATCAGAATGAAAAAGTTATTCAACCTAAATCCAATGCTCAAAATCTTTGCCTGTAGACAAAATTGCTAACCCCTTTATTGTCAAGTATGCTTCCAATTAACATTCTCCGTCTCTTATCAGGGCTTAGCCAGGCAGTGCTTGGGTCCTTAAATGAGGTAGCATCAGTTGGTCTACTGGCTGAAATTAAGGGATTGTATGGATACTTCAACCATTTTCTAAGATAAGGGTCAGAATAATTTTTAGGCACAGCCAAGTTTTGGACTTGATTGGTAAACGAGCAATTGATCCAGTGTAGAAGTGGCTGGTCTGCCTCTAGGGAGGATGTTGGCAAAGTTAGAATAGCAACCCTGGCTATCAAATGGCTCTGATGGAGCGAGGGCTATGTGGTGTGGGGTCCAGTTAAGGAGATCCGTTGATGTGGAGTGGGCCCATGTGATGTTGCCCCACGCCGCAACACATGGATTGTATTGGTAGAATAGATGATAAATTTCCTTATAAATCATGAGTCCTGAAAAGATATATTCAATCATTATGGTTAAATTCAAAATCATGTAAAAATATCAAATTCATTTTAAATTTATAAATAAGGTGAAAACAAATACACGTAAAAATTATAATTATGGAAGAAGATTTGAACATAAAATATTGTGGTAAAATTGATTATAATGCTATGGTTAGTGAATATTAGATGCATCATGTATAACAAACTTATTGGATATGTCCGAATGATATATTAAATTTGATCAAACATTAATATAATTTGGATACAATTGTGAAAACTAGCTTGAAAAGAGCGGAAAACTTCCGTTGGGATCTGTATGTCCAAATGCACCCATGCCAACATGTTCAAAAGACAAAAAACAGGAGAAAAAAAATTAAGGTTAGAAGTAGAAAACAAAAAAATTAAGATATAAAAACCAAGAAGATTGGAATATTAGAGAAAGACCATTCGACCAGTTCTTGGCAGGCTGGAAATGAAAACCAGTTCTGTAAGGTTGATTTGTAGAAGCTTCAAGCTCAAGAATGCCATGACTAAGCAAGAGAGAAAAAAGCAAAATCAGAGTAACGGAGAAGTTGGTCATGGTGTGCAATAGGCTTTGACTATGAAGAAGAAGGAATATGCAGGTTAATTAATTTACAACAAAATAAGCATATTGAAATTTGTAAACGACTCACCGAGAATTGTGGTTTGACTAGTCTATGAGAAAAATCAAACCTTTGATTTATTGGTCAGAAAAGAGTAACAACGACTTTGAAATCTGAAGTCAAGTTGTTTTGTTTTCTAATGGAATATTAATCGAACGTTATAATAAGTCAAGCTTGCAACACTGACAAAGATTTTGTACATCCTCAGTGCTCATAACATTGAAAGATTAGATATCACAGGCTGTGGAATTTGACGAAGATCAAATGTGTGCCCCAAATTCAAACATTTCAGTTTTGTCAAGGCCTTCAATTCCTCTTGGCGACTCTACTACTTGTTGATGATAAATCTAGAAGTTGTAACTCAACTAACTCAGAAATTCCTATTGGTAATTCAATTAGATAACTATCAGACAAGTTTAATTCTTGGTGTATTTTTGTTTTTTCAATAGATCAAATTTCCTCATTGAGATTTGTCTAAAAGGGTTTGTATTTCTATGTAACCCACTCTAACAAAAATTTCTTACTATGGTCCTCTGCATTAGTTACATTGACTAAAAAAAGGGAAAAAATCCAGTAAAAAAAAAAAATTACAATGGAAAGATACTTAAAAATGCATATTCAAACAACAATGGAACTCCACAGCACCAAAATCTGCACATCTTATGAGAAGGCATTGAAAAAGGGAAGAAAATGATCTCGAGTGGCTTGATCCTCCCATTGCAGCTCGTTCCACCACTGTTGGTCTCCTGTAATTTTGAGTGCTGCTCTAACTGTCATGCTGTTTGAGCCCAGTGGCAGCTTCTTCAGATTTGGACAACTCATTATGTGAATTTCCTTCAGGTGTGGAAAGGGCAAGGGAGCACAATAGATGGTTTCCAACTTCCTTAGATATTGTAACGTAAGACGTTGGAGTCTTGCAAATGGGAGGTTTTCTTTCATCTCTGGAACTACAACGCCAACATCGATTAGTTCTTTCATATCATTGCAAACTATTAGCTCTAGAATCTTCAGGTTTGGAGCAAAAATAAGCCATGTCACCTCCCTCAGTTTCCAGCAAGAGTGCAAGTAAACTGAGTGAAGGCTGTTGAATTGAGATAGGTCTCTCATTTCGCAATCAATCACCAACTCTACCAAATCCATACTCGAAATGTAGAGTGTGTGGAGATCTTTCAGGACCCTTAATGATAAAACATTGAGAGACTTTGAATTGTCGACTAATCGAAGGCTTACTGATTCTGCTGGACAGTTTAGTAGCTCATGGGAGCTCAAATATCTTCGGAGGGAGTTGGAATTTTTGAAGTTGACGCTGAACACATTTAGATGTTTCAAACAAACCACTTCCTCGATAAAAAGCTCACCCTCATCGAATAGAATGCTATCCTTCGATTCGATACTGAAATAGCCACATCTGAACATTCTCAACACTCGTAACATTGAAAGGTTAGATATCACATCCTGCGGAATTTTACACAGATGTTCTGTGTTCTCCAAATTCAAGCATTTCAGATTCGTCAATGCCTTCAACTCGTTTGGCAACTCGATTATTTTCGTTGATGATAGATCGAGATGACGTAACTCAACCAACTTTGAAATTCCTTTAGGTAATTCAGCTAGAGGAGTTCCAGACAAGTTTAAGACTTGAAGATGACACATATGTTGAAGGAATCCTTTCGGAAACTTTCCCAAAGGGTTATTGTGAATGAATAGACTTAGAAGCTCTGGACAATTCGGAGGCCTCTCTGGCAGACTGTCAATTTTATTTTTCATTAACGACATCCTTTTAACATTTTCCCATTCTTGAACCTCTGGTGCTCTCTTTAACCCAACACCCGACTGAACGAAAAACTTTTCCTTCTCAACTTCACATGCTATCCATAATGCCATATCACGAATCACATCATGCATTTTAATACTGTGGTCTTCTTCCCCTCTTTCTAATAAACATGCACGAAGAAGAAATCCAATGATGTTGTATCCGAAGTTTCGTGCTAAAATTCCATCGTATTTTTTCAAAAATCCCTCACTAATCCAACAATCTATCAACTCTGTTTTAGCAATGTGAAAATCTTCTGGAAATAGACTACAATACAAGAAACAAGCTCTATGTATGTCGCTAGGCAAACGATCGTAACTGAATTTAAGAAGACAATACACATCACACTCCATACCTGGAAATTCATGGGCCGACATACTTAAGATTGATATCGCGAATTTCCATTCTTCAGGTTGGTTCTTTCCGGCCATAGCCCGACCAATGGTAATAAGTGCAAGCGGGAGTCCTCCACACTCTCTGGCCACCTTTTTAGCTAGTGAAGGAATGTCAGGATGACTATTAAGAGTCTCTTCCCCAACCTTCTCCCGAAACAATTTCCAAGCATCAGGATGCGTCAAACGCTCCACTTCAACCTTTTTATGAGCTTCCATGTGACCGCAAACCTCGATTGAACGAGTTGTGAAGACTACCTTGAAATCAGTTTCTTTACTCGGAGGAGGGATGCCGATTTTGATCAAATCAACTCGCTCCCATATATCATCTAATAACAACACAAACTTTTTCCTAGTCAAGTTTTTGAATATATCCAAAGCTTTTTCTTCAACAGATTTCTCGTTCCACTTATCCGAAAAACCTATCTTTTTCCCGATAGTTTCTTGAATCTTTTCTAGTTGTAGGTCCTTAGACACTAGCACCCAAATCACAACAATGTCATTAGGCAAATTGAGAAACTTGTTGTTGATTTGGGTCAATAGGGTAGTTTTGCCTACTCCGCCCTTGCCATATAGGCCTATAATTTTCACTCGTCGTTCTCCAATGTAACTCCATACTTCCTTCAATTTTGATTCAAGGCCAATTGTTGGTTCACTCGGCCTTTCATCAACTGGATCTGCAGGTGGCTTCTCTTCCACATCAAGGAAAGTTGCGCCTTCACGTTTTAAATCTGCCACAACTTGTAGGAGCTTAGCCACCTTTTTCCCGAACTTGTAGCTTGATTTTAGATTCTTTGAACAGAAGCCTCCAAGACAAAGTTTCTCAATTTCTTGAGACTTATGTCGCAGGAGTTGATCAACTTGAGCTTCCACTTCTTGAACCCTTGTAAGCCACAGCTGCACTTGGTTCAGGCGCTGCCTCATTGGTTTTTGTTCAGCAACGTCGAATCTCTTCTTCACATCATCCTTTGCTTGACTCAACTCTTCCAATTTCTTCTGCAACGCCTCAAGGTTATCTTTGAGATCATGTACATATGATGCTTTTCCAACTACGCATTCTGTACAAGAAGTGAAAATGGATCCAAGATCCAATTGTATCGTGAATATGTTACCCATTTTTCTAGTTTTTTTTTTAGATTTCAAGCAAGAAGAGAAAGAGAAGGGTTATGAATATAATGGAAATTATGCTTAATTAGGAGAGTTTTTGGTGATAAAACAAACACTCTTGCTGGGAAAGATAACATGTAGAAGAAAAAGAAAAGGCTGCTGGTGAGAAGTAGAAGGAAAACGGAGAGAAAGAACAGAGAAGAAGAAATTGAGGTGTGAATGTGTGGCTGAAGAATATTCTAAGGTCTTTCTTTTTTATCCAAATGAAATTTAAGTATGACGACCACAATATTATTATTATTATTTTGAATACTGTTGGTAATTTAAGGGACAACTGGAATTAAGTGGTATAAGATTTTAGCGGCACGATCTGAAAAACAGCTCTCAATAAATAATGTTGAGGGTTATCCATAATAAATGGGGAGAATATAGAACCCATGACTTGAGAAGATCATAAGTGGACAGTGGTTTGTTAGTATGCTCAAATCGACAATGATAGAATTTTTTTTTTTTTTTTAAATATAATAACTGTATTTGGGATAAATCCAGGGAGCAATCGAGACCCCTTTTAATCGAAGTATGATACTGGTGGTACGGCCCGAAGGATTACTCCCAATAGGAAAAGATCGACCCACACGGAGGTAGAAGAGAAATCCACGCTGGGATGGAAGAGTGATCCACACAAATGATGGGACTAAATATCATTAATAGTATTATTATTATTAATTATATATATTATTATAATATTATAGGTAATACATATATATACGTACAGCCGGTGTCGACCCATGCCCCTTGCAAAGGGGGCATGGGCTGGTTGCTGGCCAACGGCGCCAGCAACCAGAAGACGACAATGATAGAATTTTGAAGTAATAGATTTTAATAATTGATATAAAGAGTTGGCCGTCCGATGTTGCTCTGTCAACCACATAATACTCGGCAAGTGTGGAACTAGCTAGAGGTAGTCCGTATTAACTAATTAAAACAAATAAACATTACATCAAAAATCTTAGTCAAGGCATTGATTGGTCAGAAAAGACGAACAAAATTACTTTGAAATCCGAAGTCAAGTTGTTTTGTTTTTCTCATGGAAAATTAATTGATTGTTATAATATACTGTTATCTCTTTATTTTTAACATCATGGAGAAACTTCCTTAGAAATACTTACTAATATTTCTTACTCTTTCTAATCAATTAAAAATAGAGAGATTTATCTCATTTCTCCTCTTAATTGTATATATTTTATTTTACATAATTGTATTGGAGAAGATAATACATATTTATATATTTTTTTGTGTCAAAATGGATCCATATTCAAAAAAGTTGTTAATGTGTCACATAGAAATTAAAATGTAATAGCATTAGCTATGCTCTAAGAGAGTTACTCAATCAAGAAATTTATCTCAACATTCTTTATTATTATTATTTTTTTAACCACATCAGCTCTATATTTGGGTTAAACAATTACATTGGAGATAATATTTTGGTCTCATTACCTATCCATATGATGTTGCAAGAAATTCAATCTAAATAAATTATTATGTTGGAGATGCTCTTAAACATACTCATCTTTAGTTGATTAATTTGTATCTTCTGCTTTACATACTTGGTTATAAGTTTTAATTCTCTTTCTATGTAATAAAAGATAGAGTAAGCTACCAAAAAAAAAAAAATCTGCTTATACCTAATTACTTTCTACATCCATCCTATAAATTTTGAATCAATCATTTATTCCTTATAAGTAATATTAAATATTTTAATTGAAAATAGGAAAAATTTTTCTAGATACAATTCGTAATTTCCTTATATATATGACAAATAACTAAATACGTACAAAAATATGGAAAATTAATATATGGTTTAATAATAGTTTTCAATATTATGATATAATTCTAAGTTGTGATAAATTATTTAAACATAAATTCATTAAAAGAAATTATTTGAATAATTTAAATAAGATTTTTTATGTACATCTTAAGAAAGTACATTATAAGAAATTAAAAAAAAAAAAGAAATTATCCAAAAAATAGTTTATGAATCCCACAAAAAAAAAAAGTTTAATCTTTTGGCATATGTACTATTAAGCTTTTTATGCTGATTGTAAAAAATTTCATCAAAATCATTCGGATAATTTTTGTTTTTAATGAAATGATATTTAAATCATTTTTCATAACCCAAAATTATATTGTAATCATTAAAAGTTATTGAACCATCAATTAATTTTCAGTATCTTTCTCTTGATTATTTATCATATAAGGAAGATATGAACTACGTCTAACAAGTAACAAGATTTACTCTTATTTTCATACATATTATTTATAACAAGTTTTGTATTTTATAAGGAGTAAATGATTAATTTGCGAAGTGGGTGTAGAAAGTAATTGAATGTGAGAGAAGAATTTATTGGGTGGCTCTAAAGTTACAGTATGAATTGTGCTTGCTGTATTTCATTTTGTCAGATCAGGTAGATACCTAATTCACTGTTGTCGTTTTAAGCCTCTAAAAACATTTAAACACCTAACAAGTCCACAAATATCATAACTTTATGGGTTGTGTGGATATCCTCTCGCTTGGAGTGGGACATATAGAAAAAAACGAAACGACAAATAAAGTGAGTGCAATTACCAATGACAGTGGGTGGTAGTGCTTTTTCATGAGATGATTTAAAGCCGTCAGCAGGGAGAAATTTAGAGAAATAAAAAGGAAGTCTTTGAGTGACTTAAATGAGTCCTCCTGTCCACACACTAGGTTAGTGTCTACGACATCTAAATGAAAAGCAAGAATTCTCTGACAATTTTTTATTTATACTATCTTTATTATAAGAAAAATTTAAGTTTGTATGAGGTAAAAAAAAATAAATAAAATAATTTTAATTATTTATTATTTTTTTATGATGATGTGTTACTAAATTATTAAAAAATTAAAAAACAAATAAATACTAGAGAATCCTAGATTAGACTAATTTTAGTCTAATTTGATGCTTGCCTTCACAGCTAATCCGACCTAATAATTTATTAGGTGTGAGTGTTGCCACAGAGGGTGGGACTCTATTGAGTCCCATTGTTTTCCTTCCAATAATTTATTTTTTAAATTTTTTTTTTTTTTTTTTTTTTTTTATATTTATTTATTTAATTTATTTACAATTACTTTACCATATTTTTAAAATTTTAATTTATAAATTTTAATTCAAAATATATTATTTTATTTTAAAATAAATATAACTAGTTTTATTATTTTCACAAATAATTAAAATGTTCTATTTTCTTAAGGATTTAATTTAAAATTTTTGACAGTTTTATTTAAAATATAATTAAAATTTTTGGAATTGATTTAAAATAATTTTATTTTATTTCAAAACTAGCATAATATAATTCTATCCTAACTAATCTCATATTGTATTAAACATAAAATATAATTTTTTTTTTTTTTGTGTGAAATTCTAGATTGCACCAAACAAGAGAAGTATTATCAATCCCAACTACACCAAATACACTAGACTCCATTTGATGTGTGAAATTGAATTATATATTTTGATGAAATTGGATTATATTGAATAAATTAAAATTGTGATGTGTTTGATGCAATATTGAATTGAATTAGAAAATAATATTGTTTTTCATTTGGTATAAAATTAATTATATGTGATTTTCTTTAATATAAATAAAACTATTTAAATCCATTCTAAGAAAAAAATAATTTAATATTACAAATCATATTAAATTTGTTTTAAAAATATTTACATTATTTTTGAAAAAAAAAATAAAATATTTAATTTATTCTTTTGAAATATAATCTAACTATTTAAATTAATATTTTTTAAAATAATATTTATTTTGTAGTTATTACTAAAAATATCACTTTTCAAATATTTTAATAGAATATATAAAATAAATTTTAAAAAAATTAATGTTTTATATATATAATTTAAAAAAGAAAGAAAATGGAAAGAATGAAAGAAAAGTACAAGAAAAAAAAAGAAAAAAAGAAAAAAAGATGTGAGTCAAATTTAACCCACCAACATAGGATAAATTAGTTACGTAGGATTGGAGAACCCAATCCAAAGCAAACAACGAATATAGGATGAGATTGGAATTTATCCAATCCCAAGTCCATTATATGTAACGTAACTGTTAGTTACCATCTGTGATGCCCGAATCCAAATATATCCAGTAGAATATATATATTTTTAAATAAAACATAAATGAAGCTCATATGAATAAGTGAAATGGCTCAATTAGAGATTTCAAATTAAAGAGCCCAATTGAACTAATAAAAATAGCTCAATCAATCATTTATAAAGTCCAAAATTTAAGTAAGCCTAAATTGAAAATTAATGTAGCCCATTTTCTACTAAATGCACTCATTTATTTTCAAGAATAAAAGACATATATACAAAAGGGTGCAATTGGGTGGGCATAAAAAAAAAAAGAAAACATGTGTTTGTTGTAACGGTTAACACATGAGATAAAAGACAAAATAAAATGAGATTCAAAGAGTGGGACTTGGCCACACACACACACACATATATAAATATATATATATATAATTAAGAGAGTTAGAGATAAGAACAAATGGAGATAACAAGAACATTTGAGGGAAAAAAGAAAAGTCAAAGTAATAAAAGAAATAGGACAAGTGTCAAATGTACAAGTTGGTAAGCAAAATAGAGATTGAAAATAGTGTGTGTGCTAGCTATATTGATGACTATCATATATATATATATGTGTGTGTGTGTGTGTGTGTTGATGTTCAATTAGAAGCACACCACACACACACAATCAAATAGCATACCAAAACAAAGAAAGAAAAAATAAAAATAGAAGAAGAAGAAGATCCATGAGCAAAAAAAGAAGCAAAGAAAAAAAGAAAATAATTGAAGTAGATTCTTTGTGCAATTATTTCAGTTTTGGATTGAATTTTCGGATATGATTTTATGGATTTTAAATAGATTTTTGCATTGTTTTTAGGTGGAAAAGAACTCAAGGATAATATGGGTGCTAGTGGTTCCTAATAGAGCTTGAAATCTAATTTGTGAGTGAATAGTTTTATTTTAATTAAATTGATTGAATTATGTTTATTTATATTTCAGTTTTTATTATTTATTGGAAATAAATTATTTGTTTAGTTAATTGATTTTATACATTATAAGTTACGTTTTATGATTTTTGTATGAATTTATTATAAGAAACGATTAGAATATTTTTGGTAATATTATGTTATGTTATGAGAAAAAATGTTTGTTTATGTTTTTGGAAAAACATTATTCAATATTATGTATATTTGCATACATAAATGATTTAAGATTTAAAAGGAAATTAAAAAAATATTTTTAGAACACCTAGGTTGTACCCTCTCTTCTAACGGTCAAACAGGCTTTACATATATAAATCCTAGAGAGTCGCCTAGTATATGTATGATAGATGTCTGAGAGTTATTGAATTGCTCAACACGTGTATAATAGATATTATCCATCGCTCTGTATGCATGTTGAGTATTTCCACTCCGTACAATAGATTTTCCCGAAGTACTAGATTGGTGGTGATATGAGATGTGATTTTAGTATCATTTTTAGATATGATTGAATATGAATCATTAATATTTTATTTTTCTTACTAGCTTTATGTTATGTTAGTTGTTATAAAAAATGATTTATTTAGTTTTTGAAAAGTTATCTCTATTCATTGGGCGTTAGCGCTTACTCTTTTATATTTTAACATCATTTTCCAAGTAACTGTCAGGTCTCAAAGAAAATCTCTAAACATGAAGAGGTAGACCACTCAATCAAATGATGCAAGGAAATTATATTTTGACGTTGTATAAGTATTTTGTAAATTCCATGGTATCTAAGCATGTGTGTGTTTACTTATACTTTAATGTTGTAAAATATTTGATTTCTCATCAGTTTGACTCATGTTTTTGCTTTTAAGTTTGCAAATGATACAACCACACTTTATAGTTATGTTTTCATATGAAAGTTAGTTAAGATTTGAAGTATTTTAGAAGTATACATTCCGTTTACTACAGGGAGGAATTATTGGATAAATAATAGTTATATTACCGAAATTTTTATTAAACCACCCTATGTATTGTTAGATTTTCAAATGATTTCCATCATAAAGTTTAGAATCATATATAGTTCCTCAATTTATCTCAGGGTCTCCTCGGATTCAAGTTAAAAATCTGGGAGGGTTTTGTCATCATCAGACCCTAAAGCTTAATCTTATACGAAATCATTCAACTATAGTATTTAAAACTTGAGATTGACACATGACATGCGACATGTCCTCTCACGTGTAATATGGATAGATGATAAATGTCGGAAACATGCTATACGTCTCCTACTGTTATAATATGTGTAACAAAAATTCGAGATAAATGAGAGAGAGAGAGAGAGAGAGAGAGAGAGTTTGAACTGGAGACTTTCAAACTCTGATCACACTCTAAAACTTAAGTTTATAAGGAAAGACCCAAATATAATATTTAAGATTTGAGGTTGATAATAGTAACAAAGACACTTTATTGTATAGTATAGTTGCCGGTTGTGAGGCTACATTTAACGTACAAGAGGACTAGGTTTATAAATAGGTGTCTGATGAAGGATTGCATTAGACATTGTGAAATGTGGACACACTCAAGTGTGGGTTTCACTAATTATGCTACAACGGCTTTTCAACTACTTTATCCACTTCTTTCCATTGGCTACGTGCCTTTCTGTCCCTACTTTTGTTTTACGTGTCGCTTGGTTTTATTACTATTATTAGTTTCATTGACTTAGAGATAAGATTAAAGTCAACATTCCCAGTAAAAAAAATTTAGTTGGTTTACAATTTAATCCAATCAAATCTTCCACACCAAGTGCATCCTAAAATTAGGAGTTTTAGATGTATGTTTCTTTTGTAAATATTAAATTTATATGTATAAAATGAGAAAATAGAGGGAGAAAATAAAGGAGAAGAAATTGTCATGGAACTACATATAAATCATATCCGAAATCTGTTTCTTGATTAAAATAATAGAGCATTAATTTTGCTAAACTATAATTGGTTAATAATTATATATACTGTACAAATAGGTTTACTTTTGTTTAGACTACATCAACTTAAAATTTAAACTTTAACAACCCTCTATCCACTTCACTCGACTCAAGAGTTGTAACTTAATTAATTATAGTCAAAACATCATATGAGACTAGCTCATGATTTGCCTCTCATACTTGCACCCTCAAATAGTGAGCAAGTACTATAAAGAACAGAAGATACA
This sequence comes from Litchi chinensis, assembly GCA_019925255.1. Taxonomy (NCBI): domain Eukaryota; kingdom Viridiplantae; phylum Streptophyta; class Magnoliopsida; order Sapindales; family Sapindaceae; genus Litchi; species Litchi chinensis. The sequence continues at coordinate 2,632,392 of CM034464.1, read as the reverse complement.
ATTGGTGTGCAATACAAGACCAAAGGAGGAAACTTCTATTACCAGTGTTTTAAAATTTGGCAAGTAGGATTGACTCCTCATCAAGAAATCAATCGATGCATTACCACCTAGTTGAGAACTCTCAAATTGAGGGTTCAGCCACTTGGAGCTCCATGGTCAGGCACACTGAGCTTAGTTTTTTTTTTTTTTTTTTTTTTAATAACAGAAACACGAAAATGACACCTTTTTGAATTAGTTTTAAAATTTTTAAACTTACCCAAAACATTATCATTTTGAGGACGGTGTTATTTTGGTGTCTATGCTAAAATAATAATAATAATAAGCTTCACAATTTGTGAAGTAGACTAGACCACTAGAAATCCCCTCTCAAACGTCAAACCTCTCATCCTTCTTTTCAAACCTTAACCCACTTACCTTCGTTGCTCACTAACCTACTGCTACTGCTGGTCGCCATTGTCAGAATTCTACAATATTTGATTGTTCTTTTCACTTTTTTGTACGAAAAAGACACAAAAAAAAAAAAAAAAAAAAAAAGAGGGAGAGTGAAAGTAAAAAGTGGCAAGATCAAAAGAGTGACTAAGTGAGAGAGAGAAAGTCTCTCAAGACTGACTCTCTATTCATTTTGAATTTTCTTTGTGGTGTGTTTTTTGTGCGAGTCTCTTGTGCAGAGTGTTAGAGTCAACAAAAGCTTGAAATTGAACTTGTGTTTGTTTGTTTCTTTATATTGGGCTTGGGCCACAATTGAGAGCCCACTTGGTGTTGTTAATGAGTTCTTTTTTTTTTTTTTACTATATTAATGCCGTGTAGTAACTCAATCTCTATTTATCATGAGATATCTCTCAATATTATAAATCTTATCTTGTAACTATCCTATATGGTATTAGTTACTAAATATATTAGCCACTTTATATAATTACTGACTCAGTCTACTATTCAAACTTTATAACTATATACACATCAACATTGCAAATATTTATTTTACTATATTATCAAATTGTTTTTATATTAGTTTTCTATAAAGCTTAAATATAATGATTTAGTTCTATACATATAGTGGCTATAAACCATGTCGTGATATTTAAGGAACTTCTTCAAATTCCTCCGTTAATTTTCCTTTTTGATTTATCGATTTGAGCTTTGTTCGTGCTCCAAGCATTCAATAACTCATTTTGACCTTAGCAGTTCCATTGTTGAAAACATATAATTTGATTTGGTTATCAACGGCCAAAGTGGGATAAACTCTAGATGTGATCACAGGTTTGCTGCCTTCACCAAAGCTCCCTACTGTTGACCAATCAATCTGTGAAGTGAAAAACAAAAAAGTACTAATTTGTTAGTAAGTGTTAAATTGAAGATCAAGACTGAAAAAAATTACATGTCCAAATTTACTAATGTAATTGGCATTTGTAACTATTTCTTATCCATATTGTGTTTTGAAAGATAATGTTTCATAGAAATTTTTTATGAATCTCAAAAGAAATTAAAGAAAATTTTCTTTTTAGTACTATAAAACTCAAAAACAACTTACCATTTTAATTTTCTAATTATTAGAAATCTATATATATATGTATATATGTATTTATGCATGTGTGTGTACAAAACTCGAATACTTTTTTTTTTTTTTCTAAACTTAAATTGCATAGGTCAAAGGTTTATCGAGATGACATCAAATACTATTTATGCGTTCCGATATATATTCCCATGATCTTAAGACAATTATTTTCATAATAAGAAAATAAAATTATATATATGAATGTTTGGTTATAATTAAACTCCTATTATTTGAAGGATGAGAAGATGCATAATTAATTATGTTAAGGAGCGATGTATCATAACATAAAAAACATTAAAAATCATGATTTATTTTTATTTTTTGGAAAACAATTGAAAACAAGATTTTGCAACACATTTCTTCAACTTTTTTGGTAGGTAAGCGTTGGTCAACAACTTATGATGAAAAGAGAACTTGAATTTTTACCTGAAATTTTATGATATGTTTTAATTTAAAAATCTATAAATAGAAAGTCACCAAGCTCTTCGGTGACAGTTGCTTACGAGATGGGTCCACATCCACAAATGCTCCACAAGTGGTGTCATCATTATTTTTATTTTTATTCAAGCAAGATCTACCACACAAAACATAAAACAAATTCTCTCATTCAAAAAAAAAAAAAAAATAATAATAATAATAATAAAAATAAATTCTCAGAAATGAAGTTCCAAGAGATTTCAAGTATTGTGGTCATTGGATTGTGTATTCGTGTGTCAAATCGACCGATATTGACGTTGTTTGACAGCTGATATTGAGGTTGGATTTGAAGTAAGAGACTTGACGAAAGTAGAAGTGCTTAAAGAAAAGCAGTACAACCCACAATTGCTTTGTAGCAAAAACAGTGCTTCAGAGAAAGGTGATGTGGGTCCATTTGGCTTCCTAACTTTTGCTTCAAATGACTTAAGAGAATACGCAACACTTATTGCATTAAAATTATCTATATATTATTATGATTATTTTTTTCTTGTATTTACTTTTTATTTACTTTACAATTTTATTTTATCTAGAATCAATAAAAATTAAAAATTAAAAAATTAATAATATGATTTATAATATGTATCAATCAATTCTTATTATATAAATTTATTGTTATTTACTATAAACACTTTTTTTTGTTGTAAAATTAGATTGAAATTATGTTTTCAAATGAATACATATGGTTTGTATTCTATTTAAATTAATAAATTTTAAGTAAATAATATCAAATTATATTCACTTAAGTATTAATAAATTTTCAAGTAAAAATATTATATATTTAATATATTTTTAATTTTTAATATTTTTATTATTTTATTTATGTGCTCCACAAAACAAATTTTTTGGATTCGCCATTAATTGATTTGAGCTTTGTTCATGCTCCAAGCATTCAAGTAACTGATTTTGACCTTAGAAGTTCCATTGTTGAAAACAAACAATTTGATTTGATTATCAATGGCCAAAGTGGGATAAACTCTAGATGTGATCACAACTTTGCCTTTTCCACCAAAGCTCTCCACTATTGACCGATCGATCTGTAAATGATAAAAAAAAATTTTGTAAACATATATTTTTTTATTCTTATGGTATTTTGAAAGACAATATTAGTGAATATTATAATATTCATTTTAGTAGATGGGCATATATGTTCACTTCTAATGACTAATTTTGGGAAATTAAACAAAAATCTAGTAACACAATTGAAAACTTTATACAACGAAGTTTCGAAGAAATTTTTTAGATTAAATCTCAGAAGAGATTAATAAAATTTTTCATTATTTAAAAATTAGTACTATAAAACTCAAACCAATTTACTAGTTTTTCATTCTTTTTTCATTTTAAATTATTATAAAAAAGTTCTAAAAAAACATATTTACAAAACTCTCATGTTAAATGGAAAAAGAAAAAGATTGAAAACAAGATTTTAAAACACATTTCTTGAACTGTTCGATGGGAAAATGTTTGATCACTAAGAAAAATTCCCACAAACAGAAGGAGTTTACAGGACATATTTCATGATCAGCAACTTATATGATCACAAAAGAACTTGAATTTTGACCTGAAATTTTATGGCATATTTTAATTTAAATATCAAAAAATAGAAACTCACCAAGCTCCTCAGTGACAGTTGCTCATTTGCCGGATCCACATCTACAAATGCTCCATAAGTGGTGTCATCGTTATGTTTATTCAAGGAAGATCTGCCACACAAAACATAAAATAAATTCTTAGAAATGAAGTTCCAAGTCATGTCAGGCAGAACATCTTGTAATCATTAGATTTCATTCATGCGGTTGAATGAAGTCGATCTATCATTGTCTATGTAACGTTACAATACCAAAAATGTAGAAAAGGAGAGAATGGAAAATGAGAGAAAAAAATTAACCTGCTTTGGTCACTGCACGTAAGCACCTTATGTTTGTTCTGGTGTTTGTAGATTCTATAGAAAACTGCTGTATATTCTCTCAAGTCGTTTGAAGCAAAAGTTAGGAAGCCAAATGGACCCACTTCACCTTTATCTGAAGCACTGTTTTTGCTACAAAGCAATTGTGGGTCGTACTGCTTTTCTGCTAGCACTTCTACATTCTTCAAGTCTATTATTTCAAATCCAACCTCAATATCAGCCTGTCAAACAAAACGAATTAACTAACGGAGAGAAATAATATAATTTCTATTTATCTCCAGTTTCGAATCAATCAGGTCAAAGTTACTGTTATACTAAAAACAATTTTAGGAGAAGTGCTTGTTTAGTGATACAGGCAAAGGCCTATTTTATTGGTAGCGCCCATACAAGATTTCTCGATCAACTAAACATGTTAAAAAGTTAGTTACTTGAAGTCATACATAGGTAAGTGCAAAAAAGATGCATGAAAAAAAAAAAAAACACATTATATGCTTCGTCAATTATGTATGAACAGAAAGTAACCTGTCCAGCTGTGACACCAACAACCTCAAGCTTTGACGCTCCTTCAAGGATTTTACTTGGTTTCCACGAAGCTTTTCAATTTCTTGAATGGGCCATTGGATCAGTTGTTTTTGAGATTTATCTAGTGATATATGCCTCGGAATTGCCTAGAAAATTAATGAATTCAAGAAAACTTTATCAACCTTAAGTTTAAAGTAGTTCTACATTCAAAAGAGAAAAAAAAAGAAACTTTAATGTATTTCTATATAAGCTTAGTTCCAATAAACAAATTTTAATATTCATAAAAATTGAAATTTCTAATCGTTGAATGCATCTTACAACTAAATTTTAACATCCAGATATCTATAATGACTAATTAACTTCATCAAAGTTAACTAAAATACTGAAGTTACCATGATTCCAGCCCAACCCTTCTGAACATCATCTTGCATACTAGATGATTCATTAATCCACCCCCACAGAACCCTCCTCTGCTTCTCACTATCAAAAAATGTCTTGGAAGCATAGAACTTACCATAATCATATCTCAATCCTGAATCACCGTCAATCATACCGTTGTCAGGCATGTACTTGTCCTTAACAGAATCATATGTTCCAATTGTGTAGTAATCATGCTTAGTTTCATCCAAGCTGTTCTTCAGCACATACTTAATATTTTTCCCACTAGCAGACGTGTGTAGGCCCTATTTTCCATCAGTTTTTACCGGGAAAAAATCAGGGCACTCCCACATTCCTGTGCCCTCAGCAGAGTGCAAAGGTTTCTCAGCAAGTTTCCAATTCTCAAAATCTTTGCTCTTGTACAAAATTGCCAATCCCAGTTTGTTAACTCTGCTTCCAATCAACACTCTCCACACCTTATCAGGGCCTTGCCAAGCAGTTGTTGGGTCCCTAAATGCACTTCCATTGGTTTTGTTGGTTGGAGTTGCTTTCATCACTGGATTTTTAGGGTACTTGATCCATTCTGAAAGGTAAGGGTCAGATAGATTTTTGGGCATGGCCAAGTTTTGGACTTGTTTTTCTTGAGGGTCAATTCCAGTGTACAATATCACCGGTTTGCCTCCTGGGAGGATGGTGGCAGAGCCTGACCAGCAGCCCTTGATGTCGGCCTGCTGCTGTGATGGAAAGATCGCCCGCTTTTGTGACGACCAGTTTACGAGGTCCCTCGACATTGAGTGAGCCCACACAATGTTGCCCCACACTGCACCTTTTGGATTGTACTGGTAGAACAAGTGATAAGTTCCCTTGTAAACCATAGGTCCTGCATTGTACATGTGTTATTATCTCTTAGCAGTTTCTCAAAGTTATGGTCATCAGTTATTTATGTCTGAATCAAAAATGAGAAAATAAAGTCCTATTGTCATGTGCTAATACACGTTATTATGTCTTGGAAATTATATATTTATTATAAATTTCAAAAAAATTAGATATAAATACAAATATAAGATATTTCTATTTCTAAGATTTGGGTGCTTGTAATTCTTTTTCCTGATCATTTTAAAATTAAATATTGTAATTCCTTAATGGGTGCTCTGGGAAGACACATTAAATAATAAAAATAGTTCAAAAAAATTTAGATGACTAAACCAACAACAGAAAAGAATATACTAACCATTGGGATCTACACATACGAATACACCAATTGATCCAAGCCACCAATCATAAAGCATCCAGAACACAAAAACAAGAAAAAACCAAAACAACTGTGTTACAAAAACAATATAAAAAATTCAAGAATATCTCCAAAACAAAAAATTGTGCAAATACCATTGATCAAATGCTGGGGAGGCTGAAATCGGTACCCAGTTCTATAAGGTTGATTTACAAGCGATTTATACAGAACTTTTGGAGTAGTTTGACATCTTGCAAATATGTGATGTGAAGCTTCAAGTTCTAGCACTTGGTAGCCTAGAAAGAGAGCAGAAGAGAGAGAGAAATTGAAGGGTTAGCCATTTTGTTTTTTTCTTTTAGTTTATAAACTTCATGCATGGTGGTATATATATATATAAGGAAATTTAAGTGGTATGTTAGAAAAGATTGATACAATTAAAATGGTTATTATTAGCCCTCCTTCAGTTAAGGTTCTTTACTACTTTTATGTTGGAAAATATTTTCTTAGAAACCAAATTATAACAATACAACTATATGTTATTTACACTTGGGATATCTGGTAAGATAGTTAGGTTTATTACTTATTTTAAATAATAAAAGTTTATTAGATAATATGTTTCATTGACCGATAACTTTTTTATGTAAGGAAAATTAATCATTCTGTTTTTTAGTTGTTTTACTGTCTATCTTTTTAACTCAACATTAATTCTTTGCACCTCTTTTGGTGTGTTTACTTTATGAATTAGAGAATGGGAAAGGAAAATAGAATTGATTAATAGTGTTTATTTGCTAAAATTCATTCTGTAATGGGAATGAAAGTATGGACCCCACATCAATTTGAGGTTGTGGAATGGGAATCTCATTCCCCCAACCCACTTGGAATCTCATTCTCATTTTTTTTGTCAAGATAAAAAGTCTTTTATACCTGTCTTTAAAAAAAAGAAAAAACTATTTTATTTGATATTAAAAAAAAACTGCATATTATAATAAAAAACTACATACCATTGATTTTTCATCACCAATTTTTTAATTATTATAATGAACTATTAAGATAATATGCAATTTTTTTCTATTATAATATGCATTTTTTTATTTGATATTAAAAAAAAAAATGTATATTATAATAAAAAATTGAATACTAGATTAGTGGACTATTAAAATAATATGCACTTTTTTTTTATAATATACAATTTTTTATTTGATCTACATATTATAATAAAAAACTATACACTATTATAATTAATCCATAATTTTAATTAAGGGTATTTTTGTAACTTATAATTAATCCATTTCGATTCCAAAGTAAAGTAAACAGTTCAATGGAAATGTTGCTGATTCTGATTCCGATTCATGCAGTTGAAGTAAATAACTTATTTTGATTTCGATATATCATTTCGATTCCAAGTTATTCCGATTTCAGATCATTCCAATTCTTATTTTAATTCATTCAAGTGAAGTAAACGTACCATTTATATAGTTTATCTTTAAGTAAACATACCATTTATGTAGTTTATCTTTGATATGACTCATCATAATTTTTTCTAACAAATCAAGTATAATCAAATGCAATATGAGATTATTCAATGAGATGTGTACTTAGTAGTATTGTTAGGTGAGAAGGACAACCCGAAACAATTGCTATATTTGATCACAATATTTAAAGAGAAAAAAAGTTCAAAATATAGAAAATAAACATTACTTATTTTTTAATGTTCTATTGAAGTACAAATAAATTGATGTTGTAGTAGCAGTTTTATTTAAAGAACGAAAAGAAAAAGAGAAAAAGAAAATTATAGAGGAAAAAAAATTGAAGACAAATGAGAACATCTGCCTTTATATTTTGGCACTGAATGGGAAATAGTGTGCCTCCTTATAAAACATAATTACTGTTTAAGTATTTTATACATATATGCATATTCAAATGCGATATCTGCAAATTATACATATATGAATAAAGTTATAATCTACAGCTATGGTTGTAACTTTATTCATATCATTCATTCGATCAGAACTATCTATTATAATTTATAGGATTTAAGTGTGGATCTTTCAATCACACAAGACAGAAGGAACTTAAACTCATCATACATGACACTGCATTGTGCTTCCATCAGCAGTATCTATTACAGAACATTATTAAACCACGGATAAATGTGAATTGAATATTTTTTAATGGTAAACAAACTTACTCACACTCAAATTACATAAACAATTGACATTGAACTGTTGAGTAATGGTTGGATATTATGCTAACGTTTTGTCTTCACATATAAATTTTAGCTTCAGAATATACAAATTTAGAAATCCATACTCGTTTGATAAAGTAGCAGAAACTAAACACATTTTAGCTTCATAAAAAAAGTGTTCAAATTATTTAAAAAAAAAAACCATAAGCAATTACCAAGTCAAATGGGTACTAAAAAAATTTAAAATTTCAGAGTTTACAAATTATATTAATAATACTAAATTATTATATCAATCAGAGCCGAACTAAACTGAAATTTAAAATTTCAAAGTTTACAAATTATAATAATAATACCATATCATTATATTTACCTTTTCAGTCGGTAAATAGTTCTTTTGCAACATACATTTGTCTTGAGTTCCAGCAAACATACTAGCACTTCAATATTTGCGAGTTATGACAGCACAATTTCACCCACAATGACAATAAAATATTCAAACTCCTAATTTACACAGCACCAAGTAACAAAATAATAATAATAATAATAATAATAATAATAAAAACCAAGACAATGTCTTGTACCTAATTCGCACATCATAATTCTTCAAATCGGCAGTTTTGTGCTTTTGATAAGTTATAGAAATTGTGTGTCAAATAGAAAAGAGTAATGCTACACATCTCATGATCTTTTATCCCAACTCAGGATATGCAGTTAATCAATGAATACACATTAATGCTTATTTATTATACTTAAAAATGTCTAAATTTATTAACTTTATATGTTGCGATAAGTTGAGGTATAAACAATGAAATGTTTACTATTATTTAACGTAACATAAGTCCAATTCAATTTAAATTAAAATTGGACAATATAGTTTAATGGACTTTCTTATCATACTTATATATATAGTTTATATCACAATCTTGCATTAGAGTTTTAATACATCTTTTAACAACATTCATGTCATGTTGTTGTTAAAAGATCTATTAAATCTTCATGATCGATCCCTTCTTTGTGAAATTACAACTTTCCTAAATTTACAAGTTCATCATTTAGTATATATAAGATTTTGATAGTTTTATCTAAATTTAATCTCCTACCCCCACAAACCAAAATAATAATAATAATAATAATAATTAAAAAAAAAAGCCCTTTTTAAAGATGGATTTTAATATAAAGTAGGAACGAGAATACAGTTAAATACTAATTGAGCCGGCCCTGGATCTAGATATTCAAATACTTTCATATTACAAAACATGTCCAAATGGCAAAAAACGTAGGATAAAAACCAAATCCTAGAAGTAGAAAACAAGATAAAATAAGATAATCCATGATTTATATACAAATTTTATACTAAATAAACTGTAATTTATCAACAATAATTGTTAGCTAAGCAAAGTTTGTAATACGTGTGTGATTGGCTGCCTGTTCTCACAGAACACATGCTTACAAACCACACATAAAAGACTAGGTCTCTAATTACACTACAACAATATATATTTTTTTTTTAACAAAATACATATCATTATCCATGCCGGACCCATAATAGTGCCCGATATGGATAGGTTTTCTATATGGGACACATAAAGGTTCAGTATAGAAAATGGATTTAAATGGGCCACCGCCCATTTCTATTTTCCTCATCTTCTATCTCTCACATCTTGTTCTCTCACAACTCTTTCTCTCCCAAACTGTTGCCGCTGCATACCGTCCAGCCAACAATTCACCTTGCTACTGCCGGTGAGTTCTTCTTCTCCCCTTCTTCTACTCATTTTTATCTTCTACTTCTTTGTCTACTTCTTCCCTCCACGCCACCGCAGCGCCGCTGGTGTCTTCTTCTTTTTTTTTTTTTCTTTTCTTCTCTTGCAGCCACTGCACCATGTTCTTCCTTTGTTTGATGCCATCCTCTTCGCCGATCTACTCTTCGCCGATCTCCAGTGGGAACAAAGTCCACATCTCTAAGGGGGTACCAATCTACAGCTCTAGTTGTCTATTCATCTTTTTATTTAGTTTTTGTTTTTGTGCATTAGATTTTGGTGCATTTGTGGTATTTTTTGTTCACTTGAATGTTTAGAGATGGTAAAATGTTATACATGGTTTGGAAGTAATTTATGTATAGATTGTAAAATGATATGATGAGTGAAATCATATTGGAATGATTAAAAAAATCATTTAGTTATCATGAACATTGCAGAAAGCTTAAGTTATTTTAGACAATTAGCTTCTTATTCATTGCAAGAACTCAAGCCTAAACATTGCAACAAGTGGTTTGCATAGTGTGATTATTTGGGTAGAGGAGTATAATGAGTTACAATAGCTCCAATATCTGTTCTGGTTAGTCTCTTTTCATGTTGCAGTGTATCTTCTTTGTTTATTTGAGGTGTATGTTTTACATTAGTAAATAGTACCACTGCTGGTTCAGGATCTTTTTGTTCTTGTGTCTTGAGTGTTTCGATGCAACATTTTTTAGGTAGTAGAACTACTAGAAGGACATTTGAGTTTGGAAGAACTCATGTAGTTAGGCTGAAGGGGAAGCACTGGGCTACCATAGTTTGGCTACATGGCCTTGGTGATAAGGGATCAAGGTATTAATGCTAGTTTTTCATTAGTTTATTCCCTATGGTTTCATTGTTTTTCTGGTTCTATTTTCATAAGTGGTTTGCATTTGAAATTCAGCTTTGTCTTTTAAGCTTGTTATTTGATGGAATTGGTTGTCATAACTGACTAAACTTGTTTATAATCTTCATAGTGGAATGTACTATAGTAAAATCACTGTGATTTTTCTCTTTTAAGTTCATAGTTCTTGGACGTGCATGGATCAAGAGTTTGCTAGATTAAGACCTTGAGCTGGTAGTAATCAAATATATTTATTGTGTTCATTCTTGCTATGTAAGTAACACATCATGAAATTCGATTCTTCTCACTTTATATTGAGCATATACCATGTCAGAGAATGGTGGACTCGTTTTCTTCTAAAATAAACAAAAAGAAGTTGGAGAGTGTCAAATTTTCTTATTTTGTTCTGGTGGACAAATCTGGTTTTATGTTGAGTTGCTGAACAATAATTCTCTTTCTACAAGATTCTCACAATGATTGATTTGATGGGAAAGAGTAGGGGTATGAAACTAAAGAATATATGATTAGTTGTCGTTTTCATCCACTCTCTCTATTTGATACTTAGCTATATTGAACAGCCTCAAGTTCAAAAACTGTATTTGCCAAATTATAGAATAGGGGACCACTTCTTCACCACTTGATTGTCTATATGCTTAAGGATGCATTTTCTGGCTTCGGTGAAGTGGTTGAAGGTGAGTTTCAAGGTGCATTGGCATCGGTTAAATAATAGTGGCATTAAGTTGAAAGTTGTTGTTGAGTGTATGTGCAATCATAATTGATTATATTTGCTTCAACTCTAATAATGAAGGGCATTGTTCATTCTTCTGAAGGTGAATTTTTTTCTCTCTTTTCTGATTGGTTTTGTAATGCAAAAGAATTTTGGCTATGCAATATTGATATAATATTTGTTATACCATAAATCTTTTGTGGAGCTTATTGTCCTTGTAATTGTTATGTTGAAAGTGCCATATGAGGCTTCCTGTTTCTACTCCTTTGTATCTATATGTGTGTGTGTATATTCATAAATAAAACTAAAGCTAAGCTTGTGTTTTGGTTGCACATAAGTTGTTAGAGAAATTGATTATGAGAAGATTTTTATTTTTTTTATTATTATCTTTTATCTATCAATGTGTATTGTTGTTGGTTTGCAATATAAGCTTATTGTTGAAAAATCAAGCTTATTATTTATTATGCTATTTGTTTTCTAATTAGCAGGTTGTGCTTTTTTGAAGTATGAGACAAAAGACCTTGCTGCATTGGAGGCCATCAATGGAAGGTTTGCCTTGACTTAGTTGATTGTGATATAAAAGATTGTTTGTTGTTGAATTTGACGAAAATATAGATTGTTGTTATAGTTGTTCAATTTTAATTGTGATGATTGAGTTTGATTTGGTTTTAAATTTTGTTTGACGTTACTAGTTGTATACCATCATGTTATGAAAGTTGGTATCATATATATATGCATGTATGTATTGTTTTTATATATTGAGTTTGTTATTCATGTGTTTGCTACTAATATATGTTATTTCCATAACATTTTCAAATATCGGTTGAAGGTACATCTAGTGGTTAATCTTCAAGTGGATCGAGTGGTGAAAAGAGAAGAAAGAGAAGGGGTCTCAAGTGATTATATTTATGTTGTTAATAACATTTTCAAGTGATTATATATAAATGGATTTTTTTATATATGTTGTAATATTATTTTTATTTTAATATAAAATTATATATTTTCTAAAAAAAATATGTATATATATTTTTTAATATGAAAATGGGTATCCATACTGAGCTTTGGCCTGGTATGGATGTATGGATAGTGTTATCCATACTGGGCTCATGTCCAATATGGATAAGCATATCCACAGGTCGACCCGCTTTCGATATGTGTATCCATACCGGGCTATACACTTTTCCAAGATCTGAATTCAGGGATGATTCGAGTTCTTTTGACCACTTCATTCTTGTCGAGATATTCTATCACTTAATTTGAAATAGACTTGCCTTCAGTGATGAAGTAGAACTCTAATTGCAGCTAGCACCTACACCTTTCAGTTGACATAATTGAGCTTGTCAAGCTTGATTGGCAAGTTAAAGCTCAATATTTTTGCTAGGGTTTGGAAATCCATGATCGAACTCATCGACAATTCATGATTGTTGTGTAAAACAGAGGATTGAGAATCAGAAGACATGATGACGTTAGTCAATCAGCTTTGATACCATGTGAAACTTGATAAAATCTGTGTTGTTTGATGAAGAAAATGAAGAAATTGACAGAGCTCAAGCTCTGTTTTAATGGCGTGCAAAGGTAGAGATTTCTTGAGAGAAAAGCAAAACTAATTCTTGATTTTTCCTCTTGTTAAATCAATTGATTACAGAGAATGCATTTATATACAGACTCAGGTTTTGATCATAGCCATTCAATCCTAACTGAACAATTACAACCCTTGATTAATAATTGATTTAGTTACTTAACTTGACTAACCTAAATGGACAATTACAACCCTCGATTAATAATTGATTTAGTTACTTAACTTGACTAACAAGCTAACTCACCAATCAGCTTGCTTAGCTGACTTATGTAAGCCAGCTCCTTCTAATCTTGAGTGAGTAGGCTTGTAAGCATATGCTGAAGCTGCTGGTTAAGAGAGTGAAGTTCCATGGAGTTAAATACAGCTGAGTGCCAGAAGGTACTGGAACTGAAACTGAAGTTGAGGCTGAAAACTCCTCCTGTTGCCTTTGCTTTTGTTTTCCATTTTCCCTTTCATATACACCATTGATTACTTCTTTCATAACATCGCAATTAGATATCTCTAGATTCTTGAGGTTTGTAGAAAATATAAGCCACATTGAATGCCACAACTTGGAGCATATATAGGATCAATTGAACTGTGTGAAGGGTATGGAATAATGGAGATACATTTGGCATTTCACGATCAATCACCAACTCTACCAAATATAGACCTTGAAATAAAAACTGTATGCAGATCTTTCAGCACCCGTAATGATGAAACATTTTGAGGCATTCAACAGTTAACTAATTGAAGACTCACTGATTCTACTACACAATTCAGTAGCTCATGGGAGCTCAAATATAATATCTTTGGAGAGCATCGAAATTTTTGATGTTGATGCAAACGAACCAATTCCTTAATGAAATATAATATTCACATTGTGATTTAGTGCTCAAATAATAACCACGTACAATGGTACATTCTCAACACTGGTAATGTAGAATGTTGATTAGATATCACATGCTATGGAATTTTTTACAAAGATCAAATGTGCACTCCAAGTTCAGACACTTTAGATTTTTCAAGGCCTTCAACTCCTCAGGTAATCCTATATATTATATTAGTTGATGATGGATCTAGATGTTGTAACTCAACCAACTCTGAAATTGCTATTGGTAGTTCAATTAGATGACTATCAGATACATTGAAGACTATCACACTTGAAGATGACGCATGTATAACGTCTTCAATGGATTCATGTGAATAGATAAGAGTTAGAAGCTCAACTAGGAGGGTCTGATAGATTATCAATTTCATGTAGATTTTTTTTTATTTATTATTATTATTATTTTTTATGGCACAAACTATAACCTGAGTTTGAAAAATAAAATGAGTAAGAATTATTAAAATGAGTTTTTTTTTTATTATTTTTTTATTTTTTGCGAACTATAGTTCACAAACCTAAGAATATAAATTAGTTAATTATCAATTATCATGAACTATAGTTCATGAATAAAAAACCTATGTAAGATCATAATTTGCATCCTTTGTTCACAAATCAATCTTTTTGTTTGTAAACAATAGTTCATGATAATTGATAACGAATAATTACAGAACAACACATTTCAATAATTATGTGTTTTTTCTTAAACTTATGCTTCTACTAGAATTTTCTCATATAAGTATGTCATTAATTTTAGGCACAAATCCTCTCTTGATTTGAGATATATATGTTATGTGTATTTTCTGGATTCACCTAATGGGCTAGTAAAAGTCTAATATAAGCTCAACAATTCAACCCAATGAAGTGGCCTATCAGACAAGGCCCTATTTATCAATGCCAAGCCTATGCGAGCTCTACAGCTCGCACCAGCGAGCTATCGTTATAGTGATTGATCATAGATCGCTGCTAGTATCATGCAGTTCGCACCATGCACAGCTCACTACTCAGCGAGATACAGCTCGAGATCGCCTAATGCAGACTATAGCTAGCTCAACGATCAGTCAAACGAAGATCTTCCAGAAAAGTTAATTACCCGATTTAATTGAGATTCGTTTATCAGAATTGGAAGTTAATTCAAATTTGAACTCAATCATCGTGATCTCGAATCATACGGAGCAGTTTCCTTATTTTTCTCTAACTAATTAGGAAGTATATTCAATCTAAAATTCTTTTTCTTTTCTATTTTGACCTAAATTGCAACGCCTCTTCTCTATAAACAAAGGCCAAAAATCTATTGTAACATATACACAGACAATACTATACTGCCATTCTGTAGAAATATTGAGAGACAGTCGTGGACGTAGGCTTATTGGTTGAACCACGTTAAAAACTTTGTGTGTTATTTTTGTTCTCGGCCTTCCTACTTTCTCCTTGTTTTTTGTGTTGCCTTACATTGATTGCAGGTATTGGATTTTGAGCTCTCGTCGAGCAGAAAACAATGTCGACAATATATGTATTGAAATTGGATGTTTTATAAATTGAAAGCAATAAAGTAGAACCACTACAATAAATTTGGCCTACGGCAACGTGCAAAATATGTTGTTGTAGGTTTTCGCAATGTGCGAGGGCAAATTACTGATGAGTATGTTGCCATAGTGATGATAGCTTTGGCAACATACGACATGAGTTGTCTTACATCTTATGGCAACACGCACTGCATGTTGCAATAGGTTACAACAACCTACAACTAATGTTGTCATAGATTATAAGGCAACATTGGCCGCACATTGCCATAGATATGGAAGACAACATGAACTGCACGTTGCTATTGTCACTTAAGGCAACATTGGTTGCATGTTGCCGTTAGTAAGTTACGATAATCTATAATGGATGTTGCTATTGATCTTAAGGTAACATTAGGTGCACGTTGCCATAGGTTGCTTATGGCAACGTAAAATGCATGTTACTAAATATCATTTTCAATTTTTTTTCATAATAAATAATTTTTCCAATACGTATCATATGTTCAATAATACTTTTGGAAACTAATTATGAAACCTGTATTTGCAAACTGAAATTTCATTAATATATATAATGTTTACATGACTTTTATAATAACATCATAATCACAATGCTTCTATAAAATATCTAAAACTTGTTTAAATAACGTCTAATGTCACAACTCATGTCAACCTAATATCAATGAATCAAAAAGAACATCAAGTAACTTAAAAACCCTAGAAGTTTCAAATCTACCTTTTCTTACACCAACTTGATGCATTCTTTGATCCAAGCAACGGTACTTTCAATAGCTTGACTTAAAGTTTCATGCTCATCAGTTGGTCTACATAGCTTTATATCTTCAAATACCACATCTACCCAAACTCTCCAATGACATCTTCCAAGAGGCATATTATGGATTGTAACTCGAAGAGTTCTGTTGATGAAATCCTTCCTTCTGCAACAACTTTATCTTCATCGTCAGTTGGATACCATTGTAAGATGTGGCATTTTGCATTCTCTAGTTAGAAGTTACTTTGCGTTGTAGGGACACTTCCATGTTGTGACTGCAATAATAAATATAACATATTAATGATAATTTAAAAAATGCAATTAACCAAAACAAAAATATTTAGAGCTATTGACCTGAACATATTCATAAGAAGGCATGCACTCAACTTGAGTATATCCGTGAGAAAGAGTGAAGTCATGAGACCTCATTGCATCCACCATCGTACATTTATTCAATAACTAAAAAAATAATAATAGAAAATGTTTTTAGTAAAACCAATATTCTAATAAGCATATATCTATAAAAAAAAAATAAGGTTGAAAATGCATACTTCTTGATTTTGTTTCATAACCATAGCCACCATCTCTTTAAGACTTGCAACTTCATTTTCTAGTACTTTCATTTTTTGCCCGGAATGAACTTGTGCATCTATTTGTGATGGAGTGGCTCCAAATCCAAGACCTCTCACTTGGCCACGTTTCTCTTTTCCTAATATTCTTGTAATCGTATCTTCATTCACATTGTTATCGTTTGGAGGGCATTCTGATGAGCGCAACTCCTCAATTTCATTCTAAATGTATAAATAAATTAATTAAAAGATTAAAAACTTTAAAAAAAAATGAGAGAGAACAAATTATTGAAACTATATCTTACCAAAACATTTTGTATAGCATCACTAATAGATTTGCCCTCCTTTCTTTGATGTCCTCTTATCCAAACATCAACTCTTGTCACACTACTTGGGTCTTTACCTTCAACTATAGCTTGCTTTTTCTACAACACAAAATTTCTACTCTATTATCTGCTTGAAACAAAACTAATAAATCTTATTGTAATTTAATCCTAAAAGTTAAATAACGAGAAAGTTTAACCATCATATGTTGCAAACAAGCATAACCCCTTCAGCTTGTTGTGTGTCGAAATTGTTGACTTAGACTCATATCATGAAATTGCTTGCTCTTTGCCTATAACAAACCAAAACAAGTATTCTTACACATAATAATTACAAAAACACAAGCCACATATAAATGAAAACATTAATTTTGAATACTTCAAGTACTACTCATTTCAAATGCAGTAGATGTTCTCCCTTTAACAAATTTTTTCCATTCTTCTTCATTTGTAATGTTCTTTGGTTTAATTGACTTCAATTCCCGTTTTCTTTGGGGTTTTGCATTTGCTTCCCTAATCCTTCTAGTAATTATACACTTGTATAGTTTCCAAAGAGCATCTATCTTTCGAAATATGTAGTCTTTATGACAATCTAAGAGCTTGAAATATTGCTGCATAATACACATTTCAATTTAAGTGTTATAGAGACTTTCAAAGTTTGAACTTTAGAAATATTATAAACAAAGACTTATAAATGTACGTACCAAAAGAGATGACCACAACATTTCTTTTGTTTGATTATCAAGTTGTTTCCAACTTGGAAGTGTAACGAGTACATGCTCTCTTACAATAGTTCCCATATAGGATGAAAGGGTAATTGAAGATCCATCAACTGTTTGACTGTGCATATTAACATCTACTTCCATTGGTTCTTTGCCTTTTAATTTGGCCATACGAGTAGATCCGCGTTTCTTTGCTTTTTTGGCATTGTCATTGACTAACTTGAGTACCACTTTGCTCATTTGGGATGTTTGTACTACTTTGACCTCCAATCCGTGAATTTTGCTCTTCAGTTGGGATTCTTATCCCACGATTTCTATTTTTTCTTGTTGAAGCAAAGATTGCTCGTCGTTCCTTCAAAAATCTTTTTGCAGCTTTTTTTGATGACTTTTAAGAACAAAACACATATATTTGACGTTCAAACAACATCATAAAATATCAAAATCAATACATAAAATAAAAGTTAGATGAATAATGCTACTTGCCTCTGCCGTGCTTGTCTTTAAACGATAAGTTGTTTCTTTCTCAATCAACAAATCACCTATAATTATCCCTATAAACAACACTAACATATAATAATCAATAACTCTCATAAATGCAAAATCCAAATTCACAAAAATTGTGCAAGCAATCACAACCAATTATAATTTATTGTGCCAACAAACATCACTTGCTGAATTCAACATAACCAACAATCTTACATATAATCCAAACATCTCATCATTTCTTAATAAAGTAATAAAAACATAACAAAACAAGTCTTTTTACAAAACATAAGTTTAATTATCACATAATGTTCCTTCCACATCAACTTTGATGTATGTTTCATTGTCATGGTCACTATTCGTCCTAAGAGCACCTAAATTATTTGGTACAAAAGACATATAAGAAGTTTCATCATAAGTTTCCAACTCATGATAATCTTTTGGTGGTGCTTTTGCTACAACATACCAAGGTGATGTCTCTCACTTTCTCTACAATAGAACATTTGTTTAGCTTGTGAAGCAAAAATAAATGGATCATTTTCAAATTGGTTTCATCCTTCATGGAGGTTAACCAAAACAAAACCATTCTCATGTTTTATGCCATTGACAACATTTGCCCATGAACACCTAAAAAGTGGGACTTCAAACATATGATAGCCAAGCACTAAGATATGTTCCAAAACTCTATAATAGGGCACTTGTCCAATGATTGGTGTTTGATCTCTTGCACTAGATCTACACATTATGGATGTTGATATTGAAACTCCACTATTTTGTATACTCTTTTCTGCCTCTTTGGTGTGAAATCGAAGACCATTTATAATATATCCATTATATGATGTGGCAACCTCACGAGGTCCATGTGCTAGCCATTTCAATGTACTAGATATACATGCTTCTTTGCATCTTGCTTGAGCATTAATCTGTCCAATGTAGTAGCAAATGGTAAGAAAATTTAATTTGGAACATATTTTACAATATATATCGAACATCTTAAGTGAAAGATTTACAAACTTTCTCTCTTAACCATGCACTAAATGTTTTCATGTGTTAGTTCTGTAACCATTCATTATTCTTTACAAGTCATTTATCCAAACTTTTCAATTCTTCCAAGTGCATTCTAGCAATTAAAGAAATTATTTAAGTATATAAATAAAATTCAGTAACCTAAAGTAATTAATAATTTAAAAACTTGTTAAAATCGTACTCCAAATAAGGTTGAACCTTCAAACTATTAAACAAGATGTAATGATGAGCAATCTATAAAATTTCAACTAAGAGAATTATTGACTTTGCAGCATTTATTGGACATTCTCCAAACAAGAAGTCATTCTCAAATTCTTGGTAGCGTTCATGTCGGATTCCTACTTCAGATGCTTGTTTGATATACTTGCTACAAAATATTGTGTACTCTTCAGCAAGATATCATTCGACTATACACCCCTCAGGACGTGCACGATTTCTAACATATCCCTCAGTACTTTCATAAACCTATAAATAAAAACAAAGTCATAAATAGTTCCTACAAATACAAAATAATTAAAAGTTCAAAACAATCCATTTGTGTGACTTACCTCTCAAATGGGTACATCCAATGAAATTGTAGGGGTCCATAAAGTCGTGCTTATCGTTCTAAGTGAATTATGAGGTGAACCATAATATCAAAGAATGATGGTGGAAAAAATCTTTCCAACATGCACAAAGTCTCAACAACTACTTCTTTCCTTTGTTGAATTCTATTTCTATCAACAACTCTATTACATAATTCATTGAAAATGAACAAAGTTGAAAAATTACAATTCTAGGACCATTTGGTAAAAGGCCTCTTAATGCAATTACTAAAACTTGTTGCATTAAAATGTGACAATCATGGGATTTGAGGCTAGTTATCTTATAATCTTCAACTGACACACAAGGGCCAATATTAGAACTATAACCATCTGGTAACGTCATATTAGCAAGTTTTCTACAAAAGATTTTCTTCTCTACCTTTGAAAGTGTATGTGATGCAACCGGTAAATAAAATGCATTGCCTTTACTTTGAGGTTGCAATTCTGATGTAGGACAAGTTCTACTAATTTTCAGATTCCTCATCAATTTAGGAATCTTTATCCTTATTAGTGTAGGAATATTAATTTCTTTTAGTTTAAGATTTAATTTTTAGTTAGAATTTTTATTTCTATAAGGATTAGGATTAAACTATTATGAATAGACTTTTGTTGTTTATGTTTTGTAAGTTATTCAGTTTTGATTTCAGCAATAAAACTTGTTAGTTTTTATCATTATCTAAGTTTTTTCGTTTCGTTTCGAAACAAATTTTTCGCTGCACCAAAATTGGTATCAGAGCGTGGTCTACCATCGGCTGATGGCTGAAATTGGTTCTAGTGGACAATGAACAACGGTTCACAATTATTGAGCAACGACTTAATAGTATGGATGAAAAGTTTCAACGACTTGACAGAATGAACAAAACGCTTCAAAGTCTTCAGCAGACTCTTGCTACGTTGACTCTTGAAGTTAGACGAGTTGTCGGTGAGCGTTAACCTGACTTACCAGGTGGTCGGATGGCAATCACCGGTGAGGACACCGGAGACGACAGTAGGAGACTGGGAGGCCAAAATTTGGATGGCCGTAACCCACGGGAACCAGACTTGGGCAGGAAATACCCGCAAGATCCGCGCAATCTGTGCGACCTGTAAGGTGACCCGCGAGACCGGCGACCAATGTCTCTTGATCCACACTCAGGTGCGATTGTCGCTCCAGACAGTCGGCATCAAGACAACCAAGACTCGCACGGGCCGGATCTGAACTTAAAACCCGCACGCAACTCGAATCTACCAAAAGCACATGTGCAACCCGCTTTTCAACCCGATCGTGACCTCACTTGCCTTACCCACCAGATCGGCGAGGTCCGCTCACTGCTCCACTTCAAGATCTTTGATTTGCACAACCTTTATGCAGATCTATACAACTACGACCTGTTTTGCAACCCTAACCATGTAGAACCACGTGACCCGACCCAAATTAGAGCCTGCATAGCTTGGAATAGCGACGTTAAAGGCCGGCGACCCCAGATCGACGATGGCAGGTACAGATTCGAAGAGACCCAACCATATCCACACCGACCTGACTTGGTTCATGTGTACCAAAGGGGTAACCAAGGTGTTTTTGGATGGCACGATCGATGGGATCCGATGTTGCGAAAATCTTTGAGCATTTTCCTTCGGATGAGTTATCTTTGCAATCACAAAACTTGAGGACGAGTTTTTTTCAAGAGGAAGGGATTTCATGTAGGACAAGTTCTACTAATTTTCAGATTCCTCATCAATTTAGGAATCTTTATCCTTATTAGTTTAGGAATATTAATTTCTTTTAGTTAGAATTTTTATTTCTATAAGGATTAGGATTAAACTATTATAAATAGGTTTTTGTTGTTTATGTTTTGTAAGTTATTCAGTTTTGATTTCAGCAATAAACTTGTTAGTTTTTTTTCTCATTATCTAAGTTTATTCGTTTCGTTTCGAAACAAATTTTTCGCTGCACCAAATTCCTTTCTAATTTGTATGTTTTCTAAGTTTAGATGGGAACTAAGTCCATCCTTTGATTTTCCTTTAATATCTAAAAACATATTGATAATGCTATCACAAATGTTTTTTTCAACATGTGTCACATCCAAGTTGTGTTGAACAAGGATGTCCTATACAATCTAATTATCAAAATTAATATTAATAATAATAACTTGTTAGTTAATTATGAAGAAAAAAGTGTAAAATAAAATATGGTATATACCTTCCAATATGGTAATTGAAAGAATATAGATTTTTTCTTCCATAATTTTCCATTTTGAGTTCGCTTTCTTTTTTGTGTACCCTTCCTTTTTCCCCAATCATTAACAACATCATCAACTTCTTTATAACTCTTCTCTAGTTGATATCCTCGGCTTGCGACCTTGTTCATGTTCTCCATTGAACCATGCTCGTTTTAATCGAAATGGATGACTCATAGGAAGAAATCGCCTATGACTTATGTATGAAAATTTGTTATTGTGTTTTTACCATTTCGAACAAGTGTTTTCACCACAAATTGGACAAGCACATCTTCTTTTTGTAGGCCAACTAGACAGGTTTCCATATGCTGAAAAATCATTAATTGTTCACATCAAAATTGCTTTTAATTTAAATGTTGACTTATTTTATGCATCATATACATCAATTCCAGTAGTCCACATTTCCTTTAAGTTCTCTATAAGTGGAGCCAAATAAATATCAATATCATTACCTAGTTGTTTTGGCCCTGGAATAAATAATGTCAACATTAAATTCTCCTTGGACATGCATAATAATGGAGGAAAGTTATATATAGCTAAAATGATCGGCCAACAACTATACTTGGAGCTAAGATCTTGAAAATGATTAAATCCATTGGTAGACATACCAAATCTAATATTTCAGGGATCTAAAGCAAAAGAAGGCCATTTATGATTGATTGTCTTCCATGCTACTGAATCAACCGGATGCCTCATTTTCCCATCTTCACTATTATGAGATTCATGCCACTTTAAATCTTTAGCCATCTTAGTTATCCCATACATCTTCCTAAGTCTTGGTTTTATCGGGAAATAACGCAAGACTTTAGCAGGAATGCCATGTTGAATCTTCTTAGTCTGATAATTAACTTTCCATCTAGATGCATGACACTTAAAGCATTCTTAGTCATTCTCGTATTCTTTTCAAAAAAGACAACAATCATTAATGCAAGCATCAATCTTTTCATACCCAAGTTCAAATGTCTTTAGGAGTTTCCTTGATTTGTAAAAAGAATCAGGAAGTGTATTCTCTAGTGGAAGCATGTCATGAATTATCTGAAGCAAATCATTAAAACCATTATCAGATAATCCATGTGTGACCTTATGCTTGAATAAAGCCACTGTTGCAGACATCTTGGTGTGCTTTATGCAACCAGGATATAAAGGAGTCTCAGCAACACTAACTATATTCAGGAGTTCTTTGTGAGGAAGCTTTTCATTCATATCCCTTATGAATTGTTCATCCTGAAACATTATGTGATCTCTATATATCATATTTATGCCTCCACTTCCTATAGATGTACTAGGAGCACATTCTCCATGAAAGATCCAAGTATGATAAGAAGGATCTATTCCTTTAATTACTAGGTGTTCATATACAATATTGTAGTGATGGCGTTGCAAGTTTTTGCAATGCATGCATGGACAAACTATTAGATCCGAGTTCCCAACACTAGCATGAGCATTGTCAACAAAGTTTCGGGCCCCTTCGTGATACTCAATTGAGAGTCTACAAAGAGGAAATTTAAAACTTATCATCCTATTCTAAAAAGAAACACTAAGTAAAATAATAAAAAAAAAAAACAGTTTTTAAAGTATTAATATAAACCTTGATAGGTGCACCTATCTCTTATCCATAGTGAGCTACACACAATCAAAATATCAATAAGATTAGCAACTCTACAATTTCCTCAATAATAATTAGATGTGTCCATTAATACAAGAGGACCATATTTTGCCACTTTCTTTCCATGGCATGCAAATATAATTATATTAGGACTATTAGAACACTAAATATTTGGCAATAACAAATTAAAATAATCTATTTGGACCCAAAGCTACCCACATTTGTTTATACCCAAACAGATATTAGCCTTGACAAATTTATTCACTCATGTGGATGCAAACTTATCGTGAATAAAGAAGAAAATGCAACAGCAGTGTGGTGAAAGAGTCAACCAAAACTGTCAACCAATTCACTGAGACATTTCGTTGAACGCTTGCTAAGCACTTAGTACAAACAATAGACTCAACAAATGTGCCATTGACGCATACCAAATCAACACAAAGTAGAGTAACACTAATTACCAAAATCACCAAACTAGTTCAAGGCATGATATGATCGATCTCTACAATTCATCCAAGTGACTTGTGATCAATTCGATGATACAAAACAAATTTTATATTTTGAAGCTGTGACATGACTTTCACCTTTTCCCCAACTAATATATTTTGAATTACTTAAAATTAACATGTCAGTTTGATTAAAATTCTGACTTGTGCACATAATCGAATGTACACTATTGTTTTTCCTTTTTTGATAAAAGGAAAATTAATTTAGTTACAATTTATTTAATATTTAAAAAGTACTATCTAAAGTTAGAATAATAGATAGTTACAGTGAACACAATGATTGTAGAAAAAGAATGTGGCCTTGGAACCCACATACACAAATGGCTTTATATAACATGTCCTATTGAATATGGCTTTTCTTAGTCAAATACTAAACAATATCAAATAGCAATAACATAGTGAAAACAATATAAATATGAAAGTTTGAATAGTATTTTATATATACACTAAGAACATGCTTGGATCTGTCTGAGAACAGCAATGTAAACACTGCCCAGCCAAAGTACTCAACTTTCCCTGTACAAACACAGAACAACAACAAAGTGAATCATAACACAAAAGCAGTTTGATAAAAAATTATTAGTTGAGCATAGCCAAAATATCCTTCCTTAAGGAAGTGTTTTCAAGTTTTCAAAAAAGATTCGACTCGAATTTTTGTGATTGTATCCAAATAAAACAACGCAAATCAAAACACTCCTAAAGATATTCTTATACATAAATAAAAAAAACACAACAATAGCATTCAACCAAAAGCTTTCAGGGACCACCCTTAAAGGGAGAGAGAGAGTTAATGATGTTGTGCAACATAAATTAAGGCATTTCACATCCTCAAAAATCCCATTTGACAGACCAAAAGCTCAAAAGTTCACAAATAAAAGCCATTTGAGAGGTAAACTAAAGATGAAAACCATGGATCTTACTGGTTTTAAGAAGCACCACAAATAAAATCCATTTGAGAAGCACGATGATGACAAGCACAACAAGCGGAAGGGTGTGTCCAAATGCAAACTTTGGAGAAGGGGAGTGGTTGTGAGAGAGGAAACGAATGATTGTGGGCTAATCTCTCAGATTTTTTTAATTTTTGAACTCTTTGAAACCCACCTTCCAAGCTTTAGAAATGAGCTAAAAAATGAAATTCCCACCAAGTCAAACAATCTCAGCACTGCTTTGTCAGTATCTTCCATTATTTTTCTAATTTTTTCTTCTTTCTTTTATAAGATCAATAATTTTTTGTGTGAAAATTGATAGTACTCCATATAGAAATATTGACTGGACTTGGACTTACCTAAACATTTTTTTATTTTTTTGAATATGACTTTTCTAAACTTTGACTATTATAAAATCTGTTCCAATATGATTTTTTTTAGTTTCTAAAGTATTTTTCGGATATGATTGACTATAATAAAAATTATGTCTTATTAGAAAAACAATTGCTTTATATATAAAAGATTCCTTTGTTTATTTGTGTGGGGGATAGAAGAAAGTATCTTAATATTTAGTAAAGAATTGATATTTAAACACATTCCCAAAAAAAAAAAAAATTACTGTGATTCTTTGAAAGTGGTTGTTAATTTTTTTTAATTTTAAATTGTAAAATTATTTACATTAATTTATAATAAATATTATAATACAAAGCAACTATCGCATTATTTAAAAATTAAAACAAAATCTATGATATATTCTATATATTCTTTATTTCTTGAATGAATATCTAATCTTTTTGGATATAAGGTTATGAACCACAAACAATAGTGACACAAATGAAAAATCAAAATAAAATTAAAACAATTAAAAAATTAAAAAATGAGACAAAAAATCAAAGATACTTTACCTTGTGTTTTACAAAATATGAATTAAATTATATTCTCTTTGATCCAAAATAATTGATTTGAATAATCTCCAAATAATCTCTAAATAACATATTTATAAATTTTTTAATTATATAAATTATTAGTATAAGAATTTCTAATTATGTAAACAATGAGACAAAAAATCAAAGATACAATCATCAAATACAAGAAAAAGAGTATTGGCATGTAGAATATAACATGATTCAACAATCAATCGAATTTGGAAACTAAGGGGATTGATTAAATTATTTTAATTAATTTTTCAAGTGGTCAATAAAGAAAGCTTGCCCTGATCTGACCCGGTTAACCCAACTGACAATATACATATTGTAATTAATTCATAATTTTATCCTATGCTTATAAAATATTCTTAAGAAATTAAGTTCATTTTTTTTTCAAACTTATTATGACGAGTTATATGACAAAAATATGGCACTGTATCTTAAACATTATTTTGCATATTATAATTAATCCATAAATGTAATCAACAGTATTTTTATAACTTATAATTAATTCATTCAAATTCTAAAGCAAATAACTCAATGAGAGTATTGTTGATTCTGATTCTTTTGATTCTGTAGATTCTTATAGTTGAAGTAAATAACTTATTCTGTTTCCAATATATATCATTTTGATTCCAAGCTGTTTCGATTTCGAATTTGATTCCTATTCCGATTCCTTTAAGTGAAGTAAACACATCATTATACTTGTTATTTCAAATAACTTGCTGATATATAATCATTATATTTTAATTATGATATTAAATAAAATTAATTTCAAATTTGAAATTATTTTTATCAATTTAATTACGTTACACCTTAGGTAAGTAATTTGTATTTAAGTAAAAGAATAATTATCTTTTAGCTTGAGATAGCATGTGATTAGTCATTACGATATTAAATAAAATAAAATTTATAATTAAATTCATTTATATAAATTTGAAAGATAGGTTTTTAGCAACGCACAACCCAACACATTGCCAAAAGGCAAGTTTTGGCAACCTACAGCCATGCACGTTGCCATAATATGGGTTTTTGGCAACGTGCAGCTATAGACATAGCCAAAAGTTGGGTTTCTGGCAACTTGTAGAAGTGCAAGTTGCCAAAATGTCGATTTTTGGCAACGTGTAGTAATGAATGTTGCCAAAATATTGGTTTTTGGCAACATCAGTTGTGCACATTGCCAAAAGTTAGGTTTTTGGCAACGTGCAGCCTTGGACGTTGCCAAAAGGTACATTTTTGGCAACTTAAAGTAATGCACGTTGCCAAAATATTGGTTTTTGGCAACGTGCGACAATGCATGTTGCCAAAAGTTAGGTTTTTTGCAACGTGCAGTCTTACACGTTGCCAAAAGATAGATTTTTGGCAACATGCATGGCTTTGCATGTTGCTATATGTCACTTACTTTCGACAACGTGCAGTTGCACGTTGCCATAGATGGCTTCCGCAACGTACGACCCTTGTACGTTGCCGTAGGTCACCTACGGCAACGTAAACCTGATGCATGTTGCCTTTCGAATGTTGCTGTAGGCAGAATTTCTTGTAGTGAACAACATTACAATTTCATGAATATCCTCTAGGACAACCGCTTAGTTGATTTTCTATGTGTATATATACATGAACATTGCAAATATTTATTCTACTATATTATCAAATTGTTTTTATGTTAGCTTTCTATAAAGCTTAAATATAATGATTTAGTTTGATACATATAGCCTTTATAAACCATGTCTTGATATTTAAGGAACTTCCTCAAATTCCTCCGTTAATTTTCCTTTTTGATCTATTGATTTGAGCTTTGTTCATGCTCCAAGCATTCAAGTAACTGATTTTGACATTAGTAGTTCCATTGTTGAAAACATATAATTTGATTTGGTTATCAACGGCTAAAGTGGGATAAACCCTAGATGTGATCACAACTTTGTTGCCTCCACCAAAGCTCTCGACTATTGATCAACCGATATATAAAGTAAGAAGAAAAAGAAAGTACTAATTTATTAGTAAGTGTTAAAGTGAATATCAAGATTGAAAAAAATTACATGTCCAAATTTAGTAATGTAATTGGTATTTGTAACTATTTCTTATCCATATTGTATTTTGAAAGATAAAATTTCATAGAAATTTTTTATGAATCTAAAAACAAAAAATTGATGAAAATTTTCTTTTTAGTACTATAAAACTCAAAAACAACATACCAATTTAATTTTCTAATTATTAGAAATCAAGATATATATATATATATAACTTGCATTTATTTTTTTTAAACTAATATTATATAGGTCAAAAGTTTGTTAGGATGACATTGAATGCTATTTATATGTCTTAATATATATTCCCATGATCTAGAAACAATTACTTTCATAGTAAGGGAAAAAACTACATACATAAATGTTTGGTTAGAATTAAACTCTTAACCATTTGGGGGATGAGGAGATGCACAATCATTTATGCTAAGAGGTGATGTATCATCATATAAAAAACATTGAAAAACAAGATTTTTTTTTTTTAAAACAATTGAAAACAAGATTTTGCAACACATTTCTTCAACTTTTTTGGTGGGTCTACGTTTGGTCAACAGCTTATGATGATAAAAGAATTTTAATTTTTACCTGAAATTTTATGCTGTATTTTAATTGAAATATCTATAAATAGAAACTCACCAAGCTCTTCAGTGACAGTTTCTCACGAGCTGGGTCCACATCCACAAATGCTCCATAAGTGGTGTTATCATTATTTTTATTAAAGGAAGATCTACCACACGAAACATAATATAAATTCCCAGAAATGAAGTTCCAAGAGATTTCAAGCACTGCAGTCATTGGATTGTGTATTCGTGCAGTTGAATGAAATCGATCTGGCATAGTCTCTATAAGGTTAAGATACCAACAATGTTGAAAATGAGAAAAATTAAACTGCTTTGGTCAGTGAACATAAGCACCTTATGTTTGTTTTGGTGTTTGTAGATTCTAAAGAAAACTGCTGTGCATTCTCTTAAGTCGTTTGAAGCAAAAGTTAGGAAGCCAAATGGACCCACATCACCTTTCTCTGAAGCACTGTTTTTGCTACAAGCAATTGTGGATTGTAGTGCTTTTCTTTAAGCACTTCTACTTTCGTCAAGTCTCTTACTTCAAATCCAACCTCAATATCAGCCTGTCAAACAAAGAGAATTAATTAAATAACTAAATATAATTGTTATTCATCTCTGCTTCGGATTATGTCAATGTTACTACTAAACCAAAAAACATTTTTAGCAGGCATGCTTGTTTAGTGAATTTATGTGAAGGTCTATTTGATTGGTTGCGAATATATAAGATTTCTTAGTCAACTTTACATGTTAAAAAGTCAGTTATTTAAAGATGTACGTAAACAAGTGTAAAAAAAAACACATGAAGAAAGCACATTATATACTTGGTTACTTAAATACAAACAGAGACTAACCTGTCCAGCTGTGACACCAATAACTTCAAGCTTTGATGATCCTTCAAGGATTTTGCTTGGCCATTTACTTGGCTTCCATGAAGCTTTTCAATTTTACTGATAGGCCACTGGACTAATTGTTTTCCAGATTTATCTAGCCATATATGCTTGGGAATTGCCTGAAAAAATTAATGAATTCAAGAAAACTTATCAACCTTAAGCTGAATGTAGTTATATATAGGCTTACTTCTAAATATACAAATTTTAATAATCACAAAAAATTGAAATTTTCAATTGTCGAATGCATCCTGCAGTTGAATTTTAACATCCAAATATCTATAATGACTAATTATCTTGAATCAAAATTAATTAAAATACTAAACTTAACTGAATTCCAGCCCAACCCTTCTGAACATCATCTTCCTCACTAGATGATTCATTAATCCACCCCCACAGAATCCTCCTATGCTTCTCACTATCAAAAAATGTCTTGGAAGCATAGAACTTACCGTAATCATTTCTCAATCCTGAATCACTGTCAGTCATACCCTTAACAGCAATATACTTGTCCTTAACAGAAATCATAAGTTCCAATTGTGTAGTAATCATGCTTAGTATCATCCAAGCTGTTCTTCACCACATTTAACATTTTTCCCTCTAGCAGATGTATCGAGGTCCTTCTTTCCATTAGTTTTAACTGGGAAAAAGTCAGGGCACTCCCACATTCCTGTGCCCTCAGCAGAGTGAAAAGTTTCTCAGCAAGCTTCCAATTCTCAAAATCTTTGATCTTGTACAAAATTGCCAGTCCCAGTTTGTTAACTCTGCTTCCAATCAACACTCTCCACACCTTATCAAGGCCTTGCCAAGCAGTTGTTGGGTCCCTAAATGCACTTCCATTGATTTTGTTGGTTGGAGTTGCTTTCATCACTGGATTTTTAGGGTACTTAATCCGTTCTGAAAGGTAAGGGTCAGATAGATTTTTGGGCATGGCCAAGTTTTGGACTTGTTTTTCTTGAGGGTCCTACATTGTACATGTGTTATTATCTCTTAACAGTTTATCAAAGTTTTGGTTATCATTTATTTATGTCTGAATCAAAACTGAGAAAATAAATTCCTATCGACATGCGCTAATACACATTATTATGTCTTGGAAATTTGATATTTACTATAAATTTAAAAAAAAAAAATAGATATAAATACGAATATAAGATATTTCTACTTTTAAGATTTGGGAGTTTGTAATTCTTTTTCCTGATCATTTTAAAATTACATATTGTAATTCCTTAATGGGTGCTTTGGGAAGACACATTACATAATAAAAGTAATTCAAAAAATTCAGATGACTAAACCACTAACAGCAGAAAAGAATATACTAACTACTGGGATCTGTACATTCGAATACACCAATTGATCCATGCCACCAATCATAAAGCATCCAGAACACAAAAACAAGAAAAAACCAAAACAACTGTGTTAGAAAAACAATATAAAAAATCTCAAGAATATCTCCAAAACAAAAAAAGTGTGCAAATACCATTGATCCAATGCTTGGGAGGCTGAAAGTGGTACCCAGTTCTATAAGGTTGATTTACAAGCAATTTATACCGACTTTTGGAGTAGTTTTATATCTTGCAAATATGTGATGTGAACTTCAAGTTCTAGCAGTTGGTGGCCTAGAAAGAGAGCAGAAATAAATAAAAAAGAGACAGAAATTGAAGAGTTAGCCATTTTGTTTTTTTCTTCTAGTTTATAAACTTCATGCATGGTGGTATACACACACACACACACACATATATATATATATATATAACGAAATTTAAGTGGTATGTTAGAAAGGATTGATACAATTAAAATGGTTATTAGTAGCCCTTCTTCAGTTATGGGTCTTTACTATTTTTATGTTGGAATAGATTTTCTTAGAAACCAAATTATGACAATACCAGGAAATGTTATTTGCACCTGGGATATCTGGTAAGATAGTTAGGTTTATTACCTATTTCAAATAATATAAGTTTATTGGATAATATGTTTCATTGGCTGATAACTTTTTTATGTATGGAAAATTAACCATTCTATTTTTGAGTTGTTTTACTATCTGTCCTTTTAACTTAATATTACTTCTTTGCAACTTTTTATGTAGTTTATCTTTGATATGACTCATCATTGATAATTTTTTTCTAACAAATCAAGTATAATCAAATATGATATGAGATTATTCGGTAAAATGTGAACTTAGTAGTATTGTTAGGTGAGAAGGACAACTTGAAACAATTACTATATTTGATCACAATATTTAAAGAGAAAAAAGAAAATTACAGAGAAAAAAAAATTGAAGACAAATGAGAACATCTGCCTTTATTTTTTGGTATTGAATGGGAAATAATGTGCCTCCTTAAAAAAATATAATTACTGTTTAAGTATTTCATACATACATGCATATTCAAATTCGATATCTGCAAATTATACATATATGAATAAAGTTATAATCTACAGCTATATATGATCATAACTTTATTCATACCACTCCTTCGATCAGCACTACCTATTATAATTTACAGGATTTAAGTGTGGATCTTTCAATCACACAAGACAGAAGTAACTTAAACTCATCATACATGACACTGCATTGTGCTTCCATCAGTAGTATCTATTATAGAACATTATGAAACCACGAATAAATCTGAATTGAATACTTTTTAATGGTAAACAAACTTACTCACACTCAAATTCCATAAAGAATTGAAATTGAACTGTTGAGTAATGGTTGGATGTTATGCTAACATTTTGTCTTCACATATAAATTTTAGCTTCAGAATATGCAAATTTAGAAATCCATACTTGTTTGATAAAGTAGCAGAAAATAAACACATTTTGGCTTCATAAAAAAAGTGTTCAATTTTTTTTTTTTTAAAAAAAAAACCATAAGCAATTACCAAGTCAAATGGGTACTAAAAAAAATTAAAATTTCAGAGTTTACAAATTATATTAATAATACTAAATTATTATATCATTCAAAGCCGAACTAACCTGAAATTTATAATTTCAAAGTTTACAAATTATAATAATAATACCATATCATTATATTTACCTTTTCAGTCAGTAAACAGTTGTTTCGCAACATACATTTGTCTTGAGTTCCAGCAAACATACTAGCACTTCAATATTTGCGAGTTATGACAGCACAATTTCACCCACAATGACAAAAGAATATTCAAAATCCTAGTTTACACAGCAACGAGTAACAAAATAATAATAATAATAATAATAAAAACCAAAATAATGTCATGTACCTAATTCACAAGTCATAATTCTTCAAACCAGTAGTTTTGAGCTTCTCATAAGTTAAAGAAACTGTATGTCAAATAGAAAAGAGTAATGCTACACATCTCATGATCTTTTATCCCAACTCAGGATATGCGGTTAATGAATGAATAAATATTAATGCTTATTTATTGTACTTAAAAATGTCTAAATTTATTAGCTTTATATGTTAAGATAAGTTGAGGTATAAACAATGAAAGTATTATTGAACATAACATAAGTCGAGTTCAATATAAATTAAAATTCAACAATATAGTTTAATGGACTTTCTTATCTTGCTAACATATATGTATATAGATAAAATTCATATCACAATCTTCCATTAAAGTTTTAATACATATTTTAACAACATTCATGTCATGTTGTTGTTAATAGATATACTTAAACTTCATGACCGATCCCTTCTTTGTGAAATTACAACTTTCCTAAATTTACAAGTTCATCATTTAATATACACAAGATATTAGTAGTTTTATCTAAATTTAATCCCCCACTATAATTAAAAAAAAAAAAAAAAACCCTAGTTGTTAAAGATGGATTTTGGTATAACGTAAGAATGAGAATAAAATTAAATACTAATTGAGCCAGCCCTGGATCTAGATATTCAAATACTTTCACATTGCAGAACATGTCCAAAAGACAAAAACGGAGGACTAAAACTAAATGCTAGAAGTAGAAAACAAGAAATTAAAATAATCCATGATTTATATACAAATTTTATACTAAATAATCCGTAATTTTATCAAAATTAATTGTTAGCTACAGCAAAGTTTGTAATACGTGTGTGATTTGCCGCCCGTTTTGACAGGCCACAAATAAACGAATAAGTCTCTAAGGTTATTCCAGATCTTTTATGAAAGAGTAGATAGTGATGAATTTGATTGAAAATTGCATAGTGTTTAAAAAATGAAAATTGTAATACATATTTGTTTAAAAGTAGAAAGTGAAAATTGAATGTAACTACTAAGTCGTAATTTCTTTTTTTTTTTTTTTTTTTTTTTTGGTGCAGGAATAAGAAGTTATTTTATGATGATAACAAATTAGCTAACATGTTTGTCATTTTTTGGCATATTTATGCTGACAAATTTCATTAAATAAATATAATAGCATTCTTTTGTTCTATTTAAACTCACCCCTATCATAATTAAGCTTATAAAGAAGAGGCAAATCCATTCTTGATTTGAACTATATATTTGTAACTTTTGAAATTGGATGCTTCATTAAGTAAAAGCAGAAAGTAGAACAACATTGCAAACTTTTCCAAATATCCTGCCGGATAACCTCACAATACAAGGAGGTATTTCTTGGATCCAACCTAATTCATTCTCAAGCAGCCTGAGTTCAGGTTTAATGGGATCACATTTATTGAAACAAATCCAATACTTTGAATAGGTACGGATCTGCTCCAACTATTGAGCTTTAAACAATCTAAGTTTTTTTCCTACATTTATACATCAACATCAAAAATATTTTTTCTACTACATATAAGAATTCAGGACTATGTATATATAGTTGCTATGAATTATATATGTGTTGATACTCGTGGCACTTCTTCTTCCATTACTATTTTTCCTTTTTAACTCAATTGATTTGAGCTTTGTTCATGCTCCAAGCATTCAAGAAACTGATTTTGACCTTAGAAGTTCCATTGTTGAAAACAAACAATTTGATTTGATTATCAATGGCCAAAGTGGGATAAACCCTAGATGTTATCACAGCTTTACCTTTTCCACCAAAGCTCTCCACTATTGACTGATCGATCTATAAAGGATAAAAAACAAATTTACTAACTATTTTTTTATTCATATGTTTTTTTCTTTTTTTGGTTATTCATATGGTATTTTGAAAGACAATATCATTGAATATTACAATATTCATTCTTCAGTAGATGGGCAAATATGTTCACTTCTAATGACTAATTTTTGGAAATTAAACAAAAACTTAATAATACAATTGAAAAGTTTATACAACAAAGTTTCAGAGAAATTTTTTATATTAAATCTCAAAAGAAACTAATAAAAAAATTTTTTACTTAAAAGTTAGTACTATAAAACTCAAACCAACTTAGCAGTTTTTTTTTTTTTTTTTTTTAATCTCTTAATTATCATGAAACAAGCTCTAAAATACATGTGTAAAGAGAAGAACTTGACTAGATGATAAAAGAAGAATGCAGAGTTCAAGCTCTGCTTCTATGGAGAATCGAGAGACTTGCACAGAAAAACTATCTAGAGAAAGAGAACTTTTTCTTTCTCTGTCTTTTTCACTACTCAAGCAAATATCAAGATTACACTTATATACAAGCCTAAACTTTGGATCTCAGCCAT
Source organism: Litchi chinensis (assembly GCA_019925255.1). Taxonomy (NCBI): domain Eukaryota; kingdom Viridiplantae; phylum Streptophyta; class Magnoliopsida; order Sapindales; family Sapindaceae; genus Litchi; species Litchi chinensis. The sequence continues at coordinate 2,597,119 of CM034464.1, read as the reverse complement.
ACAATCATAACCGAATCATTTACAACCATCGATCTAATTAACAAGCTAACTAAATGACTTTTGCTGAGATAGAAGCTAACTAAGTAGCCTTACATCCCCCCTCAAACTGAACTGAGGTGAAGTTACCAAGTTCAGTTTGGCACATAATGTCCAAAACCTGGTAGGAGAAAGAGGCTTAGTAAAAAGATCTACAAGTTGATCAATTGTAGAAATATATCGCACCTCCAACTGTCCTGCAGCAACTCTGTCTCGGACAAAATGCACATCAACTTCAATGTGCTTTGTCCTAGCATGAAACACTGGATTTTGAGCTAAGGCATTGGCACCTGTATTGTCACACCAGAGAATCGGGCAGTGGGAAAGAGGAAAACCAACCTCAGTAAGTAAAGATTGTAGCCAAATAAGATCAGTAGAAGCTGCAGACAAGGATCTATACTCAGCTTCAGTACTTGAGCGAGCCACGACCGTTTGTTTCTTAGAACTCCAAGAGATCAAGCTGTTACCGAGAAATACACAACAGCCACTTGTAGACTTCCTGTCATCAACAGAACTTGCCCAATCCGCATCACAAAAGGCTTGCAACTGAAGATGAGAAGAGGGTCTAAACACAAGACCATGTCCTGCAGTACCCTTGAGATATCTAAGAATCCTCTTACAAGCTTGCCAATGTGTAATGGTAGGGGAAACCAAGAACTGACTCAATTTATTGACAATGAGACTAATGTCAGGTTTGGTATGTGTTAAGTACTACAGAGCACCAATAACACTCCTATATAAAGTGGGATTAGAGAACAATTCACCATCATGAAGAGATAGCTTACAGTTAGTGCTAACTGGAAAGGAACAAGACTTGCTAGCCAACATGTTGGTCTTTGACAGCAAATCAAAAATGTATTTGGTTTGTGTGAGATACAAACCAGATTCATCTCGAAATGGCTCAAAGCCAAGAAAATAACCTACTGATCCTAGAGTTTTGAGAGCAAAAGTGGTACTCAACTGTGATATAACTTGTTGAATTTGCAAAGGATCATCACCTGTAATGAGAATGTCATCAACATATACAAGAAGTAAAGTTATATGTGAGTCATGATGTTTATAAAAGAGTGACACATCTGACTTGGAATTGATAAAACCCCAGGTTGACAATGCTGCCTTTAACTTGTGAAACCAAGCTCTTGGAGCTTGTTTTAGGCCATATAGAGCCTTATTTAGCTGACATACAAAACCAGGCTTGCTTGCATCTTCAAAACCTGCAGGTTGGTGCATGAACACTTGTTCTTGAAGTTCTCCATTCAAGAAGGCATTGTTCACATCTATCTGCTGAATATCCCAGCCTCGTGAAACAGCAAGAGCAAACATAACTCTTATAGTAGAAGTTTTAATAACTGGACTATAAGTATCAAAGAAGTCTAGGCCAGGAGTTTGATGAAACCCTTTGGCCACTAACCTTGCTTTGTATTTTAGAATGCTTCCATCAGGGTTGTATTTGGTTCTAAACACCTATTTGTTGCTAAGAACATTCATATCTTGAGAGAAGGGAACAAGAGTCCATGTATTATTTAGCATCAAGGCTTTGTACTCTTCTTGCATTGCTGTTAACCATTTAGGATCTTGAAGAGCCTGTTGAACTGATGTTGGTTCTGATGAGCATGTGGCTGTGTATGCAGAAGCAATAGATTTTGATGATAAGACACCAGCTTTGGACCTGGTTAGCATGGGATGAACTGACTTAGGTGCCATAGTAATCTCTTTTTGTAACAAATGAAGATTTGTAGGTTGCATAGAATTAGGATTAGAGAGATCCACCACCAGCTTTGGTAAAGAAGAATTCTGAATTTGAGTAGAAGCATTAAAGCTAAAACATATACCAGCAGAACTTGAGTCTAGTGTAGAGCCATGACAAGCCTTAGTAGTACTGAATCCTGGCTTACTAACACTTTGAGATGAAGCCAACTGCAGTAAAGATAATGGTAAACTAAAAGAAGCAGCTTGAGTGTTACTAGATTGTGAAAAAAGCTGAGAGTAAGGAAACTCAAGTTCATTAAATTCTGCATGCCTGGAGATGTATACTTTTCCTGATGGATGAAGACATTTATACCCTTTGTGAAGAGAGCTGTAACCAACAAACACACACTTGGTTGTATGAAAATCAAGTTTGAGAATAGTACCTCAAATAAGGAAAGCAGCTGCATCCAAACGTCTTCATAAAAGCGTAGTTTGGTTTCTTGTGAAACAACTTCTCAAAAGGAGATATCATCCCAATTACCGTTGATGGCAAATTATTGATCAAAAATATAGCTGTGGAGAAAGCTTCTACCCAAAAATTTAATGGCATCCTTGCATGAGCAAGCAAGGTTAATCCAGTTTCAACGATGTGTCTATGTTTCCTTTCAGACACACCATTCTGCTGATGTGTGTAAGGACAAGAAAACCTAGCTTGAATTCCTTGACTTCTCAAATAAGGTAGAAATGCAACATATTCTCCTCCCATATCAGTATGTACTGCCTTTATTTTCTTATTAAATTGTAACTCTACAAACTTTTTGAAGTTAATGAAGATTTGCAGAGCTTCAGACTTCAACTTAATAGGATAAATCCATGTAAATCTTGACCAAGCATCAATGAAAATTATATAGTATTTACTGCCATCAGTAGAAGAATAAGGAGAAGGACCCCAAATATCTGAGTATATTATTTCAAAAGCATCCTTTACAACAATATCATGTCTTACAAAAGGCATTCTATGCAACTTTCCCATCTTGCAAGAGTCACAAAATGGTATACCCTTTACATCAAAACTAAAATTCAAAGAGCCTAGAACCTTTTGTAGGACAGGTAATGCTGGATGGCCAAGCTTTGCATGCCACAAACCTGAGTTAGTTTTGGCAGCAAGCTGAGCATCAAACTTATTCTTTCCTATACAATGATTGTTTGATGAGCCATCTTTCCTACTACTAGTACTAGTTGCATTATTTACTGATCTCAAGGCAGAATCATGAGACTTAAAAGTAATATTTGCTAAGGCAGTACCAGAAGCACTCGAAGTGTTGTAGCTTGTTGGAGTTGAAACAGGTAATCTAAGACTGTAAAGCCCATCCTTGAGAGCTCCCTTGAGTAAAATTGTCCCTGTTTTCTTGTCCTTAAACACACAAAAACTTCCATCAAACTCAGCTATAATATCATTGTCCTTTGTTAGTTTAGATATACTCAACAGATTCTTTGTTATGCTAGGCACATGTAAGATTTGATTGAGCTTTATTGATCTCAAAGGATTAGAATTTGTATGTAAAACAATACTACCAGTATGAAGAATAGAAAGCTTGTTACCATTACCAACAGCGATCTTTTCTTTCCCTTGATACTCTGAATGTATTGCCAGATTAGCTAAGTCAGCTGTAACATGATTTGTAGCCCCGCTATCTATGTACCAAGAGGGATCGTTGACCACATTTGGTGAAGCAATATAAGCTGAGTGTTGTGCTATATTAGCTTGAGCTGGAGCTACATTTTGACTGTTGAAATTATTATTAAAGCTATCTCCTTGCTGATTTCGTGTGTTAGCACTACCGGACCAGCTTCGATCAAACCTTTTGTAGCATTGAAGTGCTGTATGTCCTGGTTTCTGGCACAATTGACAAAACACCTTTTGATTATTCCATCTCCCATAACCATTTCTTCCACCTCTATTTGAGCCTCTACCAGCCTGATATCCTCCTCTAAAACCTCTATTTCCATCATAAGTGCTTGCAACATTCATATTTGCTGAAGAGAAATTTACTTGAGAGGCTAAGTTGAGCTGTTCTATACGTTGTTCATGCATCATGAGCAGATATTGTATATCTTGCAGACTCATAGTTTTGATTTGTGATGAAACTAACACTACCACTGGATCATATTCGTGCCCTAAACCACTTAGCACACTCAATATCATTTCATGATTTGAAACTGGATGTCCAGCTGTTGCCAAAGCATCACCAATATTTTTCAGCTTCAACAGATAGTCACTAACTGACAGCGACTCCTTTTTAGTTGTTTGCAATTGTTGTTTGAGTTGTAAGACTCTCACAATTGATTGTTGAGCGTAAAGCTTTTCAAGAGTCAACCAAGCCTCAAGAGAAGTCTTTGAATGATTTACCTGTCCAAGAATTCCTTCACTGATGGTGGACAGAAGCCAGCAAAGAAGCAACTGATCTACTCGCTTCCAAGACCGGTACTCAGGATTAACTCGAGTTTCTTTAATCACTCCATTCTCATCACGATCTATAATAAACTGCTCTGGTTTTGACACACTTTCAGTGATGAAATCTTCCAATTCTAGGGCTCGAATAGTAGCTGTCACTTGCGCCTTCCAATTGACATAATTGAGCTTATCAAGCTTGATCGGCAAGTTGAAGTTTAGGGTCTTGGCTAGGGATTGAAAATCCATGCTTGTAATCGAAGAATCTTGATTGTTGTGAACCAGAGAAGATTGAGAATCAGATGACATAATGACGTTAGTCAATCATAGCTCTGATACCATGTAAAGAGAAGAACTTGACTAGATGATAAAAGAAGAATGCAGAGTTCAAGCTCTGCTTCTATGGAGAATCGAGAGACTTGCACAGAAAAACTATCTAGAGAAAGAGAACTTTTTCTTTCTCTGTCTTTTTCACTACTCAAGCAAATATCAAGATTACACTTATATACAAGCCTAAACTTTGGATCTCAGCCATACAATCATAACTTAATCATTTACAACCATCGATCTAATTAACAAGCTAACTAAATGACTTTTGCTGAGATAGAAGCTAACTAAGTAGCCTTACAACATGTTTACAAAACTCTCATATTAAATGGAAAAAAAAAGTTTGAAACAGGATTTTTAAACTCATTTCTTGAACTATTTGGTGGAAAAACATTTGATCACTAAGAAAAATTCCCACAAACTGAAGGAGTTTATGGGAAATATTTCATGATCATCAACTTATATGATGACAAAAGAACTTGAATTTTGACCTGAAATTTTATGGCATGTTTTAATTTAAATATCAAAAAAGGGAAACTCACCAAGCTCCTTAGTGACAGTTGCTCATTTGCCATGTCGACATCTACAAATGCTCCATAAGTGGTTTTATCATTATGTTTATTCAAGGAAGATCTGCCACACGAAAACATAAAATAAACTTTTAGAAATGAAGTTTCAAGTCATTGCAGGCAGACCATTTTGTAGTCATGAGATTGCATTCATGCAGTTGAATGAAATCGATATATCATTGTCTCTATAATGTTACAATACCAAAAATGTAGAAAAGGAGAGAAATGGAAAATGAGAGAAAAAAACTTACCTGCTTTGGTCACTGCACATAAGCACCTTATGTTTGTTTTGGTGCTTGTAGATTCTATAGAAAACTGCTGTATATTCTCTTAAGTCATTTGAAGCAAAAGTCAAGAAGCCAAATGGACCCACTTCACCTTTCTCTGAAGCGCTGTTTTTGCTACAAAGCAATCGTGGGTTGTACTGCTTTTCTTTAAGCACTGCTATGTTCTTCAGGTCTTTTATTTCAAATCCAACCTCAATATCAGCCTGTCAAACAGAAAGAATTAACTAACCGAGAGAAATAATATAATTTCTATTTATCTCCTGTTTCGAATCATGTCATAGTTACTACTATACCAAAAACAATTTTAGGAGACGTGTTTGTTTGGTGGTATTACGCAAAGGCATATTTTATTGGGAGTGACCATACAAGATTTCTTGCTCAACTAAACATGTTAAGATGTTAGTTACTTCAAGTCATACATAGATAAGAGCAAAAAAGGACACATAAAAAATATAAAATAAATAAAAAATAAAAACACATTATATACTTCGTCAATTATATATGAACAGAAACTAACCTGTCCAGCTGTGATACCAACAACCTCAAGCATTGATGCTTCTTGAAGGATTTTGCTTGGCCATTTTACTTGGTTTCCATGAAGCTTTTCAATTTCTTTAATAGGCCATTGGAGCAATTGTTTTCCAGATTTATCTAGCCATATATGCCTCGGAATTGCCTAGAAAATTAATGAATTCAAGAAAACTTATCAGCCTTTACTTTAATGTAGTTTATATAAGCTTAGTTCTAAATAAACAAATTGCAATATTCATAAAGAATTTATAATTAAAATTTTCAGTTGTTGAATGCATCCTACAGCTGAATTTTAACATCCAGATATCTATAACGACCAGTTAACTTAAACTAAAGCTAATTAAAATACTAAAGTTACTTGAATTCCGGCCCAACCCTTTTGAACATCATCTTCCACACTAGATGATTCATTAATCCACGCCCACAAAACCCTCCTCTGCTTCTCACTATCAAAAAATGTCTTGGAAGCATAGAACTGACCATAATCATATCTCAATCCTGAATCTCCATCAATCATACCCTTATCAGGAATATACGTGTCCTTAATAAAATCATACGTTCCAATTGTGTAGTAATCATGCTTGGTTCATCCAAGCTGCTCTTCAGCACATACTTAACATTTTTCCCTCTAGCAGATGTATCAAGGCCCTCGTTTCCATTAGTTTTAATGGGGAAAAAGTCAGGGCACTCCCACATTCCTGTGCCCTCAGCAGAATACAAAGGTTTCTCAGCAAGCTTCCAGTGCTCAAAATCTTTGCTCTCGTACAAAATTGCCAGTCCCAATTTGTTCGCTCTGCTTCCAACCAACACTCTCCACACCTTATCAGGGCCTTGCCAAGCAGTGGTTGGGTCCCTAAATGCACTTCCATTGATTTTGTTGGTTCGGGTTGCTGTCATCAGTGGATTTTTAGGGTATTCGATCCATTCTGTAAGGTAGGGGTCAGAGAGATTTTTGGGCATGGCCAAGTTTTGGACTTGTTTTTCTTGAGGATCAATTCCAGTATACAATATCACTGGTTTGCCTCCAGGGAGGATGGTGGCAGAGCCTGACCAGCAGGCCTTGATGTCAGCCTGCTGCTGCGATGGGAAGATGGCTTGCTTATGTGAGGTCCAGTTTACGAGGTCCCTCGATGTCGAATGAGCCCACACGATGTTGCCCCACACTGCACCTTTTGGATTGTATTGGTAGAACAAGTGATAAATTTCCTTGTAAACCATAGGTCCTGCATTATACATGTATTATTATCTCGTAACAATTTTTTGAATTTTTGGAGATGTCATTTATTTAGTAAAGGAATTAAGAGTCAGAAAATGAACTCTTGTTAACATGCGTGAGTACCCGTTGCCAGGTCCCTAAAATTAGATATTGACTATTAAACATAAAATATATCGATAAGAATTGGTCATTTGTAACTTTTTTTTTTTTAATAAATTAAATGCTGCTCCTTAATGTGTGCATTTAGGGGACACATTACATAATCATAAAAATATCCGAGGAAAAAATTCAGACGACAACTAAACTTAGAGTCGAAAAGAATATAATAACCGTTGGGATTTGTAGATCAAAATGAACCAATTTATTCAAGCCACCAATCATAAAGCATCCAAAACAAGAAAACAAGAAAAACCAAAAACAACTGTGTTAGAAAAACAAACAAGAAAAACAAAATACCGTACTTGAGAAAATCCCCGAAACAAAAAAGTGTGCAAATACCATTGATCCAATGCTTGGGAGGCTGAAAATGGTACCCGGTTCTATAAGCTTGATTTACAAGCGATTTATGCAAGACCTTTGGTGTAGTTTGATATCTTGCAAAAATATGGTGTGATGCTTCAAGCTCTAGCACCTGAAGACCTAGAAAGAGAGCGGAAATAAACAATAAAGAGAGAGAAATTGAAGGATTAGCCATTTTTTTTCTTAATTTGCAAACTTCAGGCGTGGTGGCATATATAAAGAAATTTTTGTGGTATGTTAAACAGGATTGAAACAATTTCAGTGGTTATTAATATCCCTCCTCGATTTATGGGTCTTTACTAATTTTATGTTTGATTAGATTTTCTTATAATCTTGATGAAATGAGGAATTTTTATTCTCAACTAGATTTAGATAAGGATACTTGTTAAGATATATAGTTAAATTTACATGTTTTCAAATAGTTTCATTGTATGTCCTCTCAACTTAAAATTGATTCTTTTGTGTCTGTTTCTCTAATTAATCTTTTAGATGACTCATTGTTAATGTTTTTAACAAATCAAATATATAGTGTGAGATTATCCAGTAAATTGTGTCGTTACTATTATTGTTAGTTCAGAAGTCTAACAAATTTTAATCATGGTTGTGCATAATGACAAAGACAAAACTTGTATAAACAATATCAATAAATTTAAAAATTAATTTATAAAAGTTAAATATTAATTATTTTCTTATGTTTTGCTAAAGTACCAATAAATTGATTGAATAGTAATCAGAAAAAAAAAAAAAAAAACTGAAAACAATGGAGAACCATGGACCTTGTTGTTTTGGTCATTGAACGGAAAATAGTGTGTTCCCTAAAAAACAGTTACTATTTAAGTATTTGATACATATATCAGGTCCTTTCTCCAGGAATTAATGATCTTGAAATGTATTTTTCACAACTTATCCTAAAATAATTTCAAAACTGATTCTTACCTTACTGTTATTACTATTATTTACAATGATGTTTGCCATGTTACAAATCAAAATGTTTCTATTTTTTTCATAATGAATTTCCCTCTACTAACTATTTGATATAATCTGACCATCAACTTTAACTCTTTGAAGAGTAATATAGTCATGTCTATTTATTTCTAGTTTTTTGTTAAAAATACATGATATTATAGGTTGTTAGGATCTCCACTACCATCTAGATGGTAAATATCCACTAAAATAATTAATTATTTTTAAAATAATTTAAAAAAAGGTGTGCCAAAATTCTTTGAAATTTTTGCTTATGTTATTTTGATAAGCAAAGAATTGTTTTCATCGTAAATCAGTATGTGTGAAGAACTTCTCAAAACCATATCAAAGTTAGACATTCTATGAGTAATACATAGTCATTTGTTTTATTTCTCTTCTATTTACCTATTTTTGCTTTTGCTTCATCTTATCTCTTTCCATTTTTCCTAAGGCCTTTTCTCTTTTACTTTTGCAGTTCATAATTGCCCCTTATTTCAATTTTTTAAAACATTCCAATTTTTTTCCCTAAAACTTATTGAAATTAACCTTTTTATCAACATTACCATTGTAGAAAAAAAAATTCACTTATTTCAATTTTTTAAAATATTCATTTGTTTTATTTCTCTTCTCGTTGCCTATTTGTGCTTCATCTTGTCTCTTTCTATTTTTCCTAAAACATTTTTCTCTTTTTTACATTTTTAGTTCATAACTGCCCCTTATTTCAATTTTTTCCTAAAACTTATTGAAATAATTAACTTTTTTATCAACATTACCATTGTAGGAAAAAAAAAAAAAAACTACCCCTTATTGTTTTATTTCTCTTCTCTTTGCCTATTTTAACTTCATCTTATCTCTTTCTATTTTTCCTAAAACCTTTTCCCTTTTACTTTTTTAGTTCATAACGGCCTCTCCTCAACATCCCTACTTAATCTTCCCTATTTTCTATACAACAAATTTATTTCCCTTCTCTCTCTACATTCCCTTTTTTCACTCTTCTTAATATTTTATATTCAACAAATAAATCAACCCAAATGCTACACCCTTCTTAACATGAAGGCGATGCAAGTGTAGGTCGTGCGACAAAAAAGGCCATAATATTTAAACATATCCAACTGCCAAAGGAATGATCAAACTGCATAGGGTGTAAAAGATCTATCTACTAGTGATCCATAGGTTACAACTGTTAAAAAAAATATTGTTAAAATCATAATATGTATCTATCGAACACACAATGCATATTTATTGAATGCGCAATATGTATCAAACACACGATGTGTATCTATCGAATGCACAATGCATATTTATCAAACACACAATATGTGTCGAATACACAATGCAAATCTATCAAACACACAGTTATGCTAAAATGATAGCAACTTAATATTAAGAACAAAATAATAAATGTATGTATATGTATATATATATAAGAATTGAAGATTACAGAATTAAAAAAGAGGGAGGAAAAAAATCAATAGGAAGAGAATAAAAATAACAAATAGAGGCCGATCATTGGGTCCTTAATATAGATTCGTCTTAAAGTGTTAAGATCAACATCTATCCCCTAAGATACAATCATTTAAAATCAAATATAACTAGTGAACTGAACAATACTTGAATCTGTCACTGAGAAATCCTTAATTTAAAGTAGAAGAATGAAAAATATAAGAGAAAATGTGAAAGCTGAAGTTGTTTGCAAGTGTATTCTTTCTTCAAGACAAGGATATATATATATATATATATATATATATATAGTCTCCAAGCAAAGGCTATTACAAACTGAGTTAAAATCAATCATTAAATCAAATTAAATCTAAGCAGTTATATTTTTTGAAAATTAAATCTACAGTTCAATTTTGCAATTCCAATATTTTAAATTCAATAGCTATAATTCATAACACTTCAATCCAGCAGTTATATATTGGAAATTAAACCTACAATTCAATTCTTATTCATTCAAACACCATTTTTTCACATGAGTATATGATTGCAATGTTTACATGGAGAAAAACACAAATCCATCTTGATCCACCACAATTAAAATCTCTAACCAAATAAAACGGTTCCTTAAAATGGGTGTTTGTGCTCATTTTCTAACAACAACTAGGTTTTTTCTGATTTGTTATCTACTAATCTATGCTAGAATTGTGTTAAATACTTTGTGGATAAAATTTATATTTTTATATGTATGCTTTATTATATTGACTACATTATAATTTGCTTTGTGATTAGGTTTACAAACACTCATCTTGTATTAGCTGTTATATGTTAATAATAACCAAGTTAAAATATAGTTATAGCTGGAATGTTACAAACTAGTTATAATTGTACTTTTACATGTTCTTATGCCTTAAAGTTTATATCCAGTTATATCGTATACAGTAGAAGGTGGTTTTAATCGTATTTTAATATGCTCTTGTAACTTACATGACATTCATACTTTAATATTACATGTCAAGTATATGTCAACCTCACGTGTTAGATATTTATGTAAACATTACATGTTAGTCATATATGAATGATATGTGAACAATACATATGCCATGTATAAATGAATGTTACATGTTTATCATATGTGGATGTTATATGTTATTCATATGTGAATATTAGATGGAAAGATCATGCTAAGTTATTGAATCGTAATATATACTGCATTAGCAATTGATCTGATTTTTATTATTTTAATATTTAATAACTCTCACCTTTTATTTTTTTTCTCACTCATTGTCATGTCTAAGTCGGATAATGCATTATGTTTTGATTTTAAAAAATAAAAATATTTAAGGGTATTTGTGTCCATCAGCAAATAAAGTTTCATTGTAAAAAAAAGAAAGAAAAAAAAAAAAAAGAAAGGTAACATCATTCAATTTGTACAAATTTAAAAACTTTTATAATTAAATGGCTAATTTTGAAATTTTGCCTAAATATATTTTTAAATGTTGTCTTTTGTAGTTTTGTATATGTATATGGTTGCTATTATAACTAAAAACAATTAGAAGGATGCTTGTAAGAAGTAATAATCCCATGAGGTGGCACTAAAATATAGTTGAGTTTGAAAAATGATATTAAACTATTAAAATAAGTTTTAATGGCACCTAAGAATGTGAATTACCAAGTTTATCTATCCATTGTTACTCTCCTTGCTAAGCTCCAGAAGAAAGATACGTGATAGTTTGCATGAATAGAGATAATTTGCTAAGAACAAACCATATGTGCAAACATATAGTCGCTTACGTAACAGTTCATCTAGAACAAATTGTTTGCCCATAATAGATGGTTCGCGTTAACTATTGCATGAAGAGGGCAGTTTTGTTTTTAAAAAGGTTTAATAGTGTTTTACTACTATTAAAACCCATTTTAATTGTTTAAACATTTTCCAAACTCCTCAATACTTTAGCGTCAATTGAAAAAAAAATGAAAAGAATTCGTTGTAAGAATCATTATATGCAATGTGGTCTTGAAGCACTAGGTTATTGCATAAAAGTTGTTTTTGATAAAATTGGAAATTGGCTAACCCTATAGGAATAATCGAGGGAAAATATATCAGAAAGAGTCCATAATTTTGTATGAAGTGAAAATTTTCTACTTTTTACATTTAGTCATTTTAGCATATGTTACGTCATTCTTTCACCTTATAAAACGAACAAAATTACTTAAAATGACTCACATTCAATCTCTTCAAGTAATAAGTGAAAAAATAAAACAAAACAAGACCTAAATCATCGATACATGGCAAGATATTAAGACCAACTATCAAAGACAAAAAATAAATAAAAAAATAAAAAAAAGGTTAGCATGCTCACATCCCATAGCAATTGAATAAAATCCCTCCAGGTATGAGGCTTCTCAAAAGAGAGTATAAAGGAAGAAGAGACGTGTAATAGGCAAGGGTAATCACAAAAGGCAAATAATAAAAATCTCCAAAAGTTCTCAGAGGCTGGTCCAACATTACATTATACAAAGTGACCATGTCGACTTTACTGTTGCTTGCATGCAGGAACATGCTCTGATGGCTGACTTTCACCTGCTTGTTGCTGCTTCCCACTCTTCTGCAGTTCACAGAAATAGTCCTGACGTTATTTGCATCACTGGTACTCAACAGTTCAATGAAATGAAATCCATCTTAGGCATCTCCATAATTCAAAATTATACAATTCAAACTATAAGAAATGAAAGGGAAACGGACCATTGAGGAGGTTTATTCGATACGATTAATGTATGTACCTTTTTCCTGTTCTTCACTTCAGAAGCATCATCTTCATCCTCATCCTTTTCATCTTCGTCATCATAGTCCTCACTGTCAGTGTCATCTTCAAAATCGTCTCCTTCTGCTTCCCCCGTTAACCATGATACAGCATGAGGAATAATTTTATCTCGAATAATAGCACTGCAAGAAAAAAAATCATGCCATTTCAACTAAGCAAATATATTTGTTAGTAATTAATAAACCCAAAAGTTTACTAATAAAAAAAAGAACCAATTAATGATATATTATTACTCTCTAATACCCCTTCTCACGTGCTGGATCAATTGGTTTGCCACATGGACCAAGCTCAAATACAAATATACAACAAATTCAAATATTAAACATCAAAATGAAATATAATCACATGGTGGAATCAAAGTCAGGATTCCTTAGATAAATCAAGCATCAATTCTATGTTAGTAATCAATAGATCTAAAAGCTTAGGTTGATGGAAAATAGTCTAACTAATGATACAAAACGTCTCTCTAGCGATATTGACATCATTTGCAAAACACTGGAATTAATAAGGATTTCCCTTTCCTTTTGGATCCTTAATTCTGCCAAGCAAACACCAACTACGAGTTTTAAAATATATATATATATCAATATCATCAAATTACCCAACAGTGTAGTCATGATCCATTTGATCCTCGAGGTGGCCAGCCTGTTCATAAAAACACCAAAAGGAATTCGTAAAAACCTACTTTTACACAACCAAAAAGTGTGTCTAGTTATCTTATGCATAATATAACTCAACTAACCATGTCTGGATCAATTTCATCATCATCCTCAGGAAATGTTGGTGGTTTGAAGAAGTTGAAGAAACTTGCACATTTTTCAGTTTTTATCACAGGTTTTCCATTCTTCAATCCTTTTCTTGGTTTCTTTTTTAAGAGCTTCAATGTCAAGCACTTCCCGGGATACCAGTCAATCTCCGTCCTGCAAAGTAACTCAACATGGTAAGAGGTATATTAAGACAACCTAAAGTGGCTTATCGTCATAAACAACCTACCCGTTTGATTTCTCCAAAAGTGGCTTATCGTCATAAATCAAGTGGTATGTCTTTGTCAGAACAGAATTTTTGAAATAAGGATTAGGATCAAAGAAAAACTCGAGCTTGAAACTCCTACGATCATCAATCCTACACCACTTGATATCTTTAAGATACTTCAGAGCCTCTTCATCGTGTTCATGGATCTACTTAAACAGATAGATAAAATTCATTCCATAATCAATGAACAACATGAAAAATGAGTGAAAGAATCAATTGTCTTATGTAACCTCTCTACCTCATCAGCCAGTATCAGATTATTCTTCATTGCTGTGAGCCAGAATCCAGGCACTCCTTTCTCTGCATTATATGGATGTAATTACAGATAAAAGTTCACAAACTATGGATTATCTAATCAGGCTTTGATTGTTAGTAGGTACCCTCTGTGTCTTTATTCACTTCTTTGTCGGTAGCCTCTCCATCTACAACCCCTTCAACCTCTTGTAGACCATTAACAATTTCACATCTCTGCAAGTCATCACAAATCAGCAGAATAATGAAATATCAAAACAATTAAATGTAGTGACTCAAGTACAAAATTCAAAACAAACAACTGAAAAGTGAAAATTATTGTATACCTTGGAGTAAAGTGGTTGATAAAGTTTCTGATATTTATCCTCCAAAGCTGCTTTCTCCTCAAAGTACTTCTGCTCCAGCTCATCATGTTGGCTCTGAAAGTTGAGAATTTGTGAAGGTGCTTGTCACATCTAAATTTAAATAAAAATTTAAAGACCTCTGTATACCACTACTAACTATGCTCTAATACTCAACAAAACAGGACGTGATGTGAGGTAAGGTCCACGGAATAAGCATTAATGGCAGATCCACATGGATACACAAGAAAAATCTCACTGACCTTGGCCTCCAAACTACTAAAATGTATGACAAGCACCATCTTAGATGCATGTAGAGTTACACTAATTACATCAAGAGGTTTGCCTTGGGCCAGGGCTAGGCTTCAAAAGAACAGAATGAAGAAAGGTACACTACAACACAACAAAGCACCTTGTATGGACCTTGGACGTGAAGACAATTACCTCAACTCCTATTTATAAAGAATACGGATCTGTACTTTTATATATGTACATATATACATACATGCAATAGGATTCACTTATTCAAATTTGTAACTTTGATTTTCTATGGACAGAACCAAGGAAACACATCATTACAAACCGCAAGCTGAATCACATGATATAAAGTAAAAAAATCACATGAACGTTAAGAGGATGATATGTGATAGACGAACCTGAATTTCTCTTAGGACCTCAACACGCATTCTGACATTTGGTGAAAGAGCTTCCAGAAAATATGAATGCTGATCAGAAAAAATCTGAAGCTTGTGCTGCAAAAACATCAAACTACTCATGCTATTCCCAAATTTCCAAGCCTTGTTAGTAGCACCAACTAAACAGTTTTCAATTACAACAACCAATATCATGCCTCATAATACTCAACTCCTTTTTAAGTGCTAATGAGCTCTGCTTTTATTGAAAACACAATAACACAATACCACACATTTTTTCCCCATTAACCAAGAAAGTCACCTCAGCATTTTTTTCAGTCATGTAAAGCACCATCTTCATGTTTTCACATCTTCAATGACAGAAAACTTCAATTTTGATTTATAGGCTACAATATGATCCAATGATAACTTAAAAAAAAAAAAAAAGTGCCATAGATTAACTTGCCTTAAGTGCATTCACAAGCCCAGCGCGATCCTCTGCGCTAAGTGCTGTAAAGAAACAACCAAATAAACTTCAAAATGCTGCAAGGCAGCTTCAATGACATAATCCAAACACAAAAGCAAATTAAACAGGCTGTTTGTCCAATAAACATACATTAATTGATAACATTTTGCATAAAAACATTCCACACACAAACAAAATATCAAAGGCCCAATTATTATGAGGGACCATAATCAAACCCTTCAACCAATGATTCAACCAACTTCTACATTATTTCAAACTCATCCAATTTCAAAAACAATTCAATAAAATCACATTCTTTTTATATCATTCAATGGCTAATCACCACTTCACTTCATTAACATAATTCTAATTTCTGATAACCACAAATTTGGCACGTTCAAACATTATGAATAGGCATAAAAACAAAACTTTAACCTGAAGGATATCTCAAACTGATCATATACAGAAATTTAAGACACAAACATGCAAAATTCTAACGTGAAACCTAAAATTAAAATATTTAAAAATCTCAAATCGCATAAACATAGCAAACATGCACCGTTTTGACATATACAAGAATTACATATAAAAAGCGGACATGCATGATATATGTTTGTGAATATCAGATGATCAGATGTGAAACACGTTCAAGTTTTGAGGTTTGAAAATTGTGATACCGGCGGCAGCAGCAGGGAGGGCGGCGTCCATATCATAGTTGTTGTTTTCGGTCATACTTTCTTCTGTTTATTTGGGTTCTCTGAGGGAGGTGGGGGTGTTTGGGAGGCGAGAAAATTCAAGAGAGAATAGGAGGAAAACGAGGGAGAATGAGAGATTGAGTGTTGTGTTGTGTTTTTGTGGGGGGGTTGGGTGCATGAAGACAATGAGTTACAAGGTTATGTGAGAGATTTATCATGTGGAGGATACGGACCAATTGGGTGGAGTCAAAGTGGAGGTTGCCAGTTACAGAGATTTCCACCTGACAGGTGTTGTTGTTCTGTGGACTAGAGGGGCTTTTGTGGAATGAAATTAACTCTGGAAGGGTAAAAGTGTCTTTTAGTTTGATAATTTGGTTAGGTTTGTGAACTTTTATTGTACAAAATGTTCCGCATTGCAATTACGGTGGCAATTTTTGGAAGAATTGTAAATAATCTCCAATTTTTAATTAAATATCAAATCAAACCCATTGATTTGAATAATAAATTAAAAAACTTTATAAATGATTAATTTTTTATTAACTTTTGCCAAAATGTAATAGAATAAGATTATTTAGGTCAATTTTTGTTTGACTGAACTTAAAAAAAAAAAAAAAACCTTTATTGCATTAATTTTAACTAAAGTCAACTTATGGTCAATTAACTGTAGAAGACTTTTTTTTTTCCCGCTTATTATTCAAATAAAAAGGTTTGATTTGGCATATCAACAAAATTTTGGCATATCAAATAAAAAGGTTTGAAATGAATGGAAATAAATTGAGTTACGTGAAATCAGATACTTCTATGAAAATGATTGTACTAGTGTGAACTAAACAATAGATCATGTGTTCGGATTGGGAAATACACATAGTGATAACGTGAATATGTTGATACAATAAAACATTAAATAAAAAATGGGGGCTTAATATTCTTGATTAAATAAATTGGAATCGAGTAAAGAGTCATGCTAAAATTTTCAATTTATTTCTATCTTCAATATGATTATCTAATTCATGTGACATTTGGTAGTTAAATAAATTATTATTATGTGCAAGATAAATAAGTTATTATTACTATTATTATTTTTTGAAAGCAGATACCAAACCGGTTAAAAGTTTGTTGGAATATGTTGAAATCAATTACTATATAAGCAATCTAGATATTTATTCACATAATTGGCAAAAACAATTTCCACAATAAAGAGAACATGTCAAGAGCTAAAATCACATAGGTCTAAATATCTACTCCATAAACGACATATAACAACACCACAATAACTAAAAAAACTACCCACACACAAGTTTGTAAAATATGTTTGGTGAAAATTTAACCCTTGTTACTACCTTGATGAATTGGGTGTTACACAACCATTTATGTTGGGTCATGTCCGATAAATTAATATTACTTGTGCATTCATTTGCCAGTTGATAATTTAGAAGCTAGGGTGCAAATCGGGACCTAAGTTGAAATGTGTAACGTCATTCATTAGTAAGGTAGTATGAGAATTTACAACAGAATTTGTTAGCTACTTGGAAATTACATTGTTTCCATAGACAACCTTGCAAATTACTAAGACAATCAATAATTCGTAGCAAATACAATGACATTTAAATATTGTATAATATAACAATGTTTGTGCTTTTTAATTATTATAATTAGGAGATTGAGATAGATAAATAACATGAAGGGTTTGATTATCTTACTAGCTTGGATAAGGTTACTCAATAAAAATCTTCAATAACTATCTTTAAATTGGTTGTAAGATTCTTTAATAATAATAACCACTCTTACCATCCATCTAAGGGCTATTATTGAAGAAACTAGTTTGGGTAATAACATAAAACCACAACTATAAGAGCAATGTTATGCGACCCAAAAATTTATTCAAATTCATTGCCTAAATAATGTGGAAAACTTATATATAATTGCTACATCATCAATATATCATCTGAATATTAATATGATAATTACATATAAATTTGTCACATCATATAGGCAAAATTTTTGAACAAATTTTTTAAAAGTGTAATATTATTTGAATTATTTTACTTCTTTTTTCATCATTGGATTAAATAAAAATAGATAAGGTAATATTTCTAAGTCAAATCTTAGATTCATATTACTTGATGATATAAATATATTAAGTACTTTTCTCTTTATGATTAAAAATTAAAACCAAATACAGCTAATTTAAGTAAAACTTTTATCTATAGGAAAAGAGGAAAAGGAAATTATAATATATAACAAATTAAAAATTTATCATTTATGTTATAATCAAGAAAAATAAGCAATTAACAGCAATGTTGAATGTGCTAGAAGAGGAAAAAGAATTGATATAGAATGTGAAAGCACCAACGTGCACCTAATTAGAGAAACTCCAAAATTAGAAAACAACTTTGCATATATTTATGTCATTGCATTTAACTGAAAAACGAACAAAGTCCAGAAACTCATTATCTGTTCCATATTAATTTTGTAGTTGTGAAATACTAATTATAGAGAAAAAGAATTCTGCTTATGATTTCATTCATTTATGATTTTTGCAGCCATGAGTTGTCTTGCAGATTACACTTTTACTACACAAGCCAATATATGGCCAGTAATATCATTCCTAATTGTGTTGGATAGGATTTTCACTCTAAATCAAGGTCAAATTTTGGAGGGAGTTTGAATTATTTCTAGAATAATATTGAAATCTAATATAAAAATATTTTTTAAAAATTAAGAATTTCATTTTTTAAAAAATAATAAAATTCACTCGGCTTCATGAAACCAATGCATGGTACATCCTCATATGATTATATCACTTGACGTATGTTTAAAACCGGCATGATAATAACTAAAAGCATACCATGCATCCATTACATCCAAATCCTTTACAATCTACATAAGATGATTGTAAAGAAGAAATGCCATTAAGTAATATGTTGCCACCACATTTTTAATTGCTTTGGGTGGGTAAAGTTGGCTTATTTTACCTAGGTAATCTACCACATGATAAGGTATCATTTGCTCAACTTACAAAGTTAACTTGGTTTGCCTCCTTATCCAATAAAACTCTCCCATGTTTGTCTCGCCACCTTATATAATCAGCTGCCTTGAACCCTCACTTCTTCATTCACTCACTCACACACACACACACACACTCTTGCTCTCACTCCCTCCCTCCCTCCCTCCCTCTACTAAAATCATTTGACCAGTCTTTTGGCAAAGAACAAAACTTCAAGTAAGAATCTTTTCTTTTAAAAAGTAATTTTATTTTGATTAATTTTGTTATAATTTCTCTGTTTAATGATAGTCATTGTAGTCATTTTTCAAAACAAATTTAGTATATTTAAGAGGTTAAATTGTCGTCATTTTATTAAGTCTTTTTTTTTTTTCAATGTCATGAATTTGTGTCTATTTGATTGTCCATGTTATCTACAAAAATTAGTATTTGGGAATTCTAATTTAAATTATTTGTTTTCACATTCTATCATTATAAGTTCAGCTTTTGCAAGTGAGTAATCATTGCAATTATTGAGTTTAAGTTTTGTAGAATTTGATATTGATGTCAAGAAAATGAGAAGCAAATGTAAAATATAAAATTAGGAGTGACATGAACAGTCAGTTTATATGAGACATAAATTCATCTAAAGAGCAACTAAGCCTGCTACCATAAATCACATTAATTTTAATTTCTTTCAATGTTGTAAATTTTTTACAAGTATAATTGGCCATTTTAAGTTGAGTTTATGTATTCCTTTTTAGGTTTACCATATATATGGAATTAAAATCATTGAAATCTCATTGTGTATTTGTTTGTTACTACAGTGGATGACCTGGACGTGAACGATTATGAGATCTGTGAAATGGATATTGTTGGAGATTTTACAACTGCTGGGGCGAGTAGTAGTAAAGGTGTTGATGGAGATAAAACGGGTGGAGATCCTCTTGATCATTCTCCAGCACAGGTTACAATCCCAGAGCAAGAGGGAGTTGCAACTATGCCACTGGAAGCAGATGAGCCATATGAAGGTCAGCTCTTCGATTCTGAAGAAGCAGCGCATGCATTCTATAATGGATACGCATCGCGTGCAGGATTTTCCATTCGTAAAACCTGCCTCCGTCGATCAAGGACTGATAATTCCCCCATTGGTCAATCATTTGTTTGTAGCAAAGAGGGTTTCAAAACAATTAGGCGTAAAAAGATTATCAGAAGAAGAGTAGAGACAAGAGTTGGCTGTAAAGCTAAGATTAAGCTTAGGAAAGATGCTAACTCCAGCAAGTGGAAAATCACAAAATTTGTGAAGGAACACAATCATCCCCTAACACCTGGAGAAGGGAGAAAAGATGGTCTTTACGATAAATTTCCGGTCAGTTCTTATCTCTCCTCACTGATATTAGTGATTGTTGTTTTTTGCATGTCTCGTAGTTTGTTAATATATTATCTTTCTTCTCATATTAGAGATTATGTATAATTAGTATAGTTTGAAAATTTATTTGTATTACTAGATTTTCAAGCATGTACAACTATCAGTTAGTAATTGCAAAACTCAATGTTCAACTATGATATTTAATAAATGGGTTGATGGGACTTATTATATGTTAATAATGTCAAAAATTATTTAGGTTTAAACTATTATTCTTTAAACCCCATGCCAACAGTATTTCAGCTGTAATGAATTATGCTAAGCATAAATAAAAATTGTGTTGTTGAATCAATTACCAAAATAACCTTTTTTTTTTCTTTTCTGTAATATATATTTATATTTTGTGGTTTTGATTATACATTAAAAAAAATTAAAATGGTGAAATTATTATGCTATAAGCAATGTGAAATAAGAAATATCATAACAATGCTTTATCTTCTTATTCTTTTGTGTGTTTTTTTTTTCGAATATTATTGGTCCAAAGTAGAAAATACCGTTGATCTTCAATAAACTTAGGTATTGTGATGGGTTAAAAAATCATTCTATTTAATAAACTTTGTTGTTGATGATCTTCAATAAACTAATAACCTTGTATAAATGATATTGATCAGATGATTTATGTGAGGTGCTATTTGTTCTAATTAAGATAAAGTGAGCGGAGATTGATTGAACTTGATGCTCGTATTATCAATGTATATGATAAGATACATCTAAATTGGCAGTGTTTCTTTTATGCCTTTTTTTTTTCTTTTTTTCGGTCTTCTTCTCATTTAAATCCTGGTAGTTGTTGCACGTCTGATTGAATTTTGGTCTCTATCACATAAGTTGTGATCTAGCATCTCATGAATCTTGGAGTAAAAAGATTCTGAATATTGTATGACTAGTTATGAATCCGTTATGTTTAAAATTATGTTTTCAATCATAAGCAGTAGAATGTGATTAATTAAATAGTTCAAATCTCTCTTGGTTCAGTTACCTAGAATATATAGTATCCCACAAATTTCTCGACTACGAATTTTTATAGAGCCCTGAATAAATAGGTTTGCAGTTTTAAAATGTCACATTGAAATGGTATGATTGTTATTGACGAATTCTCTCCTTGAGGTAGCATATATGAATCCCCAGTTTTGAAACCCATATATATTCATGACCATTGGATTGAAGTGACATGAATAGTTCAAAAAGCATAATACTACTCTAATACCTCCATCTGTCTCTTCGATATATTTATGTGTCCTCTCTCATTTCTTCAATATTCTCTCCCTCTCTCTTCAAACGACTACTTAATTAACTTCATAGTTTGTCTTGTTCAGCTTAAATTTAAACGAGATATCAACCCTAACTTTGTCAAATCTTGTTCAGTCATCAGTTCATCTTTTTCAGAAATTGAAGCCACATATATTAATTCATAGAAATTATCCTTCAATCTCTTGAAGGAGGACTATCTTTAACTAACACCTACTTCGTACACTAAGTATGTGTACATTATCCTTACCAGTATTTAATTTGTAGTCCTTTTTGTGTATTAATTTACTGTGCCTAGTCTTATGTGTTTCAGAAAGATTTCAATTTTTTTTCACTTTTTATCTAGAGTTTGATTACTAGAGCCAAAGAAAAGTTGATCAGACTCTAGAGACATAAAAATTACATCTGTGACAGCAAAAAAAGTTGGTACGACTCTAGAGACATAAGATAATGAAGGGAAAAAACAACAATTGTTTTTATAAAATAAAGATTTGCGGAACATTGAGTTTTAAAATTTTTTTAGAAAACTCAAGAAAACCTAGATCCATAAAACAATGAAATAAAATAATAAAACTAAATAAAGATCGAATCTTTTACCTTTTGTATTGATCTCTGTGGATTGCTCACCACCTTGCCTTCCTTGATATGACTCTACACCAAGAAACAAGTGAGTGGGCACAATTATATAGAATTGTGCTCACTTTTTATTGAATTCTTTTCTCAAAAGAACAAAAATATATCTAAGAGGTGAGAATAGGTTTTTGTTTCAAAGAACGTAAAACAAAACCTAAATATAACTTCTGTTAAGAAAAGAAGACTATTTCTTTTCTATTTATAGGCAACCAATTAGGGTTTTAATTAATCAAAATTAATATTAAACCCCAAGTTTATTAAAATTAAACTTTTGCCCATATAACATAATTAATTCACAATTAATTCATGTTATATTTTGTAATCATACTTGTGACCTATAATTAATTCATAATTAATTTATACTCGGTCACAACTAATAATTGAATTCAAGACCTCTTATAAAATTAATTAAATAATTATTAATTCATAATTAATAATTAACTAATTAATAATTTGAATAATCAATATTATTCAAATATCAAGTGAACACATATTTTGCTACTTATGTAACAACTATAATTGGACGATCCAATTACAATATTCTATATACACGTTTCTTATAGTGAAATGAGCTATCAAGGGGACCCGATGGACCTACAGTTTTGAGCTCCAATAATATCGGAATTATTAATTAAACTCTTTAATTAAATAATTCACTATTATTAATCTTAGAGTTACTCCACTAAAAATCTAAGATTGCACTCTCAAAACTATAGATGTTTTTATACAATCTGAAATTTTCAGTGTCCATTGATATAATCACTACATATGATTTAATCCTCCACAAATAGTTCATAATTAGAGCTAGGTCATAATGTCCGTTATACCCCTCTAATTATATCTTGATCCTTAAGTACCATTGATTCTCTAATGAACAATATATTCATAACAACTTATGAATTTATCTTTCTGTTTACATATGAACAGAAAGTTGAGCGCTCTTATTGTTCAAGACCTGAATCAACCCTTAAGAGAACTATTTCTCTACTTCTCGCAAGAAGGAGTGGATTCCACTATTGTATAGAATGTTCCCAGCTACTTACTAAATCATATCCCCAAAGTACGAAGTTATTGATCGAGCATCTATATCGACCTCACCCATGTAAATCAAAGGACATAACTCAACAAGCAGGAGTCCATAATACACTCAGGATTAAGATCAATTCATATATGATCATCTAGTCGATAAATATAAATCTCTAAGTTTAACGGATATTAATTAGAAACTCATATTTATCGTGGTCCAGTCCTATATAATCTTTATTATATAAGGTGCCTCCATTTCCATGTCACTACATGAATAGTCTCGGATAAAACTATTGTACCGAATACAAAATGGACCGCAACTGTAGATTTACCACAAACAAAGTACCCAGCTTCGTTTGTTTTCTACGGACTCTTTAGATTACTTCTCTCAAACTAAATCCGCTTGTATATAACACTTATATACTTAGTTTGAAAATACATCAGTAATCAAGGATGTTTCTCATGACATATACAATTTTTGCAAAACATATAAATTGAATAGAATAAATACTTTATTATTATTTATTAAAACCGTTTACATAATTACAAGCTCTTAGGGCACAAAACCCAACAGATAATACTAACAAAAACATTCTGGATCGACCTGTATATAAACTATTTATATCTGGTTGAAATGGTTATATCTTTTGTGATCCACCACCGTGATGTCATGTAGATTATCGTTACAGCCTAATATGTGGTACAACTGACAGTTTTGTTGTCTTACTGTTTTAGAGTGAGCATGACATATCTCGAGAGTTAATAAAGCAGCTGGAAGAAGAGAAAAAGAAAAGTGCAAAATACAAAAGAGAAGCGGAATTGCTTATTGAAGCATGTGAAGACTGCCTGGAGCAGATTTCAAAAAAAATGCAAAAAGTTATTGCTAATATAAAAGAAATCAAAGAAGAAGATGATGAAGAAGAAGATGAAGAAGAAGAGGATGATGATGATGATGATGATGAAGGAGAAGAGAAGGAGGAGGAAGAAGAACAACTACAACTACAACAAATGAGTAATGAGAGATATAGGAAGAGGAAGCGAGAGAATCCATGGGAGAAGATGCCAAATGTGGGAGAAAATGACTGGATGTGGTGGGAACGTGAATTTCGGTAATTTGGTCCAAAATAAATAATCTTGTGACACAATGATAAAAATATTGAAAAAGGTAATGCTAGGTTTCCCAAATAGTTTGCCCAAATTCATGTCCAAATAATGTAGCACATATTAATTATCACATCATCATATGATTTATGAGATCTTGAGAACTCACTGTTATGTCATTTGAACAAAAAATTTAGGAAGCCTAGCATTAATAAATGAAAAACCTCTTAATTTTAATGCCTTCTTTTTATTTTAAGCCTTAGAAATTCATAGAAAATAATTAAGGTTGACATTGCTCTAGTTTTTTCTTTTTTTCTTTTTTTGGGAATAATACCATTTGAATTATTTCAATTGATTCTCATGTTTTATTATTTGTGGCTTGTTTAAACAATGTCAATTTTTTATTTACTTGATGTCTGTTGTTTTTTTTAAAAGCCTAATCGATATATCTTGTCTATAATTGCTTTGTGTCTTGCATTTGATCTATTAAAATATAGGTCGGCAGGTGACATTGCATAATATATACAATTTTTAGGCTTGATGAATAAAGAAACTTGGTAATATTTAGTAAGAAAATAATAACAAAAATGTTATAAAGAATTCAAAAACTCCCTACGTTGGATGTTTCTTTAATTAGATAAAATTAAAAGGAAAAAGAAATTGAAGTGTGGAGTTTTAATTTTGCGAGTAAATATTTCTACTTCCATAACATGGATAAATATCTACTCATATAATGAGGATCTACTCCCATGAGAGAAAAGGGAAAGAAAGATCCCAGCAAAAGAGAGAAGAAAAAAAAAAGCATTAGTGCAATCTGTACCCAGACATCATCCAAAATGCCTTTATTGATTTCCTTGGTGGAGAATCCAACAAAACAAAAGATGAATAATTTAATCCCATGTTTGCTATCTCATGCCCAACAACATTCCCTTCTCTATAAATAAGAGAGCAATGTAAAATCTCATAGAGTTTATCATCGATTTACAATTAAGTTCTTAAGTTTATTATATACTATTTATCTTCAAAAAATATATATACTGTGGATGAATTCACTCAGATTGATATATATATATATATGATCATATTAAGAATTTAAGATTACTAATACAAAATATGTTGTTAATTGCACTTTCCAATGTAAATTCATATATATTGAAATTTACAAGAAAAACATATATTTGCCACCAAAAGATCAACACCTTTGGAAATCTATGAACAATGCTAAGAAACCCTGCAAGATATTGGATTAACTCAAATATTTCATTATGCTAATCTTTGAACTGAATGAAAATAATGAAAGTGAAGGAAAATAATAGAAGTGAATATTCGTCATTAATTCTTTTAGTCACACATAAGTCATGAGATTTTTGAGATCATAATAAAACTCAGTTCAATGGAGGATCTCAATTCAAAATACATCAACAGCATTTTTGAAAATCTTTGACCACTAACCAACTGTAACCATTAAAATATCAGTAGCTTAATTCTTTAAAAATCTTCGACGACGATTGAAACAAGTAACCAACCTTGCACTCTTTAGCTTGGTTGGTTTGATTTGCTTATATAAATACCCTTGTTGTGTGTACACTTATTTTGTTAAGTTGGTTTGTTTGCTTGCTTGCACTATTACCTTTCTCCACTTTTGAATTAATTAACAATCTCAAATCACATAAACATAGGATTATAGGAAACATGCACCGTTTTGATAGACACAAGAATTACAAATTTAAAAAAAAAAAGAAAAAAAAGAAAAAAAAGAGAGATATGCATATATAATTGTGAATCATCATATAATCAGACTTGAAACATATTCAAGTTTTAAGATTCTATGTAAGGTTTTAAAGTTTGAAGATTTTGATATCAGTGGTGGGGAGGGCGGAGTCCATATCATGGTTGTTGTATTTGTCATTATTATTATTATTATTATTATTATTATTTAATGCTTTTTGTGTCTTTAGAGAGTGGAGAGGAGTGTTTGGGAGGCAAGAAAATTCAAGAGAGAGTTGGAAGAAAATGAAGGAAAATGAGAGGGATCATGATTTAGTGCTGATCTTATATATGCAGATGTTTAAGAATGACAGAAGTAAAAATAACTGCACTTCCAAGTTGAATGAGAAAAAAAAAAAGTAAAAATACATAAATTTTATCTATTTCATTGTTAAGTTACAACATGTCAATAAATCTTTAAGACATCAATGCATATCAAATTATCAATGAGCTAGGGGTCATTTGTTTTTTTGTTTGAAGACTGAATAGTGACTGAAATATGAAATTTAAATAACATGTTTGTTTGTTTTTTTCCTTACCTTTGAATATATTATAAACTTATTTGTTTATTAAAATTAAAATTATCTGAAAACTAGTAATTTAATATTTATACCTTTTTAACTATTTGTTGTTATATAATTTTAATTTACAATTTAAACATTCATTTTCAAGTTGTTTTCTTAAATATATTAATATATTTAAATATATAAATATACTTAATACTACTATATT
Source organism: Litchi chinensis (assembly GCA_019925255.1). Classification (NCBI taxonomy): domain Eukaryota; kingdom Viridiplantae; phylum Streptophyta; class Magnoliopsida; order Sapindales; family Sapindaceae; genus Litchi; species Litchi chinensis. The sequence continues at coordinate 2,569,937 of CM034464.1, read as the reverse complement.
TTTTAATCATATTTTAATTATGAATAAAATATTACTAATATATACATAAAAATATTTTAGAACTTATCAAATTATTTATTTTCAAATATTTAAAAGAATTGAGTGATATAAAATTAGAATAAATTTAAAATTGTGTTATTTTAGGGACGAAAGATTTGGAATAAAAATGTCATTAAGTGATCTATAATTAAATGAAAATTTAAAAATTCTTACTTAATTTTTTCAGTTATTTTTTAGTTATTTTAAGTGATTTGATCATTTAAAAAAAATAAAAATAACTTAATATATGCAATTCAAGTCTATTAAATCTTAAATGGAAAAAACAAATAGTCCCTTAGAGGATACAAAACAATTAGATGGAGTCAAAGTGGAGGTCTCCCGTTACAAAGATTTCTACCTGATCAGTATTGTTGTTTTGGACTAGAGGGGCTTTTGTGGGAATGAAGTGGACTTTGAAAGAGTAAAAATGCCCTTTAGTTCGATAATTTGGTTAGATTTGAGTTTTATTCTACAAAATATTCTATATTGTAAATAGAGTTAGCAATTTTTGACCGAATAGTTGAAATTAATGATTGGACACAAAACGAGTTAGGGTCATGAATTTTAACACTTTTTATTAAAATAGTTATAGTCGGGGTGAACTAAAAATTAAATTGTTTTGAATTTAGATTGGGGCAAACATATTGGGATAACATGAATATGTTGATATAATAAAACATTTACAAAAAAAAAAAAAAAAAGGTTGTGGTTTTAACACTACTGTTTAATTAAATTGGAATCAAATAAAGAGTAATATTAGAATTTCGAATTTATATCTCAATTTGTATTTCAATCTTCAATAGAGAAAATGGTGCAAAATAATGCCAAAGAACTGCCACTATGTTTAACTAGTACCAAATAACTGACTTGAATTTTATTAACACCTCTCTAGATGAAAACACATCACAACCTTAATTATATAAAACTATATTTATATCAAATAAAAATTAAAATATTTTATTTAAATAATAAAGTGAAGTTTTATTATTTAGATAAAAACACTAGACAAGTGGCCTCCTTTGTCTCCTTCGAATGAAAATAAATGAAAAGAAATATTTATATATATGTGTATATACATTTAGATAATCAATTGAAGTTTTATCATTTATGTCATAATTAAGGACAATAAGCAATTAACAGCAATGTTGAATAAATATAGGAGAAAAAGACTGATGATATAGAATGTGAAGACCAACATGCACCAAAAAGAAACTCCAAAGTTAGAAACTTTGCATATTTTCATGCCATTGCTTTTAACTACAGAAGGAACAAATTCCAGAAACACATTATATATTTATATATATATTCCAGATTTTGTAATCATGAAATGCTAAATATAGAGAAGTCGAGAAATCCACTTATGATTTCTTTCATTTATGATTTTTGCAACCATGACTTGTCTTGCAGATTACACTTTTACTACCACTAGCCAATAATATCATTGCTTGTGTTGAATAGGATTTTCCATCTAAATCAAGGTAAAATGTTGGAGAGAATATGAATTTTTTGTTGAACAATTTTTTTATTTAATATAAAAATACTTTTTTAAACATTAAGAATCTAATTTTTCCAAGTAAGAATTCAACTCACTTGGCTTCATGCAATGGTACATCATCATACAATCATATAACTTAATGTATACATGTAACATGGCATGATTACAACTAAAAATGCATTATGGATATCTACATCATAAACCTTTTCAATTACGTGCCACATAATATTGTGATCATATATAAAAGAGGATACATTATTAAATAACATGTTGCTGCCAAATTTTTTTATCATTCTGTGTGAGTAAACTGGAATTGCTTTACCTGTATAATCTACCATGTGACAAAATATCATTCACTCAACATACGAACATGGATTACCTTCTCATCCAATAAAATTCTACCAGCTTTGTCCTTGCCTCCATATATTAGCTTCTCTGAATGATTTCTTCTTCTTCTTCTTCTTCTTCTTCTTCTTCTTCTCTCTCCCTCCCTCCATCTCTCTCACTCTTTCTCTATCACTCCTTGTATTTCTCTCTGTATCTCTCTTGCCCTCTCTCCCTCTCTCTCTTCTCTCTCTCTCCCCCTCTCTCTCTTTTTATCTCTCTCCCTCTCTTTCTCTCTATCTCTCTCTCTATGGAGACCTAGTAAAATCATCCGACCAGTCTTTTGACAAAGAACAAAGTAAGAACTTTTTTCTTGTAAGAAGATATTTAATTTTGATTAATTTTGTTATAGTTTCTCTATTGAACAAAGATCGCTTCAGCCACATTTTTTGTAACAAATTTAATATGTTAAAGAGGTTAAATTGATGTCATTTTATTAAGTTTTAATTTAAATACAATATCATGAATTTATGTAACTTTGGTTGTCCAGGTTGTTTGTGAAAATAATTATGAGAATTATAGTTTAAATTGATTGTTTTTCACATGTTTTTAGCTTTAGCAAGTGAAAGTCATTGCAATAATTGAGTTTTAGTTTGTAGATTTTGATATTAATGTCAAGGAAAATATGTGTTTAAGCTTGTTTGGTAGCTGAGAAGATGAAGGAAAAGAAAATGAGAAGCAAAAGTAAAATATAAAATTAGGAGTTGACATGAACAGTCAGTTCAAATGATAAATTCATCTAGAGGATCTGCTAAACCTGCTACCATAAATCAACTTGGTTGAGTAATCATTAGAAAAAGGATTAATCCTATTTTCTCCTTGCAGTTTGAACTGATACTTAAAATTCCCCTTTTTAAGATTTTAAATATTAATTCAAATTATAGGGAAGAAAACACTATATTCCCTTGGAAAAATCAAATCTTTTAATTTCTTTCAATGTTGTAAAATTTTCCATAGGTATAATTGCCCTTGTTAAGTTGAGTTTATATATTCTTTTTTAGGTTTACCATATGAAGCATTGAAAACTCATGTTTATGTTTGTTACTACAATGGATGATCTTGACATAAACAATTACAAGATCTCTGAAATTGAAATCATTGGAGATTTTACAACCGTTGGGGCTAGTAGTGGTAAAAGTGTCGATGGAGATGAAATTGGTAGAGATCAAGTCAATCATTCTCCAGCACAGGTCACAATCCCAGAGCAAGAGGGAGTTGCAACTATGCCATTGGATCCAGTAGATGAACCTTATGAGTGCCAACAATTTGATTCTGAAGAAGCAGCATATGCATTCTATAATGGATGTGCATCTCGTGTATGATTTGTCATCCGAATAACCAACAATTCTCATATTGGTCAATCAATGTAACAGAGGGGGTTTTGAATCAAATAACAAGCGTAGAAAGACTATCAAACAAACAGAGGAGACAAAAGTTTGCTGTAAAGCCAAGATTAAGCTTAAGAAAAATGTTAACTCCAACAAGTGGGATCTCATAAAGTTTATGAAGGACCATAATTGTCCCCTAACACCAAGAAAGGGGAGAAAAGATGGCCTTTATGATAAATTTCAGGTCACTTCTTAGTACTCCTCATTTTATTAGGATTGTTGTTTCTTTTTCATGGCTTGAAGTTAATTAATATATAATCTTTTATCTCATAGAGACCATGCATGATTATTATAGTTTGAAAATCTATTATATTATTGGATTTTCAAACATGTATAAATATTTATCAGTAACTGCTAAACTTAAAATTTAAGTTGACAGGTAAATATAAAACTATAATATTTAGAAAATAGGCTGATAAGATTTATGATGCAATGATGATATCAAAGATCATTAAGTTAGATTTGAACTCCTTTTTAATCCCTATGCAACAAGCTCTATAATAAAATGTGCTAAGCACATTTTATTGCACTTTTGATTCAATTTCTGTCCGTATCACATATGGTGTGACTGATCTAATGAATCTTGGAATAATTAGGTTCTAAATATTATGTGAATAATTAGTTATGAATCCTCTATGTTTTTAGTCATAAGGGGTGGATTGGATGAGAAAATAGAAATTATTATACTTCTATCAAAAATTTATGAGTTCTAATCTTGCTTGGTTCACTTGTCTAGAATATATAGTACTTCTCGAATTTCTTGACTATGAATTTCGTAGGGCCCAATAGAAATCCTAATTTGATGAATAAATAGGTTTGAGATTTTGAAATTAATGGCGCACTGAAATGGTCTTATTTTTATTGATGAAGTCTCCTTGAGGCGGCATATGTGAATCCCCATATTTTGAAATATTCTTACCCATATTCATGATGTTTAGATTGAAGTGATATGAATGGTTAAGATCAATGGTTTCAGGAACATTATAACTACTCTAATACCTACACCTTTCTGTTCTATATATATTTATATATATGTCCACTCTCACTTCTTCAATATTTTCTCCTCTCTTTAAATGAGTTCTTATAACTTCATAGTTTTTCTTGTTCAGCTTAATTCAAACTAGGTATTAACCCTAACTTTGTAAAATATTGTTCAGTCAGTAGTCCATATTTTTCAGAACTGAAGCCAAATTATATTAATTCATTGATAATCTCCTTAAATCTTTTGAAGGAGGACTATCTTTAACCAACATGTACGGTGTTCAAATTAAGCATGTGTACATTATCCTTCCATGTTTGTGAAAGATTTCAATTGTTTTACCTCTTTCCTAGAGCGTGATCATTAGAGCCAAATAAAAGTTGGTTGGACTCTAGAGACATAAAAATTACATCTTTGATACAAAACTAGATATATAATAGAATCAAAAACAATTTTGGACTTGTTTATAAACCATTTTTATCTGTTTGAAAAAGTTATTGTGACCACCATCTTGATGTTATGAAGATTATCATTATAGCCTAATTATGTATTGCAACTGACTGTTTTGTTGTGTTACTGTTCTAGGGTCAACATGACAAATCTCAGGAATCATCAGAACAGCTGGTAGAAGAGAAAAAGAAAAGTGAAAAACAAAAAAGGAATTATCAGAGTAAGCGGGTTACCACAAAGTTTGTGAAGGACCACAATCATCCCCTAACACCTGGAAAGGGGAGAAGAGATGGACTTTCTGATGACTTCCCGGTCAGCTCTTAGCACTCATTATTATTAGCGATTGTTATTATTTGCATGTCTTGGAAGCTTGTTAATATAATCTTTCATCTAAGATTTGCCAGAGACATTGCATGATTAGTATAGTTGGAAAATTTATTATATTAACGGATTTGTAAGCATATATAGACATCGTTGATAACAACTCGACTCAAAGCTTAAGTTGATGGAATTTCAACTGTAATATTGAAGGAATGGGTTGACGGAATTTATCATACATCAACAGGAAAGAAGAAGTTAGGTTTAAACTCAATTCAGATAGTAAGCAAGCTGTAATAGAATATACTAAGCATGGATACAACTTGTGTTGCTGAAACCAATTATTAAAACAATTTTGTCTTGGCCTTTCATTTAATATATATTTATATTTTGTGGATTTTCTTATGCAATATCATAATGACGCTTCATCTTCTAATTCTTTTGTCATTTTTTTCTATTATTGGTATCACAATTAGAAAACTTCATCAATCTTTAATAAAAGAAGGCATAGATGGGTACAAAAATCATATTCTATTCAACAAACTTGTTGCTGATGATCTTCAATAAATTAATGACCTTTATATAGTAGGTATTTATAGGATGATTTATTGTGAGATGCTATTTGTTCCAATTAAGACATAAGGAGCAGAGATTTTGTGTTGACTGAACTTGACGTTTGGAATATTGATGGATATGCTAAGCATCTAAATATGGCACTGTCTTTGATGCCTTTTTTATTGTCCACTTCTTGTTTAAATCACAGTTATTGCACTTTTGATTGAACTTTGATCCGTGTCACATAGAGTGTGATCAAGTATCTCATGAATCTTGGAGTGATTAGGTTCTAAATATTACATGACTTAATAGATCACAATCCATTATGTTTAGAGGATATATATATATATATATATATCCCACAAATTTCTTGACTATGAATTTTGTAGGGCGCCACAATAATCCTCAATTGAGATCTGATGAATTAGGTTTGAGGGTTTGAAATGGCACCTTGAAATCGTGTGATTGTTACTGAATGTGAATTATCTCATTGAGTTAGTATACATGAATCCCCAAATCTGGAAACATTGTTACCCACATTCATGACCTTTAGATTGAAGTGATATGAAGGGTTAAGATCAATGGTTACAGAACTTTAATAAATGCACTTCTCTCTTCTACTTGATATGTACCCTAGCTACGTAAAATCTTTCAGTCACTAGCTAGTTCATATTTCTTCAGAATTCAAGCCATAAATATTAATTCATATATGATCTCCTTCAATCTTTTGGAGGACTATCTTTAACCAATACATACAGTGTTCAAACTAAGCATGTGTACATAATCCTTACCATACTGTTTGTGGTCCTTTTTGTGTATCAATGTACTATGTTTAATTGTACTTGTTTGACAAAGATTTCAATTTTTTTACCTCTTTCCTAGAGCTTGATTGTTAGAGCCAAAAGAAAGTTTGTTGGACTGGAGAGACATCAAAATGACATCTTTGAGTGCAAAACTAGATATATAATAGTGTCAAAATCATTCATGACCTGTATATAAACCATTTTATCTGGTTGACATGGTTATATATTTTGTGACCACCATCTTGATGTTATTGTTATGGCCTAACTACATATTACAATTGACTGTTTGTTGTTTTACTGTTTTAGAGTCAACATGACAAATCTAGGGAATCATTAAAGCAGTTGGAAGAGAAGAAGAAGAAAACTACAATCCACAAAAGTAAAGTGGAATTGCTTATTGAAGCATAAGAAGAGTACCAAGAGCAGATATCAAAGAAACTACAAGAAGTTATTGCTAATGTGAAAGAGCTCGAAGAAGAAGATGCATGAAGAGCAATTGTCAAAGAAAATACAAGAAGTGATGAGAGATGTCGGATGGAGAAGTAAGAGAATCCATCGGAGAAGACACTAGATATCAGAGAAGATGACTAGAGGTAGAGAAAAAGATGAAAGTTAGGTTTTTTTTTTTAAATAAATGACAAATGACACAGATTATAACAATATTGAGGGAAGACATAAATGACAAGCCCCTTACGACTGTTATTGTTCTGTTTTTTTTTTTTTTTGAATAATACAATTTAAATGAGTTGATCTTATTCTCATACTCTATTATTTATGGCTTCATTAAGCAAGCTCAATTGAATTACATAGATTGAATGCAATACTCAATCATTTTGAGTATTGCATTCAATCTACTAAAATATGAGGGGGCACGTGACATTGGAGATAGTATATAGGAAAGTTATCAACATACCCCTGAAATTGAAAAAAATGTGAAACCACTACTACTTTTCAAAGTATTACCTAAAAGTATTACTCAAATGTTAGTGGGTTGGTACCTTCCATCCAAAAGTTAACAGATCCATTAGGGGTAAGGGTAAATAAGTAATTTAAGTAAGGGTAAAGATTAATTTTAATTAAAAAATTAACATGGAAGGGTAAAGTCACTATCACCCCCAAAAAGTGGCAAAATTGCTCTATCTCTCACCATCATTGGTTGTCTCTCTCTTTCAACATCATCAATTCTCTTTCTCTCTCACCAAGCTCAACTTTATCTCTAACCAAACCCATGTCGAGGCTTTAGCCGAGCTCTGCCTCATCTCCAAGCACAATAATGACAGTCATTCCATCATTACTGACCCTTACCTTGTTGTTCCATTATCACTGACCCTTATGATAGCCATGCCATCCCTTGCCTCACCAAGATTCTCTACTCCACTTTTCATCTAGCTCAAGAGAACACCACCACTTTACTGCTCAACTTGTCCATCACCTCATGTGATGCATTCATGTCCACGTGCAGCCTTCTAAATGCCATCTCCCACATGCTTTGCCATCACTCCACCTCAATCTCCGTCACTCTACCTCTATCTCCATCACTCATGTCGAGTTCATCAAAAGTCGGAACTCACTCTATCTCCATCACTCATGGGTACAACTATCCGTGTTGGACATGTGCCCAGTATTAATAATATTATCCATACCGGGCATGTGCCCGATATGGATAGTGATAGGTCATTGGTCAATTCTTTGTTCAACTATTCCTTGTTTACATATTAAAATTATATTTTCTTATATCATATTAGCTTTGATTTTACATATATTATAAGGGTTTAAGATAGTTGGGCATATAAATTATAGGTGTAGAGAGTAAATTTAAATTTTTAATTGTATTATTATGTTATTTTAAGAATTTTATGTAAGGATATATTAATACTAAAATTTTAATTATGCATAAACATTGGCTACCAACCTATTCACCCCTATCTGGTATTTACAAATTTCATTCACTTTCAAACTCTATCTGCACTAAAAGAGTGGGGTTTATTGCACATTGGGTTGCCTCATAGAGTTGAATTGTAGATGGTAGTTTAAGCAGGAAGCAAGTAGCCACTTTCATGTCCAACTGAAAGTTTTAAGACTTAATTCTATATACAATCTTGCAATTGATTGGATTATCTGAATTAAACTATGTAAATTGCATGTAAAAAGATCAGATCATTCTAATACAATCATACAAAGAACTAGCAGCTAGTAACATTAACAATAAAAATTGTTAAGCTTGCATTCTGTTGGATCATTAATTATATTTCTCATATACTTGGGTTTCCTGTATTCATCATCAAATAAACTTTCAATACTGCACAGCTATAGAGCTGCTTGCATAGAGTAGTTACATAAACAATGACTCAAAGGCCAATTAAGTTTCTATTCTTTCATTAATATGGAAAATCAGTGATTTGAACATGAACTTGGAAAGGTCAAATGTAACAAAAACTAAAAGAGAAGCAGAGAATACACGTCAGTCACTCCATGGGGAAGCAGCTACACTTTCAAACAAATGCTTACCTTACTGAATCTCTTCTTTAAGTATATCAACATTCGATTCCAACTTTCCAATCTCCGAATAAGTTTCATTGTTCGTTGATATGAGCCCTCTCATCTTTTCTTCCACCGCCTGTTTCTTTTCTTCTAACACCATTAAGTCATTCATAACAATATCCAACTCAGTCTTAGCCTCAGTCCTCTCATGACTATGCTCTATGATCTCACTTCTAGTTTTTTTCAATTGTGTTTTCAGCTGTTCTTGATTTTCTTTCATTGATTGCAACTCAAGAAGACAACTTCATACCACTTTAACATCAAAGCCATGTAACTCTAATTCAGAAAGACATTTGAAAAGGCTGTCAAAGTTGCATCTTGGAGCATTTACTTGCAATTCTGAGGTTTTCTTTACCACATTAACAAAAGTCATCATATGCCCAAGTGCTAATCCTTCCTGTTTCACCTCTTCACATTCAGCTAAAGGAGGAAAATGTGGCTGTTGTGGCAGTGATTGAAATACTTCCATACATTCAATAAATAACAGCACTAGTGAAGTCTTCAAATTTTGTAAGTTTTGATCATCGTGTGGCATATCATCAATCATGGCTACTCCTGCATCGTGGACAAGTTCATTTGATTTTTGTTGAGGCTCACTTGATTGGTTGATAGTCCTACCACAAATACCTGGACAAGAAAATTCAACATAATCAACTGAACACTGACACCAACATAATCAAGTAAATTTCAACAAGTGTATAATAAAATTCACTCCAGCCTAGTTGAGTCATCTACAATTGTTTGGAAAGCATGATAGAGGTTCATAAACATCAATTATGTTACTGAGTATAATGGCCACTTCAGTGTCTTTAGCCTTGGAAACTAAATTAGAGGGTTCAGTGGTTGTTACTGTTGATGCAAGAAATACGCAAGTCAAGACCTAATCAAGACAAATAAATACATTTGCCAGTCTAAAGGAAAAATCCGGATCTCAAATTTTTCTTCATTAATTTCCTCCTAGCATTGAACAACAAAAACAGTAGCTTCTGTTTGCAATTTTACGTCCATAATATCTATGACATTGCAAGATTAGAAATTCTGTCACATTTCTTGTAATATTTCTCAAGATAAGTACAACTTTACCACTGTTATTTTTATAGAGAAGAGTCTGCATTGTTGAACAATATTTTTTGGTCTAATAACAGATAATTTGCATCATACTCTTGCAGTCATGCATGAAAAACTTAAAATGGTGCCATTTTCTAGGATATAATATAATGCACCTTTACCTTGCTCAGGAAAATAAAATGAAGAATAAACTTTGAAACATTCATCAGGCGAACCCAAATGGCTAATATAAGATAGATACATAGGCAAAAATTCTATTTTCAATTAGTGATCCATCACTATTATGTTGGTGTATGCCAAATTTTCTTTCACCAGTTTGACAGGCCCACATACCTGTAGGTTCTCCTGTGATTGCAAATTGAACACCAATAATTGTGCAATCCTCTATAATCATTTTATCAACATCACCTTCAGCTCCATCACACTCTTTACCTGTAAAAGATAATACATATTAATGAATAAGAACATATTCAAGCTATATATCCAATACCTTTCGGTAGAGCTTCAGTACTTGTAAGTATTTTAAAGGTTTACCTCCGGGCTCTCTTCTGGTTGCTGGTTTCAACTTCATTCTGCTGCACTACTTGCTTAGAGAAGAGACTAAACATCATCGAAACTTTTATATATCCTCGACGCATTTTCTTTAGTAGCATATTTGATTAATTTAAGCATAACGAAAAACTACAACAGAAAACTAGCACTCCATCTATATATTCTGTCTTTCTCTTCCTTATTTTAGTTCCTTCTATTCTCTATCCTCTTTCCTCTTCCCTTGCTTCTCTTCTGGTTCTACATCAAGAAGAACCCATACTTTCTTTAATTGTACATGCTTTTTTAGTTTTTTTATTTCTTTAACTCAAGCTATCCACGAAAGGGAATATACCATCAGATGAGCATGTCATAGTAAAATGTAAATAGACCTTTAATCATTCCTACGGTTAAATCAGTGACAAAGTATACACGAATACAAAAGCCATGGATTTACATTTGTGCTAGCATTTGTGTAATGGCAAAGAGACAATGTTCATTGAAAGCCATGTTTTGACTCGATTAAACATTAATTTCACTAAATTGGGCAAAATATCTGTTATGCAAAGGAGGGTTGCTCGTGTTTCATCCCTATATTATTAATATTTTATCATAATTTAATGAACATCACCAATACTACTTGTTTTGAACTCTATCTATTTACAGTACAACAAATCAAAAAATCATCGAACCAAAACAACTACAGGTTCTGACACAGTGCAGACCTCATCTGGACAGTCATCAATTTTCCACAATGTTAACATGCATGCACTATTTGTTGCTTGTTGAGAGCAATACAAACATTAAGTAAGCCAGTTAATTACATCACAGCATAAGGGAAATACTTGAATGTGTGATCCCTATGGGCTGCATGTCAAGATCACTTAAGCCAATTATGCCCATACCATCAAATAAACAAGGCATTACCTCCGAAATAGCATAAATAGATGTGGTTGATGATGGAAAATCCGCATTATCCTAAAATGGCCGAGTATAATAAAATGAACAAAAACAAATGTATATCAAACCACACAATGAAATTATAATTGAAAGTAAAATAAATAGCATCAAATATGATTAAAGATGCAACTATTCAAAAGGATTAAGGTACATAGTAATTTACAATATAGATCCCATTACATCCCCATAAACAATCTCACCTACATCCATGACAAACTAGGATTGCGGGTGGGTGCTTTTGCATGTGGGTATATAGATTGTAGGTGTGAATATCTGGAGAGGCAAATGGAGACAAATTGCAAGGTCTATAATATTCTAGGTGTCAGTTATGCGCATATAAAGCATCATGTGAATAATTAAACCATTTACTTTTGTGGGTTGTTTTCGAATCTTACGGGGAAAACAATCCTGAAATCAATTAGACAGCAACAATATTACAACCACAATAGACTAGAGTCAAGTGAACTATAAACATGATGATAATTAAAAAGCCTAAAGTAAACCAGAGCACATAGAATGTACAAAAGAATCAAGAACCTGATACATTGAATAAAAATATGCTAATGAAACCGGCATACTGTTATATGCTATGGAAATTGTTTTTGCCATAAAGAACCGTTAGACCAACTCTTCAGTCTCTAGAGCCATGCCAAGATCATGTGATTGTACAAAGTTTGGATTTGTGACATTCAATAAGAATCTAAATATAAAAAAGTCTTCCAATTAATATAAAATTAATCAACACCTCTAGCCAACTTCAGTACCCGGATGTTGAACCGTGAGTTTGAGCTGGTTTTGAAGGCAAACGTTATTAGTCATAATAATAAAAGAACACATAAGTCATGATTTTAAATTGAATAGCTTGATGTAAAATCTAAGGACTGGCAATTTTATGTAAAAAAGAAAATGTATGTAAAGCGCGCTGGACCTTTCTTAGGTCCACCTTAAAATGTATCAAATATTAGTCGGAAATTCTTGCATCTAATCTTGGTCATGGCCATCATAAACAATATTTTTTGAAAAGAAACAAACTGAAGTAAAAGATAGCATGTAATTTTGTTGTCTTTAAAAGCATATGCAAAGGAATATGGACTCTATAGTTCCTAATTGAAGATATTATAAATTTTCAAATCACCCCCACATTGGATTATGAGCGTTCACTGAAAGTTAACACTCAACACTGTACACCAACAAAAGTTCCACATAACAGAAGACTGCTATGCCTATTATAATTAGTAATAACTATTTGAACACAAGATTTCTTGCTCTCCTTGCAAAATGCTACTCAAAACTACAAGGTACCCACAAACAACAGAAATAAAAATGAAAACTTGAGTCTACTAGCTTGCATTTGGGTGGTGAAGTGGGTGCACAAACATCCAATGTCTCGAAAAAGACATCAACTTTTTGCATGATATGTTCAAAAAAGAGATAAAAAGACAGTTTTTAAGTGGAAAAACCTGTTTTTGGGTGCATAAACATCCAATATATTGAAAAAGGCATAAACTTTTTGTATGATATGTTCAAAGAAGAGATACAAAAAGACAGCTTTAAGTGGAAAAGCCTGTTTTTGACGTCTAACCCATCTGTCAGCAACCCAATCCAGATGAAGCCTCAACTGAGAGGGCCTAAAGGTGATCAAATCAGATATATAGGTTGTTGAGTAACACGCAATACCCTCTTAACTCCTCCAACACTTCAACAATCACACCAACAAACCAGCCATTAACCAGATAGGCATCAACCACATCATCTACTTCAAAAGTCTGGTCTCCATTAGCAGGAGGAGGTGGTGGTGGTAAAGGCCTTACAAACTTTAAATTAACAGGCTTTATTAACATTTTGTTTCCGTTATTAGAACGTAACCTTTGATACTCCACCAAGAAAATCATTTCATCGTTTTTAGTGACACCAGACCTCTCCAAGACTGTGGCTACATTCCACACCCCAGCAAATCCATCTGCTTCACTGCTCACTTCTACAAGTGACCTTTCACCAAACAAAGCAATCTCACCACACCCCATTTTCTGTCTTCTGTCAGATCAATGTCTTCAGGAAACGAAATCAAAGTTTTGATTTTTGAACGTGACTACCAACGCACAAGCTTTGAAGCACACTGTCAGTCAAAGCTTGTCTAACACGTTTCACATTGTCTCCCTACAGTTATCTGTATTTACTAAACATTCAACAATTGCTAGCGACATTTCTAAAATACCCTTTAGATTTTTTTTCTTTAATTATACGGTGCTTCTGCTTTATAATAAGATTTTTTTTTTTTTCAAAAATAATGATTTTTTATTTAAATTTAAAAGTAAAAAGTCAATTTTTAATATGATGATACTTTAACCTCCTTTTTTTTTTTGCAAATTTCTCTTGAGGATAATTAGTCCAATTTTTTAATCTAAAATTAATTGAAAATGACATGAAAATTATTTGTAATTAAAAGTAGTAATTATATGGCACTATGAAATAAAGTTTAAACATTTTATATCATTGTTATTGTAATTAAAGAATTTGAAAGTTATATTATGCAATAAAATTTAAGTATTTTATGAGTATTTTTCCCTGATGAACTTGATCAAAGCACACTATATAGTCGATATACTTTTCCCTGCAGAACCACGGTAAGGTCAAGGCACTTAATGGGAGAAAAGTCCCACAGAGTTCTATTAGCCAACCCTGGTAAGGTTATGTCACATAATGGTCCCTAGCATCTTGGAGGGGTTTCTATTTAGATTTACTTTTTTGCAGATATTGTGACTACCTTTTGTTTATTGAATTATCTGCTTAGTGTTTACTTTTATCTTATTAAGAAGTTCAAGTTGTGCGGATAAATTAGAACATAAAAAGAAAGATTGGTTGTACTAAATATATCTACTAACTTGTAGAAGTTCACTAATGAGTGGATTGAGAAAGTTTGATGAAAGATGTGAAAGTAAAAGGATGCATTCAAGGTAAAGTTTGATGAAAGATGTGAAAGTAATGTTTATTTTTTTTGAATTATGGAGCAATTATTGGTTTTCCTCATCTCATTTGCTTTTTAGGATTTTGTAAGGGAGGAAGTCCGGAAAGCAAAGAAAGCATATAGGGAAGAATTATTTTATGACAAATAATAATTGTCATAACAAATCATGGCGGTTTTAATTAGTATACACTTGTCACAACAAGTTCTATTTCTATGCTCGTAGGCGAGGGATGCCTGGAAAAAAGCCATTGAAGAAATGAGTGAGAAGACTAGAGCAGCTTTCGAGAACATGAAGTTTTATAAGTTCTATCCTGTGCAAACTCATGATATACCTGAGATATCAAAATCTAAGGTAGTGTCTTTTAAGCTTATCATTGCATGTTCTACCTCTAGTCATTGCAATATTTACACACATGCACAGGAACATTAATCCATTTGTCCCGTTGTGATTTCTATATGCAGAATCAACAATTCATTAATAGGTATTACAGAAAGGCTCATGAGATTCTTTGATTGCACGAGCTCTCAAGGAATTGTATGTAAATCTGGAGGGACATCCCAAGTCTACATAAGTTGGTTTCCATGGCAGCTGCTGCTTAACAACTTTGATCACATGTCATGATGTGATACTACATAAATTTGCCTCAGAATTTAGAGAACCAATTTGGTTGTTATTCATGTTACTATTATCACAATGGTTTTAGTTTGGTTTTAGGAAAAGTATGAATAGATATTGGGGTGAACACCGAATCTAACAAGTAATCTCGATTCGGATCAAGATAATTTGGTTTCAATTCACAATTTTGGCAATATTTATATAAGATTATTTCTTTTTTGTAGTAAGATTCTTTTTGAAATTGCCGTTAAATTTAGAACGTAAAATTATGTGTGTACATCTTACATTTAATTTGTGTGACAATAATACTATGACAGCTTAGCTCTTATATCTCCCATATTGACTAATAATATGGTAAGTAAATGGATACACATATATGATGTCAAATAATGATATGGCAACTAATAGGTCATCTAGTATTATTATTTGTACTCAACATATTAATTAATGTATTATATGGCATGTAAATAAATAAGTATACTTGATTAATTATATCACACTGCCTTAATTGACTGAAAATACAATGGTTCCCTCCTAAACGAACCCTTACATTTTGTAAGAACCTTGATAAAATTCAATAAATTTTAATCAATTTAAGTGTGATTTTTTCTTATGAATGATAAGTTCAATAAATAAATATACATATGTGTGTGTGAATAATTAAAAAAGAATTGCAAAACTTAAACATGTGAATCAAATATAAAAAGAAGAAAGAGAAACTTGCATACTGTTTGCTAGAAGAAATATGTGAACAATCTGCAATTCTTGAATTGCTAAAACAAAGTCAACCATAAGTTTTTGGGCTCATGAATCATGAGTCATGTAAACCACCTTCAGCTTCAAGGAAGACATAAACTTGTTAAAAACAAAACCATACCATGCATTTTTCTTGTCACATTCTACAATTACAAAGTTAAAGAGTCATCCACAATTCTACTACCATCTCTATCATTTCCATACCCAAACCACCAGCCTAGTCTCATAGCTTTCAATACCACGGTAACACTACGTTACTCTCATTTGTCAGGGTGCTCTCCAGAAGACCTTTACCAGATTATCTTTCACCTCTTCCGCAGCAACAGAAACAAATCAAACATAATTTCAATCACTAATCCATCATAATGTTAGGAATTCATTTGGAACAAATGAGCCATATACGTGAAAGTTGCATTGCTGTACGTATCAACATATATGCCTTCATGAACTTATGATAATAATAATAATAATAACATGCAACCAATAGAAATGTATGTCAAAGATTATTGGTCTATATACCTTCTTCCTATGATCCACTTCTTCAATAATATCATCGTAACGTTCTTTCGGATCTCTTTCATCATCACTATGAGTTATTGCCTCCCCCATGAACCATGATATTGCACGAGGAATAATCTCATCATGAAAAATAGAACTGCAAAATGCATCACGTTATTTCAATTGAAGTATATATAACAATACTACAACCAAAAACAAAACATGAGAACAGTAATTAAAATAACATAACTCATTTTGCATAGCAAGTGTCGCCTAAATCATGCATATTATAGTTTCCCATGATTTAGAAAATGTCAATTATGATTTCATACACAATTAACACAGTTCCAACTGCGGCCAAACGTAGCATTTTTATGATAACTCCAGGTCATTGGATGCAACATAATTTTAATCTTTTCAATACCATCAGACAACTAGCCACTTCATTAGTACATAATCAGGTAATCATGAAAATTAAATTAACCATTCAGAAACTTATAGCAAATAAAACACAGAGAAAAAAAAAATCATTTCGTTTAACTCCAACATCCTATTCTTTCTCGGCTAAAGACTTTCCACAACGGGAAGTGAAGGTTTTGATTAGAGTAAAAAGATTAACATAGATGACAATGACTTACCAAATGGTGAAGTCATCCTCCACTTCATACCGATATCCTTCATCCTGCTTGTAGATACCCAAAATGAAAGAAACAAAAATCAGTTCAACAATCTATGTGCCCCAGCTTCTTGTATGTAATGAAGTTAAACTAACCGTATCATAATCACAATCATCAGTTAGATCCAATGGAGATTTGAAGAAGTTGAAAAAACTTTCAAAGTCTCCGGTTTCCATGAATTTGGCTAAACATATTCCCCGTCTCTCTACGAGCTCCCGTGTCAAGCACTTCTCTAGATACCTTTCAATTGGAATCCTACAATGTAACTCAACACAATGAAAGACATTAAAGAGAATCTAAAACTTCTAACTACAACACCAAAACTTAACTTACCCCATTGCTTTCTTCGGAATAGCCACAAAATCATTACTCATGGGATGTCTTTGCCAAGACAGCATTTTTGAAATAAGGATTACTATCAAAGAGAAACTCCAACTTGAAACCTTTAGGATCATAAATTCTACACCACTTGATATCTTGAAGATACTTGAGAGCCCCTTCATCACGTTTAGAGATCTACTACAAGGAACAGATAATATCAATTCTAGCATCAGTATTAGAAGAAAATATACAATATCAATGGCTTTATGAGATCTCTTACCTCTTTGGCCAACCTTTCATTAAACTTCATTGCAGTGAGCCAGAAGTTAGGCACCCGCTTCTCCGCATTTGAAAATGTAATTATTAATCATAATAGGTGAACCAACAGAAATCCACCACACCTAAAACAAAACCAGAGTGAAGGAAGTACCTTTTGTGGCTTTATACCCTTCTTTCTCAGGAACATCTCCATCTACAACTCCTACAACTTCTACT
Organism: Litchi chinensis; assembly: GCA_019925255.1. NCBI lineage: Eukaryota > Viridiplantae > Streptophyta > Magnoliopsida > Sapindales > Sapindaceae > Litchi > Litchi chinensis. The sequence goes on along the minus strand of CM034464.1, from coordinate 2,552,101 downwards.
ATACCATTCACAATCTCATATCTCTGCAATTCCCAATTCAAAAATCAAGTGTTAACCGAAAAGCATACATCTCCCATTCATGCAAATCAACAAAATATAAAACATAAAAACAGTAATGAATTTCTGATTCAGTTCCAATAAAGTAAAACTAACATTTGATACATTCTTCATACCTTAGAGTAATGTGGTTCATAAAGCTTCTCATAGTTAGCCTCAAACGCCGATCTCCCCTCAAATTACTTTTTCTCCACTTCATCACATTGGATCTAAAAATTGAGATCTTGTAGGATATTGTTTGTAAACCCCTAGTCTTGAATTATAACCTCCTAGCATTAAAAGAGAGATTAGAAAATTAAAATCAATCTCTACAGTAAAGAAATTGAACTTCATGGCCTTAGAGAGTTATTAAATTAAGAATACGATGAAAATCGTCGACTATGAAAGTTAAGTAGCATTTCGATAAAAAAAATCCAAGTTAAGAAATTGAGAATTTTAGTAAATGATAATTCGAATTAAAATTCAATTTAAAAGAGAGAGTCAAGGTCAATAACACAAGCTTGACAAAATAAATTTTTTAGCGAGACGAAAATTTCATCAAATTGAAGCGAAATACATAAGGAAGAACAACGAGGGGTGATCGTGAAAGAGTACCAAGAAAAAGACATATGGAATGAAATTAATAAGATAATGAGGCATGATGTAATTAGAGGAAGTATCCTTAGTATAAATATAACATTTGAGCTGAAAAATTCAGCAAATACACAAGTCATCAGTCGAGAGATAGAAAGCACGAGAGAAGAAATCGTTGGAAACAAGAGAAGCTGCTGGAAGCCATGAAGAAAGCAAACAGAAATTTCAGACGTGAGAAGCAACTAGAACTAGATCTTTGCACGTAAGAACAAGAGCAGAACAGTAAGAAGAAGGCGTGACAAGAAGAAGCAAAGCAGTAGCCAAACCAGAACAGCTCAGACGTGAACTCGAGAAGTAGAACCAGAGCTGTCAGCAATAAAACTGAACAGCTCACGTGAAAGAGAGCTGCTGGCCGTGAACTGCAGCAGCTCGGACAGCAAGGGAAGAAGATAAAAGGGAGGCACGAAGAAGAAGAGGCCACCAGTTGCTGCTGGTCGTGGAAGGAACAGAAAGTCAAACGGGAAGAGCAGAAACGAAAACAGACCCGACACGAGCAGGAATCGCGACCAGGAAAGAAAAGAGAAGAAAACCCCATCCAAGCTGCTCTTCAACCTCTAAACCCTTCCCCTAAGGTCTCTTGCAAGCTATTCCAGCTCTCTAAACAAGTATTAAGTAAGCCCACAACTCATTTTTTCTTTCTTTTCTTGCTGAAAACTGAAATAGAAAAGAAATTGGGACAGCTTGTTGTTGTTGAGTGTGTTGGATGAGTTGTGGTTGGTAAATTGCTTTTAAACTTTGATAGAGTGTTATATAATTGTAATGAACATTTAAATGATGATTTATTGTGTGTAAATGATGTTTAAGAGATGTAAATGTGGGCTGTTATACCCATAAACAAAATAGAAACAGAAACTTTATTGTTATGCACTCTAACTAGTCGATAGAAAGTTTAAGTGAAGTTTGAGCAATTAAATGACTAAGCTATCTTTATGTATGTATTAAAGACTTGAAGGGCAGTAAATAGGCCTTGAAATTAAGTGGTTTTGAACCCAAGTTGGAGCATAAAAGAGGTTAGAAAAGTTAGAGAATTGTTTAGAGTTGCAAATGAATAGTTGTAGTAAAAAATGTGACTCCCGAGCTCAAATTTGAGCTAGAGGAGACCTGACTATATTTGACTTATTTGGGAGTGTTCTATACCTCAAATGATTCCTAGGAACCATAGAAAATCATAGGTTTTGGAACGGATCGAATCTGATAAAAATTGTGCAAGTTATGCACAAAATAGTGCCGTTAGAGCTCTGAGAAGTGAAACGACTATCCTAATGTAATTTTTATTGCATGAAATGAGTTTGGTTGATCATTATTAGTTAAATGAGGCTTAGTTATGGAAGAAAAACTAGCGTCGCTAATCCGAAACGAAAAGTATACAAAACACGCACTAAAAGTGTTAGAAAATACCCGAAAAATGGGCGTTTTCCTTAGATTTAACTTAGCAAACGATAATATTTTTCAACAAAATTTTACGTGTGACTAGAATGTGAGATAAGTGAACAGTAGAAAAAAGAACGAAGGAAAACGGAGGCCCGAGCAGCGTGCTACCACCTATTCTGTTATGGGCTGTAAGTTGAGAATTTAAAATGTAATTTTTCGTTTTGAGCCTCCAACAACTAATCGGACCACGTGGGGTGATCCCTAGGGTCTAAAACTAAAACTTTTACACAAAAATCAGGATTTGAGAGTCTCGGTTGAGTAAAAACAAGTTAGGAGTTATATAGGGAAAAATGACTATAGTTGAGAAATTCTAACTTATAATTGAGAATTGAGTTTTGTTATTAGTAATTATGAGAAAATATTGTGTAGGTGACGAGCGCGTGAGCGACGTCCACGAGCCTCGTCGAGATGCTTGACGCGGGTGATGCGACCTCGAGGTAAGTGGTTCGCCATTTGTAGTTGCGTAGATTCCATGTTAACCTTTGATTGTTGTAATGAATATGTTATCTAAGTAATAAAGGAAAATGAATATGATTTTCAATATTGAAGTTTAAGTCGAGTGTATAGATTCCTATGGGATCTATATAGTAATTGAAATGAATGCTAAGTTGTCAAGAAAAGAATTTGAAAAGAGAAAGTTTTCAAGATTTCCAACTAGTGAGTTTGTGCTTTTGGCACTAAACAAATGAGTTATCAAAACCCATGTGTATGCCTTAAAGTTATGAGATTAAGCATTACGAGACGACGCAGAGAATTCCGTCCGTAATCGCTCAGATTGTAGAAAGGTATAGCGCTACATTGCGATGCAGACAATTCCGCATGTAGTTGGTTAGTTGATAGTTAGTGCTACGAAGCGATGCAGTATATTTTGCTCGCAGTCACCTAGAGTTTTAGCACTACACTTGCGACGCAGAAAATCCCGCATTGTAGTTGCTTAGTGATAAGATTTAGTGCCCTACGTACGATGCAATAAATTTCGTAACGTAGTGGTCGAGACACTTTAGTAGCTTCACGTTGGCGTTAGTTATAATCGCTCGTGATGGTTAGAATGAATCAAGGATATACATGGGAGGTTTTAAGGAAATTGTAAAACTTAAATAAATAGTGAATTTCTATGTTAGTGTATGTGATATATTATATATCCTTGTTGCACTAACTTGTGTTTATTTTGTAGCTCATTTATTTTCATTGCGTGACACCGCTGGACGAGACATCGACATTTTGTTTTGCGTTTGTATAGGTGGGCCAAGTCTCCACAACATTATATTAATTGAACTTTGTAATGTATTGATTATATTATCTTCTGAGATACACTCGTAATTAGAACTGTATATTGTAAATATTTAATGGTTCTTATATCTTCATATGATATAGGATTATACATTGTGTTATAAAGTGCTTATATTGTGGAAATTGTGATGAGAATGTTGCATGATTGTGAATAACGAAGTTGGGAGGTGTTCAGATATAGTTGAAGTATATTTTCTTACAGGTGAAATTTTGGTTTTATCGAAAATACAGCCGTTATGCTGCCAAAAATTTTAAAAATTGTATCACTCCCAACCAGTTAAAGAAAAACCAAAGTAATAAGTTCATAATGAGTAAACCGGTGTAACAGAGTTAGGGTTCGCTTCTCGAATGTCTTCGATCCGACGAGTCGGGTTCGATGAGTCCGTTGAAGTGTCCGGCAGGATCCTCTAGATAAGAGTTTAGATAAGGTCTGGGAAGGGTCCTGTCATTATTCATCTCTAAGCTAGTGAAAAGAACAAGGGGACTATAATGCCACTACAATTCTATGAGCTATTCTCTAATACACAAATGCATAAGACCATCTGTGGTGACGTACCTTCTATCCCAGAAGATAAGCATTTATGGTCAATTCACATATGCTTACATGTCTTAATAAGCCTAACACATGAAAGTATGGAAGCGGCATATTTGATGTAGTTGGCTTAAACAAAATTATAACAAGAAATTTGCCTCAGGCCTAGGGCAAGGCTTATAAAGGAAGTGGCAAGTGAAATTGTGTATCGCTATGGAGAAAAGCACCTTACATGCAATCAATGGCAAAAACATATGCATCTGTACATCAATGCATGCAAACAAAAGCCTTCAATTATTCAAATTTTTAAAACTAAAAATAAGTGAGGATATGGATCACTATGAATTGCAAGAGAAAAAATAACAAAGTTGGTATGTGTGAATCATGTCCTGCAACTTATAGCAAGAGTTATGCCACCCTATAGTGAAGACTAACAGTAGAAGTCTAATGCTGAATAGTGTGATATAAAAAGAGAACTGACACCATGAAAAAAGAATACGATATTTGACAAGCAAACCTGAATCTGTCCTTGGACAGCAACACGCTTCTGTGCATTGGGAGACAAAGTTTCCAGAACGGTTGAACGTCGTTTATCCAATTTCTGATGGTTAGTCAGCAAAAACCCATCACAAACTTTTTTCCCCCTTTTTCGTCCATAATAATCAGAAAAACATTAAAGACATATTCATGACAAACTGAATAAAACCATGAAAACCTCAAATTTTTGGACCTCTAACTGGCAAAACAACAACATTTTAATATTTATTAAACTCTTCCTTCATATTTTCACTATTAGTTCGTCCCAATCCCACCCCAAAACCCTTAAACCCTTATAAGTTATATCCTAATATATGCAAGATTTAATCCTAAGTCCTCTTGCGCAACCCCAAGAGACTTGATTAGCTAAACTTGCACCAACAACATTTTCAACCTTAATATCCTCTAAGCAGAATAACTCAAACCTTAAGCTTTCAAAATCAGTATTAGGTGGTAATAGATTTTGCCACGTTTTGAAATTAATACAAAAAATTACCATACACCCAAAAAAAAAAAAAATTCCTAGAAACATATATCTAAACTCATTATAGATCATCCTCCCTTAAAAAGAAAAATTAATGAAATATCAGTTTCTCATAGAGCAAATTTTGATAAGAAGCTACAAAGTTGACAATAAAGCACTCGACAATATAAGCCACTAAAAAACTAAAAAAGGGTACAATTTAATCAGTTACCTTCTGTGCAATATAAGACCTTGCAGGTTTCTCTGCACTGAGCCCTATGAACAAGCAAGCAAATAAACTAAAAATCTCAATATAACTTCAGCATCACACATACGTATTCAAGAGAAAAAGAAAAGCAAGACGTGGTCTCTCTAAATATCACATATACATCATATTAATAAACTAAATTATGCAAAACAAATATCCAAACAAACCTGTGTAACATTCAGTTTTCCCATCTGACAACCAAATAAAGCTCTTAAAACTAAGCAAACTATGTCAACAAAATGCTCAAAATCTAACAAAAACAAAGAATATACTATCAGACAATATCTATCACTTCGCTTTTCCAATACTATTTCTTTCGTCCTTTTCTCACATCATTATATTAAAATCGAATAATTATTAACTACTCTATAACCATAAACAAATGTACATACAATTTAATTTTCCCATTTGACAACCAAACAAATCTCCTTAAATTAAACATACCATTCCTACGAAGTGCACAAACTCTTCTAACAAAAGCAAACGTTAAACTACTCTACATTATCCACAGATTATTTAGCTTTTTCAATAAACTTCCTTCCAATCTTCATTTCAAAACATCATATTAAAATCAAATGAATATTAACTGCTCTATAACCCCAAGCAAACCCATACACCATTCAATTAATTTCCCCATTTAACAACCAAACAAACCCTTTAAAACTAACCATACCATTTCAACAAAGTGCCCTAAAATCTAACAAAAACGAAAGTCGCACAACTCCACAGTATCTAATCTATAAAGCACGCAGCTTTTTCAAAATTATACTAAAATCAAATAAGTACTAATGATTAAGTATCCTGCATATTATGCACAACCCATTACAAAATTTTCAACAAACACCAACTTTATATAGACACCAGTGTTAAAGTTGACACTTTTGTAATTAATTTCTCGCTAATCAAATGCTTCAATCAAAAAAGTCTCAATCACATAAAGTGCTATATGTATACAAAGAGAAACACTTCTATTGTTGAAATTTAGGGTAGTAAACTATACCAGCAGCAGCACTATGATTGGACAAGTGGAGTACTTTATTGTTGTCAATAGGGATGAGCATTTGTCGGGTTGGATTTGGTTGGGTTGAAACCCAACCCAACCTAACTCATCTCAATTTTTTTAAGATTTAACCCAACCCAACCCAATAAAAAATAGTTGGGTTGGGTCACGTTTGTCGGGTTGAGCTAAAGTTGCCCACCCCTGGTTGTCAAGGTTAATTTTTCGTTTGCAATGACTGTTTGCAGACGCTTTAAATTTTTGGAATGTTTTTTGTTTTGTTTTTTAAAAGAAAAAATATTTTTTTTTTGAGAAAATAATATATGTTTTACTTATTAGTGATTTGTTTATAATATTATTAATTTATAATAATTGAAAAAGTTGTAAATAATTATTTATTTTTTGGGATATTTCATTTTAGTTTCTAACGTTTAACAAAATATTTTTTTTTTTTACTCACTAACAGGATTTTAGTTCTCATCATATCTGACATTTTGAAAAATTATCAATTTAGTTTATTTATTAGTTTACCGTTAATCAAACTTAACAATACGAGAGATATTTTGTCTTTTTGTATCTAATTAAATATATATTAGAATTTTATATCTTCACATCATCATAATTGTGAATTTGTGATGAACAGTGGAGATTTAATGATTAAAAAATTGATTTAAAAAATTAAAGATTTTAAAAAATAAAAAATTAGGTCATCATAATTTATTTTAAGAATTAAAATTTAAAAATAAAATTTCAAATAAAAATTCAAAAAATATATTGTTCTTCGACATCCAAAACATATTAAAAAAATCAATGTATCATTTATCAAATCTTCAACAAAGCTCATACAGAACTGGATCATCAATATCTTCATCAAAAACAAAAACAAATCAATCATGAATCAATATCACACAGTACAATATCTTCATCAAAAACAAAAACAAATCAATCATGAATCAATATCACACAGTACAATCCTGATCTTTGTTAAAGAATTAAAAAAAAAAAAAAAACTCAAAAACCAAGTTCATCAAAACTTTCTACCTCGAACCTTCGTGCACAAGACAACCCTCTCTGCCTCAAACCACCGCGCACAAGATAAATACTAAATTCACAGATAATTATAAAATGCTTTGAACGTGTCCTTAAATTTATACATGGAGTGAGTGAATACATAATATATTTGCATTGTAAAATGTAATCATAGATTGGAAGTAGATGTTTCCACCCACAAATCTAATTTTCACAACCCAAATTATTAATATACCCACTGATTAGATTTCAAATAAAACACAATTTTTTATATAAACAAAATTAATTATATTCCTTTAAGATGACCTTTCCTACACAATCAAAATTAATTAGATTTCTTTAAAATAAACTTTTTATATTTAGTATTTATTTTTATTTTTTAAAACATAAATTCTTATGGCTCACCATAGATTTTGTTTCCTTTCTTGTTTACTTGCAATTGAAGATTTAGTCAATATTATCTTTGTGTTTTGATTCAGCAGCAGAACAGCAACTTGTTTGGTCTGGTCACGGCTTCCAATCCCACCAAGAAGGATGTAGCTGCCTCTGGTAATGTAATTATGCCTTTTTACTTCTTTTTTTTTTTTTTTGGGGGGGGGGGGGTGGGGGGGTGGGTGGGTGTTTAGGGTTTATGGTGGTTGATTGATTGTTTTGATTATATGGTAATGTTTTTGATTGTTGAGGAGAAGACAGGAGGGTCTGCACCAAAGGCAGAAACATCATCTGGGTCTGTTAGAGATTCACCTAGAAGAGTAGCTTCTTCTCTGCCTGAAACTAGCATCCATCCAAACAGTTTTGCTTTCTCTACCATATCCCGTCTCCTTAAAGTATGTTTACTGGTTTTCGATCAACTTGTAATTGTTTTTTTGAATATGGGGATTGGTTTGTTATTATAAGTGTTAAGAGTGACATAGGTGATCTAGTGGAGTTGGACTTGCTATTTCTTTTTATTGAAAGGGTTCAGCGGGGGGCTTTAGTTTCAAATTCCCTAAACAGTTTCGAAGATTCCTGGATTATTAAAAAAAGAAAAGGGGGGTGGTGGAGGAGGGTGGGGATGGGAATGTTGAAGGTGTTGTTGCATGCGTGTTTGTTGCTTTGTTCATGGTTGTGAATTGCAATTGTTTTTTATGTTTAGGACCCAAGTGTCAAGGAACTAGCTAAGAAAATTGGCAAAGATCCTGCCTTCAAACAGATGTCAGGGCAGCAGCACAATAGTTTTCAAGATGCAGCTGGGGAGGATGGTTTGTGGTAATTCGATTCACAACAATTACACTCCAGCATGCAGCGGTGCATGCAGAATCCTCAATTGATCGCTATGGTCAAGCGCTTTGGTAATGCAATAATGCAGGTATATGTTCTCTTTTCTCTTTTCTTTTTTTTTTGTTTTCAGTCTTCTTCTTCTTGTTTGTTTTTGTTATTAATACTACTCATTTTATGGAAAGTATATGCATATTTAAGATGTTGTCTTGTAGCTGAAGTTTAAGTTTTTGATGTTTTTAAGGACCCATTTATGTCTACAATGCTTAAGAGTTTTACAACCCCAACGTGAAAAGACCAGCTTGAACGGTTGGCATGCATAAAGGAAGATCCGTCCTTGAAGCCTCTTTTAGAAGCAATAGAGACTGACGCGACTGCCATCATGAAGTGAGAAATTGAAATGCTAAGATTTCTAATATTGTTGGTTCTATATTGCTGCCTTGCATCTAATGAAGTTGAGGATAATTGTGTTAGAATAGGCACTGGAATGACAAAGACATTCTACAGAAGTTGAGTGATGCAATGGGTTTTGCTGCTTTTGGAAGCGATGCAGCCACTTCCGCTGATAATTCTGGGTTAGATGACTCTGAAGAAGCTGGAAAACGAGGATTAGTCAATCGGCTCATTACACTGCTAGTGTCAGTGATGTTGAGGTAGGACATGACTTGCTTTTCTACTCTCCAGTCTTGATGGAGTCTCCTTCAATGCTCACTCATATGACCTTTGGTTTTCTGGTTTATCCTCTGAATTGAACCTTTGGTTTCTGAGTTTATCATTGCTTTGATTGATTTTTTAATCAAATAAGTGACTTCCAAAGATTAGATGCTTTCAAATTCTTTTAGCTCATGTTTGCTTCATAACAAGCCTAGCAAAAACTTTCGAAACAAGTAGCAATATATGTGAACTAACATATACATTCAGGATATTTGCTTCATTCAATCACTACTGGTACTTAATACCCTGGTTGTAACAGCAAATATTTCTTTGGCTACCAAGTAGAGATTGAAAATAAAAATGAGAAATTTATCAAAAACGACAGCAAGCACAATAACAAAACAAACCTACATCTCGCAATAGTAGTGCAGACCAAGGCACGGGCCAGGAGGGCACCTTTCCTGTGGCTGTCTCCACGCGTTTGGTTAACTTTTAGTTTCTCAGATGGTGATAACATTTAGTTTCTCAGGAGAGTTGTACTTCTCACTTCATCAGGTAAAACATATAAATAAGGCCCTCGCAAACCATTATGGAGCCATGTCACGGTGTGAGCCCAAAAGATATAAATGGGGAAAGGTCAATAGGTCTTCTATTTCATGGGTAGGAGAGAGAACAACAAAACAAATGGTAACTGTAGGACTTGAATATCTATCATCAAGGTAGAAGTTAAAGCTCATTGACCGGTTGAGCTGCAACTTGATATATTACATTACGTTATTTTTTAGTCTACAGAAAAACTATATCAATGTTGTATTTGGAAAATAAGTGGATTATAATGTTATATGCTCTATAAAATTCAATTCAATCTAACACATCACAATAGTAAAAATAGACATAGGAAGCTGATTACTAGGGGTGGCAAAACGGGTTGACGTGTCGGATTGAGTCGAATTCGATTCGATTCGTTTATGAATTCAACCAACACGACACGAATTCGTTTAATAAACAGGTTGACATTTTTGGATTCGACACGAATTCGTTTATAAACGAGTAACACGACACGACACGATTAATTCATTTATTAATTGAATCATAAAAGATCCAAACCCATTAACCCATTAACTCATTAATTCGTTTAACCTATTAACCCATTTAACCCGCTAACCCGTTAATTCGTTTAACCCATTAACCCCTTTAACCCCCGTTTAACTCGTTCAATTCGTTTAACCCGTTTAACTCGTTTAATTCGTTTAAAAACCAACACATTAAATTCACTATATAATTCCATATCATCCACATTTAAAAACCAAACAAAATAAAATCATGCTCAAACTTAATACAAATCCATAAAAATGAAAATTACATCAAAAAACATTCTCCAACATAAAACTTTGCAACTTAAATTCTTCTCTTTGATTTCAAAGGGACCTCCAAGCTACACAAAAATCACAAAAAAACAACATTAGATATCTAAATTTACAGTGTTAAAGTTCAGAAATATAATCAAGAGAATTATCACAAAAGTCACCATTTTTTGTCCACAAATCCATACAAGAAGAATCTTCAGAGTTCGTAAAAAGATCAAGCATGACCCAAGGCACAACCCGCTGCTGATAAAGTCAAAATTCAACACAAAACCTTCATTTTCAAACTATTAATAAAATGATGAATCACTGGTCCATTATTGCTAACAAATAAAATATACAGATCATATATATTATTTCAGAATTCATTTCAGTTGACTTGTTTTTTCTTCTTGTCACAAACCACCTTCTAATAAAAAAAGTTAACCAGTCACCAAAAGCGAAAATCCACCATATGCTTTTAAAATTGATGTTATTTTCTTAAAACAATATAAATCCTTTTCTAATCAATATGATAAAAAGAACATAAAATATATTCTGAATTTATAATTAAAATTGTTGAGAACAATAAAAACGAATAAAACTATTTGAATCCATTATTTTCATCCTATATTCAAAACGTTACTGCAAATCTCACAATCATAGACAGTGCAAAACACATAAAACTAACTACAATAAACCAAACCCAAAATCAAAAAAACACATCTCAAAAAATAAATACTCACCTGTGAACTTTATCAAAATACCTATAAACAGAACAAAGAAAAACAACAAACAACAAAGAGAAAAACAAAGAATCAGATCCCAAAGAAAAACAATTAAAATAATTTTAAGGAGCAGAAGATACTTATGTGATGCAAGTTAACTTCAATATCCAGTGAACCAAGTTAATTATTTACGACGAGGAGTATTGATTCAGAAAAGACATCAGCAACTTCAATATCCAGTATTTCCTTCATGTTCAGTAAAGAATGACAAGTATGAAAAGCTGATATAGATACAAAAACTTAGATGATCAAACCTTAATAGCTGAAAATAGATGTGTAACGCCTGTTTGCGACCAATCCATCCCAACCAAAGGCATGAACTGTCCTAGAACATCAGATCTGTAATAATGTGAAGCAAAGGGAAACATAATCATTTAAGAGAAACCACATCCTTCAGCAAAGCAACTACTAAAGAAAGAGAAAAACAAAGACCAAGTCTAAAGAGGAAATGTATACCTGTTGATGATGAGACCAAGCTTTGGCTTTTTTCACTGCCTACTCTGTTTTCAAAAAACAAAACACAACTTTGAATCTCAATATTTAACATAAAACCCACAAAAAAAAACCTAAAAGACAAACAACAAGTAACAATGCGATACCGATTTGGCCTGGAGTGTGGTGTTGGGGACTTGGAGGCTGCCGATCTGATCTAGACTGTGGTGTAGAGGAGATGATTTGATTTGTGTTGTTATTTCCTCGCTATTTTTTTAGATACTAAAGAGGGGGATATGACAGTGGATATGGTAGTGGGCATCGTGAGGGAGGAAATAGTGATAAAGTCTGTGGAGATGGTGGATCTAGGCTTCAAGAGGACATGGACATTGTGAGAGAGAACTAAGGTGTGGGTGGTGGCTGCCGAACAAAAGAAAGGGAGAGGCTTAGGTCAAATGTTTATATATATATAATGAATAATTACACACTAACCCCTCTAATGTATTAATATTACAATTTTACCCTTAATAATCTTGTCAACCCGCGATTCGTTTAAGTAAACCCAATTCGATTCGTTTAATAAACGGGTTAAGCGGGTTGACACGATTATGATACGAATTCGTTTATGTCAAACCCATACCCATTTATTTTTTACGAATTCGTGTCAACCCGTCGTGTTGTAACCCAAATTGCCACCCGTACTGATTACGCAATTGGACTGTAAATGGTTTTTGAAATATATTTGTTTAAAGCACAAACAAATATTTAGCAGAAAAATCCATAATATGAGAGAATTTAGCACATTAATTTGCTATGACAAACTATGCATATAAGTTGACATATAACTTATGCTATTCCTGTGTATAAATAGCTATACTGTCTCTGTGACATACATGAATGAAGTAATGAGCTTCTAATCAAAGCTTCAAAGACTCCTTCACTACCTCCTATAGGGATGGAATCTTCCATTCACATGTCCCCTACTCTCCAGAGCGCCAGCCCTGGTTGGCGCTCCAGTTTTGAAGCCATTGATGCCGCCATAAACGAAACCTGGAACACCATGAGTACTGGCAATACCATAGCCACCAGCGCCATATCCAGCATTGTACATAGGATTGGCATAACCATAGCCATACCCATATGCACCATAACAGTACAGTCCAGGAGGGTATACAGGATTGCTTCCTGCGTAAGCATCATAATAATTATAGCTGCCATAGGCACTATAATAATCCTGGTCCATATCGTCAGATCCCGATGAACCACGGACATCCAATCTTTCACTGGAATAGCCGCCACGTTTTCTAGGTTCAGCCCTCCTAATTTCCACCTAGGTAGTTGAACACTCAAGTTATGATCGTTTTTTGTTCAACAAAAACAACCAAAAATCACTGTCGAATAGGAATCCTAGTTTATGGCTTACCATTTTCCCACCAAGCTCATGCATGATGCCCCTAGATAAAACCCTTTCAACTGCTTGTGTTGTCTCAAATTTGACGAAAGCAAAGCCTCTTGACCGCCCAGACACAGGATCTAGCATGATCTTGTGCTCAACGACTTTGCCATATGATGAGAAATAGTCCACCAACTCAGCTGCAATCAAAGAGACAAATGTTTTACACACGTTAGATGAAAACAAAAAATAGCAAAAAATAGAGAAATGAGCGTCTTGAACTATATTTACCTTCAGTCAAGTCAGATGGCATTCCACCAACAAAAATTTTCTTTTTTTCGAAAAGTCCTTGGACTGCCATCTCTTGCTTAGGGATAGGTTTCCTCACTTCCACCTAGGTAAAATATATGAAAAACTACAATATAACATCAAGAGATATCTGAAAATACTAGAACTTCATAAGTACTTAAAATTCTTACTTCTCTTCCATCTATAACATGGTCTTTCTCCATAACCTGATCCGCAATGGCAGGATCAGCAAAAGTGATAAAGCCAAAACCCCTAGACTTTTGAGATTGTCCGTCCTTCATTATTTTAGAATCCTTGAGTTCGCCATACTGGCTGAAGTAATTAGCAAATGTATCTAAAACAAAATTTTTCAGTTAATGAGACTAAATCTTAGTTTGCAATTAAAATAAACATCATATAATAATAAATTAATTTATATCTTCACATAAATAAATTTATATCACAAAATGTTCCCATCCTATTTTTTCTGGACGTAAAATTAATATTATGTAATTAAATGTTCCCATGCCACATGTTTTTTCTCTTGATGCACATGATTTGGATGGCATATTTATCAAAATGGAAATGTCAACACTAATATTAATACTCTAACGTCCACTAAAAATAAACACCACGAAACAACAATTCTTTACAAGTTAAATAGCTAGATTAATTATCATTTCCAATATGTCACCAAACTTTCAAGGAAGATCTAGATTCTGCTCTACAACTACATTATTTAACCTTTGTTCTCTTTCAAGAGCTATTTGGAAACAATATCAATACTATCAAACCACAATTTACAAACAATAAATTACAACATCACGCTTAACATTCTAACTTCGAGCATTACATGAATAACAAAGTCATTTAAAGGAAATGAGAATGGCACTCCAGTGCCTATTAACTTTATAACTTAATTTTCTCACTTTTTTATCAGAAACCAAAACCCTATTGTCATCTCAACCCCCTATATAGCTTCGCATAAGTCCATCCATAAAACATATTTCCATACAACATAGATAATAAACCGAATCCCCCAAACCCTTCTAAGTTTTCTTTATATGTATAATTTCCGTATGGTCTCTAAAAACAAATGGCCTACATTCCAAGAAGTGCCGAAAAGGCTAGGCAACAAAATTGATTAACGAACGTTGGAGATTAGTGTCCAACTCATTTTTGCTTAAATTCTTTTCCTTATATAAAACCCTCAAATGTGAGATTCAATTTATAAACTTTTACTCTTTCAAATATCTTTCAGTTCTTAATTACTACAACAAACATGATTATCATTCCATTGAAATTAAGAAAAAAATTTAAATAAAAAAATTAAAAAAAAAAAAAAAAACCACACATCACTCATAGAATTCACTGATGAAACTAGCTACACAAAATCCACCAATTTTGTCATCCAATAAAACTAAACTCACGAAACCTGATTTCAAACTGGCGCGAAATCGAAAACATTAAAAAGAAAAGCAAAAACATAGCCAAAAACATCATCAATCCAATGAAACTACATGAAATCCACTAATTTCCATCAAAACAACCAAAGTAAACACACAAAATCTACGCTTCAAACTAGCGCGAAACCAAAAACATTAAAAACAAGACCATATTCAAAAGCAGCAATCCATCTAAAGTACACGAAATCCATCAATTCCTATCAAAAGAACCAAACAAAATCTGCAAAAGCCTACACTTCAAACTGGCACGAAAATGGCAATCAAAAGCATCAATACAAAAAAACTACACAAGATCCACATATATATAATCAATCAACCAAACAAAACCAGCCGAACCAACACCTCAAACCAGCTCGAAAACAAAACCACCAAAATCAAAAACACATTCAAAAAAGAATCAAAATTTACCCTCAGTAGTCTCCCTAGAAAGGCCACCAACAAACAGCTTCCTGTCACTCAACACAAACAAAAAACCCATATCATTATCCAAACAAAAATCCTAAAAGGACTCATTTTTTTCACTTATTCCAAAACCAACCCTGAAATTTCACTGCCCTCATGACGATCATAATTGTTATCATTGTTGATCATGGTGTTGTTTCGGTTCCATGGGGTTAGTTGTTCAAACACATGTTGGAATAGTGGTGGGTGTCCAAAATCGCCCATTGAAGTCAAAATGGTTGCTTTAAGGGTGATTTGGTTTTGTTGAAACCCTAATTGTAAAGGGTTTTGATCAAAAAGCTAAATTGAGATTATCTGGAAGTGGGGTTGAAGATGATGATCAAATGAACCCTAGGTATAGCTCCAATGAGACCAACGGGACTATAAATTTGAAATGTTGGGTTCATGTTTATATACAAAGAGTAAAATGACGTCGTCGAATGACAGACTAGATAAGACATTCAAAACCAAATGACAGATCGGATATGAGGCAGTTTATTGGTTCACAGATCTTATGAGTCAAAGAATTACCATATTTACTCTACAGTCATAAGTGTACTGGGATCTTTAATTTCTTATGAGTCAAAGAATTACCATATTTACTCTATAGTCATAAGTGTACTGGGATCTTTAATTTCTTATGAGTCAAAGAATTACCATATTTACTCTATAGTCATAAGTGTTCTGAGACCTACCAAAAATTGAACACTACATCTATATGCCGAATATCAATTTCCGATAAACGGTTTAGTTAAATTGGTTATTTTGGTTTTAGAATTTTCTTTTTTCAAAAACTAACACTGAAAGAGTTAGAAGTCTGCTGAAACATATTAAAATTAAACACTCTATATATATCCTAAATATCTACTCTCACGTCAAATGTCTATCGAGACTATCAGAGATCAAATATGATATGTACGGCCTAGATATTTATTCGAATGAAGGGGAGTTGGTTACTTTCATATTAAAGAGAAAAAATTATCCATACAAACTATAATATGAGTTTAATAAGAATTGAACCCCGTATAATCTTAGATTTAGAAGATTATTATTAATGTTTTCATAAAAATTTTAAAATGTGAAATTTTCAAATAATATAGAATTGGAAGTTATAAAATTTAGGATTGTTATTTAATTTTATTTGAATTATGAATTGGATTTAGTATGTGATTTTTGGTTATTTTATTGTGCATGACTTGAAAAACTAGACTAGAACCTTTCACCAAAAAATAAAAACTTACACTAGTCTAGAGTAGTTGACATCAAGATGGGCTTAATAGATCAAGAAATTCAGCGATAAAATTGAAAACAGATAAACTTTTATAAATCACCATGCACTTACATTTCATGTGTGGCAGTAATGTAAAACCCGCAAGTCTCAAGTTAATTTTAACTATCAAAATACTTTGTTAATTTAGTAAGTTTAATGATCTTAATTACATCATTTTGTGGTACACTTACTACTTACAATAAATCTTTCATCTTATTTTGTAATAACTATTTGAATTTTTTCTCATACATTATAAATGCAACATTTTAAAAGAGTATGGTATCTATTTAATTAAACAAACATTTGCTACAGTTATGATATCCATTTCATTTTTTTTTTCTTTTTTCTGTTTTGAATGCACATAATATCCAAATTTAACACCACTTTTCTTGTACATAAAACATAACACATTATGTGGTACATGATATATACCATTCCAGCAATGTACATGAGAAGGCCATTCAAGTTTCTCCTTCAAAGAAGTCACAAAAAGAACATACATTACATACACCTTGTAAATACAACTTGTAGAATATTAAAAAGACCTATCCTCTACTTCTAATTAACATAAACATCAAGGTTAATCGTCGTAGTCGTAGTCATCATTGAATTCTTCCTCTTCCTCTTCTTCATCTGCTTCGGTTTCTGCTTCTACTTCATCATTTTCATCATCTACTATGAAACCTCCTAATGTAGGATCCTCTTCATTTTCGCTCTCTTCTCCCGTTGCAGGAACAGCATTTTTCTGTGTCAAACCTCTACTGTGTTTTGTACCCTTTTGAGGTTTGTCATTTTTGGTTGATCTAGTCGAATATTTTGGCCTCTGAACCTTTCTTACCTTGGCAATTAGCTCTTTATCCTCTTCACTTTCGCCTGTCCAGTCATCGTCATCATTGCTTTCAGCTTTCCCTCTCTTTCTTCTCCGACCACTCGTCTTCCTCTTAGCAAAAACCTCATCGTCTTCATCACTGTCTTTAATGGGTTCCTCCAGGAACCAGTCCCATTTCTTTATATCACGGATTCTTTGCTTGGGGTAGTGATCAAACTCGTGGCCAATCACAAGAAAACCAAATTCTGCGTTCACAAGATAGCACACAGTAATTATCAAAACTTGCACATCAGTTTCAGTTCTGATAAAATTTTTACAACAATATTGAAATCGACAATCTGCATCACAAAATTTGGCACAACAGAATTTTTCATTGATCTGAAAAATGCAGGAAATGGAACAAACAACAAACTAAAATCTCAGAGCACCTTGAACCTTGAACCTACTTGAAAAAAAAAAAGGACTCAGGCAAGAAGGCCAGCGAGGTCAGAAGAGTTTAGAGAAGGTTGGATCCGGGAAGGCTTAAGCGGGTAATAGGGGTTTTGAAACTGATTGATATGCAGACACAGCACAAGTCTACATAAAACAGGCAGAAACATTAATGCTCTTACCACCCTATAATGAACACAAACTTGTCTTTAGACAAACTCACACCACCGATTCTAAAAAATGTTGTCTGTAAGAATATGCAGAGATGAGACAGTAGAACAATATGAGGATGTGTAATGTACAGCCATATATCACAGTTGGGAGTGCTGTCAGCAATATTGAAAGAACTTCTAGATAAAAGCACTTTCTTGTTTATTTTACAATGTTAAGCTAGATTGGATGCAAGTGCTTAGTGAAGATAAAACCTGTTTGAGAAAACAGAACAACAAAAAAAGTACTAGTGTGCTGCTGACAAGATCATTCAACAAGTGCTTCTTCAGAAACTTCTATTTAATAATTGCAGAGTCGCTAAAGTAACAGCATACTACAAAAGGTCTCCCCTTAAAAGGAAGAAATGGGAGTGGTTATCGAGGCATAAATAAATTGCATATAACTAAAGTAAAACTGTAATTTATTTTTATTTTCAGCAACAACATGCCAACAAACCAAAAATATCATAAATGCTTGATAAATCAAAGCACTAAACAATTTATTAACATGTAAATCATGGTAATGGGACAGTTCAACAATTTAAGAACTGTTAAGGTGAAAATGTCTACCTAAAAGGCAAAATTAAAAAGCAAATACAATAACTTTCTCTTGGTGCTTGTCTTTTGATAGTGGAAGCGCTTTTAGTACTAATCAAATTTCAAAAGCACTTCGAAACAACGAAATAAGGGCTTCTGATTAGTGCTCATGCCTTCCGGAATCCAAAATGCTTCCAAACAACAAGTACTTGACACAATATCACAAGTGCTTCTAGGAACTGAAACTAAGCACTTCCAAACAACAAACAAAACCATGCTTTCTTCTCCTCGGATAGCGAACATTGAATAAAAAGAAATGCCTTTAGAGAAGCACTTATGAAAAAACAAAAATAATATTAGACATCTTTAAATTTTAAGGATTATTATCTGCCCATTAATATGATTGTCTTAACGACCTTTCTCCAATATACCATCAGAATGTCCTCAAAATCCAGAAGTGCTTTCACTACTAATTGTACTTCAAAAGCGCTTCCAAACAACAAAAAGGAGTTTCTTATTATTACTCATTAGTCCTCCCAAACACCAAAATTCTCCCAACCTACAATTCATGCTTTCTTGTCATTTCTAAACTACATTCTCAATTATTATTTTTTTAAAAAAAAAAAAGGTACTTTTACTAAATCCATGCCATTTCTAAACTAAAGTCTCTATAACAACAACAGGTGCTCTGCAAACAGGAAGTGCTTTCACTACTTATCAAACTTCAAAAGCACTTCCAAATAACAAAAAGCAGTTTCTCAATTCTCATTACCAGACACCAAAATGCTTCCAACCAACAATTCGTGCTTTCTCATCAATTCTAAACTAAATTCTCAATCAAATCAAGTGCTTTCACTCACTACTAATCAAACACTTCAAAAGCGCTTCCAAATAACAAGGAGTTTATCATTCTCATTACCTATAAGTCAAACAAAACGGTCCCAAACTACTAAAATTCATGCTTTCCATTCCTCCTATACTAAATCCTCAACAAAACAAGTGCTTTTACACAATCACTTAAAAAAAAATAAAAAGCAAACATTAAATATATATATGTATATATAAATCGAACCTTTAACAGGATCCACACTTGAAACATCAAAACCCTCCACCTCCCCACCAAATCCACCAGTCTCACTCTCCTCTTCACCTTCTTCTTCGTCAAATTCGCTTCTTTTCAAAACAAACCGAACAGGAGGACTCTGTCTCTGCCCACCACCAAAATACACCCAATCACCTGCCGACACCTCACCCTTCTCCCTCCTCCTGAAAACCTTCACCTCCCCGCCTTCCCTCCTCTTAACCCAGATGGGGTTCTTTCCAATCACGTCGAAACCCACTCTCGCTTCCCTGTTTTTTATTACCCAGAACGACATGTGGCGGCGGGAGATGGTCCGGTCGGCGGTGCCGATGCCGGAGCCTCTTCCAAACACGGTGGTGGAAGTTGGTTCTAGTGGGGTCCTTGAACCGTCGTCGCCGGTCAGTTCCATTGATTTCACGAGAAGAACCTTTTGGTGGACTGAAAATGGTGGCTTTTCAAATTGGAGCGCAATTTATTTATAATTTATGTGCACCAAAACGACACCGTTTAGGTCTTCGCTCGCTATTAATGCGGGTTTTACATGGACCGGGCTACTAGAACCGGTCCATTTTGCCATCCCTACAGTGACCCTTGCCAGCTGGGGCCACAGACTCTGATTAGCCTCTCACTATCACCACCCAACACATCACAACACATACCAAGTTACCAACACAACTACAAAGACAGCAAAATCAAGCGAGCACAGAGGCGGGAAAAACAAAAAAAAAAAATGAAGGAGAGAGGAGGGAAAAGCATGGAGAGATCTGTGGATGAGAGGTACTCTCAGTGGAAGTCACTGGTTCCAGTACTCTATGACTGGCTCGCCAACCACAACCTCGTTTGGCCTTCTCTTTCTTGCCGGTCCGTACACTCATTTATAAAAAAAAATTTAAAAAAAAAAAAACACCATTTCTGTATATGCTTTTTGGTCCCTCTTAAGCACACCCTTTTGATGGTTTTGTGTTTTGTTAGTGATTTTTGTGGTGGTTGATGGAAATGCATGTGGAAAGATGTCATCTTTTAGGGTTTTGATAGGTGTTTCTTGTACCCTTTTGATGGTTTTGTGTTTAGTTTGTGATTTTTGTGGTGGTTGATGGAAATGCGTGTGTAAAAATGTTAACTTTGTACGGTTTTGAATGGTTTTCTTTGTTGGGGTTTGACCATTTTTTGTGTACGTTCGTTTATTGTTTTGTTTTGAAGTTATGATATATTATAATGCATTATCTATTTGTCTTGTGAAATTTAGAGTTTTGTAATTTTTCTGTTTGGTTTTTGGGAAAATGAGGTACTTGAAAGCTAGAAAAGGATTGTTTTGGATAAATGCACCGTTGTTTGTTTATGTTCTTCATTTCTAGATATTTAGTAGGGAATTTGAATTTTTCGTGTGTTTTAGTGTAGTTTCCTTGCCTTATTAAACCCTTTAAGTGATTGGAGAGAGAGGCTTGAAGAAAGGAGGAAAAAATTGTCAAAAAATCTTTTTTTTTTTTTTTTATGATTTAAATACTTAGAGAGATTACCATATAAGGCAGGGTTGCATTCATGGTTTCTTATACTTGTAGAAATATTGGATATTGAATTTTTAACTTTTGTTGTTTCTATCTTTATACATTTATTAGCCATTGAATGGAACATGTTGAGGGGCAGAGAGAGGAAGCATTTTGAGTTATATTATGTTGTTATTATTATTATTATTGTTGTTGTTGTTGTTGTTGTTGTTATTATTATTATTTGGCCAACGGTGTATTACATGTTTGTTTACACAAATTGATCTGTTTATGCATCTATGTAAATATATTTGTACGGCACATGCGTGCCTAAACATGCATTTTAATTGTAGTTCAAATTGTTACATATATGATTTATTACTCCTTAATTTTGTAATGACAGATGGGGTCCTCAACTAGAGCAAGCTACATACAAGAATCGCCAACGTCTTTACCTCTCTGAACAGGCAAGTTACTCTCCTTGTGAAGCAATCATTTTGCCGTTTTAGAGTAAATAGATGGAATCTATGAATATTGTAAATAAATAGTGCCTTTGGGACTTAGAAGCGCATCTGATCGACTTAAATTTTGGAAGAGTTTGAAAACTGGTGCACTTATGAATCTAAAACCAATAGAAAGTGGCATATTTGTGGAAACAATCTACAGTTTTCAATTTTTTTAGCTTTAATTGTTTGTTTGGTTCTTAAATGTGTTGAAAACAAAAGAAAAATGCTTAATGATGGAAGCCATTCTCATGTCTCCTTCTATTTCCCTCATAATTATGACAAATTATATGGTACCTAAAGTCATTGGTGAAAATGAGTGGTTTGAAAATGCTTCAACTGCAGATGTCAACTTCTATAATGGTGGTTTAATGTTGCAAATATGAATATATTGTATCTTCTCAAAGTGTTAGTTTCCTACTTGCTTAGTTGGGCTTGATTTATGTCAATTTGTCATCTGTTATAAGTTGTAACATTCTTGTTATCTGTTACTGAGTTTATTGATAATCCCTCTTGTTCTGTTTAATTTTTCCTTTCACCCAGACTGATGGCAGTGTTCCAAATACACTGGTAATAGCAAACTGTGAGGTTGTTAAACCTAGAGTTGCAGCTGCCGAGCACATATCGCAGGTGATGCACTCCCTTTCCTCTCTTCATTCTCTTCCTTATTTGATGGCATTGGCTTTATCTGATTTACTGATTAGTTATGAGATTCTTACATTGCTTGATC
This sequence comes from Litchi chinensis, assembly GCA_019925255.1. Classification (NCBI taxonomy): domain Eukaryota; kingdom Viridiplantae; phylum Streptophyta; class Magnoliopsida; order Sapindales; family Sapindaceae; genus Litchi; species Litchi chinensis. Next base: position 2,529,730 of record CM034464.1, on the reverse strand, counting down.
TTACAGTTCAATGAAGAAGCCCGTTCTCCCTTTGTAAAGAAATATAAAACTATTATACATCCTGGCGAGGTATCCATCAACGTTCTTGAATGCAATTTTTTTAATAGTTCTTGTGAGTAATAAGTTGATTTGTATGGATGCATGATTTCTTTCCTTCTCTCTTTCTCGTGTAATATTAATCATTGTTATGTCTCTATGCCTGCATGTACTCTCTCTCTCTCTCTCTCTCTCTCTCTCTCTCTCTCTCTTTCTGTGTCGCTGAGTCATGACTTGGACTAATATGTGCTGCTCAGTGTTTTAATTTTGAGAGGAGCATTTCAGCAATCTTTTGTAATTTGCAGGTGAACAGAATTAGGGAACTCCCACAGAACAGTAAGATAGTAGCCACACACACTGATAGTCCTGATGTAAGCAGTTGTTTATATGTGTTGTCCTGTTTGACTTTGAGCTTTACAACTTATTGATGTTCATTGTGGGTTAATTTCTTGAGATTTTATAGGTCCTCATTTGGGATGTTGAGGCTCAACCTAATCGTCATGCTGTCCTGGGAGCAGCAGAATCTCGTCCTGATCTGGTACACCTGTGCAAATGCATTATTGTTATCGTCATCTTAATCTTGTTTATCTGTCTCTGTTTAATCAAATTTACGAAATAGTGTTTAGTTGGTGATGGTCATTTAAGATTTGGAGATATGCATGCATGCACACTTATATATAGAGTTATCTATTCTCTTAACTTTGTTATTGGTTTTCCTATTTGCAAGTTAGCTTTGTTAACCTATAGCATGTTGTCTTGCAGATATTGACTGGGCATAAAGAAAATGCTGAATTTGCTCTTGCTATGTGTCCAACGGAGCCCTTTGTGCTCTCTGGAGGTTGGTGTATATTTTTTTTAATTTATAATTATAATAATAATAAAAAATAAAAAATAAAAAAAACCTGTGAAAGTGTTGGTTTTAGAGTCTTATCTGATGTCATCCTTGAATCAGGTCATGTAAATGGTGTTTAGTAACCTTATTTTTGGCACTTTATCTTTCAAAAATAATTGTCATATTATAAAAGGCCAAGTGTCTGTTCAATAATTGTTTGTTTTCATATATGTACTGTCCAAAATATATTCCTATGTAAGCAACATTGTAATCAAAGTACAAGTTGTAGTACATTGTCGTAAAATTGTAATCATGATTTATGAATAGGCTCCTAAATTGCAGCAAATATGCTAGCTGACCATAGATTTAACAGTATTCTATACTATTCTTTGTGGGTTATGCAAACGTTCTGTTTAATTCTATGCTAGCTTCGTACCACACTACCACTCACTATGTGATTCTTCGTTCTTTTTGCTTGATAGAATAACTGCTTGACATTCCTTAAAATTATTACATATTTGCTATCTGATGCTAAGCCTAACTTAGGAATCTGTAGTCTTCATGGTTCAAGAGCAAGTTCGTTTTGTCAAATTGTCATTTTGATGGATTAGATTTTTATGGCAGGGAAGGATAAGTCAGTAATTTTGTGGAGCATTCAAGATCATATGTCAACTTTAGCATCAGAACCAGGGTCTAAGTCTTCAGGATCTGGCGGTGCCAATACTAAACATGTTTCTAAGGGTGGTGGAACCGGTGATAAATCCACAGAGAACCCTTCTATTGGACCACGAGGTATCTTCCAAGGGCATGGGAATACAGTTGAAGATGTTCAGTTCTGCCCATCAAGGTATCTGCTAAAGCATGATCTTGTAGTCTGTGTTGGTTGTGTGCAGCTAAGTAATTATGTATTAATGGTGTTGAAGTTGGATGGTATAGTTTACAATCTGTCAAGTAACAGGAATTCCATTTTTCTTTTCCCTTTTTTTTTTTTTTTTTTTTTTTGAAATCCAAATTTTCTAATTCCTTCTAAAAGAATGAATTTGCCTAGAAATGTAGAGTTGTCATCAATTCTGAGAAGCTCTGTCTCACTCTCTCTGTCACTCAGTTCTAGTTATTTGATGTTGAATGTTATTTTGAAATTGCTGCTATAAAGATTTCAAGAAGCTTATAAAGAGCTCTTCAATGTTTCCTGAGTTTTGCTGCTCCCTTATACTAAAAATATGTGCAATTTCACAATTTTTTGAGGTACTTTTTTCTATTCAGTGCAGTTTAGCTACTCTCTCTTTTATTTGAAAAAGCTTTGTTCTTCCTGTGTAGTGCACAGGAGTTCTGCAGTGTAGGTGATGATTCGTGCCTTATACTATGGGATGCTAGAGTTGGCTCTGCTCCAACTGTCAAGGTTAGCATTGTTTTCAACATTTCTGTTTATTTCCTCATTTCATATTTTTTCTATAGTGGTGGTAGATCCAGGAATTAGATCCAGAAAATAGGTCATAGGGGTGAATTGGCAACTGCTTCTCTGTCACAATTTTAAGTTGACATATATTTGCTTTTGGCATTTTTGTTTTTATAATGGCAGGTTGACAAAGCTCATACTGCTGATATTCATTGTGTTGATTGGAATTCCCATGACGTAAATCTCATTCTGACAGGGTATTTATATTTCTCTATTTTCGTTCCATCATTGCACTCTCTTTTAGTACAAAGACTAAACATAACGTGTGATTAATGCTGGTCATCACACTAGGTCTGCTGATAATACTATTCGCATGTTTGACCGTCGAAACCTCACTTCAAGTGGAGTTGGTTCACCGGTTCATACATTTGAGGCTCACAGTGCTGCTGTCCTTTGTGTACAGGTAACTCCTCTTGCTTTAGACAGATTTCTTGCAAAAGACGTCCTGTTTATTTTTTCTTCGCTTACTTTTAACAAAATATATGCACTTGTTTCCAGTGGTGTCCAGATAAGTCATCTGTCTTTGGTAGTTCTGCAGAGGACGGACTTCTAAACATCTGGGATCATGAGAAGGTGTGAAGTCTCAAAGTTTTCTTAACAGCTATGAAGTTTATTCTTCTCCTTAATATGTGTGGTTTCTCTTTGAATCTGGGTGGTTTACATTTTCAGTTCATATATAAGATCTTGACATATCGCTTGAAGGTTTTCATGTTTGTTTCTCATTTACAATTTATTTATTTATTTTTCAGATTGGTCAGAAGCAAACTTCTGTTGGACCAAAAACATCAAATTATCCTCCTGGCTTATTCTTCCGACATGCAGGACATAGGTATGGAGCTGTTTATATTCTGACTTTATGTCTGCGCTGTGTGGTATGTAGTAGGGGGCATTTGTAAACCTTTTTCAGTTGAATATTCTCGCTCTTCGAATATGTATGATTTAGCATATGCTACAGACACAAATATGGTTTATTTAGTTGAATTTCCTGACAATCCATTCAATGTGTTCTATGTGATTGAGGGTTTTAGTTTTAAAAACAGATAGCTTAGAAATGCATAAGTTTATGATGAAATCAGTGGACAGATATTCTACATTGACTGTCCTTTTGTAAATTTTTGCATAGTTTGATCTGTAATTCTTTTTAACCTTTGTGGAAAATTCGTACAAGCCTTTAATTTTGAGATTTCCCTTAGTGAACAGCTTTCTTGTTTCCTATATTATATCAGATTACAATGTAAATTCTTTTGGTGGTGACTATGACCTTCACTTTTTCATTTATTAAATTTCTAAGATACGATGATGTAAGTTATATTCATATTGAATCAGGGACAAGGTTGTCGACTTTCATTGGAATGCATCTGATCCATGGACAATTGTTAGTGTGTCTGATGATTGCGAGAGCACTGGAGGAGGTGGCACCCTACAGGTAACAAAAATCGATCTTGATTTTATATAGATCAATCTCTCACTCCGTTCTATTATTTTAGCTCAAAGTCTGTCTTTTTTTCTTATATTCTCTGTGAGCTCTTTTACAGGTAAGAGAGGATTTTATCCTAACAAGTTGTGGAAACTATTACTTTTAGTAAAAATTAAGACCAGTTCAACAAAAACACATATGGGATTGTAATCATTGTACAAATGAAAATGTTTTCTGTCAGCCTGTATTGGCATGCTACCAATCAGTGTGCTTCATCACGAAAAACTGAAAGATTCTGTGGACACACCTTTCGCTTTAACATGCTTAATGCATATTTTCTTGTGGTTATTAGTTATGTATATTGAAGGGACTAACTGGGAAGTGTCTATACCTTAAGAAGCTAGTAATAGTCTTCAGTTTTAGATTGAGACATCAACTTCAGTGCTATATAGATCAAAGCCAGTAGGGTCTGGGGCCATTTAATATTCTGTGGTGAGAAACCCTCCCTGATTTATTGATGTAGGACAGCATCCCGCTGCACCATTTAGAATCCAATGAACAAAGAAGACTTTTTTTTGGATCAGAGAAAGTAAGTGTACATGAAACGTGTGCAGCGGTTTAGCTAAAATGAGAAAATGAGAAAGGGAATGTTATGAGGATCCAGCCAGACACTCCCTGCATCAATTCAATTTCATATTGTTGGCATGGTCATATGATTGCGCAAATGATCTTCTGCCTAATTATTATTGTTATTATTTTTTTGACTGGGGGGCGGAGAACTTGAATTGGAGTCCTCAACTTTACTGAAAAGTGATATTACCAAGCAAGCTATGCCTATGAGTCACGACCGCTTCTTCTGCCAACTTGTTCTTTGTATATGATTGCATGAATGGGAAAGGGCATGTTCTTTGTATATAATCCAACCTCATGTTAGAACATGTTGATTTTTCACTCCTGAGATGTTTGTAACTAATATCAAAGTGCTTGATTGTGTATCTCTCCAACTGATATGTATGTCCCTCCTGAGCAGATATGGCGAATGATCGATCTGATTTACCGACCAGAGGAAGAGGTTTTGGCAGAGCTAGACAAGTTCAAGGCTCACATTCTGAGTTGTGAGAAAAAATCAGAATAGCTTCTAGTTCTCTCTAGTATAATCTTTTAACTGTTTAAAGTTCTGCTGTGGACATGAAGATGTTTTAACAATGGTGTACTCTTTTGTACAACCTTTATTTACACCTAGACTTAATGTTATAATCAACTCTGACTCTCTAACTCTCGTCTTTTATTTAAATTTCTCTCATTTGGCTCTTCTAAGATAATAATGTCATATAATTGCATTTTCCAATAAAGCATTTCTTTGAGCATGTAAATGATCAGATCGACTAAAGCATTAATTCACATTCAAGTCTCCATATTATGGTGATTGGTGACACTTATGTTGTATTTGATTTATTGACATTTTAAGTACAACATTAGAAGTGCTATTTAACATCATATCAATCTTTACCTGCCTCCAAATTTAAGAAAAATGAACAAGAAACAGCTTCTTTTATTACATGAACACATGATTAAAAAGCATTTATTATAACTTTTACTCATGATAAGAAAATTGTAGCAAGAACCATGCATTTAGTGCTATGTTTCTATAACTAATCTCCTATTGTGTGATCTTATCAAGCTGTCAATTTTATTACAACGTCCAATCTCAATTGTATTAAAGAATACGTCTACACTTTCATTGATTGCACTCAAATATTAGAGAGATAGAACTAATTAATTAAAAAGTTTATTTTGTAGTTGAAAAGTCAAAAGAGGAAAGAGAATTGCATGCTTCTTATTTGTGAAAATTTTGCGTAGTTGAGAATCAAAGAGGAAAAAAATTGCATATTTACACATATGGTTAGTGCAATTTCTTCTTAGATTCATGATTTGTCTATAAAATCATCTCTACCTCAATCAATGTTCATATTTATTTTTCAAATTGTGATTGTATTGCTAGCGGTTCATTTTATCAAGTTTAGTGATCCTTGAACCATCCAGTGTAAAATTTAAAAAAAAAAACATAAAATCAAAAGATTTCTGTTTAATGTCCTATAGTAAGAATTGATTTCCACAGTATGCTACTAGGAGTTGATTTCTCTTTACACTCATGATAAGTCTATAAAATTACTTTCGACTCGTGTTCAAAGTACTATTAGTGGTTGATTTTGTCCAATTGGACAATCCCATGAACCATCTAGTGTCAAATTTGAATAAAAAAAGAGTGTTAAAAAAAAAAAAATTGTCTAATATCCTGTAAAACCATTTATTCATTTTGATAATGAATCAAAATTAAATTTCTACACACATGTGATATATTAAAAAAAAAAAAACAAAAACAAAACAAATTAAACTAAAAGTTTAAAGAATTGCTTATCAAACATTGCTATTAGCAATTGATCTTCTTAGTCTCGGATGACCCTTAACCCGTCAAATGTCAATTTTAATAAAATAATAATAATAATATTATTTTTTTTTTTTTCATGTTTTTTAAAGATAAGAACCAGTTTTCTGGAAACAGCAAAAACGTTTTCTGGAAATAACAAAAACAAAAACGCAATCTCCTGCGACCTTCTCTATATTACATGATACCATTCACTACACAACTCCTCTCTCTCTCTCGCTCTCTCTAAAACAAAGATGGAGAAACCAAAACTCTTGACATCAACAATGACACCCCTTTTCTTCACTCTCCTTCTCATCTCCTCTGCTCACGCTTTCTACCTCCCTGGTGTGGCCCCTCGTGATTTCCAGAAAGTAATCAACTCCTCCTCCACCTTTGTCGTTTCCTGCTTCTTTAACTGTTTTTCCTTGGTGGGGTCTGCTTGCTTTTGCTCTTCATGTTTGTTTATGTTTTGTATCAGCTGGACTTGGATCTGGTTTCTCTGGGGTTTGATCTGTTTGTTTTGTTTTGGATTTTGGGTTGGATCTGGGCTTGGTCGTGTGTTTTGATGATAGTTTTGTTTGTTTTTGTGAAAAGATTGGAGCTTTGGCTTTGTTGGGTTTGCAAGTTTTGTGCTTTTTGTGTGGTTTTAGTGAAAAGACGGTGGTGTGAATTATTCTAGAGACTGTTTTTTTGATGTGGTATCTGTTATTGGTTTTGTGTTATTGAAGTTCGTTGAAGATGTAATGTGTTCTTTTGTGTGATGGGTTGGTTTGTGATTTTTTGCTTATGAAGTGATGCTATGAAGTAGTATGCTATAGAGACCTGGTTTGATATGTATTTGGTTCTGTGGTGTGGAAGTTTATAGATAGTGAAATGAAGGGTAGAACTGATTAAAGAATAATAATGATAATGAAATCATATACTCCTAGAAGAAGGGTATGTAATAGGATGCATCTTTGATTGTTGTGTGAAGTTTGTGTTTTGGAAATTCGAAAGGAGGAGAAGGCCTATATAGTGGAGTTCTTGTTTCAGCAATTCAAAAGTAGGGGAAGGTCTTTTTAGGGAAGATTATGAATTTGTTTACTCTAGAGACTGTTTTGATGCAATATGTGTTATTGGGTTTTTGTTATGGAAGTTTGTAGATGATGAAATGAAGGGTAAAACCAATAGAAATAGAATAATAATACTAGTAGTAATAATAATAATAATAATAGAGTCATGCGCACCAAGAACAAGGAAGCGTAATAGAATACTACTTTGACTCTTGCGTAAAGTTTTTGTTTCGGCAATTCAAAAGTAGGTGGTTTTTTTTTTTTTTTTTTTTAAGTGAAGTTATTGTTTTGACGATCCAGAAGTCAGAGCAGGTTTTTATTTTTATGTTAAAGTTCTGCTTTCAGCAATTCAAAAGTAGGGGAAGGTAATGTAGTTGAGATTATATAGATATGGACTGAAAATTTGAGCTTCTGAGCCTGACAGTATTGCATATTTTCCTGTAACCTCTAATGGGTGAGAAATGGCGGGTGAAAAATATGGCTACGTGAAATGTAATGTGGGATGGTATCATTTTTTGAAGAGAATAAGGATATGTTTACAGGTTTGTTTAGGTGTTTTATTGTATTCAAATGGTTCCATTTGTGTTTCATGTAACATTTTGTGCGTTTTTGATTTAATTCATAAGGACATGTTCTTGTTATTCTTTAAGTTATAAGGTTTCATGGAATATCCGTTAGATTTTACAATAGTCTTTGATGATGATAGGATGCCATTTCTTTGGTGGATCTATGATGAAGCTTATCTGCACAGTTAAAAGGCGGAAAAGTAAAGAATTTAAGTTTTATGTGATGACTGATGTAGTGTTAGTAATATCTTTACATCAAACGATGGTTCCTAAGCTGTCTGCTTATGTATGTGTGAGATTTAGGCTGATTTGCTCAATTTGGTACATCATACTTTTCTATGCCCCCTTTCTAATCTTTGTTATACTGTAAAATCATTTACTCTGTTTTCCCCAACACCTGAGTTCCTTTCTAAGTGTTTGTCTAGCAGTATAGAGTCGGAGAGGTGGGTTTAGCTCTTTCCTTAGGAATATGGCAAGGTGGTTACGTGCTGCCATCATTATTTACCTTGTCAGTTGCTTACCGCATGGTTGTGCTTTCTGTACAGGGTGACCCACTTCCTGTTAAAGTCAACAAATTATCATCCACCAAGACACAATTGCCGTATGACTACTACTACTTAAAGTATTGTAAGCCCGTGAAGATTGTGAACAATGCAGAAAACTTGGGAGAGGTTCTTCGTGGTGATCGAATTGAAAATTCTGTATATACAGTGAGTGTCTCACCTTTTCTTTGTAGTGTTACTTGTATTTGTTAACCACTGTAATGATAAGAACAATTTTACATGCTGTTGCCTTTTTTTATCTTTTACTTCGTTTATGTGGATCTAATTTTACAATTCTACTTCAGTTTCAAATGAGGGAGGATCTGCCATGCAAAGTAGCCTGTAAAGCAAAACTTGATGCAGCATCTGCAAAGAATTTTAAGGAAAAAATTGATGATGAATACCGAGTTAATATGTAAGTGATGGAAATTGTACATATGATTATCTTTATAGGTCAACTTCTTTTGTTAGATTGTTCAGTTCATATGTTTCCTGTTGGTGCTAATAGCTCTGAAATTGATATGCAGGATTCTTGACAATCTTCCTGTTGCCGTTCTTAGACTAAGGAGGGATGGAAATCAGGCTACAACATATGAACACGGTTTTCGTGTTGGATTCAAAGGAAATTATCAAGGGGTATGGATTAGAAGTCAATTGTTATTGTAGCAGTGTTGTTGTTATATGCTATCTCAACATGATGTTCTTTTTGCAGAGCACAGAGGAGAAATATTTTATCAATAACCACTTGAGCTTCAGAGTCATGTATCACAAGGATCCTGAGACTGATTCTGCAAGAATTGTTGGGTTTGAGGTTACTCCAAACAGGTCTTACACCATTTCTTCACTTTCTGCTCTTGTTTAGTTGTAAATTTATTTTGAATAATTGCCTTGGTTGGGTCATATTTAATACTTTACGTTGAGGGAGGGGGATTGAACAAAAGCTTTTTAGGTGATAATGCCATTTTATTCTTTTCTACGTTGTGCTTGTCTGTGAGGGCGTATTACATTTCCATGTAACTACGATTATTTGTCAAAAGCTCGTACTCTCGTGTTGTCAAATGATTAGCTTTCATCTCATTCTTGTAATTTTTATTTGAATCTTACAAACAGTATTAATCATGAATATAAGGAGTGGAATGATAAGGATCCACAATTGACTACATGCAATAAAGACACAAAGAATCTAGCTCAAGGTGGTGCTATTCCACAAGAAGTTGACAAGGATAAGGAGATTGTATTTACATATGATGTTACCTTCAAGGTACCTTTTTTGAAACCCTTTACTTCATCTATTCACTCTATGTATTGCAGAGTTTTCTTAATTTTCTTTATGGCTTTTTTAGGAGAGTAACATCAAATGGGCATCACGTTGGGATACCTATCTCCTCATGAACGATGATCAGATCCATTGGTTCTCCATCATAAATTCACTGATGATAGTCCTATTTCTTTCTGGCATGGTAGCTATGATCACGATGAGAACTCTGTACAGAGATATTTCAAATTATAATCAGTTGGAGACCCAAGATGAGGCTCAGGAAGAGACAGGATGGAAACTTGTACACGGAGATGTCTTCAGAGCACCAATCAATGCCGGTTTACTTTGTGTTTATGTTGGGACAGGAGTTCAGATCTTTTCAATGACACTAGTAACAATGATATTTGCATTGTTGGGTTTCCTATCTCCCTCGAACCGAGGGGGCCTCATGACTGCTATGGTTCTCCTATGGGTTTTCATGGGCATATTCGCTGGATACTCCTCATCACGTTTGTACAAAATGTTCAAGGGCACCGAGTGGAAGAGAATTACTCTGAAAACCGCATTTATGTTTCCGGGTATTCTTTTTGCAGTCTTCTTTGTGCTAAATGCGTTAATTTGGGGAGAGCAATCATCTGGGGCAGTGCCATTTGGGACCATGTTTGCTCTTGTTTTCTTATGGTTCGGTATCTCAGTCCCGTTGGTCTTTGTGGGTAGTTACTTGGGCTTCAAAAAGCCAGCCATTGACGACCCAGTCAAGACAAACAAAATTCCTAGGCAGATACCTGAGCAGGCATGGTACATGCAACCGGTATTCTCCATTCTCATTGGAGGCATTCTTCCATTTGGGGCCGTTTTTATTGAGCTGTTCTTCATCTTGACATCAATCTGGTTAAACCAGTTCTACTACATCTTCGGCTTCCTCTTCATAGTGTTTGTTATCCTGTTGATCACTTGTGCTGAGATCACTATAGTCCTCTGCTATTTCCAACTCTGCAGCGAAGACTACCATTGGTGGTGGAGATCTTATCTTACGGCTGGCTCTTCAGCTCTGTACCTTTTCCTCTATTCAGTTTTCTACTTCTTCACCAAGTTGGAAATCACAAAGCTGGTCTCAGGCATCCTCTACTTTGGTTACATGATTATTGTTTCATATGCTTTCTTTGTCTTGACGGGAACAATTGGCTTCTATGCGTGTTTCTGGTTTGTACGGAAGATCTATTCCTCTGTGAAAATTGACTGATCCGAAACTGCAGAAAAACGCGAGAGCATTCCACGATATTTGAACAAATAGAAATGATGCAAGAGTATGGACATTTTAGGCTGTATCTGCAAATCTACACTTGGGAATTTTGTTTCCTAGTACTTGTCTAGTCCATTTAATTTCGTGCTAGGATAGAACTGAACATGTTATGTCTACACTAAAAGAATATGTACTGTACTATTAGTTTCTTTGCAAGAAGTTTGAGCTGTGAGTTAGATTTTCTTGTCTTGATACTTTTCAGAATCTCAATATATCTACTAATATCATCACAACCCTCTCAGTCATGAATTTGTAATAATCTATACTTCTTCCGTGGTTGGATTAGTGATAATAGTATCATGACAAGCATGTCAATGTACCACTTTTGTAGGGTCTAAACATCTTGCAGTACAGCACTGTGTCGCAGATTTTTTTCAATTGATGATGATCTGTAGTTAAATTTGCATGTTGTGAGATAGTAGAGAGAGATCAGAGAGATCATAGAAACCATTTCTATTCCTATAAACATCCTCATTGTCGTAACAATTGTGTAACTGCATAAGGCTATCTAGTATAGACAGCGTGTTGGTATCATTTTACACTGTTTTTCAAAAACAGTGTTTACAAATCCAGAGTGTATAATAGCATCATTAAGAAGAAAATGTTATGAGAATTAACAACCATAAAGCTGCATTGACCACTCGGGAACATAACATTGTTTTCATGGGGTATGTAATGGCCACTTGAAGAGGTTGGGAGATAACCGGATTGGCTCTTGACATGTGAATGTACTTTTTCAATTGTAAACACTTCTATACTATAGAAAAGATCCAACAAAAACACTTCTATATTATAGAAAAGATACAACAGAATGAAACAGTTCACCATATCGGAAAAGCTAAAAGTGCTTATACATTTGCTCTCAAGAAAGGAAAATTTTGTTCCATGCCCTCACTGCTTAGCTTTCAGTGCTTCCATAACTGCCGAAAAGTCATGATCACTGAGGCCATGAGATTTCGCCACCTTATATAGTTCATTTGCAGCTGCTGCAATGGGAGTAGACTGAGAAACCGATTCTGCTAATCCCAGAGCAAGCCTAAGATCCTGCCACCATGCACCAATGTGAGACAATAGAATGTGTTTATAGAACCAAGTTTCAGGGAACTCGCACAAGATTCAGTTTGTTTCTTTTCCTTTGACAACCATATACATAGGAGATCAACTTTAGTAGAGGTTTCCAAATGAACTATAAACTATTGCATGTCCTGACAAACGAACCACTAGTATCCTATTGTAGTTAGGCTATAGTTTAGAGAGATTAACAAAACTATGTCCTACGTTTCTCTATGTTTCAGTCCAGGGAAATTACAAACCTTCTGCTGGTGCTTCAAAGGAAATGCTGTAGGATAAAGTGATTTAGTCATTGATGGACCCTTGAGTTTGTACATCGGTGCACTGATCGCACCCTGTGAGACTACCTGCAATATCGCAAGCATGCATACACTTCATAAGAGCTCTGACAAGAAAGCCAGAATTCTTTTCAAAGATGTAGTTCAGTATGGTTTTTGTTTCTTTACATGTTTCATGTCATCTGGTTCCAACTATTATAGAGATTTTTGCTTTTAGCTGTTTTGAAAAGTGATGTTACTATTTCTTCAAAATGATCTCGAAGTCATTTCATCGACCAAGTACCACAAACATAGGGTCGAATGTGTAGCTACCCCCATTTGCATAAATCAAACAGACAAGGAGCTAACAATCAATTTTTCCATAGTGAAAGAGTACATTTAACATAACAGTCCTGTGAAGTATGAAAGGTTTACCTCAACTAACACATTCGGGTCAAGTCCTACTTTCTCACTGAGAAGCAATCCTTCGGAAAAAGATGCCATCATACTGCAAATAGTCAGCAAATAAGAACGGAGATAAGTTTGTTGCCACATTAATCAGCATAAGCAGAGATTATAATGAATTACAACACATAAGAATATGCGCTGAACCTTCCCATGATCATGTTCACTACCAGTTTCATAGCAGCTCCGTTTCCAACATCACCAAGGTAAAATTTTGACTGGACAAAAGTATCAATATGATTAAACAACCAGGAAGCTTTTTGTAATATTTTTAAAGATATCAACTACTGAGACAACGTACCTTCCCCATGATGTCCAAGAATGGAGCAACTGTATCATACAGAGACTTGTCACCTGAAGCATCGAAGCCAATGCCTCAACATGTGTTGTTCAATTGATTGTCTTCAGCAATAAAATGAACATAATAAATAACGACAAAGACAAATGATCACCTGCAGTAAGAAATATTAATTGTCCATCTTCTGCGGGCTTTTTAGAGCCTGAAACTGGAGCCTATACAAAAAGTGATAAATCTTGAAGAGAATCTACATTATCATGTTAGTGAATCATGCATACATTGGATCAATTATGAAAATTTGGAAAACAAAATGTAAGTATTATTTTATTACCTCCAAAAATGATGCCCCAGTAGCTTTGATATGTCCACTAATCAACTTAGAAGTGGCACCATCAACTGTTGAAACATCTACATACCTGCCGATGCCCATATATATGGCAGCATTCATGATTAGAGTTTGAAGTACAAGAAGATATACAAGTTGAAAAATAAATGATAATATGCGTTTATATAAGTACAATATTAATGTTATTAGTTTATCTAATAGATGAAAAGGTAAATTTTAGCCCATGCATAGGCAGTAACACTAGGGAAATGGGAAAGCAAGTTTTCGTGGAATAATTAGAAGCTTCAAGTCTGTTAAGAACACTAACTGAGACAACGATATGGAAATCATTATGAGAGAACAGGAAATATATACCCCTTTCCGGGACCGATTCCATTTGCAGCTCCATGCTTCCCAATTGCAACATCAATCTGATATAAAGCAACAATAAGTTGCCGTACCTGATATATCACTGCAAGGAAAACAATCCTAATTTACAAGAAACATACTCACTGCACTTTCAGGATCAGCAAGCATGGCAAACGTGACATCACAAGAAGCAGCTACTTCCTCAGGAGATGGTTTATATCTGCAGAAAGAATAACCAAATTCCTTATTTGGAATGTTCAAGGTCGAATCTCCTTAAAAAGTGGCTCTCTCACAACAATTAACAGAAAAGCTACTTGGTAGACAATATCAACCAGCCTAATAACTTGCAAACCATGTATCAATGCCACAACCAAATGCAATACAATATCACCACCTTGTTCAGACTTAAAGCCAATATTTTTCTTAGATGACAAAAGCCAATATTTTTCTTAGATGACGAATTCTTTGGATAGGATGCAATAGTTAGGTGTCAAGTACACATTGATGTGTCTTTATTTTCACTTTGTATACATTCTCAAATTGGCTTCTAAGACGGGGAAAAAGCTGATGCAAGTATGTTAATCACAGACGAAACAATGGAACACGTCTTAGTCTTTCGCCACATGCACTTAGATATATGCAACTCCCTTTCATTAGGTAATCATAGAACCAGATCTTTAGGCCTTATCAACAACCGAAATAACAGCATCAGAGCCTGATCTATGAATCCTCTGGTTATAATAATTTTGTCATATACATAAATAATGTAATGAGATACAAGTATATACCTTTCTACATGTACATTAACCCACGTACAGTTGAATATATAATGCAATTCATCTAATTCAGCATCTAATTGAGTGTGAATGTGTCATAATGACAAGCTACAGTCAGCAGATTTGAAACATATATTTCTACACAAACTTGATATGCCAGTACTCTGAGGTACTTTCAGTAGAGAAAAGAAAATCCCCCATGTGAGTTTGATACTTACTTTGCACCCAAGCTGACAAGAGGATCACATTTGCTTTCCGTCCTATTCCAGACCGTCACATCACATCTACAACACACCAATTAGTCAATCAACACCAAAGACTACATTTATATGAACCACTTTACAAATTAATTGGCTTATCATTTTCACAAACAAATGAAACAGAATATTATTAACAAGAACATGATCAATCGATAAAAAATCATGGTCTTGGAAGTTCTATGCTAATTCATTACTCTTTGTGAGTTCTAGTGCTACTTTCTAGTGCTAAATGTTAGTTACTAGAGAATTCAAGTCATACCCTGCTTTAATGAGATTTTGTGCCATTGGAGACCCCATAATTCCAAGGCCTAGAAAGCCAACACGAGCGCGCAATTCATCTGCTGCAAATTCAACATAAAGACCTTGCTAATCAAACAATTAATTGGTTGTGTGGTAACAACTACTAACATATTCAATACCAATAAACATTTTTTCTTCCAATTAATTAAAACCTGATTTCAATACACACAAACATATAGACACAATCATCAACATTATAAGAACTAATTAAACCAAAGCATTGTATTAAAATTAGTCAAATTCTAACCAAGAAAAAATGAAAATTTTCCAACAAAACTTTACAACAAGACTAACCAAAAAAGCACATTCAACCCATCAAAGAAACATCAAAACACATGAACAAAAACCACTCATATCATGAAGATACATACAAACAAGTAGTGTGACAGAATTTGGACATACCTTTAGCTGAGGCACTGGTTGCAGGTGCAGCTGCCTGAGAAGAGAAGGCCTTAAAGAGAGGTCCATTGGGGAAAGAGAAGAAGGGTTTTTGTCTAAGAGAGGTGGGAATGTGAGGGCAGAAGGTAGAACACATTGACGTTGCCATGGCAGTTGATGATGATAAGAAGAGATAGTGAGTGTTGCTGTTGCTGGCCCTAACTCCAAGTTCAACCAACCAAAAGTCATGGTTCTGGTTTTTTTTAACCAACACTTTGTGTAAAAAGCTCGCTTTTACATGCAATGTTTTGTCTCTTTATCGTCGGATAAAGCAAGAGACATAGTAAATGTGCATTGTTTTGAGGTTTGGGATGGATGATTTGAAATTACTGATTCGAAATTGGTATCTCATAACGTAAATGAAAGATATGTCACTGTATTAATTTTATTTTATCATGTAAATTAATCATCTTATTTTTGTGAGATATATTAAAACAGATATATTCTCTCTTAATATTATACAAGCAAATTTTTGAGCTGCTTATATATGTATTATTTAATAGTATTTTGTCTCGGTTTGATTGAAGCAAATTTTCAAACAACATTTATATTGTTTTGTAATCATGCTAGTCGAATGATACAATATCGATTGATGTTAGGCTACCTCATGAAAATGAGGAAGAATATATATATATATATACACATAACACATTCTACAATACACCTGAAATATTGATATACTTAACAAAAATATAATTTTATTCTAAAATTATTTATTGAAATTTATTATATCTTATTACAATTAAATATATCTAATTATAATTAGTAAATATGATTTTATCTGTTGATTATTATAAATATGATTTGACTTATTTAATTGTAATCAAATATAATAAATATAATAAATACAATCAAATTTTATAATATAATCGTTTTTTTTATTAAATGTATCGATACCCTAAGTGTATCCAAAGGAACCCGTAATATATATATTTATACACACACACACATAAGGTTTAATTGTTTATCATATAATGTATATTGATTGAATAAACACCCAATTGTTTTTTTTCATATTATTACATGACGTATTTTAGTTGGATGAATACACATAAAATATTGTAAAACTATCTTATTTAAAACTTTTCAAACTATTTTTAACTATGCTTCTTGTTTTAATTTTTTTAATTATCATTATCATGTTTTTAAGGGAAAATTTCGATGTCATAGTAGTGGTGAGATTACCATATGAGGTTTGTACTTAGCTTTAAGTCTAAATTTATAAATAATAACATTGATTCACAAAACCTACCAAATTTATCAACTTAATGATGACTAGTAAGTGGAATTAACATGTTCCATTGGATTCTAACAGTCTAATAGTATAATAGTAAAGTTTTGTGTTTAACATAGGTAACTTTTCACCTCACCTCTAACTCTTCCTCACCCTTTTAAAATTGAATGTATAGCTCATTTCACATTCATTGTCTTATCAAATTACTGTTGGAATTGTCTTTATTGCTTGTCAATACAACAAACCTTACGTTATTTTACAATTTTTATGTCTTTGTTTGACACAAGTCTCCTCTTATCTTATCCAAGAATCTCAATTGAAACAATGAGAAAACTAGGAAGTTAATCTTTAGGCTGCTTTCGGCTTGGAGTTTAAAGCCCAACAAATGGTCATGATCAACCATGCAGTAGAGGCAATCTTCCATCTAACCTATTTTGCTATATAAACCATACCATGATTCAATGGGCAGTTTAACTTAGCCATGGTTGTTTTGTTTGTAGAATTGGTACAAGTTTTTTGAACAATTGTCAGATTGACTGAGAACTCTCAGTGCAACTAGAATCTGGCACCACAAGATACAATACTTGAGAGTCAAGTTATTCAAAAGTGCAACCTAATCGATCCAACGATAGACTTGTACATGTACAAGAGATTTCATTTTCAATGTACCTTTTTATCACAGGTCCTATGTTAATACCAAAATGTAGCTAAAGACATTCCATCTTTGATATAACACAACACAAACGATATTTCAAGTCAAACACCCTTGTATTCAAGAACCCTAATAATCGAATGTTTGATCAATGACAAGTAACTCAAGAAAGTTTGCACAAAACCCCGTTCAGGGTGAAGAAAAACAAAGAGGGGCATGAGATTATTGAAAAAGTTTTGCAAGCCTCTCAATCAGCTATGTCAAATTTCATTTATATGTACTAAAAAGCTCTATAATATAACCCCACACCACTCCGTCAAGTTCATAGCTTCAGTCAAGTCGGTCGAGTACAATGCCATGACAAAAACATTTTACAAGTTACAATTCCATGGCAGAAACGTATTTTATGTATCAGAACTTGAAGCCATGCAGGAGGATAATGGGAGGATACCAGAATCAACTTCTTAACGGTTAGCAATTATAGAAGCCAAAATTCTGCAGAAACATGGTATACTGCATTAAGGTTCTCCATCCATTGGACTGACTACTGTCCACCATGAGAACCTAGAAAGAATGTTGAAAAGAGACCGTTTAGGGATATTTATGGTCCATCAAAGCAAACAAAAGAAGCACATGCATAATTTTGGTAGTGGATATACTTACTACAAAATGTGATTCCATAATTACAGTTGGCCGGCATCAGGTCGAACACAATCTTGATTTCCCGACTTTCTGCCTGCAAGTGAGAATGAATAAAAGTACAGTAAATGATAAATGGTGGAAATAGCAAAATTTAAAAATTAAAAATAGGACAAAAGAGAGTTTAGAGATCAGCGACAAACCAATATGAATCTTTCTTTTCCTGTGCTAATAGTTCTTCAAATGATATGTCAGAAAATTCATCAGTATCAGTGCCTTGCGTAAGCTCATTGGACTTGGCCTCCAGCTCCATGCTAGCACTCAACTCGAGCATCTTTAATAGGAGAGAAAGTGAAGTCACGATCATGACCATGTATATGACAAAGTAATAGTTGCAAGTAGAAACAAGACATGGTATCTATTCAGATTATGGTTGATGTGAGAACCACTACACACGTTGCCCAATTCCACTTACAATAGGAGATTAAGAGAGACAATTAAAAGGAAACAAACAACAGGCTCTTTTGTCTTCTTATGCAAAGTGGTGCCTGTTAACAAAATAGTTGTTTCTCCCCCGTCCAATCTAGACTTCCTTTTCACTATACTCTATTAAACTTTACAAAATATGCATATCCATTGCTAGTAGTTTCTCAATCAATTCTTTTTCAATCAACAACTATTTAAAAAAATAAGGTCCCTTTGTCTTGATTAAAAATTATATGAATTCATTCATTTACCATTTTGAAAGACTAACAAGAGCATTAAAAATCGTATGGACAGTACGTTTAAGGACTCCAAACAATACATTCTCTCAATATAAGGGTCAGAATATGTACCTTCTTGTATGCTGGTGAAAGCTTAAGCTGTTGTTGGAGCCAATTGTAGACAAACGCATCATCCTCTAATCTCTTTTGTTCCGTCTCTATCTTGTATATCTAAAGGATCAATGCAGTAATCCACTTTTAAACATGACCACGATGAAACAGTTACTTTCATATGAAAAGAATCAATGCAGCAATCCAAAGCAACCAAGATATATGATAGCAGCTACTTCATACTGCAAGTACATCAAATAAATCACCTGTTGACGAAGGCGGTCAAATGAAGATCTGTCTGCCTTGGATAGCAAAGCCTTTGTTATTGTAAACCTGCGCTTAATGACCTCAGACCTGTAATTCAAATTGAAGAATTATTAACTTAAAAGCATAGTAATGAAGTGAAAATTAGACATTACAGGAAATACCATCATTTAAAACAAGGATGTTGGGTTATACAAAAGTCAAAGTTTGAATGGAGCTCCAGAAGATAGTGAAGTTTCTAGGGATCATATAGAAGATAGCGAACCAGGCTCTAATACTATTACGTAATTTGTTTTTCAATAATTTGTTAATTGATTGTGCTACTGTATACAGAATACAGAGGATGCATGTATAATTCTATGACAAATCCAACAAGAAAAGAAAGTAAACGATAGAAGTACAATTAACAGTCATGGTCAGGATTTTAGCTGACAGATAGTATAAATGATTGACAGTGCTTGAGAGTGATTTGAGGAACTATTGTAGAAGTGAATCCCTTAGACAAGGCCTTATATAACACAACATCAATCTCCTAAAACTTGACTATGACCAACTACATTATAAGAAACTACTAGGAATACATTTTGGAACTTTCATACATACTTTCCATAAGTTACAGATATGACACTGCCAATTAAATTAGTTCATGCAGAACCAGCATGTAGTTACAACTTGAAAAGAAATGGATGGTGATGATTTCGAATACCATATGTGAACTTACTTTTGTTGTAGCTCATGTTTAGCTTCAACCAAACAATTAGCAAATTCTCCAACCTGCATGATTAAAGAGCATGAAAAATTGTTATGTTGATGTACCTTATTGAAAAGTTGAACATAAAAAACAACATTATGTAGAGCGTGCACCATGACCCGAGCAGCAAGGCCTTGCTTCAGGCCGTTTCATTTTCCAAGTATAAATTAGAAATTGAAAAAGGAAAATGGAATTCTATTTCATCATGCACTGAGGAATGGAACAGATGCTCAAAGATGTGAATTACATTTTGATACCGAAATGTCACCATTCCTTGTTCCATGTTGCACAGTCCTGAGCAACAACAGAAAGGAAAGGATCCAAGTAGTCATTATTATACACAACAGTCTACTAGCCAAACCCAACCAACATGTCAGGAATAGTTTTTCATGCAATGAAGCAACTCCAGAGTTCTTAGTTTGACCATGCACTACGAAAATTGGAGAGAATGAAAACGACAAAACTTGAGTAGCAATTAAAGGATAGTTCTCTAAGCAGAACCAGAATCATTTATAACTAAGAATTTAGCTCTCATACATGATACTACACTCCTGTTAGGTATACAACCTAATCAACTTCTAGATATAATTACAAGGGAATTTGATACTAATAGGTAGGGGTTGCCGAGATCTGTCAAAATTAAACACCAACGTGTGGGCCCAAAACTCTATTTCCATAACACTGATAGATATCCACTCCCACAATAAGGGGAGAAAATTCTTCACACATTTTGATAAATGCCTATGATGAAACTTGAACGCTTATCATACAAGTGAATGAGAATTGCACCAACTGCTTCAACTATGAATGAATGTGCACTGCTCATCAACTTCAAAGGTTAAGATATTGCAAAGACTCTCCGCTATAAATTAGGAGAACCAATTTCCAATTACCACCTAGTCTCAGCTTTACATTTGACAAATATACTTTGAAGCAACAATTGGACACAAGGAACTCAGCAATGATTTGTCATAAAACATTAAAGACCTAAAAAAAAAAATCACGCACATGCAGAATGACAGAAACAAACACACAGAGAGAGAAGAGAAAACAAAAGCACACAAAAAGGAGCGAATGATGAGACCAGATATTGATATGTTTCCTAATCAAGTTCTTTAGTAAACGACTCCCATTAGGCCACAAAAGTGACTATTTAATTACATGATCTCAACATGCAGGATATTACAACTGTAATGTTGTCTTCATGCTGCATCAGTCTGCTTGCTATTGGTCCGTTATAAGTTTTCATCATTTAAAATAACTACTTCCTCCACAAGAAGATAACAAAAGGAAAAAGACCCTATCCAGGTTCCTAAAAGTGATCACTAGCTGATTGTTCTAAGCCTTCCTCTTCTTTAAGAAAATCTGCACCCTTAGAAAGTAAATCCGACAGCATTGTGTAAGATATCATCTTCCTTTGGAAAGTTCAAATTTTTAATGTGGCGTGCCGAATAACGTCATCCATTTCAAAAAATGAGATTAAAGTAACCGTCTTCAATGTCTATGAAAGGACATAGTTTATATTCTCACCCGCACCAACTGATCAAGCACCTACTTACAAAATCAGTTGCTTGGCATTCCTATCAGAATTAAGTTCTACACTTCCCTACAACATCATCCAATAAGCAGATGCATCATTAACAAGCCATCAAACTCAACTAACTCATAACCTCATGTCATCTTGAATTCCGCTGAATATACCATTTCAAAACAACTTTCAACTACTCTTGTTTCTCTCAAACTCACAATTGTATTTGCAGCACACCATGAAACAATAAATCATCTCTATGTGCATCATTGGCAAACCACGAAAGACAATCCACCCAAAAAAGAAAAAAGAAAAAAAAAAAAAAACTCTCATAATCAAACCCTGGCATCCGAACCATCCATTCCAGTTTCATATAAATTACTTACACTCCGTATTAAAAGATAAATCAAATAACATTCAACATCAGAAAGATTCTTCAAAATGGTATAAAGCTAGATAAGTTTCCTAGATGTAAAATCTTATCAAATAATCACTTAAAATAAGATCTTATTAGACTTAATAGAAAAAACAAACAGCACCTAAAGTTTCCTTCAATGAACTAAAAAAAACAAAGGTATTCTAACATAACAAGCAACAATAATGAAACAATTCCTTTGGCACCACTCAAGCTAATAACATAACTTCAACACAATCGAAAAAACAAATCAATAAACAATCAAACCAAAACTTATTTAATAATTATAAAATAAAAAAAAAAACACATTCTTGCAAACATACAACAAAATATAAGCATCAAAATTGAAACTTTTTAAATTCAAAAAAGAAAACCTGATCAAGTGTCAACCCTTTGCTTTCATGACACTTGACAAGCTGATCATACTGCTGCTTGATCTTCCTCTGTGTAGCGCTACCCGTTGACGTAAACGGGTACATACAAACCAGCTCCGGTTTCAAACGACCCGGATGCGAATCCTCCTCCTTTTCTCCTCCTCCACCACCACCCTTCTCCTCCACATCCAATCTCTTCTTTTTTCCTCTCTTCTTCTTCTTCTTCGCCACCACTTTCCTCTCCTCCCCACCTTCCTCCTCCTCCTCCTCCACCACCCTCTGAACCGACAGGTTTTTCTCCCCACCCGACCCCTTTTTTTTGCACAGCTCAATCAGCCTGTCCCATTTGCCCTCCATGAGAAGCGATTTCGCCAACTGGGTTCTTCCATCACCTTCCCCCCCATCGGCTGACACATAGCTTAGCCTCTCCTGTAGCCTACTGTTGTCCCTCTGGAGCTTCAAGTATGTAAACAACAAAAACAGAGTGAAGAAGCCAATGAAGAAGAAGAAGCAAACAAACAACAATATCAACCACAACATCGACGCTTCTTTGTTCGTTTCTCAATCAACACAAAGATTTGGAGACAAAAAACATATATATAAAAGCTGGAACGCGTCCGACAGAGACTCTGGACACCATGAAAGAGAGGGAAAACAAACAAAGGAAATGTGTATTTATTTATATATGTAAAGATATTCTATGAGAAAGAGAAGGTAAAGTGGGTGTCTTTTTTTTTTTATATATATATATATATATATATATATATATATAGAGAGAGAGAGAGAGAGAGAGAGAGATCGAAGTGGATTTGGGGTTCTGTGAAGTAACAGGAGCGGACACAACGGATTTACTTGACTAGGGTGTGTTCTGTTTTTCTTTTTGTTCCTAGCATGCTCTGTTTTTGTTTAAGGTTTTACATGAAACTATCAAATATCTTTTAGATTTCCTATCTATATATGTATATATATGCCATATATACCACTTGAAACCATCAAATATCTTTTAGATTTTCTATATATAGTGATTTTACCATCAATATCTCATAATTTTAAAAAATTAAAACAGATTAATCAAATATATTCATTATATTTAAATTAAATAAAAAAGTAATTTGTTTAAGAAAAATAATACAAAATGAATTTGATTAGTTTGTCAGTTAGGACGAATCAATCAAATTCATCCATTACATTTAAATTAAATATAAGAGATAATTTATTTTAGGAGAAAGAATACAATTGATAAATTTGATTGGTTGATCTTTATTTTATAAAATCAAGTATATCTAATTATTAAAACATTATATATACTCAATTATAAAAACATTATATAAGCATTATATATAATGTTTTATATATATAATGTTTTTATAATCAAGTATACCTGATTTTAAAAATTAAAGATCAACCAATTAAATTCATCAATTACATTTAAATTAGATATGACAAAAAATTTATTTTTGAAAAGATAATACAATAGATTAATTTAATTAACTGATTAATTCTTATTTTTCAAAATCAGATCTATCTGATTATAAAAACTATATATATGAGATGTGTTTTTTAGGGTTAATTTTTTTTTTTTTAGTACAAGAATTATATCTGAAATTGACCCAGAAAACAATCCGAGATCAACTGAGATAGACACTAATGGCACGGCCGGATAACTACTTCCAATTGGGAGGATCCACCCACATGAGAATGGAGAGAAACTCATATAAAGATAATGGTCAACTCATACTGAATGATAGAAGATAAAAGATATATTTATATTATTATACTATTATTAATTAATTATTATTAGTATATTTTTTGGGTATGACGGGCTGGGTGTCCAACTCACGCCAACACACGACGTGGGGGCTGTTGGTGCCAACGACGCCAGCAGCCAGCAGCCAAATGACTTTTTTAGGGTTAATTATGGCATTATGATATTAGTGTGAATTACTGTGTGCAGTAACACTGTTGATGTTACCACATGTTGTGGTTTTTAGAACGCATTGTGTAATTAGATGTGAAACACTGTGAGATAAAAAAAAAAGGCGGTATTGGAATATGATGTGGTACAATGGATTTTTGAATTTTAAAAAAGTATAGTGTTTGATTTAACATTATTAGACTTTATGCGACGTGATCTATCGTTAAAACGTATTATGTGGTGTCATGCTCATATGTTACATGTATAGATGTTTGTATAACTGTTGGTATTTGCTTTATATAATTTGTTCCATTCGTTTCATTTTATAATTTATATAAATCTCTCGTTCATATTAGGTTCTCAAGATTTTCGAAAAGAATACAATTTTATTAAGTTATTGATTGCTCATAGTCAAGAGACAAAAATGTAATACACATAGTAAGCTCTTCTTTTTTTTCTTTTAATTTAACAAAAGAGGTATGATGTAAGGGTGTTTTAATAGTAGAGATGTAGATGTGTTTTAGGGTTTATTTTCGTATTAGCATAACCTAACATGCACTTATTGTATGGATATTTCCAGGGGTCGACTTGTTTATTGGACTGTGTTGAACTATTTAGGTGTAAAAATCGACATAATTACTGTGTGATTCAAATATACATATATATATATATTTCAAATCTAACATGGTATTGGTATTGTCAAATGTGACAAGCTTTTAAAAAGATGAAAAATATAATTACTATGTGCAGTAACTGTATGGATGTTGCCAGTTTTGTTGTGGTTATTGGACCATGTTGTATCATTAGATGTGAAGGCAGTGAATAGGCGTGAGATAGAAAGAGTTGTCTTGGAATATGATGTGGTATGACAAATTTTTAAAGACGGTGGAAAATACAAGTATGTGATTTAACGTCAATCAAGCCTGATTTAACACAATCTATCATAAAAACGCGTTATCTAACGTCATAGTCAAATACTGCGTTAGGTATAAAATTGGTATGGTTTTGAACTTTATTACATTATATGTATTCGTACAGAGAGAAGTATTTATTTCATATCATTTGTTTCATTTGCTTACTTCATAATTCACATAAATCACTTATTTATAAAGGCCGTCAAGATTCTTAAAATCGAGATTCTTAAAGCGAATGTTGATTTAATAAAGTACTGATTGCTCATAATCAAGAATAACACATATGGGTCAACTTGATATTTTTTGTCACTGGTTGGATGATGTAAGGGTTGTTTTTTTGGTGGAGAAGTAGATGTGTTTTGGTATTAGCATGACCTAATGTGTGCCAATCGCATGGGTACTGCCAAGTATTGTTATAGTCATTAGACCATGTTGAGACATCAAGTGTGAGATTTGATATAACAATATGATATAAAATATTTTATTTCGGATGTAGCATGATATTATCAAATGTGATAATTTTAAAAAGGAGAAAAATAATATAAATTTAACATAATTTGATATGATCCAATACAATCTGTAATGAATATATATTGTGTGGTGTCAAGTTCACATGTTGCATAGGTTTAAAGCATAAAAGATTTTCAAAATATGATATGGCATAAATTAATACGATTGGATCTAATCTAACACACTCCATCCTCAAACCAAAAAAAAAAAAAAACTTGGTGTGTGGTGTTACATTAACACGTTGGATTGAGTTCAAGTATAATACTCATGTCGACCTAAACCCGTGTGTTTAATATTATAAAGATCACTAAAACAAGTGGTATTCATTTTCTATAATCTCTTTCATTTGTTTACATCATAATTTCTGATTTGTTATGTTAATTATAAAGTTACTTATATGGACTGGATTGTGAAGATTTTTGAAGTTAATATAATTTGATACGTTATTGATCGTTCATAGTCAACCAATTAAAATGCAATACATATGATAAGCTTCTATTTTTTTTTAATTAAAAGTCCTTTTAGTCTCATAATCTTTCTAGTTTAACTAATGTTTCTATAAATCCTTATATTATGAATTGTTGGGTTGTTAAACAAAACACCAATTTCACATTGACTTTACGATGAATTGTGGAACATGAGTTGTTCACATAAACATTATAAATCTCATAAGTTATACGATTAATTTCTAATTTGTCCAAGCATTTAATGAAGAGTTAACGTCATTTAGTACCAAAATTTTGATAGTATATAGCAGAGGTCACTAAGTCAAATTTTTTTTAGTTATTTTTTTTCTATTTGACTTGGTCATCAAGTCAAGATTGTGTCCCCATCAATTAGTTAGGGAAAATATTCTTTATATTGCAAGGTTTTAGGTTTGTTATAATTAGTTGTCACCTTATCATTATTGTTGTTGTTGTTATTTATTATTACAAATATCCTTTGTAGCCTTACACATGTAATTAATAATGTTTTAATGACTACAATCTAATGTGACTTGAAGGTAAAAACCGATTATTCAATCTGATAATAATTCAAATAATCATTCTTACAATATATGGTATCTAAAAAATTATGTTTCAAATACCAAGTCAACTAAATTAGAGTAATAAATATAATTAACTTGACTCGCAGCTAACATTTAAATAATAAAGAAATTGATTGACTGGCCTCTCTAGTTTCAATTTCACATACCATTTTATTGTATTAATTAATTTGAACAATTCATGCTTTAGTTTAAAATTTAAAAATTTTCTTGGGCAAATTGAAGCTGGTTTGGGCTTCTTATGCTTGCATAATTGTGGCCTAATTGATATTCAATCATATGAAATACAACCTCCACAAAGAGTTTAGGGATACCCAAAATTTTGGAAGTGGGGACATGGAATGACACATAGGGCAGAATAAATGGATACACTAATGACATAATACACTTGACTTATCTAATTTTTTCTCCTTAGATATACCACAATATGTCCATAACCCATTTTGTTTGATAGCCACAATAAGCCTAAATCTAAGAGGGGTGTTAAATTAACCAAAAAAAAAAAAAAAAACATTGATATAATTAGCAATTAGAAGTTTGTAGCATATTTTATAGTAACAAGTAACAACTAACAAGGGTCATCTTTTTTCTAAAATTTCAAGTGGGAAACGGTAGGACATTCTTTGGCGCCACTTTCACTTTTTCTTTTCTTTTTTTAGTTTTATTATGATGACTTTATTTATGTGGCTCTCACAATAAAAAAAAAAAGCTACTCACATGAAATTTATAAAATGCACATAATACTCTTTAGTAAGAATGGTTGATTATTTATGTTAACACTAAACGATTAAGAGTTCAAGTTTCATCATTATCCTTTAAACTACAAGGTGTGGATTGTAAATCGATTTAAGTCTCACATTTATTCTTTAAAACACAAAGTATGGATTATGAGTTTTCTCTTAATAGGTGTTGTCTTCTCCCTAGTTATACGAGTCGTTTTCCAAAACGCACTATCTGTAATTTATCTTGATAAATTCTAATAATCATTTGACCAGTAACGTATCAAACATTTCAAAAAAAATATATATATATATATATATTATAAAAGACATTAGGGGTGAGAATTGAACACTCACACAAATTGGGTGCTTTCGAAAATTCAATGAACTTGATTATTATCCATCTTTTTCCCCCAGACGAAGCCTTTAACCCCTATTTGTTTGAATGTGAAGACGGACAAAATAAAGGTAATTTTCTTTGTACACGATCCTATTTTCAAGTCACCGTCCAATAGTTTTCCTAGGGAATTCAGATCTTTTTTACTGTGCTTTGCTCATTATTAAGTGTATTGACCAATTAAATATATAGATATTTTTTTGGGAATAAATATATAGATTTTTTGAATTTTTTAAATATTTGACGTGTGTGTTGCACGTTATCATATTCTTAATAGTTCTATGAAAAATTAAAAATAATTGATTAAATCTAAGTTGCTATCACATTGGTAAGATAATTCAATAACAGCTTTTGATGCTAAATATAAAAGATCATTAATAGCATTTTGTTATATATATGTATGTATATATATATATAAGTTGTTTTATTATATTATTGATCCGTGTAGACTTGTTTTTTAATGAATTTTTTTATACAAAAAGTGATTTTATTTATAGAAGAAGTTTATATTATTTATGTGAAGACTATGAAAAATAATTGATTAAATATGTTTAATTTACTAACTAAATCTTTAATTTAATAATTTATTATAATTATTATAATAATTATAATAATTTATTTATAATTATTATATTAATCATAAGATGACGTGAAAATTACACATCAACTATAAATTCTTTGCAATTCTTTGTAGGTGGTGGAACCAACAGTTCTTTCCGTTGTTTCTCGATTCTCAACTTAGACAATAACCACAAACAATGAATTCTCCTAAATGAATCCCATATTATTCTTAAGAAAACCATTTCCATCTCAGGCCCAAATAGTTTAGTTGTCCCCTGAAATGTCTTGTTTAGTTAGGCCCAATTCAGCCCAATAATAGATTTCACTTTTTCTTTTTTCAGAAATCAATCGGAATCTATTAGTGTCAACTAAAGTCGATTGATAAACATTCCATATAAGATTAATAAAAATTCTCAACATCTATAGATAGATAAAAAGCGTTGCTTTAAGAGTAAATCAGTTAATCTAGGTTTCATTACATCATTCAAGTCAGTATCATTGCCTATCTACAACTGCAAGAAGTCAAATTATGTAATTTAGTGGACTTTACAAGAAATCAAAGAATATGCTTAAAATTGATTACACTTTGAAGTTTAATGTACCCCTTCGCATGATATGGTGCAAATAGTATATACTCTTTATTTTAATGATTTTCTTTTTCAATTATAGGTGAAAATATGTGTTTAATGATTATGCATACACATTATTTGGATTTTGTGGACATTTCCTTGTTATTTAAATGAGATAACACACATTTCTAATTACTAGAAATATTAACTATACTCAAATTTAGTAAATACACTCTTCTTTCACATCCGTAATAAGAATTTTGAGTCCCACCTTAGCATATATGAAAGGTTTTCTCATCTTATCATGAGAGGTATCTTGATGTTGAACATGAATAAACCAATATAGCCAAAACTAACAACTCAATTTAACATCGATCCCAATTGTTTTCCAATATTTATCAAATATATTGAAAATAAATTTACTAGCATTATCAAGAGGTATAGACTTAATTCTATAGTCTGAATATTGTGTTATCAGCCAACAACCTTATTCAATTACAAATGGACGTTTACATAGATACAGCCATGTTTTTCACTAATTTTCAATTTCCACCTAGAAACCTGACCACCATCATTTATTACCCATACCATCTATATACGTGTTATAAATGACAAGTAATGACGGCAATATACAATATATAGCCACCACATATGTCATATGAGTACTGTTGAGTATTTAAAGCTGCTCGAGGAAGGACAAACATTCAAGCTTCCAATGCGACCAGGATGACCAGCTCGCCTTGAAAGCTGGAGGCTTGTGGTGTGTACAAAAATGGTACCTGAACTTTCAACCCAATGAGACCTAAGGTTTGAGTGCCCAAATAAGAAATGGAGGCACAATGGAGCCCATGACCCAATGTCAGGTCAGCTGAGGGTATGGAAGGATTATTTTAACTAAGCAAACGCCAAAAGGGTAGCTCGAGTTAACTGGCTCGCATGTGAGGCAACTCGAACCCACAATTAGGTAGCAGCTTGACAAACAACAGCTCGCAATTTCCTCAATGCCACAAAATTTTAGAGTCAGAATAAATCTTATATCAAGTAGATAATCACTTCAAACAGGGAGCTTTCAAAATTACATTTTGATTTGAACATAATGTATTTAATGCAGTTTAATGCAAATAGGAAAGAATTTTAGCATTTTCCATATTTTAGTGACCTAATTATATATAAATAAGGAACTCTAATGATATAAATAGCATCATTCACATGTATGAAGGACAATTCTAGACCACCCATGTAAAATCTCTATAAAAACATAACCCAGTTCTTTGTTAGCTTTTTACTTTTGCTAGAATTTTTATATAAAAAATTTAAATTTGAATGATGCATGAAAGAAGAAAAATATAAGAACCTTGATTATCCATTATTTTTTACGCTAATATGTCGCTGGATTATCAAAAGTTTAGCTTAAATAATCTTGGTTCATGTCGTGTAATGATGGCAATATACAGTATGTAGCCGCATATACCATTTTAAAAAAACGATGGTGATGATTAAGTTTAACAGGTGACAATTGGTATAAATGCAAGCAATGACTAGATATATTACTATCAAACTCCATGCTTGATAGTGCCAATCTAAGATAACAAACACAATATTACTAGTAAAACAAGAGACATTATCGGCATCGAAAGGAGGGATAGAAACTATTTTGTTAAGATTTGATATTATTGATCTCCTTCTCAAACTTTGCTTACAAGACAAGAAACATAGCAATCAAAAGAATTGCTTTAAATGACCTTACAAGGAATACAGATTAAAACAATGAAAATAATTGGAAACCAGTGGCTTTCCATACTAATAATTCTAAGACTGCAACAATTTGCACATGGACTCACTTGAATCGTCTCGATGTGCACCTTCTTTGTCTTCCCTCTCATTTCCAGTTTCCAGTTTGGTGTGTATATTATGCAGGGCACCAAGAAACAAGCTAGTTTATATACATAAAAAAGCTTATCCGCAATCATTTTCACAATCTATAACAGCTTCAAACCAATTGGTGTGCTGTATATTTGTACAACTTCACCAAGGAAGAAACCTAATTAAATGGTTGGAGTGATCTTGGCTGATGTTTAGACGTAATTTACCAAAAAATGCTATGTTGGAGTATAAGAATTGAACCTTTTTGTTTACTAACTCCCTTCCATCAACCGAGATTTCACTGGTCATCAGCCGCAAACGGCCTCCACAGCAAGTTGTTTCATGACATTCGGGCATGGATCTCCACCAAACATCTCGGGTGCAACTGTTACCGTGCACATGTTCTGCCCAACGCAAAGCTGCAAGAATACCTCGTGCATTAATATCTTAATATATGTCATGAAAGAAGAGAGGCAAGATAGAGTTGAGGAAGTAAGGAAGATTGGTAGCATACCCTTTGGAAAGCATCATACGAGTGAAACGCATGACAGCTGCCTTGACGGTAGCTTCCACAGACCCCTTCTGGTGTTCCAAAGCTAGCGAACTTTATCGACTTGATTTTTTGACCAGGGCCACACATCAAATGAGCTTTAGGCCTTAATGGTTTGTTGACTTTACTGAAGGCTTGCATCTGCCAATCAACAAGGGTCGGCTACCGCTCACAAATATAAGCACACACACTGTCTACTTCTCTTCTAACCAACTGAATGCCATTCGGGTCACCACCCCATTCTTCAAACACAACCAACAAATTCCCTGTCGGGTTTAGCCACGAATGAGGGACATGGTACCTGAAATTATCAGCAAACTTGTCAAGAATTGCTCAACTATATGAACAACCAACCAAAGCACACTATTTTGTTTTCATCGACTCTTACCATCTTTGAGAAGCCTCTCCACAATTGCTCAAGCATTTCTTCTCATTGTATGTTCCGGTATAATCACAATAACCACAAGCACCAGTTGCCTTGTATGCAGGCCAATAACGTCCAATGCTCTGGCCATTTATCCAAATTTGGCCTTTACCCATACTGTTCATATCCAAAGCTAGTGGAGAATTTCCAGCTGGAGCATTGAAAGTAGTCTAGAAACAATACAAAAGGATGTCAAATATACACTCCACAAATCTTTAATGATTTTGTTTGTTTAAGGAAAAGAATATATCGTAAAAAATGAATATGAAAGTTTAATGGTGAAAGTTGTAAGGTTCACAAAAATGTTTTGCTCGAATACATTTCAGTCATCATTAAATTAGGAAGTCATTTTTATTGAGATATAAGACATTCACCTTGAACCAAGTTAGTGGCTGCCTTCTGGCCACTAAAGATCCTTCTGCCCATTCAACTGAGGAACTCCCACTGAGTGAATGAAGATTGAGCTTTTCACCTTCAAGACCAATCTGATCAAGAGCATGCAATTCTATGAATTTCTAGAAATTAGTCATGAGAGAAGGCATGGCTGAATGGTTGAAAACAAACCTTGTAAGACCATTTTTGCCAGGACAAGTCTCTCCTTCCCTCATTGAGACCGTTCAATGTAACTGGGCCAAGAACACCGGCATTCCATGTCTCAAAGTGTGGACCAACATTCTGAATCCAAAATAAAAGAAGTAAAAATATGGTTAGATATAAACTGCAATAGATACATGTAACCATGTGTGTGCGTGTGTGCATGTGAGAGAGAGTGAGAGAGAGAGAGAGAGAGAGAGAGACGGACCGGAAGACCAACAGCAATGCTTAGAAGGGAAATTGTGTTGATTCCTGCTCTGAGATTCACACCTTTAGAAAATGTTAGCTTTGGAAAGTCTAAACTCCCATAAGCGGTTCCTGCCACAAAGAGAAAATAAACATTTTAGGACAAAGGAATGCAAAGTGATTGCACTAGAAACTACCATCATAACGCCATCAGAGTATCTAAACAAGGCTCTTTGGAACAAGATCAAAGAAGAATGACACACTATATTCTAACATACTTTTGACTAAGCAAAGACTGAGCAACACTAATTGAGTCATGTTCCACGTTCTTGGCACATGAATTTTTTACTAGTTTATTTAATCATGAAAGAAAATTATTTTTCCCGGTTTCAGGAAAATCTTTTAAAAGAAGACCTAGCTAGAAAATAATATGCATGGCCATTTATATTACCAGTTTATTACCCTCTTCTTCATTTTAAAATAAAAATGTTTTTAAGTGAAAAATTAGAATTATTGTATTGGCCATTACACAACTATTGAATTCTATGATCTGGAAACACACTCAAACCAATAATGTGCTGCCTACCTGCTAGTTGACCATTGACAAAAACATGCAATGCATGGCCAGCTGATAAGACAGTAAGAACAGGATAACTTCCGGACCTCAAAAATCCTTCACTTGGGTCAATCTTAACACTGCAGAGGGGTGACAAGAAGTGTAAAACACAAGTAAGCAAATTATAAAAAGCATTTTGTCAAAAAACTGCTTTGGTTAGAAATTTACAATATAGGAGAATATTAGGAAGAGGTAATTGTGCATAGTCACTCACTCTGTTGTGTACCACAAGTAGTCAGAGACATCTCTAGTCGTATTTATCTGCTCCAACAACCCGGACATTGTGAATGAACTGTCAGCATATGAAGCTGTCTGTTCATTATATGCTTGCCAAGAGAATCCTCCATGGAGAGGAACAGGAGTCATCTTCATCTGTTCGCTTTGGGCGCCAACCTGTATGGGGATGTGCTATAAATGTCAACATCTGATCCGTTGATAACTACATATACTCACAACAGACAGCTTGTAGTAATTGAAGAAGGATCAACGTAAACGTTTCAGTTTCCCCACGGAAAGAGAGAACAAAGGAAAAGAATGTAGAAAATTCATTTACAGCGAGTTTTTCTCACCCTTGCAGTATTATAGACTGTGTTCCTGCAGTCAGGCAGAATGCTAATAGACCAGGGAGGCAAATTGTAATGCTGATTCCCAAAAGATACTTTTGCAATAGTTTTCTGATGGTGGTTAGCAAGGAATGCAGCACAAGCACCGGATTTCGATTTGAAGACATGAGCCTGTATTGCAGTAAAATTAAGGAGTGAGGTTTAATTTGAAAATAATTTGGAACAAGATTAATGTTATTTGAAATAGAAGTAAAGTTACCTCCTGATAATTTCCGAGAGGCATCACAGTTGGATTTCCTGATACTAAAGCTGGTTCACAGAGTTTTATTGCTCTATGCAAATCTTTCAAATGGCCCCATTTAGGTTGCCTCAGAAGTCCTGTGGAGAGGAAACAATAGTTATTCTTCAGACATGCATAACATTTTTGTAGTTACAGATTGTAACAGTCCGAGGATGGTTCACAACCATCTCTGGGAAGACATAATTGTAAAAGACATGAAGGCCGGAAAACTGTTGTTTAAAAGTTAAAACCTCAATAATAAAGACAATATATTAAATGTATGGTGCCAACAGATCAATGAGTTGACAAATGAAAGGGCCCACCCCATAATAGGATTAGGATATGCATACGTAAAACGCATTTTCAGTTATGATATCAGAACTGTATTGGCCCATCAAAATCTTCTGACTGAAACAAGTGACGTTTTTAAGACCATAGTCGACTATAGAGACGAGGAACTTGAATTGTAGATTCCAGTCTTTTCTTAGGAAACCCGAAGTTGTAAAGAGCATGCACTTGTGATTGCAGATTACTCAGCAAATGAATCTAAATAACTTGAAACAAACAATGAAGTTTGCATACCATATTCATCAATGGGAGCATCATAATCATAACTAGTAGCAATGAAAGGACCACCAGCAGTTCGACCGAAATTTGTTCCACCATGATACTGAAGTTCATAAAAGGTGCATAAAACTTAGTTGACTTATCAAACAACTCAACTTGCAAGTAAACTTCAGCAAACAAGTAAATTACCATGTAATAGTTAATGAATGATCCTCCCTTCTGAATGAACTTTGCAACTGCAAAAGCCAAGTCCTCAACTGGCCGGTGAGGAACAGCACTTCCAAATCCAGTATACCTTCAAGGAGAAGAGAAACAATAGCTAGATTGTCAGCCAAATTATACCTTGTTTCTATTGAACTTTAAATTCAAGGTTAAGAGGTAAATATCCATAAAGGGCATGCAAATAACATCACCAAAAGCATGTAATTTACCAGGCAGTCCAGGCTTCAGTCCACATCTTCGGTTTATAAGCCTTGTTGGGAGAGAAGTAGTCACAGTAGAAACCATTGCAGGTGTTAATCTGTTGAAAAACAAAATACAAATCTAAGAATAACTGTCTAAACATGTAACTCGAAAGCATAAATCACACAGTAGAATAATGAAAGGATAAGAACTTAAGACCTTATGATTCCAACAGCCATAAAACTCAACAAAATATACATCTAGACTAAAAGGGTCAAAAATATTTTATCACCTCGTCACCTTAAAAAATAAATAAATAAATAAAAATAAAAATCTTGAAAAAGAAGTATTAGTTGACACCAGTTTGACTTAATTAACAGGGAGACATGGTCACAAATCTATAATTACAAACTTAAAGTGGCCAAAGGGAATAAAATAAAGGATAAAATAAAGGACAAAGTGCACCACATATGAGTGAGAAAGAGCAAAGCAATCCATGTGCATTGAGTAATAATAATTCATTTCCCCCATGACCAACAGGGGTACAACATGCTACTTGACTAGCAACCCCACTTAGGCTGAGGAAACATAACATGAGAGCCATAAACAACCAATATGTTACGTGACAAAATAAAAAAAATTAAAAGATAATACTTACAACAGGATCTGGGGCATCATCTTGCTTGCACATGACCCACGGGACACCGGTGCCAAGCCCCACAGCCATTTTGGCTGCCCATTGGGTGTATGATCTGCCAGGTGAACCTATTTCGTACTCCACGGGGCCATATTCATTCTCGATCTGTAACACCATTGAAAGAGAAAGATATTTTTCTCAGACCACTACCTCAAATCTATAAAACAGAAGTCTTGAAAGTAAGAAAACAAAACATAGTTTATATTCAACTACAATGCTTCAATCCTAATCTTCCGATTATGGGGAAACTTCATCACACAAATTTAATTACCTGTGATAAAATTATTGGACCACCTTGAGACTCAAACAGCCTCTCAGCTTTCATCATATTGACAATCTTCTGAGTAAATCTATGCATTTGAACCTTCAACATATCAAATTCATAGATAAGTCAAATTACATTCAACAAAAACAAAACACAACAATCAAATGGGAAAATAGTATGAAAACCAAAAAAGTATGTAACCTTGAAAGGTCCATTATCTGTTCTGAATTGGATTCCTGGAATGTATTTGAGCCAAACTGGAAAACCCCTGAAAATTTATTTATTAAAAAAAAAAAAATCAATAACTTCACAAACTTGAAGAAATGGAGAATTTTTTATTTTCATTTTTTTATCATCAAATGTAAAAATGTTAAAGCATCAATTATACCCAAAGTTCCACTCTGCACAAACATAAGGACCAATCCTGAGATGAACATAGAGTCCTGCTTGCTTCACTAGCTTGATGAACCTCACAAGATCATAGTTTCCTTCAAAATAATACTGCAATACCAAGAACAAAGAAATTAGTCATTTTTAAAGTAAAAATGAAATCACAAAAATAATTAAAAAAACAAAAACAAACAAACAATGTGGAAGTCATTAGCAATTACTTTGCCAGGTGAAGGCTCATGTCCATTCCAGAACACATAAGTCTGAATCACATCTAGACCTCCATCTTTTGCTTTCTCAATAAGATCTGGCCACATCTGCAACAAAAATACATATTTTTACATACTCAAACACATATGCATGTGTGTTAGAAATTGTGTAAACGCACAAAGGAAGAAATTTTACAACACCCCAGATGGTGAGGAGCTTGAAGGAGCCTAAAATGGTGAAAAACTTCGAGAAAACAAGATATACCCAGAAGCACATTTGAAGAGAGAAAGTGAAAAACATACCTCAGGAGAGCTTCTGGGGTAGTGAATGGATCCGGAGATGAGGATTCTCCTATTTCCGTTAATGGTGATAGCTCTGGAGTCATAAGAGACAGAGGCCTCAACAACAAAAAGCCATGAAACCACTACCAACAACAACAATACATTACACATTGCTAGCTTCTTCAACCCCATGTTGAGTATCACCACTCACCACCAAACCAAAAAGGAAAAAAAAATTGAACCAAAAACTAAATAAAATGACCACAAATATACATATATTTTTTGTTTTTTGGTATTGGCTTTGTACAAAGGAGTAGCCTTTTTGTTGTGTGTATATATTCTCTCTCTCTCTCTCTCTCTCTATCTATCTATCTCTATCTCTCTCTGCTGCCGAACAGTTTATTCTATGCTCCTTTTACTTGAAAAGCAAAGAGAAGCAAAAACAGCTAGCAGTTTTTGTGTCTTTTCAATTTTTCCTCCGTGTCTCGGTAGCTTTTCACAACTATATGTGTGTACGTATATATATATATTTTTTTTTTTCTAGGGAGAAAAAATGTAGTGAGAAAAATATGGGGTTTTGTGTGTGTGTTTTTAATTTTCAGTACAACAAAGTGTGCCTGCGTGCAGTGTTGTGTACCGTCACAAAAGTGTCGTGTGTTATGTGGGTTGATGATTGGTTTTTGGGTGGTAAGAAGCTGGTTTTAAAGACGAAAAACAAGAGGGGGCGGGGGTGGGGTGGGATTGTGTGTTTGTGTGTGTGGGTTGGTTTCGTTGGGGTGTCGAAAGTGAATAAGTGGGACCCATGGTGCTGTAGCTTTTGGGTCCCAAACATACGCAACGCTGACGCGGAGTTTCAATCTCGTGAGCTTCACATTTTTAGGCTTTTTTAATTTGTTGTCTTTGTTTTTCAAAACATTATTGTCTTTTTTGAAATATAATATGGTTTTTTGGTACGTATGTGTCGATAATAGATGTAAAATGATTTACATTTGAGTGTGTAGTTTGGACAATAGCATAATAATAATTTACTATCTCAAGATCATGAGTTTAATATCCCTTTCCTATAATTTATGAGTTTTCGTCTTATATACTATAGGTTATTCCTCTATTCTCAATATGATTTGTTCTCTCATTTTGAAAGTTATTTTTCGAACTGTATCCTCAGAATTAGATCCTGATTATCCTCATATTGGTAACAATACTAAAATAAAAAATAAAATAAAAAAAGAGTGATGTGCGGCTCTCATTTTTTTTTCATATTTGTGGTGGTAAGCATTAGATATCATTATGTAAACTTATTAATATGCATGGGACCAAGCCTTACAATCACAAGTATGATATTTTAATATTAGTATTTAGCTAAAATAAAGAAGATGGTTAGAATAATTCACTCAATAGTTCATAGTTGCTAACTAAAATAAGTTTGCGGAGGTGATCTAAAGGTGTGTTTGGGTGTTTTATGGAAAAATTAAAGAAGAAATTGAAAAAAAAAATGAAAATATTAAAAGGTTTAAATGAGTTATCTTTGATAACTCAATCCCAATACGGTCGCTCCCTGCTTCAACACCACATGCATACAAGACCTATCCCCCCACGCGCCACCGTAGCACGTGCACTTGACAATTTATAAATTAGAACATGAAAAGTGATTGTCTTGTTTCTTTTTTATCTTTCTTTTTTGGCTTTTTGAGTTTTACATTTTTTTATTGCAATGGCGTGTAATCCATCATGATTGATCATTCACATTATAATGTTAAAATTCTTTTTTTTTTTTCTGATTTACGTTGAAATTTGATTTAATGAGTCTAATTAATATTCTTCAAAAACAAAAAGTCCAGTTAATAACTACAAGCATCTAATAAAAAAATATTAAGATATTCATCCGTTTTTTTAAACTTTTTTATTACTGTTTATGATATAATTAAAATTTAATATAACCTACAATTATGTTATATTTCAGATGGATTTCATTTTTGTTTCCTTCATAAAATAAATAATTTATTTTTACTAAACAATGAAATAAAATCAATTCCTAGTCAAATCTTTTCATCTAATCATGTATATGTTATGTTTTTTCATGTATGTTGCGCATTAAAAATCACTTTAATCTATATGTATATATATATATATCTATAATTTTTCTGATACTACTTTCATTTAATTATAAATAATATCTCCTATAAAGGGCATACAATTATATTACCTTGAAGGCTTGGACTCTTAATCATGTAATACATCAAGGATGAAAATTCATTGGTCTCTTTCAAGTTATCTAATCACATACAAATATGACTTTTTCATAAAAAGAAATGCTATCAGAGACTTGAAATTATGGGTCAAAGATCTGGTCAACCCGGTCAAAGAGATGGTCAACCCCTGCTGGAATTAGGATTTCATTTAAATTCTCATTAGTTATATTTTTCTACTTTATCTAATTTGCCTTTCTTTGATAATTTAGAATTTTTATTTTATTTCCTTTTGGGATTAGGCTTAATATTATTTCCTTTCAAATTTAGATTTTATTCATTTTTAGATTTTCTTTAATTAGTTGATACTATTTCTTTTTTAGTATTACTTCTTTAGGAAGTCTTGTTCTTTTAGGCTATTTGATATAATTACCTTTTATAATTTCTAGAGCTCTTTGATATCATACAAAAGACATAAATCTTACCCCTCAATTACAGCTTTTGAATTTATTATAAGGATGGTTATTGAAATTAATCCAAGGACTCTAATTGAGGGACAAAGTTAATGATTAGGTTAGATAATTAACTCCAAATTATAATATTTAAAAATTTTCAAAATGCACTTTCAATAAATTCCTAAATTAATAAAATTTATCTCCATTTAATTATAAATTATCAATGTATTCAAACTATTGTTGGTGTTTTTTTTTTTTTATCATTAGTTTCTCCCACCA
This sequence comes from Litchi chinensis, assembly GCA_019925255.1. Classification (NCBI taxonomy): domain Eukaryota; kingdom Viridiplantae; phylum Streptophyta; class Magnoliopsida; order Sapindales; family Sapindaceae; genus Litchi; species Litchi chinensis. The sequence goes on along the minus strand of CM034464.1, from coordinate 2,490,171 downwards.
TGCCAAGTGAATCTAAAGGAGATATGTTCAATATAAAATTTATTGAAATTTAATAGAATTTTTTTTAATGATAGATTTTAATGAAATTCACATATTTTTTATACTCTATATTAATTATGTTAAAATGATTTTACAAATCAAATGAAATTTTGAGGATAATAGTAATATTTGTTATAAATTTTTTTCATAAAAAACACTGTAAAATACACTCAAACTTTAAAATATTTTCAATTCTAATGAAATCTTAAATTGAATATATCCCTTAATTGCTAAATTTTCTTTTCTATAAAATTTTGTTAGCATTTTTCCATATGGACTACAGGCACGTGTAGTGATTAGTTCTGATAATTAAGTTAATATTTGGACGTTTTTCACTCGAATTAGACATTGAATAAAAATACCTGTCATGTTGAACAATAATTCAATGTTGTTATGTTTTGTAACGGGTGTTCATTTTAGACAAATGACCACACAACACTTCTTGGCTCAGCTTCTGAGTAAAATAAGAAAATTGTTTTGTAAAAACCAAATATGATCACCACATCTAAGGTTATAGATAAGGTTTGAAGTATCATTTTCATTTCTATAAAAGAAAATAAACGTTTCAAACATATTTACGTGGACGAAACAATACGAAAATGGATGAGAATGGTTTGGAGGCATCGATCTTTTTTTTTTTTTGGTGTAATTACATGAGGTCTAGTTAATTGAACATGTTACGTTTGTCTTTTGTTTTGTTAGACAATCTGACATAACAGTAAATCTTGGTTAGTGATAATATTTCGTCTACTTTGATTTTTATGAAGAGAAGTACATGGAGTGTACGTTGTTATTTTTCATAATCATTCCAATCGTATTTCTTATCTTAGCAAACTAATGTTAACTTGTGTGTCACTTTTTTCTTTTCTTTTTCTTTTTTTTTTTCCTTTTTGTTAAGACAATATCATATACATTTTGTTTTTATTTAAAACAAATCATATACTATTTTTGTCAGTAGTTAGCATAGCTTATCCTAAAATACATCATTTTTACACAAATACATTATTTTGAATTATAATATTATTAATTACTCATTTATTATGTCTATGCTTGTAGACTATTCAATGTAGATAATAAAAATATGGTAGTGTTAAATGTTGACCAAAATCCTAAGGGTATATAAGTTAAGATCTAAAAACTTAGTGAAAGAGTCGCAATTAACCAACAAAATGAATCACATTTTTTTCCTTGTCCTTTTCTTTTGCTTTCTCTCCTATTCATACATTGGTTATTGTAATGTTATCATTGGTTATTTGTGATGCAGGTTAACATTGCCCATAAAATTTTTAGTAAAAAAAATAGTAATAATGCATTATTACAGTTACTAAAATACTAAACATCTTTAATTAATCAACAACCTTAGGGCTTTGATCAGTACAAAAATCATGTTAATTTAGGTGAATCTTTGATCTAATTCAGTATTTGATATAATTAAGCATTGTGTCATGATAATAATGGTTAGTAGTTAACGAGAATATTTGATATGTTTAAGTTGTTGAGATATTCAAGTATATAGAATCAAGTAAATAATGGTTTCCTCATTTTGAACTTAAAAAAAAAAAAACTTCTTGTTATCCACTTTTAGGCGGTCTACTTGTATGTCTTTTAATTCACTCGATCTTCTACATGATAGTGATTCATTAAACAAATGGTGGGAATAATGTCAAAAAAAAAAAAAAAAAAAAAAATGGTGGGAATGAAGCAAGCAAGACAGCTTAGAAGCACCATATTTGAAAAGTAAAAAATAATAAAACACCAGTATTTTTTTTTTAAAAAAAAAAAGAAAAAAAAATTGATTAATACTTCCGACAGTTAAAAACACCTTGGTGAAGCTTTTGATTGTGATCTGAAATCAGGTTCCTTCTTTTTCTTTTATTTTTTTATTTTTTTTCGAGTCCGATTAGATAATTTTATGAAATCAATTGTTAAAAAGCACAATTTAGAAAAAAAGAAAGTAACTTCCACTTGATATGAAGAAGGGTTCTTCTTACACTTTGTGTTTTTATTTACAAATATGATATTCAAACACTTATTATAGATGTGAAAGATGTATAACACTAAATTAGTGAATAAGTTTATCTTAAACCAATTTTCAAAAATTAGGATATTAAACATTTTTAACTTTAATTACGAAATGTATTTAGTACCATGGATTATTTTAGATACAATCAATTAAATTATATTTTTAAGAAATGGTAATTGATTTGCGAATGTAACGCGTGTCAACAAATTCACTACTATTTATTTATTTTAATTGAACAACATCAATCATATCCCTAAAGTCAATGTGAAACAAAATTAAAAAAATTTGGACAGATCTCTCTAATTTTCATTGTCTTCACAATGAAAATTTGGACCTATCTCTCTAATTTCCATTGTCTTCACAAGAATCAATAATAATGCATGTTGCATGTTGCCACCTAATAACCAAAATTATAGGAAGAAGAAGACCCTTTCACTTTCAGAAATCAAAACGGAATTGATGGTTTACTTGCCGGGAGGAGAGAGAGAAACATAAACATGAAACCTATATAACAAAAAGCTAAAAGAAGGAAAAAAAAAAAGTGCTTTTGTTTGGTGTTTGTTAAGTAAGCGCTTCTGTTACAAGTCCTATAAACTAAGCAAAGAAAAAAACTTAAAAGAAATCCTTTGCATTGCATGCACTCCTCCTCCACTCAACCATGCATGATTACAAACACTTACCCAATCCCCTCCTTTTATTTTCAAAATTATTATTAGTTTTTTTCATTATCATATCATGATTTGTTTGAAACCCTCTTATGTAATATTGAAAAGTCAATTATGTCCTTGTATAATGCATTTTCTGTTCTATTAGTAAAGGGTATCTTTGACTTCTATTAACTTATATTAATTGGGAGGATGTGCCTCATTTATATACTCTAAAAAAATCATTATTGTATCTATAATATAACTATTAAATACGAGTTTGAAATTATTATAAAGGAAGATTATGTTTACTCTGATGAAATTAGAATCTTATCAATTTTTTAGATAAGTTATAAACTATCGAGTGAATATTTTTTAACGGTTGAGATTCAATTAATGACATTATTTATAGTTCCAGATGTAACATATGTAAGATGTAATTTGTGTGGTTCATAGTATATTAATCTAGTGGCTAACATTTTGTTATGCATTAATAAGCTATCTCAATCCAAATCTGACATGTGGTCAAGAAAATAAAAAATTTGTCTCTTTCAATCATGATGCAAGCTAAGACTCAAGTGTCAAACATGTTAGCATTGAAGAGAATCACAAGATTAAAATAATGATAAGGTGTAGAAGAACACGGTTTGCTAGGTTTCATTAAAATGAATAAGATTATTTGCATAAATTAAGTTCAAAAACTTTGTTTATGTTCAATTATTGTTATTGATCCCATGTAGATGGAGTTTTCTAGAAAAAGCTCAACATATGCGACACTAACATCTTTTTAGATTGACAATTTTAAGGGAATATCAATCAAGTTAAGGAGTGTATGAAAAGGAAGAAAAAACAAAACAAAAATCATGTATACTTAACTAAAAAAATAAAAATTTATACAAAGAATTATAAAAGTGTAATTTTAGAATAGTGAGGTGGGTGGATACATTAAAGGAATACAAATCTTGAAAGGGAAAGCTTAGATATTTCATGATTGCTTTTATGACCCCAACAAGTAACAACACTTGCTTGTACTAATAAAAGGTGTTTTCACAAATGGGAGGCAGGTTGAGGGTTAGCATAAAAAACAAAATTATCTCTAATTGCTTTTTGTCAATTGATAAAATCAGATTAATTATAATTGGTTTAGCTTCAAATCCAAAGAGAAAAATGAAAATAAAACAAGCATATCTTCTTCTTTTCTTTTATTTAGACTGGACTTTGGGTACATTCAATGTTATCAATTATTTGTTTTGTAAGAATACCTTCAATTGTTAGAAAACAATTTATTTGATGTACACTATGTAATAAAACTAGTATAAACCTTGAAATTAAGAGGAGGTCATTTTAATGCATTTATGATATATAATCTATTCATAAATATAAATTTAATGAACGCTTAAAAATTGTTTAATCTTATAATAATAAATATACCAAAATCAATAAATATTTTCTGATGTCATGAGAGACTACAAATTTAATTTTTGTTCTTTCAATAATTAGAAACCGAATTTTAAGCCCAAAAACAATGAAAAGAGCCCTAGTATAATATCGATTTTTTTTTTTTTTTGCTTTAATTACGATGATAAATACAAATCAAATCCCTTTTCACTTTAATGTGAACAAAATTTGAACTTAAAATGGTCTTCTTAATTAAATTAGTTAGTACTAATGAAATAATTTTATGAAACAACAAAAACACCTAACATATTAAATATATTATATATCAATTGCATAAAATAAAAGACTTTGAAAATTGGCATGATCTTGCCACTATGAATTTGGTGGTGTTGTTACCAAACCTCACCAGCCACCAACCAGAACCTTTACTTGAAGTTGTGCCAAGCAGAAGATAGCAGTAAAGAGTGAGTTTTGGGGGTTTTCTGTTTATAGGTTATTGCCTTATGTAATTAAAACTAGTTTCTATATTCTTTTTATCAGTTGGGGACAGAATTGGGTTGCGTGTAGCATTGATAAAAATGATAATGTAAGTGTCACCGACAATGTTTCATTTCGTTGAAATTCGAAAACAGTGGCAACCCCTTTGAAAAAAAAAAAAAAAAAAAAAAAAAAACGAAATGGCAACAAAAATACATCTCAAAAGTCAAAAGTTAAAACATAGAATCATTTTGCCTGCCCTTTTATTCTTCCACCCGCCTCCCCTATAAATAATCACTTTCCGAATTACTTATAATTTAGAATTGAAAATCTATTTCTATAATATTAAAATATATTTATTCTTTTTAAAAATATTTATTTTGAAAATAAAAAGTAAAAATTTTAGCTTTTATCATAAATGTGAAAAAGAAATAAATCAATCACTTGATATCTATATAAGTACAAAGAGAACTATCAAAGTTGAATTTTAATTTATGAGTTAATAAAAATTAAAATATTAGATAAAAATAAAGAGATAATGATTTATTCTTTTAATTACTCTTGTAATTGTAGACAGTGTGTAATGGTTAGATAACTTATTTGCAGTAGTTTAATTGTTCGTATTCATTGTTGTAATAAAAGGTTCTTCAAAGTAAATTTAATAAATTGCAAAGCAGGCTAGTAAAGTGGTAAAGATGCAGCCTCCATCGATGTCAATCATGGATTCAAACACATACCTTATTATATGTGTGGATTTCTTTTCTCACATCATGTGGGTTACCCTTTATTTAATGTGAGTTGCTCTCTTCTATATGAGAGTTATTCTGAATTGTGTCTCAAAGTTATTACTCTCTTCCGTATTGAGAGTTATTATTCAAATTGTGTCCCAGAGTCATTACTTTTTTCTGTATTGAGAGTTATTCTTCGAATTATACCCCAAAGTTATATTCTTATTGATTTCGATTATCTCCTGAATTAAGTATCGGTAATAAATATATATATAAATAAATTAATTAAAGATGATTTGTAGTCAAAGTTGGAGAGTGGCAGATATTCACGTGAAGCACCATTATTGACTCAATAAACAGATTAGAGAGTGAAAGCTAATCGAGTTAAAAAAAATCTGCGGCGCAAGTGGAGGAGGGGTGTTTTTGTGTGGTTTTAAATGTGAAAAGTATACAATCCCTGTCTATATTTTCAATTCTCTAAAAAGATGTTTGAGCTTTTGAATCTTGTTTTAATTAATATATTTTTATTATTAATCAATTAGACACCCATGTTGTATTGCTGTAACTCTTCGTCTTGTTGTGTATTGTCATTTTCCAATAGGGCTGCTCAAAATAAAAAGTCAGTTCTATAATACCTGCTATGATATTGATGGAGATTAGTATGTATAGCTTAAGAGTTTCTATAATCAGTCTGTTGAAACTTTTAAATTATTAGAATCATTAATTTCAGTTATTCATTATATTCGGATTATATGAAAAAAAAAATACTTTTAGTAAAGAAAATGCAATATATGATTGAAATTAGTAATTTTGATAATTTAAAAGTTAGGAAATAATGACTATAGAAGTTATATGTATAGTTGAATATTAAATTTATGATGTAATGTGTAATAGTATTTCTTAAGTTTTGAATTTAATTTTCAATGTTAAAAAATTAGGATCTCACACTTCTCAAACGTTTTAGAACAAAGTATATAAAAGTTAGGATTTTGGATCTGATAAAAAATTATTATATAAAATTTATACACTTATAATGTGTTAACTTATGAAGTTAAATAGTGTACATAAGAAATTCAGTAGTGTATATGCTTATATCTCATATGCAATGATACTATGCAGGTTTTAGGTTTGGGATGCTCTCTAACATTAGAGAATAGTGTCCAAAAAATGTTTAGCATTTTGAACTTAAAATATATATATATATCACATATAACATCTAAGCTTGTACTATATATCAACTTGTTAAGATTAATTATGTATATATAAAGTTTAACGTGAAATTTACATATTTTAAAAGGAACTACGCAAAAAGTAATGTATTTTCAATTTCAAGAAAATAACAAATCATTAAAATGGAAAATTAAGAAAAAACTGAGATAATCTCTAGCAGAAGCGCTTTCTAATATAAATAATAATAAAATACATTTTTAAATATAATTAGTTTTCATGAAATTAGTAATAGATGATAGGCAGTCGGTGGCCTAACATTTTGACTGACATAACTATCAATGGTCCAATTCCAATTCCCTGCAATGCAATGCAGCTAGCTACGCCTTCAATTTTTTAAAAGTTCTACTAAGTGGTCCTATGAATTTCTCTTCATGTGATTTTTGGTTAAAAGGCAGCTAGTCAACAACTCACATTTACACTTCCAATAAACCAAACTTGACAAACTCCCCCAACTAAACCATATAAATAACATTGAAGTTGTTGTTAGTTGATTTTGTTATGGCTTGTCACTTTTGATCTATTCATCATATCAACATCATGAATATCTATATATATATATATATATATAAAAAAAAAAAAACCTTGAATATTTTTAGACACGTTCACAAAAATTAATACAAGACCTTTTTATACTCTATGTAAGATCCAAATTGAATTAAGTATAAAGTTTGTATAGTTGTAAATGTTTATATCTTTTTCGGAGAGCTCGTGAGCCTTGCTTGATTTTTTCATGATTTAATGTCATTATTTTCTTTTTTTATCTTATATTCAAACAAACAAATGTCAATTAGATTTATTATGCTATTTTATGTTATAACATTCTAATTCAATGAAAAATATTTATATAATGTTCTTATCATAATATTTAAAAATGGGTTCATAGATAAGTAGAATTCAATTTTCAAAATTTTATAATTTTTTGTCGTAGAAAATTGTCAATCATACTAATTGAAAATTATTGAATACTAATTAATGAGTACATGTAGTAAGTGATTTTACATGCATTTCATCTAATAATCAATGTATTTAGATTTTTTTCTTCTAACTATGCTATCAAACCCATTTATAATTTAAATTCTTGTTCAACATTAACACATTTTGGTGCAATCAACGAACCAAAATTGCCAATCTCCAACCACCCAATTAAATAAATATATAGTTTGTTGTTGATGATGTTATGGCTTGTGGCCTATTAAATTTATTTGTGATGTGATGGGATGGGATCAAGTTGTTAGTATCGTTTTGGTTTTCATAAAGAATATGTGAATTTATTTAAGTTAATAGAGACAATAATATACGCATTTTTCAACAACTCTAATAAAGCATTATTTCTTGTGAATATAAGAGATATATATACATATATATATATATATATATATATATGAAGCTTCATCAATGAATACAAAGTATTTTGCTACTATAGTCAATGTCATCCATATGTAAAACTAAAATATACCTCTTTAATTATTAATTTTTTTTATGTGTTATTTTAATATTTATCCAAAACCATTTTATATTTATATATATTTTTTAAAAAAGATTATTTATCCTACAATATTGAAGAAATATTTGTTGGACTTCCTAGAGAAGCATCAACGGGATATTTTTTTCCAAAAAAATGTTTAATTTTATATATTTTTACCTGGTATAAAACTTTTATAAAAAAACTATATTAAAAGTAAATGTTTAAATTATTTATTTATTTATGTGTATACAATATTTATTAAAAAAATCCAAGTATTTTTATGGCTTAATTTATTTTCATTTAAAAAAATATATATAAAATAAACTTAAAAAGTATTTTTAACTTTTTAGAAAACACTTTTATATATAACTATAAGTATTTTAATTAAACATTAGGAAATAAAAAAAAAAAAAAACATTGAATTATTTATCAATACAATTATTAATACTATAAAAGAAAATGGCTACTTTGGTCTTTTTCGATCCATTATAGTTGTTTATTAGTTGTGATCTACTAAGTACTTTGATCCATGACCCCACCTTATCATCTTCCGCCATAAATATTGATTTTTAAAAACACAAGATCAGACAGCCAGCTAATATGTTTGATCATCACATCTCAACCACAATCATAGAGCATGTTCGATCATCAAAACTCAAAAGCCCTTTCATATTATGAGAGAGCATTACATTGAAATATTTAACAAATTTTTTGGGTCAATTATTGGCCAATTTTTCTTTTTTAAATTAGAAAATTGAAATCAAATTTTTTTTTTTTAAATCATTGTAACACATCTGCAACTTGTTTATCTTTTTTGGTTTAAGATTTTGGGTTGGGAAGTGAAGTACTGGATGAGACAATGCGAATATTCAATGGAAGGGGCCATAACCCATAATAGTTTTGTTCAAAATACTGTTAATTATATTTAACTTAATTATCAATGATTTAGGAGAATATTGTTTTAGAATTATTTAATTGCATTTTATATAAAGAAAATGCATGAACATGATATATATATATAGTGTTCCTTCACTTTGGTGATGTTACAAATTTCTTAATCATTGAATTTTATAGAATATGTATACATTTTCGTATTTATTTATATATAATCAATGAACTATTATTATTATTATTTTATAATTCATAAATCCTCCAAAACAGTTTAATGAATTTGAGTTCGAAACTGGAACTCCCTCTAAACCCTACAATCTTTAGAAAACAATAATAGATAGTCTTTAACTATGTAGATGCTTATAAGGGTTTGAACCTAGATCTTGAGGGAGCAAATCTCAAAATCCAACCGTTCTTACTAACCACTCATGGATATGAACTACAAACTTAAAACTAACATTAATAAAACCAGTTTATTATAATGAAATATTTATAGGCTTTTGAATGAATAAATCTTTTTATTACTATTATTTATTATTATTCAGTTACATATTGTCAATAATTTATAATTCATAAATTTAGAACTGATATTAATTATAATGATTCTGTCTTAAGGAACATGATGAACTAGAACACAAACCACTGCTTGATGAGCATCAGCATGAATTGCAAATGAAAATAGTCCATGTCAGTTCGCTGTCTTCTAAGCTTCTGCTGAAAAACATGTAAATTCTATTATTTTGTCACATCGATAAAGCATTAACACGTTAATTCTTGTTAAGAGGCTTTCAATGGGGTCGTTATCTTCAACCAAAGCGTGATTTTCGTGGTGATAGTTCTATCTTTGCATTGCTCAAAAAATTGAATGATAAATTTCTTATGTACTCTATAAAAAAAATTAAAACTTAAATCTCTGTTAGTTTGTGTTGCGAAAGATTAATCATACGTTAATATTATTAATGCTTAATAATAATATTTAATTGTCTAATAATTATTAATACACACATAAAGGAATTCAAATTTTTGGATTGATTTCTTCTCTTAACATGTATACCATTTAAAAAATATTTTGTTAGAAAAAGTGTTTTTGTTATATTATTTATCTTGAGTGCAATTATGTGGGTTTTGTTTCTTTTTTTTGTTTACCACTCCTGCCTTATCTAACCAAGCAATAAATCCAAAGCTAAGATCCAAAACTTGGTACATATATATATGTACCGTTACATATATCTACTCAAGCGAAAGTCTACTAATTCTCATCCCATGTTCAAAAATTGATCCTGCTATCATGCAGGTTCAGTACCATTATAGAACTAATCACCCATAACTATAAAAAGACTGCTATACTCTCGAAAACATGACTTTCAACATTTTTTATATACATATGCAATTATGCAAATTATAATTCAGTTACATCATGTTATATAGAAAATACAATATGTATAATTTTTATATTATATAATATGATATGAATGGATCAAATACGTTAATACGTTACATAGACTCATAGCGATCGAGCCTTAGCAGCAAAGTTCCCCATTCTTCAGTCAAATTGCAACAGTGTTTTTCTTTGTCTTATACTCTGTCTTTACATTATAATCTATTATATTCTCTGCCTTATTGGGGTTTTTAGTGATTCTTTTGCTATGGTGGGTCTTCGGTTATTGGACTGTCAAATTATTTTGTCACCTACAAGCACAGCTGGTTGCAGTCTTTTAGACATCAACACTTCTCTTTTACCTTCTATTGGACCCCATGTCTGCTCTCCTCCGGACTCATTCAGGCCCAACTCCAAAATATTTAATTTTTCACAAACCTTCTATATTCCTTTTTAATGAATTTATCAGATATATTTATTATGATTCAATGTATGCAGTACATTTTGGTTTTTTCAGTTGATTAATGTTATGTTCATAGCCACCTTTGTTTCCTACCATATTTTATCTCATAGCTTTACATTAGATTCGAAAGAAATGAATTTTAAATTTAAATTGATCAATCTAATTCAGAATGTTCAATGTTAGTTGAATTCATTAATTTCTATAAACCAAGCTTTAATAATAATGATAATCCAACTCAATCCAATATAGTTGATATTATGTCATATGATATCGAAGAAATTGAGATTGTGTTATGTTTGGATTAAGGTAATAAGAACCAATCAATCTTTGACTGGATAGAGTTTCAATGAAGCTTACCAATGTCGACTTTTGCTATTTGTAATCAACTGTTACATGAATTTTTGGATAAAAGAAGATGAGTATAACACATCATAAAAAATTTGTAGGACTATGGAGTGACATAGGAAACGAGCCAGAAACATGATGTTACAAGAAAGATATATAGAATATTTGAGTGGCCAAAAAGAACTAGAACTAGAACAAGAAGCTACAGAGAATTTTTATTATGGATGAGCATATCACATAGCCCAATTTGGGTAGCCATTGATGTCAACATCTTCAAGCTTCATGATCATCATCCATGGCCTTGGTGGGTCCATCTACTCAATCCATAACAATAGTGGTCAGAAATAGTGAACCTCTTGAAGAGAATTTGTGGGCCATATTGGGTTTTATTAGTATTGGACTGTTTACTTGAAAGCCCATTTTGGCCTTTGAGTGTGTGCTTGAAGTCTTGAACCAACATAGCAACATTCCAGGATATTCAATCTCTTCACTATCATTCCTTTTTTTTGTTTTTTGGCCTAAGTACCCCCATAATGATGTTGCTTTCAGCCAAGAAAATTGACAATTGAAAAAAGGAAAGTTGAAGGATTGTGCTAGTTTTCAATTTTTATTATATTTCTCTTTTAAAATTAAGATTTTTTTTCTTGAATTTTTGATGGTAAAGTGATCAAGTTTTGTTTCTTATGTGATAATATTTGCTAATTTAATTTGCGGCATTATTTTGATATCTTAGCTTATATTTTTTTATTAATTTGAAGTTGATAAAATAATCAAGAACATATAAATTGGGTTTAAGACCCCCAAGAAAGCTCCAAATATGTAATTAAGATTCAAGAGGTCATACTCTCAATATTTTATAACAAAAAAGCAAATTAATTGACAAGTACCTAAAACACTAAACATATTTTGTTTATTTCGTCATCAAGTTTTAGACGGCAATTCTATTCAAAATCCAAGTGACATCGTTAATTAAATTATATAATTACTTAACAGTTAAGTGATTACTTAGACTCTTTGGTAGTCATATAAAATTAAACATTATTAATAAAGTTATCGATAGAATTAAAAATCAATAAGATCATCACTTTAACTGAAATGCTTTTGCACAAGCAAATTAAGTGTTTATCTTTTCTTTCTATTCTATTCTAAGATTCCTTTTAATATTTTCGTGCCTGAATGACTTTGCTCAAGATATTGTGAATTTCTTTTTCGTTATCTTTACAATCCTAGTCATTGTCATTATCATTGTTATCATCATTGTTACTATAATCGTAATGGAGGAAGGAATACATTATTGATAATGAGAGAAAAAGGTGAAATATAATTGAAGAACATTTTTTTTTTTTTTTTAAGTTGTTATCAAACTTATACAAAAAATATGTATATATATTTGTAAAACTACCCTTATAAATAAATTCATTTCCAAGAATTTTATTTTCTTAAATTTAAAATAAAAAACAATGAATCACATTAAATAATTCATCAAGTTTTCCAACCTTTTATCCTTATCAATCTCACTAAAAATTGAATGATGAAGTTTTTTTTTTTTTTAATTAATTATTTGTTATGATAAGTTGCTTTCAAGCTTAATCAAAATGCTCTCAAATCCACAATTTTTGACAACCTACGCAAAGCCAAAACCCATAAATATTTAAATGTCTCCATCTCTTGATCATGATATTCCACCAATCTTTTATTCTTTTTAACAAATTGTCATTTAGTTCCCCTATTGAGGAACAACAACAATTTGCAACCGATTTATTTGACTGCAGTTGTGATTCCCATTAGAAATCAATTGTCATTTAAATAATGTAATTATCTCAACAATTCATTATTATTCCTTCCTTATTTCATTCCTCTTTATCTTTATTTAGATAGGAGAATCATATAACCGATTTCAATAAACATTTTTCTTATGAGTTCTAATTTAAGAATCTTTAGAAACTCGTGTCTGATAAATTCCAAATTCATCTAAATTACTTAGTTTTGGACCAAGGCATAGGAGATAAGTTGTTGAAGTTGAACCACCGTTATCACATCAATTAATAAACTCAATACAATTTGCAAGTTTTGAGACTTCAACTTGTTGGATCCATTTAATTGATGTATATATCATTGAAATCCAACCGAGCAACCCTAGCGCTAGCTTTCTCATTTGTCTATTTGTTGGTTGAGATAGGAACAAACCCATGCTCTGAACATGGTTCACCTTTTGGTCAATATTCCAGCCATTAATGTACATTGTCTCCACCAACCTAACACATTGCATCTCATATATTCCTCATCTTCATATATGCAAGAAAATTCTTTATAAATAAGTTAACAATACGCAATCCACATTAAATTTCTTGTAGCTTTAATAAATTTTTATCATGTATATATTTGGGCACAGGTTAACAACACAAACAACTAATGAATGTAGGAAAGAGAGAAAGACAAAAAGACGAGAAAATAAATGAGTTGATTCATTGGTTGTTTAAAGTTTTTTCTCCAATTTTTAAGGTATTAATCTGTGACTTAACTAAGTAGACACGTTAACATTGCCAACATATTAACTACCTATACATTTATTTATGAAAAAAAAAAAAAAAAAACTTAATCTCTATCATCCCAAAAGCCACTACCATTTAGAACCATTTTATTGATGATGTCTAACTTAAGTAGATATTATAGATACCACTACTGTCTAACCATTTATTGATGATGTCTACTTTCCACTACTACTACTGTAGAAGGATTATATATGTACATATATTCTTTAAAACTTTATTAAATATTTGTAGTTGATAAAGTTTTTGAGATAGATATAACTTGTTACTTAAGACTATTGTTTAGACATGGTCTGATTTGAGAGAACGAGAGAGAATTTTGAAACTAGATTTACATGTCACATTTTATAAGATATGAAAATGAATATGTGATGCTTCAATTTTACAAAAGCGTAATCATACCTATGTTGCTAGTAAAGCAGCAAGAAATTCCAACAAATGGATCAAGTAATGGGCTTGATTCCAAGAGAGTTTAATATGACCCCTTCGAAGAAAAGAGGGTCCAGTCATTCCTTTTTTTTGGTATAGGACCACAATATCAAATGGGTCCAAGCTCACTTTTGCTAGATATCCTTATGTGTACCTTTAAATCTTTAAAAAGAGCATCCCTTATATCACTAGATAGCTAGTTTTCTTGATCACTCTACTTTACTCTCATAAAATAATAATAATAATAATAATAATACAATGATTGAATATATGTGCAATTAATGTAAGTTATTTGAGCTAAGCATAAGCACTAGTGTTAAATAATTTCAATAATTAGAATTGGCTTTTTGGTATTGGGGGATGAGGATGACACCTCGGCTTATCCATTGTAAAGAAGTGCTTTCTCATCATCATTTATCATCAATCAATAATATAATGGACATTTAAAAGAGTATATGTGAAAGTAGACTATTTAATTTGATTATGCTTACTAAAGAACAATGATGTAGTGGCCTATAAAAAGAGGTAAATCGAGTACTTTTAGTATCGTAGAATTTGCTTTTGAATAATAATATATATATATATATATTTTTAATGAGTAGTTGGATTTTTTTTAAGGAAACTTTTTTTGAGTAAGGATATTTTTCCATTAAAACTCCTAAAAATGTATGTGAAGAAACACTTGGGTTGCTAGAAGTGATTATCAAATTCCAAAACCTTTTCTCTATTTATGTTAAATGTTAGAAAATAGATAATTTATTTGATATATGTCTTAAAAATATTTCGATAATGATAACAAAACTCTTAAATATGGTTGTAACATCTACCTAGTTGAACTAAATGAAACTAATTGGAAGCATTTTTTGAGTTTAGCGAATGAAATTTGAAATGTTTTACACAAATACTTCTCAAAAAGCATCAAAATCAATTAGATACTAATGACTAATAAGAAAATTCTAGTAAATAATATAAAAAGAAGCCCGAGTTTTGAAATTAGTATGAAATAAGAGTTCATTATTTTTAGTATCATTAGTTTGCAAGTGAATATTTTTTTTGTTTACGGATTAATACTAATCTGTTACGAGAGAAATAGTTCATAAAAGAACTAATGAAATTGGAAAAAAATTAACTCCTTTTTTCAATGTCAAATTTCAAAACTCACAATTTTTTCATGTTTGAAAAGAAAAAACTCTTAAATCAATTCTTCATTATATCAATTTTTTTCGTACAAAGCCGTTTGGCATGCAAAAATCAAAGGTAGGAAAAAGGGTCGCTTATCTTCCCCCCGGGATTGGATTACCACATATTAATAAGGACCTCAATGAGAGCCATATCCAAAATTCCTGATAGAATTGATCCTACATATAAGTGCCAATTTAAATTCAATCCAATTGCATTATCTATAAGGTTTTATTTATCACACATTCCGTAAAGGATGTTTGTGGATTGAAATACTGGGCATAACCCTTTTGTTTGTACTTATCATAATAAGTGCCACAAACTCCCAAACTTAAAAGTTGCTTTCATTGATTGTGATTTTGACTCCTAGCTAGCTTTAAAAAATATAATAAACTATTAGGCAAACACAGAGTTTGTTTTGTTTTTTTGTTTTTGTTTTTTGTTTTTATTTTCTGAATAAACATGAATTTCTTTTCCTTTATATGACCTTTATATTAATTTGAAAACAGGTTGGCAATACGATATCAATCGCATTTTGAATATTGCTAAAAATACTTAAAACATCCTCTTAAATTTTAGAGCAAATTACTCCAGACCCCCAACCCCCCCCCAAGTATGAAATTAATCAATGTTTCGTGTTTATAACAGAAAA
The DNA here is from genome assembly GCA_019925255.1 of Litchi chinensis. Lineage (NCBI taxonomy): Eukaryota > Viridiplantae > Streptophyta > Magnoliopsida > Sapindales > Sapindaceae > Litchi > Litchi chinensis. Next base: position 2,474,281 of record CM034464.1, on the reverse strand, counting down.
ACCCCAAGTTAATGATCAGACACTGTTAAATTAAACGGTTGATTGTGTTTAACTTGTAAAGACCAAAATATCTTTACTATTTGAAATAATTTAATGTAAATTAAAATTATTAAAATAAAATAATAAATAAACAAAAATTATCATCATCATCATCATCAACAAACACAACTGGGTTTTTAAATTACATAAACCAAAGAAACCCAAATCCATCTCAGAATCATCACTCAAACTTCATCTCAGAATCATCATCATCAACAATAAATCAAACTCAAACATAAACACAAACTCAAAATATCTCAGAATCTCAGAATCATCATCATCAACAATAAATCAAACTCAAACATAAACATAAACTTAAAACATCTCAGAATTATCATCATCAACAAATAAATCAAACTCAAATATCTCAGAATCATCATCATAAACATAAACCCAGATGATGCATCACTATCAAACAAGAAAATTAAAAAATAAATTCAAAAAAAAAAAAACACAACTGGGTTTTTCATCTGGGTTCGAATCGAACCTAGACGTCTGGGTTCGAATGTCTTTGGTTGAGGAAGGGAGAAGAATCGAACCTAGACGTTTGGGTTCGAATGTCTTTGGTTGAAGAAGAAGAAGAAGAAGAAGAAGAAGACGGTCGTGAACAGAGGAGAGAAATGGTGGTCGGCGTGCCAGGGGGGGGGGGTGGTGGAGGTCTGGTCTCTGGTGGAGGATGGTGGTCGACGTGCGGAGGGGGCGGTGGTGGAGGTCGGGTCTGTGGTGGACGACGGTGGTGCCAGGTTTGGTGATGATTTTAGGGATTTTTTTTTGTTTAAAGGATTTTATTCAATTGAGGGTAAAATGATCTTTTAATCTAAAGTTTAGTCAACTGTTAAAATGGACGGAAATTGACTAACGGCATGGGCGTTTGGTGTAATAAAAGGATAAATCTGTTTTCGCTTGTTTTTTGACAAACCTCAGGGGGGTCTGGAGTAATTTGCTCTAAATTTTAACTCAAATAATTTTTCGAAGCCTTGGTCCATATATGCTGTTATGTCTTGGACACTTAAAAACATGTCATAGATAAAAATCGAAATGGAGAGAATTTATGGAAAACTAGTGGCGGAGACAGGGAGGGCCATAGAGGCCACGACTGCCCCTGACTTTAAAAATTTGAAAGTTTATCTTAACAAAATTACAAATTTTTACCTAAGTTTCTAGTTTCTATGTATTATTTTTTCAATTTTGATTCTTTTTAAATAATTTATGTTAGTCTTATAACCTTTCCAAATAAAAAATGTGAATTCCACCACTTTGAAAAGCATGTAATTGGAATATAATTTCGAATGTCTAGTGTTAATCCTGTTATCTCAAAGAAGGATCAAACAAGCACCTCTAAACAAAGTGTTCCCAAATAAATAAGTGTCTAAATCCAAATATACAAATATGTCTAACCTTTCCAACAAAAACTTGTTAGAATTAGATGTTTTAAGTAAAAAAAAAAACATATTTAAATCTTAAATTTACAATTATTTCTAAAGTTTTCAGATGAAATGTTGTAGGCAAAAATAGTGTCTGACCAAAAACTTTTATAGACAGAAAACTTCTTCAAAAAAAAAAAAAAAAAAAACTAAAGGATATAATCATAATGATTCAACAAATCAAATTACAAATTTTATGTCAAATGATTTTGAAGCTCATACGTGATATAGGGATCCAATAATTTATGCTCAATTGTTGAATTTGGTCCCATGTGGATGATCTAGCTTGACAACTACCAAACGTTCAAATGATTCTCAATAAAAACTTCCTCACAAAAATGTTTCTGGAAACAGTTATGGAAAAATGGTTATGAAAACATTATTCTTGAAAATATTTCTACAACATTTCAGAAAATTTTCTAGAAAAATTATTATACACTAAAAGAAAAGCTCAAGGTTCCAGTGGAAATTTCCTCACTTGTGTGATAATTCAAAGTAAAATAATATTGAAAAAGTCAGAGATTCTAGCGAGACATTTTCTAAAATATTTCTAATGTAAAATTTCCCCAAAACAATTAAAGTTGTCTAGGAAAAAAGTGTTTGTGGTGGAATGAGCACAAGCACTCAATAGTTAGTAAGAGACTTTCAAAGTCCCTTACACCCCTTCATGTTCATTGCACATAGTAAGATCATATATCCACGATACAAACAGCAATTTATTTAATAGGGCTCACAAGTTAGGTACATGCAAAATATATACACTGAAATTTATTTTAACTTCTTGATGGCCAATGGTGAAACATGCCGGATCTGTAAGTTGATCGAACCATTTGGATAAACAAGGGAAGTTGCAGCATCACAAACATTGCCACCGGAAAAGAAGCCAATATAGTAATTGGCAAGGAAACCCATTGCCATCTCTCGCTAAGTACAATAGTAAGAGCTGCTCCAAAAGCTATTATCATAGAGACTATGGCAAAGAAAAGAGAGCCAAGACCTATAATTAACCTCTTTGGTAATGATTCAAAGAAGTCATTTATCGCATATCGTGCAGTTAGAATTGCTAAGAACATTAATAAGGAAGTCAAACAAGAAAACAGACCTAATGCATTTGAAATAGCAAATATCACAAATGCATTCGTTCGCAAAAAAATTGGAAACCCTTCTTTTTCTACGTTCCCTCCTGGTACTGTAAAAATTGCAGCAAACAACACGGTGGCAATGAGTGTCGTAACAAGCATGCAAGAATTCGCTGTGTCTTTCATCCACTTCTCTCCTTGCGCAACCAATTGCTCGTGCTCTTTCCTGAAAACATCTTTTGGTGTTTGATTGTCATTGTTTTTATAGTCCTTGAGAAAAGGATTGCACATTTTCTCCACCTCCTAAACAACATTGGACAAAATAAAATATTCATAACATCATATATGATAGAACACTTATATCTGATATGCTAATTGATATTATACAATCTAATATCATAACATCATTAAGTCTCATCAAGTAGTACTATATGCATATATAGATATTAATTAATAAATGAAATATACTTGGATTAGTTTCTTACACACAGGTACATTTAATAGCTCTTGTAAGTTTAATGATTAAATAGTAGGCGATGAAAATTTAAAAATCAATTCATGATTTCAAGATAATAGCTAAGATTATTGTAGTTGCCTATAATCTATAGCCAATTTAATTTTCAATGCTAAATTATTTGGACATAACCTCAATATGTACCTTAAACCACTGCAGCTCTCTTTGCATTTGAAGAGCCGCGCCCGAAACTGAAAATAGTTTAAAATCAGGGGCCAACTTCCCTGCCAAGTGTAGAGTGGTCTGTCCTGATTCCACTATTTCTAAACACAATAACTTAGTAGTTGTCACAGAGGTCTTTTTTATTATATTGACTATCTTTTCTTGCCGATATTCAATAGCAGTTTGCAATATATTTCGTATAGGGCTTTGGTTTACGGCAATGTAAATAAGATCTGGAAACTCATTTAAAAATGTTTCTACAATCTCTTCAATCCCATTTGCAATAGTAGAATGCCAGACTGGCCTTGGATTTTGAAGAAAACCAATGATTTGCTGTAAGCTCATGTCAGCAAGTTGTGTGCAAACGTGACGTACTAATTTAACAGCACATTCATGTGTGAACTTGGCATTTTGAACCTTTTTTATAGAGGGTGCTGCAAGTGAATATCAGATTAAATATGCAAGAGTTATCAATTGGTAGAAGATGAAAATACTAGATAAATTTTAAATTAAAGTTTATATATATAGTGCTTTTATAATTAGTATCTTGACGAATCAATCAAATTCATCTATTGTATCTGAATTAAATAAGAGAAAAATTTTTTTAGAAAAAAGAATGCAATGACTGAATTTGATTGACCCATTCTATCTTTTTAAGGTTAGTAGACACTAATTACAAAAGCACTATATATATAGCGTATGTGTGGTTACTTACCCAATCGTACAATAGCTTTCCAGAGTAATATTTTGAATTGGCTAAACACTATTTATAAGAATAAGAAATGCTTGTCAATTAATTTGACTTATATGAGAGCCCATTGATTTTAAAGAATAAAAAGAGTAACATTGAAATTGGCAAACCTCAAGTTACTAAGCTTCCATGTTGCATTGATGTGACCAATGCTGTAGACCCTTCTGTTTGGACAACTAATTGAACCAACAAGAAGAAACCATGAAAAAAATTTTCCAATGAAAAATGAAAGACAAGGACGTTTATGTAAGAAGTTGTTGAACGAATAAGATACTTACATTTGTAGATACATCTCTCAAAGAATCCAAGATTACTCGTGCTGAAAAAGTTTGAAGGGCTTCGCTCCAAATAAAAGAGCAAAGAGTCCCCAAATTCATCTTTGGCAAGAGCCAAGTTAGGATATGTTTGGACAAAGTGTAAGGCTATATCTGTTGAAGTTGGAACACAAAAAAAGAAAAGGATAAATTATAGAACCACATTTGTCGAAGTTGGAGCACTAAAAAGAATAAATGATCTTTTATGGAGTTGCACTTGCTTTATTATTAGTTCTTACCATAACAACCTGATTAGTTCTTACCATAATAACCTGATTGAATTAGATTACGTAGAATGTTCGGTAATGAAGGAGTGAAGGGAAAGTTTGGAGACCCAACACCGGTTATCGAACTAAGGTACCACAACATTTTCTTACTTACACCAAAGCTAGAATATAAAAGTGGCAAATCTCCTCGATTGTTGGCCAATTGTGGTAAAGCAGGGTTCATTTGAACCAGTGCCTCAGCAGTCTTTAAGCTTCCACCTAGTGCAACATAGTGAAGGACTGTGTTTCCATCTTCATCTTGCACTGCAATTGGTTCTGGAGATGATGATAAAAGTCCCAAAAGCTTTGGGATGAATCCCCATTGGCAACTTAATGCCGCAACATGCAGTACTGTTCGTGCTTTGATCGTTATCCTAGCAGTCAATGCATTTCGATCATTCCCGATGAAATCATTAGCACTTTCCCAGTCACCTCTTTTTGCAGCATTGTACAATGGTTGGTAGTAATAGTGACGCCCTCCTGTCACTTTGCAATCAACTTTGCTTTAATATCGTTAGATTATATATGAAGCCAAGCATAATTCTAAACTTATTTATTTTCTAGTGTGGATATTTATATATATTTTTCTATCAAAATAAATTTACTTGTGAGCTGTTATGAGCAACCGTGATCCCGATCACCCACCATTACCAGTTATCACAACTAATCATGATCACAATTTCTAGATAAAATAAAGATGCATAATGTCACCTAAGAATTTTCGTGAATGTACATGTGTACATTAAATTATAACTGTCGAATTAAATTATTTTTTATCCCTATTATAACACACTTACAGCATAGGAGACCACCTATGCACCCAAGTAAAATGGCAGCACATCCCAATATAAATTATAAACAAACTATTTAAGGGCTACTTACAGAATTCCCTAGCTGCAATTTGGGCTTCAGACACCTGTCGTCCCTGAAAACTACTACTTGGCACATTGTCCCGGTTTGATTGCGAAGAGGGACTAACATTTGGTTGAATATCTCCACTCCCTGGCGGTTGTGACATTGTGTAACTTTCAGACACTAGATGTTTCACTAGGAAAACAAAGAAAATATGTTAATTGGTTTCCCTAATCATTACCTTTTTGTATACTATTCATGTATTTGGGAAAGATATCTTGCCTCTTTGATGTCCATGAAGTGAGGAGAACTAGGTGGATTCTCCAAATATAAATATTTTAAGTCCCTTTCTTTCTTTTCAAAGTGAACTCTGTTTTTGGTAAATAAATTATTATATTGGAAGTGTGAAACTAACAAAATAATTTCTTTCTCAACAAGGGATTTATGCTTCCTTCATGATAAGGATAAATATTTTTTCTCTCTCATTGTTTTTATTTATTTATTTCACTTTTTTCACTCTTCTTTGAAGAGGAAGAGTGATTTATACATATCAACTAACATTCATTTAAGCCTTCTGCTTAAACAATGAGTTATTTTCTTCCTACATTTATTTGAAAAAAGTTTTTAGATGGAGATGGTAATAATTAATAGACATACACATAATGATAAAAGTAATTAATAATTCACAACAACCTGAAGTGTTACATAATAAATTTAATAAAAGAGCTATACAAGAAGTCATATTCCAAATATTGAAATCTTAAATAAAAAAAGAAAAAAGAAAAAAAAAGAAGCCAATATAGTGAACAATGAAGGAAGAAAGAAAAGAGAAAAGAAATGCTTTGCAATATTTTATTGTAAGTGTTATGTTTCAGTAAGTTATCTCTTTATATTTGAATGCGAAAAGCATCTTCAAATATAAATATATGATATAAAATGCATTCAATAAACAACAAAATAAACATTCTCAAATATTGCAATCTTTTTTTTTTAAAAGAAACTTAATAAAATGAACATTTAAAAGAAAAAAAAAAGAACGAAAAAGATTGGAATACGTTGAGGGCTTGGCTGGTACTGACTTGAGATTTCTCAATAACCAACCTAAATCCATCATTTTTAAATACATTAAGAAAATTAATATGAGAAAGTAATTACAGACCTAAAGATTCTTCACAGTTCAGTTTATATTTACAGTGTGACCATTATTCTTTATAGTATTTTTGGTCCCCACATTTGAAAGAGCACTTGAGCTTGACCACACAAATAAAAGTTCTCCATATTTGAGTCTGATGTTGGGCAGATTGATGTGGGCAAATACAAGGGAAAGACTCTTTAGGATATTTGGGCCTAATAAACCCAACGTCACCATATTAACATATTAATTTTTAATGCTAAAATATATCTATTTTTTGTACTAGTTTTAAAAGGTATATTTATTTATTATTTAATATTAAAGTTTTTACAAAATACATATAATAAATAACAAAACTTACATATAATAAATAACAAAACAAAAATTCTCAAATAATGCAGTCTTTTGAAAAAAGAAACCCAATAAAGTGAACATTTAAAGTTAAAAAAAAAAAAAAAAAGGGACTTGGGCATGACAAAGAGAAGTCATCTAGTCAAACAGGGCAACAGGTGAGAATATACAATATTTGTGTGAAAATGATTCGTCAATTAGAATATCATTAATATTTTCATGGATTGTAAAAAAATTACATACTGTATATGATAAATAGATATTTAATTAAAATAATTTTTTTAATAATTATAACTTATAAATATCAAGTTGAAATAATAAAAAAAAAAAAGATATTATCAATATGAATATCTATTTTCAAAAGGTCTATTAGATAGTTATCTTAACAAATCAATAACTATTTAATTCTAATTTTCTAAATATAATTAAAATTCAAAAAACATGGAAGCATGAGATGAAAAAATATAGAAATATTAAATGAAAATACATATAACTATTGAAAAAAATAATTTTTAATTTGATTATTCATCAAATGATATTTATCTCATGTAAAAAATAAATTTTTTGGTATTGATGATATGATTTTTTTTTTCTTTAACACAACTAATGGAAATGTCCTTCCACTCAGCCCAAAATTTATAGCGGGTACATCTATGATAAGCTGTTAACATGAAAAGCAATAGATGTGCAACTCTAAGATGATATCACAATGAATAAATTTGCAACACTCCTTTATCAACTAAATAAAAGAAAAAAAAAAAAACTCACAAGATTTCCAAATTGGTCAAAGCTGTGCAGGACTCCTCCAGTGAGATAATGATTACTGAGATAAATGCATTAAAATTAGCACCTAACTTACAGCCGGATTCACATGAAAAGGTTTAAAATTACTTATAAACCTTTTCATGTATAATTGCAATGGAGAGTACAAGTATTTATAGGAGCTATAGTCGATTAAGCTTGCCTTACTTCAATTGGAAGATGGCTAAGTGCACGTCAGCTAGAGTGGTTTCCCAAGCCAACAAGTAATCATCATATCTCTAAACCAATAACAATTGCCTAGCCTCTGCTTTTACATATTATATTAAACAAATAATGGAGGAATCCACCACCTTACCTTTTACAACACTATTTTCTTTTTTAATGAATTTATCAAATACATCATTTATGATTCAGTGTTTGCGATATATTTTGGTTTTTCTAATTAGTTGATTATTGTCATATTCATAGCCACCTTGTTTCCTACGATATTTTGTCTCATGACTTTATGTTAGGTTTGAAAGAATCGAATCCTAAATGTAAATCAATCAATCTAATTCAAAATATTCTGACGTTAGTTAATTTCATTACTTTTTATAATCTAAACTTTGGTTAATATATTATATCCTTAATTCTTTGTCATAATAATATTAACAATGCAATTCAATCTAATGTAGTTGTTATTATATCATACCATAATGAAGAAATCTGAGATTGTGTTATGTTTGATTAAGGTAATAAGATCGGACTGAGTTTCAACGCTACTTTGTAATCAATTGTTGCATAATACTCTGTTTCGTACTTTGTCTTTACATTATAATCTGTTATATTATCTGCCTTCATTGGTCCCTTTATTATTATTATTATTATTATTATTATTTTACCTGGTGATTCTTTTGCTATGGACTATCAAAATTATTTATTCAACGGCAACCACAGCTGGGTGCAGTCATTTAGACATCAACACTAATCTTTTACCTCATATATTGGACGCCATGGCTGCTCTCCTCTGGACTCATTCAGGCTCAACTCTAAATTATTCAATTTTTTATCTTAAACTAAATATTCTGATTTTTAGAAAAAAAAAAGAAAAACCAAAATATTCAATTTTTAACTAAACCTTTTTTTTTTTTTTTCAGATTTAACTTTTCACTAAAAGAGTTAATAAAATGGAATAAAATGATATTTCTATAAATTATAGAAATAAACAAGTATATCAAATAACAGAAAATATTAGAATAATGCATTTCTTTTTAATCTTTAGGAACTTGCAAGTTGCAACCCATTACTTGCATATTTTATTATATTAATTATTTGAGAAAGGAGAGATAAAGGGTGGAGACGGGACCTGTGCTGTAATCCATTACTTTCTCAAACATTTTTTCAAGAGAAAATTTTAATTTAATCTCTAATGTTTAGTAAAATATTACTTTTTTACTAGTGCTTGCATTTTGAATTCTCGGCATCTCTAAATTAAAATTAAGTTGGCCCAAGAGGAATTAAATCGATATATTTTTGAAATATTAGGGATGATAAGAATTTAAAATACAAATGTTAATAAAAACATAGTATTTTACTAAACATTAGGGGCTACTTTAAAGTTTTTCCTTAAAAAGGGGTTGAGAAAGTAAGGGGTTACAGCTCACATCACATCTCCATCCTTTAACTTTAATATAATAAAATATACTAACTTTTTTACTAATGTTAGGTTTGGATTGCATTTACATTTTATTCTATTTTTTTTATTATTATTATTTTTTCCCTCTTGACACTAGATTAGACATTTATCAGAACCTAACTAAAATATGACTTTATCATGCAATCTGACGTCTTGCTCTTAGAAGTCGGGAGAAACCTACCCACATTTTAATGAGAAAATTGTCTACAATTTTTGTGGGCTTACTGCCACGTGTTTGTATCTACTACAAAATAAAAATAAGGGTAATCTTGATTAATGCACTTGTTGACATGCTCTCTATTTAATTAACTATAATTAACATTTGAGATTTACTTGGTAAAAAAAGCATGTCGAAAACTACTATAAGAAAATCTTCAGTGGGTTAAGAAAACAAAAGAAAATCAATGTATTACATCTGCCACTTCATCCTATGCTGAAAAAACTAAGATAGTGAAAACTATCTATTGATATCCAAATAATTTTAATTAATAGATTTCAATATTAGTTTTTATAAGAGGGAGTTTCATCGAGGATCTTTATGATACAATAACTTACAACAAATCTATCCATTTGCAGATAAGGGACAAATCTATAAAAATACAAGATGTTCAAGGAACATGCAAAGTGTAGTCAAACGTTAAATTATCACAACAATTGTATAAATCTTTGAACCTCCTCAATGCGACCAAAATGGGTTATAAGTTCAATCATTATAGAGTAATGTTCTTCGGATGCCTTGATTTCATATTTACCGGACATTATATTGAAGATCCGGCAAGCTTCATCAAAGAATCCAGCTTGATTGCCAGTAGATAGAACCGCTTTGAAGGTGAAATGGTTTGGAGTGAAACCATCATGTCTCATCTCATTGAAAAGATAAATTGCATACTGGAACAAGTCATTGTACCCGTAAGCTTCTATAATGGCAGTCCACGTTACAGAGCCCTTGATGGGGACTGCATCAAACACCAACATCGCAATTTTAACATATCCACACATAGCTTACATCTTGATGTTTTCTGCTGCAACAGAAGGAATGGACTCGAACTTTTTCTTCCAAATTTGTCCATGAATCTCTTTTCCAAGCTTCAAAGCTTTAAGTTCACCACAAACGCTCAACACCCTCGCCATTGTAACAGAATCTGGCCTGCAACTTGATAATAGCAGCGACCGAAACACACCAAGAGCTTCATGGGGGCGTCCATTATCCACATACGAATCAATCATGGCAGTCCATGAGGTCACATTCTTCTTTTCCATATATATCATTGAACAATTTGAGAGAATACTCCAATACGCCATACTTGTGGGTACATTAACATCAAAGAAGTAACCATCGACACATTGGGCAGGAACCAATTCTTAAGAGCATAAGCACCAACCTCCTTCCCTTGCTTCAAAGCTCTCAGCTAGGCACAAACTGGAAGAACAGTCGCACCCGTGACAACATCAGGCCTTAAACCTTCCTGCTGCATCCAAACTATCGATTTCAAAGATTGTTGGAACCTCCCATTCGAAGCATACCCCGACATCAAAGCCGTCCACATTATCTCATTCCTCTCTATGGATCCATAAAAACTTGCCTCCCTGAACTCATATCCCCACATTTACAATACATATCAACCAAGCCAGATTGGATGAACTGTTCCTTAGCAAATCTCCTTCTTTTCAACATATTCGAGTAGTTATCACTTGGTCGTGGCAGTAATCAACATGATAATGCTATCAATGATTTATTTCGACAACTTGTAAGATATTAGAGTTTAAAAAAAAATGACATTACAAGTTATTTATAATATTATTTGAAATTAAATTTCACTGATAACAGGAAAATATAATTCAATAAAAGAACACCAAAATATAGTACTAAAATACAATACAAATCCAATGAAGCTTGCTCTCATAATTAATGTAGATAGTGAACTAATATTTGATATGCTTGTTTGAAATGTTTCTAGCCTTCATAAAATCATTAAAAGAACTATTAGTCAAACTGTCAGGTTGATATTGTTCAATGCCGGCATTGAATATCAATTTGCAACCGATTTATTTGACTACGGTTGTGATTTCCATTAGAAACCAATTGACATTTATGATGTGTTTATTTCACTTGGAGAATCGAAATGATATGAAATCTGAATTGCTTTGAATCGGAATGATAAATTGGAATAAAAATAAGTTGTTTACTTCAATTGTACCCTACTTTAAAAAGAACATAATTACAAAAGAATGAATTGAAGAATGTTAGTTGTTACTACCATTGCTATGGTTGCTAGGCTACTATATTTACAAAAGCAAAGCGAATTTAGGAAACATTTTGTATATATTAAAAATAAATCACGACTTGATATACAATATAGATATATAATATGTTCTTAAAAAAAAAAAAATGTTTACAATAATATTACTAAGAAAGTTTATTTTCCAGAGCATTTTGGTAATTTGTAATTAATCTATTTCGATTCCAAAATAAAATAAACAACTCAATAGGAATACTATTAATTTTAATTCGGATTCCTATAGTTGAAGTAAACAATTTATTCCAATTTTAATAGATCATTCTGATTTCAAACCATTCTGATTTTGGATTGTTCCAATTCTTCTAAATAAAGTAAATACACCATAAATAATGTAATTACCTCAACAATTCATTATTATTCCTTTGTTATTTTATTCCTCTTTATCTTTAATTAGATAAGGGAATCAACTATCGGATTTCAACAAACATTTTCCTTATGAATTCTAGTTCTAGAATCTTAAAAAGTCATTCATGATAAATTTCAAAATCATTTGAATTACTTAGTTTTGGAGCAAGGCATGGGAGATAAGTTGTTGAACCACCGTTATCACATCAATTAATAAACTCAATACAATTTGCAAGTTTTGAGACTTCAACTTGTTGGATCAATTTAATTGATGTATATATCATTGAAATCCAACTGAGCAACCCTAGCACTTGCTTTCTCATTTGTCTATTTGTTGGTTGAGACAGAACCAAACCCATGTTCTGAACATGGTTCACCTTTTGGTCAATATTCCAACCATTAATGTCCATTGGCTCCACTTAACCTAACACGTTGCATCTCATGTATTCCTCCTCTTCATAAGTGAAAGAAAATTCTTTATAAATAAGTTAACAATACGCAATCCACATTAAATTTCTCGTAGCTTTAACAAATTTTTATCCTGTATATATATATATATATATATATATATGTTTGGGCACAGGTTAACAACCCAAACAGTTAATGAATGTAGGAAAGAGAGAAGGACAAAAAGACAAGAAAATAAATGAGTTGATTCATTGGTTGTTAAAATTTTTTCTCCAATTTTTAAGGTATTAATCTGTGACTTAAGTAGCACGTTAACATTGTCAACATGTTAACTACCTTTATGAAAAAAAAAAAAAACCCTAATCTCCAGCATCCCAAAAGCCACTACCATTTAGAACCATTTTATTGATGATGTCTAACTTAAGTAGATATTATAGATACCTCTACTGTCTAACCATTTTATTGACGATGTCTACTTTCCACTACTACTACTGTAGAAGGATTATATGTGTACATATATTCTTGAAAACTTTATTAAATAATTGCAGTTGATAAAGTTTTTGAGATAGATATAACTTGTTACTTAAGACTATTGTTTAGACATGGTCTGATTTGAGAGAACGAGAGAGAATTTTGAAACTAGATTTACATGTCACATTTTATAAGATATGAAAATGAATATGTGATGCTTCAATTTTGCAAAAGCCTAATTAGAGATCATAACCTATGTTTCTAGTAAAGCAGCAAGAAATTCCAACAAATGGATCAAGTAATGGGCTTGATTCCAAGAGAGTTTAAAAATGACCCTTTAAAGCAAAGAGCCATTCCCTTTTTTTGGTGTAGGACCACAATATCAAATGGGTCCAAGCTCACTTTTGCTAGATATCCTCATGTGCGCCTTTTAATATTTAAAAAGAGCATGCCTTGTATCACGAGATAGCTACTTTTCTTGATCACTCTACTTTAATAAAAATAAAATAAAATAAAATGATTGAATATAAGTACAATTAATGTAAGCTACTTGAGCTAAGCATAAGCACTAGTGTTAAATAATTTCAATAATTAGAATTGGCTTTTTGGTATTGGGGGATGAGGATGACACCTCGGTTTATTCATTGTAAAGAAGTGCTTTCTCATCATCATTTCTCATCAATCAATAATATAATGGACATTTACAAGAGAATATGAGAAAGCAGACTATTTATTTTGATTACGCATGATTACTAAAGAACAATGATTTAATGGTTAAAAAAAAGGTAAATAAAGTACTTTTGATTTAGGATTATAGAATTGCTTTTGAATAATAAAATTTGTATTTATTTAGTATGTGCAGTTGATTTTTTTTTTTTTTTTTATTTGAGGAAACTTTTTTTTAGTAAGGATATTTTTCCATTAAAAGTCCTAAAAATGTATATGAAGAAACACTTGTGGTTTGCTACAAGTGATTATCAAATTCTAAAACCTTTTCTCTATATATATATTAAATGTTAGAAAATAGATAGTTTGTTCAATACAAATCTAAAAAATCCTTCCATAACGATAACAAAACTCTTAAATATAATTGTAACATCTAGCTAGTTGAACTACATGGAACTAACTGGAAGCATTTTTGAGTTTAGCGAATGAAATTTGATATGTTTTACACTAATATTTCTCAAAAAGCATTCTATATCAATTAGATACTAATGATCAATATGAAAATTCCAGTAAATAATATTAACAGAAGTATGAGTTTTGAAATTAGTACAAAATAAGAGTTCAATTTTTTTTAGCATAATTAGCTTGCAAGTGAATAATTTCTTTGTTTATGAATTAATACTAATCCTGAACAAAGAAATAGTTTATAAATGAATTAATGAAATTGAAAATAATTTAACTCCTTTTTTCATTGTTAATTTTGAAAACTCACACTTTTTTTTTGTTTAAGTGTTTGAAAAGAAAAGAACTCTTAAACCAATTTCACATCATATCAATTTATTTTTTTAAAAAAACCCATAAGTTTGGCATGCAAAAATCAAAGCAGGAAAAAGGGTTACTTATCTTCTCTCTTGGGATTGGATTGCCACATATTGAATAAGGAACTCAATGAGAGCCATATCCAAAATTCCTGATAGAATGGGTCCTACATATAACTGCCAATTTATATTCAGTCCAATTGCCTTATCTATAAGGTTTTATTTACCATACGTTACGTTAAGGATGTTTGTGGATTGAGATACTGGGCACAACCCTTGTGTTTATAGTTATCATAATAAATGCCACAAACTCCCAAACTTTAAAGTTTTTTCTTGATTGTGAATTTGATTGCTAGCGAGATTTATAAAATAAAATAAACTATTAGGCAAACACAGTTTTTTTTTTTCTCCTGTTGAATAAACATGAATTACTTTTTCTTTTATATTTGGAAACAGGTTGGGAATACCATATCAATCGCATTTTAAAAATTGCTAAAAATATTTAAAACATAATTGTGTTTTCGAATTGATTCTAATTTTTTGAATCTGTTTCCGTTTTACAAATCAAACACCATTTTAAATTTTAACTCAAATAATTTTATCAAACCTTGGAACATATATACTGTTATGTTTGGATCTAAACTTGAAAACATGTCATAGACAAAAATCGAAATATAGAGAATTTATTGAAAACCATTGGCGAAGACCGGGAGGCTCAAAGAGACCACGACAGCCACTGACTTTAAAAATTTGAAAATTTATCCTCTAAAAATTACAAATTTTACCCAAGTTTCTAGGTTTTTTTTTTTTTTTTTTTTCAATTTTGACTCTTTCTAAATAATTTATTTTAGTGTTAAAACCTCTCCAAATAAAAAAATGTGAATTCCACCCGTCCGAAAAGCATGTACTTCGAACATAATTTCGAATGTCTTAACATTGTTTTTGTTATCTCAAATTAGTATCAAATAAGCTCCTCTAAACAAAGTGTTCCTAGACAAGTAAGTTTCTAAATCCAAATATACAAATATTTCCAACCTTTTAAATGAAAAACCTTTGTAACAAATTGTTTTTAAGCGAAAAACTTATTTGAATCTTAAATCTACAATTATTTCTAAAGCTTCTGAATGAAAATGTTGCTAGGCCAAAAAATGTCTGACCAGAAACGTTTATGGATAGAAAACTTCTTCAGAAAAGAAAAAATATTATCAAAAAGATACTAAAGGGATATAATCAAACAATGATTCAACAAATCAAATTACAAATTTTATGTCAAATGATTTTGAAGTTCATATGTGACATAGAGATCCAATAATTTATGCCCAGTTGTTGAATTTGGTCCCATGTGGGTGATCTAGCTTGACAACTGCCAAAACATTCATATGATTCTGGATAAAAACTTCTTCACAAAAATGTTTCTAAAAACAGTTATGGAAAAACGATTCTGAAAACATTAGTGGCAAATGTTCTTGAAAACATTTCTACAACAATATTTCAGAAAATTTTATGGAAAAATTATTGTACATTGGAAGAAAAGCTCAAGGTTCTAGGGGAAATTTCCTCACTTGTGTGATAATTCAAAGTAAAATAATATTGAAAAAGGTCTCTTGAAAGTTTCTAGCAAGCCACTTTCTCAAACATTTCTATAGTTTTCCAGTGTAAAATTTCCTCAAAAAAATTGAAGTTGTTTAGGAAAATTGTTTGTGGCCGAATAAGTACAAAAACTCAATAGTTAGTAAGAGGCTTTCAAAGTCGTTTACACCCCTTCATGTTCTACATGAGCTTTTAAGATTGCACATAGTAAGATCATAAATCCACAATATATACAACAAATTATTTAATAAGGCTCACAGGCCATATGTACATGCAAAATATATACATTCAAATTTATTTTAACTTCTTGATGGCCAAGGGTGAAACATGCCGGATCCGTAAGTTGATCGAATCATTTGGATAAACAGGGGAAGTTGCAGCATCACAAATATTGCCACCGGAAAAGAAGCCAGTATAGTAATTGGGACGGAAACCCATTGCCATCTCTCACTAAGTACAATAGTAAGAGCTGCTCCAAAAGCTATTATCATAGACGCTATGGCAATGAAAAGAGAGCCAAGACCTATAATTAACTTCTTTGGTAGTGATTCAAGGAAGTCATCCACCGTATATCGTGCAGTCAGAATTGCTAAGAACATTAATAAGGAAGTCAAAGAAGAAAACAGACCAAATGCATTTGAAATAGCAAATAACGTGAAAGCATTTGCCTGTAAAAAAATTGGAATCCCTTTATCTTGTACGTTCCCTCCTGGTATGGTAAAAGCTGCAGCAAACAATACCGTGGCAATGAGTGTCGTAACAAGCATGCAAGAATTGGCCGTGTCTTTCATCCACTTCTCTCCTTCCGCAGCCAATTGCTTGTGCTCTTTCCTAAAAACATCTTTTGGTGTTTGATTGTCATCGTTTTTATATTCCTTGGCAACAGGGTAGCACATTTTCTCCACCTCCTACACAACATTGGACAAAACTAAATATACATAACATCGTATATGATACAACACTTATATCTGATATGCTAAATGATATTATTTAATTTAATATCATAACATCATTAAGTCTCATCAAGTAGTACTATATGCATTTATAGATATTAATTAATAAATGAAGTGTGCTTGGATTAGTTACTTGCACACAGATATATTTAATAACTCTTGTCAATTTAATGATTAAATAGTAGGTGATGAAAATTTAAAAATCAATTCACGATTTCAAGATAATAGCTAAAGATTATTCTATTTGCCTATAAGTTATAGCCAATTTAATTTTCAATGCTAAATTAATTGGACATAATCTCAATATGTACCTTAAACCACTGCAGCTCTCTCTGCATTTGAAGCGCTGCACCTGAAACTGAAAATAGTTTAAAATCAGGGGCCAACTTCCCAGCCAAGTGCAGAGTGGTGTTTCCTGATTCCACTAATCGTCCACACAATATCTTAGTAATCGTCACAGAGGTCTTTTTTATTACATTGACTATCGTTTCTTGTCGATACTCAACAGCAGCTTGCACTATGTTTCGATTAGGTGTTTTTTTTACGTTGAACCAAATGAGATCTGGAAAATGAATTAAAAGGGTCTCTACAATCTCTTCAATCCCGTCTGCAATGGCATAATGCAAGGCTGGTCCTAGCATTGGATTTTGAAGAAATTCAATGATTTGCTCAAAGCTCCTACTAGAAAGTTGTGTGCAAACGTGATGTACTAATTTAACAGCACATTCATGTGTGAACTTGGCATTTTGAACCTTTTTTATAGAGGGTGCTGCAATTGAATATCAGATTAAATATGCAAGAGTTATCAACTGGTTGAAGATGGAAATATTGGATAAATTTTAAGTTAAAGTTTATATATCTGTTGTATGTATGGTTGCTTACCTAGTTGGATAATTGCTTTCCAGAGTAATCTTTTGAATTGTCGAAACACTATTCATAAGAATAAGGAATGCTTGTCAATAACTTCTGCTGGTGTGAGAGTCCGTTGATTTAAAGAATAAAATGAGCAACATTGAAATTGGCAAACCTTGAGCTGCGAAGCTTCCTTGTTGCGGTGAGGTGACCGATGCTGGAGACCCTTCCGTATGGACAACTAATTGAACCAACAAGAAGAAACCATGAAAAAATTTTCCAATGGAAAATAAAAGACAAGCAAGAAGCTGTTGATGGAAAATATACTTACATTTGTAGATACATCTTTCGAAGAATCCAAGATTACTCGTGCTGAAAAAGTATGAAGGATTTCTTACCAAATAATAGAGCAAAGAGTACCCAGATTTATCAGCAGTAAAAGCCAAGTTGGGATATTTTTGGACAAAGTATAAGGCTATATCTGTTGAAATTGGAACACAAAAAAAGATAAAGTTTAATTATAGAACTACGTTTGTCGACGTTGGAGCTCTAAAAAGAATGTATGATATTTTTGGAGTTTTAATTGCTTTTATTATTAGTTCTTACCATGATAACCTGATTGAATTAGATTACGAAGGATTTTAGGTAAGAAGGGAAAGTTTGAAGACTCAACTCTGGTTATCAAACAAAGGTACCATATCAGTTTCTTATTTCCACCAAAAGTAGAAGAGTAAAGTGGTAGATATCCTCGATTGTCGACCAATTGTGGTAAAGCAGGGTTCTTTTGAACCAATGCCTCAGCAGTCTTAAAGCTTCCACCCTGTGCAACATAGTGAAGGACTGTGATTCCCTGGTCATCTTGCACTGCAATTGATTCTGGAGATGATAGAAGTCCCAAAAGCTTTAGGATGAATTCCCATTGGCAACTCAATGCCGCAACATGCAATACTGTTTGTGCAGTGACCGTTATCCTAGCGGTCAATGCATTTGTATCGTGCTCGATGAAATTCCTAGCACTTTCCCAATCACCGCTTTTTGCAGCATTGTACAATGGCTGGTAGTAATAGTGATGCCCTCCTATGACTTTGCAATCGACATTGCTTTAATAATGTTAGATTATATATGAAGCAATGCATTATTCTGATATTTATTTTCTAATGTGGATATTTATATATTTTTTTTATTAAAATTAATTTACTCGTGAGCTATCATGAGTAACCGTGATCCCGATCACTCACCACTAATAGTTATCACAACTAATCCTGATCACAATTTCTAGATAAAATAAAGATGCATAATGTCATCTAAGAATTTTCATGAATGTATATGTACAATAAATTATAACTGTCTAATTAAATTATCTTTTATCCCTATTATATAACTGTTTAATTAAATTATCTTTTATCCCTATTATAACACACTTGCAACATAGGAGACCACCTATGCACCCAAGTAAAATGGCAGCACATCCCAATATAAATTATAAACACACTATTTAAGGGCTACTTACAGAATTCATGAGCTGCAATTTGGGCTTCAGACAACTGTTGTTCCTCAAAACTACTACTTGGCACATTGTCCTGGTTTGGTTGCAAAGAGGGACTAACATTTGGTTGAATATCTCCACTCTCTGCTTGTTGTGACATTGTGTAACTTTCAAACACTAGATGTTTCACTAGGAAAACAAAAATAATAGGTTACTTGGTTTACCTAATCATTATGTGGCAACCATTTTGTATACTATTTATATATTTGGGAAAGGTACCTTGCTTCTTTGATGTCCATGAAGTAACAGGAACTAGATGGTTTCTCCCAATATAGCCCCTTTCTTTCTTTTCAAGGTGAACTCCGTTTTCAGTAACGAATTATTGTAGTGAAACTAGCAAATGTGTTTCTCAACAAGGGATCATATGCTTCCTTCATGATAAGGGCAAAGATTTCTTTTCTCTATCTCTCTCATTGCTTTTATTTATTTATTTTCATTTTTTCACTCTTTGAAGAGGAGTAGCGATTCATACGAATCAAAAGAACATTCATTTAAGCCTCATAGTTAAACAATGAGTTATTTTCTTCTTATATAGATGTTTAAAAATAGTCTTTAGATAAAAATGGTAATAATAGACATATACATAAGGGATAATCCCAATTTCTCCCCTGTAGTTTGAATAAATAGTCAAAATCCCCCCTCACAGTTAAGAAAATTTTCAAAGCTAAGGGGGATTTTGGCTATTTGTTCAAACTACAAGGGGGAAATTAGGATTATTCCTATACATAATGATAAAAGTAATTACTAATTAACAACAAACTGAATTATGACAAAATATATTAAATAAAAGAACTATACAAGAAGTCATATTTCAAATATTGCAATCTTAAAAAAAGAAAAAAAACCAATAAAATGAACGATGAACGAAGAAAGAAAAAGAGAAATGAAATACTTTGCAATCATTCATTGTAAGAGTTATGCTTCAACAATGGATTATCTCTTTATATCTAAATATGAAAAAAGTCTTCAAATACAAATATATGGTATAAAGGTGTATGAATAAAGATAAATGATATTATTGATTCCCAACAAAATTCCATTTCACAAAATACATTTAATAAATAACAAAAGAAACATTTTCAAATGATGCAATCTTTAAAAAAAGAAACCCAATAAAGACAACCTTCAAAAGGTAAAAAAAAAAAAAAGAAAGAGAATTGCAATACCTTGAGTACTTGACTGGTAAAGACTTGAGATTTCTCTATAACCAACCTGAATGGCTGAATCCATCATTTTTAAATACATTAAGAAAATTAATAAGAGAAAGTAATTTCAGACCTAAAGATTCTTCACAGTTCAGTTTATATTTACAGTGTGACCATGTAAAAAAGAAATTTCTCTTTATAGTATTTTTGTTACCCACATTTGAAAGAGCACTTGAGCTTGACCATACAAATAAAACTTCTCCACACTTAAGTCTGGTGTTGGGCCGGTTGAAGTGGACCAATACAAGGGAGAGACTCTTCAGGATATTTGGGCCTAACAAACCCAACGTCACAATATTAATATATTAATTTTTAGTGCTAAATATATCTATTTTTCGTATTAGTTTTAAAAGGTATATTTATTTATTATTTAATATTAAAGTTTTTATTTTTAATTCTCTGTACAATGGTTTTACAATGTAAAAATTGTTAATTTTGACGTAACTTTAGAATTAAATAATAGTAATTGTTATTTAGTAATTACAATAATTTCACTGTATTGTTTAATGTTTTCATATTTTAGTAAGAGTGGTTGAACATTTCTCTTGATTCTAAAAAATCAACGGTTTAAGTCCTACTCAAGTCCCACCCTTATCTTATAATATAAGGTATGAGTAGTTTTCTTTGAATTTAATCCCCCTCTCCCACCATTAAAAAAAAAAATAAAAATTTACCTATGTCTTAACCATTGTTCGTAAATACGGCCGTATTAGGTTTGGGATGAACAGATATGAGCGTATCTCGCCCGTATCTGATTTTTCCCTTTTTTTGCGCGTCAGTATGGAATACGATCGTATATACAGTAAGGGGCAAAATTGTCAAGAAAAAAAGGGCATATAAAGTTGTCTACCTTATTTTTCCTCCATATCTATGCGAGCAACTGCCTCCCACCCACACTCGGTTCACCGGCGTGAAAAACCTCCATTTCCGGTGCAAAAACCTTGCATTTCTGGCGACAATCTCTCCCTTTCGAGCTCTATCCTCACCAGCGCCAAAAAACTTCCATTTTCGCTGCCGAAATTGCCCAATTCTAGCAATATCCCTCCCTCCCAACCTTTATTGTCACCGGCGTCGAAACCTGTTCCATTTCCGATGATTGTCTTTTCATGCGATATATATATATTTTTTGTCTCTTGAATTGTTCTCTTTCTCTTGTCTTCAACAGTTCAATTTGTTCTCTTTTCTCATGTGATCTTTCTCCTTCTCTTTTCTCTTGAATTGTTCTTTCTCAGGGTTGTTTGGAACACTGGCAGTCTCTCACTCTCAGACTCTCTCTTTGAAGCCTTGTGGTTGTGATTTGTGAACTGGTTGTGATTTGTGGTTATGATTTGTGAATTATAAATTTGTGATGGCTAGTAATAAAAAGGATCCGATATGAAAGTATGGGGTTGAGATTGAGGTAGATGGAAAGAAATATATAAGGTGCACTTTATGTGACAAAGTAATAAGTGGGGGGAGTGTATAAGATGAAAGAACATCTTGTGGGTATTAAAGAAAATGTTGTCGCGTGTACAAGTGTTCCATCAGATGTTAGGGATGACATCAAAAGTTATATAGTGAATTCGAAGAAAGTGAAAAGATTTAATCAGTTAGTTAGGGAGGAAAGAATTGATAAATGTATGACATTGAATAGTCGATCGAAGTCTACGAAAGGGTCGGGTAGTGGTAGTGTGACTACAAGTCAGAGAGGGATTAGAGGATCTATGGATAGGTTTCTAAATAGTGTGGAAGATGATCAGATTGAAGAATTGGGGGGAACTATAAATGGAGGAATTGATAAAGAGTTACGTGATCGAACATGCGATGAGATAGACCGATTATTCTTTGAGAATGACATCGCATTTAATGTTGTTGATAGTCCATCTTTTGTGGTAATGATTTGGGCAGTTGAGCGCTATGAGACAGGTTTGAAATCATCAAATAGCTATGAGTTGAGGACTTCCATATTGAGGAGGGAGGAACAAAACACTGATGCTATTGTAGCTGAAGTGAAGAAGACATGAGCGAAAACATGAGTGTCGATATTGTCAGATGAGTGGAAAGATATGAGGGGTAGATAGGTGATCAATTTTCTTGTAAATAATCCATATGACACAGTTTTCATACGTTTGGTTGATGTTAGTGATGTAGTGAAGGATGCAGCGTTGTTGTTCCATTTACTTGATGATATGGTTGAAGAAATTGGAGAGGATATTATTGTTCAGATGGTGACAAATAATGTCTCCAATTACAAAAATGTTAGGGAAATGTTAATGGAAAAGAGGAAATGATTGTGGTGGACACCGTGTGCAGCTCATTGCATAGATTTAATGCTTGAAAAACTTGGAGAACTACCTCAACACAGAAATGTATTGAGAAAAGTGAAGAAGGTACTCTAATAGTTATAATATTACTATTTCTTTCTATATTTTTTCAACTTAACTCATATTTTAATTAAAAAATTTATGTCCTATAATAGGTGACTAATTTCATTTACAATCATGGATGGGTGTTGGTATTGATGAGAAAGTTTACAAATAAAGAATTGGTTCGACCTGCTCTTACAAAGTTTACTACTGCATATTTGACATTGCAAGGTATGTTTGAATTGCGACAACCTTTGCAATATATGTTTACTTCAGTGGAGTGGGAGAGATGTTCATATGCAAAGAAGCCAGAGGGGAAGGAAGTCAAGAAAATCATATTGACAAATTTGACTTTTTGGGAAGGTATATTTTATGCATTGAAAACAACTAGACATCTCGTTCATGTGTTGAGGATAACGGATTTAGAAAAAGTGTTTGCAATGGGATTTATTTATGGAGCAATGGATATGATTAAGGAGGAGATAGCCAAAAACTTGAGAGGGTGATGTTGTAACTTATAGTGAGATTTGGAATATAATTGATGAGAAATGAGAATTTTAGATGCACCGTTATTTGCATGCAGCTGCCTACTTTTTGAATCCTCAATATCAATATTCACAAGAAATGACCGATCATGAGATTAAATGGGGGTTGTATAAGTGCATGGATAGGCTTATTGCAGATGATAGAGAGTAAGAGAAGGCAGATTTGGAGTTTGAAGATTTCAAGCAGGCGAGAGGGATATTTGGCATAACCCAGGGAAAAAATTCTGTCACCAAACATACTCCTGATATATGGAATTTTCTTTTAGGTATAATTCAATCATTTATGTTTTCTTATTGAAAGGATTTTTATTGGTATTGTAGTTGAATGGTGGTTGCAATTTGGAGATTGCACCCCAGAGTTAAGATCTTTTGCAGTAAAGATTTTAAGTCTATTTGCTCATCCTCTATTTGTGAGTAGAATTGGAGTGCGTTTAATATGGTATGACTTTAGTTAGAACATACTATAAAATTATTTTTTCATTGATACTGATTTTTTTATTATTAATTATTGTAGATTCATACTAAGAGAAGAAATCGATTGACCACGGAGAAGTTGAACTCATTAGTGTATATAATGTACAATAGAAAATTGCGACAGAAATTCGAGAAACTCCAGTGTTTACCTGATGATGTTGATCCTTTAGTTTCTACTGACTTGCCTTCTGATAATAAGTAAGTCACAAAAGAAGATGTTGTGGAACCGAGTGGAAGTAAACCACAACGACAAAAGAGGATTAGATATACACGTATGTTTATCATTAAGTAAATGGAGTATCTTAAATATACATTGAAATTTTTAATTATATTACTTTAAATTCTTTTGGCGTAGGTAAAGGAAAAGGTGTTCAATCAGTAGATGATAAAATGGAGTGGGATGACATCCCTAGTAAGGAGGAGAATGATTGTGATGATGATGATGGAGAAGATGACAATCACGACACATTCCATTTCCATTTCAATACTTATTTTCGACCAGAGACTCTACCAGAATCAGATGATTAGATCATTTTTTGTTTTTATAACTTTTGTATTGTTTTGGTTTGGTATTGTCAGTTTGTTACTACGTACTAGTAATACATTATGGTTCACCTTTGATTTTTGTGACTTTTGCATTATTTTTGATTTGATTTGATATTTAAATACATTGTTATTCTAGTAATTCATGATATTTCCTATTATTTTTTTTTTAACCATTTGTCGTATAATACGTCTATATAATGCGTACCGGTCATACCATACCACACCACTTTGGGGTGCTCGTACTGTACTATACCATATATTTACGAACCTTGGTCATAACAACTCCTCTCTCTCTCTCTCTCTGCACCAATATTTTAACAATTTTCTCTTTCTATATATAATACATATATTGATATGGGTATATTTTGGACCGTATAAATGGGCTGATAAAAACCCAATAAATTGATATAATGGTAAAAGATTCAAGAAGCTCAGTGCTTAGGTTATAATGACGAGCTTGCTACTTTCTCTTCATTCAGCTCGTGACTCAGATTGAATCTCCCTTCGAGCTCATGCTAGGTAATTCAAAGGAGGTGGCTATGAGGGACCAATTAACGTAATGATGGCTATGGGGGAGCAGTTAAGTGTAATGATGGCTGTGCAGGAGTAGTTAATGTAATGATTACTATGTAAGAGCAGTTGATGTAATAATTCACTTTTTAATGTGTGTTACACTCAAATTGTAAACTCTCACTATAAGTAGGGGTGAAACTCTTTGTATAAAACAACTTGAACTAGTGAGAAAAATATAGTCACTTTGCCAAATTACTCAGAGGGACGACTATGGACATAGACACACTTGCCGAATCATGTAAAAAACTATCTTCTTTGCATTGTTCTTCCTCTCCTCTTTTCACTCTTATCTGTTTTTATCTACTTTGATTGCTTCTTGTTAATGAAGCTACAGTCTGGGTCTAGAACCTCTGGGTCGATCGAATCTCAACATTGACATTTTGGTCCTAGAAGGAAGACTCAATTGCGATTATGAGATTTTTCGGTTATTGTTATTTGAATCTCGATCAACTGTCATGGCTAGAGGAAGAACAATCAAAAGCTTTGATATGGTGGCTGAGCAGTCCGAGGGTCGTGTGAACCAACAAAGCACTCTGCCGGTCGGAGAAGATGCCATGTAGATTTGGAAACAACGCCAGAAAGCTTTAGAGAACATCGTAATGCAATTGGTGGACGCGGTTAAGGCACTGGAATAGGTTCAAGTCCAGGTTGTACGGAGACAAGTTGAGGCCTCACCCCTTGAAAAAGCCCACCAGCAACCAGTTAATTAAATTTCGACTCCGGAAGGGGGAGCGGTCAGAGAAAGGTTGCTAACAGAAGGCTTTAGAGTGAGGGTAAGTCACGATGGTAGCCGCCACGTGGAAACTAGTAGTGAGCACGAGCGAGCACGCGCACGTCGAGATGATGACTAGTACGAATCCCAAAGGGGTCCGTGTCAGGCAAAAAGTTTTCATAAAAGGCACAGGTTGAGAGATCGCTACTCGGTCGAGCAAGAAAGCGAGAGTAGGTAGTCCTCTACAAGGCGATCTGAGCCTTAGGACTTGCTGGTGGAAGAATTGCTACAGAGGGTTCAACAGTTGGAGGCGCGACCTGGACCTCAAGATCAGGGAGAGCAGTATGAGGAGAGGGCCTTATTCACTAGGGAGATCGACACAGAGCCTTTACCTCCCATGTTCAAGCTCCCCAACATTCCAATTATAATGGGGATAGTGATCCCTATGACTACCTGGATGCATTTAACGTCCAAATATATCTCCAGACGAACAACCCGTTGGTTAAGTGCCGTGTCTTCTCAGCCACTTTAGAGGATGTTTCATGGACCTGGTTCAAAAGTCTCTTAGCTTGCGGCATAGAAAGTTGGAAAGAATACCAACGAAAATTTGTCAACCAATACAAAGCTCTGAGAAGGTAGCTCGCCCCATCATGTCACCTCGCTACGATCTTTCAGCGACAAAATAAATCACTGAAATATTACATTACCGGATTCAGACGCTAAGTTACGAATGTGGAAAACCCATCAGATGAAAGTGTCTTAACCGCGATCTCAACTGGGCTCCGTAAGGATGGGAAGCTATACAAGAGCATCTACAAATTCCCAGTAAGGGATCTGAGCGATATCTACGAGCGAGCTGCCAAAAAGATCAGATAGGAGGAAGCCTTCAGCCTTAAGCATTCTAACCCGAAGGATGAAACGGGTAGTTCCAACTAGCCAAAGAAAAGGAACAATGGTGGGAACCTAGGTGAAGGTCGAAACAGTGGCTCGAGCAATCAGATCGCCAAGAAGGCTAAGAATGAGTCTAGACATGAACGACCTCAGCGTCAAGGTCGTCATGATAGCTACAATACCTTGTCAGTTATACAAGACAGAATCTTTGCTATAGAGAGGAACAGAGAGGACTTTGGGAGGCCCAATCCTATGAGGTCTCCTATTAGCCGTAGAGATAGGAACAAGTTTTGCGTCCATCACAATGAAGTCGGACACAACACTTCTCAATACCAAATATTAAAGGATGCTATCGAGGATCTAATTAAGAGGGGTCGCTTGGAAGACTATGTGGTGCGACCAGCGGACCCTCGATCTCAACAACAACCTCAGCCAATACAACAGTAACGAGGTTCTGACTTCTAATTTGTGATTTAATTCTTGAAAGTTAATGAAAGCTCTATATTCCTCTTATTATTTCTATTGAATGATCACTCCACTGATCTCTACTATTTGTCATGCTCCAAACTTTATAAGCTCGCTATTATGCTAACAGGTTCGAACCTCCTAGCTTGTAATTATACTAACAGGTTCCGACTTCCTAGCTTTCTATTATACTAACAGGTTCCGACTTCCTAGCTCTCTATTATGCTAACAAGTTCGAACCTTCTAGCTCGTTATTATGCTAATAGGTTCAGACCTTCTAGCTCTCTATTATGCTAATAGGTTCGGACCTACTAGCTCTCTATTATGTTAATAGGTTCCGACCTTTTAGCTCCCTATTATGTTAACAAGTCTCAACCTACTAGTTTGCTATTATGAGAACAGCTCGCAAAATATATTGTTATGGTAGGTAAGATTACGACCCCCTACATAGTTCGATAGAATATTACTATGACAGACGAAGTTTCGACCATCTACATAGCTCGCAATAATGTTTTCTATGTTCTGTTGGCTCGCAAAATATATTGCTATGGTAGATAAGGTTATGACCCCCTACATAGCTCGATAGAATATTGCTATGACAGGTGAAGTTCCGACCCCTTGCATAGCTCGTAATAATGTTTTCCATGGTCTGTTGGCTTGTAAAATATATCGCTATGGTAGACGAGGTTATGACCCCCTACATAACTTGATAGAATATTGCTATGTCATTCGAGGTTCCGGTCCTCTGCATAATTCGTAATAATGTTTTCTATGTTCTGCTGGCTCGCAAAATATATTGCTATGGTTGATGAGGTTACAACCTCCTACATAACTTGACAGAATATTGCTATGGCAGGCGAGGTTCCGACTCCCTGCATAGCACGTAATAATGTTTTCTATATTCTGCTGGCTTAAGTTTTTGAATTAAGTTATGATCTGCGAACCACAGTGATATCTGAGGGCTTAGTCAATACGACAATATCTATTTCTACATCAAGATCAGCAACTTCGTGAGCATTTACCAGATTTTACTATCACTAACTTATACATTCATACATTAATCACTTTATTTCTTAGTTCGCAGGAAGTTTAATAAAACAAAAACGACACAACATTGAAATAAGCAAATTCATTCGTTGACTTTGCAACGAGAGGAATCCATTATAAATACCTTCGCAAAGCGAGATGAATGAAGCACAAAGTTATTACAAATTTTAAAGAAAAAAGTACAACTTGATATGCAGCCTACTGGGAGCCTTGGTCTTGGGGGGTTGATTCCGCAGGAGCTGAATCATTGAGGGCTACATTTGAAGACTCTACAACCTGAACTGTCTCGTCTTGAAGGGTCATAGCAGACATCTCCACAACCAGAGGAACTGTATCTAGAGTAGTTGAAGACGAGACAGCTTCCATCTTAAACCTTTTCACCTCTAAGATTGCCTCCTCACGAAAGAATGAGAAATCCAACTCGGTATGAACTTCCCACAGAGTGAAGAGGAAATTGCTACAGGTTACTAATTATGCCTCCTCTAAGCTTTGATGATTTGCATCTCAGTCTCCTCCTTAACTCTAGTAACTTCCTTCGTCAGAAGAGTGACCCTTGTCTAAGCAGCCTCCACTAGTTGTTCAGCAGCCTCGGCTTGCTCCACTGCAGCCTCAGCTAGTTGTTCAGTAGATTCAGCTCGCTTCTCTATAGTTTCTGCCCGCTGTACGGCCCCCTCAAGCTTGCCTTTCGCCTGATCTAATTCTTCTTTGCATTGGAGGAGCTTGGCAGTAAGTTACGACCTCGTATGTACGTGATCGCCCTTCTTGCAAATCAGAGTATCCTCTGCCTCCTTCTTTGCCTCCTCTGCATTCTTTAATTTGATTAAAAGACATTGTTATGAATTTTTAGCTCTCTCAGCCTTCGCAGCCATGAATGAGAGCTTATCCTTTGACTTCTGCAGCTCGTCCTCAAGCTTTCTTTTCTTGTCCTTAAAAGTTTTAACTTCTCATCTCTGTTTCATAGCTTCTAGTACGGCCTAAAACGCAATAAGTTAGTGTTTAACCAAACAAAGAGGTAGGAGAGGTAAATGGTAGTGTCAGTTATCAGCATCTCGTGACAAGCTATATAGCCAGATAGCCCCTCGCCCCATAAACCCTTATTATTCAGGTGCCGAGCGTGGGTCAACATGATCTCGGACCAGTGGTAGAGGAAGGATTTCAAGTATTTTCCTTCTGGTCCTTTTTCATGTTAGGCCCTGGCTTAAGGTTCAACCCTTCTCTCCACGACCTCTGCGACCTTGGGCTACTTACCTTTGTCTGCACGTCGTCGCTTAGCCGAGGAAGAATTGGGCATGGACTTTCTTTTTGCTCCCTACTTGGACCAGCTTAAGTCTCACAAGCAGGAGCTCTAGATTGAACTTCAGCCACCTCTGGTTACGAGGTGGGGATTTGGACTTATGGAGAATCTGCGGCCGATGCTAAGGGCGTTTCGCTAGAAATAGCGGCTGGAGGGGTTGTAGACTTGACAAGTCGTTTTGGAAGAGCCTGTCGAAGAGAAAGCCTCACCATCTCTAAAACTTGTTGAGAAGTAGGGACTGGAACTGTTTATGGGGCAGGAGCAGCTTCTACTTTACCAACAGCTTTGAATACGAAAGCAAGCTCGAATTCTCTCCTACTTCCCATACCCTCCTATAGTCCACTAGTTCGTTGTTAAGAGGAAGGGCTAGCTTATGGGTCCCGAGGAGTTCGTCGTTGAAGGCGTTACTAAGTGTCACCTCGTTCGAGTTCGCAAGCATCTTGAGAATCTCATCCTCCTCGTCAGCAAGAGTGACCCTATCTCCTTTCAAATCTGCGAGATGAAACGAAAAAATTAAAAAAAAAAAAAATCATCATCGGCTCATAGAAGTCTGTTCCTCCTATCTACCTGGGCTGAGAGCAAAAGACAAGTTATGGAGCAGGCTAAGGGAAGGGTAAGAAATATAAAACCAACTTGTCTTATAATCCCCTACATTAGACTTGCCTTTGCATCGCCTCGAGGCAAGAGACCCTTGTAGCTCGTTTGCCGAGTTGCGAGATAGTAAATCCCATCTCGCATTCCGTCTTTCACGCCACCAACGCTTTTGATGTTATAAAGGTGGCAGAGGATTTTTGGACTTGGGGGAGAAAGACCATTCCTAATGAAGACCAAGGCTAAGGAGGTGAGTTGAGAGTAGGAGTTCGGGGGTCAGCTGAAAAGAGCTAAGCTTAAGTCTATTCAAAAGGTCAACGAGGTAGGTAGGGACTGGAAATCTAAGTCCATACTTAAGGTGATGAATGCCGACAGCAACGAACCCTTTGGGAGGATAAGACGCATGGTCACTAGGTATGGGAGACATCACATGACATCTCTTGGGAAAGTGATACTGCAAGACAATCCCCCCCATCTGTTAGTATTTTATCCTTGAGGTGTAGTGTATGAACATCTCGTACGCTCACCGTTCCTCAGCAGCCTAACAAGCCATTACGGGGTCAGCCCAAGGTGCAAACCCTTCTGCGACCTCACCGCTTTGAGAGGTAGCTTCGCCAGTAATGCGAACTTCCCCCGAGCCGAGCTCTTCCGAGCTGGACGAGTCATGATCTCCTAGTTTGTATGATCGGCGTCTGCGACCTTAAGACAACTACGCAAGAAAGGGTGCAATTAGGTCGCTACTATCAGACAATGCCCAAAAGTTCTAAGTTTTCTACCAACACACTTCCTAGTTTGCAGGTCATAAATGCCACATAGATCGTTAAAGTTATGGAGAGCTCAATTTACGAGTTAATGACATATAGGTGTATCGTCTTACAACTCGCATGCAAAAAAGTCATAAACAGTAAACAGGTCGCAAATGACCAAACAACAAGATCAAATTAGCAGGAAATGAAAATTCATAGTCAAGAGCAGAATATTCAACATCAAGAATACGAGGCATTTAAGTGGTTTCTAGATTCAGAAAAAGCACAATGCACGCAGAAAATGGAAACAAACCAAAAAACCAAGAGCTAGTCATGAAATTTATTGTGAATGCTAGCTTGAGGATGAAGGATTCCAATCGTGGAAAATGTTGAGTCCTAAGAAAATCGGTGCAAGGAAGCAAGACGGTAGGAAAAAGATGAAACCTCAATGTCTGGTGCTGAAAATGATAGAATAAACGAAAAGGCTCCACTTATATAAAGGCGTAGGACTCTAGCCCCGACCGTTCGATCTGATGGTAGCTCAACCGCCTTAAATTTGACAGTGCAGCGTGAATTGTGGTTTTTTATCGCCATGTGCTGTCAGTTGAGAGACATGCAAATTAAATGCGTTTAGCACGAGACGTGCTAATGGTACAGTCATACGAAAAGTCTCCGCATGTCAAAGCAGTAGGACAGAATTTCAAAGGGCGCCAAGGCAGGTCGTGACATGTCAGTTTTTACCAGCAAGCTCGAGCTCTCAGTTTACAGAGCACACTGAGAGATGGGGGGCTGATGTTATGGGTGTATTTTGGGCCGCATAAACGGGCTGGTAAAAGCCCAACAAGTTGATCTAATGGTAAAAAGTCCAGGAAACCCAATGCTCAGGTCGCAGTGACGAGCTCGCTACATTCTCTTCCTTCAACTCGTGACTCAATCCGAATCTCTCTTGATTTATCTTTAGCTTGCGAGAGTGATATGTCCACTCATGGAGCTCGTGCTAGGTAATTCAAAGAAGGTGGCTATGAGGGACCAGTTAACATAATGATGGCCATGGGGGTGCAATTAAGTGTAATGATGACTGCGCAGGAGTAGTTAATGTAATGATTACTATATAAGAGCAATTGATGTAATAATTCACTTTTTAACGTGTGTTATACTCAAATTGTAAACCCCCACTATAAATATGGATGAAACTCTTTATATAAAACAACTTGAACTAGTAAGAAAAATACAGTCACTCTATCAAATTACTCAGAGGGATGACTGTGGACGTAAACACACTTGCCGAACCACGTAAAAAACTGTCTTCTTTGCATTGTTCTTCCTCTCCTCTTTTCACTCTTATATGTTTCTATCTACTTTGATTGCTTCTTGTTATCGGAGCTGCAATCTGGGTCTAGAACTTCTGGATCGACCGAATTTCAGCGTCGACATATATAAAGAGAGAGAATTAATTAATTTTTTTTTAATTAATTACAATTTTAATTAATTACAATATATCAAATGTCAGTCAAATTACCGGCCTGCTTACTTCTCATGAAACAGAATACATGAATAAGATGTTATTTTGGTGCCAAAGCCCGAATTAAACGAAGGTTTGTAGTGTGTGTATGTACATATATATATACATACATACACGTCCACTCTATTTGGGACTATATGTATACATATAATATAACCAATCCCTTTACAACTACTTTTTCAGTTCTTGTTAAGGAAACTTCTCTCTCTATTATCAACATTATGAATGACGTTTCCTATTCCGGTTGATTATAAATTCCTACCCACTGATAAGAAACTAGTTGGTTACTTCATTTTCAACAAGCTTTTCACACAAACACCCCCATTTAATGATGTTGAAAAGTCTTTGGTTAAAGATTTTGATCTCTACGGTTCTTTAGAGCCATTGGAGATAACTGCTGTATGGAGGAGACGATTTGGAAGACGATTTCACTCCACTCAAGAAGGTTTCCGTTAATAGTTCAGGAATATGTAGAAAAGTCAGCTCCAAAACATGGGCTGGAGAAGATTTTGGACACAAAATAAGAGTCGGGAATACTAATTCCTCTATTGTTAGTTGGCTTCCACCCAATGTGTACCTTTATTTCATTTAACTTTTTGATGCATTATTACCAAATCGTTCTTTTAATGTCTGATAAGTCTGCACTAGCTCAACTGCAATCCCAATTGTTTATAGCATTCACATGGATCTCTAAATAACATCAGTAGGAAGTTATGCCAACATGTAAGAGAAATAGGAAAGTTGGATGTCAACGAGAAGTTATGCCAATTGTTTATGATTGTTAATTTTCAATCATAAGACAAGGCATTTTATAATATGATCAACACCCATTCAACACCCACGTAGAATGCTGAATAGAGCAATCGGTAATATCGATTATAGAACCTCGGCGGTGTCTAATAATCCATCCTTAATTCCTTATTTTGGGTAAATCTGATATAGCGAAATGTATAAACCTTTACTGGCACTATCCTTACCTAGGTTCAGTTAGTAACACATTTGTCATTTGCCATGTCCATAGATAGAGGTGCCATGTGACTTTGTGAGATATTTTGAATTAATTAAAATCCTCAAACTAGAATAACTAGATTAGATTATTTTTAAAGTTAAATATATCATGCATATGTGATATCATTATATTATACTATATAAACACAAAAAAGGGATCTAGACATAATCAGTGACTTCATTCTTTTGTTCTCTTGGGAGAAAAGGGTTTCTTTATTTGATGCAATTGTTTGAATGACAAGTGTAACTACATTAGGAGAGAAAGAGAGAGATTTGGAGGGTCCCAAACATTCTACTCAAAATGACTTATGTGTAATAGGTTGTTTAGGTATGTTTTAGTGGATCAAATGATTGTGTTTAATGTATTCTTTTAATTTTAGCTTTGCAAGTGTGTAGTGTGGGTTTCTTATTATTGATTTTATGTACTGAAGTCATGAATAACAACAAGAAATTAATAAATTTTTATTCTCTATGTTCCATACTTGGTCATCATTATCAGAATAAATTGTCTTTAGATTATCTGCCTCTTGGCGGGATTTCTCTAATAAACACATGCTGTAGAATTTTGGGCTTAGCTTTGGGCCTGGGCCCAATACTATGTTGTCATTAAGCCCTTTTGATTTTTATCACTTGTAACGATTGCCATCCTCATTTGTAACCATTGCCATCGTCATAAAATGAGATTTGTATAACGATAAAATCATTAAAAGACAGTTCTTAGAAACAAAAGAAAATCACTAAATGACAAAGTTAGGTTTGGATTGTATTTATATATATATATTTGACCTCTTGACACTACGTTAAAAAATTATCAGGATCTAGTTAAGATAGGATTTTATCGTATGGTCTAGAATACTGCTCTCAGAAATTGGAAAAGATCTACTCACATTTTAGTGGGAAAATCGTCCACAATTTTTGTGGACATGCCGCCACGTGTTTGTATATACTACAAAATGAAAATAAGGGTAAGCTCGTTAATGCACTTGTCGACATTCTCTCTATTTAATTAACTATAATTAACATTTGAGATTTACTTGGTATAAAAAGCATATAAAAAACTACTATGAAAAAAATCTTCAGTGGGGTAAGAAACAAAAGAAAATGCATGTATTACATCTGCCGCTGCATTCCATGCTGAAAAAACTAAGATGGTGAAAACTGTCTATTGATATCCAAATATATAATTTTAATTAATAGATTTCAATATTAGTTTTTATAAGAGGGAGTTTCATCGAGGATTTATATGATACAATAACTTACAACAAATCTACACATTTGAAGATAAGGGACAAATCTATAAAAATACAGGATGTTCAAGGAACATGTATAGTGAATTCAAACGTTAAATTATCACAACTATCGTAGAAACCTTTGAACCTCCTCAATGCGACCGAAATGGGTTAAAAGTTCAATCATTATAGAGTAATGTTCTTCAGATGCTTTGATTTTATATTTACGGGACATTATATTGAAGAACCGTCAAGCTTCATCGACGAATCCAGCTTGATTGCAAATAGATAGAACCGCTTTGAAAGTGAAATGATTTGGAGTGAAACCACCATGCATCATCTCATTGAAAAGATTAATTGCATCTTGAAACAGGTCATTGTACACGTAAGCTTCTATAATGGCAGTCCACGTTACAGAGCCCTTGATGGGGACTGCATCAAACACCAACATCGCAATTTTAACATGTCCAGACATAGCGTACATCTTGATGTTTTCTGCTGCAACAAAAGGAATGGACTCGAACCTTTTCTTCAAAATTTGTCCATGAATCTCCTTTCCAAGCTTCAAAGCTTTAAGTTCACCACAAACACTCAACACCCTCGCCATTGTAACAGAATCTGGCGTGCACCTCGTCCTCGATAATAGCAGCCACCGAAACAAACCAAGAGCTTCATGTGGACGTCCATTATCCGCATACGAATCAATCATGGCAGTCCATGAGATCACATTTCTCTTTTCCATATCATTGAACAATTTGAGAGAATACTCCAATGCGCCATACTTTGAGTACATTAACATCAAAGAAGTAAATATCGACACATTGGGCAGGAACCAATTCTTAAGAGCATAAGTATGAACCTCCTTCCCTTGCTTCAACGCTATCGACCGGGCACAAACTAATTTAAAGCTCTCAAAATTTTTATAAAAAGTAATTAGGAATGAGACAAGACATAATTTTCATTTTTATTATAAATTTTTGGGTTAGGTTAAACTAATTTAAATTTCTAATTTTCTATTTTTACTTTAATAATTATATCAATCATTAAACAAGTTAGTAGTTAAATGTTGAAGTAAAAAACCTCAAGGCATGTATGATATGTATTGTATCGGCTAATTAGACTGAATAATACTAATTTAATACTGTCAAGTCCAGACTAATAATAAGCATTGAAGCAGAGTACCACAGTGGCACACTCTCGCCCAGCTCAGCTTTCCAGTAAGCAGATGGCTATGGTTCTGGCATTTTTGTCCATGGAGTGAATAATTGTTAAACAGTTCATAAGTGTGGCCAATCTATTAAAAAAAAGTCTTACTAGTTTGTGAGTAATTTTTCTACTATATGTGGATAACTCTTTCCCACCTATGAGGGAGCAATAGTAATAGTAGTAATAATCCAGATTGTACTTTAAAGATTTAGATAATTGTTAAACAGTTCATAAGTATAGCCAATTTATTAAAAAAAAGTCTCATTAGTTTGTGAGTAATTTTTCTACTATATGTGGATAACTCTTTCCCACCTATGAGGGAGCAATAGTAGCAGTAGTAATAGTCCATATTGTACTTCAAAGATTTAGATAAGAAGATATCGATAGTTATAATATGTATTTGTATTATAAAAAAAAAAAAAGGTTTTGTTGAAAAATAATCTTTTTTGGATAACCCATTGGAAAATTACATTTTTTTTCTCAAACCTTTTTTGATGGACCCTTTTTGGACAAGAATATCCCTGATTACATTCCTAATTACCACTAACCCACCAATCCCACTAACCCGTCGCTTCTCTCTTCAGACCTCTCCTCCCTCTCTTCTTCTTCTTCTTCTTCTTCTTTCCTATTTTTTTTTTCCTGAATTGGTTCGGCACTCCTCCCTCTCTTCTTCTTCTTCTTCTTCTTTCCTATTTTTTTTTTCCTGAGTTGGTTCGGCGATTCGCTGAACCCAAAACCCAGAATCAGATCTGGTTCTGGGTTCACGACCCAGAACCAGATCTGGTTATGGTTCTGGGTTTGCGACCCAGAACCAAACGGTTCTGGGTTTGCAACCCAAAATCAGACGATTCTGGTCGGCGACGAACCCGTTGCTGACCAGAACCACCATCTGTTCTGTTTTTATTTTTTTTTTCTTTTGTTTGTTTGTTTATTAATGTTATGATGATTTGATAATATTGTTGTTGTTGTGGGAGATGATGATGTTGATGAATTGGATTGATGATGTTGATGAATTGTGGGAGATTATGGATTTTGATATTGAAGAAATGGGAGGGCAATTTTGTTCAAAAAATAATAATAAGGTCAGTTTTGATAATTCAGAAAACTAAAAGTGTAATTTTATAATTTTAGAAAATATCTTTAACCCAAGAAGCGTCCTCTATGATAAATATTGTAATTATGAAACAACCCCAAAAATTTGTTTAATTACAAAATAACCCTATAGTTTTGATTTTTAAAATTAAGATTAGAAATCCCAATCTAGAAGTTGAGATTCCCAACCTAGAAATGAATTTTGATATTGAAGAAATGGGAGGGCAATTTTGTTTAAAAAATAATAATAAGGTCAGTTTTGATAATTCAGAAAACTAAAAGTGTAATTATGTAATTTTAGAAAATATCTTTTAGGGCGCTTCTTACTATGATAAAAGATTGTAATTACGAAACAACCCCACAAATTTATTTAATTACGAAATATATGTAATTGAACATTCAGGTTGATATTCTCAACCTCTAGGTTGGGAATCCCAACCTTAATTCAACATTCATATTTGAAATCTCAACTTCAAGGATGGGATCCCAACCTTTAGGTTGAGAATCCCAAACTTGAATAAACATCTAAGGTTAGGATTCTCAACCTTTAGGTTGGGATCCCAACCTAAAAGTTGAGAATCCCAACCTTAGATATTCAATCATATTTGGGATTTTCAACCTCGGGGTTGAGATTCCCAACCTATAGGTTGAGATTGATTTCCAAAAATGACTCATTAAGGATATTTTTGTCCATTCATGCTTTTTTTTTCTATTTGGGATTCCCAACCTCGGGGTTGAGATTCTTAACCTATAGGTTGGGATTGATTTCAAAAAATGACTCATTAAGGGCATTTTTGTCCATTCATGCTTTTTTATTTGAGATTCCCAACCTTAGGGTTGAGATTCCCAACCTATAGGTTATGATTGATTTCAAAAAATGACTCATTAAGGGTATTTTTGTCCATTTATGCTCTTTTTTGTACTATAAAAAATAAAGGGTTAGTTTTGGAGTGAGCTCTTCAAAATAGGTCAATTTATCCATTTTCTCTTGTTTATCAAGTCCAGCCCATACACGTTACTGGACCGGATGAATGTGTTTTTATTTTCTAATTTCCATATTAGTTGCCCCACTTTGTCCTAATGCTTCATTTGGGGAAACAAAAGTGGATATGATATGATTGGAGGTTGGGGAATGGAACAGAATTTGACAATTGGATATGATTATAGTGATACTTTAATATGTTTGATGGAGTTGAGATTACACTGAATTTAACTAAAATAATTTAATATTGAATTGAACTGATTTTTTAAAAAATATTTAAATTATTTTAAATCTATTTAATATAAATAACAAATAAAAATAGAAAAATTAATTAATATATGAAATAAAATTTTTAATGATAATAAAATTGTAAATTTCCTAAGACTATTTTAGATTAATTTATATTTATTAGCATAAAAAATTAATATAATTTCCAATAAATAAAAAATAAAATAAAATAAAAATTGTATCCTTAATGTGTGTGATTTCGAAAAACCACCACATCAGTTGGGTTTTGAAATCTCGCTCATATGGGATTTCATGGTGGGACTTGTGTGAGCCAATGAAGGGAAATTGCTCTTCCCTTCCCACGCTCAAATGTCGGAATTGATGGAATAGACAATGTTTAATTCAATCCCACCAAATTTTTGATCTACCAAACACAACTTAAAAAGTAGAGCATTCTAATCTCACCCTTATTCTGTTAAAACACAAGATGTGTGAAATATTTTTCTTTTGATACAAGTTATTATCACTCGGTTATGGAAGTAATTATCTTGATGGTACTATCATTGATCCATCTCAACAAACCGTAAGATAGTAGAGTTAAAAAAAAATGACATTACAAATTATTTATGATATTATTTGAAATAAAATTTCATTGATAAAAGGAAAATATAATTGAATAAAAGAACACCAAAATAGTACTAAAATACAATACAAATCCAGTGAAGCTTGCTCTCATAATTAATGTAAATAGTGAACTGATATTTGATATATTTGTTTGAAATGGTTCTACCCTTCGTAAAATCATTGAATATCCAGTAACCAAAGCATCCATAGACAATACTTGATTGTATTTTAAGGCAAAATATACATATATAACTGGCAAATGTATGCTCATACATATTCAAGACAACCTTGTAAATGGAAAAAGAACAAATTAACAACAGAAGATGGAACTTCTTCTAACCAAATCTGCTCATCCTCATCAGAAAGAGCCAACATAGCGAGTGCCTAAGCAACAGAGTTGGCTTGCCTCTTTGAACAAAGAAAATTTCAAGAAAAAGCAAACTACTTCAGAATGAGAGGCCATCCCAGAATAAATGAGACGTGCAGAATAGCAGAGTCAGATTCCACACAAACAGGAAAGATATCAGTCTCCAAAGTCTACCATTAGAGCAAAAGGATGCTTGTGCAAAGAACAAACATATAATGTGTAATTGGTACTTCGAGGATATTATACTTAACTACTACCCAAAAACGTAACTACCTAATCAGAAACCAATCTTAGATGAAACAAGACTATCTATATAAATAGTTGCACGCGTGATATCTTCTGGCCATTCATTAATCTCAACACTTTCATTTGTTTTCTTATCCAACTCATGCCAAAAAACTGCCCCATTAGCTTCATAAACCAAAACTTTGTTGCTGCTCTTCGAACAAGCAAAAGCTACTTCACCATTAAAATACGCACGCACAAGCAATGCCTCTTCCGGCAACCTAAACAATTTAGTCCAAGACTCTTTCACCCCATATTCTTTCATTACCCACACATGTAAAGCAACCTCAGAACAATAAAAGTAGCTCAAACACAAACATTCATCCAAAACCATAATACGAATTCGAGCATCAGCTTTAGGTACATCCACCGGTATATCGGGCAACGACACGCCATAAAATTTTTCACCCTTCAAATCAAATGACATGACCCTGTATTCATTTATATCTTTAAGTCTCACCACCCAATTCACAGCACTACCAACAAGAACCCCTGTTTGGCAAACAGCGAGTTATGATGAGGAGGGCAATTATCAATCCTCCTCCCAGAATTCGCTTTCAAGCTAAAAACAGTAACTTCAGTCATATATTTCCTATCAGAAATAACCCTAACCCACTTATAATCATCAATAGCAACACCATAACCAAACCCATCAAAGACATCATAATATCTATCAGAAAAATCACTCCAATGGTGTTTTCTAGTTGATATGACATCATAATAACTATCAGAAAAATCACTCCAAAATTTGAGCAAGAATTGTAGTTTTCTAGTTGATATGCTTCACAAAAATATGCTAGTGTGACTATCGATTAGGACAGCAAGCAATCCATCACAGGAACCAACACAAGGAAAGATCCCCAACCTCAAAAGGGAGCTCCAGTTTGAAAGCATTATCTGCTGAATCCAAGTCTATGGAGAAGAGATTAGGTTCAAATCGCATACTTTCTCCTTGTACAATGAGTCTTCTTCGATTTAAAGAGCGATGATAGTGAAGATTGCGGTTGATGAAATCTGGGTCATCGATTATGTAACGCAATTGCTTTGACACACGCCTGAGGCGGAGGAGAGTCTTCACTGGAAGTCTGCAGAGTATTTCGATGATTACATCCTCTAGAATCGCAGCAATTGAAGATTGGTCATCTCTGTCTACCGGTTGGAGTTCAATTTTAGGTTGGAGTTCGACATGAGGAACTCGAATGGGTTGCCTTTGGTGAAAATCGTAATACAAATTATTATTTTTTTAAGATTCAAATAGAACATTAACTTTTTTTTTTTTTAAAATCTTAAGAGAATAATTTTTTTTTTTAAATAAAAAGAATAATTATTTTTAGATTAAAATATATTTACTAAAATAAGAAATATAAAAAAAAAAATGATTACTTTTTAACTTTGGTCCAAAAGAAGTTATTTTCGTAATTTTCTCAAATGTTAGTTAGAGTTTATATGTAAATTTATTTTATTTTAATAATATGGATTATTAATTTTGAATAATTTTGTTTTTGGAAGGGGATTTTTAATGACTTATTATGAGTTAATCATCGACTAATGAATTCAATTTAGATAAATAAATTAATATTAAACTATATCTTAAGAGAGTATATTATAAATTAATTAGAACATTTTAAATGTTCTCATGGATTGTATTTTGAAAAA
The DNA here is from genome assembly GCA_019925255.1 of Litchi chinensis. Taxonomy (NCBI): domain Eukaryota; kingdom Viridiplantae; phylum Streptophyta; class Magnoliopsida; order Sapindales; family Sapindaceae; genus Litchi; species Litchi chinensis. The sequence goes on along the minus strand of CM034464.1, from coordinate 2,433,378 downwards.
AATAAAAGATCATATCATCAATATTAAAAGATTTGCTTCCTATATGACATAGGAATCAGATAATCAAATTAAAAAATTATTATCCGATGTTTCCATGCATTTACATTTAATGTCTTCATGTATTTTTATTTAATGCTTCCATATTTTCAATTCAATACTTCTATTTTTCTAAATTTTAATTAAATTTAAAAATTAGAATTAATTAATTATTGATTTACTAACATGATTGTCTAACACACTCTCTTTAAATAAATGGTTATGTTGACAATGTCTATTTTTTTTGCGTCACCTCAGTTTGACATTGATAGGTGATAATTATATTCGAAAAGTTTATTTTAACTAAATTTCTATTCATCTTATTTGACATGTAATTTTTTCACAATCCATAAGAGTGTTAAAAATGCTCTTATACGTGATTTAAGTTTTCATGATTGGAATTAACTTTTATATTTATGGAGAAACTACCTCGTATCATTGGTTTGAGTAGTGTTGATTAGGAAAAAAAAATGTAGATATAGATCTAAAATATTTTCTTGGATTTAGACCATTATGGATCTCCAGAATGGTTTGACTCTGATGAATAAAGAAAGGTTTATCCCTCTTGTTCTTGACAAACATGTGCATGAAAAGGGGGAGGTAAGCCTCATTCTTTTCATGCAACATCACACAAATAGAGGGAGGTGAGCTTTCTCCTTATTCGTCAAGAAGAGGGAGGACTACTACTCCATTCAGTGGCGGATTCATAAATTAATATTAGAGGAAATACCTTAATAAATTGATAATAAAGTTAAACATAATTAAAATTATAGTAGTTAAATATAAAGTTTTCTTTTTTGGTGGATTTCTAAATAGTCTCCATCAGCTCCAAAATAATTAAAAATGAAAATAAATAATGTATTTAATTAAGTGCATATATAACTTAGTAATTAAAAATTGCTTATAAATCATAAGAAAAAATGAAATAATGTTTTTACTAAATGGTAATCTACTTAATATTCTCAAAAAAAATAAAAATGATAATCTACTTAACTTTTATTTGTGATAATAATATAATGTTTAGCAATCAAATTATGTAAACTTTATATTTAAATCAGAAATTACGTTTTTGCTAGAAATAAAACTAAACAAATATAACATAACATATTTTTTATGCAAGAGAGTTTTTTACATCACCTTATTGGTTACAAACATATATAAATTACAAAAATGATTACAAAATAAGAAATAAAAATTAAATAATGATTATGCTTTAAGAAATTAGATGTAACAAATTAAAATTTATATTTTACAATTTTAAGATTCATTGATTTGATTTTCAAGTCAAGTTAGAGATATTAACATTATACTTAAATTGTCTAGGAAGATATTGATATTTTAATAAAAATGGTAGATACATTTAAATTTACTTTTTATCATATATACTAATAGAGATTTTAACAAATAATAGATAAAAGTTTGAATAAAAATCAATAAAATAATAAAAATTAAATATTAATAAACATAAGGATAGAAAATTAAAATTAATAAAATGATAAATCTATGCTTTAATTTTGTAACAAATATATATATATATATGTAGAGGGATATATGTAAAAAAAAATATTAATAAAATTTTATAAAAGATAAAACTGAAAAAAAAAAACTTGTAAATTTTTAAAATCCAGGAGGGGCACGTGTCCCCCTCCCTCTGATGATGCAGTGGGTGCCAGTGACTTAACTAGTCACTGCTTATGAGATCAAAACGTACATCTCTTGAATCAATGGAAACATGAATAAGCAGTGTAAAAATTGGTAGGCAAATTGCCTAAAATAACATAGTTTAGTGTTATCTACATTTCTCGATTGAATGAATATAATTTCATTATATCATCAGTTCATTAAAACATCAATTATTAATCAATTACCAAATTATTTGAGGAGAAAAACTTGGGTGCAACATATGCATGGTGCATCGTCAGTTACAAATTCGTACGGTGCACCATATATATGTTGCGCCGAATATCTCTCGTATTTGAGATGGAAGGTTTAATTTAAAAGCACATTAAATAACTTGTTTTATAATATAATAATAAGAAGACAGTACTTAAACATGGTAGAAATCCCGTTGAATCTTGCTTTCATTGCAACACTTTTGATTCAGATGGATCTAATCTCAATCAAACCATGAAGTGTAATATAAATATCAAGTGTATCAAGGTGGTATTGTTGAATTATTGCACGGGCGATCGAGTCAGCATCCAATTATAATTTAATCTAAAACACCTCTACTAAGAGCGCCAATACAGAAGAAAAAAAGTTGAAATAGAGAAGTGAAATTACACTCATTAGTAGATAAAATAATCATAAATATATACATTCTTCTTGTAATTCAACTAATCATATATTAACATTAACATTAGATAAAATCACACCATCTGCATAAATAAATAGTTACACTTGTTACAATATGTTGATGATCAATTAATCTCAACTCTATCGTTTTCCTTTTACAAGCTATAATGGAAGACTTCTCTACTGTCTTGGAAAATGAAAACGTTATCACCACCCTTTGAATAAACCAAAACCATATGAAATTAAAATATTAAAAAAAAATTGAAGTTAATTTTTTTTTAAGCATAATTGAAGTTAATTTTAACTGTTCATTTTCGTAAATGCTACATGAACCAAGATCATCTTAAAGTTAACTGATTTTTTTTTTCCTTTTTTAAAGTATAAATTGAATACCTGAAAACAAAAAACAATAAAATACAACTTGAACCCCGTAATTCTTGCAAGTATAGCTATTATTGGATGTCTGAGTCAACTTAAGTTTTATCAATTTCAGCAAAAAATTTATGAAAAGTTAATTCTATTCTATGGTAATGATCAATAATCATGTAAAAGTATTTAAATGTTCTGGTTACCTAAAAAACCCGATTTGCTATTTAAACTAAAACAATTGTTTCTACAATTTAGATAAATACATAGTAATTAGGAACTTGATAACTTGGAGCTCAAAGAAGCAAGCTGTGGTTTCTCGCTCAAATACTGAAGCAGTACAGATCACTGTCTCAAGCTTCAACCGAACTAATTTGGCTTCAGTCTTTGCTCAAAGAGATTGGTTTTCAAATTCCTCACCGTCCAGTCCTTTGGCGTAACAACACTAGAGCAAAATCCTGGGGACAAAAGCCAGTATTTCATGCTCGAACAAAGCACATCGAGGTTATGTGCATTTTGTTCGTGATAGGATTGCTGCAGGTTAGTTGGAAGTCAGATATATCTCTAAAGCTGATCAAATTACGGATGTCTTTACCAAAGCCCTTTCAACTGATCAATTTTGGTCATTATGTTCCAAACTGAACTTGATGCAAACACCCTTTGAGGGGGGATGTAAGGATTAATAATAATCAACCAGCTTCGCCTTCAGCTTCTCAACAGCTCTCAACATTAGCAGCCCCAGCTTCTCACAGTCAGCAGCTTAAGAATACACTTAGCAGTCTTGCTTACTTAAAGCCCAGAGGGAGCTGGCTGATTAAGGAGTTAGCTTGCAGCTCAAGTTAAGTAGTTAGAAGTTAGTTATTACGCAAGGGTTGAGATCTTTTGGTTAGGAATCAAGGGCTGTGATCAAATCCTCTGTTTGTATATAAATGTTCTTTCTGTAATTAGTTGAGTAAGATATCAGAAATCAAGAAATACAAGTTTAATTCTTCTCTAAAAAAATATCAGTTTTGCTTCCACCATTAAAGCTGAGTTTGAGCTCTGCTTGCTTCCGGTTTTAGCTTGTCATATCGCCAATCTTTAGCCATTTCTTCAGTGAAAGACTCTCAATGTCTTTTACCATGCATTAGGCGTAATTTTACCATGCATACTTAAGTCCTTGATTTAATTACAATCACTGCGATGGATTAAAGTTTTCAAATTGTAAAATCTCTTGAGAAAAGTATTCTTGTTTGGTTGAATAAGTAATAAACTCAAACATAAAAGAAAAGTGCTTAGATGTCCTAAACTGCTTTTTCATGAGCTTTTAAGATTTAACTTTGTGATATCATGAATACATAATATGTACCAAAAAGAATATTTATTACGGCTCAAAGCCAAATATATGCATTCACACATACATTCGAAGTTTTCTAAAATCCTAATGGTTAAGGGCGAAACATGCCAAACCCATAGGTTGATTTAACCATTTGGATGAACAAGGGAAGTTGCAACATTACAAATACTGCCACTGGGAAAGAAGCTACTAAAGTAATTGGCAAGGAAATCCAATGCCATTTCTCACTTAGCATGATGGTTAGAGTTGCTCCAAAAGCAATTATCATTGAGACTATAGCCAAGAAGAGAGAGCCAAAACCTAAAATTGACTTCTTTGGGAATGACTCAAGGAAGTCCTCCTTTGCATATCATGCAGTTAGGATTGCTAAGAACATTAATAGAGATGTCAAAGAAGAAAACAGGCCTAATACATTTGAAACAGCAAATATCGTGAATGCTTTTCTCTATAAGAAAATTGGAATCCCTTTATCATTTACATTGTCTCCTGGTATTGTAAAAGCTACAGTAAACAGTATAGTGGCAATGAGTGTTGAAACAAGCATGCAAGAATTGACAGTATCTTTCATCCATTTCTCTCCTTGCTCAGCCAACTCCTTGTGCTCTGTCCTAAAAACAACTTTTGCTATGTGACCATCATATCTCGGAATTCTGTAACCAGGGAAGGTAAGTTTTTCCACCTCCTGCACAACATAAGATGTATAAATACATATAACAGTGTATAACAATATATTTGATATTCTAATTAATACCATATTATATAAATATTAAATATTAAAATTTGCTAAGATTTGTTATTAGCACAGTTATATTCAATGTTGTTAGTAACAAGATTAAACACTTGATGATAAAAGTTAACAAAATCAATTCAATAGCTACAGATTATTGTACTCGCCTATAGTTCATTCGATGATAAACATGAGTAGTTGTAGATTAATTGGACATAATCTCAATATATACCTTAAACCACTGCAATTCTCTTTGCATTTGAAATGCTACACCAGAAACTGAATATAGTTTATTAGGAGGGGCCAATCTCCCTGCCAAGTGTAAAGGGGTGTTTCCTAATTCCAATTGACGTGAACACAAATTCTTCTTAATTGTTAGAGGGATGTCTTTTATTATATTAACTGTCTTTTCTTGCTGATATTCAATAGCAGCTACCAATATGTTTCGCTGAGTTATAGGTTTTGTTTCAAAGTAAATTAGATCCGGAAAATGCTGTAAAAGACTCTTTATAATCTCTTGAGTTCCGTTTGCAGTCGCTTTCCGCATGACATAAACTGGATTTTGAAGAAAATGATGAATTTGCTGAAAGCTCATGGTATGTAGTTGCGTGCAAACGTGATTCACTATTTCAACAGCACGTTCGTGTTTCAGCTTTGCATCTTGAATCACTTTTATAGATGGTACTGCAAGAGAAATTCCAATAAAATATGTAACAGCTATAAATTGATAGAAGACAAATATAGGTTTAAGCATACCGCTTTAATTTTAAAAGCATGTGTACCACTTCTCAGATAAAGTAAGCACACTAGTGCATATCTTGAATATAATTGTACATGGTTGCTTACCACGTCGGGTAATGGTTTTCCAGAATAACCTCTTAAATTGTTGAAACACTGCATAGAAGAACAAGTAATTAGTCTCAATAATAATGTGAGAATTTGTTGATTTAAAGAATTTGAAGAGTATCATTGAATCAAATACAAAACTTTTAAACCTTGAATAGTATAGTTTTCTGGCTGTATTGAGGTTAATAATGCAGGATACCATTCCGTATGAACAACTTGAACCAACAAAAAAAAAAAATCATGAATTTTTCTTTTTAGTGGAAAACAAAAGACATGCATTTATAGGGTACTGACATTTGTAGATCCATCTCTCTAAAAATCCAATATTACTTCCACTTAAAAAGTTTGAAGGGTAAGATGCCGAGTGGATGAGCAGAGAATTTCCAAATTCATCATTGTGAATTCAGGATATCTTTGAACATAATACAAGACTTTTCTGTTGAATGAAGTTGTTTAGAAAAAAAAAAAAAGATAAATTATAGAATTACATGTGTTGAAATTGGAATACAAAATAATAACATTATACTTGTTGAAATTAAAGTTGTATTGTTATATTTTACCAAGATAACCTAATTGAATTAAACCACGAAGGATTATAGGTAATGAAGAAGATGACTCAACTCTAGTCATCAAAGTGACCATATCATCTCCTTACTTCCAATCCAAATAGAATAGAGAAGCGGCAGAATTCCTCTGTTGTCGACCATCTGTGGTATATTAGGGTTCTTTTTAATCAATGCCTTAGCAGTATTTAAGCTTCCACCTATTGCAACATGGTGAAGGACTGTGTATCCATATACATTTTGCACTGCAATTGCTTCTGGAGATGGATGCTCTAAAAGCTTTAGGACAAATCCCCACCGGCAATATATTGCTGCAACATGCAGTACTGTTTCCGCATGGACTGTTATCCTGGCAGTCCATGCATCTGGATCATTGTCGACGAAATGGTTAGCAATTTTCCCGTCACCTCTTCGGGCAGCATTGTACAATGGTCGGTAGTAGTTGTGATGCACTTCTGTCCCTTTGTAATCAACAATAGTTTAGTTTGTTAGACTATTCCATAAAGCAATGTCCAATTTTAAATTTATGATTGATCACTTGCCTCTACTATTACAACTATTTTTTTACCACAATTTCTACGAAATAAAGATGCAAATGTCACCTAAAAACTTTACACTAAATGATGAACAAACTATTTTAAGGCTACTGATAAAATTCTCTTTAATTTTATCTAATTAAATTTTCTTTTATTCCTATTATAACACATTTGCAATATAGGAGACCGACTATACACATAAGTAATATAGCAGTCATGTCCCAATTGAATCATAAATAAACTATTTTAGAGTTACTTACAGAATTCATTAATTGCAATTTGGGCTTCAGACAGCTGTGGAGGTACCTCTGAACTACCACTTGGCATGTCGTTGTGGTTTGGTTGTAGTACACCTCCATTCTCTGGTTGTTGTGACATAGTGTGACTTTTTTACACCAAATGCTTCACTACAAAAACCATTTTGTATTACTTCAAAAAAAAAAAAAAACCATTTTATATTACTTATATATATAATCATAAAAAAAAAAAAATTACAATTTAATTATTAGGTTCAAACTCTAATTCAAACGGAACAACATTTTTAGTGTTATTGCGATTTACACCCTTATCGTTAATAAGATTTCGTTACATTTGACAGAACAGCATTAGATCAACGAAAAGACGAAATTATCCTAGGTGGTTAAAGTTGACCTAGTTAACCAAATAAAAATAAAAAATCTAAAAAATAATTAAAAACTAAAAATTAAATAAAATTTTTTCCATTATTAATTTCAAAAAATTAAATAAATTAACTAAAACTTAAATAATTAAATAAATTTATTTTTAATTAGATCTCCACCATCCATCTTAATTTGAAAAAAAATTAAAAAATTAAATAAAAATTTGAAATATACAAACATAATTTTTAAATAAGAACATTCATCATCTTCATCAACCCAGAAAATTAACACATTCATCAATTGGAAATCATCTTTAACATCTCCTCCCTTTCATCTTCAACCAAAATCATCATCAACTAGAAAATCTCCAAACCAATGTTCAATCACCAAAAATACCCTAAAAACACAAATAAAATAAAATAAAATAACACAAAAATCCCCAAAAAAATTTCATCTTCAAGCTCTCGTTGCTCTCAACTTCAACCAGAATTTAAAAAAAAAAAAAAAGTTCAAACACCTAGTTATAGGTTTCCAGTGGAAACCTAGAATCGTCTATGGGAAACCCAAAATCGTTGATTGGAAACCCAGAATGACGATTGGAAACCTACAATACGAATATGAGTTTCCATTGGAAACCCATTCAATTAAAAAAAAAAAAGTGTTCAATCATCAACATCATGGCTAGCGACCACGCCAACATCATGGACATTGACCAAAAACCCTAAACAAATCCATGAATGATGACCCACCCACACCCACCCATCAAGCACATGCATCAAACATCAAATGATAGCAAATAGGGAAGAAAAAGAGGAGCAGGTTGGCGATAGGAAGAAAAAAAAGTGGAAGTTGGTAGTTAGAGAAAGAAAAGAGAGAGAAGGCTGCTTAAGTTAGAGAGAATAAATGGGAGAAAAAAATGTTTATGTTTTAATAAGTTGATCTCCACCTTAAGATAGACGGTAGAGATCTGATAAAATCTTTTATTTAAATTTAAATTTTAAATTTTTTATTAATTATTTAATTATTTAATTTTTAAAATAAGGTCAAAAGATTAATTTACCCTTTACATAGTTAATTTTAACGAAGAGTTACTAATGGTAGGAGGATAAATTGTAACAAAGCTGAAAGTGTTGTTCCGCTTGAATTAGAGTTTGAATTGGATAATTAAATTATAATTTGCTAAAAAAAAACTAAAATAAAAAAAATCCCAAAATTCCCGAAACCAACCAGATTTTCATAACAACACAACATCCAATATCATTAACAATAGATATCCACTACAAGTACTCACAAATCAGTTAGACTCTTCAATTCACCAATTAAACGGTGGAGCAGAGAGTGAAAAGCGGCTGAAATTTGGAGAGAAAGTGAAAAGCGACCTAAAGCAGAGAAATGAGAAATGAAAAGCGGCTGCTAGGGTCTTATTCTCTTATAATCTGTTGTATTCTTTACCTTCGTCGGTCCATTTTTTGTTCTTTACTTTTTTTTTTCTAGTGATTCTTTTGTTATCGTGGGTCCTCAGTTAGAACTCCATTGGACTGTCGAAATTATTTTGTCAATGACAACCACAGCTGGTTGTAGTCTTCGAGACATCAGCACTTCTCCTTTACAAGCAAAGACTCAATGCCTCCATGAAAAGACAAGCCATCTTTATGCACTAGTGTGCCAAGGTTGACTCACCACGACCACTTTCATAGTGGCCCTAAATATATGGGGTCTGCTAAGAATGCATATGAAGAAACACTTATGGTTTGCTACAAGTGATTATCAAATTCTAAAACCTTTTCTCAATATATGTTAAATATTAGAAAATAGATAATTTGTTTGATATATATCTAAAAAAATCTTTCCATAACAGTAACAAAACTCTTAAATATAGTTGTAACATCTAGCTAGTTGAACTAAATGGAACTAACTACAAGCATTTTTTGAGTTTAGTGAATGAAATTTGAAATGTTTTACACTAAAATTTCTCAAAAAGCATTCTAGATCAATTAGATACTAATGATTAATGTAAAAATTCCAGTAAATAATATTGACAGAAGTATGAGTTTTGAAATTAGTACAAAATAAAGTTCTTTTTTTATTTTTTGGCATAATTAGTTTGCAAGTGAATAATTTCTTTGTGTAGGAATCAATACTAATCCTGAACATAGAAATAGTTTATAAATGAATTAATGAAATTGAAAAAAAAAAATTAACTCCTTTTTTCATTGTTAATTTTCAAAACTCACTTTTTTTTTTTCATATTTAATAAGTGTTTGAAAAGAAAAGATCTCTTAAACGAATTTCACATTATATCAATTTATTTTTTTAAAAAAACCCGATAAGTTTGGGATGCAAAAATCAAAGGCAGGAAAAAAGGTTACTTATCTTCTCTCTTGGGATTGGATTGCCACATATTGAATAAGGAACTCAATGACGCCATATCCGAATTAAATTCCTGATAGAATTGGTCCTACATATAAGTGCCAATTTATATTCAATTCAATTCCTTATCCATAAGGTTTTATTTATCATACGTTTCGTTAAGGATGTTTGTGGATTGAAATACTGGGCACAACCCTTTTGTTTATAGTTATCAAAATAAATGCCACAAGCTCCCATACTTTAAAGTTGCTTTCATTGATTGTGAATTGGATTCCTAGCTAGCTTTATAAAATAAAATAAACTATTAGGCAAGCACAGTTTTTTTTTTTTTTTTTTTTTTTTTTTCCTGTTGAATAAACATGAATTCCTTTTTCTTTTGTATTCGAAAACAGATTGGGAATACCATATCAATCGCATTTTGAAAATTGCTAAAAATATTTAAAACATAACTGTGTTTTCGAATTGATTCTAATTTTTTGAATATGTTTCCGTTTTACAAATCAAACACCCTCTTAAATTTTAACTCAAATAATTTTATCAAACCTTGGAACATATATGCTGTTATGTATTGGATCTAAACTTGAAAATAAGTCATAGACAAAAATTGAAATATAGAGAATTTATGGAAAACCAGTGGCAGAGACGGGGAGGCCCATAAAGGCCACGACGGCCCCTGACTTCAAAAATTTGAAAGTTTATCCTATAAAAATTACAAATTTTTACATAAGTTTCTAGTATTTATTTTTTATTTTTCAATTTTGATTCTTTTTAAATAATTTATTTTAGTGTTAAAACCCCTCCAAATAAAAAATGTGAATTCCACCCCTCTGAAAAGCATGTACTTGGAACATAATTTCAAATGTGTAGCGTTATTCTTGTTATCTCAAAGAATTATCAAAACCCCTCGAATGTGTCTGACCAAAAACGTTTATAGACAGAAAACTTCTTCAGAAAAGAAAAAAAAAACTAAAGGGATATAATCATACAATGATTCAACAAATCAAGTTACAAATTTTATGTCAAATGATTTTGAAGCTCATATATATGTGATATAGGGATCCAATAATTTATGCCCAATTGTATCCCATGTGGGTGATCTAGGTTGACAACTGCCAATCATTCATATGATTCTGAATGAAAACTTCCTCACAAAAATTTTTTTGAAAACAGTTATGGAAAAACGATTAAGAAAATATTAGTGGAAAATGTTATTGAAAATATTTCTAAAACATTTCAGAAAATTTTCTGGAAAAATTACTGAACGTTGGAAGAAAAGCTCAAGGTTCTAGGGGAAGTTTCCTTACTTGCGTGATAATTTAAGGTAAAATAATATTGAAAAGGGTCTCTTGAAAGTTTCTAGCGAGACATTTTCTAAAACATTTCTAAAGTTTTCTAGTGTAAAATTTCCCCCGAAAAATTAAAGTTGTCTAGCAAAAATGTTTGTGGTCGAATGAGTACAAAAAATTAATAGTTAGTAAGAGACTATCAAAGTCCTTCACACCCTTTCATGTTCTACATGAGCTTTTAAGATTGCACGTAGTAAGATCATAAATCCACAATATATAAAACAAATTGTTTAAAAGGGCTCACAAGCCATGTACATGCAAAATATATACATTGAAATTTATTTTAACTTCTTGATGGCCAAGGGTGAAACATGCCGGATCCGTAAGTTGATTGAACCATTTGCATGAACAAAGGAAGCTGGAGCCTTACAAATATTGTCACTGGAAAAGAGGCTAGTATAGTAATTGGCACGGAAACCCATTGCCATCTCTCGCTAAGTACAATAGTAAGAGTTGATCCAAAAGTTATTATCATACAGAGTATGGCAAAGAAAAGAGAACCAAGACCTATAATTAACCTCTTTGGTAGTGATTCAAGGAAGTCATCTATCGCATATCGTGCAGTTAGAATTGCTAAGAACATTAATAAGGAAGTCAAAGAAGAAAATAGACCTAATGCATTTGAAATAGCAAATAACCTGAATGCATTCGTTTGTAAAAAAATCGGAAACCCTTTGCCTTCTACATTTCCTCCTGGTACTGTAAAAGCTGCAGCGAACAGTACGGTGGCAATGAGTGTCGTAACAAGCATGCAAGAATTGGCTGTGTCTTTCATCCACTTCTCTCCTTCCGCAGCCAATTGCTTGTGCTCTTTCCTAAAAACATCTTTTGGTGTTTGATTGTCAACATTTTTATATTCCTTGAGAATAGGGTAGCTCATTTTCTCCACCTCCTACACAACATTGGACAAAACTAAATATACATAACATCATATATTATAGAACACTGATATCTGATATGCTAATTGATATTATATAATCTAATATCATAACATCATTAAGTCTCATCAAGAAGTACTATATGCATGTGTAGATATTAATTAATAAATGAAGTGTGATAGGATTAGTTACTTACACACATATATTTAATAACTCTTGTAAGTTTAATGATTAAATAGTAGGTTATGAAAATTTAAAAATCAATTCACAATTTTAAGATAATAGCTAAGGATTGTTGTAGTTGCCTATAAGCTACAGCCAATTTAATTTTCAATGCTAAATTAATTGGACATAATCTCAATATGTACCTTAAACCATTGCAGCTCTCTCTGCATTTGAAGCGCTGCGCCTGAAACTGAAAATAGTTTAAAATCAGGGGCCAACTTCCCTGCCAAGTGTAGAGTGGTGTTTCTTGATTCTAGTAATTTCCACACAATATCTTAGTAGTTGTCACAGAGGTCTTTTTTATTACATTGACTATCGTTTCTTGCCGATACTCAACAGCAACTTGCAATATATTTCGTGTAAGTGTTTGTGTACGTGTTTGTTTCATGGGGAACCAAATAAGATCTGGAAAATGATTTAAAAGGGTCTCTACAACCTCTTCAATCCCTCCTTTAATGGCAAGAGGCAAGGCTAATGTATCGTTAAGAAATTTAAAGATTTCCTCATAGCTCTTGCTAGAAAGTTGTGTGCAAACGTGATGTACTAATTCAACAGCACATTCATGTGTGAACTTGGCATCTTGAAGCTTTTCTATGGAGGGTGCTGCAACCGAATATCAGATTAAATATGCAAGAGTTATCAAGGGATAAATTTTAAATTAAAATTTATATATCTGTTGTGTGTATGGTTGCTTACCCCATCGGATGGTAGCTTTCCAGAGTAATCTTTTGAATTGTTGAAACACTATTCATAAGAATAAGAAATGCTTGTCAATTAATTCGGCTGATGTGAGAGTCCATTGATTTAAAGAATAAAATAAGCAACATTGAAATTGGCAAACCTTGAGCTGTGGAGCTTCCTTGTTGCGGTGAGGTGACCAATGCTGGAGACCCTTCCGTATGGACAACTAATTGAACCAACAAGAAGAAACCATGAAAAAATTTTCCGATGGAAAATGAAAGACATGGACGTTTATGTAAGAAGTTGTTGATGGAAAAGATACTTACATTTGTAGATACATCTTTCGAAGAATCCAAGTTTACTCATGCTGAAAAAGTATGAAGAGTTTTCTACCAAATAACGGAGCAGAGAGTTCTTGAATTTATCATTGGCAAGAGCCAAGTTAGGATATGTTTCGACAAAGTATAAGGCCATATCTGTTGAAGTTGGAACACAAAAAAAAAAAAAAAAAAAAAAAAAAAAAAGATTAATCATAGAACTACGTTTTTCGAAGTTGGAGCTCTAAAATGAATATATGATCTTTTTGGAGTTGTACTTGCTTTTATTATTAGTTCTTACCATGAGAACCTGATTGAATTAGATTGCGTAGGATGCTAGGTAACGAAGGAGTGAAGAAGGGAAAGTCTGGAGACTCAACTTTGGTTACCGAAACAAGGTACCTCAACATTTTCTTACTTTCACACATAGCAGAATAGAGAAGTGGCATATATCCTTCATTGTCGACCATTTGTGGTAAAGCAGGGTTCTTTTGAACCAATGCCTTAGCAGTCCTTAAGCTTCCACCTCGTGCAACAAGGTGAAGGACTGTCGATCCTTTGTCATCTTGCACCGCAATTGATTTCCGAGATGATAGAAGTTCCAAAAGCTTTAGGATGAATCCCCATTGGCAATTTAATGCAGCAACATGCAGTACTGTTTGTGCTCTGATTGATATCCTAGCGGTCAATGCATTTGGATCAAGCTCGATGAAATTCTTAGCGCTTTCCCAATCACCTCTTTTTGCAGCATTGTACAATGCTTGGTAGTAATAGTGACGCCCTCCTTTGACTTTGCAATCAATATTGCTTTAATAATGTTAGAATATATATGAAGCAATGCATAATTCTGAAGCTTACTTATTTTCTAGCGTGGATATTTATATATATTTTTTCTATCAAAGTTGATTTACTCGTGAGCTGTTATGAGCAACTGTGATCCCGATCACTTACCATTACTAGTTATCCCAATTAATCCTGATCACAATTTCTCCAAAAAATAGAGATGCATAATGTCACCTAAGAATTTTCATGAATGTATATGTACATTAAATTATAACTGTCTAATTAAATTATCTTTTATCCCTATTATAACACACTTGCAACATAGGAGACCACATATGCAGCCAAGTAAAATGGTAGCACATCTCAATATAAATTGTAAACAAACTATTTAAGGGCTACTTACTGAATTCCTTAGCTGCAATTTGGGCTTCAGACAACTGTTGTTCCTGAGAACTACTACTTGGCACATTGTCCTGGTTTGGTTGCAAAGAGGGACTAACATTTGGTTGAATATCTCCACTCTCTGCTTGTTGTGACATTGTGCTACTTTTAGACACTAGATGTTTCACCAGGAAAACAGAGATAATATGTTAATTGGTTTACCTTTGTATACTATTTTATATATATATATATATTTGGGAAAGATACCTTGCTTCTTTGATGTCCATGAAGTGAGGGGAACTAGATGGATTCTCCAAATATACATATTTTAAGTCCCTTTCTTTCTTTTCAAAGTGAACTCTGTTTTTAGTAATGAATTATTATAGTGAAACTAGGGTTGGTACGAGCATTTAGGACTTGAAAATATACACGACTTAAAATTCTCTAGCTTGCTAACGGGGAATGTTTTACATAAGCAAGTTATCTTCCTAAGGGAGACTAGCTATGATTACTTACTGATATCTTCCGGAGCTTGAGTTGCAGAAGCTGCTGTTGTCATAAATGGTGCATCACTTCCTCCTTGAATATTACTGGTATCTTGAAGATTTGTTGGTTGCAAATAGAGGCCAGCAGTTGGTTGTTCACCTCCTCCTTGAATAATATTATTGGTGTCTTGAAGATCACTTGCTTGCAAATTGACGCTAACAAATGGTTGTGCACCTCCTTCTTGAACAGTACTAGTATCATGTAGATTAATTGGTTGTGAATTGGGGCCAACAAATGATTCATCCCCTCCTAAAATATTACTGGTATGTTGAAGATTAACTGGTTGCAAATGGGGGGCAACAACAGGTTTTGCTCCCCCTCCTAGAATATTACTGGTATCTTGAGGATTAATTTGTTGCAAATGGGAGACAAAAAATGGTTGTGCACCTGCTTCTAAATCATTACTGGGTTTCTGAAGATTTAATGGTGGTGAATCAGGGCCAACATGTGGTTGTGCACCTCCTGCAGCAGTCTCTGGTGGTTGTGCCATTTAGAGATTTTGGCTATGGATGATGACAGCAAGAAAAAAGAGAGATGTTAATAATATATGAATGATGCAAAATTACAAGTGGTTTTCTTATTACTATTTTTATTTTTTCCATTTTGAAATATGACATATAGAAAATCGGTTGAGTTGTTTTCTTAATTTCTGTTTTTTCTTTTTGTGAAATTTGACTTTAAATAAATGACAATTACCATAAAAGATTCAAATCGTTTGCGATCTTTTTATTTTTTCTCAAAAATCCCCTATTTCTGTTTTTTTTTCCCCTACTAACATAATTTAAATAATGACAATTACCATAATTTAAAGTCTCTACATTTTTGAAAAATATCCAAAACAGTATTTTACTGTTAGAATCCGTTAGTCAATTTAAAGTAAACTTAAAATGAATCATTAATTAAAAATAAAGTAAACTTAAAATGAATCATTAATTGAAAAAAAAATTTAAAAAATATATATATAAATACAAATGCATAAATAGAAAAGAGGCGGATGGAGGTGGCCTATGGCCGATCCTGCCCCAACAGGAAAAAAAAAATTATGAACAACAAAAAGCAACATCAGTATTAGTAGTAAACCCGGCCCGTGACTATAAATGAGTTTATTTAGTCATAAAATACTCCAATTCTAACTTAAAACTTTTAAGGAGTTGACATAAGAAAATGAAATAATGAATTGAAATTTATTTTCACCAAAACCATGTAAAAATTGGTTCTCTTATGCTAAATGTAAGCATTTTTATTATTATTTTTCTCAGAAAATGGGATTTCAGAAATTGAGGAGATGAATAACCTGGATTGGAAGATGAACAAAGTGACTTCTGGTAGTGGTGGCTTGACTTGCATGAAGCGTTGACGGCAATTTTGAAGGTTGAAGCTATCGAATGAATGACAATAATTGAAGGCGTCAGTGAGAATCTTAAAAGGGCTCAAGCATGGAACCAAGCTGGCAGACAATCTAGAGATTTTGGCTATAGATGTTGATCGCAAGAAAAAAGAGAGATGTTAATCATACATGAATGATGCAAAATTACAAGTGGTTTTCTTAATACTACATTTGTTTTTTATTTTATGAAATATGATATAGAAAGTCGGCTGAGTTGTTTTCTTAATTTTATTTTTTCTTTTTTTGAAATTTAATGTTAAATAAATGGCAATTACCTTATATGATCCAAGTAGTTTGCTATCTTTTCATTTTTTTACCCTAAAAGTTCCTATTTCTTTTTTTTTTCCCTACTAATTCAGTCCCTACATTTTTTAAACATATCCAAAACAGTATTTTACTGTTAGATGCCATTAGTCAATAGTCAAGTTGACTAAGTTTAAAGTAAACTTGGAATGAATAATTAGTTAAAATAAAAATAAAACAGTAATTTAAAAATATAAATAAATAAAAACACATAAAAAGAAAAGAGATTAATAGATATATATATATATATATATAGTTGGGTTATTAGGTTTTGGATTGAGTCCATTCAAGATGATCCAATCCCACACCCGAAATTCAAAACAATTTGGATAGAACCAAATAACTACATAAGTAGTTATAGATAGTTTAAAAGCTCAACTACCCTCAACGGTTATCAAAAACACACGTTTAAAAAAACTGGGAAAAGTGGGTTGTTATAAGATTATTAGCGAATTCAATTCCAAGTATTGGTGATCAATTTCGACTAATTGAACAACTCAGTTTTAAGAGACAACGAGTTTGTTTTTCTTTTACTTTTCTTACTATTTTGATTATAGTATATGTTGTTATTGTTTGTTTATATATATGTAATGTTTTTATAATTAGAAATACCTTATTTTAAAAAGTAAAAACTAAATATTCAAATTTATCTATTGTATTAGAATTAAATAGGAGAGAAAATGCAATGAATGAATTTAATTTGTTGGCCCTTACTTTTTAAATTAGATATACCTTATTATAAAAGCCTTGTATTTATATGTATACACTTTTTGTTGTATAAAACAGAGAAAATAAACTTAACAAGTCAAATTGTGATGTGTTAAAAGATATATAAAAAGAAAAATGATCCAAACAAAAACTAATTTAATTTAATTATAGAAAAAAAATTATATATATATTATATAATTGAAGTTTGTTTTAGAAAAACATGGTAATTCTATCATGTTGATTTCTAAATTTGAAAAATAAATAAAATAAAATGTAAGATTTCAGAAATCTGAGTAAGGAATTAACCTGCAAGTCTTGAAGATGAAGATGACTTCTCTCTGCTTTACTTGACTGAAGGCCTGAAGCTGTCGAATGATGGAAAATGAAGCCAATGAGAACCTTATATGGAGAACGAAGTGGAAATTGGAACGAACCCACCTAGTACACCGTATGTTGAAACGGTGTTATATTTTTTCCAAAGCCGTGTTTACATGTCAGATTGATGGAAGACCTAAAATCAAAGAGTTATAGTTCCGCACATACTACGTTGTATCTTTATATTCCAAAATGAGATGTTATAAATGAGTGGGGTGGTTGTATGTAGCTGTTGGATGGTGGGACGACATAACTACACAATTAATAGGCGTTGGATTTTAAGTTTGACGAAGTCAATAGCTTTGACAAAACCAAGTAACGGAAAAGACAAAGAACTTTTTGTTTGAATTTGTAAATGAAGTTGGAAATGGAAACTTCCAACTCTTTGAAAATCTAGATCAAGTGGTTTTGGAAACAAAACTTCGTCCGGGTTGGGCAACTCCATTTTACTGGTTTTTATATCTATGACTAATTCCATGTGGAAGGCAATTTGATTTCACGAACAAAAATCTTCTGTTTAAATATATATATATATACATTTTTTTATTACATAGTCTTTTGGTGGAAAAAAAATTAAACTTATGACGTGGTCTAATGTAAGGAAAATAAGAGCAACCAAAAGACTTTTAGACTATATAACTATATGATTAGGACGTCTACTAAAAGCAAAAAAACATAAGGAGAATTATCAATTGTTATTAAGACTACGTGTGGAAAGATAATTTGTTAAACACATATAAGATAGCTATATGGAAAGTCTCCCACCAAAATGGAAGATATAATTGAACTTGAGCAAGTAGATTTAGATAGACCTCAAATATATCTCAATATTTTCATTTAGCAACTCCATTTTGTTGATGTGTTTGCTTATGATTAATTCCATGTGGAAGGAAGTATGATTTTATGGGCAGAAAATCGTCTATTTGAAAAAAATATACTTTTTTTTTTATTAAATAGTCTTTCAAGCACTTTATGATCATAATGAATTATGAAGATATTTAAATTTGACATTGGTATGCAAAGGATACATCCAGCACACTTTAGTAAAGGTGTCAATAAAACACACACTATTTGTGACTTCGAGATGAAGGAATTGGTGAAGGATCCCATACATAAGAACAAACAATCTCAAGAGGTTTTGAGGCTTTATATCTTGAAGAAAAGAAATGTAATTGATGAGCCTTACCCAGTTTCAGAAGTCACAGAAAGTTTTGGTAAAAGTCTTCGCAATAGATACATTCAACAATTTGAAAACCTTTGACAAAACTTGAACATAAATTTTATGATGCAGGTAGTCATAACCGTTTGTTTTGGAATAAACAACAATTCATTGAAAATGATTTATGTTCAAAGGCAGTATTACATGTGTTTATGATCGATTTACCATCAGTACCTCCTAACTTTTAAAGTTATGACGAACGAATTAAATTCATCTAGTGTATTTTTTCTTCTAATTAATTCAAATGCAATGAATGAATTTAATTGATTCGTTTAAAGTTAGGAGGCATTGATGGTAAAATCACTATATATATACGTATATATCTATATGGGATAGAATCGGAGGACACAAATTTTGACATAATTTATTGATTATTGAATGATGATGATTTCTATGACTTAGATTTACTCACACATTTGTATACAACTTAATTTTACACTCTATATAAATATATTCTCTCTCTTCTCTCTTCACCATTACATCATCTATCATCTCTCCAATTAATATTAAAAACTGACCAATTAATATTCTTCTTAAAAAGTCATTGAATCTTTATTATTGTTTTTATATACACAAAGAATTATCCTTTACATAGGTCTTTGAGACATAAAAGAATAATATTCTTCAAATAGATGTGAGCTTATGCAAATTTATTTTCTTTTAAAATTTTCACAAATTAAATAATGCTTAAAGGAGATTTGCAAAACCACTCTGAGATTTGATTTATTTTGTAAGACAATTCTTCAGTTTCAAATTCAAATAAATATTCTCTTATTATATGTATATACAAACAACTCTAAAATTTTAAAATTTAGTTAAAAAAATCATTAATTGTATACCAAATACTCCTTATCATTTAAAGCTCTAAGTGACAAAATTTCACTAATATTGTTTGTACTTTAAAAATAAGAAATAAAATTTGATAAAGAAATTGGAAAGATAAGATAAAAAAAAGTGAGATAAAAAAATGTAGATAAATCAAACATGAAAAACGAAAGGTAAAAATAATATACTTTGAAAATGAATTAAAAATAATAATAAAGATACAATGACTTCTTAATTGGTGAGATGAATATTAATGTGTGACTTTTTAATATTAAGAGTTAAACACACAATACTCTCTTGAGATAAAGCTTAATATAGATAGAAACAAAGTTTGATTTTTATAACAGATTACCCTCAACTTAACGGTTAAATGGTGTTAAGTTTGACAGTCAACTATGATTTAAATTACAAAGATGAAAATGTCCTTAGTTTTGAAAATTAATTTTTGTTTAAAATTTAAAATAATAAAAATTAATCTAATAAAAATAAATTAAAAATATAAATATAAATTTGTTTTTATTACAATTTTTTTATTAATATGAAAAATTAAAAATTAAAAAAATATATACAAACAAAAACAATGAAAGCAATTTTTTATGAAAATAAAAAATAAAAATAGAAATTAAATAAACAAAATCTTCATAAAAATTAAATAAAAAATTTCATAAAAAATTAAAAAAACTAAATAAAAAATTAATTGTTTTTGTTTGTATAATTTTTAATTTTTAATCTTTCATATAAAAAATTGTAATAAAAACAAATTTAGATTTATTTATTTAATTTATTTTTTATTATATTAATTTTATTATTTTAAATTTTAAAAGAAAATTAATTTTGAAAAATAAGGGCATTTTTGTCTTTGTACTTTAAATGCAATTGACCATTAAACGTAATACCTTTTAGCTGTTACGTTGAGAGTAATTTGTTATAAAAATCAAACTTTATTTCTATTTATATTAAACTTAACCTCAAAGGGGGGTTATGTATTTAACTATAATATTAATTGGAGAGAGGAAAGATAATGTAATAATGAAGAAGAGAGGAGAGAGAACACATTTATATAGAGTATAAAATTAAATTGTATACAAATATATGGGTAAATCTAAATCATTGAAATCAATGTCATCCAATGGTCAATAATTGTGTCAAAATTTTGCATTCTAAAATTGATTA
This sequence comes from Litchi chinensis, assembly GCA_019925255.1. Taxonomy (NCBI): domain Eukaryota; kingdom Viridiplantae; phylum Streptophyta; class Magnoliopsida; order Sapindales; family Sapindaceae; genus Litchi; species Litchi chinensis. The sequence continues at coordinate 2,412,536 of CM034464.1, read as the reverse complement.
TTTTAATTTATTATATCTGATTACAATCAATCATGTCTGATTATAATCAATAAATATGATTCTGTTTGTTGATTATTGTAAATGTAATATAACTTATTTAGTTGTGATCGATATACTAAATTACTATTACCAATTTTAGAATGCAATCTTTTTTTTTTATTTTTTATTTTTTTTTTATTATCAAGTGTACTGATATGCCAAGTATATTCAAGAGTGTGTGTGTGTATGTGTGTATGATAAGATCGAGAAACACAAATTTTGACACAAGTTTTGATATAATTTTTCAACAATTGAATTAAAAAGAAATAAAAGGTGTAGATTAGTTGTTAATTTTGAATTTTTACACTTTACCTTATTATATCTGTATCTTTAGATCAAATAAAAAAAATTATCAATTCAATTTTCATTTAATCTCTTCTTTTTATTCAGTTAATTAAATCCTGCAAGTAATATATTGATTTGAAACTCTCAACATGAACTTTCAAATAAAACCTATATTATATATATTTAAACAAACATATTGATCATAATAACCCAAAATTAAAAATTAATTTAAAATAAATAAATAAAGAAAATAAAAAATAGGAAAGAACATGAATGAAGAAAGAGAAATTAGTATACATGCAATATTCTGGTGTAATGCAACTCTCCAACAAGTTTCCTCTTCTCAAATAAATAAATAAATCTACACCATTAATTGTTTTTCAATCCAATAGTTAAAAAACTTCTGTCAAAATTTGTGTCCCTCGATCCTGTCCCTATGTATATATATTTGATATGCTAATTGCTACCATGTGTTATATCTAATAGCATACTTGCAAGTAAAGATCAAGAAAATATAGTCCTCCAAAATGCCAATAGAATTTTCAATCTGACCACTTTTAAGGTACAACTGAGATAGAGAGAATAAAATTAAATGCCTAAAGGCATGAAAAGACATTAAAAGAAGAAAAGAAAAAGTCCTAAAATGAAGATATAAGATTGGAGCAAAACTATGATCCTTTTACAAAGATCCACGTTAGATTATTGTTTAAAGACTCAGTGAAACTCATCAGGTTCTTGCTGATCGGCACTTCATCTATCCGAGAACCTCTAGATCAGAGATGCTACTCATCGGAGGTGGGTACTTGGCCTAATCAGCGAGTCCAACCATTACAAAATTGACTGAAAATCATCCCAAAAGCCACCAAATTTTTGGCCAAAAACCATAAAAAATCCAATACTCCTAAGTCACAACAAATATGCAACAACCATAATCCAAATCCATAAACAAATCACATAGTTACACACACAAATGAAAATTGGAGAAATAAGTGAAACCCTCACACAGTTCAATGACGACTTGAGAGCTTGAAGGAACAACGTCGACAACACAAAGGGAGAGAGAAGAAGACTTGAACAACTATGTAGAGGAAAGAGAAGGAGACTTGAAATGACTGGTGACGATGAATGGACGAAGAGAGATTAGCTTTGGCTTTGGCTTTGGCGATGGTGATAGCTCACTAGAATGGCGACAACAACAGTGATGGCAACGATGATGTTAGAGAGAGAATAGGGATGAGATAGGAGAAAGGAGAGAGCGAGAACATGAGGGTTTTAAGCATTGACTGTGAGGTATTGGTGTGTTTTATATATGGTGAGGATAATTTGGCCATGACCCTTGATGTTTAAAAAAAGGTCAAATTTCAAAAATTATAATTCCCCCCCACCCCCCCCCCCCCCCCCCCCCCCCCCCCCCCCTCCCAAAAAAAAAAAAAACAATGTTTTTCGAGTTCGTCGATTACTTGTTGAGTAATTGATTACTCACCGCTCACTGGGTCACCGGTCAAGGAGCAAGTAATGAGTTTTAGAACCTTGCGTTAGAATAGTTTTTGAACACAAGTATTATTATACAAACAAATTCAAATTTGTGAACAGTTCATTATCTAATGAGTTTGAGAATGTTAACTGAACACTTAAAAAGCTTGAAATTTTGAGTGGACAACAAATGATCCAAAATTAATGATTGAGATTAAGTGGCAAGATTTTCTTTTTTGGTTCTGAATATATTCATTTTCTCAAAAAGAAATATGAGAGAGTACTACTAAATCATTAAGTGAATACTTGTATAAATGATCTTCCTAATAATATGAACAGAGAACACTCCTCACAATAGAATCAGGATCACTGTCAAAGAAGCTATATGCATGCAAATATAAGCGTAGATATTTTGTCAAACAATAGCGTCTTAGAATTAAACCAGGCTTATAATAGACAAAGATCAAGGCAAAACCTTAGTGTATGTCTTGAGAGTTTCAACATTCTCAGGACAAAACTGCATTATTTCTCCATAAGATTCAGCTGCTCTCTGATAATCTCGAAGCTTAATATAAAATGAAGGAAGATGAAATCTCGAGTGATATCACTAGGATCTGCTCGTATTGCATTCTTAAGGCATCTCCAGTACTTAAGTACTTTCCCTTGTTCACTGCACAGTTACATCCGTTGATTAGTCCAATCTTCTCATCCAACAACATTAAAAGCAGTAAGGAGAGTTCTAATATATGCAGGCACTCTTTTCTATCGCTTGTGAATTGTTAAATGATCTCTTCAACTAGAGGAAATATATATAGGACAATTATGCAGATAGTAGTAACTTAATCAAGTGTCATGCTCGACGCTAGTATGCTTTGATCTAACCAAATCATAAACGTATATAAAACTATTCCAATAAAAGATCCAAAAAATTTCAATCATTAATAATAGCTGCAAGATTTTCTACTTTGTATCGTCAACCGAGAGAATACCTACATGAAATGGACACGAAGCCTTTCCCACAGAGTTGAATATTTGGGGTTAATTTCTACAGCAAGCTCATAGAAACCTGCAGCTTTTTCAGTATTACCAAGTGTATCATAGAGAAGTCCAAGGGTATGGTATGCAATGGGCAAACACAGTTATAGCATAATAACTTCTGTCAATACAGAGATGGCCTGAAACCAAAACCAAGAAGATGGGCGAATGGACCATCAACAGCTACCTACAGATATGTCAATGAAACTACAGGCACCATGTTTAAGCTGAAAATGTTATAGAAATAACCTATGATACCACAACTGTGCCAAAAACCTATACTTCAGTTAGATTACATAAACATGCCACCACATTTGAATACTTGTTTTAAGAAAGTAAAAACGTGCACCACTTCATAACGCGCATATGCATAGTGAAGAGTAGCATTGCCAAGCATCCGTCTGACTTTAGGTTTTAGTTTTTTCTTCAAGCCCTTCAGCCTCCCTCTTCTCTTACAACACAGACATTGTATAATTGTCATGTTACATTACAGTGTTGCATAATCACAAGCACTTTTTGAGACCTAAAAAATTCTTAAAGCATGTATTGTAAAAGCCCTTACTACATGCTTCTTCAAAGAGCACTTCTAAAACAAAATGGGTAATAAAGTGTTAGTTTTTTGAAAAGTAATTTCAAAGTGATTTTTCAAAAGCTATTTATATGATAGCACTTCTGAACACTCTTTGAGGTAAAAAATAATCAAAAGCACCTTTTGAGATCAATTAATTCTTAAAAAATCATATACTATATTTAACCACTTACAATATACTTTTCTAGAGAACACATTCTAAATAAGAAAAGTATCTAAAACAATTGTTAAAAGCACTCCTTTAACAAAAGCTTTCCTAAAAACCCTTATTGAAGGCACTTACTCAAAAACCAATTTCTCTACCAGCACTTATTAAGATCAATAAACACAATCAAAACCACTTTCTAAGAATAAATTCTCAAACCAAGTCTTCCACACCCACTTAGTATATATATTAACTACTTCTCCAAAACTAACTTATAAGTGCTTTACCACAAACCCTTTTAGAGTACATATCACTCAAAACTAATATATTCGAAAAACACCACCCCCCCACCCCAAAAAAAGACATGTGTTTGATGATCTACGTCTTCTAGAAGCACACATCAAGGCTTGCATTGTCACTTCATACTCTGTTTCACTCTTTTAGGCAGACCCTTCACTTTTATTGTCATGTTATCAAACACATTACACTTCCTTCTTCTCCATTGTCATTGTAATAATGTTTTTGATGCTCTGCTTCGTGTGTATATGCCTTATCTTGGAGTCCTCTTTCTTTTTTTTTTTTTTGTTTATTTGTATTATAATATAAAGATAAAGCATCACGTTCCAAATTTTCCAAATCCAACTAAATCATATCCAAATTTTGTTGGAGACAAGCTTTTACAATTCAAAAATTCCTCATGACCTGTCAGAAAGATAAAGAATTTTTTACTTCATAATGGAGCTTCAGAATTTTCGAACTTGGTATATGTTTTACTCACTTCCATGTAAAAGTTTGTAATAATTCATGAGGAATATTATAAAATTGTTTGCGAAAAGTGTCTATATAAGTCAAAATGAGTAAGTGAACATCAATATACTAAGAGACTCGCAAACAATTCGATAAGATTTCACATAGTAATTAATTTTATTAATTCAGGATACATACCACAAAGTTGTTTATTAGGGCTCAAAAAGCCTTTTACATGCAATAACATACATTTGCAGTTATTCAAAGTCTCTTGATGGTCAAGCATGAAAGATGCTTCGTCCATAGGGTCAACATTGCTTTAATAATATTAGATTATATATGAAGCAATGCATAATTCTGATATTTATTTTCTAGTGTTGATGTTTATATTATTTTTTCTATCAAAATTAATTTACTCGTGAGCTATTATGAGCAACCATGATCCCCATCACTCACCACTACTAGTTATCACAATTAATCCTGATCACAATTTCCAGATAAAATAAAGATGCATAATGTCACCTAAGAATTTTCATGAATATATATATATATATATATATATATATACGTGTGTGTGTACATTAAATTATAACTGTCCCTATTATAACACACTTGCAACATAGGAGAACACCTATGCACCCAAGTAAAATGGCAGCACATCCCAATATAAATTATAAACAAACTATTTAAGGGCTACTTACAGAATTCCTTAGCTACAATTTGGGCTTTAGACAACTATTGTTCCTCAGAACTACTACTTGGCACATTGTCCTGGTTTGGTTGCAAAGAGGGACTAACATTTGGTTGAATATCTCCACTAGTCTCTGTTTGTTGTGACATTGTGTAACTTTTAAACACTAGATGTTTCACTAGGAAACAAAGATAATATTTTAATTGGTTTACCTAATCATAATGTGGCAACCATTTTGTATACTATTTATATATTTGGGAAAGATACCTTGATTCTTTGATGTCCATGAAGTGAGGGTCACTAGATGGATTCTCCAAATATAAATATTTTAAGTCTCTTTCTTTCTTTTCAAAGTGAACTCATTTTTTAGTGAAACTAGCATAATAATGCGTTTCTCGACAAGGGATCATATGCTTCCTTCATGATAAGGGCAGGTATCTCTTTTCCTTATCTCTCTTATTATTATTTTTTTCATTCTTCGTTGAAGAAGAATGATGATTTACATGTGTCAAAGAACAAGTTGATATCCTTCCTCATATTTTGTATTTCAATTTCAAAGTTGATATATATTCAATTAAAAAATTCATGTGATGGCTTCGCATTATGAGTAATTCGACCATGCATACATATGTGTTTGATGCATACTTAACCCCTTGGTTTATTTATAATCACTGTCATAGATTGAAGTTCTCAAGTTGTAAAATCTCTCAGGAAAACTAAAAAAATGATATTTGAGAAAGTATTTTTGTTCAAATAACTTAGTAATAAGCTCAATCGTAAAAAAACTCTCAAAGTCTTTCACCATGCACACATATATGTTTGATGCATACTTAACTCCTTGGTTTAATTATAATCACCGTGATGGATTGAAGTTTTCAAGTTGTAAAATTTCACAAGAAAAATTTAAAAAAATAAACATGTTTGAGAAACTCAATCGTAAAAGACTCTCAATGTCTTTTACCTTGCATTAGGAATAATTTTACCATGCATACATATGTTTGATGCGTATTTAATTCCTTGGTTTAAGTACCATCATTGCAATGGATTAAAGATTTCAAATTGTAAAATCTCTTAAGAAAAATTAAAAAAAAAATGTTTGAGAAAAGTATTTTTGTTTGGTCAAATAAGCAATAAACTCAATCATAAAAGACTCTCAAAGCCCTTAAACCTCTTAAAACTACTCTTTTAATGAGCTTTTAAGATCAAACATTGTGATATCATGAATACATAATATATACAAAAAAGATCATTTATTATAGCTCAAAGCTAAATACATGCATTAACACATACATTCGAAGTTTCTAAAATCCCAATGGTTAAGGGCGAAATAGGCTAGACCCATAGGTGGATTTAACCATTTGGATGAACAAGGGAAGTTGCAACATTACAAATACTGCCACTGGCAAAGAAGCTACTAAAGTAATTGGGATGGAAATCCAATGCCATTTCTCACCAAGTACAATAGTTAGAGTTGCTCCAAAAGCTATTATCATCGTGACTATGGCAAAAAAGAGAGAGCCAAGACCTATAGTTAGCTTCTTTGGCAATGATTCAAGGAAGTCATCTATCGCATCTTGTGCAGTTAGAATTGCTAAGAACATCAATAGAGAAGTCAAAGAAGAAAACAGACCTAATGCATTTGAAATAGCAAATATCGTGAATGCCTTTATCCCTACGAAAATCGGAATCCTTTTATCATTTACACTACCTCCTGGTACTGTAAAAGCTGCAATACATAGTACAATGGCAATAAGTGTTTAAACAAGCATGCAATAATTGATTGTATCTTTCATCCATTTCTCTCCTTGCTTAGCCAACTCTCTGTGCTCTGTCCTAAAAACTTCTTTTGCTATTTGATAATCATTATTTCTCAATTTTTTGTAAGCAAGGTTGGTAAGTTTGTCCACCTCCTGCGCAACCTAAGATGAATAGATACATATAACAGCATATTAACAATATATTTTATTTTCAAATTGATACCATATTATGTAAAAATTAAATATTAAAATTTTCTAGGATTTGTCATTAACACAGTTATATTCAATCTTGTTATAACAAGATAAACAGTTGGTGATAGAAGTTCACAATATCAATTAAATAGATACAGATTATTGTACTCGCCTATAGCTCATTCGATGATATAAACATGAGTAGTTTTAGATTAATTGGACATAGTCTCAATATATACCTTAAACCACTGCAATTCTTTTTGCATTTGACATGCGGCACCAAAAACTAAACATAGTTTATCAGGAGGGGCCAATTTCCCTGCCATGTGTAAAGTGGTGTTTCCAAATTTCGATTGACTTGAACACAAATCCTCTATAACTGTTGGAGAGATGTCTTTTATTATATTAATTATCTTTTCTTGCCGATATTCTATAGCAACTTGCAATATGTTTCTCTGAGTCGTAGGCTCTATGTTAAAGTAAATTAGATCTGGAAAATGCTGTAAAAGGCTCTTTACAATCTCTTGGGTTCCATTTCCAGTGGGTTCCGCCAAGACATAATTAGATGCACTTCGGAAAAAAAGAAAAACTTGCTGAAAGCTCATGGTAGATAATTACGCGCAAACGTGATTCACTAATTCAACAAGACATTCATGTTTCAGCTTTGCATCTTGAACCACTTTTATAGATGGTACTCCAAGAGAAAATCCAATAAATATGTAATAGTTATAAATTGATAGAAGATAAGTATTGGTTTAAGCAAACTGCTTTAATTTTAAAAGCATGTTTATATATGTACCATGTTATGACGACCTGATATTATTTTAATCCCAATGTAAATATGAAATTGAAAATAATATTGAAAGAAAATGGAAGAAATAAAATAAAATAGTAAACGCGAGATTTACGTAATAAAACCCTCAATGTGAGAGAAATATCCATAGATCAAGACTAGAAGAATTTTATTAAACTAATAACTACAATACAACTTCTCTCTAAATTTTAGGAGAGAACTAGAGAGAAGAGACATAGGACTTGAGACTTGGGATAAATGAAATTAATGTCATGTCTATACACTGCAACAAAATGAGTCAACCATACCGGACATACTATCCATGTCGGGCAACCCATCCAATGTGGTTGCTGATGATATGGATACTAGTAGTATCCATACTGGACACGTGCCCAGTATATGGATATTCATTATCCATATCGGCCGATATTTCCATTCCGGGCTTCGACTCGGTATGGATACTCATTTCCATCCCAGATTGATACCTGAAATGGGTAGTTAAGCATACCAAGTCGCTCGGTATGGTTAATTTTATCCATACCGAACTTGCACCCGATATGGAAAACATTTTAATTTAAAAAAAATAAATGAAAAATATATAATTTAATATTACAATAAAACTAACAATTATAGTTACAATAAAAATATACATAATTTAATATATAAATAACATTTAAATTACATAATAAAAAATTAAACTACATTGTGAAATGTTATAACAAATTAATTAATACATAATCCTAAAATACAATATATTTTACTGGTCAAGCAATAAATGAGTTTAATATATTTTCTAAAGTTAGTAGGTTGTTGGTAGGTTGAGGTAGCGAAACACTAACCATTACTTTCTTGATGGAAACACGCTAATAATCTGGACCAAGCTCGAGATGATGAACTTTAGCATAGAAGTCATTTGAGTCAATTTCGCTTCCGCCACCACTGTTCCTCTACCTATCTAGTCTAATAACTTGTAGTGGTTGCCATTCGATCTACTAGCTTGGCTTGAGGAATCTCAAGATATGGACTGTATGCACAAGAATTTAACTATTACTCCTATCAACAAATTTAAATACTTACTTCTATATATGAAATTAAATTAAAATAATAAATAATATAAATTTCTTGTATATTTTACCTTAACCGAAGGTTCAGCAAATTGAACACTTTTATTAACTCCCATCGGATTTGAGCCACTTGAATATTGTGTCTATGAAAAAATATATAGCATTATTGTGAGGAAACATGGATATCAAGAAAAAAAATTCTAAGTATCCCTACTTGATAACATATAGGTAACAAACGCAATATAAAACAATACAGATAAACTCGATCAAATTTTTAAAAATTTTGATAGAGTTTCTCCTGTTTTTCTAATATGCCAAAAATTTAATTCCCCTGCAATTTATCAAACTTCTCAAATCTTTTATAATTGATCCAACCAAAACAACGTCTCTCAGTAAATATATACACAAACAATATATATATATTTACAAACACAGACATAGCAAAAAATATGAAAAAATGATTACACCCATGTGTGAGAAAACATTGAAATGAAAAAACTAAGGTACTAAGTACCAAAAAATAGAAGTAAACGAATTTTAAATGTTTTGAGTTGTTTACCGACTGTGTGGGAGGCATACATGTCAATACTTAAGCTTGATCTATGTTCGACAAATGAGTCATGAGCAAGTTTGTCAAATTAGCAATTGTCTGCTTCATGGTTACTATCTCACAATCGACATGATGTTGGTATTATTTGAAGTTTTATTTACCAACCATAGATGCTTACATAATAGATGGTGTTACATCATGACCCATTCCTCGAACTTTACCTCGATGCTCCTTACCTATAACTTGTGAGACAGCATCATCTCTAATTGAATGTTGGGTTTCTTGATGTAGTGCCTCCATTTATGCCTATAAATGATATCACATGATATTAATTAAAATTTACAAAAAAAAAAAAAACTATACAGATATAATACAATCAATACAATAATTGATCAAATCAATGTAACATACAATTTTTTTTAGCAGTTTCCTTATTCACTACTCTCCCATCTTTGTGCTATGACTGACTATCTATCCATATGTCAACTCTATTGACTTCGAGATCTTCATTTGCAGTCACTTTTTTTGCTCTTTAACATTGATATTCATATATGCAAAAATATATTCAAGTTCAAAAAACAAAAAATATACACATGTAAGACAATCATCACAATATATTTAACTCTTACTAAATCTTCTCATCGTTGTGCTATTCATTTTTGACTTAAAAAATGTGGGGTATGATTTTTCTTTGACAACTCAGAATAATGCTTACTAGTAGCCTGGAATATTGTAAAATTTAATCAAAATCCATTAAACGTGTTTATGCCAGCTTAAGAATATGAATGCATAATTACCTTAAATTCTGGAGACAATTGCTAATTAACAAATGGAGTTCAATCCTGATCACTAACGTTAGCTAGTTTTAGCATTTCGTATCTCCTATATGCATTGGGACTAGGAGGAACGTCTCTAATTTGTTTTGTTATTTTGCCTGTATAGTGACTCCAACACTCATTCATTGATTTTAACATATAAACTTTCATTGATTTTTCAGCACCAAATCGTAACTGCAATTGTAAGTTTTTTAAAATTAAATATGTTTTACAAATAAATATATAACATTAATATTATAAATAAATGAAACATGTATATACCTTTATATTCTCCCAGATTGTATCTTTTAAAGATTGTGGTATCTTATCCCAACTACTATAGGTTATAGGTATCATTTGAGCTACAATGGCTCCACAACCTGAATTATAGATCATCGAATTTTCTCCAATTGGTTGTCCAACTTCATTAATTTGTATCCCTATGGCTTTGACCTTGGCCATTTTTTCATAATCCAAATGCTTGGGACGTCTTCCTTTTCTTTTCTTCTCTCCACTGAAGCTACCTAAAGATTGACTAGTTAACGTCCTTCAATCGACATATGAAAATGTTACAGAAATAACATATATTAGTAGCCAATACGTGTATACCAAACTCAATATATAAAATAATATATATATATATATAAAGTAGGGGTGGGCAACACCATGTTAGGATCGATTCCGACTAGATCCGATCCGAACATGGTAAATTTGCAAATAGCCATTTTTGGATCCGAACATGATCCATATAAGGGAAGGAACCGATCCGATCCGAACACCTACTCTGCGAATTGGATGGATTGGTTCCATGTTTGAACACCTACTTTCAATTTCAATATATACACCAAGACCTTCTTTTACCCTCTTTAGTTTCAAACAACTCAAAATGCTTCCAACAATTTGACTTAAGCCTACGACTACTTTTATTCTTCATCTTACTCTTTATTTTTTTTGTCACCCCAAGATTTTGACTTTTTCCAATCGAACTAACATCATCAATATCAAATTCAGACTCCTCACCACTATTTATATTTTTCCCATCTATTTACAGCAATAATAACGTATATATATATAATCAGCAAGTGAAATATGTAACTCAACAACAGAACACAACAAACAAGCATAGAAATCACTAAAACACTAACACCTAATCATGTAAATATCAAACTAAAGCTGCAAATAGACTCATCAAACTGTTGAAATGAGAGTGAAAGAGAGTGAGAGATGGATGTTAGGGTTAGTTTAAGTGGACTTTATATAGGGGCATATGAAATTACGTATATATCACTGTTCACGAGTTCACAGATCGGATTGGTTTTGGATACCTTGATCCGATCCAATTCGTGAAACATGGTGTTTTCACAAATGAGAATCCGAACACCTTACCTTTGAACATGTGATCCGATCCGAATACCCACGGATCGGATCAGATCAGGGTGTTCGGATTGATTCCATGTTTTTGTGTCCACCCCTAGTCAATTCATTTTACAAAAATTTTGATAGAGTTTCCCCTATTTTTCGACCTTACCAAATATTTAGTTCACCTATAATGTAAATAGCAAAGTAATTTCATAACATATCTGTTATATGTATTTTTCGGACTCATTAAATGGGCTGGTAAAAGCCCAATTCAGGCCCAATAAGAAGGCCCGATAAAAGTCAACCCAATCAAGGCCCATCAGACGAGGCCCAGTATCGATTCTAAGGCCAGCAAACTCTTCAGCTCGCTCGGGTAAATCCCTCAGCTGACATCAACAGACCTATGAACACAATCAGACCGCAGCTCGCCTCATGCACGGTTTGTCTCTTAGCGAGCTCAAGCTCGTAAACCGCCAGACCGCCATAGTCATCAGCTCGCTCAGAAGCGTAATGAATGCAGTATCTTTCAGAACAGGCAGTTGCCTATTTCAACCATGATTCTCTCTCCGAACATGACAGTTACCCAATCAAACCGTGATTTCCTCATCAGATATGGAAATCTATTCAAATTCAAACCGAATCAACATCATCCCTTATTTTATGGAAGCAGTTTCCTGATATTATTCAACCATATTAGGAAGTATAATTACTTTACAATTCTTTTCCTTATTTTTCCTGATTACTTGGGAAGTGTAATTAATTCAGGATCCTTTTCCTGATTTGCTACAACCAGAATTGTAACGCCTCTTTCCCTATAAATAGGGATTAAAATCATTGTAACATCATGAGAGAATAATCAATAACATACTGTCACTCTACAGAATTTAAGAGATAGACAGTCGTGGACGTAGGCCTATTATTGCTGAATCACGTTAAAAACCCTTTGTCTTCGTGTTTGGTTCTTGGTCCTTTATTGCTTTTTCTAGATTTCTGTGTTTTCTCACATTGATTGCAGGTATTGGGTATTGATTACTCATCGACTGAATTTCAACGTCTACATTTTGGCGCTAGAAGGAGGGCCCAAACTGCAATCTTTTTCATCGCAGTTCAATCAATTTCTGACAACATGGCAAGGACCAGAACAAATAGGAATTTTGGAGATGATGACTAGGCGGAGAGTCATGTGAACCAATCTCAACAGAACTTACAGTCTATGCATGATGCACCCATGCATGTAGCAGGCACGTCCTATGGACAGGCACTTGGCGCCGCGACTGGTATCCCTCATTTGCCTCCCCGTCAGACAGTTCCGATTGCCCCATTAGCCGAAGGGCAGAATGTGCTGATCTAGAGGCAAGAAACGCTGGAGGATACGGTCAGACAACTCATAAAGGCCGTTAATATGTTGGTACAGACTCAAGTACAGAACATGCCCAGGGTTGAGGTTCAGGCACCAAGGCATGTGCCCCAGCAGCATAAAGCGATGCAAGTACCTGACAGGCTGGCAAGGGAAGTCCCACGACCTGCAGGCTCAGCTCGCTCCTCCAACGCGCGTTCTAGGGCTGAAAGACACCCTGTTCAGGAAGAAAGGGAGGTTGGGCTCCCAGATAACCTGATGATAAGGTTGAGCCAGGATGAAAACCGACGGGAAGAGGTTGGCCACGATAGAGCCAGAGTTGTAGCTCGGCGGTTTAATGATGAGCATAGGCAGGGAAGATCCCTTCAACCTGAGGGTCTATTCGAAGAGACAAAAGGTATGACCCAAAGCACCCTGCCCCTAGTCATGATCACAGGAGGAGATACGAACTCCGAGATCCCCAAGTAGAAGAGCTCTTACAAAGGGTCCAGCAGTTGGAGGCACGACCTGGAGCCCCGGAGCAGCGTGGGTATTATGGGGGAAGGACTCCCTTCACGAAGGAGATTGAGATACAGCCTCTCCCCCCGAGGTTCAAGATGCCAAGCATTCAGCAATACAATGGGGACAGTGACCCCTATGACCATCTCGACGCCTTTAACGTTCAGATGGACCTATAGACAGAAAGTCCGATGGTGAAGTGCCGAGTATTCCCAGCTACATTGGGGGATATTCCGAGGACGTGGTTCAAGAATCTCCCAGCTCGCAGCATAGGAAGTTGGGAGCAATGCTAACAGAAGTTTGTTGGTCAGTACAAGACACTGAGAAGGCAGCTCGCTTTATCCTGCCACCTAGCCACCATCTTCCAGCGTCAGGGTGAGTCGTTGAAGGAATACATCACCAGGTTTAGATGCGAGGTCGCGAATGTTGAGCATCCATCAGATGAAAGCATACTGACAGCGATCTCAGCTGGGCTGCACAAGGATGGAAAGTTGTACGAGAGCATTTACAAGTCCCCAGTGAAGGATCTGGGAGAGTTCTATGAGCGAGCTACGAAAGAGATCAGGTGGGAAGAGACCTTCGGCTCGAAGAAGCAGAATCAGAAGAATGAAGCTGCCAGTTCCAGCTAGCCAAAAAGGAGAAATATTGGCAGGAATGAAGAAGGAAGAAATAGTGGTTCAAGTAACTAGATCGCTAAGAAGGCGAGGAGAGAGCCAAGATACGAGCGACCTCGACGTCAAGGTCGTTATGAAGGATACAGCGTCCTGACGGCTTCACCGGACAGGATTTACGCTGCAGAAAGAAACAGGGAAGATTTTAGGAGGCCCAATCCCTTAAGAGCTCCTGTTCAGCAAAGAGATCAAAGCAAGTTCTGTGCCTATCATAATGAGGTCGGGCACAGTACTTCAGATTGCTGGGCATTGAAAAACGCCATTGAGAAATTGATCAGGCGAGGTCGTTTGGGAGACTATGTAGCAAGACCCACAGATTCGCGATCTCCACAACAACGACCTCACCAAACAGCACATCAGCAACAGCCCCAACGAGCTTCTGAGCCAGATCACGAACCTACGGTAAGAACCATTTTTACCATTTATGGTGGCCCCCATATTGCAGGTGATTCCAACAGATCGCACGAGAGGTACGTCCGAGAAGCCAATCATTCGTTTCAGCCCAATGGGTTGGAGGGACCGGCAAAAAGGGCAAAGCCGATCTCGAACGAGATTGTATTTACAGATGAAGATGCTAGAGGAGTGATTTAGCCTCATAACGATGCGCTGGTTATACGAGCTAAAATCAGCAATGTGGAAGTTAGGCGTATCATGATTGATACTGGAAGCTCGGTGAATGTGATGTATCAGAGTTGTTTTGATCAGATGGGACTGCGAGCAGAACAGATGAGACCGTCCTCGGAGCCTTTATTCGGATTCACTGGAGATGCTGTAGTACCAGTGGGGCAGATTAAGTTGCCATTGACTCTAGGGGAGGCAGGTCGTCAGGCAACAACCCTGACAGATTTTTTGATAATTGACTGCCCATCAGCATATAATGTGGTCCTGGGGAGACCTGCCATGAATGAGTTGGACGTGGTTACTTCGACCAGAACTCTTACCGTCAAGTTCCCAACTCCTAATGGCATCGGATGTGTTCGAGGAGAGCAGCATTTAGCAAGACGCTACTACAAAGACCCTGTGAAGATGGGCGTGAGAGGAAAGAAAGTAAACGTGGTCTTAGGGGGCGAGCCACGAGCTATGACTGAGAAAGGAGTCAGTCACGACCTGGACCCTTGCGAGGTAGATGCAGACCGAGCTACAAGGCCAGTTAAAGAATTGAAAGATGTACAAGTCAGCGAGGTAGATCCTGAAAGGTGCCTGAAGCTAGGGAGAGGTTTAACTCCACAATTAAGAACTCAGCTCGCTGACTTCCTAAAGGCGAACTTGGATGTATTCGCATGGAATCATGAGAACATGGTGGGAATAGATCCAAAGGTGATGTCTCACAGGCTTAACATTGATCCTCACTTCAAGCCAGTTTGTCAGAAGAGAAGGGCAATGACAAGGGAACGTTACTTAGCACTAAAAGAGGAGGTAGACAAGCTGCCTGGTTAACAAGTTCATCAGAGAAGCTTACTACCCGACCTGGGTCGCCAACCCTGTCCTAATGAAGAAAAAGAACGGAAAGTGGAGAACTTGCATCGACTTCACTGACCTAAACAAAGTGTGTCCGAAGGACAGTTTTCCCCTGCCAAGGATAGACCAGCTCGTGGACGCTACTGCTGGCCACGAGCTCCTGAGCTTTATGGACGCATATTCAGGGTATAATCAGATCCCAATGAAACCCGAGGACGAAGAGCACATCTCATTCATGACTGATAGGGGGTTATATTGCTACAAGGTGATGCCCTTCGGGTTAAAAAATGCTGGAGCGACCTATCAACGCTTGGTGAACATGATGTTCGAGGAACAAATTGGAAAGACCATTGAGGTCTATGTTGGCGATATGCTAGTAAAATCCAAACAGATAGGAGACCATGTTTGCGACCTGAGAGAGAAGTTTCAGATTCTGAGGAGCTACCAGATGAAGTTAAATCCACTCAAATGTGCATTTGGAGTAGCTTCTGGGAAGTTTCTAGGCTTCATGATCAACAGTAAGGGAATTGAAGCAAACCCTGAGAAGATCAAAGCATTAATCGACGTGAGATCGCCAACAAGGGTGAAAGATGTATAGAGTCTCAATGGCCAGGTTGCAATACTAAGCAGGTTCATCTCAAAAGCTACTGATAAGTGTATCCCTTTCTTTGACATTCTGAAGAAAGCAAAGAGCTTCAAGTGGACTGAGCAGTGTGAAATAGCCTTCCGGCAGTTGAAGGAATATATGGGGCGAGCTCCACTTTTTTCCAACCCCAAAGAAGATGAAAAGCTGATCTTATACTTGGGAGTGTCAAAGCAAGCTCTGAGTGCTGCACTAGTGAGGGAAGAAGAAAAGACACAGCTTCCGGTATATTATGTAAGCAAACGGTTACAGGATGCTGAAACCAGATATTCGCAGATGGAGAAACTAGCTTACTGCCTGGTGATTGCATCGAGGAAGCTGCGGCCTTATTTTCAGGCTCACACAATTGAAGTCCTCACCCAATACCCATTGAAGCAAGTTTTGCAGAAAGCGGACACATCAAGTCGTTTGTTGAAATGGGCAGTGGAGCTCGCACAGTTTGATATTCAATTCAAGCCAAAGACGGCTACTAAAGCTCAAGCTCTGGCAAACTTCATTGCAGAGTTTACAGGACCTGTGGATGATGAAGCTGAATCTTCTGAAGGTCCAGCCTGGGAACTTTATGTTGATGGATCATCAAGCGAGCAGAGAGCTGGAGCTGGAATTCTACTGATCAGTCTTGAAGGCCACAAAATCCTTTGTGCTCTAAGGTTTGGCTTTCAGGCGACAAACAATGAGGCTGAGTATGAAGCTCTGCTTGCGGGCCTACGTTTGGCTAAAGAGATGCGAGCTGAACGCTTGAAAGTCTTCAGCGACTCACAGCTCGTTGTCGGCCACGTATTGGGGGAATATCAAGCCAAGGGACCAAAAATAGCCCTCTACCTCCAGAAAGTTCACGAGCTGCTAGGTGCGTTTCAGAGGTATGAAATGAAGCAGATTCCATGAGCTCAAAACTCGCATGCTGATGCACTAGCTCGCCTCACAACTACTCGAGATGCAGATTTCCTTAGGGCGATCCCAGTTGAATTTCTACCAGCTCCAAGTACGGAGGAAAAGAATGTGACGATGGCTATAACTGTGCAGCCTGATTCCTGGATGAGCTTTATTCTTAGTTATTTGTAGGATGGAAAGCTGCCAAGTGACAAGCTGGAAGCCCGGCGTCTACGAGCTAGAGCAGCCAGGTACTGCATCTATGATGATGCACTGTACAAGAAAGGGTTCTCAGCCTACTGTTAAGATGCATTGATAGCCCTGAGTGTGAAATAGTACTGAGGCAGATACATGAAGGCCATTGCGGGAACCACGCTGGGGGGCTGTCTCTAATTCAGAAGACACTTCATCAAGGCTTCTACTGGCCCACCATGAGGCAGGACGCCATTAACTTAGTGAAGAAATGCGACAAGTGTCAGAGGTTTGCCCATGTTCCGCGAGCTCCACCAGCTTACCTCCAACAGATGGTGAGCCCGTGACCCTTTGTGATTCAGGGGATGGACCTGATCGGACCCCTACCGATGGCTTGTGGAAGATACAAGCATGCAGTGGTCGCAGTGGACTACTTTACCAAGTGGGCGGAAGCAAATGAGTTAACTGAAATCTCCACAACAAAGATTGAGAAGTTTGTGTGGAGCAACATTATTTGCAAATTCGGGGTCCCACAACAAATCATAATTGATAATGGGACTCAGTTCAGCAGTGAGCAGTTTCTCAGGTTCTGCAACGACCTCAAGATTGTCAAAAGCTTCTCAGCAGTGGACCATCCACAAGCCAATGGCTAAGTTGAAGCAGTGAACAAGATCATCAAGCAGACCCTGAAGATGAAACTGGAAGCAAAGAAAGGAGCATGGGTAGATGAGCTTCAAAAAGTATTGTGGTCTTACAGAACCACAGCTCGCAGCTCCACTGGCGAGACCCCGTTCTCAATGGTGTATGGATCTGAGGCTATGATCCCAGCTGAGTTTGAAGTCACCTCACAGAGAAGAGCAACCTTCAATCCAAATAACAACGATCAGCTACTTACAACAAACCTGGACTTGCTTGAAGAACATAGAGAAACGGCCAGGTTAAGGGTAGCTGTCTACCAGTAGAGAATAGCGAGGTACTACAACAAGTATGCTCGGATTTGCAGATTCAATGTTGGAGACTTAGTTTTACGTCTCATTCTGCCAGGAGCCCGCAAGCCAAGTGATGGATCCTTAGACCCGAACTGGGAAGGACCATATATTGTCACAACAAGCTTGGGGAATGGGGCTTATCATTTAGCTAATGAGAATGGAGTCGAAGTCCCTCGAGCTTGGAATGCCGAGCATCTCCGCCCTTATTATCAGTAAACTCTTTGTAATATGTAATTCAAAATCATTCTAGTTAATGAAATCTCCATTTCCCCAACTTGTGACTCAATTCATTTCACTAAGGCTAATGAGCTCCGAGCTAAATAGCTCGTCAAAAGAGCCTAAAAAGTAGATGACTAAGTGTCTCTGCATAGCTTGCCAAATACGTCTAAAAAGCAGGAGAGGTGACGACCCCTGCATAGCTCGCTGTATAAAAAAGAGCCTAAAAAGCAGATGACTAAGTGTCTCTGTATAGCTCGCCAAATGAGCCTAAAAAGCAGGCGAGGTGACGACCCCTGCATAGCTCGCTGTATAAAAAAAAGCCTAAAAAGCAGATGACTAAGTGTCTCTGCATAGCTCGCCAAATGAGCCTAAAAAGCAGGCGAGGTGACGATCCCTGCATAGCTTGCTGTATAAAAAAGAGCCTAAAAAGCAGATGATTAAGTGTCTCTGCATAGCTCGCCAAATGAGCCTAAAAACTAGGCGATGTGACAACTCCTGCATAGCTCGCTGTATAAAACAGAGCCTAAAAAGCAGATGACTATGTGTCTCTGCATAGCTTGCCAAAAGAGCCTAAAAAGCAGATGGCTAAGTGCCTCTGCATAGCTCGCCAAAAGAGCCTAAAAAGCAGATGGTTAAGTGCCTCTGCATAGCTCGCCAAATGAGCCTAAAAAACAGATGACTAAGTGTCTCTGCATAGCTCGTTAAAAGAGTCTAAAAAGCAGGCGAGATGATGACCCCTGCATAGCTCGTTAACATTCTAAATGATCAACCGTCTATTTTTACATCATTTCATTAACTTAATGCATTATCAGATTTTAGAACTCGTTGATGATCAGCTCGCGAGGAATATAATAACTCTAAAGATGAAGAGCATAAAATATGTTATACACAATAGCTTAAATGCATTCAAACACAGAAGAAATAATGAAAGAAATTTCATTAAGTGTGAAAGCTGTTTACAAATTGAAAGCTGAAAAAATACAATGAAAAGAACAAAGAAAACAAGTTCTTAATCCTGAGCTGGGTGGCCTGGACCTACTAAAGGTTCTTCATGTGAAGGAGGTACGCTAGGGGGATCGAGGTCAATAACGGGCTCAGCCTGGGAGGTCGTACCATGAACCTCCTCTACCGAAGGAATTGGACCAGCTGAGGACGAGGTAGCTCTTGCTTTAAAATCCTCAACGGTTTCAAGTCCTATGTCCCCAAAGATAGAAAAATCCATCTCTGGATTGGACATTCACAGTGTGTAGAGGAAGTCGAGGCCTGTTCTTTCCTCAGCCTTGTCCCTTGCATCTGCAACCTGCACTTCCAATTCTCGAGCAGCTTGCTCTTTGAAAACCGTTAGCTCTTCGAAGGCGTTATCAGCATGACGGTTAACGTCCTCAGCATTTTTCTGAATGGCTTCTGCTCGTTTTTTTTCAGCCTCGGCTTGCTGAATGGCCTCCCCCACCTGTTGCCTAAGCACCTCAACTCGATGCTCAGCCTCCTCGGCACGTTTAGCCGCAGTTTCAACCTCTTGAGCTCGTTTTGTTGTAGCCTCCTCAGCACGTTTAACAGCGGCTTCCACTTCTTCAATACGCTTTTCAGCAGTCTCGGCTCGTGTCACTGCAGCCTCAGTTTGAAGATCGAGCACTTCTATTTTTTCCTCTGCGGTTGTAGCTCGCTACTTGGTTAGTTCGGCCCGCTGTTCAGACTGTCTCAGCTTCTCTCTTGCTGCAGCTAACTGTGCCTTGAGATCCTCAGCAGCTTTCTGGGCCAGCTCAACCCGCTGGTCACTCTGCTCCAGCACTTCTCTTTGCATGTCGCGCTCTTATTGTGTTTCCAGCAGAGCTTTTTCGGTAGCCTGTTTAGCCTCATTCGCCGCAGCCATTTGAGTCTCAAAATTCTCTATGGTTCGACTAGCCAATGACGCTATCTCATCGTTAGCAACCTCCAGCTCACTTCGCAGCTTCATTATTCGATCTTCATTGATCTTGGTCATCCTCCGTTGCTTCATGGCAGCAAGGGCAGCCTGAAAATTTTACGAGTTAATATGCGATAAAGTAAAAGAGACCGGAGGATAAAGAAAAATGACTTACCAGCATAGAATGACGAGCTGTGAATTCATCCAGCTCCAAACCCTGAAGGGATTGATTCTCCAAGACTCTTGCATGAGTAAACATAATGGGTGCCCAGTTATCAATGAAGGAAGTCAAATATCTTCCCCCAGGCCCGAGCTCAGTTTCTGATCTTATAGGGGAAGGAGTTCTTTCACGCTCCGGGAGATCAGGCACATTGGTTGAGTAAGTACCGCGTCGCGAAGTAACTGTACGACTGGTTATATGCCCGTTGGGGCCATCTCGGGTTACCTGGAAAGCGACCTTGGGAGGAGCATCTCCTTTTCCAGGCTGCGAACTGGAAGCTGGAGTCAGCTGAAGACTTGAAGAACCAGCAACAAGAGGCACTTCGCTGGGAGCAGCGGTTGAAGGAGCAGCGGCCTGTTTCTCAGCAGCAGCAGGCACTTCGCTGAAAGCAGCAACCGCAGGAGCCTGGTCCTGGGCAGATAATTTTGAGCGTTTTGAAGGGGCCGCTGGAGTGGCTAAGGCCTCAGCAGGCTGTTTCGTTGAAGGAGTCGAGGAGGCTAGAGATACTGTAGGACTTGCAAGAGGAGATTTCAAAAGAACAAGTTTCCTCCTGTTGGCTAGAATTCGCCCGGAGGAAGGAACAGGGGCTGGAGCGCGAGCTGAAAATGGCAGTGAAGCCCTTAGGATAGATGTGTGATATGGGGAAGAGGATGAGTCAACTTGTGCAGTAGGGGCTGGATCTGATCCTGTCCGAGATGGGGCAGAAGTTGGAGAAGTTGTTTGTGATGCGCCCTTTGAGGGAGCGCGAGATGAAGTTAATTATGTCCGAGCTGGGGCAGGAGTCGGAGAAGTAGTTTTTCGAGATGCGCCTTTTGATGGGGTGCGAGCTGAAGACGATTTCGCCTTAGATGAGGCGCGAGCAGGAGCACCTTGAGTAGAAGCCTTCCGAGCTGGAGAAGGTGAACGAGTTGTACTCGCTGCTTGTGTAGAGACTGGTTGCAGAGGTCGGGAAGCAGGCATGTCCCCCACCTGAATTGGAACTTCAAAAACAGAAGGAAGTTTAGGGTTATCGCTGGTCTTGCCTATGTCCTCCTCTGATCGCAGAAGAGGGGATTCCTTAGTAGGAGCAAGGCCATAAGCTCTAAGGACAGCATCGTCAAATTTACTGCTGATTCCCGCGTCCTCTGAAATTGCGAGCTTATCCAGAGCTCGTTCTTCCTCACTGCTAAGAGGGGACTCGTCCATTTTCAGCACTGCAAAGCAAAGCATTATAATAAAAAATAATAAAAATAAGTAAATATTCAGCTCGTTATATTTCCTTTATGTATACCTGGTTTCAGGACGAAGCTAAAATTTTGGAGATCTGTAAGGGAAGGACACGAGACATAGAACTAGCTCGTTTTATACGGCCTGACGTTGGACTTGCCTTTCGCTTCTCCTTTGGGCAAGAGATCTTTGTATTTCGACGGACGGGCTGTGAGGTAATAAATGCCCTCCGGTTTCTCTCCTTTTGCTGTGCTCAGAGCCTTGAAGGAGTAGAACTGCTGTATAATTTTTGGAGTAGGGGGACGAAGGCCGTTCCTGAGGAAGGCCACGGCCAGCGAGGTTAGCTGCGCATAGGAGTTTGGAGTTAACTGGAATGGCGCGAGCTTGACCTTGTTGAGAAATGCGATAAAGTATGGTTGAATAGAGAACCGTAGTCCCTGTTCGAAATGTTGAACGCTGACGGCGACGTATCCCCTTGGCGGATAACATGCATGATTCTTTGAATCAGGTAGCAATGCACGACAACCCAAAGGGATGTGGAATTGAGTGACAAGTCCTTCCACCTCATGACGCTTTAGCGATGAAGGATGATGAGAGAATGTATTCCGAGCTTCTCTTCCCTGTATAGCATGTGCTCGAGCTTCATCTCGCTCACGAGCTTCACTGCTTGGAATAATTCCCTTGCGAGCTCCGCTTGAGGACATCTGAACAAAAGAAAACAGTCAGACTATGTAATGGAGGTTTTAGTCAACAAAAGCAACGACCTGCGAGCTAACAAGACTACAACAATCCTAAATCAACAGTCAAGCATGCATTACAAGTCACAAACAGTAGTCCAATCGTGAACAAGTAAAAACCAGATCAAACCAATAGAAGTTGAAAAGTCACGTTCAAACAAAGAACCCATAGCAACGAGATTCAACAATGATCAGAAAGACTCGACAACAACAAACATGCTATGTTCAAGTAATATTCAAGCAACAGCAACAGTTTGATATCAAGAGCATAACATATTCAAACCATCACATACACAAGGATGAGCAGATACAAAATAAACCAAAAATAGAAAGTTTGAAGAAAAAGATGCCTTACCTTGAATCGTTGATGAGATTGAAAAATGGCAAATGAGGATGTTGATTTTGTAAAAAGGCAGTAGGTCCTGGTTGCTTGAATACTTGATTGCTTTAAAAGAAAATGACAGATGAAAGAAGAAAATGAAAAGGGTCCATCAGTTTATATAGACAAGCGAGCTTGAACCCCAGCCATTAGATCTCTGCACTATGTAACCGTCATTAATCTAACGGTGCAGCGCGAGGTATTGCCTTGTAATCATGTAGCCGTCAGTTGAAAAACCTGTGCATTAAATGCACGTGTAAGGGACGTACAGGCGTCGTTTCAGTTACCTTCTGCATGACTGCCACGTGTCGCGACTGAAAAGGTGGAATTTGAAAATGCTCAGAAGCAGTTATGAAGGTTGGCGTGTCAAGGAAGCCAGCTTTTACCAGCAAGCTCGAGCTCCCAGCTCGTAGAAGCGAACTGAGAGCTGGGGGGCTAATGTTATATATATTTTTTGGACTCATTAAATGGGCTGGTAAAAGCCCAATTCAGGCCCAATAAGAAGACCCGATAAAAGTCAACCCAGTCAAGGCCCATCAGATGAGGCCCAGTATCGATTCTAAGGCCAGCAAACTCTTCAGCTCGCTCGGGTAAATCCCTCAGCTGACATCAACAGACCTGTGAACACAGTCAGACCGCAGCTCGCCTCATGCACGGTTCGTCTCTTAGCGAGCTCAAGCTCGCAAACCTCCAGACCCCAATAGTTATCAGCTCGCTCAGAAGCGTAATGAATGCAGTATCTTTCAGAACAGGCAGTTGCCTATTTCAACCATGATTCTCTCTCCGAACATGGTAGTTACCCAATCAAACCGTGATTTCCTCATCAGATATGGAAGTCTATTCGAATTCAAACCGAATCAACATCATCCCTTATTTTATGGAAGTAGTTTCCTGATATTATTCAACCATATTAGGAAGTATAATTACTTTACAATTCTTTTTCTTATTTTTTCTAATTACTTGGGAAGTGTAATTAATTCAGGATCCTTTTCCTGATTTGCTACAACCAGAATTGTAACGTCACTTTCCCTATAAATAGGGATTAAAATCATTGTAACATCATGAGAGAATAATCAATAACATACTGTCACTCTACAGAATTTAAGAGATAGACAGTCGTGGACGTAGGCCTATTATTGCTGAACTACGTTAAAAACCCTTTGTCTTCGTGTTTGGTTCTTAATCCTTTATTGCTTTTTCTAGATTTCTGTGTTTTCTCACATTAATTGTAGGTATTGGGTATTGATTACTCGTCGACTGAATTTCAACGTCGACAACATCCAACCACTTCAGAGACTTTATCTCTCCGCAAACATTAACACAAACAATATATACACACACATATTGCAAAAAATATGAAAATGTGATTATACTCATCAACATTACATGTTTACAACCAATTCCTCACAGTTTATCCGAGCATAATCCTCACTATTATCCATACTAGCATCAAATTTAGATACATCTAATGATGTAGTTTTCATATAAGCATGCTCATCAAATTTTTTCAGATCATGAAAACCTCTTGCAGGTGCTTTTAGGACAACATACTAATTAGAGATACCATTTTCTCTAGAATAAAACACTTGTGTTGCTTGTGAGATTAAAATGAAAGGATCTTTATCCCATTTATTTATCCATGGGCTAAAATTAACTAGTGTGAATCCATCTTCTTCTCTAACATCATTCACACTACCGATTCAATCACATTTGAACAATGGAACACGAAATGCTAAGAAATGCAACAAAAGTATTTCCCTTAAAACTTTATAATAAACCATCTTCTTAACAACTTGAGTGTCATCTCTTTCATTACAAATAGTTTCTGTTTCAAGGTAAACACTACTATATTGTGTAGTTTTCTCACTACTTTTTATGCAGTATCGTTTCCCATTCACAACATAGCTTGAATAGCATGTGACTTGCATATTTGGTCCAAGTGTTAGCAACTTTAGAGTTGGGGGCATATCCATAGTATTTGATTCATCGAGGACCTATTTTGGGAAATTACGATTTAGATTATCAAGGATAAAAAACTAAAGTAAAGACATCATATTATTAATGTATAGGATAGTGAATTCAGCTTATTTCTGAACCATGTTGAAAATTCTCTAGTATGTGTCATTTGTAATAACGTCTTTTGCAACAACGTCAGTCTACTTAAAAGATTAGGATCTAATTATTGAAGCTCTTCCAAGTGCATACTAATAAAATGTTTATATAAATAAAAACAACATGACCAAATAAGTACAACATTAATAATTTTTACTGATATTTACACTATATTCATCTTTAATTTAAACTACTTATTTAATATATGGTTTCACTAATGCACTATTTAACAGTATATACATATGTGTAATCCGTAGCATGTCCATAGAAATTGTTTTTATTTCTATTGTGCAATATCTTCATTTCTATTGTGCATATTTGCAGTCACTACATATGTGCAATATCTTCATTTCTATTATGCTTCTCACCAACATCTACTGCTTGTGGTGCATACCTACTATAAAATTGCATGCATTTATCGGCTAACTAGCATTATGCTATTGGTCATGCACGATTTCTTACATATCTTTTTTAACATCTTCATAATCTATAAAATGAATATTTAAAGGTAAATAAAATGTATGGATATCATTAATCTTAATTCATATATGAATAATAGTGTAAGAATAACCTTTGAAAATGGTACATCCAACAATATTGAACCAGTCCATATAAGTGAGCTTCTCTCATTAAATTAATTGTAACATGAACCATTATGTCAAAGAAAGAAGAGAGGAAATAATGTTCAAGCATACATATAGTAACTGCAACTGCATCTTCTAACTTATCTTTATCTAACATTCTTTTACAAATTACATTAAAAAATGAATAAAATCGAAATGTGGCAATTCTTGACCCTCTAGGTAGGAGACCCCGTATTACCACCAATAACAAATGTTGCATCAATACATGATAATCACGGGATTTCAGCCCGACTATCTTACATTCATTCAAAGAAATGCAATTAGAGATGTTTGAAGCATAACCATTAGACATCTTTAAATTTAACAGTCTCTTACAAAATTGTTATTTTTTTACCTTTGATAGAGTGTGTGGTGCTGTAGGTAAATACAGTTTATCTTCATCCTCTTGCATATAAAGGTCTTGCCTAATCCTTATGTCTTCCAGATTTCTATAAGAAATAACACCATCCTTGGTTGTCCCATTGATGTCCAACAACATGCCAATAAGACTTTCACCAATGTTTTTTTCAATATACATCACATTTAAATTATGACACAAGCTCAAATCTTGTACAAATTGATGATGTTAAATTTGAGACATAGTTAAATATAATAGAATAAGTTAAATCGTCTTTTGAATTAAAGATCTTACCTCCTAATACCGAAGATCAAATAATATTGATATCTTTTTTCCATATAGGAAGCCTTTTATCTTCCTTTTCCCTTTTATTTTCTTTCCTCAATCATTTTCAACTTCCGCACATGCAATTCAAACTTGTTTACCATCAAGTATCTTCAGAGGATCATCCATTTCTTCTTTTTCATTAAACCATGATTTTTTCTTTCAAAAAGCATGATTCTTTGAAAGAAATCGCCTATGACCCATATACACAATTTTTTTTTTACTATATTTCAACCTTTGTGAATGTATGTTCAACTCACATATAAAACAAGCATATTCACCTTTGACATAACATTCTACTAAGTTTCCATAATCAGGAAAATCATTTATGGTCTATATTAAGATAGTCTTTTAAGTTGAAGGTAGACCTAATAGATGAATCATAAACTTATGCTTCTGAGTGCTATAACTCATTCAAATCTTTGATTTGTGGCTGCAAGTATACATCAATATTATTCCGTAGTTGTTTGTTTTCCTAGAATCAATAGTGTTAGCATCAAATTTTCTTTCGACATACACTTTCAATGAGATAGATTATATGTAACTAACACCATCAGCTAACAACTATAGATTGTGCTTAGGTTGCCATAAGGATTAAATCCATCCATTGCAAAATCCAGCCTCAAATTGCGTGGCTTCGAAGCAAAAGATGGTCAAATCCTATCTATAGTCTTCCGGGCTCTTGAATCAACAAAATGACATGTCTTTCCATCTCGACTTATATAGGTAGAATACTATTTCAAGTTGTTAGCCTATTTCAGTTAATGTAAATATTCTCTTAAACCGTTGTATGATTGGAAAGTATCGAAATACTTTAGCCAGTACTCTTTTATGAATCGTTTTAGTAACTTCATTTACTTTCCATCTACAAGTGTCATATTTTGGACATTCTTCATGATGCTCTAATTCTTTTCTAAACAAACAACAATCATCGATGCACGCATGGAATTTTTCATACCCCAAATTAAACACTTTTAGCTTTTTTTTTTTTTTGGTTGAGTATAATGATTCTGGTATAATATTATTCGATAGCAACATGTCTTGAATAATGTTAAGAAGTTCATCAAACCTCTTATCAAATAGACTATACGTAGCTTTATATTTATATAAAGCTACAATAACCGATAATTTTGTGTACTTGGAGTAATTTTCATACAAAGAAGTTTCAATATCTTTCAAAGTAGTAGTGATGTCTTCGTCTCTTTCTTTAACATCAGGTTCAACATTACAATGAGTTTCAAGATTTGTATTAGTATACATTCTAAATGTATTGAAAATATTTTCAACATGTGTGGAAGTGCTTTTAAGGGTTCCCCATGCATAAATCAAGTTGTATATTGAGAATCTATCCCATTAATGACTAAGTGCTCATACACTATCTTAGTGTGATAATACCTTCCATTGAGATATTTTATACAAGGACAAGTGATAAAACCAGTATTTATTAAATGTTTGTTTGTGACCTCAGCAAAGTTTTTGGTTCCCTCTCTATATCCTTTAGATACTTTAAAAGTTTAAAAATAACAAAAGAAATTGTTAAAAATATTTAAAGTTTAAATCTTATGTCCTTATAGATTGAGTTTAGGATATTAACCTTAAATCCATTTGAAAGAATATAACACTAAAAAACAAAAAATATCACAACAACAATGTTAAACTATATTAAAATTATTAAATTTTGAATAAAAAGAAAACAATCACGTTTGCATAGATATTTACTACATTTATATATATTACCATCATCTTACATATTACTTATCTACACCAAATAGCATACACACATATATTCCCTAAACCCTAAACATAAAAAATATCACAGCTTTAATCTTTAAAAAAACTTCACACAACAAAAAATAGAGAATTACCCTAACAATAATATTATGTTTATATCAAAATCATAACAACAATAATACATAGACAATATCTACTCAAATCAATAAAATATAAAATCATAAACTGAAACATCGAAAAACACAAAACAACATAAATTCCATGCCTTATTGATGGAGAAAATGGCTAAAGAGGAGTAGATTGGCGAAGATAACGGTCTTGGGCGGTGGAAGAGCAGTAGATCGACGAATAGATAGCACCAGATAGTGTCAGTACTCAACATGGTTGTAAGAGAAGAAAAGATGTGAAAAAATGAAATAAAAAATAATAATAAGGTGATGGCTGAACAACAGGATCGGTGGTCGGATAGCAGTGCAATCGTCACCGTGGATGAAAAAATGAGAAGAACAAGAACATGCAAAAGAAGAAGAAGAAGAAGAAAATGAGAAGAATTAGAACAAGAAGAAGAAAAAGAAAAGTAGAAGACGAAGAGATTGAAGAAGAAAAAGAAGCAAAAAAAGTAAAGGAGGAGAAGAAGAGAAGAAGAAGAGAAAACTCACTGGCGACGGTCGGTGATGGAGGCAGTCGACAGCTACAGTAGTTAACAATTGAAGCAGCTAGGGTGGGGGCGACTAGGGTTTGTAAAGAGAAAAGTTATGAGAGAAAGAGATAGAGAGAGAAAGAAAATGGAGAATGAGGGAATGAAGGTGTCGATCGGGCATAAAATGCCTAGATTATTCACATCGGGCAAGTATGGATAATCTATTTTTAATTTTTCTTAATGCTGGATTATCCATACTGGCCCGCCCAGTATGGACAACCTGGGTTATCCATACTAAACTGGTGGGGTGCTCGGTATGGATAATCAAATTATTTTTTACTTGATTATCCATACTGAGCAGGCCACCCCGTGTGGATAATCCATTTATTTGTCTATGTTTTAATCTTGATTATCCATATAGAGTGATAGATCCACACGGTATGGAAAATAAATAATTTTATTATTTTTTTTAATTTTAATATCCATATTGGGCTTTTACCTACCTAATATGGATAATTATTGGTATCCACACTAGGCAATGTTTGACCCATTATGGATATTCAAAAAATAATAAAATAATTCAATATCCATACCTGGCCACAGGTGCCCGGTATGAATAACTATTATCCATATCGAGCCTTTAGTGCCCGATATGGATATTATGGTATCAATGTCCGCTTTTCTTGTAGTGATATATAAGCAAACAATGGCGGTCATCACACATGCTTCATAATGAAGCAAATAATATAATATTGCAATGGCAGTGCAAATGCAACTTGCTTCAGCATGTGTGTTTCCTTCATTATTAAGTTAGTCTCATTTTAAACTAATTAAATATTGATGACCTTCAATCAATAATTTGGGCTCCATGATCTACCACCATAAGTAAACATATGGCACCACTAACTTCATGATTAAGCAGTTACTACTACAACAAAACTTCATGCTTCACCCAGTCCAACATTGCAGCTCTACCGCCATATAATATGGCTTCACCTAACTATCATACCACATCTCAAATAAAGTAAGCATACTAGTGCATATCTTGAATATAATTATACATGATTGCTTACCAAGTCGTGTAATAGTTTTCCAGAAGAATCTCTTATATCTTTGAAACGCTATATTGGAGAACAAGTCATTAATCCCAATAATAATTGGAGAATTTGTTGATTTAAAGAATTTGAAGAGTAACTTTGAATCAAATACAAAATTTGCA
Organism: Litchi chinensis; assembly: GCA_019925255.1. Lineage (NCBI taxonomy): Eukaryota > Viridiplantae > Streptophyta > Magnoliopsida > Sapindales > Sapindaceae > Litchi > Litchi chinensis. The sequence continues at coordinate 2,382,653 of CM034464.1, read as the reverse complement.
AACCTTGAATATCATAGTTTTCTGGCTGTATTGAGGTTAATAATGCAGGAGGCCATTCCACATGAACAACTTGAACCAAAAAAAAAATCATGAAAATTCTTTCCAATGGAAAACAAAAGACATGTATTTATTGGGTACTTACATTTGTAGATCCGTCTCTCTAAAAATCCAAGATTACTCCCACTTAAAAAGTATGAATGCCAAGTAGAAGAGCAAAGATTGGCCGAAATCATCATTAGCAATAGCTAATTCAGGATATCTTCGAATAAATTACAAAGCTACATCTATTGAATGAAGTTGTTAAAAAAAAAAAATTATAAATCATAGAATTACATGTGTTGAAATTGGAATACAAAATAATAACACTAGTTGAAATTAAAGTTGTATTGTTAGATCTTACCAAGATAATCTTATTGAATTAAACCATGAAGGAATATAGGTAATGAAGATGACTCAACTCAAGTCATAAAAGTGAGGTACCATATCATCTTCATACTTCCATTCCAGATAGAATAGAGAAGTGGCAGAATTCCTTTGTTGTTGATCATCTGTGGTAAATTAGTGTTCTTTTCAATCAATGACTTAGCAGTATTTAAGCTTCTACCTCTTGCAACATAGTGAAGGACTGTGAATCCATGTTGATCTTGCACTGCAATTGATTCTGGAGATAGATGCTCCAAAAGCTTTAGGACAAATCCCCACCGGCAACATATTGCTGCAACATGCAGTATTGTTTGTGCATAGACTGATATCCTAGCAGTCAATGCATTCGGATCACTGTCAATTAAACATTTAGCAATTTTCCAATCACCTCTTTGGGCAGCATTGTACAATGGTCAGTAGTAGTTATGATGCACTCCTATCCCTTTGTAATCAATAATAGTTTATTTCGTTAGACTACTCCATAAAGCAATGCACAATTTTAATTTTATGATCAATCACTTGCCCCTACTATCGCAACTAATTTTTACCACAATTTCTATGAAATAAAGATGCAAATGTCACCTAAAAATTTTAGCCTAAATGATGAACAAACTATTTTAAAGCTACTTGTAGAATTCTCTTTAATTTCAACTAGATAAATTCTCTTTTATTCCTACTATAACACACTTGCCATATGGCAGCCACGTCCCCATTGAATCATAAATAAACTATTTTAGAGCTACTTACAGAATTCGTTAACTGCAATTTAGGTTTCGGACAATTATGGATGTTCCTCCAAACTACCACTCGGCACATTGTCGACACCTCCACTCTTTGGTTGTTGTGACATAGTGTGACTTTTTTACACCAAATGCTTCACTAGAAAAACAAAGAGAATGTGCTAATGTTTACCTGTCCGATCATCATTATGTGGAATCCATTTTCTATTCTATACATATTTGGGTAGCTAGGATGCCTTGTTTCTTTGATGATCGTTGTGTATGTATATATATATATATATATATATATATATATATATAATATTTTTATAATTAGATATACCTGATTTTAAAAAGTAATGACCAATCAATCAAATTATCTATTGCATTTGAATTAAATTGGAGAGAGAATTTGTTTAAGAGAGAGAATGCAATGAATAAATTTAATTGGTTGGTTTTACATTTAAAATAAGGTATATCTGATTACAAAAGCCATATAAATATATATATATACATATATATATATATATATATATTCAAAGTCCTTCTCCTTTCCATTCTCAATAAGACATCACATGCTTCCTTTATGACAAGAGCAAGTGATTCTTTTCTTTTTATTTATTTTTCTCTTTCTTTCCACTGATTTTAGAAGTAGAATTATAATATACACTCTTCAAATTACATTTATATATCTTCTTCGTATAGAATTTAAAAATTGGATTTAGATTTTAAAAATAATATAAACATATAAATTATGATAAAAGTAAACATTAATTCCGAACAAATTTAATTATCACAAAATTCATTTAACCAAAAACTATACAAAAGGTCATATTCTCAAATAATGCAATCTAAAAAATAATAATAAAACCAATAAAGTGAGCAATTAAATAAATAAAAAAGAAAGGGGAAATGAGTGGTTGACCGGTAGTGTCTGGAAGTAGCCAATTGAGGGGAGACATGTTGAGGGAGAGATTCTGGTATTGGGCTGCCAAAACAATTTTGGCATTTAGTATCGTCACTCCAAAAAAAGTATTCACCACTCGTTTTAACCAATATCTTAACATTCTTTTTAAATTATGTCAAAAGAGGAAAAAAAAAAGTCTTTTAAGCTTCCACTCTCTAGTTGTTTGCGACACATGACATGAGACTGTTGCTTGTTTATGATGTGACTTTACATTGTAGTGAATGAGAGGGGATGGTTTCTAGACATAAAATTATAAATATTTGAAATCCTTCTTTTCTCTTTTTCTTATAGAAGTGAAATTTGTTTTTAGCAAGGAATTACTACCTTAGCGAAACTAGTTAACCAATGTGTTTCTCAACGAAGGGATCATGCTTCCTTCATGGCAAGGACAAGCATTCCCTTTTTCTCCTATCCCTATATCTTTGTTTCCCTTTTTCTAATGTTCTTAATAGAGAATTTGTGATGCACACTCACCAAAGAATATTTATATTATCCTTGTGCTTAAATCACTGGCTATCTTTTTCTTCATTATTTATAAGTCAGTATGAACTTTCAGATAATAATAACAATAATTGATAATTCCTAACAAAAAGAAAAGTTCCAATGCATTAAATTTAAGAGTAAAATGCACAAAACCCCCTAAGGTAAGACTTTAAAGACTCATAGTTAAAGTTTGACTTTTATAACACAATGCCCCCATGTTAATAGTCAAATATGGTTAAATCAAATGGTTGACTGGTTTTTGACTTGCAAGGACCAAAATACCCTTATTGTTTGAAATAATTTAAAATTGTAATTTAAAATAATTTAAAATATTATTAAAATAAAATAATAAATCAACAAAAATTATTAAAACATCACTCTCTCTCTCTCTCTCCACCAGCCTCTACCAGAGATCAGATCACCACCGCCCCTTCACACGCCGACCACCACCTCCACCAGAGACTAGACCTCCACAACCACTCCCTCGCACACTGTTATGCCCATTTTCTGGTTCGGCCCAAATAGACCAGTGCACGCTCATTTAATTTGAACAGAAGCAAGGGCCCAAGAAGCCCAAAGACGAAACCAGCAACTGCAAGCCAGCCCGCGAGGCCGTCCAAGTCGCGAGTCAGCAACAGTTCTTCAACATGCTTCCTACCAGTGCTTTCAACTCGAGGAGCCCGCAAGGTCGCGAGCTCGCATCCACCTCCAGATCGTCTTCTCTCTCCTCCAGGGCGCACCCCCTGTCTGACCCGAAGTTTTCCTCAGAAAATACCGTGTACGACAAGTCGTCAGAGCTACCAACTCCCATGATTTCCCGCCGGAAACTGCCTACACAATTACCCAGAAGCATTTAATGAAGTGAAGACCTCTGCAGGTATAATTAATGCAGACTTGTGCAGGGAGAAAATCATCATTACCTTTACAATTAATGCAGCATGACAATGTCTGAATTAGTTGAAACTAGTCGTTGCCAATAACGTGTAGACTTTTCTTTTGTATTATTTTATTGTGAGCTCCCTTCCTCTATAAAGAGGGGAGACATTTTTACTGTACAACAAGCTTAACAGACTAGAGAACCGTCACTTTGCCGGAATTATTCCAGAGTGACCGTGGACGTAGGTGCAGTCACCGAACCACGTAAAAATCTTTGTGTTTTTTTTTTTCTCTCTCTCTCTCTCTCTCTCTCCCCCTCTTTAATTGCTTGCTAACCACCTTATTGAATCCGACCAACAACCAAGACCGACATCCCTTCACCTGAGTAAATCACTACCAACCTAGCATCTCATTGATAGTCTCATTTACTGCCCTTCAACCAGTACAACCGGTCCTTAATTACCAAGTTCGCCGTCTGAGCCCCAGAATCTCTGGTTGACCGTTTCTGGATGTCAACACACACCGACCACCATCCTTTCCACCAAACATCTCTCTTCTATTCACGACCTTCTTCTTCTTCTTCTTTTCTTGTTTATTTGGGTTTGTGGAACCCAAAGTTCATCTAGGTTCCATGAACCAAGGACATCTGGGTTCAAAACGAACCTAGATTTCATCATATGGGTTGAACCCCAAATGATGAAATCTGGGTTCGAACCGAACCCAGCATCTGAGTTCGTTTGAACCCGGACGAACCTAGACGCTGGATTCGGTTCGAGCCTAGAGAAATCTGGGTTCGTCTAATCGAGAACCCATAAATCTGGATTCGATTCGAACCCAGAGATGTCTGGGTTCGTGAATAGGTTTGTTGATGATTTTTTTGCTGATGATTCTTGTGTTGATTTGTTGATGATGATGATTCGTGAATATGTTTGAGTTTGATTTATTATTGATGATGATGATGATGATGATGATGATGATTTTGAGTTTGAGTTTGGTTTTCAAGTAGAGTTTTGGAGTTGACGATGATGATTCTGAATGGAGTTTGAGTTCTAAGATGGAGTTGATGATGATGATGATGATTCTTTTTTTTTTTTGTTTAGTTTGGGAACCCAGTTGTATTTGTTTTTTTTTTTTTTTTTAATTTGTTTGATAATGATGCATCATCTGGGTTCCCAGATGATGTTCACCATGTCTGGGATGAACCCAGATGATGAACATCATCTGGGATCTGGGAACCCAGAAGTTCATCATCTGGGTTCCCAGTTTATTATTATTTTTTTTTAAATTCTACTATATATATATTTGGTTTTTTGTAGGGATCTTGAATCATTTTTTCTATTTTGTTTTATGGTTTTTTTTTTTTGAATCATCAAAGTGGTTTGAAACTCATATCTTCAACTTTGAAGTCTGGTTTCAAAACCTGGATCGACAAGAGAAAGAGAGAGATTGGAGAGAGAGAGAGAGTCTGGTTTGGTGGAGATTTTATAAAAAAATATATTTTTTCTTTTTTAATTTTTTAGAATAAAATAGGTTCATAAATAACGAAATTACCCTTGGTCAACCAAACATTGACTAACAGACATTAGTGACTTAGGGGTATTGTGTTATAAAAACTAAACTTTGATTATGAATCTTTAAAGTCTTACCTTAGAGGGATTTTATGTATTTTGCTCTAAATTTAAATAGTTAAAACATATATGTCAAGCTTATTTAAACATTTTCACAAATTGATTCTATTATCGCTTAATAAAAACTTATTAAACTTTCATGTACATTACTTTAAAACTCCATTAAAATTCAATCAAAAACGTAAAAAGCTTGTAGAAAACAAACCCAACAGCAGTGGAAAGTGCTTTTGGCTTTTTCTCAGCTAATGCTTCGTTCGTTACAAACTCCTCCTCCTCCATTGTCATTGTACAAACTTTTTTGATGCTCTGCTTTTTCACAAGCATACACTAGTATGTTTTGATGCTCTGTTTTTTCTATGTATATACATACCTTATCTTAGAGTCCTCTTTTTTTTTTTTTTAATATAAATATTTATTTATATTATAATATAATTATTTTTTCATTGCAACAGATTTGTCCCTATATGTGTTTAAAATTTGGTGTAAAAATTGAAAAAAAAAAGTTTACAAATTAATCTAAAATGTATTATTAAAAATTATGACTTAAAATATTATATATATGTTATAATATAAAATATTTTGTTATGATTTTTTTGAAGAACGTGTACAATATTTAAGAAAGAAAAATTATGGAAACAATGAAAAATTATCAACTTTACCCTTTTTTATGGAAAAAGGAAATTTGATCCAAGTTTAATTAAATCACAATTTGATTAAGAGAAATAACTACTACCTAACTATACCTGCAGACATATGAATAATTAGGATGAAGTGTTGAACTAATTGTTAAATCATTCCGGTGGATATATATTAATTGACTCATTATCTATCAATAAGTTAGCTACACAAGTTTAATGAGCACACTGTCTAAAAGCAACATCACTATTAGTCATAAAATGCTCCAATTCTAACGTAATAGCACACACACTTAAAACTTTAAGGGAGTTGACATAAGAAAATAAAATAACGAATAGAAATTTATTTTCAGCGAAACTATGTAAAAATTGGTTCTCTGATGCTGAATGTTAGCATATTTATTTATTTATCTTCAGAAAATGGGATTTCAAAAATTGAGGAGATGAATAACCTGGATTAGAAGATGAACAAAGTGACTTCCGGTAGTGGTGGCTTGACTTGCATGAAGCGCTCACGGCGATTTTGAGGCTTAAAGCTCTCGAATGAATGACAGCAATTGAAGGCGTGAGTGAAAATCTTAAAAGGAAGTCAATTATGGAACCAAGCTAAGACGAAGTTAATCAATCAACTCCTACTAGTTGGTCCGCAATTTATATATGATATATCAATCCAGCCTGAAATATTATTAAGTTAATTAATGAACACTTTGTACCACTCATAACATTAGGTAATGGACACAATATATTATTTTAGTATCAAAATAGGATTTTACAAAAAAGTTAAAAGAAAGAGTTCAAATAATCAAATAAATCTTTCATAAAGTGAGATTATCCCATCCTTAAGAATGAAAATATCTGCTATCATAATAGTATTGAAAAAAAAAAAGTCAAAGAAAGAGTTAAAATAATTAAATAAATGTTTCATAAAATGAGATTATCCCTTCCCTGAATGAAAAAATCCACCATAGCATTAGATAATGGACAATATATGTGTGTATGTGTGTGGGGGGCAGGATGACAGCCCCTAACAATTACAAAATTTTTTATACAAATTACTAACATTTGGATTAGAACAAATTGAATAGTTGAGATACACTCATATCTTTAATTATATTCCCATCCATACATATCAAATAAATATGTTTTTTCTTCTCTCTCTTCTTTAAAATTTTTTCTTTTCTCTCTCATTATTAATAATAAAATCAATTACATTCACATCAGCAGCCTTTCTCTCTCATGTTCTGTTGTTCACGTAATATTATTTAGCATGCATTTCTCTCACATATTTATAAAGTTACTTTTCTCTCATTAAAACTTGTACATTTACTTCTATTATTGTCATAAAATTGTTTTAATATTGCTTTTAAAAAAACTGGATTATTCTAAAATGTTATTTATTTTAATTATAAGAGGCATTCAACTTATTAGAAGAAAAAATATTAGTCCATTTTCAATTCTAGTTTGAGGAAATGATTTGGGTACAACCTACTTTCACTTTCCAAGTAGTTAAGAAAGAGTTTAAAAAAAAAAGTTAAAGAAAGAGTTAAAATAATCAAATAAATAAGAATAACTATTTGAGCAAATAAAAAAGTTAAAAAAAAATTAGGAGAGAATAAAAAGAAAAACTAATTAATTATTGATTGTTTTATTAATAATGAAAGAGGAAAGAGAATGTATTAAAGAAAATGAAACACATTGATTTAAAAAAAAAAAAAACACATTGATTTTAGATGTATAAATGTATATATAATTAAGGATATGAGTACATCTTAGTCATCTATTTTATTCAAATCCAAAGGTCAACAACTTATATAAGAAATAATGTAATTTTTAGTAGGGACTGCCAATCCTGCCCCCATATACATATGTATGTGTGTGTGTGTAATTTCTCAAAAGTGATGTCTACATTTTAGTTAATATTCAAAATTCTACAACTTAAAGCATCTCCAATGCAATTATTTATTTGAGTTAAATTTTTTACCACATAAAATAGATAAATATTGAGGTAAAAAAAACCTTTTAAATACAATTATCTCATCAAAATAAAGAGCTGATGTGACAAAAAAAATTGTAAAATATGGAAATGGATTTCTCAATTAAGAAACTATCCTATAAATATATAATAGAATTTCTCAAAATTTTCAACCAAGTAAAACAGTAATGTTACACTACTCAAAATTTTATCAAAATTCATTGGTCAAATGATATAATAAATTTATGTGTAATTACTACATCGTCAATACATCATTTCAAAATTAATATAATGATATCATTTGAACAAAATTTTTGAGCAAATTTTTAAAATGTGTAGTATTATTCTATTTGATAATGATTTATCAAAACTAGATGCGTATTTTATTTTAGACAATTACATTGGAGATGAAAATATACAATTCTATACTTTTCTTGCCAAAATTGATATATATTCAAAAAAAATTGTTTATGTGTCATTAATAGAAACTTAAAAAGTACATAATAGTATTAGAGATACTATTAATGTAAAAAAAAAAAAAAAGTTTTGTCTTTAAATGAATTATGTAATCAATTCATCAGAATACTATTATCTTATTTCTTTAAGTTAGTGTATGCATCCATAGATTATATTTAACATCTGAATTAGATAAATATGAGACATGTCCAAAAAAAATTAAAACTTGATCATAATTAATTTAGAAAACATTTCAAAAATTATTATGAAAAAAATTCACGTGATAATGAGTTAGTGCAAAATTATCTAAATAACTGCCATGGAGACTGTCTGATATGAGAATAACTTGAGTCCTCCATAAAATTTTGAGGTATACTCTAAATTTCAAATTAAAAGTTATACAAACTCTTCTCATGAATTCTCCAGAATAATTCTATAAAAATTCAATTATCTGAAGATAATGGAGAAAAAAAAACACTATATTTCTTAATATATTCTAGCTAATCATGATCTAACATCTAAGAAGCAGGCTGAATTACAGAGAATTATTTCAGAGGGGAACTTTATTTTTCACCAAATCTGGAAAAAAATAAGCGAAAAGAGAAAAAAGAAGAGAAAATGAAAGTGAGAGAGTGAGATTATACCTTCCTTATGAATGAAATAAATGTAGATAGAATCTATTATCTTTCATGGGCTTACAATAAGACTGCAAAATTGATGAGGTTGAGATTGAGAGTGAGCAGATTTGGATAGAAGAAGTTCCATCTTCTGTTGTTAACTTGTTCTTTTTCCATTTAGAAGGTTGTCTTGAATATATATGAGTAAATATTTGCTAGTTATATATGTATATTTTGTCTTAAAATACAATCAAGTATTGTCTATGGACGCTTTGGTTACTGGATATTCAATGCAGGCATTGAACAATATCATCATGACAGTTTGACTAATAGTTCTTTAATGATTTTATGAAGGCTGGAACAGTTTAATAAATTCTCTTTTGTTCCTATTATAACTCACTTGCAATATAGGAGACCAACTATGCACATAAGTAATATAACAGTCACGTCCCAATTGAATCATAAACAAACTATTTTAATAAGAGCTACTTACAGAATTCATTGACTGCAATTTAAACTTCGGACAATTGTGGTTGTTGTGACGGTGTGTGACTTTTTCACACCAAATGCTTCACTAGAAAATCAAAGAGAATCTGTTAATGGTTTACCTACCTGATCATCATTATGTGGCAACCATTTTATATTCTATATATATAATAAATATGTTTATATAATAAATATACATATTTGGGTAGCTAGGATGCCTTGCTTCTTTGACGACCGTGTGTGCGTATATATACATATATATATATATATATATCTTCAGAGTTCTTTTTCTTTCCATTCTCAATAAGGCATCACATGCTTTCTTCATCACAAAAGCAAGTAATTCTTTTATCTTATTTATTTATTTATTTTTCTCTCTCTTTTCAGTGTTTTTAGAAGTGGATTTTTAATATGCTCTCTTCAAATTACATTTGTATGGAAACTATGATTAAACACTTCGTTATCTTCTTCGTATAGAATCTAGAAACATGTTTTGTATTTTAAAAATGATACAAACATATAAATAATGATAAAAGTAAACACTGATTCCTAACAAACTTAATTATCACAAAATTCATTTAATTAAAAACTATACAAAAGGTCATATTCTCAAATAATGCAATCTAAAAAGAAATAATAAAACCAATTAAGTGAGCAATTAACAAAAGAAAAAAAGAAAAGAAAGAAAGAGAGAAATGAAATACCTTGCGTGCTTGACCGGTAGTGCCTGGAATTGGGCCAATTGAGGGGGAGACATGTTGAGGGAGAGATTCTGGTATTGGGCTGCTAAAACAATTTGGGCAGTTAGAATTCTATAGGATATATTTTTGTGTGTGCAATTAGAATTCTATACGATATTTTGAGTCTGGAATTGGGCCAATTGAGGGGAGACATGTTGAGGGAGAGATTCTGGTATTGGGCTTGTAAAACAATTTAGGCGCTTCGAATTCTATAGAAGTTATTTAGTGTGTGCATTTAGAATTCTATAGGACATACCCTTGTGTTCATTGGAAATGAATGATTATAATCCGAAAAATAAAATTTTAAGAGAGAATAATCATATATATATATATATATCTTTTGAACCAATGCCTTAGCAGTCTTCAAGCTTCCACCTAGTGCAACATAGTGAAGGACTGTGTTTCCTTCTTCATCTTGCACTACAATTTTTTTTTTTAAACATCTTGCACTACAATTGATTCTGGAAATGATAGGAGTTCCAAAAGCTTTAGGACAAATTCCCATTGGCAACATATCGCTGCAACATGCAATATTGTTCGTGCATTGTATGTTATCCTAGCAGTCAATGCAGTTGGATCATTGTCAATGAAATGTGTAATAGTTTTCCAATCACCTCTCCGTGCAACATTGTATAATGGTCGGTCGGTAGTAATTATGAGGCTCTCTTGTCCCTTTGCAATCAACATTACGTTAATTTTTAGACTATTTTATCTAAAAACTAATGTATAATTTTTATACATATTTATTATCTAGTACGGACGTTTATAATTTTTTTCTATCAAAATTATCTTACTTATGATTGTGACTTTTGTTGGGTTTTTTTTTTAATATTTTTTATTATGGACTTACATATTAAATAATAATTATATTATGAGTTATCTATTTTAATAGAACTAAATAAGTGATCTATTAATTGGGCTATAAAGATATCTATTGGGTATGAACTTTAGTGTGTAAAAACCCAATATTAATTAAATTAGGGTTAATGAAACTTAATTAGGTTAGTATATAAAGAACATTATTAGGATTATGGTCCCCACGTCAAATAAATATGTTTTTTGCTCTTTTTTCTCCTCCTCCATTCAATAAGAAAATTATAGAGCAACCTAAGGAGATTTGAATGTGGAAGACTCAATCTACTCAAATTTATCAATATGGATTTATGTATGTTTTCTTTACAATAACTCTTATTGATTTAATATAAGTTTCGAAATTTTGGTACAAGTTTTTACTTATTAAAGTTTTATCTAATAAGTGGTATCAGAGCTAATTCATATTGAATCATTGAGAAATTAATTAGTTTGGTTTATTGTTGTTATCATGGAAGCATGAAAAAAAATGTATATGTATATATATATATATTGAATTTCCATGATTTCTTTTCTGTTTTCGAGAGTGCTTTTGAAAACAATTGAAGAATATGTAAAGAGGAAATGTCAGCAGATGGCATTTTCAGTTATTAGCTTGACAATTTTATCTCATTTCAATAAAGTTAACAATTGAGTCTCAAACTCTATTTTTTTAAACACAAATACCCTTTCTAAAAATTAAAATTGTTGACATTTCCTCTTTTATATTCTCTCTCTTCTGCTGCTCTTTTCTCTTTCATTTTCTTCTCTTCATTTTCTGCACCATCCACCATCCACCTTCATTCTCTTCTGCCACATTCTCTCTCTTCTGCACTACAAATTCCAGCCACCATTCACCATCCACCTTGCTTCTCTTTTGCACTACCAGCTACCATCCATCTTCATTTTCTTTTTCACAACAACCATCCACCATCCATCGTCATTCTTTTTCATTTTCTTCTCTTTATTTTCGTCTTCACAGCTACCATCCACCATCGATCTTCATTCTCTTCTGCACTACGAATTTCAACCATCATCCATCTTCATTTTCTTCTTCACAACCACTCCCATTCTTTCCATCCACCATCTTCAAAACTAGTTTGTTGAAATATCGTTGCTTTTATCTGTAACAAATGCAAAACTATCTTCATTTAATGTAATAAACTAATTTGTGTTTATGTTCAGTGATCTTTTTATTAAAAAGAGTCACATTCTTAAGGTTTTGTATCAAAACAGTGACCTAACCACTAGTCACACCACGCCATGAGGAGTGTTAGTAATACCAGTGATCTCGGTGTGACTAGTGCTGTCATAGCTAAATGGAAAAAGCAGTAGCGAAAACACTAGTCACACCAAAGTGTCGAGTGTTAGTAATACCAGTGGCCTTAGTGTGACTAGTGGTGCCATGATAGATGAAAAAAACCAGTAGCGAAAACACTAGTCACACTAAGATATTGAGTGTTAATAATAACGGTGGCCTTGGTGTGACTAGTGGTGCCATGGGAGAGACAGTCGCGACCAACAGAGGTGGAGGTTTGGGGGAGACAGAGGCTGTTGATTTTGGGGGAGGTAGAGGTTGTTGATTTTTGGGGGGAATAAGTTTTTTTTCAAGTTTTCAAAATGTATAGACTTTTGATTTTGGAGGGAATAAGTTTTTTTTCAAAATCCAACTACTATTACATATTTTTACTGGAAAACAGTGACCTAACCACTAGTTACACCACGCTATGAGAAGTGTTAGTAATACCAGTGGTCTCGGTGTGACTAGTGATGCCATGGCTAAGTGGAAAAACCAGTAGCGAAAACACTAATCACACCAAAGTATCGAGTGTTAGTAATACCAGTGGCCTTAGTGTGATTAGTGGTGCCATGGGTAGATGAAAAAAAACAGTAGCGAAAACACTAATCACACTAAGATATTGAGTGTTAATAATACCGGTGGCCTTGGTGTGACTAGTGGTGCTATGAGAGAGACAGTCGCGACCAACAGAGGTGGAGGTTTGGGGAGACAAAGGCTGTTGATTTTGGGGGAGGTAGAGGTTGTTGATTTTTGGGGGGAATAAGTTTTTTTCAAGTTTTCAAAATGTATAAGCTTTTGATTTTGGAGGGAACAAGTTTTTTTCAAAACCCAACTACTATTACATATTTTTACTGGAAGGGTATATTGGTACTTTTACATATCATTTGTGACTCAACTGTTACATTTTCTCAAAAGGGACATAAATGTTAAGTCAATACTTAAATATGCTACTTTTGCCGATGCCCCATATGTAAATATATATTCTTTGTTAACCGGGGTTGTCTCATATGTGAGTCAAGAGACTTTTTTAGATTGTTATAGAATTGTTTAATTTATTTTGTTCAATATGTTGTCATGAATATACCTAGGACACAGTGTAGAATTGGCACTTAGTTAATTTTTGGATGAAGCATATTAATTGGCAAAGAAATTAGATACGAAAAAAAAAAAAACAAAAGGCTTTTAGCGGAAGCACCACTGATTTTGAACTCTTACAAGTATGGTCCGCTTTTATTATGTTTCTGTGCCAATTCTAAAGTTTCCAATGTTCACTTTCGGTTGTCTCATATGCTTCCAGGATTTTACAATACTAGAGCCTACAAATATTTTGTCAATGTATTAAAAGATATGATCAGTTCATGATTGTTTAACATCACGCTGAGTTTTGTTGATATGCTGCATATGTATTTTTGGCTTGTACATTAGAATTCTATGCTATGTGTTATATATATTAGTGTCAGTATATATATATATATATATATATATAATCAATAATGCAAACATAATAATTAAATTGATGATAGTTTTGCTTTGGTTCGGAAATAAAAGTTTGTGAATATATGTTACCAAAATAAATTATTGAAATTTATTGCAACAATTGTATTATATTATTTTTGTTCGGAAATTAATTATAAAAAGAATAGTCTAATAATTCAAAATAAATTGAATTGAAATTATATGTTGTCAAAGTAACCTCTATAATTAAATTTATTTATTTTGGAATATTAAGATGTGTATGTTTATTGTTTATGTAAATAATGACCGACCTAAAGGAGGTTATTGTTTCGCTAAACAATGGACATACTTGTGATAATAAATATGTGATGATTATTAGGTTTTCCATATGAATAATAAGTCGATTCAAAGAAAGGCTTACTACTTGATAGGATTAATTGTCAATATTTGATTACTACATGGAGAGTACTACTTATAATTGATATTTCTGTCTGAAGACTAAATGTCGATGTTGTGTTAGGTATCTTGTTTTAGGGCCCACCATTATGAGAATCGTTTAATCATGTCATGTATGAAATTATTAATTGAGTATTTTTATGTTGTAATATGATTATTAATTGTGAGATTGTATTTGGTTTTGTTCTCAATTCAATTACTACTTCTACTTCAATAATAACTGCTAATATCAATTCCATTTCTGTGCTTTATGACATGAATTTCAAGAATTGAAAGAGAACATTATGATTATTCTCAATTGCATGGATTTTGATCTTGCGCTTTAGGAAGAACGACCCGCATCTCTTAATGAGAATAGTTCCGCTGATGAAAAGGTGAGTATAAAGAAGTTGGATCGTTCTAATCGCATGTGTCTTATGATTATGAAACGTTCCATTCTGGAAACTTTTAAAGGCTCTATATTCGAATAGAAAAATGTTAAGAAGTTCCTTAAGGAAATAAAACAACATTTTATAAAAAATGAAAAGGTTGAAACAAGTACCTTTTTGGCTAACCTTGTTTCAATGAAGTATAAAGAAAAATAGAACATAAAGGAATACTTCATGGAGATGTCTTATATTGTTTCCAAACTAAAGACACTAAAGTTACAGCTGTCTGAGGACTTGCTGATGTACTTAGTTTTGATTTCTTTTCCTACACAATACACTCAGTTTAAAGTGGTTACAATACTCAAAAAGACAAATGGACTTTTAATAAGCTCATATCTCACTATGTGCAAAAAGAAGAAAGATTGAAGTGAGAAGGTTCTGAAAGTGCTAACTTAGCAATCATCTCTAAGGACAAGAAAAGGAAAGGAGGAAAAGAAGCTGCAGTTGGGACATCACAGCATAAGGTGCAAAAGAAGCAGGATGGGGAGTTTACCTGTTACTTTTGCAAGAAAGTTGGACACATGAAGAAAGAATGTCCCAAATACATCAACTGACATATCAAGAAAGGTATATTTCTCAATTTAGTTTGTTCTAAAATTAATTTGGCTTCTGTACCTAAACACACTTAGTGGATAGATTCTGGTGCCACTACTCACATAAGTATGTCTATGCAGGGTTGCCTGTGAAGCCGACAGTCAAGTGATGTTGAAAGATTCATCTATATAGACAATGATAAAACAGTTGCAGTAGAGGCTATAAAAACTTTTAGGTTATTATTAAAGACTGATCGATTTTTGAATTTGGAAGTGACTTATGTAGTACCGTCTTTTAGACGGAATTTAGTTTCAGTTTCTATTTTGAAAAATTTGATTATTTTTGTTCATTTGAAAATAATAAATTTAGTCTTTTTTAATATTCGAATCTTATTGGTACTGATTATTTATCTTTACATGATAACCTATATTTGTTGGATACAATTGTCTCAATTAATGAAACTTTGCATATAAATTCATGAGGTACAAAACGAAAATTAACTGACAAGGATTCCGTCACACTATGACACAAATGTTTAGATTATATATTTAAACAGAGAATTCAGAGATTCGTGTCTGATGGAATTATTGATTCCTTTGATTCGATAGATTTCGAAGTTTGTATTAAGTGTATTAAAGGGAAACAGACAAACATTAAGAGATTAGGTGCCAACAGGTGTTCTGATATCTTAGAACTAATTCATATTGATATTTGCAGATCATTTCCTACAGCTTCTTGGAATGGTCAACAATATTTTATTACGTTCATAGGCAATTATTTAAGGTATGAGTACCTATATTTGATACATGAGAAGTCACAATCCCTGGATGTTTTTAAGGCCTTCAAAGTTGAAGTTGAAAATCAATTTGGCAAGAAAATTAAAGCTATCAAATATGACTGTGGTGCTAAATACTATGATAGATATGATGGATCTGGTAAACAACGTCCAGGACCTTTTGTGAAATTTCTAAAGGAATACGGTATTATCCATCAATACATAATGTCAGGCAAACCAAGCATGAATGGTGTTGCTGAAAGACGAAACAAAACGCTTAAGGACATGGTAAGAAGTATGATTAATCATTCGTCTTTACCAGAATCCCTCTAGGGAGAAGCATTAAAGACTGGAGTATATATCCTCAACAAAGTTCCAAGCAAAGCAGTAGCTAAAACCCCTTATGAATTATGGACGGGTAAGAAGCCTAGTATTAGACATTTACGCATTTGGGGTTGTCTAGCTAAGGTAAGACCTTACAGGCCAATTGGAAAAAAACTGGACTTAAGAACTGTAAGTTACTACTTTGTTGGATACTCTAAATAGTCAAGAGGTTTCAAATTTTACTATCCCACTACTAGAATAATTTTTGAGATGAGAAATGCAAGATTTTTGAGGAAGTTGAGTTTGTGGGGAAAATAAGATTAAAGACATTGTCTTTGAAAATGAATTTATTTCTCTTCCTACTATTACTATTAATAATGATCAGGTTTCTATTCCTGACATTGTTCAAAATATAAATCCAGAATATCAAGACAATGTAGAAGAGCTTCCTGTGCAAAATGAAGAAATTATACCTGAAATGCAAATTCAACAATCTCAAAAGGATATGCCATTGAGACGATCCATTAAAGAAAGGAGAAGTGTAATTCTAGATGAATATGTTGTTTTTCTCCAAGAACATGCGGTTGATATATGAGTGGTGGAAGATAATCTAATCTACTTCCATCAAGCAAAACAAAGTTCTAATTCTCAAAAGTGGATTGAAGCTATGAATGATGAGATGAATTCCATGAAAAACAATAACATTTGGAATCTCGTCGAATTGTCTGAAGGTGCGAAACCCATTGGTTGTAAATAGATATTTAAGACCAAAAGAGATTCAAAAGGCAATGTTGAGAGATATAAGACTCGTCTAGTTGCCAAAAGTTTCACTAAAAAAGAAGGCATTTATTACAAAGAGACTATCTCTCTGATTTCAACGAAAGACTCTTTTAGGATTATAATGATACTCATGACTCATTTTGATTTGGAGCTACATTAGATGGATGTAAAAACTACGTTTCTCAATGGTGACATTGACGAAACAATATATATGATGCAACCAGAAAACTTTGTATCCGGTGATCCAAAGAAAATGGTTTACAAATTAAAGAAATCCATCTATAGTCTCAAACAGGCTTCCCGTCAATGGTATCACAAATTTCATTAAGTTATTATTTCATATGGGTTTGAGGTAAATAAGGTTGAAGATTGTGTATGTCATAAGTTCAGTGAGAGTAAATACATATTTCTGGTGTTATATTTTGATAACATACTACTTGCTAGCAGTGATATAGGCTTACTACACGAAACTAAGAGATATCTGATAAAAAATTTTGAGATGAAAGATCTTGAGGACTTCTCTTTTTTATTAGGTATAAAGATACATCGAGATCGAACTCGAGGCATCCTTGGGTTATCACAAAAGAGTTATATTGAAAGAGTTCTTGATAGATTTGACATGAAATGTTGTGCACCAGAAGATACCTCTGTAGCTAAAGGAGACAAGTTTAGTCTCAGTCAGTGCCCTAAAAATAAGTTGGAATGAAAAGAAATGCAAAAAATTCCTTATGCATCAATTGTAGGAAGTCTAATGTATGCTCAAATATGCACGCGTCTAGACATTGCGTTCATAGTGGGAATATTGAGCAGATATTTAAGTAATCCAGGGATGGATCATTGGAAAGTAGCTAAACGAGTTATGTGTTATTTACAAAGAACAAAAGATCACATACTCACATATCGGAGATCAGATCATTTAAAGATCGTTGGGTATTCTGATTCCGATTTTGCTGAATGCTAAGACAGTAAAAGATCCACGTTGGACTATATTTACCTGCTAGTTAGAGGAGCTATTTCCTGAAAGAGTGCTAAGCAGACACTCATAGCTTCTTCCACTATGGTAGCTGAATTTATAGCTTGTTATGAGACATCTAATCATGGGATAGTTACGAAATTTTGTCATAGGGCTGCGAGTTGTGGATTGTATTGAAAGACTATTAAAAATATATTGTAACAATAATTCGGCTGTGCTATATTCCAACAACAACAGAAGCTCTATGAAGTGAAAGCACATAGACATCAAATTTCTTATTGTTAAAGAAAGAGTTCAAAGTTGTCAGGTGACTGTAGAATATATTGGAACAAACTACATGATTGTGAATCCACTTTCTAAGGGATTACCACCCAAGATTTTTCATGAGCACACTACTCATATGGGTGTTGTTTTGGTTGATGATGTGCATGTTTAGTGGGAGTTAGTATTTTAATGTTCTTTGTTAAAATATGTTTTATATTTATTTTCTGCAGAATAAAGTATATGGTTCAATTATAAACTTTGAATGTTATTTGTGTTTGATCTCACTAAATATTAAAGTAGGACCAGCTGGGAATAGACATGTTTGAGATCACATTGCATGTAATTTTCATGCTATGCATCCATACTTGATCTATGTCATTGAATATATTGGTATGGTGACTAGTTATGGATCTAGTTACGAATATATATAACAAAGGTCGCTTTGATCCCATACTAATATAGTTGATGGACCAGATTATAATTAAGGGGATATTTCAGGATGGATAGCTTTTCAATATGCATTCTATATTATAGATAATATAATTGTTTCGAGAAACATATGTAGCCCAAGTGGGAGATTATTGGGTTTTTTTTTTTTAATAATTCTTATTATGAGTTTATATATTAAATAACAATTATATTATAAACTATCTATTTTAAGAGGGCCAAATAATATAGTTGATGGATCAGATTGTAATTAAAGGAATATTTCAGGATGGATAGTTTTAAAGTACGCATTCAAAATTATAGATAATATAATTGTTTTGAGAAACATATGAAGCCCAAATGTGAGATTGCTGGGTTTTTTTTTTTTAATTTATTATTATAGGTTTATATATTAAATAACAATTATATTATGGACTATCTATTTTAATAGGGTCAAATAAGTGATCTATTAATTGGGCTCTAGAGATATCCATTAGGTATGAGCTTTAGTGTATAGAAACACAATACTAATTAAATTAGAGTTAATGGAACCTAATTAGGTTAGTATATAAAGAACATTATTAGGGTTATGGTCCCCAAGTCAAATAAATGTATTTTTTGCTCTCTTTTCTCTTCTCCCTTTCAAGAAAAAAATTATAGAGCAACATAAGGAGATTTGACTGTGGAAGACTCAATCCTACTCAAATTTATCAATATGGATTCAAGTATGTTTTCTTTACAATAACTCTTATTGATTTAATGAGTTTCTAGATTTTGGTATAGGTTTTCATCTATTAAAGTTTTATCCAACAATTTCACCATTGCTGACCACTATTAATTATCACAATTATTCATGACTGCAACTTCTTGATTAAATAACGATGTGGATGTCATAGACACACCCAACACTTGGGACATAGGAGACCTCCTACATGTGCACCTAAATTAATTTTACTAATTTACACGGATATATACTTTCCTCTAACATCCTTTAAGTTACAATCTCATCCATTTTATTATCATTTAAAAAAATATACTGGTTGTACACCTCCACGGTCTCCACTCTAACTCTCATGGCATTGTGTGTTCTTTTAATACAAGATATGGTTCACTAGAAAAATAGAGAACGAGAATTAAAGATGATAAAAGGGCTAGTGTCTGAAATATGAACACAGTAAATGTTTTATGCATTAAGAAAATTGAAATGCTGTTGCTCTAGTTGTCTCCAGGCACTGTAAAAGCTGCAGCAAAGACTAGGACAGCAACAAGAGTTGTCACAACAGATTCTACAACATCAATACAGTTTTGAGGATGTCTAACTCCATGAAAACCTTCAAAATTTTCAAATTTGGCATTAAAAGTTATAAAAGTTTTCGAGAAAAATAAAAATTGTTTGGGACAAGTGTTACTGTTGGTCAAATTAGCAAGTAAAACATCAATTGTAAGAGACTCTCAAATCCTTTACGCTCTTTAAAATAAATGCTTCAAATGAGCATTCAAAATTTTACATAATATAAGATATATTTAGAATATACACCACCTATAAAATAGAAAAGTCATAATCATGAAATATTATCAAAATTATTCAAAGTCTTGATATCGAGGGTGAAAGATGCTAGCTCCATAAGTTGATTGAACCATTTGGACGAACAAGGGAAGTTGCAGCATTACAAATATTGCCACCACGAAAGAAGCAAATAAAGTTACTGGCACAAAAATGTAATGCCATCTCTCCTGGAGTACAATAGTTAAAGTTGCTCCAAAAGCTATTATCATAGCGGCTATGGCAATGAAGAGAGAGCCAAGACCTAAAATTAACTTCTTTGGTAGTGATTCAAGAAAGTCATCTACCGCATATCGTGCAGTTAGGATTGCTAAGAACATTAACAAGGATGTCAATGAAGAAAACAAACCTAGTGCATTTGAAATAGCAAATATTGTGAATGCATTCGTCCTTAAGAAAATTGGAACCCCTTTATCATTGAGGTTGCCTCCTGGTACTGTAAAAGCTGCAGCAAAGAGTACGGTGGCAATGAGCGTCAAAACAAGCATGCAAGAATTGGCAGTATCTTTCATCCACTTCTCTCCTTTCTCAGCCAACTCCTTGTGCTCTGTTCTAAAAACATCTTTTGCTGTTTGATCATTTTTATCTTTCCATTGCTTGTAAACGGGGCAGGTAATTCTTCCCACCTCCTACACAACATAAGACAAGCTCATACACATCACATACCCATATATTTGATATGCTAATGGATGCTATTATATCTAGTATGATAATATCATTATGACTCATTAAGTATAGGCCTCAAATTACAAGAGTAAATATCTGATATACATGATTAATTTAAACGGGTTTCAATAGACTTTTAACTCATTTCAATGTCAACTTAAAATAGAAGTACTACATTTATATATAATTAACAGTATATAATAAACTACTTGTGCTAGGATTAGTACACTAACATAGATATTTTCAATAAATCCTGTAAGGTAAATGATTAAACACTTAGTGGTTAAAGTTCAAAAAATCAATGTAACATTTCTAGATGCATGGATAATTTCTAAATTAATTAAACTTAATTTCAATACCTTAAACCACTGTAATTCTCTTTGCATTTGGAAAGCTGCACCAGAAACAGAAAATAGCTTAAATGCTGGAGCCAACTTCCTTGCCAAGTGTAAAGTGGTGCCTTCCGTTTCCAACTGACGTGAACACAACTCCTTAGCAGTTGCCGGAGAAATGTCTTTTATTATATTGAATATCTTTTCTTGCCGATATTCTATAGCAACTTGCAATATGTTTCTTTGAGATATCACGTCAAAGTAAATTAGGTCTGGAAAATGTTCTAAAAGGGTCTTTACAATCTCTTCAATTCCATTTACAGTGGCTTCACCCAAGATGAAAATTGGATTTTGAAGAAAAATAATGATTTCCTGAAAGCTCATGCTAGCAAGTTGCGCGCAAACATGATTTATTAAATCAACAGCAGATTCATGTTTCAACTTTGCATCCCGAACCAATTTTTTAGAAGGTGCTGCGAGTGAAAATCAGATAAAAATTCAAAATTTATGCATTGGTAGAAGATAAATATTGGATAAATTTTAGATGTATGTTTATATTTGAACCAAATTCCCAATGAAGGTCAACCAAGTTTTTCTATATACTATATATCTGGAGTATTTTAAGAGGTTGCTTACCTAGCAGTGCAATAACTTTCCAAAGTAATCTCTTGAATGGTTGAAATGCGGTACATAGGAATAAGGTGACTTAGGTAATTAATTAATCTGGTGAATGTGAGAATATGTTGATTTATAGAATTTGAAGAGTTAACACATTGAAACAAATATAAAATTTCAAACCTTGAGAGACAGAGGTTCCTGACTGTATTGAGGTGACTAATGCTGGAAACTCTTCAGCTTGAACAACTTGAACCAAAATGAAGAAACCATGAAAATGTTATCCAATGGAAAACAAAAGACATATATATATATATATGTATGTATATGCATGTTTAAGTAAAAAGTTGTGTATGAAAAGGATACTTACATTTGTAGATCCATCTTTCCCAAAATCCAAGATTACTCCCACTAAAAAAGTACGAAGGATTATTTGCCAACCAGAAGAGCAAAGAAGTCCCAAATTCATCATTGGCAAGAGCCAAGTTAGGATATCTTCGGACAAAAAACAAGGCTACATCTGTTCAAGTTCAACATAATAAAGTTCACTATAGAATTAAATTTGTTGAAATAATAAGACTACATTGTTGGTTTTCTTACCAAGATAACCTGATTGAATAAGATTACGGAGGAGTTTAGGTAATGATTTGATGAAGGCAAAGCCAGGAGACTCAACTATGGTTATATTACAGAAGTACATACATCACCATTTCCTTGTTTGCACTAAATGTAGAATAGAGAAGTGGTAGATCTCCTAGATTGTTGACCATATGTGGTAAATCAGGGTTCTTTTTAACCAATGCCTTAGCAGTCTTTAAGCTTCCACCTTGTGCAACATAGTGAAGGACTGTATTTCCTTTTGAATCTTGTAGTGCAATTGATTCTGGAGATAGAGATTCCAAAAGGTTTAGGATGAAATCCCATTGGCAACTTACTGCTGCAACATGCACTACTGTTCGTGCATTGAGTGTTATCCTAGCGGTCAATGCATTTGGATCATGTCGGATAAAACTTTTGGCACTTTTCCAATCACCTCTTTGTGCAGCATTGTACAATGGTCGGTAAAAACTGTGATGCCCTCCTGTCACTTTTTAATAATAATCCTTTTGTTAGGCTACTTTTAACAGCAATGTATAATTCTAAAATTAAATTATTCGTTAGTGTGGATGTCTACATCTTTTTCTACCAAAATTACATAACTGTTGAATGGCATGATTTCAGCATCACACACCACTACTAGTTATCACAACTAATCAAGACTACAACTTCTTGATGAAATATAGATATAGATATCATCAATGACTGAACAAGAAGACCATAGTTGGGAGGCCAACTATAATTACCATGTAATAGAACTCTCATTCATGTATGGTAAAGAACATAGAGTAGAATTGTATAACTTAATATAATTTTATACTTTTCAATGCCACATTATAAAATATAAAATATAATTATTACTTATTTAATCTCATACTACACCAAGCAAGAGATAATATTATTCTTAATCTAATCCTAATTGCACAAAATACGTTACATTACTAATTTAGTCCAATGCAAACCAATTTCATCTCTTATATATAGTCCAATCCAATCCTACACACCAAATGCACCCTAAGGCCATGTTTGCAGCTAGAACAAGCAATGAGATTTGGAAAAAAAAAAAAAAAATCATCTCACCATCATCTATGTTTGGTGCAAAGAAGGGAGGGAGAAAAAACTTCCTCAACCCACCAACCAACAGTTTTCAAATCCAAATCCCTAAAGGATGGGATTTGAAAACCCACTTAAAATGGTGGACTTTTCAAATCCCATTTTTTGAGATTTTTTATATTTATATTTATACTAAAAAATAAATATTAATATATATTTATATTTATATTAAATATATTTAAAATTTAATTTATCATATTTTATTCAAAAGTAAATTTATATAAATGTTATATTAATTTAGTCAAATCCGATCTAATCCCAATTACAGCAAATACGATATAGTACTAATTTAATTCTATCTCATCTTATCCAATCTTGGGTACCAAACAAGGCTAAGAGTTCTACCCCTATGTACCTAATTAAAACTTAAAATGGCTACTTACATAATTCTGCAGCTGCACTTTGGGCTTCGGACAACTGTGGTTGATCAGCACTTTCTCCTATATTATTAAGAAGTCGGTTGATTGATTCCTCTGAACTACTATTTGGCTTGTTGTTATGGTTTAATTGCAAATAGAGACTAACATTTGGCTTTACACCTCCAATCCTCTCTGGTTGTAACATTATGTGATTTTGACACTAGATGCTTCACTGGAAAAGCAAAGAGAATGCGTTAATTACTGCTATGATCCATTATGTCAACCCATTTCTGCAAAACTGCTTACACATTCAAATACGTTTTCACTATGATTTTAAGGCTAATGGAGAACTTATAATGATCGGGTGAACACTATTCTATAAATTTCTAGCAACCTGATTATATAGAAAAACGATGGAATTAAATCAGTATGTATAGCAAAGTTACTTTTCATATTTTTAATGGCAGTTAGTATCAATATGCACAATGTGATCTTAGTTAATAATATGATAATTAATTAAATCACATTTTTAAAATTAGACCTTGAAGGTTGGAAGACTAGGACTTTTAAAGTCAATGATAATTACATAACTTAAGGAGTCATTCGGTTTTTAATTTAAAAAGGGAATAGTCTCAAATTTTATCACAAATTAAGCGAGAATAGAATTCGGTATAACATGTTTTTTAATTAATGTAAAAATATATATTGATTTTTTTTTTTTTAAGATAGAAGCCTCTGAAAATAAATATTTTACGTTTATATTTTTATAACTTACTCATATATAGTTAAAGAACAAATTATTTAATAAATCCTGCACCAAAATTTCTATATATTTATATTATTTCAAAAATTTATTATTTATTTATAATAATAAATGAATTATTATTTTATTTAATAATTTCTAAAAACTATTAAGTTCATGTAATTTAGAATTATAAATATGTTCTTTTTACATTTCAAAAGATAAGTTGTAAAAATACTGTAAAAAATGTGAAAATCCATTTTCCTAGAAGCATAAAAAAATTGATAATGTATAATATAAAAGATGAAAATAAAATTATATATATTATTTTTATAAGAATAGTTATGAGAGTAAATATTTTAATCATGATTAAATAATTAAGTATTAAAATAAGTTATTTTATTTTAAGTTTTTTTTTTTTCAAATGTATTTAGGTTGTTTGGCCACTTGAAAAACAAATAAAATTAACTTAATAAATAAAATTCAGACAAGTTAAATTATTAATAAAAAGAAAAATGATCCATAACAAAACTAATTTAGTATAATTATAAAAATCAAGAATATATATATATTTTACCGTTAGTGTCTTATAACTTTAAAAAATTAGGATAAATTAATAAATTCATCTATTGTATTTAAATTAAATATGAGAGATAATACAATGAATATATTTGATTGATTCATCCTAACTGTTTTAAGTTAGAAAACATGATGATAAAATCACTTTACTCTATATATATATATATATATATATATATATATATATATAAAGTATGTAAGATTTTAGAAATCTGAAGAAGGAATTAACCTGCAACCGTGGAAGATAAAGATGACTTCTCTCTGCTTTACTTGACTGAGGCCTGAAGCCGTCCAATGATGGAAAATGAAGCCAATGTGAACTTTATATGGAGAACCAAGTGGAAATTGGAATGAGGCCACTAGTACAGTGTGAAACCGTGTTATACTTTTTCCAAAGCAGTGTTTACACGTCAAAGTGATTGAAAGACCAACCACCCCAAAAAAAAAAAAAGTCAAAGAGTAATATTTGTCAAAAAAAAAAAAAAAAAAAGAGTAATAATTCCGTACATTATATATTTATATTCCTACGTGAAATGTTATAATTGAACTCACATTACTACTATGTATCCATATATCCACCGTCACATTATGAATTCAGATAGACACTAATATGAGATGGATAATGTTATTTTAAAAACCAAAGATCCAGTCCTCTTTAAATGAAAATGAGTAACCATAGACATGTCATCTTTATATCTCCAATTGCATCCGAATTGATGACAATGTAACACAATCCACATGAATTATTCATTGAACATATATCATAAAAGACACCATGTGGGTTGGTGACAAAAAATGCTCAATTAGCAGGGTTGGCCTTGGGCTCGTGCTGGTGGAACGATGGTCCCGAGTTCATTACTTTGGGGCCTCAAATTTCTTTATTTGAGTGTCCATTTTTTTTATTTTTTTTAAATTTGCTCAGGGCCCAAAGCTGAAACTATAAAAGCTCGTTAAATTTATTTTGTAGCAAGCAGACCCAAAGGTGAAAATATATTATTACTTCAGATTTGCACTGGACCTCTAAGGACTATCCTATCATTAAGTTCGATAAAGTCTCCAATGCGAATCATCTTTATTATATATGATATCTAAAAAAAAACTTATAAATTCAATTATCACTTAGATTATGATACAAATATATGACACGTATTTCTCAATGAGGCAATGCTTACAAATATGTGACGCATATTTTTCAACGAGGCAATAGCTAAGCATTGCGGTCATCATGGTTCAAACCACGTATGGGTGGCGTACAACCTACGGGGTAACCAAAAAAATTAATAAAAGAAGAAAAGAATAGATCAATGATTCTTATTAATTCACATTATATAATGAACAAGTAATAATGACGTCATCTGCATTGTCTCAAAGAATAGTTAATTTCCTTGTACGAAATTATAGTATGTAAGATGTTATATTCTGTCAGCCATTTAAATCATAAGCACATTCTTCATTATCTTGGCTTAGCAAGTCTAGATTCTCACCATCGGGCTTTGGAATATCAATAGATACATTTATAAATTCTACCGGAATTTCAAATTTGAGAAATATTTATTGGAATAAATATCTCACATATTTACTAATTAAACATAAAATTAATAAAAATTTAATTTCATGTAAAAGAAAATCGATGAAATTAAAGAAAGTTGAATCTTTCTGTAGGAGGGGGGTTTTCAGGAGGAATTTAATTTTTCATTCAAGTATGAGGTACGATTCTCTATAGATTTTTTAATAAACAATAGAACTATAAATCAGTACCTAAGCATTCTATCCCTTATAAAGATTTTTTATTAAAATAAGTGACAGTAGTAATACAATTACTTTACTTCTCTAACTGCTACGGAGGCTTCAACGGAAATGGCCAATTTAGGTAATTATAATGAGTCCTTGCAAACACGAGTGACTAGCTATGATTTTATGCAACTCATTATGCCTCTTATATTGTATGGACAAGAATAGGACCTGTATGATCCAGAAATGTTTTCTTTTGTGTGGGTTGGAGATTTTTTTTTTTTTTTTTTAACTTTCTTAATATATGTAAATATCTGAAATAAAATAAGTCATTATTTTATTGAAATCTATTGAAAACAAACACTATATACATGATAAGTTTTATAGAGTATGAATTAAAATTTATCATAATTTTTATAGAGTATGCATTAAAATTTATCCCTTTGTGACAAACGTTACCAAAATTTGTTTAACAATTGAATGTAATAACTAAAAGAATAATTAATTGTTTATAATTTAATTATTGTTTTTAATTACTTTTAACATTTTTGAATGACAAACGAGTCTAAAAAAAAATATTTCTAACCAAAAACACTTATAGACGGAAAATGTACGCCACAAAGAATAAAATATATATTCTCTTTAAAATGGATTGATTCTTAGATCAGTATTTTCAATTGGATTGAATAGCATTATAAAAATGCAAATCAATTCCAAAGAAAGATTTTGGAAAGGAAATTATGGTACGTTATATGCTTCCATGACCA
The DNA here is from genome assembly GCA_019925255.1 of Litchi chinensis. Lineage (NCBI taxonomy): Eukaryota > Viridiplantae > Streptophyta > Magnoliopsida > Sapindales > Sapindaceae > Litchi > Litchi chinensis. The sequence continues at coordinate 2,355,022 of CM034464.1, read as the reverse complement.
CAGTGGACACCCTCCTAACGATGGATGAGCCTTCCGAGTGGGCGGCGGATAAATGAGTGGGGTGGTTTTATGTAGTTGTTAGATGGTGGAACGACACAGCCACACAAGTAATAGGCTTTGGATTTTAAGTTTGAAGAAGTCAACATCTGACAAAACCAATTTAGGGAAAAGACAAATTAAGAACTTTTTGTTTGAATTTGTAAATGAAGTTGGAGATGGAAACTCCGACTCTTTCAAAATGTGGACCACATGCTTTTGGAAACAAAACTTCGTCCGGATTGAGCGAGACATTTATATCCTTTTTATTAATCACTATATCCTATGAATAGACACTAGGTGGAATAAAAATTAAACTTATGATATGGTCAATGTAAGGAAAATAAAAGCAACCAGAAGACTTTTAGACTATATAGCTGTATGATTAGGATGTCTACTGAAAGCAACAAATATAGGGTTATTGAGTATAATTGTGTTCGTAACTAATCCTATGACATGTCATTATATGATATTTCTACATTAGTACTTGATGAGAGTACGCAAGTTAATGATGTTACGATTCTATATATTATGGTATCAATTAGCATATCAAATATAGTGTTATACACAATCAATCTTATGTATATTTAATTTTGTCTTATGTTGCTTAGGAGGAGGACAAAATTACACACCCTTCTGAGAGAAACTGGAAAAACAAGGACAATCAACCAGCGAAACATGTTTTCAGGATACAGCACAAGGGGTTGGCTCATGAGCAAGGGGAGAAGTGGATGAAAGACACTGCAAATTATTGCATGCTTGTTTCAACTGTTATTGCTGCTGTATTGTTTGCCACAGCTTTTACAATTCCAGGAGGCAACGTAAATGATAAAGGGATTCCAATTTTTTAATGAAAGAATGCGTTTATAGTATTTTCTATTTCAGATGCATTAGGATTAGGTCTATTTTCTTCTCTAACTTCCCTACTAATGTTCGTAGCAATTCTAACAGTATGATATGAGGTAGAGGACTTCATTAAATCATTACCAAAACGGTTAATTATAGATCTTGGCTCTCTCTTCTTTGCCATAGTTGCTATGATAATAGCCGTTGGAGCAACTCCAACTATTGTACTTAGCAAGAGATGGCATTGTGTGTCTGGACCAAATACTTTATTGACTTCTTTTCCGGTGGCAATATTTGTAATGCTGCAATTGCCTTTGTTTGTTCAGATGGTTCAATCAACATATGGATCAAGTATTTTTCGCCTTTGGGCCATCAAGAATTTGCAAAACTTTATAATCATTGTATATGGATTTTTGAAACCCAATAAATTTCTTTTTGTGTTCTTTTTCTTGTAGATGTTCTAAATTTGTATTACTACTTTGTCAAATTTTCTTGAATGCTCATATATACAAAACATTTAGAAGGAAGTAAAAGACTTATAAGAGTCTCTTACAAGTTACAACTAATGTTGAATAACTCTTTCAATTAATACAAACCCTTGTCAAGTTCTTATTTTACTCCCTTTTTTTCTTAACTATTATTATTAATTCGGGGATTTAATAGAGAGAGACATAATTCGAACTCATAATCTTACAAGTTAAGTGTAAGAGACATACCATCAAACCATTTTCATGTTATTTACTTGAAAAATTCAAACTTCAGAACTTTCATCTATCCTATATTTGTAAACTAAAGTGCTTAGTATTTGTACAGTAAACATATGTACAGTAATGTAAAAGTATACTATGCTTACCCGACCTTTGCTTGCTAGTATAAGCTTCCATCTCATAAACTTGCCTATGATTATATAAGGCAGCACATATTACGTAAACAATACCGTTGAATTTGCCTTGTAGGTTCAGTGGAGTACTATAAATTAAGGTGGACACATACACCTAGGGAATTATTCACTCAAGAGAATAACGAGCAGGTTGAGAATGCAGAGCCTAGTGTTTGAAAGGACGCATCAAATTCGTGCATGGTTGTCAGAACTCTTATAACTCTCCTGGTCTTTGCTGCAGATTTTAGGGTGCCTTGAGGCAATTATAACAACAGGCATTCCAATTATATGAAAAGATAAAACATTTTCCAGAATCAAATTTTGGAAACATTGTTGAATAAATTAATCAAAGAAACTGGATACAATCTTATCTCAAATATTGTCTATTTTACAATTATATTTATTACTCTGATTATTTAATAATATTGGTGGAAACTTATAATTTTTCTAATAGTTTGAGCTACTTTTTTTAGTTTATACGAAATCAACTAACGGGCTTAATTGATATAAATTGAAACTTATAATTTCCTTAACATTTTGAGCTAATTTTATTTAAGTATATAGTAAACCAACTAACTGGCAATTAATACTTATTAGCGTTAACTGACATTAATCGAAAAATTTTTAAATAATTTGGACCAATCTTGTTTGAAAGTATATAAAACCTACTAAATAACACTAACAGGCGTTAACCAACGCTAACCACCTAAAGCATAAAGAAGGGGCCATCTTTCCCGCCAAGCGTAAAGTGGAGTTTCCTCATTCCATGGATGTCTTGAGCATGAGTTTCTCAAGATCGTATGCTTTCTTCATGATAGAGACAAACATTCTTCCTTTTTTTCTTTAATTACTGTTTTTAAAGAGAGATGGTGGTTTATATCCATAAAAATCATTCATGTAAGCTTTATGCTTATTTAATTCATTTTATCTGAAATCATAAAACATCACGGACATATATTTAATGACAAAAGCAATTAGCAATATCCTAACAATTCCACTATTGCAAGATATATTTAATAAATTCTTATTAAAACCGTTATAACAATTTGATACTATGTTAATCCTATTGTAAACTTGAAATTGAAAATAATATCGAAAGAAAGTGGAAGTAATAAAGTAAAATAATAGACACGAGATTGACGTGTAAAACCCTCAATGTGAGAGAAACATCCATGGACCAAGACTAGAAAGATTTTATTAAACCAATAATATTACAACTTCTCTCTAAAATTTTAAAAAAGAACTAGGAAAAGAGAGCTCTCAAATCAACTTGAGATTTGGGATGTCAAATTACAAAGCTCAATTGCCTATTTATAGGCAATATATGGTGGCGATGAATTAACTTCCTCTCACCTAAACCAATTAAAGTAGTCAACAATTTGCCATAATTAAAAAAATATATATATATATATAGCTTCATTCTTAACATTCTCCCACTTGAAGCCATTTTGATGATATGGTTTATCTTTCTAATGTTTTATCAAGCTTTTGCTGCTTACCTTTCTATGAGACCATATAAGGATTTACACAAAATGAATTTATTAGTATTAATAGGTTTAGTTATTGCATTTGCTAGGTTTTCCTTAGTGTGTATCCTTTTGCATGTCCACACTACTATTTTCCACTACTTTACAAATGAAATGATATTGAACTCCTATATACTTTGTTTGGGAATGAAAGGTTGAATTCCTTACAATATGTGACACTTTGATTGTCATAAAATAAAGAGATTCTCTGTTGTTTATGTCCGAATTCTTTCAATAGCCCTTTAATCTAAATTGTTTCATTACAAGCTTGTGTAGTTGTCATGTATTATGCTTTTGTTATAGATAAAGTCACAATTGTTTGTAACTTAGATGCCTAGCTTACAGCTCCTCCAACAATCGTAAACACATAGCTTGTAATGGATTTTCTCTTATCGAGATCTCTTGCAAAATATGAATTCACATCGTCTCTTATAATAAATTTTGATCCTCCACAACATAATACAACATCTAAGAATCTTCTAATATATCTCAGAATTCTCTTCACGGTATTTTAATACTCTTTACTAGGATTTGTTATACATCGACTAACTACTCCCATTACTTGTGCAATGTCCAATCTTGTACATATCATAGCGAACATTAAACTTTCCATTGCTTATGCATACAGCACTTGAGACATTTGCATTCTCTCTGTTTCATTGTCAGGGCTCATACTTAAGGATAATTTGTAATTCATAGGAAGAATGGTAGAAATTGACTTACACTTTTGCATGTTGAAGCAGCATAAGATCTTTCTTAAGTAGTTTTTTTTAGAGAGCCAAATCTTCTCTTTGTTGTTTTGGTGAATTTGCATCCCTAGAATCTTGTTTGCCGGTCCTATATCCTTCATATTAAACTCTTCAACCAACTGTGCCTTTAATTCTTGGACTCGATTTTTGTTGGGGCATACTACCAACATATCATTCATATACAACAACAAGATAATGAAATCATCACTATCTCCAAACCTCTTGTAGTATGTACAATAGTCTAAATTAAATCTGTTATATCCAAGGCTTATATGAAGGAATTAAATCTCTTATAGCCAACTGTGCCTTTAATTTTTGGACTTGATTTTTGTTGGACCATGATACTAACATATCATCCACATACAACAGTAAGATAATGAAATCATCACTATCTCCAAACCTCTTGTAGTATGTACAATGATTTAAATTAAGTCTGTTGTATCCAGACTTATAATGAAAGAATCAAATCTCTTGTACCAATACCTTAACATTTGTTTTAAACCATACAAATTTTTTTTAACCTGCAAACTAAGTTCTCTTGCATTTTTCAACAAAACCTTTTGGTTAGAGTATATAAACTTCTTCTTCAAGTTCTCCATGGAGAAATGCAATTTTTACATCTAACTACTCTAAATGTAGATCAAATATAGCACATATTACCACGACCATTGATGAAAACCAAGATAGCAAGCATGGAGAACGACGAGACAAGAGGCAATTGAAGGTTGTTGGGTTTAATCTTGAAGGCTTTAGGAGCTAATTGAAAACAATTGGAGGCAAACTTGAGTTATTTGGGTTTTAAATAATTTGGGCTGATTGATTTTAATTGTAATGGGTTTTAAATTAAGTTATTTTATTTTATTTTAACTAATGTTATTTGGGCTGGAACAACTAATTTAATTTAAGCTCATAAGTATATGTTTAGTGAGTCCAATTGTTAGGAAGTTAGGGCTTCATGTTAGAGTTTTATTTGTTTACCTATAAAATGGCTTGTAACCCTAAGCAAACATAAGTTGAATGATGATGTAGCCAACTTCTTGAATGAAAAGAATAGAGACTTGTTTCTCTTTTGTTCTTCATGAACATGTGATCTTATCAAACCATGCTTGTGGTGATCAAACTATGATTTATTTCTCACCTTCTCGTTTATGTCTTGAGAGTGGCGTCAATATATTTCTTTTATAATTTTGATTATTGATTGAGTTCTAATCATTGGGTCAAAGTTCTTTATAACTTTGGTTCGTGATTGACATATAATCAATAGGTCAAAATTCTTTTTTTTATAAACCTGTTTTAATCTTTCTTGGGATTGTGCTCAATATAACTATGGGTGTCGTATCGTTATATACGGTGTTCGCATCAGTTGGTATCAGAGCTTTGGATATTAATTCAGATTTGGTTATTTAATTTATCAATTTATTTTCTTGTTTCTGTTTTAATTTTTTTTTTAATAGTCGCACCATCCTTTAGGGTTCTTGTTTTGTTCTTATTTAATTCATTAAATTAGCCGCATCCATCATTTGTCTGGTTTGTCTTGGTCGAATATCAGAGTCCACCGTCAATCTAGTATCAATTATTTTTTTTGTTTTCTTTTGTTTCTTGTATGCATATCACCATCCATCATCACTTCATTATATTTTTTTTCTTTTCTTTAGTTTCTTGTTGACTACACCATCCCAATATCATCGTGGGTCCATCATCTTGGACTATTCACATATGCTCTCATTGTTTCGACAGTCACATTATCAACTTTGTTTACATCTTGTTTCCAGGCCTTGTTTTCTGTTCCACATTTGCTCGTTTGCTGCATCATCCACCAAATATCTCACTATTTTATTTGTTTCATCATTAATCTTTTTGTCTTCTTTTGTGTTTTGCTGTCGGTTTGTTTTTGTTTTGTTTTGTTTTTTTATTTTTTTTTCTTTGGCTGGTCTGTTTCATTGTTTCTTTGGTCCGTTTGAACATACAGGTTTCATCCAGTTGTTTTCAAGTCTATTTCATTCTTGTTGCAGCCGCATAAACAATTTGTTCTGCCTTGCTATTTTATCTTCACATCAATCTTGATTTATCTTCACATCCATTTATTGATTTGTAAGATTCATGCCATTTGGGGTTTCTTAAGTGATAAACACATGAGTGGAGTGAAACACGTGAGGGAGTGTGAGGTTTTCTTTAACATTCTTTTTAGGTTTTCAAGCAAGACTTCTGTTAACTAAATGGTCACGATTTGAGGACAAATCATTTTGAGAAAAGCGAGAATGATGGAAACCAAGATAGCAAGTATGGAGGACGACGAGACAATTTGATAATAAGGCAATTGAAGGCTATTGAGTTTAATCTTGAAGGCTTTAGGAGCTAATTGAAGACAATTGGAGGCAAACTTGAGTTAATTGGGCTTTAAATAATTTGGGCTGGTTGATTTTAATTGTAATGGATTTTAAATTAAGTTAGTTTATTTTATTTTAACTAATGTTATTTAGGCTGGAACATTTAATTTAATTTAAGCTCATAAGTATATGTTTAGTGAGCCCAATTGTTAGAAGGTTAGGGTTTCATGTTAGGGTTTTATTTGTTTACCTATAAAATGGTTTGTAACCCTAAGCAAATATAAGTTGAATGATGATGTAGCCAACTTCTTGAATGAAAGGAATAAAGACTTGTTTCTCTTTTGTTCTTTATGAACATGTGATCTTATCAAGCTATGCTTGTGGCGATCAAACCATGACTTATCTCCTACCTTCTCATCTATGTCTTGGGAGTGGCGTCAATATCCTTGTATTATAATTTTGGTTCTTGATTGAGTTCTAATCATTGGGTCAAAGTTCTTTATAACTTTGGTTCGTGATTAACATATAATCAATGGGTCAAAATTTCTCTTTTTTACAAACCTGTTTTAATCTTTATTAGAGTTGTGTTCAATATGACTGTGGGTGTCGTATAGTTATATACGGGATTCGCATCAACTATCTTTACTATTGTAAGTCTAACCATTAGGGAAAATATCTCATTAAAATCAATACCTTCGTTCTAAACATATCCTTTCATCACCAATCTTGCACAATATCACTCCACTTGATCATTGGTATCCTGTTTGATTTTAAAGACCTACCTATTGCCAATGGCTTTCTAACCTTATAGTAGAGGTACAAGTTCTCATATCTTGTTTTTGGGTAGAGCTTCAATTTCTTCCTAAATTGTTGTTATCCGTAAATGAGCATCTGGTTTGCTTGTAGCTTCATGGAAAGTTAAAGACTCTTCATCCTCTGTTAGAAACTAGTATGTAATGTTGCTTTCCATAACATACTTCGAATGTCCTACTAGTGGTCTCCTCTCTCTTGTTGACCATTGAATTTTTGGAGTTTCGATCTTGACTGGTTCTTGTACTTTGAGCTCTGGTTTTACTTCAAAAGAACCTAAATTTTCATGTTCTGAATTATTTTTCACTCTTACAATTGTAGTTTTTGAATTTTATTTTGAAGTGCTATTATCTCCATTTCTTTAGAGTTGCTCTTCTACAAGATAATATCCATACTAATGATAACCTTATAGGCAGTGGGATCCCACAAGTAATACCCCTTCACTACATCGGTATACCTTAAGAATATACATTTCTTTGATTTTTGATCAAATTTTGTTCTTTCCTAGGTATTATACATCACGCATATAAGACATTCAAAAGAATATAAAGTAGAATAATCAGTGAGTTTATCGATCCACTCCATATCTCCATCGCTGTTTTTAACTCAATTGTTGTGGATAGACGTCAATTTATCACATAACATGTGGTCTTCATTGCTTCTATCCAAAATGACTGGGGTAAACTTGCAATCTTCAACATAACTCTTTTTTTTTTTTTTTTTTTGTAAAAGTTCTATTCATATCCTCTGCCACCCCATTTTGTTAAGAAGTGTATCTAAATGTGAACTGTGTTTCGATTCCTTCTTGCTTGCAAAAAGCAAGAAACTCCCCGTTTGTATATTCTCTTCGATTATCTATCCTCAAACACTTAATCTTTTTCTCAAATTTAAGTTCTACCTACGCTTTGAATGTCTTGAACATTGAAAACACATCTGACTTCCTCTTGATAGCGTACACCCAACTTCTTCTGGAGTAATCATCAATAAATAATACAAAAGTATTTTGCTTATCCTAGGGATATATCTGGTGATTCCCAAACAGCAGAATAAATCAAGTCTATAATGAATTTGCTTGTGACAATAGAATTGTTGAATTTCAATCTAGGTTGCTTATGTATTACGCAATGCTCACAAAAAGTTAGATTTACTATTTTGAGCCCAAAAAACAATATGTGTTTGGAAAGAATTTTCAAACCTTTTTCATATGTGTGGCCTAATTTGTGATGCCACATCATCATTGACTCTTTCCCATGGTTGGTTGATGCAACACATGAATCAACCTCCAATAGTGTTTTTCCTTTAAGCATGTATAGATTTGTAACAATTTTTTCTCCTTTCATGACAATAAATGCATCTCTAACAATTTTTAAGATCTCATTTTCTATATGGGTTTTACATTCAAGATCATTCAATTGTCATAAAGACAATAAATTCTTCTTCAAGCCCTTCACATATCATACCTCCTAAATGGTGAGAACCATATCATTGTACATCTTTATTTTGATTGTGCCGATACTCACAATTTTTAAAGCATGATCATCATTGATAAATACAAATCCCCTTGAGATATGTTCATTATGTAAACTTATTAATATGCATGGGATCAAACCTTACAATCACAAGTATGATATTTTAATATTAATATTTAGCTAAAATAGAGAAGATGGTTAGAATAATTCACTCAAAAATTACTAACTAAAATAAGTCTATGGGAGATGATCTAAAGGTGTGTCTGGGTGTTTTATGGAAAAATTAAAGAAGAAATTGAAAAAATAAAATGAAAATGTTAAAAGGTTTAAATGAGTTATCTTGGCTTTTAAAAAACACAAAGATTCTGACAACTCCATCCCAATACGGTCGCTTCCTGCTTCAACACCACATGCATACAAAAACTATCCCCCCACGCGCCACCGTAGCACGTGCACTTGACAATTTATAAATTAGAACATGAAAAGTGATTGTCTTGTTTCCTTTTTATCTTTCTTTTTTGGCTTTTTGAGTTTTATTTTATTTTTATTGCAATGGCGTGTAATCCGTCATGATTGATCATTCACATTATAATGTTAAAATTCTTTTTTTTTTTTTTTCTAATTTACATTGAAATTTGATTTAATGAGTCTAATTAATATTCTTCAAACAAAAAAATAGTCCAGCTAATAATTACAAGCATCTAATAAAAAAATATTAAGATATTCATCTGTTTTTTTTTTTTTTTACTTTTTTATTACTGTTTATGATATAATTAAAATTTAATATAACCTACAAGTATGTTATATTTCAGATGGATTTCATTTTTTTTCCTTCATAAAATAAATAATTTATTTTTACTAAACAATGAAATAAAATTAATTCCTAGTCAAATTTTTCTTCTAATTATATATATGTTATGTTTTTACATGTATGTTGCGCATTAAAAATCACTTTAATCTATATGTGTGTGTATATATATATCTCTATAATTTTTCTGATACTACTTTCATTTAATTATAAATAATATCTCCTATAAAAAGGGCATACAATTATGTTACCTTGAATTCATTTGGTTGGTGGCACCGTTGGCAGCAACAACCCCATGTCGTGTGTCGGTGTGGGTTCGACACCCAACCTGTCAAATCCAAAAAAATATGAATATACTAATAATAGTATTCATTAATAATAGTAAAATAATATAAATATATCTCTTGTCTCCCAAAGTCCCACCATTTAATGTGGGTTGACCCCCCACTTTCGTATGAGTTTCTCCCCCACCTCCGTATGGGTAGATCTCTCTCAATTTGGAGTAGTTCTCTGAGCCGCACGGTTGTGAAAATAGTGTTATATCTTGATTAGTCTCGGTTATTCCCTGAGTTAGTCCCAGATACAATTCTTGTACTAAATATATATATATATATATATATACATATTACTTTGAAGGCTTGGACTCTTAATCATGTAATACATCAAGGATGAAAATTCATTGGTCTCTTTCAAGTTATCTAATCACATACAAATATGACTTTTTCATAAAAAGAAATGCTATGAGAGACTTGAAATTATGGGTCAAAGATCTGGTCAACCCGGTCAAAGAGATGGTCAACCCCTGCTGGAATTAGGATTTCATTTAAATTCTCATTGGTTATATTTTTCTACTTTATCTAATTTTCCTTTCTTTGATAATTTAGAATTTTTATTTTATTTCCTTTTCATATTAGGCTTAATATTATTTGCTTTTAAATTTAGATTTTATTCATTTTTAGATTTTCTTTAATTAGTTGATACTAATTTATTGATACTATTTCTTTTTTAGTATTACTTCTTTAGGAAGTCTTGTTCTTTTAGGCTATTTGATATAATTACCTTCTATAATTTCTAGAGCTCTTTGATATCATATAAAAGACATAAATCTTACCCCTCAATTACAGTCTTTGGATTGGTTGTAAAGGTGGTTATTGAAACTAATCCAAGGGCTTCAATGAAGGGACAAAGTTAATGATTGGGTAAGATAATTAACTTCAAATTATAATATTTAAAAATTTTCAAAGTGCACTTTCAATAAATTTCTAAATTAATAAAATTTATCTCCATTTAATTATAAATTATCAATGTATTCAAACTATTGTTGGTGTTTTTTTTTTTTTTTCTTTTTATCATTAGTTTCTCCCACCATGCCAAGTGAATCTACAGGAGATATGTTCAACCTAGAATTTATTGAAATTTAATAAAAAAAATTTAATGATAGATTTTGATTAAATTCATATATTTTTCAGACTCCATATTAATCATGTTAAAACTATTTAACAAATCAAATGAAATTTTGAGGATAATAGTAATATTTGTTATAAATTTTTTTCATAAAAAAACACTTTAAAATATACTCAAACTTTAAAATCTTTTCAATTCTAATGAAATCTTAAATTGAGTGCATCTCTTAATTGTTAAATTTTTTTTTCCATAAAATTTTGTTAGCATTTTTCCACATGGACTACAGGCACGTGTAGTGATTAGTTCTGATAATTAAGTTAATATTTGGACATTTTTTACTCGAATTAGACATTGTTATGCGTATTTTTTGGACTCAGTGGTTGGGCTGGTAAAAGTCCAGTTGAGGCCCGTTTAAGACCCGATATGAAGGCCCAATGAGGTCAACGAAGTCAAAGCCCATCAAATAAGGCCCAGTATGGACTCAAAGACCATCAAGATTTCCAGCTGGCATCAGCAGACCCATGAGCATAGTCAGGACGCAGCTCGCCGCCTGCGTAGCTCGTTTCTCAGCGAGCTCGAGGTTAGGACCACCATAACATGTCAGCTCGCTCAGACACGTGATAAGCACCATATCTTCCAAAACAGGCAGTTACCAAGTTTAATCGTGATTCTCTCTCCGAATATGGCAATTGCCCAATCAAACCATGATTTCCTCATCAGATATGGAGATTAATTCAAATTCAAAAACCAAGTCAACATTATCTTGAGATAAATATAGCAATTTCCTAATATTATCTGAATATATTTAGGAAGTATAATTAATTTATAATTCTTTTCCTTATTTTTCCCAATTATTTAGGGAATGTAATTAATTCAGGATTCTCTTCCTAATTTGCTACAACCAGAATTGTAACACTTCTCTCCCTATAAATAGGGATTAAAATCATTGTAAACAAAAAGAAGAGACATATTGAATAATATACTGTCACTCTGCAGAATTTAAGAGATAGACAGTCGTGGACGTAGGCCTTCTATTGCCGAACCACGTAAAAAGCCTGGTGTTTTTCGTTTGATCCTCTGCTTCTGTCTTTGTCTTTTCTTGGATTTTGTGCTTTCTCACATTGATTGCAGGTATTGGGCATTGATTACTCGTCGACTGAATTCCAACGTCGACATTTTGGCGCTAGAAGGAGGGCCCAGACTGCAATCTTTTTCGTCTCACTTCATTAATCCCTGACAATATGGCAAAGACTAGATCAAACAGGTCCCAGGAGATGATGACCAGGCGGAAAGTCACATGAACCAATCACAGCAGAACTTGCAACCTGGGCAAGATGCAACCGCGCATGCAGCAGGCCCGTCCCATGGACAGATACTCGAGGCTGCGCCAGGCATCCCTCCTCTGCCTCACCGTCAAACGGTCCCAGTTGTCCCGGTGGTCGAGGGGTAGAATGCATTGTTGCAGAGGCAAGAGGCGTTGGAAGATACGGTTAGACAGCTCACAGAAGCCGTCAACATGTTGGTGCAGGCCCAGGTTCAAAATTTGACTAGGGTGGAAGTTCAGGCACCACTGGGAATGCCCCAGCCTCCCGAACCAGCGCGAGGACCTGAAAGGCTGGCAAGAGAAGTCCCGCGACCTGCAGACTCGGCTCGCTCATCCAATGCGCGTTCGAGGGCTGGAAGACATCCTGTTCAGCACGAAAGGGAGGTCGCATGACCTGATAGCCTGGTAGTAAGACTGAGCCAGGATGGGAACAGGCGGATGGAAGTTGGCCAAGGCAGAGTCCGAGCCGTAGCTCGTTATGTCGATGAGGTGGATGGGCAGCAGGTAAGGTCCCATCATCATGAGGGTCAATTCGAGGAAGACGAAAGGTATGACCCTGAGCATCCGGCTCCAAGTCATGATCACAGGAGGAGATACGAGCTCCGAGACCCCCAAGTAGAGGAGCTCCTCCGAAGGGTTCGGCAGTTGGAAGCACGACCTGGGGTTCCGGAGCAGCGTGGGCTTTACGGAGATAGGACCCCGTTCACAAGGGAGATTGAGACACAGCCTCTCCCTCCAAGGTTCAAGATGCCAAGCATTCAGCAGTACAATGGGGACAATGACCCATATGACCATCTAGACGCATTCAACGTTCAGATGGATCTGCAGACTGGAAATTCGATGGTGAAGTGCCGAGTATTCCCCGCTACATTGGGGGATATTCCGAGGACGTGGTTCAAGAATCTCCCAGCTCGCAGCATAGGAAGTTGGGAGCAATGCCAACAGAAGTTCGTTGGTCAATACAGGGCACTGAGAAGGCAGCTCGCTCCATCCTGCCACCTAGCTACCATTTTTCAACGTCAGGGTGAATCGTTGAAGGAATACATCACCAGGTTTAGACGCGAGGTCGCAAATGTCGAGCATCCATCAGATGAGAGCATACTGACAGCGATCTCAGCTGGGCTGCGCAAGGATGGAAAGTTATACGAGAGCATTTACAAGTCCCCAGTAAAGGATCTGGGAGAATTCTACGAGCGAGCTGCGAAAGAGATCAGGTGGGAAGAAACCTTCGGCCCCTAAAAGCAGAATCAGAAGAATGAAGCGGGCAGTTCCAGCTAGCCAAAACGAAGAAGCAACGGCAGGAATGAAGAAGGAATGAACAACGGCTCAAGTAATCAAATCGCCAAGAAAGCGAGAAGAGAGCCAAGGTACGAGCGACCTCAGTGTTGGGGTCGCCAGGAAGGATACAGCGTCCTGACGACATCGCTGGACAGGATTTACGCTGCGGAGCGAAACAAGGAGGATTTTGGGAGGCCCAATCCTATAAGGGCTCCCATTCAGCACAGAGATCAGAACAAGTTCTGTGCCTACCATAATGAAGTCGGGCACAGTACTTCGGATTGCTGGGCGTTGAAGAACGCCATCGAAAAATTAATCAGGCGAGGTCGCTTGGGAGAATATGTGGCGAGAGACCAGCTGACCAGCGACCTCAACAGCAACAGCCAGCACACCAGCAACAGCCCCAGTGAGCTACCGAGCAAGGTCAGGAACCTGCGGTAAGAACCATCTTTACTATCTATGGTGGCCCCCATATCGCAGGTGATTCCAACAGATCGCATGAGAGGTACGTCCGAGAGGCAAATCATTCATTTCAGCTCAATGGGTCGAAAGGACCTACCAAAAGAGCAAAGCCGACCTCGGACGAGATTGTATTCACAGAAGAAGATGCTAGAGGCGTGATCTGTCCTCATAATGATGCGCTGGTTATACGAGCTAAAATCAGCAATGTGGAAGTCAGGCGCATCATGATCGACACCGGAAGCTCGGTGAACATATTGTACAGGAGCTGTTTTGACCAGATGGGGCTGGGAGCAGAGCAAATGAAGCCATCCCCGGAGCCTTTATTTGGATTCACTGGAGATGCTGTGTACCAGTGGGGCAGATTAAGCTACCATTGACTTTAGGGAAGCAGGTCGTCAGGCAACAACCTTGACAGATTTCTTGATAATCGACTGCCCATCAGCATATAACGTGGTCCTCGGAAGACCTGCTATGAACGAGTTGGACATGGTTACCTCAACTAGAACTTTGACAGTGAAGTTCCCGACTCCTAATGGCATCAGATGTGTTCGAGGAGAACAGCACCTAGCTCGTCGTTGCTATGAAGATGCTGTGAAGATGGGGGTAAGAGGAAAGAAGGTAAACGTGGTCTCAGGGGGCGAGCCACGAGCTATGACTGAGAAGGGAGTCAGTCACGACCTGGACCCTCGCGAGGTAGATGCAGACCGAGCTACCTGTCCAATTGAGGAGTTAGAAGATGTACCAGTCAGCGAGGTGGATCTCAAGCGATGCTTGAAGCTGGGAAGAGGACTGACTCCGGAACTGAGAACCCAGCTCGCTGAATTCCTAAAGGCGAACTTGGACGTGTTTGCATGGAATCATGAGGACATGGTGGGAATAAGTCCAGAGGTGATATCCCACAGGCTGAACATTGATCCTCATTTTAAGCCAGTTCGTCAGAAGAGAAGGGCAATGACAGGGGAAAGGTACTTAGCACTAAAGGAAGAGGTGGACAAGCTTCTGGTTAACAAGTTCATCAGAGAAGCTTACTACCCGACTTGGGTCGCCAATCCCGTGCTAGTGAAAAAGAAGAACGGGAAGTGGAGGACTTGCATCGACTTCACCGACCTAAACAAGGCATGCCCCAAAGACAGTTTCCCCCTACCAAGAATAGATCAGCTCGTGGATGCTACAGCTGGCCACGAGCTCTTGAGCTTCATGGATGCGTGTTCAGGATATAATCAAATCCCAATGAAGCCCGAAGATGAAGAGCACACCTCGTTCATGACTGATCGAGGGTTATATTGCTACAAGGTGATGCCCTTCGGTTTGAAGAATGCTGGAGCGACCTATCAGCGCTTGGTAAACATGATGTTCAAAGAACAGATCGGAAAAACCATGGAGGTCTATGTGGATGATATGCTGGTGAAATCCAAGCAGATAGATGATCATGTTAGCGACCTGAGAGAAATGTTCCAAATCCTGAGGAGCTACCAGATGAAATTGAATCCGCTTAAATGTGCATTTGGAGTAGCTTCGGGGAAGTTCCTGGGCTTCATGGTCAACAGTAGGGGGATTGAAGCAAACCCTGAGAAGATCAAAGCACTGATTGACATGAGGTCGCCTACTAGGGTGAAGGATGTACAGAGCCTCAATGGCCAGGTCGCAGCATTAAGCAGGTTCATTTCGAAAGCTACGGACAAGTGTGTCCCTTTCTTTGACATTTTGAAGAAAGCAAAGAGTTTCGAGTGGACTGAGCAGTGTGAAATGGCCTTCCAGCAGTTGAAGGAATATATGGGTCGAGCTCCACTTCTTTCCAAGCCCAAAGAGGAGGAAAAGCTGATTTTATACTTGGAAGTGTCGCAGCAAGCTCTAAGTGCCGCACTGGTGAGGGAAGAAGGAAAGACGCAGCTTTCGGTTTATTATGTGAGCAAACGATTGCAGGATGCTGAAACCAGATATTCACAGATGGAGAAACTGGCTTACTGCCTGGTGATCGCATCAAGGAAGCTGCGACCTTATTTCCAAACTCATACTATTGAAGTCCTCACCAAGTATCCGTTGAAGCAAGTTTTGCAGAAAGCAGACACCTCAGGTCGTTTATTGAAATGGGCAGTAGAGCTCGCGCAGTTCGACATTCAATTCAAGCCGAGAACAGCTATCAAAGCTCAGGCTCTGGCAGATTTTATTGCAGAGTTTACGGGACCTGTGGAGGATGAAGCTGAGTCTTCTGAGGGTCCAGCTTGGGAACTTTTTGTTGATGGATCGTCTAGCGAGCACAGGGCTGGAGCTGGAATTCTACTTATCAGCCCTGAAGGCCACAAGATCCTCTGCGCTCTGAGGTTTGGCTTTCAGGCAACAAACAATGAAGCCGAGTATGAAGCACTGCTCGCTGGACTGCGTTTGGCTAAGGAGATGCGAGCTGAACACTTGAAGATCTTCAGTGACTCACAGCTCGTCGTTGGCCACGTGATGGGAGAATATCAGGCTAGGGGATCAAAAATGGCCCTCTATCTCCAAAAAGTACACGAACTGCTCGGTGCGTTTCAAAGGTACGAGGTGAAGCAGATCCCGCGAGCTCAGAACTCACATGCGGATGCACTGGCTCGCCTCGCAACCACGCGAGATGCGGATTTCCTTGGGGCAATCCCAGTCGAGTTCCTACCAGCTCCAAGCACCGAAGAAAAGAATGTGACGATGGCCATATCCGTTCAGCCTGATTCATGGATGAGCCCTATTCTCGAATACTTGCAGGATGGAAAGCTGCCTAGTAACAAGCTAGAAGCCCGACGTCTACGAGCTAGAGCAGCCAGGTATTGCATCTATGATGATGCACTGTACAAGAAGGGGTTCACAGCACCGTTATTAAGATGCATTGATGGCTATGAATGTGAAACAGTGCTAAGGCAGATACACGAAGGTCACTGTGGAAACCATGCTGGGGGGCTGTCTCTAGCTCAGAAAGCACTTCGTCAAGGCTTCTACTGGCCCACCATGAGGCAGAACGCCATTAACTTAGTGAAGAAATGCGATAAGTGTCAAAGGTTTGCTCATATTCCGCGAGCTCCACCAGCTTACCTCCAACAGATGGTGAGCCCATGGCCCTTTGCGATCTGGGGGATGGACCTGATCGGACCCCTACCAATGGCACGTGGGAGGTGTAAACATGCAGTAGTCGCAGTGGATTATTTCACTAAGTGGGCTGAAGCAAAAGAGCTAGCTGAATCTCCACGGCAAAGATTGAGAAATTTATGTGGAGCAACATTATTAGCAGATTCGGGGTTCCGCAGCAGATCGTGACAGACAATGGGACTCAGTTCGCCAGTGACCAGTTCCTTAGGTTCTGCAACGACCTCAAAATTGTTAAAAGTTTCTCAGCAGTAGACCACCCACAAGCCAATGGCCAAGTGGAAGCTGTCAACAAGATTATCAAGCAGACCCTGAAGATGAAACTGGAAGCCAAAAAGGGAGCGTGGGTAGATGAGCTCCAAAAAGTATTGTGGTCCTATAGAACAACAGCTCGCAGCTCCACTGGCGAGACCCCATTTTCAATGGTATATGGATCAGAGGCTATGATCCCAGCTGAGTTTGAAGTCACCTCGCAAAGAAGAGCGACCTTCAATCCAAATGGCAATGATCAGCTACTTGCAGCAAACCTGGATCTGCTCGAGGAACATAGGGAAACCGCTAGGTTAAGGGTAGCTGTGTATCAGCAGAGAATAGCGAGGTACTATAACAAGTATGCTCGCATTCGCAGGTTCAATGTGGGAGACTTAGTCCTACGCCTCATTCTACCCGGAGCCCGCAAGCCAAGTGACGGATCCTTAGGCCCGAACTGGGAAGGACCGTATGTTGTCAAAGCAGCCTTGGGAAATGGAGCTTATCGCTTAGTTAATGTAAATGGGCAGAAGTCCTCGAGCTTGGAATGCCGAGCATCTCCGCCCTTATTATCAGTGAGAAGTCATTATCTGTAAAATGGATTGATTGTAAATAAAAGCTCCATTTTTCCCCTGTTTTTGATTCAACTCACCAGGCTAACAGGCTCCGAGCTCAACAGCGTAAGAATAAAGAATAATGAGCCTAAAAAGCAGGTGAGGTGACGACCCCTGCATAGCTCGCTATAAAATAAAGAGCCTAAAAAGCAAGTGACTAAGTGTCCTTGCATAGCTTGCCTAATGAGCCTAAAAAGCAGGTGAGGTGACGACCCCTGCATAGCTCGCTATAAAAGAAAGAGCCTAAAAAGCAAGCGACTAAGTGTCCTTGCATAGCTCGCCTAATGAGCCTAAAAAGCAGGTGAGGTGACGACCCCTGCATAGCTCGCTATAAAAGAAAGAGCCTAAAAAGCAAGCGACTAAGTGTCCTTGCATAGCTCGCCTAATGAGCCTAAAAAGCAGGTGAGGTGACGACCCCTGCATAGCTCGCTATAAAGAGCCTAAAAAGCAAGTGACTAAGTGTCCTTGCATAGCTCGCCTAATGAGCCTAAAAAGTAGGTGAGGTGACGACCCCTGCATAGCTCGCTATAAAGAGCCTAAAAAGCAAATGACTAAGTGTCCTTGCATAGCTCGCCTAATGAGCCTAAAAAGCAGGTGAGGTGACGACCCCTGCATAGCTCGCTATAAAAGAAAGAGCCTAAAAAGCAAGTGACTAAGTGTCCTTGCATAGCTCGCCTAATGAGCTTAAAAAGCTAATGGCTAAATGCCCCTGCATGGATTATCAAATACCCATTACGTATACTTACAAAATTTCGTCAAATTATTGCTTTAATTATTATCAGATTTTAGGTTCATTGAATATTAGCTCGCAAGAAATATGAAGAGCAAAAAAGTATACAATGGCCTGAAGAACATTCAACACAAAAAGGAATAATGAAAGAAATTTTCATTAAGTATAAGAATTGGTTACAATTTGAAAAATCGAAAAAATACATAAGAAGGAAAATGAGCTGCTAGTTCTTGACAGGAGGTTCTGGATCAGCGGTCGACGAGGTAACTTTAGCTTTGAAATCCTCAATGGTTTCAAGCCCTATGTCCCCAAAGATAGAAAAATCCATTTCTGGATGGGACATCCACAGTGTATAGAGGAAATCGTGACCTGTTCTTTCCTCAGCTTCATCCTTTGCGTCTGCAACCCGCGCTTCCAGCTCTCGAGCTGCTTGATCTCTGAAGGCCGTTAGCTCTTCGAAGGCATTATCAGCAAGACGGTTGACGACCTCGGCCTCTTTCTTCATCTCTTCAACTTGTTGCTCCGCAGCCTCAGCTCGCTGAATAGCCTCCCCTACTTACTGCCTAAGCACCGCAGCTCGATGCTCAGCCTCCTTTGCGCGGTTATCCGCAGTTGCAGCCTCCTCAGCCGTTTGGTTGCAGCCTCCTCAGCCCTTTTTGCTGCAGCTCCCATCTCATCAACTCGCTTCTGAGCCTCCTCGGCCTTTTGTTCTGCAGTTTCAGCTCGCGCCAGAGCAGCATCAACCTGGCGATGAAGTACTTCAATCTTCTCTTCTGCAGCTGAAGCTCGCTGCTCGTCCAATGCAGCCTGTTGCTCAGATTGCCTCAGATCATCTTTCACCTTGAGCAGTTCATCCTTTAGCATGGCGTGCTCATTCTCCAGTTTCTTCAGGGCCTCCTCAGCTGCTTGCCTTGCAGCGTTGGCCTCAGCAATCTGAGCTTCCTGACCCTCTATTCTGCCCGAAGTAAAGCGAGCTAAATCATCATTGGCCGCCTCCAAGTCAAATTCCAGTTTCCTTATCTCATCTTGGGTAGCCCTTGTTTCCCTTTTTCGCTTCATTGCAGCAAGGGCACCCTGGAAATTACGAACAGATTAAAATCTAGTCAAATAAGGAAACCAGCAGATAAGAAAGAGTAACTTACCAGCATACTGTGACGAGTCGCAAACTCATCCAGTTCCTCGCCCCTAAGAGACCTATTCTCCAAGACATTCGCATGGTTGAGCATAATTGTTGCCCAGTTGTCAAGGAAAGAGTTTAAGTATCTTCCTCCAGGACCCAGCTCGATATCTGATCTGGTTGGTGAAGGAGTTCTCTCGCGCTCCGGAATATCGCGTGCATTGTTATGAGAACCCCCATGTCGCGATACGACAGTACGCCTAGTCGCATATGCGCTGGGGGCAGCTCGGGTTGCCTCGGGAGCGGCTTGAGAAGGAGCATCACATTTTCCGGGCTGCGAGCTGGAAGTCGGAGGTGACTTAAGACTTGTGAAAACATTTGAAAAAGGCACCTCGCTGGGAGCAGCAGTCGAGGGAATGGTGGCCCCAGCAGCAGCATGTACCTCGCTGGAAACAGCGGTTGAAGAGGCAGTGGCTTCAGTGGCTGCAGGCACTTCGGTGGATACAGTGACTGCAGGAGCCTGGTCCTGACCAGACGGTTTGGATCGCTTGGAGGGTGCTGCTGGAGTGGCCAAGTCTTCGGCGGGTCGTTTTGCTGGAGGAGCCGAAGAAGCTTGAAATTCAGTAGGACGTGCAGGAGGGGATTTCATGAGAACAAGTTTCCTCCTGTTGGCTGGGAGTTTTGTAGAAGAAGGAGCAGGGGCTGGAACACGAGCTGGGGATGGCAGTGAAGCCCCTGGAGTAGATGTGTGATGTGGAGAAGATGATGGGTCAGCCTGTGCAGTAGAAGCTGCAGGGACTGGGACTGATTCTGCCCGAGCTGGAGCAGGAACTGTAGAAGAACTTTTTTTAGACGCACCCTTTGAAGGGGTGCGAGTTGAAGACGGTTTCGCCTTCGTTGGTGTGCGAGCTGAAGATGATCTCGCTTTAGACGAAGTGCGAGCAGGAGCACCTCGAGATGAAGTCTTCCGAGGTGGAGAAGGCGAGCGAATGTTATCCGAGCGAATGGCCTCCTCTGATGATGAAGAGACTGTTGGCGGAGGTCGGGAAGTAGACGCATCCTGAACAGAAACCTCAAAAACAGAAGGAAGTCTAGGCCTGTCACTCATCTTGCCTATATCTTCCCCAGCTCGCAGAAGATGGGATTCCGTAGAAGGAGCGAGCCTGTAAGCTCTAAGGATAGCATCATCGAACCTGCTGCTGATGCCCGCGTCGTCTGATTTGGCGAGCTTGTCAAGAGCTCGTTCCTCCCCGCTGTTAAGAGGAGATTCGTCCATCTTCAGCACTGCACAACAAATGATCAAAAAATGATAAGTGATGAAGGTACAAAACAAAGTCAGCTCGCTTAAATTTTCTTATGAGTACCTGGTTTCATGACGAAGCTGAAGTTTCGAAGATCTGCAAGAGATGGGCACAAGATATAAAACCAACTCGTCTTGTACGGCCCAACGTTGGATTTGCCTTTCGCTTCTCCTTTGGGCAAAAGGTCTTTGTATTGCGACTGGCGAGCTGTGAGGTAATAGATGCCGTCCGGTTTCTCTCCATCTCCCGCAGACACGACCTTAAAGGAGTAAAACTGCTGAATAATCCTCGGTGTAGGGGCATGAAGGCCACTCCTGAAGAAGGCTATAGCCAGCGAGATCAACTGCGTATAGGAGTTGGGAGTTAGTTGAAATGGCGCGAGCTTGACTTTGTTGAGAAATTCGATCAAGTACGGTGGAACGGGGAACCGCAACCCCTGCTCGAGATGCTGGGTGCTGACAGCGATGAATCCCCTGGGTGGATAGCATGCATGGCTGTTTGAATCAGGCAGTAGAATACGGCAACCAAAAGGAATGTGGAATTGTCTGACAAGTCCTTCCACCTCAGGACGTTTTAGCGATGTGGGATGACGAGCGAGTGCCTCACGAGCCTCTCTTCCCTGAATGGCATGAGCTCGGGCTTTATCATGCTCACGAGCTTCATTGCTTGGAATCATCCCCTTGCGAGTTCCACTTGAAGACATCTATAAATAGGTAAATACATATATATATCATTGCAGGAACAACAATGGTGATGGAGCAAGATGAGCCCAAAATAGAAAGTTTGAAGAGAAAGAAGTCTCACCTTGAATCGTTGAAGAATGACGAAGAAGGCTAAGGATCTCGTAAAAGGCAGTAAGTCCTGGATGTTTGAAAGCTTGAACACTTGTTTGCTTCGAGTGAAAATGACAGATGAAAGAAAGAAAATGAAAAGGGTCCATCGGTTTATATAGACAAGCAAGCATGAGTCCCAACCATCAGATCTTTGGGAAATGTAACCGTCATAGATCTAACGGTGCAGCACAAAACAAGGCTTTGGAAATCATGCAGCCGTCAGTTGAAGGACGTGCGCATTAAATGCGCGTGTAAAGGACGTGCAGACGTTGCTTCAGTTATCACCTGCATGACCGCCACGTGTTGCAGCTGAAAAGGTGGAATTTGAAAAGTGCAGAGAGGCGGTTACAAAAGTAAGCGTGCCAGGGAAGCCAACTTTTGCCAGCAAATTCAAGCTCCCAGCTCGCTAAAAGCAAACTGAGAGCTGGGGGGCTAATGTTATGCGTATTTTTTGGACTCAGTGGTTGGGCTGGTAAAAGTCCAGTTGAGGCCCGTTTAAGACCCGATATGAAGGCCCAATGAGGTCAACGAAGTCAAAGCCCATCAAATAAGGCCCAGTATTGACTCAAAGACCATCAAGATTTCCAGCTGGCATCAGCAGACCCATGAGCATCGTCAGGACGCAGCTCGCCGCCAGCGTAGCTCGTTTCTCAGCGAGCTCGAGGTTAGGACCACCATAACATGTCAGCTCGCTCAGACACGTGATAAGCACCATATCTTCCAGAACAGGCAGTTACCAAGTTTAATCGTGATTCTCTCTCCGAATATGGCAATTGCCCAATCAAACCATGATTTCCTCATCAGACATGGAGATTAATTCAAATTCAAAAACCAAGTCAACATTATCTTGAGATAAATATAGCAATTTCCTAATATTATCTGAATATATTTAGGAAGTATAATTAATTTATAATTCTTTTCCTTATTTTTCCCAATTATTTAGGGAATGTAATTAATTCAGGATTCTCTTCCTGATTTGCTACAACCAGAATTGTAACACTTCTCTCCCTATAAATAGGGATTAAAATCATTGTAAACAAAAAGAAGAGACATATTGAATAATATACTGTCACTCTGCAGAATTTAAGAGATAGACAGTCGTGGACGTAGGCCTTCTATTGCCGAACCACGTAAAAAGCCTGGTGTTTTTCGTTTGATCCTCTGCTTCTGTCTTTGTCTTTTCTTGGATTTTGTGCTTTCTCACATTGATTGCAGGTATTGGGCATTGATTACTCGTCGACTGAATTCCAACGTCGACAGACATTGAATAAAAAAACTTGTCATATTGAACAATAATTCAATGTTGTTATGTTTTGTAACGGGTGTTCATTTTAGACAAATGACCACACAACACTTCTTGGCTCAGCTTCTGAGTAAAATAAGAAAATTGTTTTGTAAATACCAAATATGATCACCACATCTAAGGTTATAGATAAGGTTTGAAATGGTTTGGAGGCATCACTCTTGTTTTTTTGATGTAATTACGTGAGGTCTAGTTAATTGAACATGTTACGTTTGTCTTTTGTTTTATTATACAATCTGACATAAAAGTAAATCTTGGTTAGTGACAATATTTTGTCTACTTTGATTTTTATGAAGAGATGTACATGGAATGTACGTTGTTATTTTTCATAATCATTCCAATCGTATTTCTTATCTTAGCAAACTAATGTTAACTTGTGTTTCACTTTTTTGTTTTTTTTTTTGTTTTTAATTTTGTTAAGACAATATCATATACTTTTTTTTAAACAAATCATACACTATTTTGGTCAGTAGTTAGCATTGCTTATCCTAAAATACATCATTTTTAAACAAATACATTATTTTGAATTATAATATTATTAATTACTCATTTATTATGTCTATGCTTGTAGACTATTCAATTTAGATAATAAAAATACAGTAGTGTTAAATGTTGACCAAAATCCTAAGGGTATATAAGTTAAGATCTAAAAACTTAGTGAAAGAGTCGCAATTAACCAACAAAATGAATCGCATTTTTTTCCTTGTCCTTTTCTTTTGCTTTCTCTCTTATTCATACATTGGTTGTTGTAATGTCATCATTTGTTATTTGTGATGCAGGTTAACATTGCCCATAAAATTTTTAGTGAAAAAAAATAGTAATAATGCATTATTACATTTACTAAAATACTAAACATCTTTAATTAATCAACAACCTTAGGGCTTTGATCAGTACAAAAATCATGTTAATTTAGGTGAATCTTTGATCTAATTAAGTATTGTGTCATGATAATAATGGTTAGTAGTTAACGAGAATATTTGATATGTTTAAGTTGTTGAGATATTCAAGTATATAGAATCAAGTAAATAATGGTTCCTCATTTTGAACTTAAAAAAAGATATTCAAGTATATAGAATCAAGTAAATAATGGTTCCTCATTTTGAACTTAAAAAAAAAAAAAAAAAAAAAACTTCTTGTTATCCACTTTTAGGCGGTCTACTTGCATGTCTTTTAATTCACTCGATCTTCTACATGATAGTGATTCATTAAATAAATGGTGGGAATAATGTCAAAAAAAAAAAAGGGTGGGAATGAAGCAAGCAAGACAACTTAGAAGCACCATACTTGAAAAGTAAAAAATAATAAAACACTAGTGATTTTTTTTTTTTTAAAAAGAAAAAAAAAATGGAGGGAATGAAGCAAGCAAGACAGCTTAGAAGCACCATACTTGAAAAGTAAAAAATAATAAAACACTAGTGATTTTTTTTTTTTTTAAAAAGAAAAAAAATTTGATTAATACTTCCAACAGCTAAAAACACCTTGGTGAAGCTTTTGATTGTGATCTGAAATCAGGTTTCTTCTTTTTCTTTCTTTTTATTTTTTTTCGAGTCCGATTAGATAATTTTATGAAATCAAGTGTTAAAAAGCACAATTTAGAAAAAAAGAAAGTAACTTCCACTTGATATGAAGAAGGGTTCTTCTTACACTTTGTGTTTTTATTTACAAATATGATATTCAAACACTTATTATAGATGTGAAAGATGTATAAGACTAAATTAGTGAATAAGTTTATCTTAAACCAATTTTCAAAAATTAGGATATTAAACATTTTTAACTTTAATTACGAAATGTATTTAGTACCATGGATTATTTTAGATACAATCAATTAAATTATATTTTAAAGAAATGGTAATTGATTTGCAAATGTAACTTGAGTCAACAAATTCACTACTATTTATTTATTTTAATTGAACAACATCAATCATATCCCCAAAGTCAATGTGAAACAAAACTAAAAAAATTTGGACCTATCTATCTAATTTTAATTGTCTTCGCAATGAAAATTTGGACCTATCTCTCTAATTTCCATTGTCTTCACGAGAATCAATAATAATGCATGTTGCCACCTAATAACCAAAATTATAGGAAGAAGAAGACCCTTTCACTTTCAGAAATCAAAATGGAATTGATGGTTTACTTGCCGGGAGGAGAAAGAGAAACATAAACATGAAACCTATATAACTAAAAGCTAAAAGAAGGGAAAAAAAAGTGCTTTGTTTGGTGTTTGTTAAATAAGCACTTCTGTTACAAGTCCTATAAACTAAGCAAAGAAAAAAACTTAAAAGAAATCCTTTGCATTGCATGCACTCCTCCTCCACTCAACCATGCATGATTACAAACACTTACCCAATCCCCTCCTTTTATTTTCAAAATTATTATTAGTTTTTTTCATTATCATGTCATCATTTGTTTGAAAACCCTCTTATGTAATATTGAAAAGTCAATTATGTCCTTGGATAATGCACATTCTGATCTATTAGTAAAGGGTATCTTTGACTTCTATTAACTTATATTAATTGGGAGGATGCGCCTCATTTGTATACTCTAAAAAAAATCATTACTGTATCTATAATATAACTATTAAATACGAGTTTGAAATTATTATAAAGGAAGATTATGTTTACTCTGATGAAATTAGAATCTTATCAATTTTTTAGATAAGTTATAAACTATCGAGTGAATATTTTTTAACGGTTGAGATTCAATTAATGACATTATTTATAGTTCCAGAGGTAACATATGTAAGATGTAATTTGTGCGGTTCATAGTATATCAATCTAGTGGCCAACATTTTGTTATGCATTAATAAGCTATCTCAATCCAAATCTGACATATGGTCAAGAAAATAAAAAATTTGTCTCTTTCAATCATGATGCAAGCTAAGACTCAAGTGTCAAACATGTTAGCATTGAAGAGAATCACAAGATTAAAATAATGATAAGGTGTAGAAGAACACAGTTTGCTAGGTTTCATTAAAATTAATAGGATTATTTACATAAATCTAGTTCAAAAACTTTGTTTATGTTCAATTATTGTTATTGATCCCATGTAGATGGGGTTTTCTAGAAAAAGCTCAACATATCGGACACTAACATCTTTTTAGATTGACAATTTTATTAAATGTGTAAGGGAATATCAATCAAGTTGAGGAGTGTATGAAAAGGAAGAAAAAAACAAAACAAAAATCATGTATACTTAGCTAAGAAAATAAAAATTTATACAAAGAATTATAAAAGTGTAATTTTAGAATAGTGAGGTGGGTGGATACATTAAAGGAATACTGTTATTTAATGCATTTGAGATTTTCCTAAATTGTGGAATTTAATGCATTGAGAGAATAATTCCTAAAATCTAGGAATTAAATACACCAAGATATGGATCCCACAAATAAGGAAAGTCAATATTTCTCTATTTTGGCAATTGAGAAATTAGGAAATTGATTATTTCTTTATTTTGGTAAAAAAAGAATCTGGAAACTCAATCTTTGTTCATTTAGGCAGTTGAAAGATTTGAGGAGATATATTAGGAAATCAATTAATGCTAATTAATGAGGGGATGCCTAAAGGTGCCTATATAAAAGCCTCTCCTCTCATTGTTTTGAGGTATCCTAGAATTGAGAGAAAAAAGAGTGGTGTAACTCTTGGTGAGATTCTTCTTGAGTGTTTGGAGAACTATTATTCTCTTGGGTGTATTTGGGATCTAGGGTGTGAAGATTTGAGTATTTGAGTGCTCGTAAACACTTATTGTAATTTTTTCTCCCTATATTGAAGATCTGCAGCAGCTCCGTGGATGTAGCCATATTTGGGTGAACCACGTAAATCTTGTATTGTTTTTCATCTAATTTATTTTCTTTATTATTTTCGCATTATTTTTTATCGCTTTATTAATTTGGTGTTTTTGGGAGGTCTATTCCCTAACAACTGGTATCAGAGCTCAGGTCGTGACTTCTCCAAATTTTCTGTTGGGGGTACTATTCACGTGAATAGTGAGTTCGGCCAGGGTACTATTCACGTGAATAGTATTTTTTCGGGTAGAATTTTTTTCTTTTGCAGAAGTCTTGAGGAACCAGATTTGAGTGGAAGCGATGACAGCAGACGAAGGAAAGAGTATCAAAATTGAGAAGTTTAATGGTGAAGATTTTAGTTTCTAGAAGATGCAGATCGAAGATTATTTATATCAGAAGGGCATGCATTTGCCGCTTATGAGAGAAAAACCAAAAGATATGAAGGATGAAGATTGGGCTTTACTTGACAGGTAAGCGCTTGGTATTATCATATTGACGTTATCTCGCAATGTCGCTTTTAATATAGCGAAGGAGAAGACCACTGCAGGTCTGATGGCGGCTCTCTCTGACATGTATGAGAAGCCATCCGCTTCAAATAAAGTGCACTTGATGAGGCGGTTGTTCAATTTACGAATGACGGAAGGCGTGTCAGTGGCAGCTCACATCAACGAATTTAGTACAATCACAACGTAACTAAGTTCGGTGGAAATTGAGTTCGATGATGAAGTTCAAGCATTAATCCTTCTATCCTCTCTACCGGAAAGCTGGAACGCAATGGTGACGGCAGTGAGTAATTCTTCTAGGAGTAAGAAGATGATATTCAGAGATGTTCGAGATCTAATTCTGAGTGAAGAGATACGCATGAGAGAATTAGGAGAAACATCAAATTCTGCCTTAAACACCGAATCCAGAGGTAGGTCCACTGAAAGAAACTCAAATCAAAGCAGATCCAAATCAAGACGGAGTAAGTCTAGATTTGGGAAGAAAGAGTACAGCTGTTGGAATTGCGGCAAGAATGGTCACTTGAAAAAGGATTGTAAAGCACTGAAGAAGAACAATGGTAGTGCAAAGGAATCTGCTAATGTGACTGAAGAAAATAGAGATACTTTAGTTTTAAGTGTCAACAGTTCAATTGAATCCTGGATTTTGGATTCTAGGGCATTGTTTCACTGTACCTCGCATCGAAAAATCATTGAAAATTTTATTAGTGGTGATTTTGGGAAGGTTCATTTGGCTGATGATGAGACCTTGAAGATTACGGGGAAAGGCGATATCCAAGTGAGGTTGCCTAATCAGACTGCATGGAAGTTGAAGGATGTGAGATTCATTCCTGGTCTAAAAAGGAACTTAATCTCGGTAGGTCAACTTGATCAAGAAGGCTATTGTACAACCTTTGTAGGTGATGCATGGAAGATCACCAAGGGAGCTATGGTCATAGCTCGTGGAAAGAAGAGCGGTACTCTTTATGTTACGTCTAACATGGAGAATATTTTAGCAGCTGCAGAATCAGATGACAAGTCAAAAATCTGGTACCAGAGGCTCGGTCATATGAGCGAAGAAGGTATGAAGGTTCTTGTTTCAAAGGGGAAGTTGTCAGATCTGAAGTTTGTAGACATTGGTCTATGCGAGGACTGCATTTTCGGTAAACAGAAAAAGGTTAGTTTCTCAAAGATTGGCAATCCACCTAAGGCAAGAAAGTTAGAGCTGGTTCATACAGATGTATGGGGTCCATCACCAGTTCCATCTATTGGAAGCTCATTGTACTACGTCACCTTCATTGATGACTCTACAAGAAAGGTATGGGTTTATTTTCTGAAGAAGAAATCTGAGGTTTGTGATGTGTTCAGAAAATGGAAAGCCATGGTAGAGAATGAGACAGGCTTGAAAGTAAAGCGGTTGAGGTCCGACAATGGAGGAGAGTACAGAGACGAGAAGCTTAAAGAGTTTTGTGCAGCCAGTGGTATTAAACTGGAAAAGACTGTTCCAAAGACACCTCAGCAAAACGGTGTAGCAGAGCGCATGAATAAAACTCTGAATGAACGTGCCAGAAGTATGAGAATACAAGCAGGCTTACCCAAGATGTTTTGGGCTGAAGCAGTCAACACAGCGGCCTACCTTATTAATCGTGGGCCCTCAGTACCTCTCGGAGAAAAGTTACTTGAGGAAGTATGGACCGGTAAAGAGGTAAATTTTTCATATTTGAGAGTATTCAGTTGTATTTCTTATGTTCATATTGATTCATCTGAAAGGAGCAAGCTGGATTCAAAGTCCAAAAAGTGTGCTTTTATTGGTTATGGCATTGATGAGTTTGGCTATCGATTTTGGGATATTGAAAATCGAAAAATCATCAGAAGCAGGGATGTCATTTTCAATGAGAAAGCAATGTACAAAGACAAATTATCTGCAGAATCTATTGATGCCAAAGTTGAAGCTGAAACAAAGGAGTTTGTTGAGTTTGAGGAAAACTCTGGAAAGGAAGTGCAATCAGGGGACCGGCTGAGTCCTGAAAATGAAGTCTTTCCACAAGAACCATGCACTCCTACAGTAGAAGTGAGACGCTCCTCTAGAATTTCTAAACCAGTACAACGCTATTCACCTTCTTTGCATTACTTGTTGTTGACTGACAATGGAGAACCGGAGTGTTATGAAGAAGCAATTCAGGTTGAAGATTCGGTCAAGTGGGAGTCTGTCATGAAAGATGAGATGGACTCGTTGATGTCAAATCAGACATGGGAACTGACTGAATTACCAGAAGGGAAGAAAGCTTTACATAACAAGTGGGTTTTCAGGATCAAAGAAGAACATGATGGAAGCAAGCGTTATAAAGCTAGATTGGTGGTTAAAGGATTTCAGCAAAAAGAGTGCATCGACTATACTGAGATTTTCTCTCCAGTAGTGAAACTGAAGACGATCAGGTTGGTGCTAAAAATGGTAGCTGCAGAAAATTTACATCTTGAGCAGTTAGATGTAAAGACTGCGTTCCTTCATGGAGATTTGGAGGAAGAGATATATATGAAGCAACCAGAAGGCTTCATGGTAGCAGGCAAAGAAAGCATGGTGTGTAAGCTGAAGAAGAGTTTGTATGGTTTGAAACAGGCTCCAAGACAGTGGTACAAGAAGTTCGATAGCTTCATGGGTAACAACGGTTTTACAAGATGTCAAGCAGATCATTGCTGTTATATTAAGCTGTTTGACAATAGCTTTATTATTCTATTGTTGTATGTAGATGATATGCTCATTGCAGGTTCTGATATGCAAGAAATAAATAACTTAAAGCGGGAATTGTCAAAGCAGTTTGCAATGAAAGATATGGGTGCTGTAAAGCAGATTCTTGGAATGAGAATTACCAGAGACAGAGCAACAGGAACTTTGTTGCTATCACAGACAGAGTATGTCAATAAAGTGGTCTCTAGGTTCAACACGCAGAATACTAAACCAATAAGCATTCCATTGGGTGCCCATTTCAAACTTTCCAAAGAGAATTCACCTAAGACTGAGGAAGAACGTGATCACATGAGAAAGGTTCCTTATGCCTCAGCCATTGGAAGTTTGATGTATGTCATGGTTTGTACCAGACCAGATATTGCACAAGCAGTGGGAGTGGTGAGTAGGTACATGAACAATCCTGGCAAGATACATTGGGAAGCAGTTAAATGGATCCTCAGATATCTGCGAAGTACTACAAAAATGACACTCTGTTTTAAAAGTGGAGATATGAAACTAGAAGGCTTTGTTGATGCTGACTTAGCCAGAGATGTCGACAAAAGAAAGAGCACTATAGGGTACGTGTTTACTCTGGGAGGAATCGCGGTGAGTTGGGCTTCCCAACTGCAGAAAGATGTAGCTCTCTCCACTACCGAGGCGGAATGTATTGCAGTTACAGAAGCCAGTAAGGAGATGATTTGGCTTCAAGGTTTCTTGGAAGAATTGAAAAAGAAACAGGAGGGCAATGTTCTTTATTCCGACAGTCAAAGTGCAATCCACTTAGCAAGAAATCCATCTTTCCATGCAAGAACAAAGCATATTCAGACGAAATATCATTTTATCTAGTCTCTTCTGGAAGACAAAGTTTTAAAGCTTGAGAAGATTCATGGAAGTCAAAACCCTGCAGATATGCTGACGAAGACGGTGACGATCGACAAACTGAAGCTGTGCTCAGCTTCAGTTGGCCTGCAAGAATAGTAAGGGAGTGATGAGCTGTTGCATTGATTGTGTGAAGACAGGACTAAAGTAAGTCTTCAAGTGGGAGATTGTTATTTAATGCATTTGAGATTTTCCGAAATTGTGGAATTTAATGCATTGAGAGAATAATTCCTAAAATCTAGGAATTAAATACACCAAGATATAGATCCCACAAATAAGGAAAGTCAATATTTCTCTATTTTGGCAATTGAGAAATTAGGAAATTGATTATTTCTTTATTTTGACAAAAGAAGAATCTGGAAACTCAATCTTTGTTCATTTAGGCAGTTGAAAGATTTGAGGAGATATATTAGGAAATCAATTAATGCTAATTAATAAGGGGATGCCTAAAGGTGCCTATATAAAAGCCTCTCCTCTCATTGTTTTGAGGTATCCTAGAATTGAGAGAAAAAAGAGTGGTGTAACTCTTGGTGAGATTCTTCTTGAGTGTTTGGAGAACTATTATTCTCTTGGGTATATTCGGGATCTAGGGTGTGAGGATTTGAGTATTTGAGTGCTTGTAAACACTTATTTTAATTTTTTCTCCCTATATTAAAGATCTGCAGCAGCTCCGTGGACGTAGCTATATTTGGGTGAACCACGTAAATCTTGTGTTGTTTTTCATCTAATTTATTTTCTTTATTATTTTCGCATTATTTTTTATCGCTTTATTAATCTAGTGTTTTTGGGAGGTCTATTCGCTAACAAATACAAATCTTGAAAGGGAAAGCTTAGATATTTCATGATTGCTTTTATGACCCTGACAAGTAACAACACTTGCTTTTACTAATAAAAGGTGTTTTCACAAATGGGAGGCAGGTTGAGGGTTAGCATAAAAAAACAAAATTATCTCTAACTGCTTTTTGTCAATTGCTAAAATCAGATTAATTATAATTGGTTTAGGTTCAAATCCGAAGAGAAAAATGAAAATAAAATATGCATATCTTCTTCTTTTCCTTTATTTAGACTGGACTTTGGGTACATTCAATGTTATCAATTATTTGTTTTGTAAGAATACCTTCAATTGTTGGAAAACAATTTATTTGATGTACACTATGTAATAAAACTAGTATAAACCTTGAAATTAAGAGGAGACCATTTTAATGCATTTATGATATATAACCTATTCATAAATATAAATTTAATGAACGCTTAAAAAATGTTTAATCTCATAATAACTAAAATACCAAAATCAATAAATATTTTCTGATGCATGAGAGACTACAAATTTTAATTTTTGTTCTTTCAATAATTTGAAACCGAATTTTAAGCTCAAAAACAATGAAAAGAGCCCTAGTATTATATCATTTTTTTTTTTTACTTTAACTACGATGATAAATACAAATCAAATCCCTTTTCACTTTAATGTGAACAAAATTTGAACTTAAAATGGTCTTCTTAATTAAATTAGTTAATACTAATGAAATAATTTTATGAAACAACAAAAACACCTAACATATTAAATATATTATATATCAATTGCATAAAATAAAAGACTTTGAAAATTGGCATGATCTTGACACTATGAATTTGGTGGTGTTGTTACCAAACCTCACCAGCCACCAACCAGAACCTTTACTTGAGGTCGTGCCAAGCAGAAGATAGCAGTAAAGAGTGAGTTTTGGGGGTTTTCTGTTTATAGGTTATTGCCTTATGTAATTAAAAACTAGTTTCTGTATTCTTTTTATCAGTTGGGGACAGAATTGGGTTGCCTGTAGCATTGATAAAAATGATAATGTAAGTGTAACCTACAATGTTTCATTTTGTTGAAATTCGAAAACAGTGGCAACCCCTTTGAAAAAATTATTAAAAAAAAAAAAGAAAAAAAAAGAAAAAGAAATGGCAACAAAAATACATCTCAAAAGTCAAAAGTTAAAACATAGAATCATTTTGCCTGCCCTTTTATTCTTCCACCCGCCTCCCCTACAAATAATCACTTTCCGAATTACTTATAATTTAGAATTGAAAATCTATTTCTATAATATTAAAATATATTTATTCTTTGAAAAAATACTTATTTTGAAAATAAAAAGTAAAAATTTTAGCTTTTATCATAAATGTGAAAAAGAAATAAATCAATCACTTGATATCTATATAAGTACAAAGAGAACTATCAAAGTTGAATTTTAATTTATGAGTTAATAAAAATTAAAATATTAGATAAAAATAAAGAGATAATGATTTATTCTTTTAATTACTCTTGTAATTGTAGATAGTGTGTAATGGTTAGATAACTTATTTGCAGTAGTTTAATTGTTCGTATTCATTGTTGTAATAAAAAGGTTCTTCAAAGTAAATTTAATAAATTGCAAAGCAGGTCAGTAAAGTGGTAAAGATACAACCTCCATCAATATCAATCATGGATTCAAACGCGCACCTTATTATATGTTTATTGGATGTGAGTTGCTCTCTTCTGTATTGAGAGTTATTATCCAAATTGTGTCCCAAAGTCATTACTCTCTTCTGTATTGAGAGTTATTTTCCAAATTATACCTCAAAATTATATTTTTATTGATTTCGACTGTCTTCTGAATTAAGTATCGGTAATACAAATATATATAAAATAAATTAATTAAAGATGATTTGTAGTCAAAGTTGGAGAGTGGCAGATATTCACGTGAAGCACCATTATTGACTCAATAAACAGATTAGAGAGTGAAAGCTAATCGAGTTAAAAAAAATCTGCGGCGCAAGTGGAGGAGGGGTGTTTTTGTGTGGTTTTAAATGTGAAAAGTATACAATCCCTGTCTATATTTTCAATTCTCTAAAAAGATGTTTGAGCTTTTGAATCTTGTTTTAATTAATATATTTTTATTATTAATCAATTACACACCCATGTTGTATCACTTTAACTCTTCGTCTTATTGTGTATTGTCATTTTCCAATAGAACTGCTCAAAATAAAAAGTCAGTTCTATAATACCTACCATGATATTGATGGAGATTAGTATGTATAGCTTAAGAGTTTCTATAATCAATTTGTCGTAACTTTTAAATTACTAGAATCATTAATTTCAGTTAGTCATTACATTTGAATTACATAAAGAAAAAAATACTTTTAGTAGAGAAAATGTAATAAATAATTGAAATTAGTAATTCTGATAATTTAAAAATTAAGAAATAATGACCGTAGAAGTTATATGTATAGTTAAATATTAAATTTATGATGTAATGTGTAATAGTATTTCTTAAGTTTTGAATTTATTTTTCAATGTTAAAAAATTAGGATCGCACACTTCTCAAACGTTTCAGAACAAAGTATATAAAAGTTAGGATTTTGGATCTGATAAAAAATTATTATATAAAATTTATACACTTATAATGTGTTAACTTATGAAGTTAAATAGTGTACATAAGAAATTCAGTAGTGTATATGCTTATATCTCATATGCAATGATACTATGCAGGTTTTAGGTTTGGGATGCTCTCTAACATTAGAGAATAGTGTCCAAAAAATGTTTAGGATTTTGAACTTAAAAATATATATATATATATATCACATATAACATCTAACCTTGTACAATATATCAACTTGTTAAGATTAATTATGTATATATAAAGTTTAACGTGAAATTTACATATTTTAAAAGGAACTACGCAAAAAGTAATGTATTTTCAATTTCAAGAAAATAGCAAATCATTAAAATGGAAAATTAAGAAAAAACTGAGATGATCTCTAGCAGAAGCGCTTTCTAATATAAATAATAATAAAATACATTTTTAAATATAATTAGTTTTCATGAAATTAGTAATAGATGATAGGCAGTCGGTGGCCTAACATTTTGACTGACATAACTATCAATGGTCCAATTCCAATTCCCTGCAATGCAATGCAGCTAGCTACGCCTTCAATTTTTTAAAAGTTCTACTAAGTGGTCCTATGAATTTCTCTTCATGTGATTTTTGGTTAAAAGGCAGCTAGTCAACAACTCACATTTACACTTCCAATAAACCAAACTTGACAAACTCCCCCAACGAAACCATATAAATAACATTGAAGTTGTTGTTAGTTGATTTTGTTATGGCTTGTCACTTTTGATCTATTTATCATATCAACGCCATGAATATCCATATATATATTTAAAAAAAAAAAAGAAAAAAAAAACCTTGAATATTTTTAGACACGTTCACAAAAATTAATTCAAGACCCTTTAATACTATATGTAAGATCCAAAGTGAATTAAGTATAAAGTTTGTATAGTTGTAAATGTTTATATCTTTTTCGGAGAGCTCGTGAGCCTTGCTTGATTTTTTCATGATTTAATGTCATTATTTTCTTTTTTAACTTATGTTATATGTATTTTTCGGACTCATTAAATGAGCTGGTAAAAGCTCAGTTTAGGCCCAATAAAGTCAACTCAAGTGTAAAGGCCATCAGACGAGGCCCAAATATCAATTCCAAGCCCTGTGAGCTCTACAGTTCGGTCCAGCAATCTTCCCAGCTCACTGCAATAAGCTCATATCGTAGTCAGGTCGTAGCTCGTTCCACCACAACGAGCTCCAGCTCATTCCACCATAACGAGCTCCAGCTCGAGACAACCGTGGACATAGGCACACTTGCTGAACCACGTTAAAAATCCTGTGTATTTCCTGTTTGATTCTTGGATCTTTATTGTCTTGTTCTTGTTTTCTGTGTTTTCTCACATTGATTGCAGGTATTGGACATTGATTACCCGTCGATCGAATTTCAACGTCGACAACTTATATTCAAACAAACAAATGTCAATTAGATTTATTATGCTATTTTATGTTATAACATTCTAATTCAATGAAAAATATTTATATAATGTTCTTATCATAATATTTAAAAATGGGTCAGAGATAAGTAGAATTCAATTTTGAAAATTTTATAATTTTTTGTCGTAGAAAATTGTCGATCATATTAACTGAAAATTATTGAATACTAATTAATGACTATAGTAAGTAATTTTACATGCATTTCATCTAATAATCAATGAATTTAGATTTTTGTTCTTCTAATTATGCTATCAAAACCCATTTATAATTTAAATTCTTGTTCAACATTAACACATTTTGGTGCAATCAACGAACCAAAATTGCCAATCTCCAACCACCCATTTAAATAAATATATGGTTTGTTGTTGATGATGTTATGGCTTGTGGCCTATTAAATTTATTTGTGATGTGATGGGATGGGATCGAGTTGTTAGTATCGCCCAAAAAAAAATCTTTTGTTTTGGTTTTCATAAAGAATATGTGAATTTATTTAAGTTAATAGAGACAATAATATACGCATTTTTCAACAACTCTAATAAAGCATTATTTCTTGTGAATATAAGAGATATATATACGAAGCTTCATCAATGAATACAATGTATTTTGCTACTATAGTCAATGTCATCCGTATGTAAAAGTAAAACTAAAATATATAATTTCTCTCACCAATCTTTAATTATTTTTTTGATGTGTTATGTTAATATTTATCCTAAACCATTTTATATTTTTATCTATATATATTTTTAAAATAAGATTATTTATCCTACAATATTTAAGAAATGTTTGTTGGACTTCCTATAGAAGCATCAACGGGATATTTTTTTTTTCCCAAAAAAATGTTTAATTTTTTATATTTTTACCTGGTATAAAACTTTTATTAAAAAAAAACTATATTAAAAGTAAATGTTTAAATTATTTATTTATTTATTGATATGTGTATACGATATTTATTAAAAAAAATCCCAGTATTTTTATGGCTTAATTTATTTTCATTTAAAAAATAAAATATAAAATAAACTTAAAAAGTAATTTTAACTTTTTAGAAAACACTTTTATATATAACTATAAGTATTTTAATTAAACATTAGGAAATAAATAAAAAAAACATTGAATTATTTATCAATACCATTATTAATACTATAAAAGAAAATGGCTACTTTGGTCTTTTTCGATCCATTATAGTTGTTTATTAGTTGTGATCTACTAAGTACTTTGATCCATGACCCCACCTTATCATCTTCCGCCATAAATATTGATTTTTAAAAACACAAGATCAGACAGCCAGCTAATATGTTTGATCATCACATCTCAACCACAATCATAGAGCATGTTCGATCATCAAAACTCAAAAGCCCTTTCATATTATGAGAGAGCATTACATTGAAATATTTCAATTTTTTTTGGGGGTCAATTATTGGCCAATTTTTCTTTTTTAAATTAGAAAATTGAAATCATTGGCAACAAATCTTTTTTTTTTTTTTTTTTTAAATCGTTGTAACACATCCGCAACTTGTTTATCTTTTTGTGGTTTAAGATTTTGGGTTGGGAAGTGAAGTACTGGATGAGACAATGTGAATATTCAATGGAAGGGGCCACAACCCATACTAGTTTTGTTCAAAATACTGTTAATTATATTTAACTTAATTATCAATGATTTAGGAGAATATTGTTTTAGAATTATTTAATTGCATTTTATATAAAGAAAATGCATGAACATGATATATATATATATATGTATATATAGTGTTCCTTCACCTTGGCGATGTTACAAATTTCTTAATCATTTATTACATTGAATTTTATAGAATATGTATACATTTTCGTATTTATTTATATATAATCAATGAACTATAATAATAATGATTATCATTATTTTTATAATTCAGAAATCCTCCAAAACAGCTTAATGAATTTGAGTTTAAAACTGGAACTCCCTCTAAACCCTATAATCTTTAAAAAACAATAATAGATAGTCTTTAACTATGTAGATGCTTATAAAGGTTTGAACCTAGATCTTGAGGGAGCAAATCTTAAGATCCAACCGTTCTTACTAACCACTCATGGATATGAACTACAAACTTAAAACTAACATTAATAAAACCAGTTTATTATAATGAAATATTTATAGGCTTTTGAATGAATAAATCTTTTTATTGCTATTATTTATTATTATTCAGTTACATATTGTCAATAATTTATAATTCATAAATTTAGAACTGATGTTAATTATAATGATTCTGTCCTAAGGAACATGATGAACTATAACACAAACCACTACTTGATGAGCATCTGCATGAATTGCAAATGAAAATAGTCCATGTCAGTTGGCTGTCTTCTAAGCTTCTGCTGAAAAACATGTAAATTCTATTATTTTGTCACATCGATAAAGCATTAACACGTTAATTCTTGTTAAGAGGCTTTCAATGGGGTCGTTATCTTCAACCAAAGCGTGATTTTCGTGGTGATAGTTCTATCTTTGCATTGCTCAAAAAATTGAATGATAAATTTCTTATATACTCTATAAAAAAAAAATTAAAACTTAAATCTCTGTTAGTGTGTGTTGCGAAAGATTTATCATACGTTAATATTATTAATGCTTAATGATAATAATATTTAATTGTCTAATAATTATTAATACACACATAAAGGAATTCAAATTTTTGGATTGATTTCTTCTCTTAACATGTATACCATTTAAAAAATATTTTGTTAGAAAAAGTGTTTTTGTTATATTATTTATCTTGAGTGTAATTATCTGGGTTTTGTTTCTTTTTTTTTTTTGCCACCCCTGCCTTATCTAACCAAGCAATAAATCCAAAGCTAAGATCCAAAACTTGGTACATATATATATGTACCGTTACATATATCTACTCAAGCGAAAGTCCACTAATTCTCATCCCATGTTCAAAAATTGATCCTGCTATCATGCAGGTTCAGTACCATTATAGAACTAATCACCCATAACTATAAAAAGACTGCTATACTCTCGAAAACATGACTTTCAACATTTTTTATATACATATGCAATTATGCAAATTATAATTCAGTTACATCATGTTATATAGAAAATACAATAGATATAATTTTTATATTATATAATATGATATGAATGGATCAAATACGTTAATACGTTACATAGACTCATAGCGATCGAGCCTTAGCAGCAAAGTTCCCCATTCTTCAGTCAAATTGCAGCAGCGTTTTTCTTTGTCTTATACTCTGTCTTTACATTATAATCTATTATATTCTCTGCCTTATTGGGGTTTTTAGTGATTCTTTTGCTATGGTGGGTCTTCGGTTATTGGACTGTCAAATTATTTTGTCACCGACAAGCACAGCTGGTTGCAGTCTTTTAGACATCAACACTTCTCTTTTACCTTCTATTGGACCCCATGTCTGCTCTCCTCCGGACTCATTCAGGCCCAACTCCAAAATATTTATTTTTTCACAAACCTTCTATATTCCTTTTTAATGAATTTATCAGATATATTTATTATGATTCAATGTATGCAGTACATTTTGGTTTTTTCAGTTGATTAATGTTATGTTCATAGCCACCTTTGTTTCCTACCATATTTTATCTCATAGCTTTACATTAGATTCGAAAGAAATGAGTTTTAAATTTAAATTGATCAATCTAATTCAAAATGTTCGATGTTAGTTGAATTCATTAATTTCTATAAACTAAGCTTTAATAATAATGATAATCCAACTCAATCCAATATAGTTGATATTATGTCATATGATATCGAAGAAATTGAGATTGTGTTATGTTTGGATTAAGGTAATAAGAACCAATCAATCTTTGACTGGATAGAGTTTCAATGAAGCTTACCAATGTCGACTTTTGCTATTTGTAATCAACTGTTACATGAATTTTTGGATAAAAGAAGATGAGTATAACACATCATAAAAAATTTGTAGGACTATGGAGTGACATAGGAAACGAGCCAGAAACATGATGTTACTAGAAAGATATATAGAATATTTGAGTGGCCAAAAAGAACTAGAACTAGAACAAGAAGCTACAGAGATTTTTTATTATGGATGAGCATGCCACATAGCCCAATTTGGGTAGCCATTGATGTCAACATCTTCAAGCTTCATGATCATCATCCATGGCCTTGGTGGGTCCATCTACTCAATCCATAACAATGGTGGTCAGAAATAGTGAATCTCTTGAAGAGAATTTGTGGGCCCAGAAGTGAGATTTGTGGGCCATATTGGGTTTTATTAGTATTGGACTGTTTACTTGAAGGCCCATTTTGGCCTTTGAGTGTGTGCTTGAAGTCTTGGAACCAACATAGCAACATTCCAGGATATTCAATCGCTTCAATATCATTCCTTTCTTTTGTTTTTTGGCCAAAGTACCCCCATAATGATGTTGATTTCAACCAAGAAAATTGACAATTGAAAAAAGGAAAGTTGAAGGATTGTGCTAGTTTTCAATTTTTATTATATTTCTCTTTTAAAATTAAGATTTTTTTTCTTGAATTTTTTATGGTAAAGTGATCAAGTTTTGTTTCTTATGTGATAATATTTGCTAATTTAATTTGCGGCATTATTTTGATATCTTAGCTTATATTTTTTTTTATTAATTTGAAGTTGATAAAATAATCAAGAACATATAAATTGGGTTTAAGACCCCCAAGAAAGCTCCAAATATGTAATTAAGATTCAAGAGGTCATACTCTCAATATTTTATAACAAAAAAGCAAATTAATTGACAAGTACCTAAAACACTAAACATATTTTGTTTATTTCGTCATCAAGTTTTAGACGGCAATTCTATTCAAAATCCAAGTGACATCGTTAATTAAATTATATAATTACTTAACAGTTAAGTGATTACTTAGACTCTTTGGTAGTCATATAAAATTAAACATTATTAATAAAGTTATCGATAGAATTAAAAATCAATAAGATCATCACTTTAACTGAAATGCTTTTGCACAAGCAAATTAAGTGTTTATCTTTTCTTTCTATTCTATTCTAAGATTCCTTTTAATATTTTCGTGCCTGAATGACTTTGCTCAAGATATTGTGAATTTCTTTTTCGTTATCTTTACAATCCTAGTCATTGTCATTATCATTGTTATCATCATTGTTACTATAATCGTAATGGAGGAAGGAATACATTATTGATAATGAGAGAAAAAGGTGAAATATAATTGAAGAACTTTTTTTTTTTTTAAGTTGTTATCGAACTTATACAAAAAATATGTATATATTATATATATTTGTAAAACTACCCTTATAAATAAATTCATTTCCAAGAATTTTATTTTCTTAAATTTAAAATAAAAAACAACGAATCAAATTAAATAATTCATCAAGTTTTCCAACCTTTTATCCTTATCAATCTCTGTTAAAGGAAGTTGAGCCATAGAATAGCCACAGAATATGCAATCCAAATTGTCAAATATTATAGATTGATTTTCTATTATTTATTTCCTTACCTGTAAATGTTTTAGCTTAATCATAGGCTATAGAATAGGATTAATTTATATCACCACTAGTATATATACCTGTATTGTTTACTCATTTAATATATTGAGAAATATCCAATACACTATTTTCATTTTATTTTCATGGTATCAGAGTTTTGCTCTGGGCATCAAACAAAACATAATACTACTTCCTAGCCGACTTCCATGGGAGACGATAAACCAAGAGGCACGGCTTCAGGAGTAAAATGGGACAATCCCAATCATAAACTTTATCTTCATCATTCGGATCAACCCGGTGCCATTCTTGTGCCACAACCTTTGGTCGAAGACAACTATAGCACATGGAACCAATCCATGACTATGGCTTTAATAGTAAAAAACAAGATTGGATTCATAAATGGTTCAATCAATGAGCCAGATGAAAAGGATTTAGATGAACATCACCAATGGAATCGCTGCAACAATTTGGTGAAGACTTGGCTGCTGGGATCTATGTCTAAGGAGATTGCTGGCAGTGTAGTCAACTGCAAAAACGCCAGACAGATATGGCTCGAACTACAAGAGAGGTTCTCAGAAGTGAACGTGGTTGAGCTGTTCAACATTGAAAACGAAATTCATAATTGTGTGCAGGGCAGCATGTCTGTGGGATCTTATTTTACGAAACTAAAGGGACTATGGGATAAGCGTGAAGCAATCTGTACTTTTCCTATATGCACTTGCGGATCAATCAAAGAGGTGGCTGCATACTTGGAAACACAGAAAACCATGAAATTTCTCATGGGTCTCAATGAATCATATGCAGTTGTTCGGAGTAATACCTTATTGCTAGATCCATTACCCACGGTAAATAAAGCATATTCCTTAGTGCTCCGTCATGAGAAACAAGCAGAAGTGACAATCGAAAAAAGTCAAGACCAACCTGAAGCTGCTGTCTTTGCCATAAAGAATTCAAATCGCAGGACTGAAGATGAGAAAAATGCACAAAGTGTAACAAGACAAATCACACCACCAAAAATTGTCGTGCACATCTCAAATGCAGTTTTTGCGGCTGGAAAGGACACATAGTAGATTATTGCCTCAAGAAGAAGTCAACAACTGAGACTGATAATGATGCATCGATTTTGAAAGGAAATCAAGCTGCGTATCTAACTGAAAAGAAAGAGGCAAGTTTTCCGTTCACACCTGAAGAGTGCAGACAAATACTAGAAATGCTGAGATCTAAATCCTCTTCTGCAAATCATGTTAGTAGTTGCTCAACTCATGATG
The DNA here is from genome assembly GCA_019925255.1 of Litchi chinensis. Taxonomy (NCBI): domain Eukaryota; kingdom Viridiplantae; phylum Streptophyta; class Magnoliopsida; order Sapindales; family Sapindaceae; genus Litchi; species Litchi chinensis. Next base: position 2,312,430 of record CM034464.1, on the reverse strand, counting down.
AACTTTCAAGTAAAGCTTTTTCACTTATTCTTGATGGAAAAAGAAATACTTGGATCTTGGACAGTGGGTGTACAGATCATATGGTTTATGATCAGAACTTATTTACACACTTGAGGCCTGTCAAAAATCGTACCGTGGAGTTGCCAAATGGTTCAATGGCACAAGTGACTCATATTGGCACAGTAGCTTTATCTCCAGATTTAATTCTTGACAATGTTCTGTGTATTCCATACTTCCATTTGAATTTAATTTCAATTAGTAAGCTAACCCGCAATTCATCTCATATAGCCATCTTTCTGAACAATATTTGTTTTGTCCAGGACCTACGCTCGGGGAAGACGATTGAGACGGGAATTGAACGAGAGGGCCTTTACTATCTCGATCAAGTCAAGAAAGGAATGTGCAATAACACCCAAGCCTTAAACCCGTCTCTTTGGCACCAACGCCTGGGTCATCCATCTTCTAAAGTCACTTCATTATTTACTTCTCCATGTTTCCAAAATAAAGCTTGTAATACAGACAAGTGTTTAATTTGTCCTTTGGCAATACAAACAAGACTTCCTTTTCCTTCAAGTTCCATCACTACTGAATCCAGTTTTGATTGGATACATGTTGACATTTGGGGTGGTTATAAAGTTGCTTCCATTTCAGGTGCAAAATACTTTCTTACTATTGTTGATGACCATACTAGATGCACATGGATTTACCTTATGAAACATAAATCAGATGCTGGACATCTTTTGGTCAATTTCGTAAACATGACTGAAAATCAATTCAACTCCAAAGTCAAGATCATTCGTAGTGACAATGGCTCAGAATTCAGACTTGAAAATTTTTATGCACAAAATGGCATAATTCATCAAACCAGTTGCATCAATACACCACAGCAAAATGGTGTCGCTGAGCGGAAGCACAGACACTTGTTAAACATGGCACGTGCACTCCTTATTCAAGCTGGTCTTCCTAATCATTTTTGGGGGGATGTCATACTTACTTCAGCCTATCTCATAAACCGAACACCAACTCCTCTTCTCAAAGGAAAAACCCCATATGAACAGCTGTTCAACAAAGTTCCACACTACTCACATTTACGAGTATTTGGTTGCTTGTGTTTTGTTTCCACTCATGCACAAAACCGTTCTAAATTTGATCATCGAGCATCACAATGCATTTTTCTTGGATATCCTTATGGAAAAAAGGGGTATTGTGTTTTTGATATTACCCAACAAAAGGTATTGGTTTCAAGAGATGTCATTTTCTTTAAAGATATTTTTCCTTTCCAAAATTCTAAACATTCTGCTGCACCACAAAAAGATTCAAACTTCTTATTTCCAAATCAAAATCCAATCATTGATTTTGATTATTTACCTGAGTCATCTCATACCACCACAAATGAACCACTAAACCTTAGCATAAACATAAATGAGCCTTCTTCTCCAAACATCTCTTCACCAAACATACCACTATCATCTTTTCCAAATAACCCAAGTATACCAGCTGTTACACCACCCCGGTGTGGAGGTCGAGCCACCAAAGCCCCATGATATTTACAAGACTTTCATGTCGAGATGGCACTCCCTTCAAGGACTGAACCAATGTCATCCACGAGCTTGGTCAAACATTCAGGTACTGTTCATCCACTTTCCCAATTTTTATCTTATGCAAAACTTTCCCAAGCTCATAAGATATATGCTACTAAACTTTCTCTTCTCAAAGAACCCACTAATTATTCACAGGCTGTTAAAGATTCAAAATGGCGTCAGGCCATGCAACAAGAAATTACTGCTTTACAAGATAATGGGACTTGGAGTTTAGTATCATTGCCATCTCATAAGCAACCAATCGGCTGCAAATGGGTATATAAAATCAAATTGAAGGCTGATGGGATAGTGGAGAGATACAAAGCACGATTGGTGGCTAAGGGTTATAGTCAAATTGAGGGAATTGATTACAGGAAAACTTTCACACCTGTGGCAAAATTGGTTACGGTTCGTGTCTTGCTTAGTGTGGCAGCATTGCGTGGTTGGCATTTACATCAATTAGATGTTAATAACGCATTTTTGAATGGTGACCTTGATGAAGAAGTATACATGTCTTTGCCTCTTGGTTTCGGACGAAAGGGGGAGACTCGTGTTTGTAAACTTCATAAATCACTGTATGGATTGAAACAAGCCTCTAGACAATGGTTTATAAAGTTATCCAATGCACTCAAAGCTACGGGATTTCACCAGTCTCTTTCCGATTATTCTTTGTTCGTCCAACAACGGCAAGGTAGCTTTTTGGCATTACTTGTGTACGTTGATGATGTGATATTGGCTGGAAATAATTTGCAGGATATAGAAGATACTAAACTTTTCTTATCCAAGTGATTCAAGCTTAAAGATTTGGGAAAGCTTAAATATTTCCTCGGCATAAAGGTTGCAAGGTCAAGGCAAGGAATCAATTTGTCGCAACGAAAATATGCTTTGGAAATTCTAGAAGATGTCGAGTTCTTAGGTGCTAAGCCTTCTCGTTTTCCAGTAGATCAAAATTTGTCACTCATACAATCAGATGGAGAGCTTTTGAATGATGCATCAACATACAGAAGATTAATAGGGAGGTTGGTCTATCTCACTACAACTAAACCAGATCTCATTTATATTGTTCATGTGTTGAGTCAGTTTATGGACAAACCTTGACAACCACATTTGGAGGCAGCACACAAAGTTCTTAGGTATATCAAACATACCCCTGGACAAGGTATCTTATTACCATCTATAGGTTCTCTTCAACTAAGAGCATTTTGTGATGCTGATTGGGCTCGTTGCAAGGATACAAGAAGGTCAATTATAGGTTATTGCATCTTGCTTGGTCAAGCACCTATTTCTTGGAAGACAAAGAAACAAACAATGGTATCTCGTTCAAGTGCTGAAGTAGAGTATCGGTCCATGGCTACTACGTGCTGTAAGATCACATGGTTGAAAAACATTTTGAACGACTTGAGAGTAAGCCACACGCAGCCAGTGAATTTGTACTGTGATAATCAAGCGGCCATGCACATAGCTTCGAATCCAGTCTTTCATGAGCAAACTAAACATACAGAGATAGACTGTCACTTAGTGCATGAAAAGATTCAAAATGGAATGATTCAGACTGCTCACATTCGCACTTCAGAACAACCAGCAGATTTATTTACTAAACCTTTGAGCACTGTGCAGTTTGAAGTTTTACTTAGCAAGTTGGGTGTCATTGACATACACTCCAACTTGAGGGGGAGTGTTAAAGGAAGTTGAGCCATAGAATAGCCACAGAATATGCAATCCAAATTGTCAAATATTATAGATTGATTTTCTATTATCTATTTCCTTACCTGTAAATGTTTTAGCTTAATCATAGGCTATAGAATAGGATTAATTTATATCACCACCAGTATATATACCTGTACTATTTACTCGTTTAATATATTGAGAAATATCCAATACACTATTTTCATTTTATTTTCAATCTCACTAAAAAATTGAATGATGAAGTGTTTTTTTTTTTTTTTAATCAATTATTTGTTATGATAAGTTGCTTTCAAGCTTAATCAAAATGCTCTCAAATCCACAATTTTTGACAACCTACGCAAAGCCATAACCCATAAATATTTAAATGTCTCCATCTCTTGATCATGATATTCCACCAATCTTTTATTCTTTTTAACAAATTGTCATTTAGTTCCCCTATTGAGGAACAACAACAATTTGCAACCGATTTATTTGACTGCAGTTGTGATTCCCATTAGAAATCAATTGACATTTAAATAAAGTAATTATCTCAACAATTCATTATTATTCCTTCCTTATTTCATTCCTCTTTATCTTTATTTAGATAAAAGAATCATATAACCGATTTCAATAAACATTTTTCTTATGAGTTCTAATTTAAGAATCTTTAGAAACTCGTGTCTGATAAATTCCAAATTCATCTAAATTATTTAGTTTTGGACCAAGGCATAGGAGATAAGTTGTTGAAGTTGAACCACCATTATCACATCAATTAATAAACTCAATACAATTTGTAAGTTTTGAGACTTCAACTTGTTGGATAAATTTAATTGATGTATATATAATTGAAATCCAACCGAGCAACCCTAGCGCTTGCTTTCTCATTTGTCTATTTGTTGGTTGAGATAGGAACAAACCCATGCTCTGAACATGGTTCGCCTTTTGGTCCATATTCCAGCCATTAATGTCCATTGGCTCCGCCAACCTAACACATTGCATCTCATATATTCCTCATCTTCATATATGCAAGAAAATTCTTTATAAATAAGTTAACAATACGCAATCCACATTAAATTTCTTGTAGCTTTAATAAATTTTTATCATGTATATATTTGGGCACAGGTTAACAACACAAACAACTAATGAATGTAGGAAAGAGAGAAAGACAAAAAGACAAGAAAATAAATGAGTTGATTCATTGGTTGTTTAAAGTTTTTTCTCCAATTTTTAAGGTATTAATCTGTGACTTAACTAAGTAGACACGTTAACATTGCCAACATATTAACTACCTATACATTTATTTATGGAAAAAAAAAAAAACTTAAATCTCTATCATCCCAAAAGCCACTACCATTTAGAACCATTTTATTGATGATGTCTAACTTAAGTAGATATTATAGATACCACTACTGTCTAGCCATTTATTGATGATGTCTACTTTCCACTGCTACCACTGTAGAAGGATTATATATGTACATATATTCTTTAAAACTTTATTAAATATTGTAGCTGATAAAGTTTTTGAGATAGATATAACTTGTTACTTAAGACTATTGTTTAGACATGGTCTGATTTGAGAGAACGAGAGAGAATTTTGAAACTAGATTTACATGTCACATTTTATAAGATATGAAAATGAATATGTGATGCTTCAATTTTACAAAAGTTTAATTAGAGATCATAACCTATGTTGCTAGCAAAGCAGCAAGAAATTCCAACAAATGGATCAAGTAATGGGCTTGATTCCAAGAGAGTTTAATATGACCCCTTCGAAGCAAAGAGGGTCCAGTCATTCCTTTTTTTTGGTATAGGACCACAATATCAAATGGGTCCAAGCTCACTTTTGCTAGATATCCTTATGTGTACCTTTAAATCTTTAAAAAGAGCATCCCTTATATCACTAGATAGCTAGTTTTCTTGATCACTCTACTTTACTCTCACAAAATAATAATAATAATAATAATAATAATAATAATAATACAATGATTGAATATATGTGCAATTAATGTAAGTTATTTGAGCTAAGCATAAGCACTAGTGTTAAATAATTTCAATAATTAGAATTGGCTTTTTGGTATTGGGGGATGAGGATGACACCTCAGCTTATCCATTGTAAAGAAGTGCTTTCTCATCATCATTTATCATCAATCAATAATATAATGGACATTTAAAAGAGTATATGTGAAAGTAGACTATTTAATTTGATTATGCTTACTAAAGAACAATGATGTAGTGGCCTATAAAAATAGGTAAATCGAGTACTTTTAGTATAGTAGAATTTGCTTTTGAATAATAATTTTTTTTAATGAGTTGTTGGATTTTTTTTAAGGAAACTTTTTTTGAGTAAGGATATTTTTCCATTAAAACTCCTAAAAATATATGTAAAGAAACACTTGGGGTGCTAGAAGTGACTATCAAATTCCAAAACCTTTTCTCTATTTATGTTAAATGTTAGAAAATATATAGATAATTTATTTGATATATGTCTTAAAAATATTTCGATAATGATAACGAAACTCTTAAATATGGTTGTAACATCTACCTAGTTGAACTAAATGAAACTAATTGGAAGCATTTTTTGAGTTTAGCGAATGAAATTTGAAATGTTTTACACAAATACTTCTCAAAAAGCATCTAAATCAATTAGATACTAATGACTAATAAGAAAATTCTAGTAAATAATATAAAAAGAAGCCTGAGTTTTGAAATTAGTATAAAATAAGAGTTCAATTTTTTTTTAGTGTCATTAGTTTGCAAGTGAATAATTTTTTTGCTTACGGATTAATACTAATCCGTTAACAAAGAAATAGTTCATAAACGAACTAATGAAATTGGAAAAAAATTAACTCCTTTTTTCAATGTTAAATTTCAAAACTCACACTTTTTTTGTGTTTGAAAAGAAAAAACTCTTAAATCAAGTCTACATTATATCAATTTTTTTTTTTCTAAAAGCTGTTTGGCATGCAAATATCTGAGGTAGGAAAAAGGGTCACTTATCTTCCCCCTTGGGATTGGATTGCCTCATATTAATAAGGACCTCAATGAGAACCATATCCAAAATTCCTGATAGAATTGATCCTACATATAAGTGCCAATTTAAATTCAATCCAATTGCATTATTGTCGATGTGATTTTCTGGTCGACGAGAATTCAATACCCAATACCTACAATCAATATGAAATGACACAAAAGCCAAGAACAAAACAAAAGACAAAGGGTCAAGAACAAAAACAACACAAAAATTTTACGTGATTCAACGAGTGCGCTTACATCAACGACTGTCTCTCAATAATTCGGCAGAGTGACAGTATATTATTTCTTGTATCGTCCCCATTACAATGAAGTTTGGCCTCTATTTATAGAGAAAGATACGTTACAAATCAGGTAATAATAAAATAGGAAAATAATTACATTTAATGCACTTTCCAATTGGTTGGAGCAAAACCAGGAAACTGCCCCGAATATCTCGAGATCACGTTGACTGAATTCAAATTTGAATTAACTTCCATTTCTGGTGAAAGAATCATGACCAAATTAGGTAATTGTCTTTTCTGAAAGATTTCCTTTGTTTGATAGACCACTGAGCGGGTTGTAAACGATCTCGAACTGGACCTCGCTTAGTGGCGAACTATGCACGTAGAGCGATCTGTAGACTGGCTGTGATGCAAGCTCGTTGGAACGAGCTCTGGAGTTCACTAGACTGAGCTTGACATTGATAAACTGAGCCTTGTCTGCAAACCTTTTTATTGGGTTGATTTATTGGGCCTTTATCGAGCTTTTACCAAGCCATTTGACGAATTTGGAAAATACCCATAACAATTATCTATAAGGTTTTATTTATCACACATTTCGTTAAGGATGTTTGTGGATTGAAATACTGGGCATAACCCTTTTGTTTATGCTTATCATAATAAATGCCACAAACTCCCAAACTTAAAAGTTGCTTTTATTGATTATGATTTTGATTCCTAGCTAGCTTTAAAAAATATAATAAACTATTAGGCAAACACAGAGTTTTTTTTTTTTTTTTTAATGAATAAACATGAATTTCTTTTCCTTTATATGACCTTTATATTAATTTGAAAACAGGTTGGGAATACCATATCAATCGCATTTTGAAAATTGCTAAAAATATTTAAAACATCCTCTTAAATTTTAACTCAAATAATTTTTCCAAGCCTTGGTCCATATATGCTGTTATGTCTTGGACACTTAAAAACATGTCATAGATAAAAATCGAAATGGAGAGAATTTATGGAAAACTAGTGGCGGAGACAGGGAGGGCCATAGAGGCCGCGACGGCCCCTGACTTTAAAAATCTGAAAGTTTATCTTATAAAAATTACAAATTTTTACTACGTTTCTAGTTCCTATTTTTTAATTTTTCAATTTTAACTCTTTGTAAATAATTTATTTTAGTCTTATAACCTCTCCAAATAAAAAATGTGAATTCTACCCCTTTGAAAAGCATGTAATTGGAATATAATTTCGAATGTCTAGCGTTAATCTTGTTATCTCAAAGAAGGATCAAACAAGCTCCTCTAAACAAAGTGTTCCCAAATAAATACGTGTCTAAATCCAATATACAAATATTTCTAACCTTTCTAACAAAAAATGATTAGAATTAGATGTTTTAAGTAAAAAAAAAAATTTAGACCTTAAATTTACAATTATTTCTAAAGTTTTCAAATGAAATATTGCAAGCAAAAAAGTGTCTGACCAAAAACGTTTATAGACAGAAAACTTCTTCAAAAAAGAAAAAATATTATTAAAAAAAAAAAAAAAAAAAAAAAAAACCTAAAGGGATATAATCATACAATGATTCAACAAATCAAATTACAAATTTTATGTCAAATGATTTTAAAGCTCATACGTGATATGGGGATCCAATAATTTATGCCCAATTGTTGAATTTGGTCCCATGTGGATGATCTAGCTTGACAACTACCAAACGCTCAAATGATTCTGAACAAAAACTTCTTCACAAAAATGGTTTTGGAAACAGTTATAGAAAAACGGTTATGAAAACATTATTCTTGAAAATATTTCAACAACAACATTTCAGAAAATTTTCTGGAAAAATTATTATACATTGGAGGAAAAGCTCAAGGTTCCAGGGGAAATTTCCTCACTTGTGTGATAATTCAAAGTACAATAATATTGAAAAAGTCAGAGATTCTAGCGAGACATTTTCTAAAACAATTCTAAAGTTTTCTAGTGTTCCCCAGAACAATTAAAGTTGTCTAGGAAAAGTGTTTGTGGTGGAATGAGTACATGCACTGAATAGTTAGTAAGAGACTTTCAAAGTCCCTTACACCCTTCATGTTCTACATGAGCATTTAAGATTGCACATAGTATGATCATTTATCCACAATATATAGAACAAATTATTTAATAAGGCTCCAAGCCATGTACATGCAAAATGTATACATTGAAATTTATTTTAACTTCTTGATGGCCAAGGGTGAAATATGCCAGATCCGTAAGTTGATCAAACCATTTGGATAAATAGGGGAAGTTGAAGCATCACAAATATTGTCACCGGAAAAGAAGCCAGTACAGTAATTGGCACGAAAACCCATTGCCATCTCTCTCTGAGTACAATAGTAAGAGCTGCTCCAAAAGCTATTATCATAGAGACTATGGCAAAGAAAAGAGAGCCAAGACCTATAGTTAACCTCTTTGGTAGTGATTCAAAAAATAGTAAGAGCCGCTCCAAAAGCTATTATCATAGAGACTATGGCAAAGAAAAGAGAGCCAAGACCTATAGTTAACCTCTTTGGTAGTGATTCAAAAAAATTATCTATCGCATATCGTGCAGTTAGAATTGCTAAGAACATTAACAAGGAAGTCAAAGAAGAAAACAGACCTAATGCATTTGCAATAGCAAATATTGCGAATGCATTCGTTGACAAAAAAATTGGAAATCCCTTTTTTTATACATTCCCTCCTGGTACTGTAAAAATTGCAGCAAACAGCACAATAGCAATAAGTGTCGTAACAAGCATGCAAGAATTTGCTGTGTCTTTCATCCACTTCTCTCCTTGCGCAACCAATTGCTCATGCTCTTTCCTGAAAACATCTTTTGGTGTTTGATTGTCATTGTTTTTATATTCCTTGAGAAAGGAGTTGCACATTTTCTCCACTTCCTAAACAACATTGGACAAAATTAAATATTCATAACATCATATATGATAGAACACTTATATCTGATATGCTAATTGATATTATATAATCTAATATCATAACATTATTAAGTCTCATCTAGTAGTACTATATGCATATATAGATATTAATTAATAAATGACATATGCTTGGATTAGTTTCTTACACACAGATATATTTAATAGCCCTTGTAAGTTTAATGATTAAATAGTAGGCGATGAAAATTTAAAAATCAATTCATGATTTCAAGATAATAGCTAAGATTATTGTAGTTGCCTATAATCTATAGCCAATTTAATTCTCAATGCTAAATTAATTGGACATTATCTCAATATGTACCTCAAACCACTGCAGCTCTCTTTGCATTTGAAGAGCCGCGCCCGAAACTGAAAATAGTTTAAAATCAGGGGCTGACTTCCCTGCCAAGTGTAGAGTGGTCTGTCCTGATTCCAGTAATTCTCCACACAATAGCTTAGTAGTTGTCATAGAGGTCTTTTTTATTATATTGACTATCTTTTCTTGCCGATATTCAATAGCAGTTTGCAATATATTTCGTCTAGGGCTTTGCTTCACGTCAAGATAAATCAGATCTGGAAACTCATTTAAAAAGGTTTTTACAATCTCTTCAATCCCGTTTGCAATAGCAGAATGCCAGATTTCTGGTCTTGCATTTTGAAGAAAATCAACGATTTCCTGTAAGCTCTGCTAGAAAGTTGTGTGCAAACGTGATGTACTAATTTAACAGCACATTCACGTGTGAACTTGGCATTTTGAACCTTTTTTATGGAGGGTGCTGCAAGTGAATATCAGATTAAATGTGCAAGAGTTACCGATTGGTACAAAATGGAAAAACCAGATAAATTTTAAATTAAAGTTTATATATATAGTATTTTTATAATCAGTATCTTGACGAATCAAGTAAATTCATTCATTGTATTTGAATTAACTAGAAAAGAGAATTTATTTTAAGAAAGAGAATGCAATGAATGAATTTGATTGATTTATTTTAATTTTTTAAAGTTAAAAGATACTTGTTACAAAAACATTATATATATATATGGCGTACGTATGGTTACTCACCCAGTTGTACAATAGCTTTCCAGAATAATCTTTTGAGTTGGCCGAACACTATTTATAAGAATAAAAAAAATGCTTGTCAATTAATTTGACTTAGATGAGAGCCCATTGACTTTAAAGAATAAAAAGAGTAACATTGAAATTGGCAAACCTCAAGTTACAAAGTTTCCTTGTTGCATTGAGGTGACCAACGCTGGAGATCCTTCCGTTTGGAAAACTAATTGAACCAACAAGAATAAACCATGAAAAGAATTTCCAAATGGAAAATGAAAGGCATGGACGTTTAAGTAAGAAGTTGTCGACGGAAAAGATTGATGTGAGAGTCTGTTGATTTAAAGAATAAAATGAGCAACATTGAAATCGGCAAACCTTGAGCTGTGGAGCTTCCTTGTTGCGGTGAGGTGACCAATGCTGGAGACCCTTCCGTATGGACAACTAAATGAACCAACAAGAAGAAAACACGAAAAAATTTTCTAATGGAAAGTGAAAGACATGGACGTTATGTAAGAAGTTGTTGACGGAAAAGATACTTACATTTGTAGATACATCTTTCGAAGAATCCAAGTTTACTTGTGCTAAAAAAGTTTGAAGGGCTCCGCTCCAAATAAAAGAGCAAAGAGTCCCCAAATTCATCTTTGGCAAGAGCCAAGTTAGGATATCTTTGGACAAAGGATAAGGCTATATTTGTTGAAGTTGGAAACCCAAAAAAAAAAATAAATAAAAGATAAATTATAAAACCGCATTTGTCGAAGTTGGAACACTAAAAAGAATATATGATCTTTTATGGAGTTGTACTTGCTTTTATTATTAGTTCTTACCATAATGACCTGATTGAATTAGATTACGAAGGATGTTCAGTAATGAAGGAGTGAAGAAGGGAAAGTTTGGAGACTCAATTCTGGTTATCGAACTCAGGTACCACAACATTTTCTTACTTTCACCAAGGCTAGAATATAAAAGTGGCAAATCTCCTAGATTGTTGGCCAATTGTGGTAAAGCAGGGTTCATCTGAACCAATGCCTCAGCAGTCTTCAAGCTTCCACCTAGTGCAACATAGTGAAGGACTGTGTTTCCAGCGTCATCTTGCACTGCAATTGATTCTGGAGATGATAAAAGTTCCAAAAGCTTTGGGATGAATTCCCATTGGCAACTTAATGCCGCAACATGTAGTACTGTTCGTGCTTGGACCGTTATCCTAGCGGTCAATGCATTTGGATCATTCCCGATGAAATTATTAGCACTTTCCCAATCACCTCTTTTTGCAGCATTGTACAATGGTCGGTAGTAATAGTGAGGCCCTCCTGTCACTTTGAAATCAACTTCACTTTAATATCGTTAGATTATATATGAAGCCATGCATAATTCTAAACTTATTTATTTTCCAGTGTGGATATTTATATATATTTTTCTATCAAAATAAATTTACTTGTGAGCTATTATGAGCAACCGTGATCCCGATCACCTACCATTACCAGTTATCACAACTAATCATGATCACAATTTCTAGATAAAATAAAGATGCATAATGTCACGTAAGAATTTTCGTAAATGTACATGTGTACGTTAAATTATAACTGTCAAATTAAATTATCTTTTATCCCTATTATAACACACTTACAACATAGGAGACCACCTATGCACCCAAGTAAAATGGCGGCACATCCCAATATAAATTATAAACAAACTATTTAAGGGCTACTTACAGAATTCCCTAGCTGCAATTTGAGCTTCAGACAACTGTTGTTCCTCAGAACTACTACTTGGCACATTGTCCTGGTTTGGTTGCAAAGAGGGACTAACATTTGGTTGAATATCTCCACTCTCTGGTGGTTGTGACATTGTGTAACTTTCAGACACTAGATGTTTCACTAAGAAAACAAAGAAAATATGTTAATCGGTTTACATAATCATTACCATTTTGAATACTATTTATATATTTGGGAAAGATACCTTGCTTCTTTGATGTCCATGAAGTGAGGGGAACTAGGTGGATTCTCCAAATATAAATATTTTAAGTCCCTTTCTTTCATTTCAAAGTGAACTCTGTTTTTAGTAAAGAAATTATTATATTGGAAGTGTGAAACTATCAAAATAATTTGTTTCTTAACAAGGGATTTATGCTTCCTTCATGATAAGGATAAATATTTTTTCTCTCTCTAATTGTTTTTATTTATTTATTTCACTTTTTTCACTCTTCTTTGAAGAGGAAGAGTGATTTAGACGTATCAAATAACATTCATTTAAGCCTTATGCTTAAACAATGAGTTATTTTCTTCCTACATTTATTTAAAAATGGTTTTTAGATGGAGATGGTAATAATTAATAGACATACACATAATGATAAAAGTAATTAATAATTCACAACAAACTGAAGTGTTACATAATGCATTTAATAAAAGAACTATACAAAAAGTCATATTCCAAATATTGCAATCTTAAAATTGAAAAAAAGAAAAAAAAAAAAAAAAAAGAAGCCAATATAGTGAACAATGAAGGAAGAAAGAAAAAAAAATGAAATACTTTGTAATATTTCATTGTAAGTGTTATGTTTCATTAATGAGTTATCTCTTTATATTTGAATGCGAAAGTATCTTCAAATATAAATATATGATATAAAATGCATTCAATAAATAACAAAATAAAAATTCTCAAATAATACAATCTTTTTTTTTTTTTAAAGAAACCCAATAAAGTGAACATTTAAAAGGAAAAATAAAAGGAAAAAGATTGGAATACCTTGAGGGCCTGGCTGGTACTGACTTCAGATTTCTCTATAACCCATCAATTTTAAATACATTAAGAAAATTAATATGAGAAAGTAATTGCAGACCTACAGATCCTTCACAGTTCAGTTTATAGTTACCGTGTGACCATTATTCTTTATAATTTCTCTGGTCCCCACATTTGGAAGAGTCACTTGAGCTTGACCACACAAATAAAAGTTCTCCATATTTGAGTCTGATGTTGGGCAGATTGATGTCGGCAAATACAAGGGAAAGACTTAAGGATATTTGGGCCTAATGAACCCAACGTCACCATATTAATATATTAATTTTTAATGCTAAAATATATCGTTTTTTGTACTAGTTTTAAAAGGTGTCTTCATTTATTATTTAATATTAAAGTTTTTACAAAATACATCTAATAAATAACAAAACAAACATCCTCAAATAATGTAGTCTTTTGAAAAAAGAAACCCAATAAAGTGAACATTTAAAGTGAAAAAAAAAGGGCCTTGGGCATGACAGAGAGAATTCATCTGTCAAATAGGCCAACAGGTGAGAATATACAATATCTGTGTGAAAATGATTCAACAATTAGAATATCGTCAATATTTTTATAAATTATGAAAAAATTATATGCTACATAAAATAAATAGACATTTAAGTAAAATAATATTTTCCAATGCAATTATTACTTATCAATGTCAAACTAAGTTGACAAAAAAAAAAAAGACATTGTTAATATGAAATCTATTTTCAAAAGATTTGTTAAACAGTCATCTTAATAAGTCAATAACTATTTAATTCTAATTTCTAAAATTTAATTAAAATTCAAAAAACATGGAAGCATGAGATGAAAAACTATAGAAATATTATGTAACTATTGAAGAAATGATTTTTAATTTGATTATCTATCAAATTATATTTATATCATATATAAAACAAATATTTTGATATCGATAATACAATAATTTTTTTTTTTTTTAACACAACTATTGGAAATGCCCTTCCGCTCAGCCCAAAATTTATAGCGGGTACATCTATGATAAGCTGTTAACGTGAAAAGCAATAGACGTGCAACTCTAAGAAGATATCACGACGAATAAATTTGCAACACTCCTCGTCAATTAAGTAAAGGGAAAAAAAAAAACTCACAAGATTTCCTAATTGGTCAAAGCTCTGCAGGACTCCTCCAGTGAGATAATTATTACTGAGATAACCGCATTAAAATTAGCACTTTACTTATAGCCGGATTCACAAAATGTCAACTGGAGGTTGCGAAGAGCTGGAAAGCAACCCGAATAGTACCCGCCAAATGATTATGACCAACATCCCTATCCAAAAATCAGTATACCAATGAGACACATCAGAGAAGCAATACATCAGTTGCCAAGCAACACATATGTAAAACAATAAAGAAATTTACAATTCTGGTGGAATTCGTCCAATCAAACGGTTTTCATGCAAATTAAAGGTAGCGAAGCTCCCTAGGATTTCCCCCTTCAAACTCAGAATGGAGAGAGAGAGCTAGAAAGTGAAGATGAGAATAATACAAAATTACTTATAAACCTTTTCATGTATAATTTCAATGGAGAGTACAAGTATTTATAAGAGTTATAGTCAGTTAGATTTTATGGGAGATTTATTGGTTTTACCCAAATAAAAAAAAAAAAATTTGTTTTTACCCAGCTATTTAAAAAAATTTGATTTTAGCCTCCCAAACAAACTATTTCCATTGTATACCCAAGATTACCAAAATACCCTTAAGTTAAAATCACTAAAATACCCAAATATGAAATTACCAAAATACCCTTAAGTTAAAATGACTAAAATGCCCAAATATGAAATTACGAAAATAACATTCTTCCTTCTCCTACCAATAGCCTCCCTTTTCCATCTTCTTCTCCATTGCAGCTGAAAATTTCGAAAATTAGGAAGATTTTTGAGATCCATTGCAGCTGAAAAACAATTTATTGAGGGGATTATTCATTCGAGCTTCTTCAACCATTGAAGTTTTTGGATCCATTGAAGGTTTACACCATTGAAGGTTTCAAAGATTCTTCTTACATTTGAGTTTGAAAGGTAATGTATGAGTTTTTTTGGTTGGTTTTTAGGTTGTTTTGTTTATTTTGCTAGCTAAAAGACTATAAGAATGATTTGGTTCTGAGATCTAAATGTTTATGAAATCTGCGACGAAATCTGCAAAATCTGCGACGAAATCGGTTTTTCGTGACTGATAATCGGTTTTCCACTCTGTGAGATCGGTTTTTCAGAGCCCCGGTTACTGAAAAACCGATCCCGATTTTTCCCGGTTTTTCACTGGACTGAAAAACCGATCGGTTTTTCAGTGACCGAAAACCGGTTTTTCAGCCGAAAAACCGGTTTTTCAGTCACTGAAAAACCGATTCCGGTTTTTCATCCACTGAAAAACCGATCTACCTGAAAAACTGGGCTGAAAAACCGACTGGTTTTTCAGTGACTGAAAAACCGATCCCGGTTTTCCAGTGGCTGAAAATCCGAAACCGAATTAAGATTTTTTGAGAGAATGAAAAACCGGTCACTTCACTGGAAAACCGAATTTAACACCTTTTTAATGGTTTTTTTTATATGTTTATGTTGCTATGTATTGAATATGATTCGATATGATTATATTTTGTAATATTACCCTATTGAAATGAGATTTAATTATCATTTGATTTGAATGTTGCAGGAATGGCTCAAGAGACTGTTGTAATCAATTTTGACGGAGAGTGGAATGGATGTAATTACATTGGAGGGGAGTCGATCATGTGTGGGGTCCAGAAAAATAGTAGTTTTTCATCATTGGTGGATGTTGTATACAGAGAGGCTGCTATTGATAGAAGAAGGTGGGAAATCCGTATATATTATTTACTACAAAGTACAACAAATGGTCAGGTTAAAAAGATACGTATCATGTCCGATCTTGGTGTTGTTGGTTTGATGGCGATAAAAAATATTGATGTTAAAGAGATTTATATCGATAAGATTGCCAGAGATTTTGGAGCTGGGGTTAGTAGGCGTACTGTTCGTCCATTTGTCACTGATGCAATTCCAGGCATAAGACATGACGAGGCAAATACGGATAGACCAGTAAATCCACATATGGTTGAAAGTCATTTTTATCTGACTTCAGGCATTGGGAGCAATCAAGTTGATACTTCTATCACTCCATTTACATCGGTTGAAAGTCCCATTCGTGATGTTAATGATGACTATACGAATTATGGTATTGATGATGAAGATGAAGACACAGATGATAATGGTGATGGAATACAAGATAGTGATGAAGAGCAAACCGGAGATAGTGATGAAGAGGAAACTCGATTTGATGATGTCGCAGAAGAAGAAGAGTTTCCAGAAATAAGATTTCCAGGTTTACAATTTCAGAACAATCCTTCACAATCATACTGGATTGTTCCTGGTGTAGAATTGGGGGACATTGAAGCTACTTCAAGCGCTACGTCAACCGTCTACCAACGTGGTACGTTGTATAAAGGAGCATTCTTTACTAGTAAAAAAGAAATGACTATAGCTATTGGCGAATATGTTTTGAAAGCTAAGTTTGAATATCGAGTTAGACGTTCGGACACGGAGCGATTTGAAGCCGGTTGTAAAGATAAAACTTGTAGCTTTAGTGTTCGTGCAAGATGCAGAAAGGGTTGTTCAATGTGGTTTGTGTTGAATTATGTAGCGGAACACACGTGTCGTCAAACAGCCATGGAATCACATATGAAGAGTGTGAAGGCTATTGTGATCGGAAAATTGTATGCAGGAAAGGTGGGAAGAGATCTTTATACACCTAATCGTTTGGTTGGAGAAATGCTAGAGCAATATGGAGTGCAAATCTTATATAGTAAAGCTTGGAAGGCTTTACAATATGCAAAGAAACTAGCATATGGGCAAGCGGATGAATCATATCAACAGCTTCCGTCCTACTTCGAGATGTTAAAACTTTTAAACCCCGGCACAATGACAGCAATTAAGACAGATGAAAACAACCGGTTCTTGTATTCCTTCGTTGCACTTGGAGCTTCTATCGAGGGTTTTAGGTCTTACATGAGACCGGTTGTTGCTATTGATGCCACTCATTTGAAAGGTGAATATAAAGGGGTGATTTTTTTTGCTGCATGCAAAGATGGGTCGAAGATGATTTATCCCATCGCCTTTGGATTTGCTGACGGAGAGTCAGACAATTCGTGGACTTGGTTCTTAAAAAGGTTGAGAAGAGCAATCGGGGTGTCAGACGAGTTGGTGATCGTATCGGATCGTCATAAGAGCATATCGAATGGGATGAAAGCAGCTTTTCCTGAAGTCCCACATGTGTTATGTTTTTTCCACTTGTGGCAAAACCTTAAGCAACAGTGTAAAAAGCGTTCGAATGTGGAAAATGCATTTTACAATGCAGCATACTGTTATGTGCCTGATGAATGCAACAGAATATTGGAAGAAATGCGTGCATTGCATCCGGCCACACATGGAGCTTTGGTTAAGGCTGGAGTGAGCAGGTGGTCACGAGCACATTGTCCAAGAAGAAGATATGAAATGATGACTACCAACATTGCAGAGTCGCTTAACAATTGCATGATGCAAGCACGTCGTTTGCCAATAACAACTGCACATGAATATGTAAGAAATGTATTGCAGAGATGGTTTAATAATAGATGTGTTGCTGCTGAGAAGCTCACAACGTATGTTACTACCGCAGCATACGATCGTATCATGTTGGCAAAAGATTTATCCACGGAAGGTAGCGTATATCCCATTGCAGAACCGTATCATTACAGTGTCATACATTATAGCAAAGGAGATGCGATGGTTGACATTCAACAACACACATGTACGTGTAAGCAGTGGAACCTTGATCAGTTGCCATGTGTTCATGCATGTGCTGTGGCCAGGTATGGTAATTATACATTGTTTTTTTAGTATTTCATGTCATAGCATAACACTTAAATTGTTGATTGTTGATACATGTCAGGTTCAAGGGCGTCAGTTGTGATACACTTTGCAGTCAGTACTATAGCGTGGAGTGGCTAAAAGCTGCATATGCACGTCCGATTAATCCCGTCCCTAAATTGGCAAGTTGGAATGTTTCAGCAGAAGTTAGAAGTATGGTTGTATTACCACCGAAAGGTAAAAGACAAGCAGGTAGGCCGAAGGAGGTTCGGATTCCTTCAGCTGGGGAAGATCCTCATCGAAAAAAGTGTGGAAGATGTGGTCAAAGGGGACACAACCGTCTTCGTTGCCCTAACCCCCCAACTTCTATCATTGAAGGGACAAGCGCAGAAGTGGATGCGGATGTTGGAACGAGTTCAAATGCTACTGAAAATGAGCCATGTTCTCGAAGATGTCGCTTGTGTCATGAGACTGGACACAACCAACGTCGATGTGTATTACGGTTTCCTACTCCCGATCCACAAATGGCTACTGACGGAAATGATGAGTAGCAATTGATTGACATTTTGTTTATGCATGTTTTATGTAAACGTTTTTATATTAATTACTCAATTATGTATTAATACAGCTGTATAAATTATTATTCCATGTGTACTGTTTTTGACTCATTTCATATCATCTCGGAACCATCAAAATCGGTTTTTCACGGAGCCTGGAAAACCGGTACCGGTTTTTCAGATATGGTGAAAAACCGATCAAGGAGCCTTTCGTTTCCCCAACGTAAAGGTATGTCGATCGGTTTTTGAGTAACTCTGAAAAACCGGTATCGGTTTTCCATGGCTCCTCGAAAACCGATCCACTGCCACCACATTTTCCAGCACGCCAAGTGTGGATCGGTTTTTAAGGGTTCCTCAAAAACTGGTATCGGTTTTTCATGTACTCCTAAAAACCGGTTTTTACTTGGGTTGATTTTATTTCTATTAATTTTATCATTCATTAATATTCATATAATATTAGTAATTAATATATATACCTTTACTATAATATGTGTTATCTTGATATATCATATTAATATGGTTAATATTTTTCATATCATTTTACAATTATTATAACTATAATCCTAATATGGCTTATAACTTATATGGATGTAATATTAATAATATATATAATACAAATGTAGATATTATTATATTAATATATGTTAACATTATATTAATATATTCATTAATATAACATTATATTAAAATTAACCTTAATAATATATTAACATTATATTAATATATTCATTATCTAATGTTATATGTTATATTAACATTAGATTAATGAATATATTAATATAATGTTAATATATTATTAAGGTTAATGTTAATATAATGTTATATTAATGAATATATTAATATAATGTAATGTTAATATAATGTTATATTAACATTAGATTAATGAATATATTAATATAATGTTAATATATTTTAAGGTTAATGTTAATATAATGTTAATCTAATGTTAATAATATATACATGTTAATCTAATGTTAATATAATATAATGTTAATCTAATATTAATATAATGTAATATAATGTTAATATATAATGTTAATATATTATTAATGTAATGTTAATATAATAATATAATGTTAATAATATAATGTTAATCTATTATTAATCTAATGTTAATATAAAATTAATATAATGTTAATATAATGTTAATAATATAATGTTAATCTAATATTAATCTAATGTTAATATAATATCTAATGTTACCTAATGTTAATCTATTAATATAATGTTAATATAATGTAATATATTATATTAATATTATGTTAACATTATATTAACATTAGATTAACATTATATTAATATATAATACACATTATTATTAACATTATATTAATATTATATTAACATTAGATTATTAATATTATATTAACATTATATTAACATTATATTAACATTAGATTATTAACATTATATTAACATTAGATTAACATTATATTAATATTATATTAACATTATATTAACATTAGATTATTAACATTATATTAACATTATATTATTATATTAACATTATGTTATTAACTATAATGTTTAATTATAATGTTTTGTTGGCAATTTAAAAATATAGAATGCAATACCATCAAATAAATAATGAATACTAATAAAAGAATAATTAAATTTATTTATATACCACTTCTCCATCAGTGTCTACAAACCATTTTCCAAAATTATTAACTTTATACATAGGCTTTGAGCACATATATATGTCTCTGGCCATCTCGGACCTTAGTGCGATGACATCTGCAACGGTCTCATGTTTTCTTGATTTCCATGTACTCGTTCTCCGCTGCACAAGGTCACGTACGTACATGGCCACATATGCTCCGCAGCTAGTCCTGTATATATCATAATATATAAACTATATACATCAAGATAATAATATAAACATATATTAACATTAACATAATTAAATATCATAATATATAAACTATATATAATAATTAAGCTATAATTATATATTAATGTTAATCATAACCATATATTAACATTATATTAATTTATGTTTATGTTAATATATTAACATAAAGATAATTAAATTAAATATTAAATATCATTAATATATATAAACTTACTCACCCATCAGGTTGCTGAGGCACAGCTGCTCGTCCAAGACGCTGAACTCTCCACCGGAGATCCACGGGTGGCATAGGTACCGATGTCTGCTCATAAAATCCCAGGAACCGCAATAAAATAGGCATCAAACATACCAGCGGCTCAAGTGGCTCTCGTCGATAGGCTATGTCAACCCTTGCCAAGGGATCATACATTATGATTCTTTCCTCTCTAATGCGCACATCACAAAGGACCCAGTGTTGTTGATTCAAGCTACACGGTAGCAACACCTGCATTTCAAAACGTTAGTATTATAGGAGGGATATTCATATAATAAATATTAACGTTCGAACTACACTTACACTATCAATCTTCCACCACGGGACTGCTGCGTCTATAAGCCCACGACCGAACGCAAGCAACTCTGGGGGTACATCAGCTGTAATTGGATCAAATGTTCTTTGTTTGCTGGTGTAATGCGCCCTATAATGCGCTGTCATCATTGCCTGCATGATAAAAATTAAACATGTTAAAACCAATCGACCGAACGTAACATGAAATTATAAATGCATAACTAACTTAAATGTAAATACTTACAAACAAAGAACTGCCATGGACAGCGTATGTATGATCTTCCATCTCATTCCACCCTTTTTTTCTTAGGCACATCAAATAAGAATCGATGTGCTCATTAGTCAACCATTGTCCACATTCTCGAGGGTGACCAATGTGGTTGGTATCACAGCATATGGCAAACAATCAATCGAACGCCTACAATTCAAAAAAAAAGTATTAAACATTATTATATATTTTCTTACATTACCAATAAGGATACAAAAATTAGAAACGTTTTTTTTTTTGTTTAACTATATCTGAGATCCAATGTGGTTGCCGCTTTATATTTATTATAGACCACTTCTACAGGGTCTATAGACTCTACCACCTCCTCCTCCTGCTGTTGGACCACTTTCTTTTTCTTTTTCGCTGGCCCCGGATCCGTGTACGGTGTCCGTAGAGGTGCTGTTGGCTTTGTCTTTCGTTTGCCCAGTTCGTCCTGCAGTTGTAAGTAAATTAAAAACATGTATAAATTTAATATAACCAATTATATTTCAGAATGCAACATAATAGGGATACAAAGTCTACCTGGTCATGAGGAGGATCAGTGTCTGCAGCTGATACACCTCCTAAGATCATGTGGGAGTGGTCACCCTGCTCCTCCTCCTGCTGGGGTGACTGCTGAGGTGGCTGCTGGTCACCCTGCTCCTCCTCCTGCTGGGGTGACCGATGAGGTGGCTGATGATCACCCTGCTCCTCCTCCTGCTGGGGTGACTGCTGAGGTGGCTGCTGGTCACCCTGCTCCTCCTCCTGCTGGGGTGACCGATGAGGTGACTGCTGGTCACCCTGCTCAGCCTCCTGCTGGGGTGACCGATGAGGTGGCTGCTGGTCACCCTGCTCCTCCTCCTGATGGGGTGACTGATGAGGTGGCTGCTGGTCACCCTGCTCCTCCTCCTGATGGGGTGACTGCTGAGGTGGCTGATGATCACCTTGCTCCTCCTCCTGCTGGGGTGACTGCTGAGGTGGCTGCTGGTCACCCTGCTCCTCCTCCTGCTGGGGTGACCGATGAGGTGGCTGATGATCACCCTCATCCTCCTCATGGATGGCTGACTGGCCTACATCAATAGGCGACTGACGGACACCCTCGCCCTGCTGTGGTGGTGGTGGTGATGGGTAATACATGTGAAAGCTCCCACCATCATCATCATCATCGTCATTGTCGTCGTCTGGATCATGCCTAGCAACCGGAGGCCTGGGAATATGTAAATGCTCTTCCACCCGTCTCAGCCTACTATCTATCTCCCTTACCATTTGAAAGGTTGCCTTTTGCCTCCTATCCATTTTACTTAACTTCTTATGGGTTGTCTTCTGTAAATCCACAATAAACTCAAACAACCGCTTCACCTGTTTCATAGAATCATAAATATATATCATTTTACATACTACCCTTAATTTTAAAAAAAATTTGACAGAGTTTCCCCTGTTTTTTGAGTATCCAAGAAAATACAACATGCATATTTAAACAAATTACACTTCGTCTATCATATTTAGAGACTCCGTCTCTTTTTCACACTCCGTACTACTACATAACATGTCCACATCTTTTGCATTTACTACAATTGAAATTTATTGAATAATTTTATTATATAAATAGAATATTTGTACCTCATAATCTACGTGCTGTACATCATGTGCCTTCTTTGTCCGAAACTCTGATAAGGTATCATCTGATTCGGATTGCACGCTTCGGACGTCTTTAAGTGGCTGATCGTCACCCTCCACCTCATCATCATCCTCTCCCTCCACCTCCTCATCATCATCCTCTCCCTCCACCTCATCATCAACCTCTATCTCAGCCTCATCCCTTACACCATCATCATGGTCATCATCATCGTCATCATCATCATCATCATCATCATCATCATCATCATCACTCCCCCCGCCGCCATATTTATGTACTTCATCATGAACTATATGATTCGGATTAAACGATTTCCAATAATCCATCTCCCTCTCGGCGTCAGTAGGCTCCAAGGTTTGCCAAATGCCAACTATCTGCATTATATCAATATATTTAGTTATACTACAATTATATACTTAATATAAATAACAAACAAATAATTGACACAAATTTAGGTTATGTTTGCCACTTACGGGGGGGAAATCATCTAGGTTGTGTATATTTGTGGGTGTTCTCTTCAGTGATCGTCTCATACATCTTGGTAGATCGCTTTCCGGGTTCTTGGTCGTTTTTGATATCTTCTCCCGTAACACTGGGAACAACTCCACTAACCACCACTATAATGTAACAATGATTAAACAAAAAACATACATATAGTTAGTAATGGTCAGATAATATATAATGCAAAATTGATTAAAACATACATATAACCATATATAGTTAATGTAATAGAAGGAAGCAATAAATATTGAAAGTATTAGTTATACCTGAAATGCTAACACATAGCCATAAATATTAATGGTCTTTGGGGATTTCTGACCCGCTCTTCATTAAGTGCCTTGTCGAGACAGTATAACAAGACACTATAGCATAATGTGCCCCAAGGGAATGTCTTCCATCTCTCTGTACTCTCAATGAGGACCCACATAAATGGATAAATGCTAGCTCTATCATCCAGTCCCATAAATAGATGGAAAGCAATCCCTACATTCGCCAACTTTAACAGATCATCATCATCTATCGGATCTTGCCCTGCACGGTCTCCCTCCCCTCTATCACTTCTTCTCTCAAGAAATGTGACCAACTTCCTCACCTCTGGCGACACTCCATTAAACATTCGCCCTAGGAGACCGTTTGGATCATTTGGAGCTATTTCGAAGATTTTACGGTCGATGCCCCCAAAAGGAAGTCCGGTCACCAATAGAAACTCTTGTTTCCCAAACCTATAGCTTCTCTCCCCAATTTCAAACCACATCTCATCACGGCGTGCATCCGCTACATTTATCTCTCTAGCAAGCACCCACAAAATCACAGAACCAGCAGCCGTATGATTAGTTTCCCTCAAAATATGTCCGAACGGACATTCTGCTATGAACCGATCGTATAGGTTTCTTCTTTTAATAACGGCAATTATCCTAATAATTAATCTTTGACCAATGTGTGTGTTCCCGCTCGTATGTCTGTCAATTGTGTGTGAACTATATTTATAGTCGAAATCCATCTGTAGGAAAGAAAAACAGCAAAGAAATCATCAGTAACAGAATCGGTTTTTGAACTGAATCGGTTTTTGAAGGCATCTGAAAAACCGGTTAATGAAATTGATCGGTTTTTGAAGGCATCTGAAAAAACGGTTAATGAAATCCATCGGTTTTTCACTAAGGTTTTCCACGATCGGTTTTTGAGATCGGTTTTCCACTTCGGTTTTCCACCATCGGTTATTCATTTCGGTTTTCCACCATCGGTTATTCATTTCGGTTTTCCACTTCGGTTTTCCAACATCGGTTATTCATTTCGGTTTTCCACGATCGGTTTTTCATTTGTTACCGAAATGAAAAACCGATTGTGGAAAACCGATCGTCGAAAACCGATCGTGGAAAACCGAAATGAATAACCGAATGTGGAAAACCGATCGTGGAAAACCGATCTCAAAAACCGATCGTGGAAAACCGATCTCGAAAAACCGATCCGATCCCGACAACTCTTCTCTCGTCGGAATCGGCCATTTTCAACACAAACACGACCAAACACACTAAATCCAACCTATTCTAAACCTAATCATCCTAAACTAACATCCATAACACAAACACACATATCAAAATATCAAATCTCAATCAAAACATACAACAAACATATCAAAATCTAACCTTCACACTTTCTGCAGGTTCGCCGGCGGTAGGAGCTGCTCGGGGAAGGTCGGCAACGTCGCGGTGGTGGCCAGAAACGTCGCGGGGAAGTCGGGTCTCGATCGGGTTCGGGTTCCGCAAAAACCGGTTGGTTTTGAGTGAGAAATCGATGAACTGTGGCTGTAGTCCATCGGTTTTGAGCTATATATGTGAGGGGGGGCTTATTCGTAATTTCACTATTCGGTTTTTCGTAAATTTTAAACTGTTCAGGGTTTTTTTGTAAAAATGTCCAGGGGTATTTTGGACAATTTGGGTATATCAGGCAATATATTTGTTTGAGGGGTTAAAAATAATTTTTTTAAAAATAATGGGTAAAAACAAATTTTATCCTTTTTAAATGGGTATTTTCTATAATTTCCACTTATTTTAATTGTAAGACGGCTAAGTGCACGTCAGCTAGAGTGGTTTCCCAAGCCAACAAGTAATCATCATATCTCTAAACCAATAACAATTGCCTAGCCTCTGCTTTTACATATTATATTAAACAAATAATGGTGGAATCCACCACCTCTTACAACACTATTTTCTTTTTTAATGAATTTATTAACTACATTTATTATGATTCAGTGTCTGCAATACATTTTGGTTTTTCTAATTAGTTGATTATCGTCATATTCATAGCCACCTTGTTTCCTACGATATTTTGTCTCATGGCTTTATGTCAGGTTCGAAAGAATCGAATCTTAAATGTAAATCAATCAATCTAATTCAAAATATTCTAACGTTAGTTGATTTCATTACTTTTTATAAGCTAAACTTTGGTTAATATATTATATTCTTAATTCTTTGTTGTAATAATATTAACAATCCAATTCAATATAATGTAGTTGATATTATATCATACCATAATGAAGAAATCTGAGATTGTGTTATGTTTGATTAAGGTAATAAGATCGGACTGAGTTTCAACGCTACTTTGTAATCAATTGTTGCATAAATTTTTGGGTAAAAGAAGATAAGGATGACACATCATACCGTGTCTCGTACTTTGTCTTTACATTATAATCTGTTATATTATCTGCCTTCATTGGTCCCTTTATTATTATTATTATTATTTTACCTGGTGATTCTTTTGCTATGGACTATCAAAATTATTTATTCAACGGCAACCACAGCTGGGTGCAGTCATTTAGACATCGACACTTATCTTTTACCTCATATATTGGACGCCATGGCTGCTCTTCTCTGGACTCATTCAGTCTCAACTCTAAATTATTCAATTTTTTATCTTAAACTAAACATTCTGATTTTTAGAAAAAAAAAAAAGAAAAACCGAAATATTAAATTTTTAACTAAACTTTTTTTTTTATATTTAACTTTTCACTAAAAGAGTTAATAAAATGAAATAAAATGAGATTTCTATAAATTATAGGAATAAACAAGTATATCAAATAACAGAAAATATTAGAATAATGCATTTCTTTTTAATCTTTAGGAACTTGCAAGTTGCAACCCATTACTGGCATATTTTATTATATTAATTATTTGAGAAAGGAGAGATAAAGGGTGGAGATGGGACCTGTGCTGTAATTCATTACTTTCTCAAACATTTTTTCAAGAGAAAATTTTAATTTAATCTCTAATGTTTAGTAAAATATTATTTTTTTACTAGTGTTTGCATTTTGAATTCTCAGCATCCCTAAATTAAAATCAAGTTAGTTCAAGAGGGATTAAATCGATATATTTTTGAAATGTTAAGAATAATAAAAATTTAAAATACAAATATTAATAAAAAATAATATTTTACTAAACATTAAGGGCTACTTAAAGTTTTCCTTTAAAAAGGGGTTGAGAAAGTAAAGTATTACAGCTCACATCACATCTCCCTCCTTTAACTTTCTCAAATAACTAATATAATAAAATATACTAACATTTTTACTAATGTTACGTTTGGATTGCATTTACATTTTATTCTATTATTATTATTATTATTATTGTTATTATTATTATTATTATTATTATTACCTCTTGACACTAGATTAGACATTTATTAGAATCTAACTAAGATATGACTTTATCATGCAATCTGAAGTGTTGCTCTTAGAAATCAGGAGAAACCTACCCACATTTCAATGAGAAAATTATCCACAATTTTTGTAAGCATGCTGCCACGTGTTTGTATCTACTACAAAATAAAAATAAGGGTAATCTTGATTAATGCACTTGTTGACATGCTCTCTATTTAATTAACTATAATTAACATTTGAGATTTACTTGGTAAAAAAAGCATGTCGAAAACTACTATAAGAAAATCTTCAGTGGGTTAAGAAAACAAACGAAAATGCATGTATTACATCTGCCACTGCATCCTATGCTGAAAAAACTAAGATAGTGA
This sequence comes from Litchi chinensis, assembly GCA_019925255.1. Lineage (NCBI taxonomy): Eukaryota > Viridiplantae > Streptophyta > Magnoliopsida > Sapindales > Sapindaceae > Litchi > Litchi chinensis. The sequence continues at coordinate 2,284,944 of CM034464.1, read as the reverse complement.
AAACTGTCTATTGATATCCAAATAATTTTAATTAATAGATTTCAATATTAGTTTTTATAAGAGGGAGTTTCATCGAGGATCTTTATGATACAATAACTTACAACAAATCTATCCATTTGCAGATAAGGGACAAATCTATAAAAATACAAGATGTTCAAGGAACATGCAAAGTGTAGTCAAACGTTAAATTATCACAACAATTGTATAAATCTTTGAACCTCCTCAATGCGACCAAAATGGGTTATAAGTTCAATCATTATAGAGTAATGTTCTTTGGATGCCTTGATTTTATATTTACCGGACATTATATTGAAGATCCGGCAAGCTTCATCAACGAATCCAGCTTGATTGCTAGTAGATAGAACCGCTTTGAAGGTGAAATGGTTTGGAGTGAAACCATCATGTCTCATCTCATTGAAAAGATAAATTGCATACTGGAACAAGTCATTGTACCCGTAAGCTTCTATAATGGCAGTCCACGTTACAGAGCCCTTGATGGGGACTGCATCAAACACCAACATCGCAATTTTAACATATCCACACATAGCTTACATCTTGATGTTTTCTGCTGCAACAGAAGGAATGGACTCGAACTTTTTGTTCCAAATTTGTCCATGAATCTCTTTTCCGAGCTTCAAAGCTTTAAGTTCACCACAAACACTCAACACCCTCGCCATTGTAACAGAATCTGGCGTGCACCTCGATAATACCTGCAGCCACCGAAACAAACCAAGAGCTTCATGTGGACGTCCATTATCCACATAAGAATCAATCATGGCAGTCCATGAGATCACATTCCTCTTTTCCATATCATTGAACAATTTGAGAGAATACTCCAATACGCCATACTTTGAGTACATTAACATCAAAGAAGTAAATATCGACACATTGGGCAGGAACCAATTCTTAAGAGCATCAGTATGAAGTATGAACCTCCTTCCCTTGCTTCAACGCTATCGACTGGGCACAAACTAATTTAAAGCTCTCAAGAATTTTATAAAAGGTAATTAGGAATCAGACAAGACAAAATTTTCATTTTTGTTAAAAATTTTTGGGTTAGGTTAAACTAATTTAAATTTCTAATTATTTATTTTTACTTTAATAATTATTTCAATCATTAGATTAGAAACAAGTTAGTTGTTAAATGTTGAAGTAAAAAACCTTAATGCATGTATGATATGTATTGTATCGGCTAATTAGACCAAACAATAATAATTTAATACTGTTAAGTCCAGAATAATAATAAGCTCCGAAGTACAGTGCTACAGTGGCACACTCTTACCCAGCTTAGCTTGTCAATAAGCATATAGCTATGATTCTAGCATTTTTGTCCATAGAATGAATAATTTTTAAATAGGCCATAAATGTGGGTAATCTACTAAAAAAAGTTCTACTAAATTGTAGATAATTTCCCTACTATATGTGGATAGCTCTCTCTTACCTATTAGCAAACAATAGTAAAAGTAGTAATAATTCAGGTTGTACCTCAAATATCTAGATCATAAGATACTGATAGTTATAATATGTATTTATGCTATTAGAAAATAAATAAATAAAGGTCCAGACTAATAAATCAACCAGACTAATAAATCCGTTCGAATCCCTTTGTGCACTACTTATTCGTTTATCAAGTGCAGCCCATACACACGTCACTGGACCGGACAAACATGTTTTTCTTTTCTAATTTCCATATTAGTTACCTCACTTCATCCTCCGACCATCATTTGGTGAAACAAAATTGGATATGATATGATTGGAGGCTAGTGAATGGGATAGGATGTGATAATTGGATATGACTTTATTAATACTTTAATATGTTTGATATAGTTGAGATTAGATTAGATTTGACTCAAATAATTTAATATTGAATTAAACTGATATTTTTAAAAATATTTAAATTACTTTTAAATCTATTTAGTATAAATAACAAATAAAAATAGAAAAATTAACTAAATATGAAATATTTTTTAATGATATTAAAATTATAAATTTCCTAAGACTATTTTAGATTAATTTAAATTTATTAGTATAATAAATTAATATAATTTCCAATAAATAAAATTTAAAATAAAAAAATTTGCATCCTAAATGCGCATGATTTCAAAAACCCACCAAATCGGTTGGGTTTTGAAATCTCGCTCATATGGGATTTCATGGTGGGACTTGTGTGAGCCAATGAAGGGAAATTGCTCTTCCCTCCCATGCCCAAATGCCCAAATTAATGAAATGGACAATTTTTAATTCAATCCCACCAAAATTTTGATCTACCAAACACAATTTAAAAAGGTAAAGTATTCTAGTCTCATTCTTATTCTATTAAAATGCAAGACGTGTGGAATATTCTTCTCGTGATATGAGTTTTTATCACTTGGTTGTCAATGTAATCATTTTAATAGTGGTATCAATGATCCATCTCGATAACCTGTAAGATATTAGAGTTCAAAAAAATGACATTACAAATTATTTAAGATATTATTCAAAATAAAATTTCATTGATAAAATGAAAATATAATTCAATTAAAGAACACCAAAATAGTACTAAAATACAATACAAATCCAGTGAAGCTTGCTCTCATAATTAATGTAAATAGTGAACTGATATTTAATATAATTGTTTGAAATGGTTCTACCCTTCGTAAAATCATTAAAAGAACTATTAGTCAAACTGTCAGGATGATATTGTTCAATGCCTGCATTGAATATCCAGTAACCAAAGCATCCATAGACAATACTTGATTGTATTTTAAGGCAAAAATATATATATATATATATATATATATATATATATATAACTAGCAAATGTATGCTCATACGTATTCAAGACAACCTTCTAAATGAAAAAAGAACAAATTAACAACAGCAGATGGAACTTCTTCTAACCAAATCTGCTCATGCTCATCAGAAAAAGCCAACATGGCGAGTGCCTGAGCAATTGACTTGCCTCTCTGAACAAAGAAAATTTCAAGACAACACGAACTAACAAACCCACTTCAAAATGACAGACTACTCGAGAATAAATGAGACGCGCAAAATAGCAGAGTCAGATTCCACACAAACAGGAAAGATATTAGTCTCCAAAGCCTACCATAAGAGCAAAAGGATGCTTGCGCAAAGAACAAACATACAATGTCTACTTGGTACTTCGAGGATATTACACTTAACTACCACCAAAAAACGTAACTACCTAATCAGAAACCAATCTTAGTTGAAACAAGACAATCCATATAAATAGTTGCACGCGTGGTATTTTTCGGCCATTCATTAATCTCAACACTTCCATTCGTTTTCTTATCCAACTCATGCCAAAAAAACTGCTCCATTAGCTTCATAAGCCAAACCCATCAAAGACACATCATAATATCCATCAGAAAAATCACTGCAATAGTGTTTTCTAGTTGATATGACATCGTAATATCTATCAGAAAAATCACTCCAAAATTTGGGCAAGAATTGGTGTTTTCTAGTTGATATGTTCCACAAAAATATGCTAGTGTGACTATCGATTGAGACAGCAAGGAATCCATCACAAGAACCAATCACAAGGAAAGATCCCCAACCCTCAAAAGGGAGCTCTAGTTTGAAAGCATTATCTGCTGAATCCAAGTCTATGGAGAAGAGATTAGGTTCAAATCGCATACCTTCTCCTTGTACAATGAGTCTTCTTCGATTTAAAGAGTGATGATAGTGAAGATGGCGGTTGGTGAAATCTAGGTCATCGATTATATAAGGGAATTGCTTCGACACGCACCTGAGGCGGAGAAGAGTCTTCACTAGAAGTCCGCAGAGTATTTCAATGATTGCATCCTCTGGAATCGCAGCCATTGACGATGGGTCGTCTCTGTCCACCCATTGGAGTTCGATTTTTGGTTGGAGTTCGACATGAGGGACTCAAATGGGTTATTTTTGGTGAAAACCCTAAATATTAATGGGAGTTTACATGTAAATTTATTTTATTTTAATAATGTGGATTATGAAAGGGGATTTTTAATGACTTTTAATGAGTTAATCATAAATTAATGAATTCAATTTAGGTAAAGAAATTAATATTAAACTATATCTTAAAGAGAGTAAATTATAAATTAGTTATATGTGGTTTAAGTTTTCATGACTGGAATCAACTTTTATATTTATGGACAAATTACCTAGTATTGTTGGTTTGACTAGTGTTGATTAGTAAAAAAATGTAAATATAGATCTAAAAGATTTTCTTGGATTTAGACTATTATGGATCTCTAAAATGGTTTGACATTGATGGGTAGAGGAAGGTTTATCTCTCTTGTTCTTGACGAACGTGTGCGTGAAAAGGGGGAGGTGAGCCTTCTTCGTTTCATGCAACGTCACACAAATAGAGGGAGGCGAGCCTTCTCCTTATTCGTGCTTCTCCTTATTGGTTGAGAATAGGGAAGGCTACTATGTGGTGAACCTATAAATTAATATTAAAGGGGACACCTTAATAATTAATAATAATATTAAAAATAACTAAAATTATTGTAGTTAGATATCAAGTTTTCTTTTTAATTGATTTTCAAGTATTGTCCATCAGCTTAAAAATAACTAAAAATGAAAATAAGTCATGCACTTAATTGAGTAGATATATAATATTACTAATTAAAAATTGCTTATAAAGCACAAGAAAAAATGAAGTAATGTTTTTACAACATAATAATCTACTTAAGTTTTATTTGTGATTATAATATAATGTTTAGTAATGAAATTATGTAAACTTTATATTTAAATCAGAAATTAAATTTTTGCTGGAAATAAAACTTAAGCAAATACAACATAACTTTTTTTTTATGTAAGAGAGTTTTTTATATCACTTTATTGGTTACAAACAAATATAAATTACAAAAATGATTAAAAAATAAGAAATGAAAATTAAATTATGATTATACTTTTAGAAATTAGATGTAACAATTAAAATTTATATTTTATAATTTTAAGATTCATTAATTTGATTTTCAAGGCAAGTTAGAAATATTAATATTATACTTAAATTGTTTAAAAAGATATTGATATTTCAATAAAAATGGTAAATACATTTAAATTTACTTTTTATAATACATACTGATAAGGGTTCTAACAAATGATAGATAAAAGTTTGAATAAAAATCAAGGAAATAATAAAATTTAAATATTAATCAAGATAAAGATAGAAAATTAAAATTAACAAAATGATAAATATATGCTTTATTTTTGTAACTAATATATATATTTAGGTATATATGTAAAAAAAAAATTAATAAAAATCTTATAAAAGATAAAACTGAAAAAAATAAAAAGAAAAACAAATTTTAAAAAATCCAGAAGGGGCACATGTTCCCCTCCCTCTGATGATGCAGTCGGTCCGCCAGTGACTCAACTAGTCACTACTTAGGAGATCAAAACGTACATCTATTGAATCAATGGAAACATGAATAAGCAGTGTAAAAATTGGTAGGCAAATTGCCTAAAATAACATAGTTAAGTGTTATCTAAAATTCTCGATTGAATGAATATAATTTCATTATATCATCAGTTCATTAAAACATCAATTATTAATCAATTACCAAATTATTTGAGGAGACAAACTTGGGTGCAACATATGTATGGTGCAATGTCAGTTACAAATTTGTAAGTGACGATGCACCGTATATATGTTGCATCCAAAAATCTCTCGTATCTTTATTTATTTATGTCGACGTTGAAATTCAGTCGACGAATATTCAATGCCCAATACCTGCAATCAATGTGAGAAAACACAGAAATCAAGATAAAACAATAAAGAACCAAGAACAAACGAAAGAACAAAGGGTTTTTAACGTGGTTCAGCGACTGCGCTTACGTCTACGGCTGTCTCTTTAAAATTCTGCAGAGTGACAGTATGTTATTCAATCTCCCTCATTACAATGACTTTAACCTCTATTTATAGGGGTAGAGATGTTATAAATTAGGAAGCATTAAAATAGGAAAAGAATTTCATCATAAATATACTTCCTAATCAGTTGGAGTAAAATCAGGTAATTGCCCCAAATATCTCGAGATAACATTGATTGAATTTGAATTTGAATTAACTTCTGTTTCTGGAGAGAGAATCACGATCAGATTAGGTAACTGCCTGTTCTGGAAGATACAACATTAATTGTCCTCTAAACGAACTGTTTACTCACTGTACATGACGACCTCAAGCTAGATCTCGTTGGTAAATGTAAGGCAAATAGCGAGCTATACGTTTGGTGAATTGTGGAACGAGCTACAATGTTGCTGTGAAACGAGCTCATTATTATGAGCTGAGAAGATTGCTAGGACGAGCTGTAGAGCTCGCTGCACTCGGAGTTAATACCTGGGCCTTGTCTGATGGGCCTTTGTATTTGGGCCTTCATGGGCTTTTACCAGCCCATTTAATGAGTTCAGAAAATACACATAATAATTTATTTATTTTTGGAATAAAGAATCTCTCATATTTGAGATGGAAAGATTAATTCAAAAGCACAATAAATAACTTGTTTTATAATATAATAATAAGACAATACTTAAACCTGATAGAATTCCCATTGAAACCTGGTAGAAATGCCATTGAATCTTGCTTTCATTACAACACTTTTGATTTAGATAAATCTAATCTTAATCAAACCATGAAGTGTAATATAATATCAAGTTTATGAAGGTGATATTGTTGAATAATTGCAAGGGCGATTGAGTAAGCATTCAATTATAATTTAATCTATAGCACCTCTACTAAAAGCCCTAATGTTGTGGATATATTTTGGGCTGTATAAATGGGTTAGTAAAAACCCAATAAATTGTTCCAATAAGTTGACTTAATAGATAAAACTCAAGATCTAATAAATTAACTCGATAGATGAGGCCCAGTTCACCAACTCCCAACTTGCAGAAGCAAGCTTTCAGATCGCTAGTTATAGTTCTCAGATCATTGATCAGCCATGGTCCAGCTCGCCTTATGCTCAGCTCAAGGGCATCCAATGCGAGCTCTAGCTCGCAGCTTGAACTGCTCGAATAAGGAAATATTTCAAAAAGACAATAGTCTAAATTGAGAAAGAATCAACTATAAAAGTTGACAATAACTTCAAATTCTTATATCGGTGGAATCAATCCCTGATATGGTGGAATCTATCTCTAATATAGTGGAAACCGATTTTGGAAGTATAATTAATGTGAGAGTCTTTCCTATTTTATTTGTCTTCAAATTATAATACTTCATACTATAAATAGGGGTCAATATTCATTGTAAAGAGGGAAGACAATAATTAATATTATACTATAACTCTACCAGAATCACCAGAGAATACAGTCGTGGACGTAGGCATTGTTTTTGGGCCGAACCACATAAAAACCCCCTTTGCAATTCTCTATTCTTCCTCTGCTTTATTTTTTTGTTTCTGCTTTGTTTTGTGTTATTTGCAGGTATTGGATCAAGAATTTCGGTCGACTAATTTTAGACATCGACACCTAATAAAGAAGAAAAAAAGTTAAAATAAAGAAGTGAAATTACACTCGTTAGTAGATAAAATAAATCATATGTATACATTCTTCTTTTACTTCAACTAATCATGTATTAACATTAGATAAAATAACACTATCTATATAAATAGTTACGCTTGTTACAATACGTTGACGATCCATCAATCTCAATTCTAGCGTTTTCCTTTTACGAGCCATAATGGAAGACTTCTCTACTGTCTTGGAAAATGAAAACATTATCACCACCCTTTGAATAAACCAAAACCATATGAAATTAAAATATTAAAAAAAAATGAAGTTAATTTTATTAAGCATAATTGAAGTTAATTTTAACTGTTCATTTTCGTAAATGCTACATGGACCAAGATCATCTTAAATTTAACTGATTTTTTTTTTCCTTTTTTAAAGTACAAATTGAATACTTGAAAAAAAAAAAAAAAACAATAACATACAACTTGAACCCATAATTTCACCCTTGCAAGTGTAAAGGAGCTATTATTGAAAGTCTGAGCCAGCTTAAGTTTCATCAATTTCAGCTAAAAATTTATGAAAAGTTAATTCTATTCTATGGTAATGATCAATAATCATGTAAAAGTATTTAAATGTTCTGGTTACCTAAAAAACCCGATTTGCTATTTAAACTAAAACAATTGTTTCTACAATTTAGATAAATACATAGTAATTAGGAACTTGATAACTTGGAGCTCGAAGAAGCAAGCTGTGGTTGCTCGCTCGAGTACTGAAGCAGTACAGATCACTCTCTCAAGCTTCAACGGAACTAATTTGGCTTCAGTCTTTGCTCAAAGAGATTAGTTTTCAAATTCCTCATTGTCCAGTCCTTTGGTGTGACAACACTGGAGCAAAAGCCTTGGGACAAAAGCCAGTATTTCATGCTCGAACAAAGCACATCGAGGTTATGTGCATTTTGTTCGTAACAGGATTGCTGCAGTAATTTTGGATGTCTTTACCAAAGCCCTTTCAACCGATCGATTTTGGTCATTATGTTCCGAACCGAACTTGGTGCAAACACCCTTTGAGGGGGGATGTAAGGATTAATAATAATCAACCAGCTTCAGCTTCAGCTTCTCAATAGCTCTCAACTCTAGACAGCCCCAGCTTCTCACGGTCAGCAGCTTAAGAATACACTTACCAGTCTTGCTTACTTAAAGCACAGAAGGAGCTGGCTGATTAAGGAGTCAGCTTGCAGCTCAAGTTAAGTAGTTAGAAGTTAGTTATTACGCAAGGGTTGAGATCTTTTGGTTAGGAATCAAGGGCTGTGATCAAATCCTCTGTTTGTATATAAATGTTCTTTCTGTAATTAGTTGAGTAAGAAATCAGAAATCAAGAAATACAAGTTTAATTTTTCTCTCAAAAAATATCAGTTTTGCTTCCACCATTAAAGCAGAGTTTGAGCTTTGCTTGCTTCTGGTTTTAGCTTGTCATATCACCAATCTTTAGCCATTTCTTCAGTGAAAGACTCTCAATGTCTTTTACCATGCAGTAGGCGTAATTTTACCATGCATACTTAAGTCCTTGATTTAATTACAATCATTGCGATGGATTAAAGTTTTCAAATTGTAAAATCTCTTGAGAAAAGCATTCTTGTTTGGTCGAATAAGTAATAAACTCAATCATAAAAGACTCTCAAAGTCCTTAGATGTCCTAAACTACTTTTTCATGAGCTTTTAAGATTGAACTTTGTGATATCATGAATACATAATATGTACCAAAAGAATATTTATTACAGCTCAAAGTCAAATACATGCATTAACACATACATTTGAAGTTTTCTAAAATCCTAATGGTTAAGGGCGAAACATGCCAAACTGATAGGTTGATTTAACCATTTGGATGAACAAGGGAAGTTGCAACATTACAAATACTGCTACTGGGAAAGAAGCTGCTAAAGTAATTGGCAAGGAAATCCAATGCCATTTCTCACTTAGCACGATGGTTAGAGTTGCTCCAAAGGCAATTATCATTGAGACTATAGCTAAGAAAAGAGAGCCAAAACCTAAAATTGACTTCTTTGGGAGTGACTCAAGGAAGTCATCTATCGCATATTATGCAGTTAGGATTGCTAAGAACATTAATAGAGATGTCGAAGAAGAAAACAGGCCTAATACATTTGAAACAACAAATATCATGAATGCTTTTGTCTATAAGAAAATTGGAATCCCTTTATCATTTACATTGCCTCCTAGTACTGTAAAAGCTGCGGTAAACAGTACAGTGACAATGAGTGTTGAAACAAGCATACAAGAATTGACGGTATCTTTTATCCATTTCTCTCCTTGCTCAATCAACTCCTTGTGCTATGTCCTAAAAACAACTTTTGCTATGTGACCATCATATCTCGGAATTCTGTAACTAGGGAAGGTAAGTTTTTCCACCTCCTGCACAACATAAGATATATAAATACATATAACAGCATATAACAATATATTTGATATTCTAATTAGTACCATATTACATAGATATTAAATATTAAATTTTGCTAAGATTTGTTGTTAGCACAGTTATATTCAATCTTGTTAGTAACAAGATTAGACACTTGGTGATAAAAGTTCACAAATCAATTCAATAGCCACAGATTATTGTACTCGCCTATAGTTCATTCGATGATAAACATGAGTAGTTCTAGATTATTTGGACATAATCTCAATATATACTTTAAACCACTGCAATTCCCTTTGCATTTGAAATGCTACACCAAAAATTGAATATAGTTTATTACGAGAGGCCAATCTCCCTGCCAAGTGTAAAGGGGTGTTTCCTAATTCCAATTGACGTGAACACAAATTCTTCGTAATTGTTAGAGGGATGTCTTTTATTATATTAACTATCTTTTCTTGCCGATATTCAATAGCAGCTACCAATATGTTTCGCTGAGTTATAGGCTGTGTTTCAAAGTAAATGAGATCTGGAAAATGCTGTAAAAGGCTATTTATGATTAATCTGTTGAGTTCAGTTTGCAGTCGCTTTCCACATGACATAAACTGGATTTTGAAGAAAATGATGAATTTGCTGAAAGCTCATGGTATGTAGCTGCATGCAAACGTAATTCACTATTTCAACAGCACATTCATGTTCCAGCTTTGCATCTTGAATCACTTTTATAGATGGTACTGCAAGAGAAATTCCGATAAGTAACAGCTATAAATTGATAGAAGACAAATATAGGTTCAAGCATACCGCTTTAATTTTAAAATCATGTGTACCACTCTCAAATAAAGTAAGCATACTAATGCATATCTTGAATATAATTGTACATGGTTGCTTACCATGTCGGGTAATGGCTTTCCAGAATAACGTCTTAAATTGTTGAAACACTATATAGAAGAATAAGTAATTAATCTCAATAATAATGTGAGAATTTGTTGATTTAAAGAATTTGAAGAGTAACATTGAATCAAGTACAAAATTTTCAAACCTTGAATAGTATAGTTTTCTGGCTGTATTGAGGTTAATAATGCAGATACCATTCCGTATGAACAACTTGAACCAACAAAAAAAAAATCATGAATTTTTCATTTTAGTTGAAAACAAAAGACATGTATTTATAGGGTACTGACATCTGTAGATCCATCTCTCTAAAAATCCAAGAGTACTTCCACTTAAAAAGTTTGAAGGGTAAGATGCCAAGTGGAAGAGCAAAGAATTGCAAAATTCATCATTGGCAAGAGTGAATTCAGGATATCTTTGAACATAATACAAGACTATTTCTGTTGAATGAAGTTTAAAAAAAAAAGATAAATTATAGAATTACATGTGTTGAAATTGGAATACAAAATAATAACACTATACTTGTTGAAATTAAAGTTGTATTGTTAGATCTTACCAAGATAACCTGATTGAATTAAACCACAAAGGATTATAGGTAATGAAGAAGATAACTCAACTCTAGTCATCAAAGTGAGGTTCCATATCATCTTCTTACTTCCACTCCAAATAGAATAGAGAAGTGGCAGAATTCCTTTGTTGTCGACCACCTGTGGTATATTAGGGTTCTTTTCAATCAATGCCTTAGCAGTATTTAAGCTTCCACCAATTGCAACATGGTGAAGGACTGTGTATCCATATACATTTTGCACTGCAATTGCTTCTGGAGATAGATGCTCTAAAAGCTTTAGGACAATGGTGATATATTGCTGCAACATGCAATAGTGTTTCCGCATGGACTGTTATCCTAGCAGTCCATGCATCTGGATCATTGTCGATGAAATGTTTAGCAATTTTCCAGTCACCTCTTTGGGTAGCATTGTACAATGGTCGGTAGTAGTTGTGATGCACTCCTGTCCCTTTGTAATCAACAATAGTTTATTTTGTTAGACTATTCCATAAAGCAATGTCCAATTTTAATTTTATGATCGATCACTTGCCTCTACTATTACAACTATTTTTTACCACAATTTCTACGAAATAAAGATGCAAATGTTAGCTAAAAATTTTACACTAAATGATGAACAAACTATTTTAAGGCTACTGGTAAAATTCTCTTTAATTTTATGTAATTAAATTTTCTTTTATTCCTATTATAACACATTTGCAATATAGGAGACTGACTATACACATAAGTAATATAGCAGTCATGTCCCAATTGAATCATAAATAAACTATTTTAGAGCTACTTACAGAATTCATTAACTGCAATTTGGGCTTCGGACAACCATGGAGGTACCTCTAAACTACCACTTGGCACGTTGTCGTGGTTTGGTTGTAGTACACCTCCATTCTCTGGTTGTTGTGATATAGTGTGACTTTTTTACGCCAAATGCTTCACTACAAAAGCCATTTTGTAGTACTTCAAAAAAAAAAAAAAAACCATTTTATATTACTTATATATATAATCATAAGGCAAAAAAAAAAAAAAAAGAATAAATTATAATTTAACTATCAAGTTCAAACTCTAATTCAAGTGGAACAACATTTTCAGTGTTATTGCAATTTACCCTTTATCGTTAGTAAGATTCCATTATATTTGACAAAACAGTATCAAATTGATGAAAAGACGAAATTACCCTAGATGGTTGAAGTTGACCCAGTTGACCAAATAAAAATAAAAAATATAAAAAATAATTAAAAACTAAAAAAAAAAATTTTTTTCCAAAATTAATTTGAAAAAAAATTAAATAAATTAAGTAAAAATTAAATAATTAAATAAATTTATTTTTAATTAGATCTCTGTCATCTATCTTAAGATGGATGGTGGAAAATAATTTGAAAAAATTTTTAAAAATTAAATAAAAATTTGAAATATATAAAATTAATTTTTAAATAAGAACATTCATCATCTTCATCAACCCAGAAAATTAACACATTCATCACCCCGAAATCATCTTTAAGATCTCCTCCCTTCATTTTCAACCAAAATCATCATCAACTAGAAAATCTCCAAACCAATGTTTAATCACCAAAATACCCTAAAAACACAAATAAGAAAGAACATAAAATCCCCAAAAAAATTTGTCTTTAAGCTCTCGTCCCTCTCAACTTTAACCAAAATTAAAAAAAAAAAAAAAAAAAAAAGTTCAAACACCCAGTTCTAGGTTTCTAGTGGAAACCTAGAATCGTCTACTAGAAACCTAGAATCGTTGAATGGGTTTCTATTGAAAACCTAGAACGACAAATGGAAACCTAGAATACCAATATGAGTTTCCACTGGAAACCCATTTGATTTTAAAAAACAAAAAAAAAAAGGTGTTCAATCACTAACATCATGGCTGGCAACCACACCAACATCATGGACGATACCAAAAACCCACCCACACCCACCCATCAAACACATCCATTAAACATCAAACGGCAGCAAATTGGGAAGAAAAAGCGGAGTAGGTCAGTGATGGGGAAGAAAAAATATGTAGAGGTTGGTAGTGAGAAAAAGAGAGAGAGAGAGCTGGTGAAGTTAGAGAGAATAAATAGGAGAAAAAAATGTTTCTGTTTTAATCAGTTGATTTCTATCTTAAGATGGACGGTAGAGATTTGATGAAATTTTTTATTTAAATTTAAACTTTAAATTTTTTATTAATTTTTTAATTTTTAATTTTTAAAATAAGGTCAAAAGGCCAATTTCCCCTTACTTAGTTAATTTTAACGGAAAGTTATTAATGGTAGGAGGATAAATTGTAACAAAACTAAAAGTGTTGCTCCGCTCGAATTAGAGTTTGAACCGGATAACTAAATTGTAGCTTACAAAAAAAAAAAAAAAAAACTAAAATAAAAATATCCCAAAACTCCCAAAACCAACCAAATTTTCATAACATAACAACATCAATAGCACTAACAATAGATATCCACTACAAGTACTCACAAATGAGTTAGACTCTTCAATTCACCAATTAAACGGTGGAGCAGAGAGTGAAAAGCAGCTGAAATTTGGAGAGAAAGTGAAAAGGGGCTAAAGCAGAGAAATGAGAAATGAAAAGCGGCTGCTAGGGTCTTATTCTCTTATAATCTGTTGTATTCTCTACCTTCGTTGGTCCATTTTTTGTTCTTTATTATTATTATTTTTTCTAGTGATTCTTTTGCTATCGTGGGTCCTCAGTTAGAACTCCATTGGACTGTCAAAATTATTTTGTCAATGACAACCACAGCTGGTTGTAGTCTTTTTAGACATCAACACTTCTTCTTTACGAGCAAAGGCCCAATGCCTCCATGGAAAGGCAAGCCATCTTGGTGCACTAGTGTGCCAAGGTTGACTCACCATTATCATAGTGGCCATTTTTCCCCTAAACATATGGGGTCTACTAAGAATGTATATGAAGAAACACTTATGGTTTGCTACAAGTGATTATCAAATTCTAAAACCTTTTCTCAATATATGTTAAATGTTAGAAAATAGATAATTTGTTCCATATATATCTTAAAAACTCTTTCCATAACGATAACAAAACTCTTGAATATAGTTGTAACATCTAGCCAATTGAACTAAATGGAACTAACTGCAAGCATTTTTTGAGTTTAGGGAATGAAATTTGAAATGTTTTACACTAAAATTTCTCAAAAAGCATTCTAGATTGATTAGATACTAATGATTAATATAAAAATTCCAGTAAATAATATTGACAGAAGTATGAGTTTTGAAATTAGTACAAAATAAAGTTCAACTTTTTTTTTTTACAGCATAATTAGTTTGCAAGTAAATAATTTCTTTGTTTACGAATTAATACTAATCCTGAACATAGAAATAGTTTATAAATGAATTAATAAAATTGAAAAAAAATTAACTCCTTTTTTCATTGTTAATTTTCAAAACTCACAATTTTTTTTTTTTTTTATAATATAAGTGTTTGAAAAGAAAAGATCTCTTAAACTAATTTCACATTATATCAATTTATTTTTTAAAAAAACCCCATAAGTTTGGCATGCAAAAATCAAAGGCAGGAAAAAGGTTACTTATCTTCTCTCTTGGGATTGGATTGCCACATATTAAATAAAGAACTCAATGACAGCCATATCCGAATTAAATTCCTGATAGAATTGGTCCTACATATAAGTGCCAATTTATATTCAATTCAATTCCTCATCTGTAAGTTTTATTTATCATACGTTTCGTTAAGGATATTTGTGGATTGAAATACAGGGCACAACCCTTTTGTTTGTAGTTATCAAAATAAATGCCACAAACTCCCATACTTTAAAGTTGCTCTCATTGATTGTGAATTGGATTCCTAGCTAGCTTTATAAAATAAAATAAACTATTAGGCAAGCACAGTTTTTTTTTCCTGTTGAATAAACATGAATTCCTTTTTCTTTTATATTTGAAAACAGGTTGGGAATACCATATCAATCGCATTTTGAAAATTGCTAAAAATATTTAAAACATAACTGTGTTTTCGAATTGATTCTACTTTTTTGAATTCGTTTCCGTTTTACAAATCAAACACCCTCTTAAATTTTAACTCAAATAATTTTATCAAACCTTGGAACATATATAATGTTATTTATTGGATCTAAACTTGAAAATAAGTCGCAGACAAAAATCGAACTATAGAGAATTTATGGAAAACCAACGGCAGAGACGGGGAGGCCCATAGAGGCCACGACGGCCCCCGACTTTAAAATTTTGAAAGTTTATCTTGTAAAAATTACAAATTTTTACATAAGTTTCTAGTATTTATTTTTTATTTTTTCAATTTTGACTCTTTTTAAATAATTTATTTTAGTGTTAAAACCCCACCAAATAAAAAATGTGAATTCCACCCCTCTAAAGAGCATGTACTTGGAACATAATTTCAAATGTGTAGTGTTATTCTTATTATCTCAAAGAAGTATCAAAAGCCCTGGAATGTGTCTGACCAAAAACGTTGATAGATAGAAAACTTCTTCAGAAAAGAAAAAAAAAATACTTAAAAAAGAAAAACTAAAGGGATATAATCATACAATGATTCAACAAATCAAATTACAAATTTTATGTCAAATGATTTTGAAGCTCATATATATGTGATATAGGGATCCAATAATTTATGCCCAATTGTATCCCATGTGGGTGATCTAGCTTGACAACTGCCAATCGTTCATATGATTCTGAATGAAAACTTCCTCACAAAAATGTTTCTGAAAACTGTTATGGAAAAATGATTAAGAAAATATTAGTGGAAAATGTTCATGAAAATATTTCCACAACATTTCAGAAAATTTTCTGGAAAAATTATTGAACGTTTGAAGAAAAGCTCAAGGTTCTAGGGGAAATTTCCTTACTTGTGTGATAATTTGAGATAAAATAATATTGAAAAGGGTCTCTTGAAAGTTTCTAGCGAGACATTTTCTAAAACATTTATTAGGTTTTCTAGTGTAAAATTTCCCCCAAAAAATTAAAGTTGTCTACCAAAAATGTTTGTGGTCGAATGAGTACAACAAATTAATAGTTAGTAAGAGACTCTCAAAGTCCTTCACTATATGAGCTTGTAAGATTGCACGTAGCAAGATCATAAATCCACAATACATAAAACAAATTATTTAAAGGGGCTCACAAGCCATGTACATGCAAAATACATACATTGAAATTTATTTTAACTTCTTGATGGCCAAGGGTGAAACATACTAGATCCGTAAGTTGATTGAACCATTTGGATGAACAAGGGAAGTTGCAGCTTTACAAATATTACCACTGGAAAAGAGGCTAGTATAGTAATTGGGATAGAAACCCATTGCCATCTCTCTCTAAGTACAATAGTAAGAGCTGATCCAAAAGTTATTATCATAGAGAGTATAGCAAGGAAAAGAGAGCCAAGACCTATAATTAATCTCTTTGGTAGTGATTCAAGGAAGTCATCTAGTGTATATCGTGCAGTTAAAATTGCTAAGAACATTAATAAGGAAGTCAAAGAAGAAAACAGACCTAATGTATTTGAAATAGCAAATACCATGAATGCTTTCGTTTGTAAAAAAATTGGAACCCCTTTATCTTGTACATTCCCTCCTGGTACAGTAAAAGCTGCAGCAAACAGTACAGTGGCAATGAGTGTCGTAACAAGCATGCAAGAATTGGCCGTCTCTTTCATCCACTTCTCTCCTTCTACAGCCAATTGCTTGTGCTCTTTCCTAAAAACATCTTCTGGTGTTTGAGAGTTATCGTTTTCATATTCCTTGTCAATAGCGTAGCTCATTTTCTCGACCTCCTAAACAAAATTGGACAAAATTAAATATACATAACATCATATATGATAGAACACTTATATCTGATATGGTAAATGATATTATGTAATTTAATATCACAACATCATTAAGTCTCATCAAGTAGTATTATATGCATGTATAGATATTAATTAACAAATGAAGTGTGCTTGGATTAGTTATTTACATATATATATATATTTAATAACTCTTGTAAGTTTAATGATTAAATAGTAAGCGATGAAAATTTAAAAATCAATTCACGATTTCAAGATAATAGCTAAGGATTATTGTATTGGCCTATAAGCTATAGCCAATTTAATTTTCAATGCTAAATTAATTGGACATAATCTCAATATGTACCTTAAACCACTGCAGCTCTCTTTGCATTTGAAACGCTGCGCCTGAAACTGATAATAGTTTAAAATCAGGGGCCAACTTCCCTGCCAAGTGTAGAGTGGTGTTTCTTGGTTTTAGTAATTTGTCACACAATATCTTCGTAGTTGTCGCAGAGGTCTTTTTTATTACATTGACTATTGTTTCTTGCCGACACTCAACAGCAACTTGCATTATGTTTTGTTCAGGTGTTTGTTTTACGGGGAGCCAAATAAGATCTGGAAAATGATTTAAAAGGGTCTCTACAACCTCTTCAATCCCGAATTCAATGGCATAATGCGAGGTTGATTCTCGCAATGGATTTTCAAGAAATTCAATGATTTGCTCATAGCTCATGCTAGAAAGTTGTTTGCAAACGTGATGTACTAATTCAACAGCACATTCATGTGTGAACTTGGCATTTTGAACCTTTTTTATAGAGGGTGCTGCAATTGAATATCAGATTAAATATGCAAGAGTTATCAATTGGTAGAACATGGAAATATTGGATAAATTTTAAATCAAAGTTTATATATCTGTTGTATGTATGGTTGCTTACCCAGTTGGATAATAGCTTTCCAGAGTAATCTTTTGAATTGTTGAAACACTGTTTATAAGAATAAGAAATGCGTGTCAATTAACTCGACTGATGTGAGAGTCCGCTGATTTAAAGAATAAAATGAGTAACATAGAAATTGGCAAACCTTGAGCTATGGACCTTAGCTGCAATTTGGGCTTCAGACAACTGTTGTTCCTGATAACTACTACTTGGCACATTGTCCTGGTTTGGTTGCAAAGAGGGACTAACATTTGGTTAAATATCTCCACTCTCTGGTTGGTGTGACATCGTGTAACTTTCAGACACTAGATGTTTCACTAGGAAAACAATGATAATATGTTAATTGGTTTACCTAATCATTATGTGGCAACCATTTTGTATACTATTTATATATTTGGGAAAGATACCTTGCTTCTTTGATGTCCATGAAGTGAGGGGAAATGGATGGATTCTCCAAATTAAATATTTTTAAGTCCCTTTGTTTCTTTTTAAGGTGAACTATGTTTTCAGTAATGAATTATTAAAGTGAAACTAGCGAATGTGTTTCTCAACAAGGGATCCTATGCTTCCTTCATGATAAGGGAAAATATTTCTTTTCTCTATCTCTCTCATTGCTTTTATTTATTTTCACTTTTTTCACTCTTTGAAGAGTAATAATGATTCATACATGTTAAAAGAACATTCATTTAAGCCTTATGCTTAAACAATGAGTTACTTTATTCTTACAGATGTTTAAAAATAGTTTTTAGATAAAAATGGTAATAATAGACATAATACATAATGATAAAAGTAATTAATAGTTCACAACAAACTAAATCATTACAAAATTTATTAAATAAAAGAACTATACAAGAAGTCATATTTCAAATATTGCAATCTTATAAAAAGAAAAAAACCTATAAAATGAACAATGAAGGAAGAAAGAAAAAGAGAAATGAAATACTTTGCAATCCTTCATTGTAAGAGTTATGTTTCAACAATGGGTTATATCTTTATATCTGAATGTAAAAAGCGTCTTCAAATATAAATATATGGTATAAAAATGTATGAATAAAGATAAAAGTTATTATTGATTCCCAACAAACTTCCATTTTACAAAATACATTTAAGAAATAACAAAAGAAACATTCTCAAATGATGCAATCTTTAAAAAAGGAAACCTAATAAAGAGAACATTTAAAAGAGAGAGAGACAAAAAAGAAAAAAAAGAAAAAGAAAATTGAAATACCTTGAGTACTTGACTGGTATTGACTTGAGATTTCTCTACAACCAACCTAAATCCATCATTTTTAAATACATTAAGAAAATTAATATGAGAAAGTAATTACAAACCTAAAGATTCTTCACTGTTCAGTTTATATTTGCAGTGTGAGTCATGCAAAAAGAAATTTCTCTTTATATTTAGGGTTTTTTTTTAATAAATGACTCATTTTTTAGGTCAAATTTAAACACTAACCATTTTTTCAAAATTTTGAAAGAATAAATGTTTTTAAACAAAAATATACTTGATAAAAATAAAGAATCTCAAAAATGATTATTTTTCAACTTCAACCTCAAAAAAGAGATATTTCCGTAATTTTCTCCAATATTTTTATTGGTTCCCCACATTTGAAATGGCACTTACAGCTTGACCATATTTGAGGCTGGTGTTGGGCCGATTGAAGTGGACCAGTACAAGGGAGAGACTCTTCAGAATACTTGGGCCCACCAAACCCAACGTCCCTATATTAATATATTAATTTTCATTGATAAATATATCTATTTTTTGTATTAGTTTTGAAAGGTATATTTATTTATTAATTAATATTTAAGTTTTTATTTTTAATTCTCTCTACACTGGTTTACAATGTAAAATTAATTCCTAATTTTGATGTAACTTAAGAAATAAATAATATTAATTCTTATTTAGTAATTACAATAATTTCACTATGTTGTCTAACATTTTCACCAATATTTTTACAACTACTTTATATACATAGAGAGAGAGAGAGAGAGAGAGAGAGAGAGAGAGAGAGAGAGAGAGAGAGGATGATGCTGCTTGCAATCAGTTAAATATTAGTTTACGCTTTTTTAATTTTTTTAAGTAATTATAATACGTCAAATATCAGTCAAATTATCAACATGTTTTCTTCTCAAAAAAATAGACTACATGGACGAGACATTAATTCGGCACCAAAGTCAGATTTAACTGAGGGTTGTAGTATACATATCTACGACCACTCTATTTGGAAACTCCAATTTCTAAACTAACCAACTTTTTCACTTGTTCATCTATATAATATAACCAGTCCCTTTACAACTTGTTTTTCTGTTGTTGTTAAGGAAACCTCTCCCTCTCAATTATCAACATTATTATAATGGCGTTTCCCGTTCCACTTGGTTATAAATTCCTACCATTGATAAAGAACTAGTTGGTTACTTCCTCTTCAACAAGCGTTCCACACAAACACCTCGCTTCAATGATGTTGAAAAGTCTTTGGCTAACGATTTAAATTTGATCTCTATGGCTCGTTAGAGCCTTAGGAGATATGACAGCTGCATGGAGGAGACGTTTTGGAAGATGACCAGGCCCTTTACTTCTTCACTCTACTCAAGAATCTATAGAATTATAGGTTTCCTCTAATGGTTCAAGAATCTATAGAAGAGTTGGCTCCAGAACATGGGCTGGAGAAGATTCTGGACACGAAATAACAGTCGGGGAATGTTGTCGGCTTCAAGAAGTGGTTTCGTTATGAGAATCACCAGTTCCCACATGATGGCACTTGCATTGTGCATGAATTTGCTATCCATCATCAAAAAGTCGACGACATTGTTCTTTGTCCTGAGAAGTTCCGACAAGAAGCCAAAGTTGAAAGATGCTAATTTTGAGCAATCAAAACGCTGCAAGATTACGGTTCCGATTACGGTTCAATCATCTGAAGTGGAACCTGAGGATTCAAATTTGACGTTTGATCCTGAAGAGCTTTTATCTATTCTTGAAGTACACCTGTTGCTGTCATTAACCATTGAACTTGAAACTTTGGACAAGTCTAATGCAGGAGAGTCATACAACGTGGTTGATGTCCAAGACAACATGCTTCAACCACCGGCCTAATGACAATAATACAAGCTGAAGCAGATAGCAATTGGGTTGATGCGGAAGATCGCATTTGCGCTCATTATAACAAAAGCAAACAGGGAAAGTTCTTCTCGTTAATACTGTTGGTGCATTGTATGTTCTCCTAGCTGTCAGTGCATTTGGATTATCGTTAATGAAATGTTTAGCAGTTTTCCAATCACCTCTCCATGCAGCAGTGTATAATGGTCGGTAGTAATTGTGCCGCTCTCCTGTCCCTCTGCAATCAACATTACGTACCAAAACTATTTTTAGACTACTCTGTCTATAAACTAATGTATAGTTCTTCTACATACTTATTGTCTAGTAAGGACATTTATTATTATTATTTTTTTCTATCAAAACTATTTTAATTGTGATTGTGATTTCACCATCACTGACCACTACTAATTATCACAATTAGTCATGACCGCGACTTCTTGATTAAATAATGATGTGGATGCATGTCATATACACACTCACCACATGGGATACAGGAGACCTGCTACAGATGCATCTACTTAAAATAGTTACTTACAGAATTCTGCAGCTGCAATTTGGGCTTCAGAATACTGCGGTAGATGAGCACTTCCTCCTATATGTTATTAGCAAGTTGGTTGATTGGTTCCTCTGAGTCTGAACTACTATTTGACATGTTGTGCTGTACCAATCTGGCATAGAGTATTTTACTAATTTACATGAATGTATACTTTCCTCAAACAGCCTTTCAGTTACAATCTCATCAATTTTATTATCATTTACAAAAAAATATTAATTGTACACCTCCACGGTCTCCACTCTCTAATTGTCATGGCATTGTGCGATTTTTTAATACTAGATATGGCTCACTAGAAAAAGAGAGAAACAGAATTAAAGATGAAAAAAGGGCGAGTGTCTGAAATTATGAACACTGTAACTGTTCTGTGCATTAAGAAAATTGAAATGCTTTTGCTATAGTTGCCTCCAGGCAATGTAAAAGCTGCAGCAAAGACTGCGACAGCAACAAGAGTTGTCACAACCATGCACAGATTCTACAACTTCAATTTGCTTGACTGTAAACAGTTTTGAGGATGTCTAAGTTTATGAAAACCTTCAAAATTGTCAAAATTTTCATTAAAAGTTACAAAAGTTTTCGAGAAAATAAAAATTGTTTGGGAAAGGTGTTAGTGTCGGTTAAATTAGCAAGTAAAAAAAAAAAAAAATCAATTGTAAGAGACTCTCAAATCCTTTAGGCTCTTCAAAATGAAAACTTCAAATGAGCATTCAAAATTTGACATAATATGAGATATATTTAGAATATACATCACTATAAAATGGGAAAGTCATAATCATGAAATATCATGTGCATTCAAAATTATTCAAAGTCTTGATGGTTAAGGGCGAAAGATGCTAGCTCCATAAGTTGATTGAACCATTTGGACGAACAAAGGAAGTTGCAGCATTACAAATATTGCCACTAGGAAAGAAGTGAATAAAGTTACTGGCACAAAAATGCAATGCCATCTCTCCTGGAGTGCAATAGTTAAAGTTGCTCCAAGAGCTATTATCATAGGGGCTATGGCAATGAAAAGAGACCTAAGGCCTAAAATTAACTTATTTGGTAGTGATTCAAGAAAGTTATCTACTGCATATTTTGCCATTAGGACTGCTAAAAACATTACTAAGGATGTCAACGAAGAAAATAAACCTAGTGCATTTGAAATAACAAATATTGTGAATGCATTCATCCTTAAGAAAATTGAAACCCCTTTATCATGGATGTTGCCTCCTGGTACTGCAAAAGCTGCAGTGAAGAGTACTGTGGCAATGAGTGTCGAAATAAGCATGCAAGAATTGGCAGTATCTTTCATCCACTTCTCTCCTTTCTCAGCCAACTCCTTGTGCTCTATTCTGAAAACATCTTTTGCTGTTTGATCATTTTTATCTTTCCTTTGCTTGTAAACAGAGCAGGTAATTCTTCCCACCTCCAACACAAAATAAGATAAGCTCGTACACATCACATAGCCATATATTTGATATGCTAATGGATATCGTTATATCTAGTATGATAACATTATTATGGCTCATTAAGTGTGGGCCTCAAGTTATGAGAGTAAGTATCCGAGATACATAAATAATGATTAATTTAAATGGGTCTCAATAGACTCTCGGCTCATTTCCATGTCAACTTAAAATAAAAGTACTACATTTATATATAATTAACAGTATATAATAAACTGCTCATGCTAGGATTAGTACACTAACATAGATATTTTCAATAAATTCTGTAAGGTAAATGATTACACACTTGGTGGTTAAAGTTCAAAAAATCAACAAACAATTTTAAGATGCATGGATTATTGTACTTGCCTATAGCGGATTAAACTTCCAATGATAAACATGAGTAATTCTAAATTAATTGAAAATAATTTCAATACCTTAAACCACTGTAATTCTCTTTGCATTTGCAAAGCTGCGCCAGAAACTGAAAATAGCTTAAATGCTAGAGCCAACTTCCCTGCCAAGTGTAAAGTGGTGCCTTCCGTTTCCAGCTGACATGAACACAACTCCTAAGCAGTTGCTGGAGAAATGTCTTTTATTATATTGAATATCTTTTCTTGCCGATATTCAATAGCAACTTGCAATATGTTTCTTTGAGATATCACGTCAAAGTAAATTAGGTCTGAAAAATGTTCTAAAAGGGTCTTTACAATCTCTTCAATTCCATTTACAATGGCTTAGCCCAGGATGAAAATTGGATTTTGAAGAAAAATAATGATTTCCTGAAAGCTCATGCTAGCAAGTTGTGCACAAACATGATTTATTAAATCAACAGCAGATTCATGTTTCAACTTCGCATGCTGAACCAATTTTATAGAAGGTGCTACGAGTGACAATCAGATAAAATATTTAAAAGTTACGTATTGGTAGAAGATAAATACTGGGTAAATTTTAGATGTATGTTTATATTTGAACCAAATTCTCAAAGAAGGTCAACCAAGTTTTTCGATATACTATATATCTGGAGTATTTTACGAGGTTACTTACCTAGTAGTGCAATAGCTTTCCAAAGTAATCTCTTGAATGGTTGAAATGCTGTACATAGGAATAAGGTAAGTTAGGCAATTAATTAATCTGGTGAATGTGAGAATATGTTGATTTAGAGAATCTGAAGAGTAACACATTGAAACAAATATAAAATTTGCAAACCTTGAGTGACAGAGGTTCCTGTCTGTATTGAGGTGACTAATTCTAGAAACTCTTCAGCTTGAACAACTTGAACCAAAAAGAAGAAACCATGAAAATGTTTTCCAATGGAAAAAAAAAAGACATTTATATATATATATATATATATATATATATATTTGATAGATAGGCACATTTAGGTAAAAAGTTGTGTATGAACAGGATACTTACATTTGTAGAATTAAGTTTCAATTTTTTTCATAAGGATTTTAGTAAATGATGTCTTAAATAAAATGTTACTTATGGACATGGTACTTACGTTTGTAGATCCATCTTTCCCAAAATCAAGATTACTTCCGCTAAAAAAGTACAAAGGATTATTTGCCAACCAGAAGAGCAAAGAAGTCCCAAATTCATCATTGGCAAGAGCCAAATTAGGATATCTTCGCACAAAAAACAAGGCTATATCTATTGAAGTTGCAACATAATAAAAGTTAATTATAGAATTGAATTTATTGAAATAATAAGAGTACTAGATCGTTTGTTCTTACCAAGATAACCTGTTTGAATAAGATTATGAAGCAGTTTAGGCAATGATTTGATGAAGGCAAAGCCAGGAGACTCAACCGTGGTTATATTACAGAAGTACATCACCATTTCCTTGTTTGCACTAAAGATGGAATAGAGAGGTGGCAGATCTCCTAGATTGTTGACCATATATGGTAAACTAGGGTTCTTTTTAACCAATGCCTTAGCAGTCTTTAAGCTTCCACCTTGTGCAACATAGTGAAGGACTATATTTCCATTTGAATCTTGTAGTGCAATTGATTCTAGAGATAGAGATTCCAAAAGGTTTAGGATGAAATCCCATTGGCAACTTATCGCTGCAACATGTACTACTGTTTGTGCATTGAGTGTTATCCTAGCGGTCAATGCATTTGGATCATGCTCGATAAAACTTTTGGCACTTTTCCAGTCACCCTTTTGTGCAGCATTGTACAATGGTTGGTAGAAACTGTGATGCCCTTCTATCACTTTCCAATGATAATTTTTGTAGGCTACTCTTAAAAACCATATATAATTCTAAAATTGAATTATTCATTATTGTGGGTATCTACGCCATTTTCTACCAAAATTATTTAACTGTTGAATGGTATGATTTCACCATTGCACACCACTACTAATTATCACAACTAATCAAGACCGCAACTTTTTGATGAAATATAGATATAGGTATCATCGAGGACGGAACAAGAAGACCATAGTTGGGAGGCCAACTATAATTACCATGTAATAAAACTTTCATTCATGTATGGTAAAGAACATAGAGTAGAATTGTATATTTTTTGAAAAACCTCTTGATACTGAAATAAAAAATAAAATATTTGTTATTTGTTTATTTAAAAGTTTTAAATAACTTAGATTTAATCTCAGCCAATCTTGATTCATCCTATCCTATCCAATCCTGAGTATCAAACAGGGCTAAGGATTCTGCCCCTGGATATCGCAAACACACCAGTTGGGATGTAGGAGACCTTCTATGTACCTAAATAAAATTTAAAATGGCTACTTACAGAATTCTGCAGCTGCATTTTGGGCTTCGGACAATTGTGGTTGATGAGCACTTTCTCCTATATTATTAAGAAGTCGGTTGATCGATTCCTCTGAACTACTGTTTGGCATGTTGCTATGGTTTAATTGCAAAAAGAGACTAACATTTGGCTTTACACCTCCAATCCTCTCTGGTTGTTGTAACATTAGTGATTTTTGACACTAGATGCTTCGCAGCTGGAAAAGCAAAGAGAATGCGTTAGTTACTGCTATGATCCATTATGTCAACCCATTTCTGGAACACAACTTATACATTCAAAATACCTTTTCACTATGATTTTAAGGCTAATATATGGAGAAATTATTAAATTGCAATGCGAATGATCAGGTGAACACTATTCTATAAATTTCTAGCAACCTCATTATATATAGAAAAACTATGGAATTAGATCAGCATGTTAAACAAAGTTACTTTTCATATTTTTAATGGCAGTTAGTATCAATATGTATAATGTGATCTTAGTTAATAATATTATAATTAATTAAATTACATTTTTAAATTAGACCTTAAAGGTTGGAAGACTTGGACTTTTGAAGTCAATGATAATTACGTAAGTTAAGGAGCATTCGGTTTTTTATTTGAAAAGGGAATAGTCTCAAATTTTATGAAATATTAAATGGGAATAGTACTCTGTATGACATGATTTTAATTAACATATAAATATACATATTGATAATTTATTTGTTTGTTTGGCTTTTTAATATAAGCCTCTAAAAATAAATACTTTACGTTTATATTTTTATAACTTACTCATATATAAGTTTTAGAAAAAAAAATTACTCATATATAGCTAAGACTAAATTATTTAATAAATCCTACAGCAAAATTATCTACATATTTATATTATTTCAAAATTTTATTTTTTATTTATAACAATAAATGGATTATTATTTATTTAATAATATTCTAAAAACTATTAAGTTCATGTGATTTAGAATTATAAATATGTTAGTTTTATATTACAAAACATAACTTGTAAAAATTACCGTCAAAATGTGACAATCCATGTTTCCGGTAGCAGGTAAAAATTGATAATGTATGATATAAAAAGTGAAAATAAAATTATATATATTATTTTGATAAGGAAGGATAGTTCTGAAAGTAAATATTTTAATCATGATTAAATGTTAAATGTTAAAATAAATCTTTTATTTTAAGTTGTTTGTTTTTAATATATTTAAGTTATTTGACCACTTGAAAAAATAAATAAAATTAACTTAATAATTCAAATTCAAGATGGGTTAAATGATATAAAAAAGAAAGATGATCTAAAAAAAACTAATTTTATATATATATATATATATATATATATGTGTGTGTGTGTGTGTGTATATACGCACACATGTGAAATTTCAGAAATCTGCAGAACGAATTAACCTGCAAGTCTGGAAGACGAAGAATATATGACTTTTCTTTGCTTTACTTGACTGAGGCTTGAAGCCGTCTAATGATAAACAATGAAGCCAATGAGTGGACAACAACTGATCCAGACTAATGACTGAGATTAAGTGGTAAGAATTTTCTTTTTTGGTTCTGAATATATTCATTTTCTCAAAAATATATACTTGCGCGAGAGTACTACTATATCATTAAGTGAATACACATATAAATGATCATCCTAATCATATCAACAGAGAACACTCCTCGCAATAGAAACGGGATCACTGTCAAAGCTATATGCATGCAAATACAGGCTTTGATATTATGAAAAAGAATAACGTCTTAGAATTAAACCAGGCTTGTAATAGACAAAGATCAAGGCATAACCTTAAAGCATGTCCTGGGAGCTTCAACTTTCTCAGGACAAAGCTGCATTATTTCTCCATAAGATTCGGCTGCTTTCTGATAATCTCGAAGCTCAACATAAAATGAAGCAAGATGAAATAATGGACAATGTTTAATTCCATATGAAAGAGGAAAGAGAATGTATTAAAGAAAAGGAAACACATTGATTTGTTTTTTTTGAGAAAGAAAAAAAAAACACATTGATTTTGGATGTATAAATGTGTATATAATTAAGGATATGAGTGCATCTTAGTAAGCCATTTCATTCAAATCCAAATGTCAACAACTTATATAAGAAATTGTGTAATTTTTAGGGACTGCCGATCCTGCCCCCCTGTATATATATGTATATGTGTGTGTGTAATTTCTCAAAAGTGATGTCTACATTTTAGTTAATATTCAAAATTCTATAATTTAGAGTATTTTCAATGCAATTATCTGTTTGAGTTGAATTTTTTGAGGTAAAAACCCTTTTAAATGCAATTATCTAATCAAAATAAAAAGTTAATGTGACAAAATAAATTAGAAAATATGGAAATGGATTTCTCAATTAAGAAACTATCCTATAAGTATAGACTAGAATTTCTCAAAATTTTCAACCAAGTAAAAGAGTAAAGTTACACTACTTAAAAATTTATCAAAATTCATTGTTCAAATGATATGACAAACTTATATGTAATTACTATATCATCAATACATCGTTCCAAAATTAATATGATAATATCATTTAAACAAAATTTTTGAGCAAATTTTTGAAAATGTAATATTATTCTATTTGATAATGATTTATCAAAACTATTTTGTTTTAGACAATTTCATTGGAGATGAAAATATACAATTTTATACTTTTCTCTTGCCAAAATTGATATATATTCAAAAAAATTGTTTATGTGTCACTAATAGAAACTCAAAAAATACATAATAGTATTAGAGATGCTATTAATGTTAAAAAAAAAAAAAAAAAAAAATCAGTCTTTAAATGAATTATGTAATCAATTCATCAGAATACTATTATCTTATTTCTTTAAGTTAGTGTATGCAACCATAGATTATATTCAACATCTGAATTAGATAAATATGAGACATGTCCAAAATAAATTTAAACTTGATCATAATTAATTTAGAAAACATTAAAAAAAATTATTATGAAAGAAATCTCACGTGATAATGAGTTAGTGCAAAATTATCTAAACAACTGCCATGGAGACTGTTTGACATGAGAATAACTTGAGTCCCCCATAAAATTTTGAGGTATAATCTAAATTTCAAATTAAAAGTTATACAAACTCTTCTCATGAATTCACCAGAATAATTCTATAAAAATTCAATTATCTGAAGATAATGGAGAAAAAAAAACACTATATATTCTTAATATATTCTAGCTAATCGTGATCTAACATCTAAGAAGCAGGCTGAATTACAGAGAATTATTTCAGAGGGGAACTTTATTTTTCACCAAATCTGGAAAAAAATAAGCGAAAAGAGAAAAAAGAAGAGAAAATGAAAGTGAGAGAGTGAGATTATACCTTCCTTATGAATGAAATAAATGTAGATAGAATCTATTATCTTTCATGGGCTTACAATAAGACTGCAAAATTGATGAGGTTGAGATTGAGAGTGAACAGATTTGGATAGAAGAAGTTCCATCTTCTGTTGTTAATTTGTTCTTTTTCCATTTAGAAGGTTGTCTTGAATATATATGAGTATGTATTTGTTAGTTATATATGTATATTTTGTCTTAAAATACAATCAAATAGTCTCTATGGATGCTTGGTTACTGGATATTCAATGCAGGCATTGAACAATATCATCATGACAGTTTGACTAATAGTTCTTTTAATGATTTTACGAAGGCTAGAATCATTTAATAAATTCTCTTTGTGATGATTCAAGATTTTCAATATGAAATTAAAAGATGATGACTGAAAGATGAAACACAAAGAGCTCCATTGATGAGCTTTTGATCATAGATTGATTCACCGAAAAATACGAGTCTAAAATGAGTCTATATATTTGTTGTTTGCTGTCTAATTAATTGATTCTTGAGGGCCAATAAAAAGCTGTCATCTGGACATTTTTGTAACTAACTTGCTTCACACGTTAAGTGTCCTGATAGCTGAGCTAGACCAGCATGATAAGCTAGTTCGAAGGCTGTTAAGCTTGTCTTCTGAAGTTGCACAGATCTATCATCAACTTGGTTTACAGCTTGTGCACAATCGGCTTGACCAACAGCGTGTACACTCACACTCTTTTATTCCTATCATAACTCACTTGCAATATAGGAGACCAACTATGCACACAAGTAGTATAATAATCACGTCCTAACTGAATCATAAACAAACTATTTTAATAAGAGCTACTTACATAATTCATTAACTGCAATTTGGACTTCAGACAACTGTTGTTGTTGTGATAGTCCATGACTTTTTCACACCAAATGCTTCGCTAGAAAATTAAAGAGAATCTGTTAATGATTTACCTACCTGATCATCATTATGTGGCAACCATTTTATATTCTATATATATAATAAATATGTTTATATAATAAATATATATATTTGGGTAGCCAGGATGCCTTGCTTCTTTGATGACCGTGAGTGTGTACATATACATATATATTTATATATATATTCAGATCCTTTTTGCTTTCTGTTCTCAATAAGGCATCACATGCTTTCTTCATCACAAAAGCAAGTAATTCTTTTATCTTTTGTATTTATTTATTTTTCTCTCTCTTTTCACTGTTTTTAGAAGTGGAATTGTAATATACACTCTTCAAATTACATTTGTATTGGAACTATGATTAAACACTTTGTTATCTTCTTCGAATGGAATCTAGAAATGGGTTTTATATTTTAAAAATGATATAAACAAATAAATAATGATAAAAGTAAACATTGATTCCGAACAAAATTAATTATCACAAAATTCATTTAATTAAAAGCTATACAAAAAGTCATATTCTCAAATAATGCAATCTAAAAAGAAATACTAAAACCAATTAAGTGAGCAATTAAAAAAAAAATGAAATAAAAGGAGAAATGAAATACCTTGCGTGCTTGACCGGTAGTGCCTGGAATTGGGCCAATTGAGGGGGAGACATGTTGAGGGAGAGATTCTGGTATTGGGCTTCTAAAACAATTTGGGCGGTTAGAATTCTATAGGATATATTTTTGTGTGTGCAATTAGAATTCCATACGATATTTTGAGTCTGGAATTGGGCCAATTGAGGGGAGACATGTTGAGGGAGAGATTCTGGTATTGGGCTTGTAAAACAATTTGGGCGCTTCGGATTCAATAGAAGTTTTTTAGTGTGTGCATTTAGAATTCTATAGGACATAGCCTTGTGTTCATTAGAAATGAATGATTATAATCCGAAAATAAAAATTTCAAGAGAGAATAATCACACGCATATATATATATATATATATATATATATATATATCTTCTTTTGAACCAATGCCTTAGCAGTCTTTAAGCTTCCACCTAGTGCAACATAGTGAAGGACTGTGTTTCCTTCTTCATCTTGCACTACAATTTTTTTTTTTTAAAAAAAAATATCTTGCGCTACAATTGATTCTGGAAATGATAGAAGTTCCAAAAGCTTTAGGATAAATTCCCAGTGCTGCAACATGCAATATTGTTCGTGCATTGTATGTTATCCTAGCAGTCAATGCACTTGGATCATTGTCAATGAAATGTGTAATAGTCTTCCAATCACCTCTCCGTGCAACATTGTATATTGGTCGGTCGGTAGTAATTATGATGCTCTCTTGTCCCTTTGCAATCAACATTACGTTAATTTTTAGACTATTTTATCTAAAAACTAATGTATAATTTTTATACATATTTATTATCTAGTACGGACGTTTATAATTTTTTTCTATCAAAATTATCTTACTTATGATTGTGATTTCACCATCGCTGACCACTGCTAATTATCACAATTATTCATGACTGCAACTTCTTGATTAAATAAAGATGTGGATGTCATACCCACACTCGCCACTTGGGATACAGGAGACCAGCTACATATGCACCTAAATTAATTTTACTAATTTACACGGATATATACTTTCCTCTAACATCCTTTCAGTTACAATCTCATCAATTTTATTATCATTTAAAAAAATATATTGGTTGTACACCTCCACGGTCTCCACTCTCTAATTGTCATGACATTGTGTGTCTTTTTAATACAAGATATGGTTCACTAGAAAAATAGAGAACGAGAATTAAAGATGATAAAAGGGCTAAAGTCTGAAATATGAACACTGTAACTGTTTTATGAATTAAGAAAATTGAAATGCTGTTGCTATAGTTGCCTCCGGGCACTGTAAAAGCTGCACCAAAGACTACGACAGCAACAAGAGTTGTCACAACAGATTCTACAACATCAATACAGTTTTGAGGATGTCTAACTCCATGAAAACCTTCAAAATTTTCAAATTTGGCATTAAAAGTTATAAAAGTTTTCGAGAAAAATAAAAATTGTTCGGGACAAGTGTTAGTGTTGGTCAAATTAGCAAGTAAAACATCAATTGTAAGAGACTCTCAAATCCTTTACACTCTTTAAAATAAATGCTTTAAATGAGCATTTAAAATTTGACATGATAGAAGATATATTTAGAATATACACCACATATAAAATAGAAAAGTCATAATCATGAAATATCATATGCATTCAAAATTATTCAAAGTCTTGATGTTAAGGGTGAAACATGCTAGCTCCATAAGTTGATTGAACCATTTGGACGAACAAGGGAAGTTGCAACATTACAAATATTGTCACTGGGAAAGAAGCAAATAAAGTTACTGGCACAAAAATGCAATGCCATCTCTCTTGGAGTACAATAGTTAAAGTTGCTCCAAAAGCTATTATCATAGCGGCTATGGCAATGAAGAGAGATCCAAGACCTAAAATTAACTTCTTTGGTAGTGATTCAAGAAAGTCATCTACCACATATCGTGCAGTTAGGATTGCTAAGAACATTAACAAAGATGTCAATGAAGAAAACAAACCTAGTGCATTTGAAATAGCAAATATCGTGAATGCATTCGTCCTTAAGAAAATTGGAACCCCTTTATCATTGAGGTTGCCTCCTGGTACTGTAAAAGCTGCAGCAAAGAGTACGGTGGCAATGAGCGTCGAAACAAGCATGCAAGAATTGGCAGTATCTTTCATCCACTTCTCTCCTTTCTCAGCCAACTCCTTGTGCTCTGTTCTAAAAACATCTTTTGCTGTTTGATCATTTTTATCTTTCCATTGCTTGTAAACGGGGCAGGTAATTCTTCCCACCTCCTACACAACGTAAGACAAGCTCACATCACATACCCATATATTTGATATGCTAATGTATACTGTTATATCTAGTATGATAATATCATTATGACTCATCAAGTATGGGCCTCAAATTACGAGAGAAAATATCTGACATACGTGATTAATTTAAACATGTTTCAATGGACTTTTAACTCGTTTCAATGTCAACTTAAAATAGAAGTACGACATTTATATATAATTAATAGTATATAATAAACTACTTGTGCTAGGATTATCACACTAACATAGATATTTTCAATAAATCCTGTAAGGTAAATGATTAAACACTTAGTGGTTAAAGTAAAAAAATCAATGTAACATTTCTATATGCATGGATTATTTCTATATTAATTAAACTTAATTTCAATACCTTAAACCGTTGTAATTCTCTTTGCATTTGGAAAGCTGCACCAGAAACAGAAAATAGCTTAAATGCTGGAGCCAACTTCCCTGCCAAGTGTAAAGTGGTGCCTTCCGTTTCTAGCTGACGTGAACACAATTCCTTAGCAGTTGCGGGAGAAATGTCTTTTATTATATTCAATATCTTTTCTTGTCGATATTCTATAGCAACTTGCAATATGTTTCTTTGAGATATCACGTCAAAGTAAATTAGGTCTGGAAAATATTCTAAAAGGGTCTTTACAATCTCTTCAATTCCATTTACAGTGGCTTCACCCAAGATGAAAATTGGATTTTGAAGAAAAATAATGATTTCCTGAAAGCTCATGCTAGCAAGTTGTGCACAAACATGATTTATTAAATCAATAGCAGATTCATGTTTCAACTTCGCATCCCGAACCAATTTTATAGAAGGTGCTGCAAGTAAAAATCAGATAAAATATTTAAAAGTTGTGTATTGGTAGAAGATAAATATTGGATTAATTTTAGATGTATGTTTATATTTGAACCAAATTCCCAATGAAGGTCAACCAGGTTTTTCTGTATACTATACATCTGGAGTATTTTAAGAGGTTGCTTACCTAGTAGTGCAATAGCTTTCCGAAGTAATCTCTTGAATGGTTGAAATGTTGTACATAGGAATAAGGTAACTTAGGTAATTAATTAATTTGGTGAATGTGAGAATATGTTGATTTAGAGAATTTGAAGAGTTAGCACATGGAAACAAATATAAAATTTCAAACCTTGAGAGACAGAGGTTCTTGACTGTATTGAGGTGACTAATGCTGGAAACTCTTCAGCTTGAACAACTTGAACCAAAAAGAACAAACTATGAAAATGTTATCCAATGGAAAACAAAAGACATATATATATATATATATGCACGTTTAAGTGAAAAGTTGTGTATGAACAGGACACTTACATTTGTAGAATTAAGTTTCAATTTCTTTCATAAGGATTTTAGTAAATGATCTCTTAAATAAAATGTTATTTATGCACATGATACTTACATTTGTAGATCCATCTTTCCCAAAATCCAAGATTACTCCCACTAAAAAAGTACGAAGGATTATTTGCCAACCAGAAGAGCAAAGAAGTCCCAAATTCGTCATTGGCAAGAGCCAAGTTAGGATATCTTCGGACAAAAAACAAGGCTATATCTGTTGAAGTTGCAACATAATAAAAGTTCACTATAGAATTAAATTTGTTGAAATAATAAGACTAGATTGTTGGTTCTTACCAAGATAACCTGATTGAATAAGATTACGAAGGAGTTTAGGTAATGATTTGATGAAGGCAAAGTCGGGAGACTCAACTATGGTTATATTACAGAAGTACATTACCATTTCCTTGTTTGCACTAAATATAGAATAGAGAAGTGGTAGATCTCCTAGATTGTTGACCATGTGACGTAAATCAGGGTTCTTTTTAACCAATGCCTTAGCAGTCTTTAAGCTTCCACCTTGTGCGACATAGTGAAGGACTGTATTTCCTTTTGAATCTTGTAGTGCAATTGATTCTGGAGATAGAGATTCCAAAAGGTTTAGGATGAAATCCCATTGGCAACTTACTGCTGCAACATGCACTAATGTTCGTGCATTGAGTGTTATCCTAGCGATCAATGCATTTGGATCATGCCGGATAAAAGTTTTGGCACTTTTCCAATCACCTCTTTGTGCAGCATGGTACAATGATCGGTAAAAACTGTGATGCCCTCCTATCACTTTTAAACAATAATCCTTTTGTTAGGCTACTTTTAACAGCAATTTATAATTCTAAAATTAAATTATTCGTTAGTGTGGATGTCTACATCTTTTTCTACCGAAATTATTTAATTGTTGACTGGCATGATTTCAGCATCACACGCCACTACTAGTTATCACAACTAATCAAGACTGCAACTTCTTGATGAAATACAGATATAGAAATCATCAAGGACTAAACAAGAAGACCATAGTTGGGAGGCCAACTATATTTACCATGTAATAGAACTTTCATTCATGTATGGTAAAGGACATAGAGTAGAATTGTATAACTTAATATAAGTTCATACTTTTCATTGCCACATTGTAAAATATAAAATATAACTATTACTTATCCAATCTTATACTACACCAAACAAGATATAATACTATTTTTAGTCCAATTTTAAGTACACAAAATACATCACATTGCTAATTTAATCTAGCACAAACCAATTCCATCTCTTAAAAATAGTTAAATTCAATTATGCACACCACCTAAGGCTACATTTGGCAGCTAGGATGAACAATGTGATTGGGGAAAAACTTTTTTCCATCTCACTATTGCCCATGTTTGGTGCAAAGAAGAGAGAGAAAACTTCCCAATCCCACCAACCATCACTTTTCAAATCCCAAAAGGATGGAATTTGAAAACCCACTAAAAATGGTGAGATTTTCAAATTCCATTCTTTTGAGATTTTTTTTCATATTTATATTAAAATAAATATTAATTTATATTTATATTAAATATGTTTAAAAATTAATTTATTATATTTTATTCAAAAATCAATTTATATAAATATTATATTAATTTAGTCAAATTCAATCTAATTTCAATTACACCAAACATGATATAATACTAATTTAATCACATCCAATTCTGACTCATCTCATTCTATCTAATCTCGTGTACCAAATAGGGCAAAGCCCTGGATATCACAAGCATGCCACTTGGGATATAGGAGACCTGCTATGTACCTAATTAAAATTTAAAATGGTTACTTACATAATTCTGCAGCTGCACTTTGGGCTTCGGACAATTGTGGTTGATGAGCACTTTCTCCTATGTTATTAAGAAGTCGGTTGATTGATTCCTCTGAACTACTATTTGGCATGTTGTTATGGTTTAATTGCAAACAGAGACTAGCATTTGGCTTTACACCTCCAATCCTCTCTGGTTGTTGTAACATTATGTGATTTTGACACTCGATGCTTCACTGGAAAAGCAAAGAGAATGCATTAATTACTGCAATGATCCATTATGTCCACCCATTTCTGCAAAACCACTTATACATTCAAAATACATTTTCACTATGATTTTAAGGCTAATGGTTAGCTTGGGAACACTATTCTATAAATTTCTAGCAACCTGATTATATAGAAAAACTAAGGAATTAAATCAGTATGTAAAGTATTTAAAAAAAAAAAAAAAAGTCAGTATGTTAAGCAAAGTTACTTTTCATATTTTTAATGGCAGTTAGTATCAATATGTATAATGTGATTTTAATTTGTAATATTATAATTAATTAAATTACATTTTTAAAATTAGACCTTGAAGGTTGGAAGACTTGGACTTTTGAAGTCAATGATAATTACGTAAGTTAAAGGAGTCATTGGATTTTTTACTTGAAAAAGGAATAGTCTCAAACTTTATCAAAGATTAAGCGAGAATATAGAACTCTGTATGATATTTTTTTTTTAAAATAATATATAAATATACATATTGATGGTTTGTTTGTTACTGTTTTTTGTTAGTTTATTATTTTTTCTAAGATAAAAGCCTCTGAAAGTAAATACTTTATGTTTATATTTTTATAACTTACTCATATACAGCTAAGAACAAATTATTTAAT
Organism: Litchi chinensis; assembly: GCA_019925255.1. Classification (NCBI taxonomy): domain Eukaryota; kingdom Viridiplantae; phylum Streptophyta; class Magnoliopsida; order Sapindales; family Sapindaceae; genus Litchi; species Litchi chinensis. Next base: position 2,247,961 of record CM034464.1, on the reverse strand, counting down.
AAATCTACACCCAAATTAACTATATATTTATATTATTTTAAAAATTTATTTTTCATTTATAACAATAAATGAATTGTTATTTTACTTAATAATATTCTAAAAACTATTAAATTCATGTATTTTAGAATTATAAATAGGTTATTTTTACGTTACAAAGGTAAGTTGTAAAAATTACCGTAAAAAATGTGAAAATCCATTTTCGTAGTAGCATATAAAAATTGATAATGTATAATATAAAAGATGAAAACAAAATTATATTATTATTTTGATAAGGATAGTTATGAAAGTAAATAGTTTAATCATGATTAAGTTTTTAAATAAGTCTTTTATTTGAAGTTATTTTTTTAATACAATTAGGGTTTTATATCACTTAAAAAAATAAAATTAACTTAATAAGTTTAATTCTGACGACTTAAATGATATATAAAAGAAAAAATAATTCATAACAAAAACTAATTTAATATAATTATGAAAATGAAGAATATATGTGCATGTGTGCATATATATATATATATATATATATATATATATATATATATAAGATTTCAGAAATCTGAGGAAGGAATTAACCTGCAAGTGTGGAAGATGAAGATGACTTCTCTCTGCTTTACTTGACTGAGGCCTGAAGCCGCCTAATGATGGGAAATGAAGCCAATGAGAACCTTATATGGAGAACCAAGTGGAAATTGGAATGAGCCCACTAGTACATTGTGAAACCGTGTTATATTTTTTCCAAAGCCGTGTTTACACGTCAAAGTGATGGAAACCAAAATAAAATCAAGGGAAAACCTCATTGAGACCCTGGGGTTTCAAAAAAATCAAAATTTTAAAGTATTTTGAAAATAGTTTTTTTATCCCTAATTTTTTTATAACTTTTCAAATAAATCAAAACCGTCAATCAATTGATAATCAACAATAACTTTAAGTAATTTAAATTGCAATTTAACAACTTAAATTCAGAGAGATTTTATGCAATTTAATTTATAAACTCATTATTTTATAAGAGTAATTTGATAATTTATATATCACTAATAACTATTAAAGGTAAAAATATTTTTTAATGTATTCTGTTAATATTGACCGTTAATTAACTAATAATTTGGACTTTTTTTGAAAAGTTTTGGAAATGCTAGTGATGAAAAATGTTATTTTCAAAAGAGTTTTAAAAACCTGATATTTTTTAAAAACTTAAGGACTAAAATAAAGTTTTCCTAAAATCAAAGAGTAATAATTCCGTATATTATGTCTTTATATTCCAACATGAAATGTTATAATTGAACTCCCATTATTAATATGTTTTCATTTATCCAGTGTCACATTATGAATTCAGGTAAACACTAAAATGTGATGGATAATGTTTTTTTAAAAACCAAATATCAACACAATCCAGAAATAGAGTACACATGAATTATTCATTGAACATATGTCATAGAAGACCACCGTGTGGGTTGGAGACAAAAACTGGTCAATTGGCAGGGCAGGCCTTGGGCTTGTGACGTAGGAACGATGGTCCCCAAGTCCATAACTGTGGGGCCTCAAATTTCTTTATGTGAGTGTCCAAATTTTTTAGGGTTTTGTTGAAAAATAACCCATTTTGGATGACCTATTTGGGAACTACCTCTTTTTTTCTAAATCTTTTCTGATGGACCCTTTTTGGACAAGAATATCCTTGATTACACTGTTAATTACCACTAACCCACCAATCCCTTGCTCCCGTCGCTTCTCTCATCAAACCTCTCCTCCCTCTCTTCTTCTTCTTCTTTTTTTGTTTTTTCCTAAGTTGGTTCTGGATTTGTCGTCGAACCCAGAACCAGATGGTTCTAGGTTCGCGGCTCGAACCCAAAACCATGGTGGTTCTGGGTTCGCGGCTCGAACCCAAAACCACCATGTTCTTCTGTTTTTTTTTTTATTATTATTATTATTTGTTTATTAATGTTATGATGATTTGCTAATGTTATAATGTTGTTGCTGTTGTGGGAGATTATGATGTTGATGAATTGGATTGATAATATTGATGAATTGTGATTAATGATGTTGAATTATGGGAGATTATGGATTTTGACATTGAAGAAATGGTTAACTCAAACTTTGAAGAGGCAGTTTTGTTCAAAAAATTATAATAAGGTCAGTTTTGATAATTCAGAAAACTAAAAGTGTAATTCTATAATTTTAGAAAATATTTTTAAGGGCGTTTTTTGGGTAAGAAGCGTCCTCTATGATAAATATTATAATTACGAAACAACCCAAAAAATTTGTTCAATTACGAATCTCACCCTGAATTTTCAATTAAGGTTGGGAATCTCAACCTTGAGGTTGGGATTCCCAACCTGAAAGTTAAGATTGGTAGGGAATCCCAACCTTGAGGTTGGAAATCCCAAACTTTAATAAACATCTAAAGTTGAGATTCTCAACCTTTAGGTTGGGATCCCAACCTAAAGGTTGAGAATCCCAACCTTGAGGTTGAGAATTCCAAACTTGAATAAACATCTAAAGTTGGGATTCTCAACCTTTAGGTTGGGATCCCAACCTAAAGGTTGAGAATCCTAACCTCGGGGTTGAGATTCTCAACCTATAGGTTGGGATTGGTTGCAAAAAATGACTTATTAAGGGTATTTTTGTCCATTCATGCTCTTTTTTGAACTATCAAAAATAAAAGGGTTAGTTTTGAGTGGACTCTCTAAAAGAGGTCAATTTATGCATTTTCTCATTTTTTTACTTGCTCGAGGGCCCAAAGCTGAAACCATAAAAACTTATGAAATTTGTTGATTTTGTAGCTAATAGGCACAATGTGAAAAATATATTAGTACTTTATATTTGCAGTGGACCTCTGGAACATCAGAGGGTATCCTATCATTAAGCTTGATAATGTCTCCAGTTCGAAACAATTATCGCTTCTTAGATTATAATATAAATATATGACATGTATTTTCAATGAGGCAATGCTTACAAATATGTGACGCGTATTTTTCAACGAGGCAATAGTTAAGCATTTCGGTCATCACGGTTCAATCCACGTATGGCTGGCGTACAACCTGCAGGGTAACAAGAAAAAGAAAAGAATAGATTAGTGATTGCTTTGTTTTTTTTTTTTTTTAATTTTTTTGGAAAATATATCAGTGAGTGTTGTTAATTCACATTATGTAATAAACAGGTAATAATGACGTCATCCTGCATTTTCTCAAAGAATAGTTAATTTCGTTATACGAAACTATAGTATGTAAGAAATTATTCTGTCAGCCATTTAAATCATAAGCACATTCTTCATCATCTTGGCTTAGCAAGTTCAGATTCTCACCATCGAGCTTTGGAATATCAACAGATACATTTATAACTTCTATCGGAATTTCAAATTTGAGTAATATTTGTTGGAATAAATATCGGCTATATTTACTTATTAAAAATAAAATTAACAAAAATTATAGTTCATAGAAGAGAAAGTCAATGAAAGGAAAGTTGAATCTTCTTTAGGAGGGTGGTTTCAAGAGCAATTTAAGTTTTTATTCAAGCGTGGTGTGAGATTTTTTTATGGATTTAATAAACAATAGAACTACAATAGGAATTAAGTACTTTATCTCTTTTAAAGGTTTTTTTTCTTAATAAACGTGTCGATAGCAATAAAACTATTTTAATTTTCTAACTACTACCGACGCTCCAACAGAAATGGCTAAATTAAGGTAATTATAATGAGTTCTCACAAAGAGGAGTGACTAGTTATGATTTTTAGTTGTGATTTTGTGTAATTCGTTAGTGCCTCTTATATTGTATGGACAAGAATAGGACCTGTATGACCTACAAATGTTTTCTTTTATGTGGATTGGAGATATATATTTTTTCGTAATGTCTGTAGATATCTGAAATTAAATAACTCATTATTTTATCGAAATCTATTAAAACAAATACAATATGCACTACAATTTTTATAGAGCATGCATCAAAATTTATCACTACTTTATAGAGTATGCATTATAATTTATCCCTTTATGACAACCGTTAGCAAAATTTGTTTAATCACTGAAAGTAATAACTAAAAGTGCAATTAATTGTTTATACTTTAATTGTTGTTTTTAATTACTTTTAACATTTTTGAATGACAAACGAGTCTAAGAAAAAAAATATTTCTAACCAAAAACACTTATAGACAGAAAATGTACGCCACAAAGAATAAAATATATATTCTCTTTAAAATGGATTGATTCTTAGATCAATATTTTGAATTGGATTGAATAGCATTATAAAAAAGCAAATCAATTCCAAGGAAAGATTTTGGAAAGGAAATTATGGTACGTTATATGCTTCCATGACCACAGTGGACATCCTCCTAACGATGGATGAGCCTTCCGAGTGGGTGGCGGATAAATGAGTGGGGTGGTTTTATGTAGCTGTTAGATGGTGGAACGACACAGCCACACAAGTAATAGGCTTTGGATTTTAAGCTTGAAGAAGTCAATATCTGACAAAACCAATTTAGGGAAAAGACACAGAACTTTTTGTTTGAATTTGTAAATGAAGTTGGAGATAAAAACTCCGACTTTTTGAAAATGTGGACCACATACTTCTGTTTTTTTTTTTGAAAAGGTGGACCACATGCTTTTGGAAACAAAACTTCGTCCGGATTTAGCGAGACATTTATATCATTTTTATTAATCACTATATCCTATGAATAGACACAATGATATGGTCTAATGTAAGGAAAATAAAAGCAACCAGGAGACTTTTAGACTATATAACTATATGATTAGGACCTCTACCGAAAGCAACAAAAAATAAAGAGAATAATCAATTATGATCATTAAGAATGCACGTGGAATGACAATTTATTAAGCGCATATAAGATAGCTATGTGGAAAGTCTTCCACCAAAATGTAAAGAGAATTGCAATAGTTTAATGTATTAACATTCTGTCCAATTAATTCAAAACTACTCAAGTTTGCCATTGGAAATTAAAGCTGGCCATGGTTATAGGCAAGTAAAATATTCATACCTTCCTTTTGAAAAATGATGAATAGTTTTGACTCTCACTATCAAGAATTTAATCATCTACTTTACTAAGATTTATTGAATATAATTGTGTTTGTAACTAATCATATGACATGTCATTATATAATATTTCTACATTAGTACCTGATGAGAGTACGCATGTTAATGATGTTACGATTCTATATGTTATGGTATCAATTAGCATATCAAATATAGAGTTATACACAATCACTCTTATGTATATTTAATTTTGTCTTATGTTGCTTAGGAGGTGGAGAAAATTACACACCCTTCTGAGAGAAAGCGGAAAAACAAGGACAATCAACCAGCGAAAGATGTTTTTAGGATAGAGCACAAGGGATTGGTTGAGTAAGGGGAGAAGTGGATAAAAGACACTGCAGATCATTGTATACTTGTTTCAACTCCCGTTGCCACTGTATTATTTGCTGCAGCTTTTACAATTCCAAGAGGCAATATAAATGATAAAGATCTCACGTGTTAACCTTAAGTTTTAAACACTATAGTTGGATCATTTCCTATTAGCTTAAACTTTTAAGTCTAATAATAATTAATATGATATCAAAGCTTGGAGGTTTCTAGTTTAAATTCTCTCTTCCCTCTTTATTTCAAAATCTTCTCGTTACACATATTATACGGGAGGAAATATTTAACATGTGTCTGTCATCTGTTATCTGTATGCATTACATGTGAGAAAACATGTCACATATCAACCTCAAGTCTTAAACACTATAGTTGAGTGTTTTTCTATCAGCTTAAACTTTTAGATCTAATGATAACTAATAAAAGAGATTCCAATTTTTTTATGAAAGAATGTGTTTATAGTATTTTCCATTTTAGATACATTAGGATTACGTCTAGTTTCTCCTCTGACTTCCTTACTAATGTTCATAACAATTCTAATGGTATGATATGAGGTACAGGACTTCCTTAAATCACTACCAAAACAGTTAATTATAGATCTTGGCTCTCTCTTCTTTGCCATAGCTGCTATGATAATAGTTGCTGGAGCAACCGTAACTATTGTACTTAGCAAGAGATGGCATTGGGTGTCTGGACCAAATACTTTATTGACTTCTTTTCTGGTGGCAGTATTTGTAATGCTGCAATTGCCTCTGTTTGTTCAGATGGTTCAATCAACATATGGATCAAGTATTTTTTCCCTTTGGGCCATCAAGAATTTGAAAAACTTTATAATCATTGTCTATGGATTTTTGAACCCCAATAAATTTCTTTTTGTGTTCTTTTTCTTTTATATGTTCTAAATTTGTATTACTACTTTGTCAAATTTTCTTGAATGCTCACATGTACAAAACATTTAGAAGGAAGTAAAAGACTTATAAGAGTCTCTTACAAGTTACAACTAACGTTGAATAATTCGTTCAATTAATATGAACCCCTTTCAAGTTCTTATTTTACTCCCTTTTTTTCTTTTTGTTTTTTGAACTGCTATAACTAATTTGGGATTTAACAGAGAGAGACATAATTCAAACTCATAATCTCAAAGATTAAGTATAAGAGACGTACCATTAGACCAATTTCATCTTATTTACATGGAAAATTCAAACTTTAAAACTTTCATCCAGTATTTGTAAACTAAGGTGTTCAGTATTTGTATAGCAAACTTTAAAACTTTAAAACTTAAAAATTCAAACTTCAAAACTTTTATCTATCCAATATTTGTAAACTAAGGTGCTTAGTATTTGTATAGAAAGCATACGTATAATAATGTAAACGATACTATGCTTACCTGACATTTACTTGCTAGTATAAGCTTCCATCTCATGAACTTACCTATGATTATATAAGGCGGCACATATTACGTAAACAATACTGTTGAATTTCCCTTGTAGGTTCGGTGAAGTACTATAAATTAAGGTGGACAGATAGCTAGGGAATTGTTCACTCAAGAGAATAACGAGCAGGTTGAGAATGCAGAGCGTAGTGTTTGAAAGGACACATCAAATTGGTGCAAGGTTGCCAGAAATATTATAGCTCTCTTGGTCTTTGCTGCAGATTTTAGGGTGCCTTGAGGCAATTATGGCAATAGGCGTTCCAATTGTATGAAAAGATAAAACATTTTCTAGAATCAAATTTTGGAAACATTGTTGAAATAATTAATCAAAGAAACTGGATACAGTCTTATATCAAATATTGTCTATTTTACAATTATATTTATTATTTTGATTATTTAATAATAGTAGCGGAAACTTATAATTTTTCTAATATTTTGAGCTTTTTTTTTATATGAAACCAACTAACCTGCTAAATTGATATAAACTGAAACTTATAACTTCCTGAACATTTTGAACTAATTTTATTTAAATATTTATTAAACCAACTAACTGGCAATTAATACTTATTGGCGTTAACTGACATTAACCGAAGGTTATAAGTTTTTAAATAATTTGGACTAATCTTGTTTGAAAAAATATAAAACCTACTAAATAGCACTAACAGGCGTTAAACAACGCTAACCACCTAAATATATAAATAAGGGCCATCTTTCCCACCAAGTGTAAAGTGGAGTTTCCTCATTCCGTAGATGTCACCACAAGTTCGTAATAGTTGCTTGAGCATGAGTTTCTCAAGATTGTATGCGTTCTTCATAATAAAGACAAGTATTCTTCCTTTTTTCTTTAATTACCGTTTTTAAAGAGAGATTGTTGTTTATGCCCACAAAAATCATTCATGTAAGCTTTATGCTTATTTAATTTATTTATATCTGAAATCATAAAACATCACGGACATATATTTAATGATAAAAGCAATTAGCAATATCCTAACAATTCCACTGCTGCAAGATATATTTAATAAATTCTTATTAAAACTGTTATAATAACTCGATACTATGTTAATCTCAATGTAAACATGAAATCGAGAATAATATTTAAAGAAATGAAAATAATAAAATAAAAATAGTGGATATAAGATTTACGTGATAAAATCTTTAATGTGAAAGAAACATCTACAAACCAAGACTATTAGGATTTTATTAAACCAATAATATTACAACCTCTCTCTAAAATTTTATAAGAGAATTACAAAGAAGAGAGCTCTCAAATCAAGTTGAGATTTGGAAGTCAAATTACCAAGCTCTGTTACCTATTTATAGGCAATAAATGCTGGTGATGAATTAATTTCCTCTCACCTACATGCCTCTTACCTAAACCAATTAAATTAGTCAACAATTTGCCATAATTAAAAAATAAATATGGTTTCATCCTTAACATTCTTTCACTTGAAGTCATTTTGATGATCTAATTTATCCTTCTAATCTTTGATCAAGCTTCTGTTGTACGTTTTTGCAAAACCATATAAGCATCTACACAAAATGAATTTATCAGTATTGATAGGTTTGGTCATTGCATCTACTAGATTTTCCTTGGTGTGTATCTTTTGCATGTCTATATTATCATCTTCTAGTACTTCATGAACGAAATGATATTAAACTCTTATGTGCTTTGTTTGGGAGTGAAAAGCTAGATTCCTAATTATATGTAAGATGCTTTAACTGTCACAAAACAAAGAGATTCTCCATTTTTTATGCTCAAGCTCCTCCAATAGCCTCTTAATCTAAATTGTTTCCTTACAAGCTTGTGTAGCTGCGATATATTCTGCTTCTGTTATAGATAGAGTCACAATTGTTTACAACTTGGATACCTAGCTCATAACTCCTCCTACAATCGTAAACACATAGCCTGTAGTGGATTTTCTTTTATCGAGATCCTCTACAAAATCTGAATCTATATAACCTTTAACAATAAACTCTAATCCTCCATAACATAATGCAACATCTGAGGATTCTCTAATGTATCTCAAAATCCTCTTCACAACATTCTAATGCTCTTTATTAGGATTCGTCATATATTGACTAACCACTCCTACTGCTTATGTAATATCCAGTCCTGTACATATCATAACAAATATTAAACTTCCCATTGTTGATGCCTGTGGCACTTAATTGTTAGGATTTATATCTAAAGATAATTTATAATTCACAGGAAGAGAGGTAGAAATTGGTTTACAATCTTGCATATTGAAACGACATAAGATCTTTTTTAAGTAGTTTTTTTGAAAGAACTAAATCTTTCTATCTTTTCTGTCTTAGTGAATTTGCATCCTATAATCTTGTTTGCTGGTTCAGATCTTTCATATTAAGCTTCCTAGCCAACTATACCTTTAATTCTTGGACTCGATCTTTATTGAGATCTGTTACCAACATGTCATCCACATACAACAAGAAAATAATGAAATCATCACTATCTTGAAACCTCTTATAATATGTACAACGATCGATATCAAGTCTGTTGTATCTAAGGTTTATAATGAAGGAATTAAATCTCTTGTATCAATACCTCGACACCAATTTTAAATCGTACAAAAATTTATTTAACCTATAAACTAAGTTCTCCTTATCTTCTTCAGCAAAACATTCTAGTTGGAGCATATAAATTTATTCTTTAAGTTCTCCATGAAGAAATGCAATTTTCACATTTAACTACTCTAAGTGTTGATCAAATGCAGCATATATTACTAAGACCACCTTTACTGTTATAAGTCGAACCACCAAAAAAAATATCTCATTAAAATCAATACCTTCTTTCTAAGTATATCTTTTCACCACTAATCATGCACAATATCGCTCCACTTGGTCATTACCATCCCGTTTGATCTTAAATTTAGAGCTTTAATTTCTTTCTATATTGCTGTCATCCATAAAAGGAGCATTTAGATTGCTTGTAGCTTTATGGAAAGTTGAAGGCTCTTCATCCTCTGTTAAAAACTAATATGTAATATTACTTTTCGTAACATACTTCGAATGTCATACTAATGGTCTTCTCTCTCGAGTTGTTCCGTCGAATTTTTAGAGCTTCGATCCTAACTGGTCCTTATACTTCATGCTCTAGTTCTACTTCAGAAGAATTATGTTCTAATTATTTTTCACTCATACAATTGTAGTCTCTGAAATTTATTTTGAAATGCTATCATCTCCATTTTTTTGAAGTTGATATTCTACAAAAATAACATCTTTGTTAATGATCACTTTGTGGGTAGTGGAATCCCACAGACACCCTTTCATTTCATTAGCATATCCCAAAAATATATATTTCCTTGATTTTAGAATAAGCTTTGTTCTTTCTTAGGCATTATATATCACGTATATAAGATATCCAAAAGAATGTAAAATAAAATAATTAGTGGGTTTATCGGTCCACATCTCCATTAGTGTTTTCAACTCAATTGTTATGGATGGACAATAATTTATCACATAACATATGGTCTTCACTGCTTCTGCTCAAAATGACTTGGGTAAACATACAAACTTCAATATAACTCTTATTTATTTATTTATTTTGTAAGAGCTCTATTTACATACTCTGCCACCCAATTTTGTTGCGGAATGCATGTGACTGTGAACTACATTTCAATTCCTTATTGTTTACAAAAAGCAAGAAACTCCTCGTCCCCGTTTGTATATTCTCTTTGATTATATGTTCTCAAGTACTTGATTTTTATCTCATATTCAAGCTTTACCTGCACTTTGAATGCCTTGAACACTAGAAACACATTTAACTTTCTCTTGATAAGGTACACCAAACTTTCTTTGGAGTAATAATCAATAAATAATACAAAGTATTTTGCTCATCCTAGAGATATATCAGGTGATTCCCAAGTATCAAAATAAATTAAGTCTAGAATATATTTGCTTCTAGCAGTAGAATTGCTAAACTTCAATCTGTGTTGCTTGTCACAAAACGCTAACAAAAAGGTAAATTTATCATTTTAAGTCTAGGAAGCAATCTACATTCAAAGAGAATCTTCAAAACTCATTTAGATATGTGGCCTAATTTGCGATACCACATCATCATTGACTCTTCTCTATGGTTGGTTAATGCAACACATGAATCAACCTCCAATAGTATTTTTCCTTTAAGCATATACAGATTTGCAGCAATCTTTTCTCATTTCATGACAACAGGCACACCTTTGATGATTTTCAAGATCTCATTTTCTATATGAGTTTTATATACAAGATCATTCAATTGTCCTAAAGACAATAGATTCTTCTTCAAGCTCTTCACATGTCGTACCTCCTAAATGATGCAAATTGTACCATCGTGCATCTTTATCTTGATTGTGTTGATACCCTTAATTTTCAAAACATGATCATCACCTATAAATACAGATCCTCCTGAAATAGGTTCATATGTGTGGACCATTTTTTACGAGAAGTCATGTGCTAGGTGGCTGCTAAATCTAGAATCCATACATCAATAAATCGTAATTTGCTTTCCATAATAGTGGTTGCTTCACTATATAAGACGTCATCATCATCTGAAGGCATAAGAGTAAATATTCGATATGTATAAATAGTGATTAATTTAAACTTATCTCAACAGACTTTCGATCCATGTCAATATTAACTTAAAATAGAAGTACTACATTTATATATAATTAATAGTATATAATAAACTACTTGTGCTAGGATTAGTACACTAACATAGATATTTTCAATAAATCCTGTAAGTTAAATGAGTAAACACTTAGTGGTTAAAGTTCAAAAAATCAATGTACCATTTCAAGATGCATGGATTATTTCTAAATTAATTAAACTTAATTTCGATACCTTAAACCACTGTACTCCTCTTTGCATTTGGAAAGCTGAACCAGAAACAGAAAATAGCTTAAATGCTGGAGCCAACTTCCCTGCCAAGTGTAAAGTGGTGCCTTCCGTTTCCAGCTGACGTGAACACAACTCCTTAGCAATTGCTGGAGAAATGTCTTTAATTATATTGAATATCTTTTCTTGCTGATATTCTATAGTAACTTGCAATATGTTTCTTTGAGATATCATGTCAAAGTAAATTAGTTCTGGAAAATTTTCTAAAAGGGTCTTTACAATCTCTTAAATTCCATTTATAGTGGCTTCACCCAAGATGAAAACTAGATTTTGAAGAAAAATAATGAATTCCTGAAAGCTCATGCTAGCAAGTTGTGTGCAAACATGATTTATTAAATCAATAGCCGATTCATGTTTCAACTTCGTATCTCGAACCAATTTAATAGAAGATGCTGCAAGTGAAAATCAAATAAAATATTTAAAAGTTATGTGTTGATAGAAGAAAAATATTGGATAAATTTTAGATAAATGTTTATGTTTGAACCAAATTCCCAAAGAAGGTCAACCAAGTTTTTCTATATACTATATATCCAGAATATTTTAAAAGGTTACTTACCTAGTAGTGCAATAGATTTCCAAAGTAATCTCTTGAATGGTTGAAACGTTGTACATAGGAATAAGGTAAGTTAGGTAATTAATTAATCTGAAGAATGTGAGAATATGTTAATTTAGAGAATTTGAAGAGTAACACATTGAAACAATATAAAATTTCAAACCTTGAGAGACACAGGTTCCTGACTGTATTGAGGTGACTAATGCTGGAAACTCTTCAACTTGAACAACTTGAACCAAAAAGAAAAAACCAAGAAAATGTTATCCAATGGAAAACAATATATATATATATATATGTATATATATATTGATATATTGGCACGTTTAAGTAAAAAGTTGTGTATAAACAGGATACTTACAATTGCAGAATTAAGTTTCAATTTCTTTCATAAGGATTTTAGTAAATGATCTCTTAAATAAAATGTTATTTATGCACATGATACCTACATTTGTAGATCCATCTTTCCCAAAATCGAAGATTACTTCCGCTAAAAAAGTATAAAGGATTATTTGCCAACCAGAAGAGCAAAGAAGTCCCAAATTCGTCATTGGCAAGAGCCAAGTCAGGATATCTTCGAACAAAAAACAAGGCTATATCTGTCGAAGTTGCAACATAATAAAAGTTCACTGTAGAATTAAATTTGTTGAAATAATAAGATTACGTTGTTGATTCTTACCAAGATAACCTAATTGAATAAGATTACGGACGAGTTTAGGTAACGATTTGATAAGGGCAAAGCCTAGAGACTCCACTATGGTTATATTACAAAAGTACATCACCATTTCCTCGTTTGCACTAAAGATAGAATAGAGAAGTGGTACATCTCCTAGATTGTTGACCATATGAGGTAAATCAGGGTTCTTTTTAACCAATGCCTTAGCAATCTTTAAGCTTCTACCTTGTGCAACATAGTGAAGGACTGTTTTTCCTTTTCAATCTTGTAGTGCAATTGATTCTGGAGATAGAGATTCCAAAAGGTTTAGGACGAAATCCCATTGGCAACTTACTGCTGCAACAAGCACTACTATTCGTGCATTTAGTGTTATCCTAGCGGTCAATGCATTTGGATAATGTCAGATAAAACTTTTGACACTTTTCCAATCACCTCTTTGTGCAGCATTGTACAATGGTCAGTAGAAACTGTGATGCCCCTCTACCACTTTTTGATAATAATCCTTTTGTTAGACTACTCTTAACAGTGATGTATAACTCTAAAATCAATTCGTTAGTGCAGATGTCTACATCTTTTTCTGCCAAAATTATTTAACAGTTGAATGGCATGATTTCACCATCACACACCACTACTAGTTATCACAACTAATCAAGACTGCAACTTCTTGATGAAATATAGATATAGATATCATCAAGGACGGAACAAGAAGACCACAGTTGCGAGGCCAACATAATTACCATGTAATAGAACATTCATTCATGTATGGTAAAGAACATAGAGTAGAATTGTATAACTTAATATAAGTTTATACTTTTCAATGCCACATTATAAAATATAAAATATAATTATTATTTATCTAATCTCATATTACACCAAATAAAAGATAATATTATTTTTAGTTCAATCTTATCTACACCAAATACATTACATTTCTAATTTAGTCCATTACAAACCAATTTCATTGCTTAGATATAGTCCAATCCGACCCCACACACTAAACTCACCCTAAGGGCACATTTGATAGCTAGGACAAGCAATGAAATTTAGGGGAAAAAAAAATCCATCTCACCATTACCTATGTTTGGTGCAAAGAATGGAGGGAGAAAAAACTTCCAGAACCCACCAACCATTCTTTTCAAATTTTTTTATATTTATATTTGTTCTAAAAAAAAAAATATGATTTTATATTTATATATTAATATATTTAAAAATTAATTTATTATATTTGATTCAAAAATCAATTTATATAAATATTATATTAATCCAATCAAATCCAATCAAATCTCAATTACAATAAACATGTTATAGTATTAATTTAATCTTATTCAAATCCTGTATATCAAACGGGAAGAGTTGTGCCCTTCTACATTAGAGACACACCACTTGGGTTATAGGAGACCTGTTATGTACCTAATTAAAATTTAAAAATGCCACTTACATAATTCTGCAGCTGCACTTTGGGCTTCGGACAGTTGGGGTTGATGAACACTTTCTCCTATATTATAAAGAAGTCGGTTGATTGATTCCTCCGAACTACTATTTGGCATGTTGTTATGGTTTGATTGCAAAGAGAGACTTAACATTTGGCTTTACACATCCAATCCTCTCTGGGTGTTGTAACATTATGTGATTTTGACACTCGATGCTTCACTGGAAAAGCAAAGAGAATGCATTAATTACTGCAATGATCCATTATGTCAACCATTTCTGCAAAACCACTTATACATTAAAAATACATTTTCACTATGATTTTAAGGCTAATGCAGAACTTGTGTACACTTCTATAAATTTCTAGCAACCTGATTATCTAGAAAAACTATGGAATTAAATCAGTAGTAACAAAGTTACTTTTCATAGTTTTAGTGGCAGTTTGTATCAATATGTACAATGTGATCTTAGTTAATAATATTATAATTAATTAAATTACATTTTTAAAATTAGACCTTGAAGGTTTGAAGACTTGGACTTTTGAAGTCAATGATAATTACGTATTTAAAAGGAGTCATTGGGTTTTTTATTTGAAAAGGGAATAGTCTCAAATTTTATTAAAGATTAAGCAAGAATAGAACACTGCATGACATTTTTTTTTAATTAATATATAAATACACATATTGACATTTTTTTAAAGATAAAAGCCTCTGAAAATGAATACTTAATGTTTATATTTTTATAACGTAATCATATATAGCTAGGAACAAATTATTTAATAAATCCTACCCCAAAAGTATCTACATATTCATATTATTTTAAAAATTTATTTTTTATTTGTGACAATAAATGAATTATTATTTTATTTAATAGTATTAAAAAAAATATTAAGTTCATGAAATTTAGAATTATAAATATGTTCTTTTTACGTTACAAAAGATAAGCTGTAAAAATACCATAAAAATGTGAAAATCCTTTTTCCTAGTAGTATATAAAAATTGATCATGTATAATATAAAAGATGAAAATAAAATATTAAGTTCATGTAATTTAGAATTATAAATATGTTCTTTTTACGTTATAAAAGATAAGTTGTAAAAATACCGTAAAAATGTGAAAATCTATTTTCCTAGTAGCATATAAAAATTGATAGTATAACATAAAAGATGAAAATAGAATTAAATATATTATTTTGATAAGAAAACTTATGAAAGTGAATATTTTAATTATGATTAAGTGATTAATTATTAAAATAAATCATTTTATTTTAAGCTGTTTTTATTTTTAAATGTATTTAAGTTATTTGATCATTTGAAAAACAAATAAAATAAACCTAACAAGCCAAATTCAGGCCAGTTAAATGATAAATAAAAAGAAAAATGATCCATAACAAAACTAATTTAGTATAATTATAAAAATGATGAATATATATATATATATAGATATAAAAGATTTCAGAAATCTGAGGAGAGGAAGGAATTAACCTGCAAGTCTGGAAGATGAAGATGACTTCTCTCTGCTTTACTTGACTGAGGCCTGAAGCCGTCTAATGATGGGAAATGAAGCCAATGTGAACTTTATATGGAGAACCAAGTGGAAATTGGAATGAGCCCACTAGTACAATATGAAACCGTGTTATATTTTTTGCAAAGCGCTGTTTACACGTCAAAGTGATGGAAGACCAAAAATAAAATCAAAGAGTAAACATTATATTTTTATATTCCAACATGAGATGTTATAATTGAACTCACATTACTAATATGTATTTATTTATCCAGTGTTACATTATGAATTCAGATAAATACTAATGTGTGATGGATAATGTTATTTTAAAAACCAAAAGATCCAATCCTCTTTAAACGAAAGTGAGTATCCATAGACATCTCATCTTTATCTCTCAAACTGCATCCGAATTGATGATAATGTAACACAATCCAGAAATAGAATACACATGAATTATTCATTGAACATATATCATAGAAGACCGCCATGTGGGTTGGTGACAAAAAACGCTCAATTAGCAGGTTTGGTCTTGGGCTTCTGCAGGAGGAACGATGGCCCTGAATCCATTATTTTGTGTCCTCGAATTTCTTTATTTAAGCGTCCAAATTTTTTACTTGCCTAAGGGCCCAAAGCTCAAATTATAACTACTTGTGAAATTTATTGATTTTGTAGGTAATAGGCCCAAATTTGCACTAGACCTCTAAAAACGTCAGGGACTATCCCATCATTAAGTTTGACAATGTCCCCAATTCGAATCGTCTTTATTACGTATGGCGTCTAAAAAAAATCTTATATATTCAATTATCACTTCTTAGATTATGATACAAATATGTGAGGCGTATTTCTCAATTAGGCAATGTTTATAAATATGTGACACGGATTTTTCAACGAGGCAGTGGCAGTCATTGTTGTTATCGCGGTTCTCACGGTTCAATCCACGTACGGCTGGCGTCCAACCTACGGGGTAACAAGAAAAAGAAAAGGATAGATCGGTGATTCTTATTAATTCACATTAAATAATAACAAGTATTAATGACGTCATCTGCATTTTCTCAAAATTAGTTAATTTCCTTGTACGAAATTATAGTATGTAAGATATTATTCTACCAGCTTTTTTTTTTTTTCTAGTAATGTTAGATTTTTCAAAAAATTTGATTAAATTTATATTCAAATAATATGATGTGTGAGTTATTAAGATTCTATTAATTATCACATTATCTCATAATTTACAAGATTTTGACAACTCACATATTACGTTATTTAAATATAGATTTAGATCAAATTTTTATGAAACCTAACATTATTATTAATTTTTTTTAACACGCCATTTAAATCATAAGCACATTCTTCATCATCTTGGCTTAGCAAGTCTAGATTCTCACCATGGAGCTTTGGAATATCAACAGATAAATTTATAAATTCTATCGGACTTTCAGATTTGGGTAATATTTATTGGAATAAATATTGGACATATTTATTAATTAAAAATAAAATTAATAAATATTAAATTTCTTAGGAAAAAAAAGTCAGTGAAAGGAAAGTTGAATCTTTCTTTAGGAGGGGGGGTTTCAAGAGGAATTTAAGTTTTTCTTTTTTCTTTTTCTTTTTTTTTTTTTGAAAGGGGAATTTAAGTTTTTATTCAAGTGCATGTGATGTGGGATTCTCTATAGATTTAATAAACAATAGAAGGTTTTTCTTTTTTAATTAATAAACGTGTCAATAGTAATAAAATTACAATACTTTTCTAACTACGACTGAGGCTCCAACAGAAATGCCCAAATTAAGGTAATTATAATGAGCCCTTAGAAAGACGAGTGACTAGTTATGATTTTACATGACTGGTTGGTGCCTCTTTTATTGTATGGACAAGAATAGGACCAGTATGATACAGAAATAAATTCTCAAACCAATTCTTTTCCACAAACCCTTTTAGAGTATGTATCATTCAAAACTAATATATTCCAAAAACACCCAAAAAAAATAAAAATAAAAACAAACACGACATGCCATTGATGATCTTCTTCTTCTAGAAGCACCCATCAAGGCTTGCATCGTCTCTTCATACTCTATTTCAATCTTTTTGGCAAAACCTTCACTTTTTATTGTCATGTTATCAAACACATTACACCTCTCTCCTTCTTGATTTTCATTGTACAAATGTTTTTGATGCTCTGCTTTCTCACAAGTACACACTCCTCTGTTTAGATGCTCCGTTTTTTCTATGTGTATATATAGCTTATCTTAGTCCTCTTTTTTGTGTGTTTGTATTATAATATAAAGATAAAGCATCACATTCCAAATTTTCCAAATCCAATTAAATCATGTCCAAAAGGTGTTAGAGGCAAGTTTTTACAATTCAAAAATTCGTCATAACCTGTTGGAAAGATAAAGAATTTTTTACTTCATAATGAAACTTCAGAAGTTTCAAACTTGGCATATGTTTACTCAGTCCCATGTAAAACTTGTAATAATTCATGGGGAATATTATAAAATTGTTTGGGAGAAGTGTCTTTGTAGGTCGAAATGAACAAGTGAGTATCAATACACGAAGAGACTCGCAAACTATTTGATCAGATTTCATATAGTAATTAATTTTATGAATTCAGGATATATACCACATAATTGTTTATTAAGGCTCAAAATGCCTTTTACATGCAATAACATACATTTGCAGTTATTCAAAGTCTCTTGATGGTCCAACATGAAAGATGCTTCGTCCATATGTTGACTGGACCATTTGGATGAACAAAGGAAGTTGTAGCATTACAAATATTACCACTGGGAAAGAAGCCAGAACAGTAATTGGCACAAAAACCCAATTCCATCTCTCCCTTAGTATAATAGTTAGAGTTGCTCCAAAAGCTAATATCATAGCAGCTATAGCAAGAAAGAGAGAGCCAAGACCAATAATTAACTTCTTTGGCAATGATTCGAGGAAGTCGTCAACCGCATATCGTGCAGTTAGGATAGCTAAGAACATTAATAGGGAAGTCAAAGAAGAAAACAGACCTATTGCATCTGAAATAGCAAATAAAATGAATTCATTCGTCCATAAAAAAAATGGAGTTCCTTTATCATTGACGTTGCCTCCTGGTACTGTAAAAGCTGCAGCAAACAATACCGTGGCTATGAGTGTTGAAACAACCATGGAAGAATTGGCTGTATCTCTCATCCATTTCTCTCCTTCCACAGCCAATTTTTGGTGCTTTTCCCAAAAAACTTCTGTTGCTGTTTTATTTTCTGAATTTTTGACTTCCTTTTGATCAGGGTATGTAAGTTTCTCCACCTCCTATGCAATGTAAGACCAATATATATATAAGGGTGCTAGGATTTGTTGCTAACACTATTATATGTAATAAATTCTGGTAAGGTAAATGATTAAACACTTTGTGATAAAAGTTTAAAAAATCAATTTACATTTCAAGTGGACAGCTTTAGATTATTCTACTCTCCTATAGCTACTCTTATCCAATGGTAAACATGAGTAGTTTTAAATTAATTTCAATACCTTAAACCACTGCAATTCTCTTTGCATTTGTATGGCTGCTCCAGAAACTGAATGTAGTTTAAAAGGAGGGGCCAACATCCCTGCTAGGTGAAAAGTGGTGTCTCCTGGTACTAGTAGTTTTATAGGAGGGGGCCGAGGGGCCAATTCCTTACACAAATTCTTTGTAACTATTGGAGAGATCTCCTTTATTACATTGACTATCTTTTCTTGCCGATACTGAATGGCAACTTGCAATATGTTCCGTCGAGGTTCATGTTTCACACGATGGTAAATCAGCTCTGGAAAATGTTGTAAAAGAGCACTTACAATCTCTTCAATCCCATTTTCAACGGCAGTACTTATAATGGGGTTCGGCTTTTCAAGAAATTCAATTACTTGCTTCAAGGGCTTGCTAGAAAGTTGGTTGCAAACAAGATTTACTAATTCGACGGCGCATTCATGTTTCAACTTCATATCTCGAACTACTATTATGGAGGGTGCTGCAAGTGAAAATCAAATAAAATGTAAAAAAGTCATAAATTGACCAGAAGATAGAATATTGGATAAATTTTGTTCATTTGCTTACATTTTGACCGGATTTTTTTTTTTTTTTTTTTTTTTTTATCATAACACTAAAATTAGTGTGATATTCAAAAATGACATCAAACTATTAAAATGATATTTTCTGACACCATTATGAACTATAGTTTACAAACAAAGGATCACAAAAGATTATACAAGTGATTTTTTTGTCAGCATTCTGAACTATAGTTTACTATTATATGTTATTGTCCAAACTCAGACCAATTTTAGTATATCATTTGATGGAATTTTCGCTACCTACTATAGATTAGATGATTCTATAAGGGTGCTTACCCAGTTGTGAAATTGCTTTCCAGAGTAATCTCTTGAATAGTTCAAATGCTGTACATAACAACAAGATATGCTTGGTAACTAATCGGTTATTGTGAGAATGTGTTGATTTAAAAAAATTGAAGAGTAATGTTAAGATAAGTATAATAATTGCAAACCTTGAGCCAGAAAGCTCCTTGATTGTAATGCTGGAGAGCCTTCTATGCTTCCTGGGATTTCTTCTATATTTACAGAAACAACTTGAACGTCCCACAAGAGACCATCAAAATTGGACAATGCATATTTAATACACTGACACAGTTAAGTAAAAAGTGGTTCATGGACAAAACACTTACATTTATAGATCCATGTCTTAAAAAATCCAAGACGACTCCCACTAAAAAAGTGTGAAGGCCTACTGGCCAACAAGAAGAGCAAAGCTGTCTCATTTTCAAGAGCCAATTGAGGATACTTTCGGACGAAATACAGGGATACATCTGTTGAAATTGTAACACAAAAAAAGATAGTAAGACTACATAAATTTGTGCGAGCCGTATTATTGGCTTTAATATATAGTTAGTTCTTACCCAGAAAATGTGTTTGATTTAGATGACGGACGATCTTACGTAATAAAGGATACTCAATTTTGGTTCTCAAAGTAAAATACCACACCAACTCCTTATTTCCACAAAAGATGGAACGGTTAATTGGCATAAATCCTGTACCGGTAACCATGTGCAGTAAATTAGCATTCTTTTCAATCAATGCCTTAGCAGTCCTTAAGGATCCAGCTTGTGCAACATAGTGAAGGGCTGTGAATCCAAGTCTATTTTGCACTGCAACTGATTCTGGAGATAGAAGTTCCAAAATCTTTAGGACGAATTCCCATCGGCAACTTCTGGCTGCAATGAGCAGTACGGTTTCTAAGGCTTTTGTCCTCGCGTTCAATACATTTAGATCACCATCAATGAAACTTTTAGCTGTTGTCCAATCACCTTTTCCTGCAGCCAGGTACAATGGTCGGTAGTCATTGCGATCCAGTCCTGTCATTTTGCGTCGACAATATCTTTTTTAGACTTTGCTATAAAGAAATGCATGATTTTAATTACATATATAGTCATTCTCTAACGTATATGTCTGTATTTATTTTCTTTCAAGATTTACTCACGAATTGGTTGTTAGCAACTGTGATCGTGATAGTTTCCAGTCACCTCAGTGAAGACCTTGGTACAAAAATTCTCTAGATTGGGTTGGTACAAGCATATGTGACTTAAAAGTATACACGACCTAAAAGTTCTCTAGCTTGCTATCATGGAATGTTTTGCATAAACAAATTATTTTCCCAAGGGAGACTAGCTATGATTACTTACCGATATCTTCAGGAGGTTCAGTTGCAGAAACTGCTGCTGCATTAAATGGTGCATGACTTCCTCCTAGAATATTACTGGTATCTTGTGGATTAGTTTGTTGCAAATGGGGGACAACAAGTAGCTGTGCACCTTCTTCTATATCATTACTAACTTCATGAAGATTTAATGGTGGTGAATCGAGGCCAACATATGGTTGTGCACCTCCTGCAGTAATCTCTGGTGGTTGCGCCATTTAGAGATTTTGGCTATAGAAAGTCGGCTGAAATTTGACATTAAATAAATTATAATTACCATATAAGATTCAAATAGTTTCCATCTTGCCATTTTTTACCCAAAAATCCCCTATTTCTTTTTCTCTTTTTTTCTACTAATTTATTCTCTACTTTTTTGAAAAATATCCAAAACATATTTTTCTGCTAGAATCCATTAGCCAACAGTCAATTTGACTAAGTTTAAAGTAAACTTAAAATGAATAATTAGTTAAAAATATAAGTAAAACAATAACTTAAAAATATAAATAAATAAAAATGCATAAATGGAAAAGAGCCAGATAGAGGTGGCCTATGGCTGATCCTGCTCCAACAGTGGGGAAAAAGAAACAAAAAGATTAATTCTCATCGGGACCATCTTAAAAGGGTCATTTTTCAACAAAACCCATATTATAAACAACAAAAAGCAACATCACTATTCGTAGTAAACCCAGCCCGTGACTATAAATGGGCTTGTTTAGTCATAAAATGCTCCAATTCTAACCTAAAACTTTTTAAGGAGTTGACATAAGAAAATAAAATAATGAATAGCAATTTATTTTCACCAAAACCATGTAAAAATTGGTTCTCTTATGCTGAATGTTTGCATTTTTATTTTTATTTTTTTCTCTTAAGAAAAAGGGATTTCAGAAATTGAGGAGATGAATAACCTGGATTAGAAGATGAACAAAGTGACTTTTGGTAGTGGTGGCTTGACTTGCGTGAAGCGTTGACGGCGATTTTGAGGCTTGAAGCTATCAAATGAATAACGATAATTGAAGGGGTGAGTGAGAATCTTAAAAGAGGGTCAAGTATGGAAACAAGCTAGCAGACAAAGTTAATCAATCAACTCCTGCTGGGTTGGTCGGCAATTTATTAATGATACATCAATTCAACCTAAAATATTATTAAGTTAATTAATGAATACTTTCCACGGCTTAACATTAGATAATGGACACAATATATTATTTTAGTGAAACAATCGTTCACAATTTTTGTGGGCATACTATCACGTCTTTATATCTACTATAAAATGAAAACAAGGGTAATCTCATTAATGCACATGTTTGTATCAATTTTGACTTTTGCTGTTTTGTAATCAATTATTACATCAAATTTTGGGCAAAAATAGTAAGGATGACACATCATACTCTGTCTTACATTATAATTTTTGATGTTCTTTGACTTCGTTAGGTCAATTTTTTGTTTTTTTTTTCCTAGCGATTCTATTATTACGGTGGGTCCTAGGCTAGAACTCCAGTGGCTGTCAAAATTATTTTGTCAATGATAACCACAGCTGGTTGCAGTCTTTTAGACATCATCACTTCTCTTTTACCCATATGGGACCTATGGCTGCTCTCCTTTGGTTGCACAGAGAATTATTGGAACGCTGTTTTTCAAAAGTCCAGAGAGAGCTATTTATATTTTAGTGAAAAAATCTTTCATAATCTTTGTGGGCATACTGTCACATGTTTGTATCTACTACAAAATGAAATAAGGGTAATCTCGTTAATGCATGTGTTTGTATCAATTTTGACTTTTGCTATTTTGTAATCAATCATTACATGAATTTTTGGGCAAAAGAAGATAAGGATGACACATCATACTCTGTCTTATATTATAATCTGTTATATTCTCTGTCTTCATTAGGTCCATTTTTTATTTTTTCCCTAGCTATTCTTTTGCTATGGTGGGTCCTTAGCTGGAACTCGATTGGCTGTCTTACATGAATTATTGGAACGCTGTTTTTCAAAAGTCCAGAGAGAGCTATTTATATTTTAGTGAAAAAATCTTTCATAATCTTTGCCGGCATACTGTCACATGTTTGTATCTACTACAAAATGAAAATAAGGGTAATCTCGTTAATGCATGTGTTTGTATCAATTTTGACTTTTGCTATTTTGTAATCAATCATTACATGAATTTTTGGGCAAAAGAAGATAAGGATGACACATCATACTCTGTCTTATATTATAATCTGTTATATTCTCTGTCTTGTTTAGGTCCATTTTTTATTTTTTCCCTAGCTATTCTTTTGCTATGGTGGGTCCTCGTTAGAACTACATTGGGCTGTCAAAATTATTTTGTCAACGACAACCACAGCTGGTTGTAGTCTTTTAGACATCAACACTTCTCTCTTTTACCTCACATGGGACCCATGGCTGTTCTACACAGAGAATTATTGGAACGCTGCTTTCCATCGGTCTAGAGAGATCTATTTATATTTTAGTGAAACAATCGTTCACAATCTTTGTGGGTATAATACTTATACTTATTGCAAACTTTAAATAAACTTCTTTTTTTTAAAAAAAAGACCCAAAAAAATTTCTTAATCTTTTGAATCTCTTTCACATCTCGTTTATTACTTAGTGAATATTATAGATTTATTTAAAGAAGTTGTCAAGCATTTACATTATTTAAAACTAAATTGAAGTTTTTTTAAAAAAAATATTTTGAAACTTTCTTTTTAATTTTTTTGTTCATATTGTTTAAATGAAAATCAATAAAATATCCAAAACATATTTTCTACTAAAATTAAGGATGGGCATCTCCAACCTAACCCAACAAACCCAACTTAATCCGACCATTTTTTATTGGATTGGGTTGGGTTACATATTAAAAAAAAAAAATTAGATGGATTGGGTTGAAAATTAAATTGAATTGGGTTGGGTTGAAAATTTTTCAACCTAATCCAACTTGGACCCGACAAACGTCTATCCCTAATTCTAAATCCAAGATTTTCTCTCCTTTCTAAAATAATATTTGTTCAGGATCAAGATTAAAGACAACCTTTATATCGAATTTTCTCTTTTATTTACAATAACTAGATCTTTATTTATTTTTATTTTATCTATAATCAAATTACCAAGACTAAGAAAGTTATCAATTAAACCATTTGTGCATTTGTGGTAAATTAAATTTAACTCAATCAATCCAACTCGATTATTATTGGATTGGGTTGGGTTGGATTGGGTTAAAGAATTTATTGGGTTGGATTGGAAGATTTTTAGGGTTTTGTTGAAAACTAACCCTTTTTGTATAATTCATTTCGGAAATAACCTTTTTTAAGAAATATAGTCTTCAAATCAGTTTCTGGACTTAAATACAAAGGGTAGAAATAAGTAATTTTAAGAAAGGGTTAGTTTTGCACTCCAACCTTCAAAAGAGATTATTTTTACAATTAATTCAGATTTTTAACCCAACCCAATCCGAACTCGAAAATGTCCACCCCTAACTAGAATCCATTAGCCAACAGTCAATTTGACTAAGTTTAAAGTAAACAATAACTTAAAAATATAAATAAATGAAAATGCATAAATAGAAAAGAGCCGTAGAGAGGTGGCCTATGGTTGATCCTGCCCCAACAGTGGGGAAAAAGAAACAAAATTATAAACAACAAAAAGCAACATCACTATTCGTAGTAAACCCGGCCCGTGACTATAAATGGGCTTGTTTAGTCATAAAATGCTCCAATTCTAACCTAAAACTTTTTAAGGAGTTGACATAAGAAAATAAAATAATGAATAGAAATTTATTTTCACCAAAACCATGTAAAAATTGGTTCTCTTATGCTGAATGTTAGCATTTTTATTTTTTTGGGATAATCCCAAAAAACCCCTGACTTTAGATAGATTATCCATTTTCCCCCATAAGATTTTGTTTTTATCCAAAATACCGCCTAACTTTTAATTAAACACCCAAAATACCCCCTGGAGACATATGAAAGGACGGTAATACCCTTGACGGTAACAGATTCTGTTAGATGGATAAAGTTGACCATTTGACTCCAAGGGTAAAAGCGGAAATGTGAAGAAAGTTAAAAATATATATATTAATTAATTAAAATATGAAAAATTAAAATAAATAAATAATATTAAATATAAAAAATAAAGATATTTTTATTTAAAATTTTAAATAAATCAAAAATCAAAAGTTTTTCGGTACTCACCACTCTCTCTCTAACCTCGCCGATCTCTCTCTCTCTCTACCTTCACCAGTCTCTCTCTCTCTCTCTAACCTCACCGCTCGTTGCCGTCGTCGTCGCCTTCTCCCACGCCGACTCCTCTTCATCTCCCTCTCTCTCTCTCTCCGGCGCCGCCATCGCCTTCTCTCCCTCTCCTCTCCTCTTTCTTTTCAGATCAGGATCGAACCTAGACGATTGGGTTCGGCTGGGTTCAAACCCAGTCGAGCGATTGGGTTCGGCTGGGTTCAAACCCAGACGAACCCTCGACTGGGTTCGAACCCAGATGAGGAAATCCTCATCTGGGTTCGAACCCAGTCGAGGGTTCGACTGGGTTTGAACCCAGTCGTCTGGGTTCGATCCCAGATGAGAGAACTCTCATCTGGGTTCGAGCCCAGATGACTGGGTTCGAACCCAGATGAGACGAACCCCTCATCTGGCTTCGAACCCAGATGAGGGTTCCAGACGAACCCTCCTATGGGTTTCAGATGAACCCTGCTGTGCGTTTGAACCCAGCTCATGTTTGATGATTTTTTTTTTTTTCAATTTTTGTGGGTTTATTGATTGATTGTTGTTCAAATCTGTGATGGTGGTGGGTTTACTGATTGATTGTTGTTCAATGTGGCTTTACTGATTGATTGTTGGTATGTTCATGGTTGTGGATTGGATGATGGTTGTTGGTATGTTAATGGATGTGGACTGGATGATGTAATGGCTGTGGAGATCCAGATTGGATCTCCACCGTCCATCCAACTGGATGGACGATAGAGATCAATCCGGATCTCCATTTTTTTTATTTTTCAAATATTTTTTATGTTAAAATATTATTTTATAATTATTTTATATTTTAATTAAAATTTTGAGGGGTAAAAGTGTCTTTTTATTATTTCTTCAAATTTTCTGTTAAGTTTGTAACAGATGGGGGATTTTGGATAAAAACGAAACTACATGGGGGAGAATGGATAATCAACTAAAACTGATGTGGTTTTTTAGGATTTTCCCTATTTTTTATTTTTTTCTCTTAAGAAAAAGGGATTTCAGAAATTGAGGAGATGAATAACCTGGATTAGAAGATGAACAAAGTGACTTTTGGTAGTGGTGGCTTGACTTGCGTGAAGCGTTGACGGCGATTTTGAGGCTTGAAGCTATCAAATGAATAACGATAATTGAAGGGGTGAGTGAGAATCTTAAAAGAGGGTCAAGTATGGAAACAAGCTAGCAGACAAAGTTAATCAATCAACTCCTACTGGGTTGGTCGGCAATTTATTAATGATACATCAATTCAACCTAAAATATTATTAAGTTAATTAATTGTTATACCTATTTTTAGGACTGCAAAAATGGGCTGGTAAAAACCCAAAGAACCAACCCAATAGATTGACCCAGGTCTCAGCTCGCACCTAGCTACCTCCAGCTCGCAGCTCGCAGGTCGCAGGTCGCAGCTCGCTGAACAAGCTCGTAGCTCTCAGCTAGCTGCCTCCAGCTCGCAGCTAGCTGACCCAGCTCTCAGCTCGCAGCTAGCAAGATGGAGCTCTCAGCTCTCAGCTCCTCAACATCCAGCTCGAGGTCGCTTAAAGCGTAATTAATACAATATCTTCCAAAAAAGACAGTTACCTAATCAAATAGTGATTCTCTCTCCAGATATGAAAATTAATTCAAACTCAGTCAACCTTATCTCGGATTTAATGGAGCAGTTTCCTGATTCCATTAAAATAAATTAGGAAGTGTAATTAATTTATAATTCTTTTCCTTATTTTTCCTGCTTATTTGGGAAGTGTAATTAATCCAGGATTCTGTTCCTAATTTGTTGTAACCAGAGTTGTAACGCCTTTTCCCCTATAAATAAGGG
The DNA here is from genome assembly GCA_019925255.1 of Litchi chinensis. Classification (NCBI taxonomy): domain Eukaryota; kingdom Viridiplantae; phylum Streptophyta; class Magnoliopsida; order Sapindales; family Sapindaceae; genus Litchi; species Litchi chinensis. The sequence continues at coordinate 2,220,358 of CM034464.1, read as the reverse complement.
TTAAACTTTATTGTAATAGATCATCAGATAATCAATAATATACTGTCACTCTGCAGAAATTAAGAGATAGACAATTGTGGACGTAAGCTTTAATTGCTGAACCACGTAAAAAAGTTTTGTGTCCCTGGTCTTGTTTTTTGTTCTTGTTTGTGTTCTTTCTTGTTTCTTGTGCTTTCTCACATTGATTGCAGGTATTGGGCATTGAATTATCGTCGACTGATTTCCAACGTCGACATTAATGAATACTTTCTACGGCTTAACATTAGATAATCGACACAATATATTATTTTAGTATCATAATACTATTGGGAAAAAAAAGTTAAAAGAAAGAGCTAAAATAATCAAATAAATCTTCCATAAAGTGAGATTATCATATATATATATATATATATAGTGATTACATCATCAGCACCTCATAAATTTAAAAGTTAGAATAAATCAAATAAATTCATCCATTACATTTGAATTAAATATAAAAGAGAATTTGTTTTAGGAGAGAGAATATAATGGATGAAATTGATTGGTTTATCCAAATTTTTTAAAATTAGGAGATACTGATGATAGGATAAATATATATATATATATATACATGATAGGATGGACGGCCTCTAAAAATTACTCAATTTCTTAAACAAGTTACTGACCTTTGAATTAGAAAGAATTGAATGATTGAAATGTGCTCCTATCTTTAATTACATTCACATCTATACATATCAAATAAATATGTTTTCCTCTTCTCTCTCTTCTTTAAAATGTTCTCTTTTCTCTCTCATTATTAATAAAATCAATTACATTCACATCTGCAGCCCTTCTCTCTAATATTTTGTTGTTCACGTCATATTATTTAGCATACATTTCTCTCACATTTTATAAAGTCACTTTTCTCTCAACTTCTACATTTTACTTGTATTAATTGTCATAAAACTGTTTTAATACTGCTTTAGAAAAACTAATTTATTATAAAATTATATTTATTTTAATTATATGTTGCATTCAACTTATTATAGAAGCAACAATATTAGTGCATATTTGATACAACTTGTCTTTTTGATAAAAGAGTTTTTCTAATCCTAAAAGCTCTACTAGATGTTGTCACAAAAGAGCTTTTTTAATCCTAAGAGCTTTTTTTAAACAATTAAAAAAACTGAAATATATTTATTAGAAGAGTCTCAAATTTTGAGTTTTTTTAAGTAGATCTTTTTAAGCTTTTCTAAAAACATTAAAATATTTATTATAGTTTCATTATATTTTATTAATTTTTCTGCGCTTATAACTTAACTTAAATCACATATTTTAAAAACTTCACTTTTCACTACGTATTCCTTACAACAAAAATTTTTGAAGATTTCTTTTTTTTTTTTCAACCAATGAATTTTTAAATATTTTATGTGTTTTTTTTTTTCAATTTCTTTCTTTTATCAACCAAGGAATTTTTAAAATATTTTATGTGTTTATTTTTCAATTTCCATTTTTACTGTGAAGATATTTTTGATGCAAATGTAAGAATGTGATGTAAATTATATAATATTAATATCCTTATGATTTTTTAATTCAAAAGTAAAAGTATTGCATATGGACTTGATTATTTTACCATCTTTTAAATATCTTTTTTGGTAATCTTTTAACTTAAAAGAATTTTTAAAATTAATCCAATCAAATATTCTATTACCTAAAAGAGTTTTTTTAATTGACAAGCAAACAATCAATAATTTTTATTTAAAAGTTTTACTTATAAAAAAATCTACATCTAAATGATCTATTTAAAGAAATTCTACGAAACAAAGACTAAAAAAACAAACTCCATTTTTTTAATTTTAATATTTTTTAATTATTTATTAATTAATTTAATTAGATTTTAATTTATTGTATTTCTTTTTTATGGTTTTTATTAATAATTATTATTATTTTAATTATTTAAAATAGTAATTTAAATCTTCGGTAGCTCTCAACACTGTTCAATCTTTAGATAAAAAACAAACTACTCCTAAAACTGATTGTTGTGCTCACTGCTAATTGTGGGTTTATCCATAATTTGATAAAAAGAATTAGAATATAAAAGGTCAAGTGCATTGCACAAGGCCCGACAAAGTTTTATTATAAGTTCAAGATTTTTATGGTGCCCATCGAAGATTTTAGGCTTGTAGCATGTATTATTTTATTTATTTAAGAAAACCACTGATTAAGGGAATTTTTATTTGTTTAGTTGATTGGATAAATAACATGTCATCAATTAGACTAATGGGTGCCATTTTCATTTTTCACCTGTCGATGCATAAATTAAAAATGATATTTATATTCTAATGAGATTAGAGTAGAACGAATATCATATTTTAAGTTTTAAATGAGTATTAAAAACTCTTGTAAAATTAAAAATTGAGTGAGAGGGCATTAGGCATGAAGCTCACGGCCTCCATTAACATTATTAGTCTTACGGTAAGGTTAGGTTAATACCCTATTTTAAAATTTGTGAGCTCTTTACAGAGGCAGAATCGAGTTGTTGAGTAGGATTTCATAAAGTGAAAATTTAATATAGAATTTCATAACATCCTCTATGTAATAAATTCATATTATATTGAGCATAATCTCTTTGTGTAATAAATTCATATTTAACAGAGTAAATTCATAAATTAAATAATTAATTCAAGTGATGAAATTAACATTTAAAATTTGAAATAATGTCAATAAGCTCCTAACGTTTACACAAACTATTATGTGATACTAACATTAACTACTTTCATATTGAAAGTTACAATCAAACGGTAGAAAAAGTACGCTTATTCACTTTATAATATTTTAAATTTAAATTACTATATTATAAATGGTATTAGGAAAAATAAACTGTATATTTTCAAAATTAAAATTGAGAATTAATTTCTCTTTTATTATTATTATTTTTCTAACAATGGAACTGATTTGCCAAGAAGTTAAGAGAAGAAACAAAAAAAAAAAAAAAAACAATGGAATTGATTTGGCAGGGAGTCAAGAGGAGGTTTGGTGTCTCTTTCTCGAGAAAATCTTCAGTCTGCGTCCCACAGAAGAAAATCCATACTCAGGATCCATAGAAGATTTTCTCTTCTGCTTTTTCTCAAGGTTGCTATATTTTCATTGGTTTCCAAAGGTTGCCATATTCTCTTGTCTATCCAAAGGTTCTCATGTCTGTCCAAAGGAGGCTTAGTGTCTCTTTCTGGAAAAAATCTTCAGTCGGGGTCCCACAGAAGAAAATGCACACTCAGGATCCATAGAAGATTTTCTCTTCTGCTTTTTCTCAAGGTTGCTATATTTTCATTGGTTTCCAAAGGTTGCCATATTCTCGTGTCTATCCAAAGTTTCTCATGTCTGTCCAAAGGAGGCTTGGTGTCTCTTTCTGGAAAAAAATCTTCACTCAGGGTCCACAGAAGAAAATGGACACTCAGGATCCCGATAAGATTTTCTTTTCTAATCATGTCTGTCCAAAGGTTGCCACTTTTTCATGGGTTTCCATGTTTTCTCTTGTCTTTCTACTGTCCTGTCATCTGCGACGCCTTGTTTTCTTTCTGGAAGCGGTTGTGACTTGAAAAAATAAAAAATGACTTTGAAAAAAAAAAAGTGGCTGTGGATTAGCATTATCTATTTTATTAAAATTACAAATCAAGGGATGTGACTGAACATCGAGGAAGAATCATAATTTTTAACTAAAGAAAAAAAAAATTTTATTTTTACCTCCTTTTTTATTAAAAAAATTATTTTTGATCTCTCAAATAAATCATTTTCATTCTATACCTAATATTATTAAACTATCTTTATATTAAAATCATCCAATTGTCCTAACTTGAAGTTACTAAGATAGTCTTCTTCTTTCTAACAATATCCTAACCTCTTTTCGCTACTCCATTCATGGTTTTTTTTCTCCCATTCACTATTGTAGCAAAAAAATAAATCTTCTACTAAGGAATTTTTCATAAAAGCTTATTCCTCCATTGAAGGCTTTTAATTCATTCAAATTTCATCCATTAAAGGTTTTGAAACTTCTACTTCCATTTCAAATAATTTAAGTTTTGAAGGTAATGTATGTATTTTTGTTGGTTGGTTGGTTTTTAGGTTGTTTTATTCAGATTGTAAGCTAAAGGTTTTAAGAGTGATTCAGCTATAATTTATTATATCCATAAGGTAGGTCTGTAGTTTCTGTAAAATCTACGACGAAATTGATTTTTCATTGGACCAAAAAAACCAATATTGGTTTTTTCGATAAATGATAATCGATTTAGGCATGAGATCGGTTTTTCATTGAGATTAAAAACCGGTCGGTTTTTAATCTCAATGAAAAACCAATCTAAGTAATTTTTTCCTATTTTTGATTTTGTTATGTTTTGAATGTTGTATATTGAATTTTTGTGTTATATGTGATTAGATATGATTGTATTTTGTTCTATTTGGTTGGATTTGGTTGGAGAGTGTTGTGATTTGTTTCTATGCACGATAAATCTGCCAATTGATTTTTTAAAGGACTAAAAAACCAGTTCCAATTTTTTTGTCCACTTAAAAACTGAGTTAAGTAGTTTTAGCATAATTTTGATATTTTTGATATTTTTTATGCTAGGTATTAATTTATGGTGTTAGATTTGGTTCGACATAATTGTATTTTTTAATGTTGAACCATTAGAATGAGACTAATTTATTAATATTCTTTGAATGTTACAGGAATGGCTCAAGAGACGTAATCACCTTCAACAGAGAGTGGAATAGATCTAACTACATTGGGGGTGAGTCGATCATGTGTGTGGTTCCTAAAGATAGTAGTTTTTTTATTGTTGGTGGACATTGTATATAGGGAGATCGACATTGATAGAAGAAGATGAGATATATTTATTAAAATATGGTAAATGGCCAAGTTAAAAAGATATGCATGATATCCAAATCTTGGTGTGGTTGGTTTGACTGCAGTTAAAAATAATAAAGTTAGAGAGATTTATATTGATAAGATTGTGAGAGATTTTAGAGCAGAGTTAGTAGGCATACCATTTGTCTATATCTCACTGACTTAATACCAAACAAAAGACAAGGGGTGGGCAACACAATATTCGGATCGATTCCAACTGGATTCGATTCAAATATGTTAAATTTACGGATTGTTATTTTTGTTTCGAACATGATCCATCAAGAGGAAGGAACCGATCCGATTTGAACACCCAGTGTGCAGATCAGATCGAATTGATTTTCATGTTTGAACACCTGCTTTCAATTTTAACATATAAACACATGTTTTCAATTTCAATATGCTTTCATTTTTTAATTTAAAGGAGAAAAATCAATATGGCTTGAAAGTCCACATTCACAAAATAAACAACAAATGAAATATGTAACTTAACAACAAAAAACAACAAATAGATACAAAAATCATCAAAACACTAATACCTAATTATGTAGATATCAAGCTAAAGCTGCAAATAGACTCACTAAGTGAAAAAAGCTAAAAGCTAACGACGAATTAGCAATGAAGAACAAATGGCACTGTCGGGTTGTTGAGATGAAAAGTAAGGGCTAAGTGAGAGTTGTCGGCTATGAAGAAGAAATGCCAACTGTAACAACCTCCACCCGATTCCCATTCGGATGAGAACCTGAGTCGAATGATCCTACTTCAACCAGTTTATTTGTTATTATTTTATATATATGCACTATAAATTTTTTTTTTCAAAAATCCAGTAGAATTTCCTCTGTTTTTCTGAAAAACTCAAAATTATAAAAACCTGCACATTTCAAAAAAATACTTCTAAAATACATTCATTTTCTCAACTTTCATTTCGAAAACCAACCCCGCCCTCCCTCTCTTCGCGTCCAACTCCAAAATCACTTCGTCACACAAACATTTATAAACACAATATTTGATATAAATCATATTAATCGAAATTAAACACTAATTAATAGATAAGTAAGAATTCATTTATAAAATCACTTCACAAACCAAAAACTTTTTCTACGATTTCTATACATTATCAATTGTAAAATATCATGAATCCATATACTTTAACAGTACTATACAATACTAAAAGTAAAACTACAAAATATGGAGGGATGTGACTCGTAGAAAGTGCGACAACTGTCTTCTCATCTATCTCTATCTACAGTGCCCAAATTTCAGCCTACTCGTGGAAAATCCAACATGCTAAGTATTTCTATTTAGTGGGTGTACATCAAATTTAAATTTCATCATTTCCAACTATAAAAGATTTTAAATCAAGCGCTAAGTATTTCTCTTTAGTGGGTGTACACCAAATTTAAATTTCATCATTTCAAAAGAAACAAGATTTTAAAGTTAGATTTCACAGTTATTAAATTTTCATAATAAATCATAAAGAGATCAATTTACTAGTAAATACATATACATGAAAGGCATAAAAGTCATTTTCCAAATATGACCTTACAAAACCAAATTTCACCATTTTCAAATATTCATAATAAAACACAATAAAAGTTAAATGCCATTTCGCTAAAAATACCGTATTGTCAAACAAAATTCCACAAATCTTCAACTTTTATAAAAAATTTACAAGCAATCTATTTACAAATAACAACACATATGAAATACATTAAAGCAATTTTTTTTAAGTATAATTATACAATTTCATTCAATTTTTTTTTTCGACACCCGTTATAAACTCTGACACGATACTATGGACTGGAAAATGAGTTTCTTCTATATTGAACACTCAGTGACTAGTTGCCAGATCATTTTTCACATATCACATAAATTCTGGGGCCAGACACTCAATGCCTCTTGAGGTCTATGTATTTTATATCAAAATGTATAAGCAAATCGACGCAATACTGCTATAATCACCCTATTGACATGCCAATTATCAATCCACACATACCAATGTTTAGGTTTATTCGGACCCTTATAAATTTCATAGATCACCAAAAATTTCATATTTTAACAACTTTCATTTTTTAATAAAAATTTTCATTCAGAAAAACATTAAACACTTTTTCAATCAATTCTTTTTCCTATTTATTTGAAGTATCATTATAACCATCACAACACATCATTTTTCATTTAGAGTTACTCATTAAATCTCATCAAAACTGTTGTACCCTTCTTTTGATATACATTCATTCAAGACATTAACTTGTCTATTTCTTTCCGTATCTTTTTTGTTTCTTTTTCAAAAATCGCTAAAATATCATTCAAACATCATTTTATCACAATTTATCAAAACAATTTTTCAAAACCCCACACATACATATTTGGCCAACATACACGTTTCCATATCTTTTCAATTTTTTTTTTTTATTATAAATTGTCACAAAATCATTCAAACCATAATTCATACAATATTCATAAATCAATTTTCTTAAAATTTAACAAAATCACATACTAAAATAACAAAACTTTTACTAGTAAAAGTGAGATTTTTAAAACAAATGTATACCAACCTTTTTGGGCATGATTCATGGCTCCTCCACACCTTCAAGTTGAGCTCACACTTCTCTTTATCTTTCTCTTGGGTTCCTTGAGCTAGTTTCACACCTAGGTTTCAAGAATGCAAAATTCATCCATTTCTTTAATTCGTTTTCCATCAACTATCCTAATTTCAATTAATTATCATACCATTATATCAAACTAAAAAAAAAAAAAAAAAATCAACAACATTTCATTATCTTCTTCTTTGGCCGTCCACCCCCTCTAGATAATCAAATCCATTTTATTCATTTCATTAACTTATATTAATTCAAACTCATCCAAAAACATTTCATACCCATATCAAACATCAACAAATCAACTCAATACACAATTACAGTCTATTCTAGCAAAAATTCATTTTCATGAACCACACCTAAATTTTTCATTTTCTTTACATCAATTAGCTCAAAATCTACCCAAAACTCATACCGTTTTCATCGAACACAAAATCAAGCATCATATATCCATTCAGTACACAATTGCATCTATTTTAATCGAATTTGAATCGCATACATAACCACTCAATTTTCTCAATTTCTTTCCATCAATGTACTCAAACACATCCTAAATATAACTAAAAACACATCAAAAGGGTTGAATAACATTCCACACACCTATTCTTGACTTTAACCAAATTAACACTAAACTTTTCATTTTCATTTTTCTTTCATTCTTTTTATTCCAACCAATCCAAATCCATCCCAAAACATTATATAGCTCATTCAAACAATTAAAATCAACTCAACACATACAACAACACAAATTGTCCAAATATTAATATAATTACTTATCTATTTATCCACTTGCATTTTCATTTCGAAAATCATTGCAGATCAATTCAATATCACCTATAAATTCATCCAAACACTAAAATCCATTTAAATACACAATTTTTTTCCGAGTTATACACATACTAGTATATGACCAAATCCATTCATCCTCTTCATTTCAAACTCAAAATCACATCCAAACATATCAAATAACCATCAATTATTCAACTAAACCCTTAAACTCAAAATCAATTAAATTTCCATTAAAATTATCTCAAAACCCTAACTCTTACCTACTAATATTCTTGACCCAAACTTGCTTGATACTTTCCTTCTCTTCCAAGCTTGATTTAATGATGATTAACCTCTAATCAACCCATAAAATTAATCAAAAACTCATTTAATCCACTATAAAAAAAAAAAAAATACCCATCAAACTAGTTTATGGAATTAACACTAACCTTTAACTCTATTCACCATTTTCTTGAGATAGTCTTGATGGATTAGAGAGGTAAGGAATATTGGATCACCTTTTCTTATTATTATTCTTCTTCTTCTTCCTTCACAAAAATTTTCTCCTTCTCTCTCGGTTTCTCTTCCTCTCACAATTGCACTCTCTCTTTTCACTTTCTCCTCTCTTTTGGCTGACCTACACTTCCTTTTTTATCATCTCATGCATTCAACTTTACATATTATTCACCAAATGACCATTTTACCCTCAAAATATCTCCAAAATCACAAAAATACCATCCATTACATCTTGCTAAATGTCATCATCCTTATCTACTATGCCACATGTCACATTTCCAATGGTTGCTTACCCCATATGTCCATTCTTTCCTTATCTCTCTTGATTGACTTTTCAGGGACGCTCGGATTCGGTTTTTCATGGACTTTTTTCGAAATCCTTTCAAAATTTATTGGAGCTTATATTCTGACTTCTTACATACTCTTAGTAACCTTGGTGACTCTTAAAAGTTATTCCATGTCAATTTTTGGCTCTCCGTAAATTCACTAAATCGTCTCTAGCAATTTTCAGATTGATTCCATTTCAATCTGAATCTCTTTCAGAAGCGTTGTTTGGGTTCCTAAAATACTTAAGTATTTTAGCACTTTTCTAAATTTTTAAATTTTTTCTGAAACCTTTTCGAATTTCCAATCAGATCCGAAAATTGCTCCATTTTACATCAATTTGGCTCGTTTTTTATCCATTTCAGTTTTCGTTAATTCTAATATAATTTTCAAAACTTTAAGTATACAAGATCTATTTTTCAAAAATTATTATTCACACAAACACTTTCCATTTGAAAATACTATTCACTAAAAAATTTTTATCTCACGACACTTGAGGAAATGTTTATTTTTCAAAAATCACTATTCAATCAAAAATACTATTCATCTAATAATACTATTCATTTCGAAAATACTATTCATCTGGATATATTTTTATTTCTCTTAAATAGAGAAAATTCAAGGCCTTACACCGACACCGCTGAGTGCTAAGATGAGAGGCACGAGCTGAGAGCTGACGGTGAATTGGTTATGAGGAAGAAATCAAGTTGTCGGGCTGTTAAGATAAGAAGTAAGAGTTATCGGCGATGAAGAAAAAAAGTTGGCGCTGCTGCTAAGTGTTGAGATGAGAGGCACAGGTTGGGAGTTGACAATAAATTGGTGATGAAGAAGAAATCGAGCTACTGGATTGCTGAGATGAGAGGTAAGAGTTGTCGACGATGGAAAAAAAATGTCGGCACTGTTGTTGAGTGTTGAGATGAGAGGTATAAACTAAGAGTTGACGACAAATCAGTGATGAAAAAGAAATCTAATTACTGGCCTGTAGAGGTAAGAGCTGTCGATGTCAACAATGAGGAAGAAATGGGTAAGGCTGCCGAGCTAATAGCGAGAGATGGATGTTAGAGTTAAGGCTAAATTGGACTTTATATAGAGGCATGCGAATTATGTATGTATCAATGTTCACGGATTGAATCGGTTTTAAATACTTTGATCCAATCTAATCCGTGAAATAGTGTGTTTTCATAAGTGATGATCTGAACATCATACCTTTAAATATGCGATCTAGTCCAAACACTCACGGATTTGACCGGATTGGGTTGTTCGAACTGGATCCATGTTTTTATGCTCATCCCTACAAGACATGATGTGGTAGATACGAATAGACCTGTAAATCTATATGTGGTTAAAAGTCAATTTTATTTTACTTCAAGTATTGGTAGCAATCAGGTTGATGCTTCTGTCGTCCCATTTATATCTATGGAAAGTCTCATGTGCAACATTAATGATGATTATATGAATAATGCTAGTGATGTTGAAGATCGAGACACAGATTATAATGGTGATGGGATACAGGATAGTGATGAAAAGGAAACTTGAGATACTGATAAAAGGAAACTGGATTTGATGATATTGCTAATGATGAAAGGTTTTCAGAAATAAGATTTCAGGTTTATAATTTCAATGCAATCCTTCACAACCATACCGAATTGTTTCTAGTATAAAACCAGGTGACATTGAGGCTACTTTAAGCATCATGTTGATCGTCTACCAATATGGTATGTTGTAAAAACGTGTATTCTTTAACAGTAAGCAAAAAATAAATATAGTCATTGAAAAATATACTTTGAAAGTCAAGTTTGAATATCAGATTAGACGTTCAGTCATAAAACTATTTAAGGTCGTTGTAAGGATAAGAGTTATAACTTTATAGTTCGTTCAAGATACAAAAAAGATTGTTCGATGTGATTTATGTGGAAGTATGTGGTGGAACACATATGTCGTCAAACAGTCATGGAATCACATATGAAGAGTGTAAAGACTATTGTCATCGAAAAATTGTATGTGGAAAAGATGGGGAGAGATATTTATACACCTAATCGTTTGATCGAAGAAAAGCTAGAGCGATATGATTGGTAGATCTTGTATAGTAAAATTTGAAAGGTTTTACAATATGTGAAGAAACTAGCGCATAAACAAGCGAATGAGTTATATCAACAGCTTCTTTCCTACTTTGAAATGTTAAAACTATCAAACCTCAGTATAATGATGGCAATAGAGAAGGATTAAAACAATCGGTTCTTGTATTTGTTCATTGCACTTGGAGCTTCCATTGAGAGTTTTTGATCTTACATGAAACCAGTTGTTGCTATTGATGTCACTCATTAGAAAAGTGAATATAAATAGGTGATTTTTTTTTACTACATATAAAGATGAAATGGAGATGATTTATCTCATCGCTTTTGGATTTGTTGATGAAGAGTCAGACTATTCATTGACTTGGTTCTTATAAAGATTGCGAGAAGCGATGGTGTGTCAGATGATTTGTTTATCGTATCTGATCGTCATAAAAGCATATTGAATGAGATGAGAGTAACTTTTCTTAAAGTCCCACCCATATTGTGTTTTTTCCACTTGTGACAAAACCTTAAACAACATTGTAAAAAATATTCGGATATGGAAAATGAATTTTATAATATAGCATATAGTTATGTGCTAGATGACTGTAATAGAATATTGGAAGAAATGCAAGTGTTACATTAAAAAACATATGCAACTTTGGTTAAGGTTGAAGTGAGCAGGTAGTCATGTGCACATTGTCCAAAAAGAAGATATAAAATAATAACCACCAACATTGTAGAGTCGCTCAACAATTGTATGATGTAAGTATGTCATCGGGCAATAACAATTGCACATAAATATGTGATTTTTTGCAGAAATGATTTAATAATAGATGTGTTACTGTTGAGAAACTCACAACTTATATTATCATCGCTGCGTACAATCATGGCATGTTAGCAAAAAAATTTTTCGACAAATGATAGCGTATATGAAGCCCGAAATTTTCTCTATTTAGGAGCAATAAAATTTCTTTTTGATGAATAATAATTTCAAATGAATAGTATTTTCGAGTAAATAGTGATTTTCAAATTTGTAAAACTCAGAATTTCTTCTTCATAGGAGAAATAAATTTTTTTTCGATGAATAGTATTTTCATGTGAATAGTATCTGTGTGAATAGTGATTTTCAAATAGCAAACCACACAACTCAAAAGCTTCGAAATAGGTACTAGTGTTAAATGAAACTAAGATGGATAAAAAAAAGTCCATTTGAAGAGATTTTAAGTAATCCGAAGCTTATAAAATGAAAGTACTCTATTTAATTTTAGCACCGTATATAATTTCTATAGAGAAATAAAATGATGTAAGTACCCGAATGTGCAATTGAAGTTTAGTAAATTTTTCAGATAAGACCGAAGATGATTTTATTTGCAAGACAATAAAATAGTTTAAATTAGTTGGATCCAGATAGATAATCGAATTTTAATAAAATTCACAGATGCAAAATTAGGTTCTAATAAGATTTTTAGGTGGATCTGAAATGATTTTGAATACGAGAATGACATTTTAGGAAATCGAAAAGCTTGAAAGTAATGCATAGTGGGAAATGTGTCAAGAAATGAGAGATTGCATGAGAGACAACTGTCACATTTGATGAATAATGTGAAGACAAGTGTGCAGTGGATAAGCAAGTGGATGATAAGTGGAAGGACCATATGAAACATATATATATATGAAATGAAATGTTGAAATAAATGAATGAAACAAGAAGAACACCAGCACATGCAGTTTCGGTCAACAAGGGGTGTTCTCTTTTCGAGAGAAAAGCTGTCGTTTTGGAGAGGTAAAAGGAAAGCTATTTTACCATGAGTTACCAAGGGAAGAAGCTGTTGTTCTAGTGACTTGGAAGCTATTTATTTTAGCAATCTCAACAGAAGAAATCAGCACACACTCAGTCAAGCAAAACAATCAAGAAGGAGAAGCAATTCTACTAGTGATGGAGGATAGGTCTGCCGAGAGGAAGGCATCATGACAGCTTATATTTTGTAAAGTTTTGAAGCTGTTTTTGAAGGCTTTTCATACATGCAAGAAGCAAAGCACAAGAAGCACAAGGTCTAGCATTCAAGAGAGAAGTGATTTTGATTTTAAAAGGAGAAAGGGAGGAGCTTGACCAAGAGGTGAAGGAGTTGAAAACAATGGCTGTTTTGGTGGTTCAAGAAGCTATTTTTGAAACTTTTTCACACATGCATGAGGTCCACACCAACCTAGAATGGAAATCCATCCATTTGGAATCAATTTAAAGAGGTAAGATTTTAGTTTCCATGAATTAGTTTGTGTAATCTTTAGATTTATGGACTTGGTTGATTTTGTGATGAAATAATGTTTGGGTTTATGGTGTTCTAATCTTAAGATGATGTAAATGGAATTGCATGTGATTTTGGTATGAAAATTGAAAAGAAAATTTGGTGTTGGAAGCATGTTATGTCACGGCCAAAAGGTGGTACATGGTTTAAATGAATTTTAAGTGTGTTGTTATGAATTTTGGTGTGATATTAGTGTGTAAAACTTCGATGGAAAATTGTTTTGGATGTTTCAAAAGATGTTGGGGCTGTTTTGACCATGAAAAATAGTTTGGAAGTTCAAAGGAATGCATTAGAATATAATGTTGATTTTGCAATAAAAATTTGTGTAATTACAAAAATGTGATGAACAGTAAATTGAACTTGCAATTACACCCCTAACCATACGTGTAAATGTGACTACAATGGAAAGGTTGCAGATGAGTTTAGCTACAATGTTGCTTAAAAATAGAATGCTCAAATATGTAGGTAACGTGGAGACAAAGTTACTCGAAATTGAAAATTATTGCGAGCTAGAAAATCGTGAACGTTCCGTGAGCTAGAAAATAGTGAGTGTAAATTTATTTTATGAACGTCAAATACATTATTAGCTTATTATTTTTAAAGCACTATTATTTTGAAATAAATTTTTATTAAGCATGATGAATTATGAAATTATTTTATGTATTATTTTAAAAGGAAGCATTTTAAGCATGAAATTGTAGAAACATTGAATTATATTATTTTAATAAGATTTAAAGAAATATGTCTCAATATTTTCATGTTTATAGATCAAAAGAATACAAGTTTAAAGCATATATATATATATATATATATATATATGAAATTTTAAACAACTAATGGCTTACCCAACCTTATAAACTATTTATAGATTTAGACTCGGTCGGAATACCTTATACGTGTATAACTAGTGTTGGGAGGGCAGGTTACTAACATTTGTATGTAGGGGTTGAGTCAGTTGTGTCGCTCTCTGTACATATGAGGTATTATCTTGCTCTACGTATGCGATGATAAAATTCCGCTACATGATAGTTGACATATCTTTGTAGTTTTGTCACAGTGAGCGCCGTTAGCAACTTCACCACCTAACCTCACATTGAGCGACACTAGTCTAGTCATCATGTGATTGTAGCTTCTCGGATTTCCATTAGTACGTTTTATAAAGGAAAGAAAATTTATTATATGTGAAATTTAGCAAAGTAATATTGTAATCGATTTTCGAAAGATTATGAAATATAAAGATTATGAATCTTTATAGCTGTTTATCAAACTTACTAAGTATATGGTTTCAAAAGTAAAAATGTTTAGGAAATCAAGATTCCTTTAAAATGGTTTTTAGGAGGATATTTTTAGAAAAGATGTTTATATAGAAATGGATAACACTCATTGAGCTCTGTTAGCTCACCCTTTTATTGTTTTTATTATGAAAAAACCTCTCAGAGTATAGATATTGGTGCCTAGAGCAAGTAAATTTACGACGCAAAAATAGGGGAGCTTTTCTGATGATGTAGCAGTGAAATCAATGTATATATTTTTTTGATGTTTCATAAACATGCATAAAGTGAATATTTCTTTTTGATCTTATGTAAATATTTAAAATTTTTGTATGATGAAATATTTTAAAATTTAATGTGGTTTCTGATTTAATTAATTTGTTTTATAATTGAGTTATTTATTTTATGATTGAGTTTGATTGTAAAGAGGACCTAAGGTCTTTATTAGAGGTGGAAAAATAAATGAATGATTTTAAAAGTGTTTGTATGTTGATTTACATGTGTTTTGAAAGGGTTGGAAAGTTCGAAAAAACAGTTGTTGTGCTATTAAAATTTTTCCATCCTGATTTTTAGATGATTACGAAATGAAGTTTTATCACAGGTTCGCTTTACGAAATCCTTCTAAGTCAATCATCGATATAAGACTACAAGAATTTTCGTTGGGCTGCTCAAAGGGTTCTGCTTTGGTTTCAATAGGCGAAATTCGGGTCAGGTCCTTTCAGCGTACAACCTCATTACAGAACCGATTATATATAGCATCATGCATCCTAGCAAAGTTGATGCGATGGTTAATATTCAAGCAAACACATGTAGTTGTTTACAGTGGAAGTTATATTAGTTGTCATGTGTTCATGCATATGCTGTTGCTAGGTATCATAATTATGCATTGTTACTTTTAGTATTTAATGTCATATCGTAACACTTAAATTTGTAATACATGTTAGGTTCAAGAGCATCAATGGTAATACATTTTGTATCTAATATTATAGTATAGAATAACTAAAAGCTGCATATGCATGTTTGATTAATCTCATCCCTAAATTGACCACTTGGAATGTTCCTGCGAAAGTTAGAAGCATAATTATACTACCACCCATAGAAAAAAGACAAACAGGTAGGTTGGGGGAGATTTGGATTTCTTTAGTTGGGAAAAATCGTTGTACAAAAGAGTATAGAAAATGTGGCCAAAGCCACAATTATCTTCGTTGCTTTAACCCCCTACATTCGCCAATGCAAGTATAAGCACAGCTACGATTGAGAAAGCCTAAACGAGCAAAGTCGTTGTTGCAAAAGCTGGGACGAGCACAAATGCTGGTGAAAATGGTGAAAAATGTCGCGCTCCTTCGAAAATGTTGCCTCAGTCATAAGACTGGATACAACCAACGTCAATGTCCTCAACGGTTTCCTACTCCTAATCCAATGTTGAATAATAATGAAAATAATGAATAGACATTAATTTGAAACTTCTGATTTCATGTAAGTTATGTAATATTTTGAAATGTTTCTCCATTTATAATATAGAGATACTACTATACTTGGATAGTCAAAAAACTAGAGAGACTTTGTTAAATTTTCGTAAATTTTAATAAAAATTAAATTTGTAATAAATGCAAATTTAATGAAGTAAAGTAATTGACATCAAAATGGGAAAAAATGAATAAATTTAGGGGAAAACACGAGATCGATTTTTAAGAGGGTCTAAAAAATTGAAATTAGTTTTTTAGCCATTTTAAAAAAACTAATCAATATATATTTTCTTATTTTTTCTTCTTGATAAGGCTTTCAATAGGCAAAAAAGACCCCCAAATTACTTAAATTTAATCAATTAAGATGGAATTGTATGAACAACTTATATTATGCCTCCATATAGTGACACTGAAGTGAGACATGACATTAAATGACTATGTTTCACTTTATGCAAATCTGATTTTTTATTCGTCCAACCACGTTTATTTGTAATGTTTATCCGTTGTGTGATATAACATCAATTCTATGGTTTTTGTGTCTTTTTTTTTTTCTTTTTTTAATTAGCAACCTACAAAATGAGTGGGAAAAAGAATAAAAAGAGGGGAAAACATGTGACCGGTTTTTAATTGAGCTTGAAAATTGATTCAAACCTTTTAAAAAATTGATCAGCGTCTTTTTTAATTTTCTTTTTTTGATAAGATTTCAATGGGCAACAAAGGCCCTCAAATTGCTTGAATTTAATTAATAAAGATGGACTTGCATAAATATTATACATAATGCCTCTATGTAGTGACATTAAAGTGAGATATGACATTAAGTAATTATGTTTCACCTTATGCAAATTTGAATTTTATTTCATCCAACATTGTTTATTTGTAATGTTCATCCATTGCAGGATATAACGTCAATTATATAGTTTTTATGTTTTTTTTTTTTTTTAATTGTGAACCTACAAAATGGGTGGGAAAAGAAGTAAAAAAAGACAAAAACATGGGCTCGATTTTTAAACGGGTGTGAAAAACCAAAATAAGTTTTTTAACCCATTGAAAATCGAAATTGGTTGGATCAGTAATTAATGGAATTGAAAAACTGATTTCAGCTTTCAAGGGCCCTTTAAAAACTGGACTATGCTTCTAGATGTGTACTAGATTAGTGTTGCTTTGTACTTAACAATATTATGTAGAATAATATATTTAGTACATTATTTTCATAAGTTAGTAATTTACAAAATAAATAATTATTTAATAAAATGAATAATCAATAAATTTATTATTTACAATCTCTCCATCACTGTTTAGTATCCATTATCCAAATTTGTCTACCTTATAAATGGTGTGGAATATATAGATATATATATCCCTAGCAATCTCTACCCGTAATGCAATGGCGTCTTCATCTTGATCGCGTTATCTTGATTTCCATGTACCCTTTTTTTATTGTAAAAGGTTGCGCATGTATATTGCCACGTATGCTTTACAACTCATCTTATATCAGTAATAAATTAATTTAATTAGATGAAATAACATTTGGAATATAATATAATGACGTAAGTAATTAATTTACTTATCCATCGGATTGCTAGGGTACAATTGCTGTATCAAAACGCTTAAGTTTCCACTACTCATCCAAGATAGGCATCAAACATGCCAACGGCTCAAGTGGTTGTCTCCGTAATTCACAGTCCATATGTCCAAGGGAATTATAAATTAATATTTTTTGCTCTCTCAAGCATATCTGACAAAGGACCTAATGATTGTTTGTAAGAGAACATGACACCAACACCTGCAATTTGAAAACGTCAATAGTATAGGACTAATTCGAAGATCAAATAATAACTCTTCATCTGAAAAACAACACTTACATTTTCAACATGTCACCATAGGACTGATGTGTCTATCTGACCAATACCGAATACACGCCACTCTGTAGGTACAACAGTCATAGTCGAATCAAATTTTATTTCTAAGTGGACGTAGTGCTCATTATAATACAATGTCATAAATGTCTAGAAGTCATATGGACTAAAATTAAAATGCATAACTTCAAGGACACATGACAAAAAATTAAAATGCATAACTGTAATGTAAATACCTATAAATAAGAAAGTCTCATAGACTACATATCAAGTGTTCTCAACCTCATTCCACTTTTTTTTTGCATAGGCACATCGAATAACAATCGAAGTGCTCTGAACACAACCATTACTGCTCATCCTCGAGGATTTTCAACATGGACAGCATCATGCACCACTAGATATGATAAATCGCATGCCTAAAATAAAAAAATTAAAATTATTGTAAATTTTATTACGTTAGTAAACGGGATGTGCTGATGGTGCTCGTGGGCTATAAATGTGCTCATCCTGAGCAAAACTCCCACCATCATTAGCATCATCATTGTCACTGTAGTCATCATCGTCGTCATCAACATCTGGATCATGTCCACTAACCAAAAACCTAGGATTTTTCAAATGTTTTTCCTTCCTTCTTAGTTTTCTATCCATCTCCCTTATGATCTTGTGGGTTGCCTTTTGCCTCTTATCATTCCTACTTTCTTATGGGTTATCTTTTGTAAATCCATAAGATTCATAAATAACTACTTCACTTGCAGAATATATATAATTACACAGTGTACACAATTTTAAAAATATTTCAATAGTCTCTCTTGTTTTTTTAGTATTCAAAGAAATATAACCTACATATTTAAATAATTACACTTCGTCTATCATATTTAGAGACTTCTTCTCTCTATCCAACTTCGTACTACTATACAACATGTCCACAACTTTTCTATTTGCTAAAATATATATTCACTTAACAATAAATACATATATATAGTTATATTATTATCATATTCTTAATATAAATAAGAATAGTTAAAAAAACAAAAAACAAAAAAAAAAAAAAAACTAATTCAAGTTAGGTTTGACACTTATAAAGGGAAAATCATTAAGAGTTTTTATGTCTTTCGGTGTCTTCTTAAGTGTCTTTCTCTTTTACCTTGGCAGGTCATTTTTCAAGGACTGGTTACTTTTTCCTATCTTATCTCTCAACATCAGGAACATTCCGACTAGCCACCATTATAATATAAAAATAATTAAACAAAAAACAAATTCATAGTTAGTGTATATATATATATAACCCCAAATATTAATCATATTAGGAGAAAGCTATAAATATTAACCGTTTTAGGTGTACCTGAAACACCGAGACATAACCATAAATGTTAACGGTCTTTGGTGGGTTTTTAAGCCGCTCCTCAGTAATTACCATATGGAGGCTATAGACCAGTGTATACAGCTTAATGTACCCTAAGGAAACAACCTCCACACCTCTACATTTTCTATAATAACCCACATAAAGTGAGCAATGGTATACCTATCATCTTGCCCCAAAAATAGATGGAAGGTAATCCCTATATTAGCTAACTTCAATAGATCCTCATCATTTATTACGTCCTCAACTACATGGTTTTAATGAGTTGTATGGCTCCTAGCCTCGAGAAATGTGGCTATGTTGGGCACTCTGGGCAACACTTTATTGAAAAATCATCATAGGAGACTGTTCTTATCATTTTGTACCGTATTGAAGATTTTTCTATTGATACCCCTAAAAGAAAGTTCTATCATCAATAAGAACTATTATTTCCCGGACCTATATGTTCTTCTCCCCGATTTCAAACCACATTTCATCACGGCAGTCGCCAGGAACCCTCACCTCTCTAGTAAGAAATCCTAATATCATGGAGGAAACTGTCATATTATTGCTAGTTATTAAGAAAATATGTCCAAATTGGCACTCTCTAATAAACTAGTCATACAAATCTCATCTAATAATAACTGCAATTATTTTATCAAGCCATTTTTAACCAATGTGTGTATTTTCACCCATTTTTTGTCAATTGTTTGCGAATCATGTAAATATTTGAATTCTATTTGTGGGTAAGAAAAACTATAAGCAATTAGTATTAGTTTACAAAAAAAAAAAAGAAAAAAAAAGGTTATGAAATACCCTAATATACTTTTATTTTCATTTCTTTAATTTAATTTAAATAATTTTTACAATAATTACATTCATTTAATAATTATCTCAATATATTTAATCAAATTTAATCATCAATTGAAATTTTGGTTTATATTTAAATGAAAATTACCTTTTACAATTTACACTTATATTTCTTACATTGTATTTTACTTTATTCAAAAACATTTTCTCAATTTAATTTTAATTACTTTATTTATTTATTTTATTCACAATCTAATTAATTACCACTAATTTAATAAAGTTTAATTTGCTAATTCCATTTAATTATTCCTAATATATTTCTTATTAGTAATTTCAATTTTTAATTTCTTAAATTGACCGATTTTTTACTGGGTGTGAAAACTTGGTAAATGTTATTCAATAGTTTTTCATATCCCAATCAAACACTAATTTCATAAGTTGGTGCTCTTAGAGATGCTCTCAGTAGATTCCTCAAATTTTCAAGTCAAATTCAACAAATTTAACCTTATTCATCATTATCCAACTTCCATAATACAAAACAAATCAAAAAATGGCAAAACAAAATCAACAAATCACAAATTTTCAATATTCAATCAATTAGTTTTTTACTAGGTGTGAAAAACTTATCAATATTATTCACCGATGTTTCACATCCCAGTTAAAAACCGATTTCGTAACATGATGCTCTTACACATAATCTTAGTGGATTCCTCCATTTTTCAAGGCAAATTCAACCAAATCTAACCCTATTCATCATTACCTAACTTCCATAGCACAAAACAAATTTAAAAATGGCAAAACAAAAGTCAACAAATAAAAAATTTTCACAATTCAGCTAATAGGTTTATAATTGGGTGTAAAAAACCAGTCAATGTTATTCACCAGTTTTTCACATTTTAGTGAAAAATCGATTCATTAAAACGAAGTAGACGATGCTATTTTCATTGGAATCTACCATTTTCAACCAAAATCCAACCAAATGTAACCTATTATAAATCTAATCATCATAACTCAACATTTTTAACATAAAAAGTATCTCAAAATCACAAAACAACATAGGAAAATAACAAACTTTCAAACATAATTCAAACTTTGCATACCTTAGCAAAGGGAGGAGGTTAACAACCTCAACAGCGGTTGAAGAAGCTCTTATAAGGTCGACAATAGCATGAGAATGGTCGGAGACGGTGAAAATGGCTCGTGGGGTCTTAATCAATTACTGAACATAAAAAGGGGTCAATTTTTGAGTTTTGCAATCGATGGTAATAAGGGTTGATTGATTTCTTAACCACTTATATATACAGGGGTTGTTTCATAATTACACACTCCCGTTTTTATAAAATTTTAAAAGTTAAGGGTTTATGAGTAAAATTGTGTAGAGATATTATAGGTAATTTCGGTATAGGATGGAATTAATTTATTTGGGAGGTTAAAAACATTTTTTTTTTTTTTTAAGTAGGACAATTTTTTTTTTAAGAAGTTGTGGGTAAAAACAAAAATACTCTTTTATAATAGGTATTTCTAGTAATTTCCACCACTACAACAAAACAGTACAGTAATACCGGACTATCCATACCGGGCAATAAAAGCCCGGTATGGATAATCAGCGAAAATGATAAAAAAATGAATGTAACATTATCGATATAGGCCCGGTATAGAAAAAAATATACATACCGGGCAGGTCGGGTGCCCGGTATGGAAAAAAATGCCAAATTTACATAATAAAATCCATACCGGGCGCACAACCTGCCCGGTATGGATACTCCGACTCCCATACCGGGCGGGTCGGGTGCCCGGTATGGAAAAAAATGGAAAAAATATTAGAAATTCCATACCGGGCACCCGACCCGCCCGGTATAGAAGTCGGATTATCCATACCGGTCGGGTCGGGCGACCGGTATGGATAATCCGTAAATTTTAAAAAAATCAATTTCACTGGATTATCCATACCGGGCGCCCGACCCACCCGGTATGGATAAACTGGGTATTTTCAGCCCGTGACCCTCTCTCCCCGATTCTATTTTTTTTCTCTCTCTCTATCTCTTTCTCACTCATTCTCTCTCTACAAACCCTAGCTGCCGCTGCCATAACTTGTCCCCTCCCTCCGGTCGCCGTCCGTCGTCGCCGCCGGCACTCTCCGTCGCCGACCACGCCGTGACCCGTGCCATTGATCTTGTCTTCTCCTTCTCGCGCGGTGGTTTTAGCTTCTTCTTCTTGGTGTTCTCTTCTTGTTCTAAGGTATATATTCTTCTCATTTTCTTCTTTTTAACCTTTTTAGGGTTTAGATAAATGTGTTTGATGGAGGATAATGGGACGGCCGGACTGCCGTCCGACCGCCGAAGCGACAGTCCGGCCGTCACAATTTTTTTTTCAATTTTTTACATTTTTTTTTATTTTGCAGCTCATTCACCCATCTTGTGAGATTTTGGGAACATTATTTTCGCCGATTGGATCCTCCCACGGTGTTTGAAGTAGTTTGTGAAAGAGGTATGGACTTTAGTGTGATGGATTATGTTGAAAATATTGATTTTGAAATTATTATGTTTAAATATTTAGGATTTTGGATTTTGGATGATAATATGATGTATACGTGATGTTTGTGGAAACATTTATGAGTTGAAATTATTGTTTAATTGCATCATATTGGAATATGGATTTTGGTGTGGTTGATTATGTTCAAAATATTATTTAGTGTGGTGGATTATGTTGGAAATATTGAATTTGAAATTATTATGTTTAAATATGGTGGATTTTGAATTTTGGATGATAATATGATGTATATGTGATGTTTGTGGAAACATTTATGAGTTGGAGTTATTGTTTAATTGTATATTGGAATATGGATTTTGGTGTGGTTGATTATGTTCGAAATATTGTTTAGTGTGGTGGATTATGTTGGAAATATTGAATTTGAAATTATTATGTTTAAATATTTAGGATTTCGGATTTCGGATTTTGGATGATAATATGATGTATATGTGATGTTTGTGGAAACATTTATGAGTTGGAGTTATTGTTTAATTGCATATTGGAATATGGATTTGGGTGTGGTTGATTATGTTCGAAATATAATGTTTGGAATGTTGAGTTCAAAATGTTGATGTTGAGGTTGCACTTTAGTGAGATGGATTCGAAATATTGAAATGTTGAGTTGGATTTGAACAACATGTACTTCTTATCTTGAATTTCAAATTATACTTTTGCATTATTGTTCATTAATTGTTTTCATAGACTTTGTTTCACAATATAATATTGACATTTAAGCTATATATATTGTTATTGAACATAAATAAATTATAACATAATTTTGTTACATTTATAATAGATGTAATAAAATTGTTTGATGAAATACCTCAAAGAAAACTTTGTTAAATGAAGTTGGAACAAAAACCACTTATGAAATAAAGTTTAAATTAAAAATGATTTTTGGTATGTTAGATTAAAAACAAAGTTTAAAACCAAAAGCAAACTTGATTACTTTTCCTTTTTAAATATTTGATTTGTATTCAATAAGAAAACAACAGTACAAGTTACAATAAAAGTATATATGTATTTAAAATTTAACTTAACAATTTTTATTCATTCATTGATTAGAAGTGAAAATTATTATTATTATTTTTTTGTGATATTAATTTTGAGTCAAACTTTCCTTTTAAATTATTGTTTGATTTGTTGTATTTGTTAAAGATAGTAATATATATATATATATATATATATATATATTGGTTATAACATAATTTTATTTTTTTTTATTATAACAATAGTTATTGAACATAAACAAATTATGTAACGTTCATAATCAAAAATAGTATTGAATGTGAACTAGTAGTGGAAGTGGGATTCTTATATTTACAATAGTTGAGTTTGGAATTATTATGAGTATATATATTTTGGATGATGATATGACGTAAATAGAAAATTTATGAGTTGGAGTTATTGTTTAATTGCATTTTGGAGTATGGACTTTAGTGTGGTTGATTGTGATTGATATGTTGAGTTTGGAATTATTACGTCAAGATATTTATGATTTTTAACTTTGGATGATGATATGATGTATAGTTTAACATTATATTGTTATGTGTTTTGTTTTTTAGAGTTAAAAGCGTAAATGATGGATAAGGAGTGGTTAAAATTTTCAAGGTTAATATTCTAAACCTATTAAATTGAGGCATAAGATTTAAACTCGTAGTATTTTTAATAATTTTTTTCTTTCGTTTTTCAATTTTTAGAGTGTCAAAAGAATATAGGGAGAGAGCTAAGAAATTTGTTGAGGCTGCGAACAAACATTCAATAAATTATGGTTTCATCCTTTGCCCTTGTATAAAATGTCTCAATGCGAGGTATCATGCCACTAAGATAGTGTATGAACACTTGGTCATTAATGGGATGGATTCTCAGTATACAACTTGGTTCATGCATGGGGAACCCCTGAATACTTCCACACATGTTGAAAACACTTCAAATACATTTAGAATGTATAACGATGCAAATCTTGAAACTCATTGTGATGTTGAATCGGATGTTGGAGTAAGAGACGAAGATATAACTGCTACTTTGGAAGATGTTGAAACTCCTTTATATGAAGGTTGTTCAAAGTATACAAAATTATCGGCTATTATAGCTTTATATAAACATAAAGCTACTTATGGTCTATCCGATAAGGGGTTTAATGAACTTCTTAATATCGTTCGAGATATGTTGCCGTCAGATAACGTTCTACCAGAATCATTGTACTCAACAAAAAAATTGTTGAAAGTGTTTGATTTAGGATATGAGAAAATTCATGCATGTATAAATGATTGTTGTCTGTTTAGAAAGGAATTGGAGCATCGTGAGGAATGTCCAAAATGTGGTGCTTGTAGATGGAAAGTAAATGAAGTTACGAAAAAAAATCATAAGGGAGTACCGACTAAAGTACTTCGATACTTTCCAATCATACGACGGTTTAGGAGAATGTTTACGTCAACAGAAATGGCTAATGATTTGAGATGGCATTCTACCCATACAAGTCAAGATGGAAAGATGCGACATCCCGTTGATTCTGAAGCTTGGAATACTATAGATATGAAATGACCATCTTTTGCTTCAGAGCCACGCAATTTGAGGTTGGGTTTGGCTGCAGATGAATTTAATCCTTTTAGCAACCTCAGCACCTCTTACAGTTGTTGGCCGGTTGTGTTAGTTACATACAATCTACCTCCTTGGAAGTGTATGTTGAAAGAAAATTTGATGCTAACACTATTGATTCCAGGAAAAAAACAACTCGGGAATGATATTAATGTATACTTGCAGCCACTTATCGAAGATTTGAAAGAGTTATGGCACTTGGGAGTACAAGTGTATGATTCATCTACTAAGTCCTCCTTCAACTTAAAAGCTATCTTAATATGGACCATCAATGATTTCCCCGCGTATGGAAACTTAGCAGGATGTTGTGTAAAAGGTGAATATGCTTGTCCTATATGTGGGTTGAATGTACATTCACAAAGATTGAAATATAGTAATAAGCATGTATACATGGGTCATCGGCGATTTCTTCCAAAGAATCATGCTTTTCGAAAGAAGAAATCGTGGTTTAATGGGAAAGAAGAAATGGATGATCCTCCAAAGATTCTTGATGGTAAACAAGTTCGATTTGCATGCGCGGAAATTGAAAACGATTGGGGAAAAAAAAGAAAAGGGAAAAGGAAGAGAAAAGGACAATGTATATGGAAAAAAAGATCGTTATTTTTTGATCTTCCGTATTGGGAGGTAAGATTTTTAAATAAATAATGTACCTTTTTGTTATATATTTAACATTACCGTAAATTTATCATTGTTGCTTTTTACAGGATTTGTGTTTGCGTCATAATTTGGATGTAATGCACATTGAAAAAAATATTGGTGAGAGTCTCCTTGGTACATTGTTGGATATCAACGGAAAAACTAAGGATGTTGTTAATTCTCGTAGAGATTTGGAAGACATTGGGATTAGACAAGACCTTCATATGAAAGAGGATAGAAATAAACTCTATTTGCCTGCAGCACCACACACTCTATCAAAGGTAGAAAAACAACAATTTTGTAAGAGGTTGTTCAATTTAAAATTGCCTGATGGTTATGCTGCTAACATATCTAATTGCATTTTATTGAATGAGTGCAAAATAGTTGGGCTTAAATCTCATGACTATCATGTATTGATGCAACATTTATTATCAGTGGCAATACGAGGTCTCTTACCTAAAGGGCCATGAATTGCCATATTTCGATTATGCTCGTTTTTTAATGCAATTTGCCAAAGAGTGTTAGATAGAAATAAGTTAGATTTATTGGAAGATGAAGTTGCAGTTACGATGTGTATGGTTGAACGTTATTTCCCTCCTTCTTTCTATTATTGCCATAAAATTGTTTTAATATTGCTTTTAAAAAAACTGGATTATTCTAAAATGTTATTTATTTTAATTATAAGAGGCATTCAACTTATTAGAAGAAAAAATATTAGTCCATTTTCAATTCTATTTTGAGGAAATGATTTGGGTACAACCTACCTTCACTTTCCAAGTAGTTAAGAAAGAGTTTTACAAAAAAAAAAAAAAAATTAAACAAAGAATTAAAATAATCAAATAAATAAGAATAACTATTTGAGCAAATAAAAAAGTTGAAAAAAATTAGGAGAGAATAAAAAGAAAAACTAATTAATTAATTGATTGTTTTATTAATAATGAAAGAGGAAAGAGAATGTATTAAAGAAAAGGAAACACATTGATTTTTTTTTTTTTTTTGAAAAAAAAAAAGAACACATTGATTTTGGATGTATAAATGTGTATATAATTAAGGATATGAGTGTATCTTAGTCGTCCATTTCATTCAAATCCAAATGTCAACAATTTATATAAGAAATTGTGTAATTTTTAGGGACTGCCGATCCTTGGCCCATGTACATATGTATGTGTGTGTGTAATTTCTCAAAAGTGATGTCTACATTTTAGTTAATATTCAAAATTCTACAACTTAGACATCTTCAATGCAATTATTTGTTTGAGTTGAATTTTTTACCACATGGAATAGATAAATATTGAGGTAAAAAAAACCTTTTAAATGCAATTATCTAATCAAAATAAAAAGCTAATGTGACAAAATAAATTAGAAAATATGGAAATGGATTTCTCAATTAAGAAACTATCCTATAAATACAGACTAGAATTTCTCGAAATTTTCAACCAAGTAAAAAAGTAATGTTATACTACTAAAAAATTTATCAAAATTCATTGTTTAAATGATATGACAAACTTATATATAATTACTATATTGTAAATACATCATTCCAAAATTAATATGATAACATTATTTAAACAAAATTTTTGAGCAAATTTTTGAAATGTAGTATTATTCTATTTGATAATGATTTATCAAAACTATTTTGTTTTAGACAATTGTATTGGAGATGAAAATATATAATTTTATACTTTGCTCTTGCCAAAATTGATATATATTGAGAAAAATTGTTTATGTGTCACTAATAGAAACTCAAAAAATACATAATAGTATTAGAGATGCTATTAACATAAAAAAAAAAAAAAGAAAAAAAAGAAAAAGAAGGTTCAGTCTTTAAATGAATTATGTAATCAATTCATCAGAATACTATTATCTTATTTCTTTAAGTTAGTGTATGCAACCATTGATTATATTCAACAACTGAATTAGATAAATATGAGACATGTCCAAAATAAATTTGAACTTGATCATAATTAATTTAGAAAACATTACAAAAATTGTTATGAAAAAAATCTCAAGTGATAATGAGTTAGTGCAAAATTATCTAAATAACTGCCATGGAGACTGTTTGATATGAGAATAACTTGAGTCCTCCATAAAATTTTGAGGTATAATCTAAATTTCAAATTAAAAGTTATACAAACTTTTCTCATGAATTCACCAGAATAATTCTATAAAAATTCAATTATCTGAAGATAATGGAGAAAAAAAAACACTATATATTCTTAATATATTCTCGCTAATCGTGATCTAACAGCTAAGAAGCAGGCTGAATTACAGAGAATTATGTCAGCAGGGAACTTT
Source organism: Litchi chinensis (assembly GCA_019925255.1). Classification (NCBI taxonomy): domain Eukaryota; kingdom Viridiplantae; phylum Streptophyta; class Magnoliopsida; order Sapindales; family Sapindaceae; genus Litchi; species Litchi chinensis. The sequence goes on along the minus strand of CM034464.1, from coordinate 2,192,138 downwards.
ATTTTTCACCAAATCTGAGAAAAAATAAACGAAAAGAGAAAAAAGAAGAGAAAATGAAAGTGAGAGAGTGAGATTATACCTTCCTTATGAATGAAATAAATGTAGATAGAATCTATTATCTTTCATGGGCTTACAATAAGACTGCAAAATTGATGAGGTTGAGATTGAGAGTGAGCAGATTTGGATAGAAGAAGTTCCATCTTCTGTTGTTAATTTGTTCTTTTTCCATTTAGAAGGTTGTCTTGAATATATATGAGTATTGGTTACTGGATATTCAATGCAGGCATTGAACAATATCATCATGACAGTTTGACTAATAGTTCTTTTACTGATTTTATGAAGGCTAGAACTATTTAATAAATTCTTTTTGTGATGATTCAAGATTTTCAATATGAAATTAAAAAGATGATGACTGAAAGATGAAACACAAAGAGCTCCATTGATGAGCTTTTGATCATAGATTGATTCACCGAAAAATACAAGTCTAAAATGAGTCTATATATTTGTTGTTTGCTGTCTAATTAATTGATACTTGAGGGCCAATAAAAAGTTGCCACCTGGAGGTTTTTGTAACTAACTTGCTTCACACGTTAAGTGTCCTGATAGCTGAGCTAGACCAACATGATAAGCTAGTTCGAAGGCTGTTAAGCTTGTCTTCTGAAGTTGCACAGATCTATCATCAACTTGGTTTACAGCTTGTGCACAATCGGCTTGACCAACAGCGTGTACACCCACACTCTTTTATTCCTATCATAACTCACTTGCAATATAGGAGACCAACTATGCACATAAGTAATATAACAGTCACGTCCCAATTGAATCATAAACAAACTATTTTAATAAGAGCTACTTACAGAATTCATTAACTGCAATTTAGACTTCGGACAACTGTGGTTGTTGTGACAGTGTGTGACTTTTTCGCACCAAGTGCTTCGCTAGAAAATCAAAGAGAATCTGTTAATGGTTTACCTACCTGATCATCATTAGGTGGCAACCATTTTATATTCTATATATATAATAAATATGTTTATATAATAAATATACATATTTGGGTAGCTAGGATGCCTTGCTTCTTTGATAACCGTGTGTGTATATATACATATATATATATATATATATGTATTCAGATTCCTTTTTCTTTCCGTTCTCAATAAGGCATCACATGCTTGCTTCATCACAAAAGCAAGTAATTCTTTTCTCTTTTGTATTTATTTATTTTTCTCTCTCTTTTCACTGTTTTTAGAAGTGGAATTGTAATATACACTCTTCAAATTACATTTGTATAGGAACTATGATTAAACACTTTGTTATCTTCTTCGTACGGAATCTAGAAATGGATTTTATATTTTAAAAATGATACAAACATATAAATAATGATAAAAGTAAACATTGATTCCGAACAAACTTAATTATCACAAAATTCATTTAATTAAAAACTATACAAAAGGTCATATTCTCAAATAATGCAATCTAAAAAGAAATAATAAAGCCAATTAAGTGAGCAATTAAAAAAAAAATGAAAGAAAAGGAGAAATGAAATACCTTGTGTGCTTGACCGGTAGTGCCTGGAATTGGGCCAATTGAGGGGGAGACATGTTGAGGGAGAGATTCTGGTATTGGGCTACTAAAACATTTTGCGCAGTAAGAATTATATAGGATTTTATTTTTGTGTGTGCAATTAGAATTCCATACGATATTTTGAGTCTGGAATTGGGCCAATTGAGGGGAGACATGTTGAGGCAGAGATTCTGGCATTGGGCTTGTAAAACAATTTAGGCGCTTCGAATTCCATAGAAGTTATTTAGTGTGCGCATTTAGAATTCTACAGGACATACCCTTGTGTTCATTGGAAATGAATGATTATAATCCGAAAATAAAAATTTCAAGAGAGAATAATCATATATATATATATATATATATCGTCTTTTGAACCAATGCCTTAGCAGTCTTCAAGCTTCCACCTACTGCAACATAGTGAAGGACTGTGTTTCCTTCTTTATCTTGCACTACAATTTTTTTTTTTTTAAACATCTTGCACTGCAATTGATTCTGGAAATGATAGAAGTTCCAAAAGCTTTAGGACAAATTCCCATTGGCAACATACTGCTGCAACAAGCAATATTGTTCGTGCATTGTATGTTATCCTAGCAGTCAATGCACTTGGATCATTGTCAATGAAATGTGTAATAGTTTTCCAATCACCTCTCCGTGCAACATTGTATATTGGTCGGTCGGTAGTAATTATGATGCTCTCTTGTCCCTTTGCGATCAACATTACGTTAATTTTAGACTATTTTATCTAAAAACTAATGTATAATTTTTATACATATTTATTATCTAGTATGGACGTTTATAATTTTTTTCTATCAAAGTTATTTTACTTATGATTGTGATTTCACCATCGCTGACCACTACTAATTATCAAAATTATTCATGACTGTAACTTCTTGATTAAATAAAGATGTGGATGTCATACACGCACTCACCACTTGGGATATAGGAGACATGCTACATTTGCACCTAAATTAATTTTACTAATTTGCACGGATATGTACTTTCCTCTAACATCCTTTCAGTTACAATCTCATCAATTTTATTATCATCTAAAAAACTATATTGGTTGTACACCACCACGGTCTCCACTCTCTAATTGTAATGGCATTGTGTGTTTTTTTAATTCCGGATATGGTTCACTAGAAAAACAGAGAACTAGAATTAAAGATAATAAAAGGGCTAAAGTCTGAAATATGAACACTGTAACTGTTTTATGCATTAAGAAAATTGAAATGCCGTTGCTATAGTTGCCTCCAGGCACTGTAAAAGCTGCAGCAAAGACTACGACAGCAACAAGAGTTGTCACAACAGATTCTACAACATCAATACAGTTTTGAGGATGTCTAACTCCATGAAAACCTTCAAATTTTCAAATTTGGCATTAAAAGTTATAAAAGTTTTCGAGAAAAATAAAAATTGTTTGGGACAAGTGTTATTGTTGGTCAAATTAGCAAGTAAAACATCAATTGTAAGAGACTCTCAAACCCTTTACGCTCTTTAAAATAAATGCTTTAAATCAGCATTCAAAATTTGACATGATAGAAGATATATTTAGAATATACACCATGTACAAAATAGAAAAGTCATAATCATGAAATATCATATGCATTCAAAATTATTCAAAGTCTTGATGTTAAGGGTGAAACATGCTAGCTCCATAAGTTGATTGAACCATTTGGACGAACAAGGGAAGTTGTAACATTACAAATATTGCCACTGGGAAAGAAGCAAATAAAGTCACTGGCACAAAAATGCAATGCCATCTCTCCTGGAGTACAATAACTAAAGTTGCTCCAAAAGCTATTATCATAGCGGCTATGGCAATGAAGAGAGAGCCAAGACCTAAAATTAACTTCTTTGGTAGTGATTCAAGAAAGTCATCTACCGCATATCGTGCAGTTAGGATTGCTAAGAACATTAACAAGGATGTCAATGAAGAAAACAAACCTAGTGCATTTGAAATAGCAAATATCGTGAATGCATCCGTCCTTAAGAAAATTGGAACCCCTTTATCATTGAGGTTGCCTCCTGGTACTGTAAAAGCTGCAGCGAAGAGTACAGTGGCAATGAGTGTCGAAACAAGCATGCAAGAATTGGCAGTATCTTTCATCCACTTCTCTCCTTTCTCAGCCAACTCCTTGTGCTCTGTTCTAAAAACATCTTTTGCTGTTTGATCATTTTTATCTTTCCATTGCTTGTAAACGGGGCAGGTAATTCTTCCCACCTCCTACACAACATAAGACAAACTCATACACATCACATACCCATATATTTGATATGCTAATGGATACCGTTATGTCTAGTATGATAATATCATTATGACTCATTAAGTATAAACCTCAAATTACGAGAGTAAATATCTGAGATACGTGATTAATTTAAACAGGTTTGAACGGACTTTTAACTTATTTCAATGTCAACTTAAAATAGAAGTACTACATTTATATATAATTAACGATATATAATAAACTATTGTGCTAGGATTAGTACACTAACATAGATATTTTCAATAAATCCTACAAGGTAAATGATTAAACACCTAGTGGTTAAAGTTCAAAAAATCAATGTACCATTTCTAGATGCATGGATTATTTTAAATTAATTAAACTTAATTTCAATACCTTAAACCACTGTAATTCTCTTTGCATTTGGAAAGCTGCACCAGAAACAGAAAATAGCTTAAATGCTGGAGCCAACTTCCCCACCAAGTGTAAAGTGGTGCCTTCCGTTTCCAGCTGACGTGAACACAACTCCTTAGCAGTTGTTGGAGAAATGTCTTTTATTATATTGAATATCTTTTCTTGTCGATATTCTATAGCAACTTGCAATATGTTTCTTTGAGATATCACATCAAAGTAAATTAGGTCTGGAAAATGTTCTAGAAGGGTCTTTACAATCTCTTCAATTCCATTTACAGTGGCTTCACCCAAGATGAAAACTGGATTTTGAAGAAAAATAATGATTTCCTGAAAGCTCATGCTAGCAAGTTGTGCGCAAACATGATTTATTAAATCAACAGCAGATTCATGTTTCAACTTTGCATCTCGAACCAATTTTATAGAAGGTGCTGCGAGTGAAAATCAAGTAAAATATTTAAAAGTTATGTATTGGTAGAAGATAAATATTGGATAAATTTTAGATGTATGTTTCTATTTGAGCCAAATTCCCAATGAAGGTCAACCAAGTTTTTCTATACACTATATATCTGGAGTATTTTAAGAGGTTGCTTACCTATTAGTGCAATAGCTTTCCAAAGTAATCTCTTGAATGGTTGAAATGCTGTACATAGGAATAAGGTAACTTAGGTAATTAATTAATCTGGTGAATGTGAGAATATGTTGATTTAGAGAATTTGAAGAGTTAACACATTTAAACAAATATAAAATTTCAAACCTTGAGAGACAGAGGTTCCTGACTGCATTGAGGTGACTAATGCTGGAAACTCTTCAGCTTGAACAACTTGAACCAAAATGAAGAAACCATGAAAATGTTATCCAATGGAAAACAAAAGATATATATATATATATATATATATATATGCGCACGTTTAAGTAAAAAGTTGTGTATGAACAGGATACTTACATTTGTAGAATTAAATTTCAATTTCTTTCATAAGGATTTTAGTAAATGATATCTTAAATAAAATGTTATTTATGCACATGCTACTTACATTTGTAGATCCATCTTTCCCAAAATCCAAGATTACTCCTGCTAAAAAAGTACGAAGGATTATTTGCCAACCAGAAGAGCAAAGAAGTCCCAAATTCGTCATTGGCAAGAGCCAAGTTAGGATATCTTCGGACAAAAAACAAGGCTATATCTGTTGAAGTTGCAACATAATAAAAGTTCACTATAGAATTAAATTTGTTGAAATAATAAGACTAGCTTGTTGGTTCTTACCAAGATAACCTGATTGAATAAGATTACGGAGAAGTTTAGGTAATGACTGGATGAAGGCAAAGCCGGGAGACTCAACTATAGTTATATTACAGAAGTACATTACCATTTCCTTTTTTGCACTAAATATAGAATAGAGAAGTGGTAGATCTCCTAGATTGTTGACCATGTGAGGTAAATCAGGGTTCTTTTTAACCAATGCCTTAGCAGTCTTTAAGCTTCCACCTTGTGCAACATAGTGAAGGACTGTATTTCCTTTTGAATCTTGTAGTGCAATTGATTCTGGAGATAGAGATTCCAAAAGGTTTAGGACAAAATCCCATTGGCAACTTACTGCTGCAACATGCACTACTGTTCGTGCATTGAGTGTTATCCTAGCGGTCAATGCATTTGGATCATGCCGGATAAAACTTTTGGCACTTTTCCAATCACCTCTTTGTGCAGCATTGTACAATGGTCGGTAAAAACTGTGATGCCCTCCTATCACTTTTTAATAATAATCCTTTTGTTAGGCTACTTTTAACAGCAATGGATAATTCTAAAATTAAATTATTTGTTAGTGTGGATGTCTACAACTTTTTCTACCAAAATTACATAACTGTTGAATGGCATGATTTCAGCATCACACACCACTGCTAGTTATCACAACTAATCAAGATTGCATGTAACGGGCAAACCTACCCCCGATCGACCAACATTGGCCCTGCCAGGTGGTAGCCCGACCATCCCATGCCCAATCGACCAACACCGGCCAAGCCATGTGGATGATAAATACTGTTCCTTTGCCTTCTGAGGGATGGTCGGTGTTAGTTGATTGGGCGTGGAATGGCCAGGCTACCACCTGGCTGGGCTGATGTTGGTCGATCGAGGGTGGGTTAACCCGTTACACTACAACTTCTTGATGAAATATAGATATAAATATCATCAACGACTGAACAAGAAGACCATAGTTGGGAGGCCAACTATAATTACGATGTAATAGAACTCTCATTCGTGTATGGTAAAGAACATAAGTAGAATTGTATAACTTAATGTAATTTTATACTTTTCAATGCCACATTATAAAATATAAAATATAATTATTACTTATGTAATCTCATACTACACCAAGCAAGAGATAATATTATTCTTAATTCAATCATAACTACACAAAATACGTTACATTACTAATTTAGTCTAATGCAAACCAATTTCATCTCTTATATATAGTCCAATCCAATCCTACACACCAAATGCACCCTAAGGCCACGTTTGACAGCTAGGATAAGCAATGAGATTTGGAAAAAAAAATCATCTCACCATCATCTATGTTTGGTGCAAAGAAGGGAGGGAGAAAAAACTTCCTCAACCCGCCAACCAACAGTTTTCAAATCCAAATCCCTCAAGGATGGGATTTGAAAACCCACTTAAAATGGTGGATTTTTCAAATCCTATTTTTTGAGATTTTTTATATTTATATTTATACTAAAAAATAAATATTAATATATATTTATATTTGTATTAAATATATTTAAAATTTAATTTATCATATTTTATTCAAAAGTAAATTTATATAAATGTTATATTAATTTAGTCAAATCCAATCTAATCCAATTACAGCAAATACGATATAATACTAATTTAAATCTATCTCATCTTATCTAATCTTGGATACCAAACAAGGCTAAGAGTTCTACCCCTATGTACCTAATTAAAACTTAAAATGGCTACTTACATAATTCTGCAGCTGCACTTTGGGCTTCGGACAACTGTGGTTGATCAGCACTTTCTCCTATATTATTGAGAAGTCGGTTGATTGATTCCTCTGAACTACTATTTGGCTTGTTGTTATGGTTTAATTGCAAACAGAGACTAACATTTGGCTTTACACCTCCAATCCTCTCTGGTTGTAACATTATGTGATTTTGACACTAGATGCTTCAATGGAAAAGCAAAGAGAATGCGTTAATTACTGCTACGATCCATTATGTCAACCCATTTCTGCAAAACCGCTTACACATTCAAATACGTTTTCACTATGATTTTAAGGCTAATGGAAAACTTATAATGATCGGTTGAACACTATTCTATAAATTTCTAGCAACCTAATTATATAGAAAAACGATGGAATTAAATCAGTATGTATAGCAAAGTTACTTTTCATATTTTTAATGGCAGTTAGTATCAATATGCACAATGTGGTCTTAGTTAATAATATGATAATTAATTAAATCACATTTTTAAAATTAGACCTTGAAGGTTGGAAGACTAGGACTTTTAAAGTCAATGATAATTACATAACTTAAGGAGTCATTCGGTTTTTAATTTAAAAAGGGAATAGTCTCAAATTTTATCACAAATTAAGCAAGAATAGAATTCGGTATAACATGTTTTTTAATTAACGTATAAATATTTATTGATATATATATATATATATATTTGCTTTAAGATAGAAGCCTCTGAAAATAAATATTTTACGTTTATATTTTTATAACTTACTCATATATAGTTAAAGAACAAATTATTTAATAAATCCTGCACCAAAATTATCTATATATTTATATTATTTAAAAAATTTATTATTTATTTATATTAATAAATGAATTATTATTTTATTTAATCACTTCTAAAAACTATAAAGTTCATGTAATTTAGAATTATCAATATGTTCTTTTTACATCTCAAAAGATAAGTTGTAAAAATTACTGTAAAAAATGAGAAAATCCATTTTCCTAGAAGCATAAAAAAATTGATAATGTATAATATAAAAGATGAAAATAAAATTATATATATTATTTTTATAAGAATAGTTATGAGAGTAAATATTTTAATCATAATTAAATAATTAAGTATTAAAATAAGTTATTTTATTTTAAGTTGTTTTTTTTTTTTAAATGTATTTAGGTTGTTTGGCCACTTGAAAAAACAAATAAAATTAACTTAATAAATAAAATTCAGACGAGTTAAATTATTAATAAAAAGAAAAATGATCCATAACAAAACTAATTTAGTATAATTATAAAAATCAAGAATATATATATTTTACCGTTAGTGTCTTATAATCTTAAAAAATTAGGATGAATTAATCAAATTCATTTATTGTATTATCTCTTTTAAATACAATAAATAAATTTGATTAATTCATCCTAACTGTTTTAAGTTAGAAAATATTGATGATAAAATCACTTTATATATATATATATATATATGTGTGTGTATGTAAGATTTTAGAAATCTAAGGAAGGAATTAACCTGCAATCGTGGAAGATAAAGATGACTTCTCTCTGCTTTACTTGATTGAGGCCTGAAGCCGTCTAATGATGGGAAACGAAGCCAATGTGAACTTTATATGGAGAACCAAGTGGAAATTGGAATGAGGCCACTAGTACAGTGTGAAACCGTGTTATACTTTTTCCAAGGCAGTGTTTACACGTCAAAGTGATTGAAAGGCCAACCACTCCAAAAAACGAAAAAAGTCAGAGTAATATTTGTCAAAAAAAAAAAAAAACCAAGAGAGTAATAATTCCGTACATTATATATTTATATTCCTACGTGAAATGTTATAATTGAACTCACATTACTACTATGTATCCATATATCCACCGTCACATTATGAATTCAGATAGACACTAATATGACATGGATAATGTTATTTTAAAAACCAAAGATCCAGTCCTCTTTAAATGAAAATGAGTAACCATAGACATGTCATCTTTATATCTCCAATTGCATCCGAATTGATGATAATGTAACACAATCCACATGAATTATTCATTGAAAATATATCATAAAAGACACTATGTGGGTTGGTGACAAAAAAATGCTCAATTAGCAGCGTTGGCCTTGGGCTCGTGCTGGTGGAACGATGGTCCCGAGTTCATTACTTTGGGGCCTCAAAACAAATTTCTTTATTTGAGTGCCCGTTTTTTTTTTTTTTAACTTGCTCAAGGGCCCAAAGCTGAAACTATAAAAGCTCGTTAAATTTATTTTGTAGCTAGCAGACCCAAAGGTGAAAATATATTATTATTTCAGATTTGCACTGGACCTCTGAGGACTATCCTATCATTAAGTTCGATAAAGTCTCCAATGCGAATCATCTTTATTATATATGATATCTAAAAAAAAACTTATAAATTTAATTATCACTTAGATTATGATATAAATATATGACACGTATTTCTCAATGAGGCAATGCTTACAAATATGTGACGCATATTTTTCAACGAGGCAATAACTAAGCATTGCGGTCATCATGGTTCAAACCACGTATGGGTGGCGTACAACCTACGGGGTAACCAAAAAAATTAATAAAAGAAGAAAAGAATAGATCAATGATTCTTATTAATTCACATTATATAATGAACAAGTAATAATGACGTCATCTGCATTGTCTCAAAGAATAGTTAATTTCCTTGTACGAAATTATAGTATGTAAGAAATTATTCTGTCAGCCATTTAAATCATAAGCACATTCTTCATTATCTTGGCTTAGCAAGTCTAGATTCTCACCATCGGGCTTTGGAATACCAATAGATACATTTATAAATTCTACCGGAATTTCAAATTTGAGAAATATTTATTGGAATAAATATCTCACATATTTACTAATTAAACATAAAATTAATAAAAATTTAATTTCATGTAAAAGAAAATCGATGAAATTAAAGAAAGTTGAATCTTTCTGTAGGGGGGGGGGGTTTTCAGGAGGAATTTAATTTTTCATTCAAGTATGAGGTACGATTCTCTATAGATTTTTTAATAAACAATAGAACTATAAATCAGTACCTAAGCATTCTATCCCTTATAAAGATTTTTTATTAAAATAAGTGACAGTAGTAATAAAATTACTTTACTTTTCTAACTGCTACCGAGGCTTCAACGGAAATGGCCAAATTTAGGTAATTATAATGAGTCCTTGCAAACACGAGTGACTAGCTATGATTTTATGCAACTCATTATGCCTCTTATATTGTATGGACAAGAATAGGACCTGTATGATCCAGAAATGTTTTCTTTTGTGTGGGTTGGAGATTTTTTTTTTTTTTTAAATTTCTTAATATATGTAAATATCTGAAATAAAATAAGTCATTATTTTATTGAAATCTATTGAAAACAAACACTATATACATGATAAGTTTTATAGAGTATGAATTAAAATTTATCACAATTTTTATAGAGTATGCATTAAAATTTATCCCTTTGTGACAAACGTTACCAAAATTTGTTTAACAATTGAATGTAATAACTAAAAGAATAATTAATTGTTTATAATTTAATTATTGTTTTTAATTACTTTTAACATTTTTGAATGACAAACGAGTCTAAGAAAAAAATATTTCTAACCAAAAACACTTATAGACGGAAAATGTACGCCACAAAGAATAAAATATATATTCTCTTTAAAATGGATTGATTCTTAGATCAATATTTTGAATTGGATTGAATAGCATTATAAAAATGCAAATCAATTCCAAAGAAAGATTTTGGAAAGGAAATTATGGTACGTTATATGCTTCCATGACCACAGTGGACATCCTCCTAACGATGGATGAGCCTTCCGAGTGGGCGGCGGATAAATGAGTGGGGTGGTTTTATGTAGTTGTTAGATGGTGGAACGACACAGCCACACAAGTAATAGGCTTTGGATTTTAAGTTTGAAGAAGTCAATATCTGACAAAACCAATTTAGGGAAAAGACAAATTAAGAACTTTTTGTTTGAATTTGTAAATGAAGTTGGAGATGGAAACTCCGACTCTTTCAAAATGTGGACCACATGCTTTTGGAAACAAAACTTCGTCCGGATTGAGCGAGACATTTATATCCTTTTTATTAATCACTATATCCTATGAATAGACACCAGGTGGAATAAAAATTAAACTCATGATGTGGTCAATGTAAGGAAAATAAAAGCAACCAGAAGACTTTTAGACTATATAGCTGTATGATTAGGATGTCTACTGAAAGCAACAAAAAATAAGGAAAATTATCAATGATCATTAAGAATACGTGTGATAAGATAATTTATTAAACGCATGTAAGATAGCTATGTGGAAAGTCTTCCACCAAAATGCAAAGAGAATTGCAATAGTTCAAGGTATTAACATTCTGTCCAGTTAATTCAAAATTACTCAAGTTTGGCATTGGAAATTAAAGCTGGTTATAGGCAAGTAATGTCCTTTCGAAACGTGATGAATAGTTTTGACTCTGACTATCAAGAATTTAATCATCTACTTTACTAAGATTTATTGAATATAATTGTGTTCGTAACTAATCCTATGACATGTCATTATATAATATTTCTACATTAGTACTTGATGAGAGTACGTATGTTAATGATGTTACGATTCTATATATTATGGTATCAATTAGCATATCAAATATAGGGTTATACACAATCAATCTTATGTATATTTAATTTTGTCTTATGTTGCTTAGGAGGAGGAAAAAATTACACACCCTTCTGAGAGAAACTGGAAAAACAAGGACAATCAACCAGCGAAACATGTTTTTAGGATACAGCACAAGGGGTTGGCTCATGAGCAAGGGGAGAAGTGGATGAAAGACACTGCAAATTATTGTATGCTTGTTTCAACTGTTATTGCTGCTGTATTGTTTGCCACAGCTTTTACAATTCCAGGAGGCAACGTAAATGATAAAGGGATTCCAATTTTTTAATGAAAGAATGCGTTTATAGTATTTTCTATTTCAGATGCATTAGGATTAGGTCTATTTTCTTCTCTAACTTCCCTACTAATGTTCGTAGCAATTCTAACTGTATGATATGAGGTAGAGGACTTCATTAAATCATTACCAAAACGGTTAATTATAGATCTTGGCTCTCTCTTCTTTGCCATAGTCGCTATGATAATAGCTGTTGGAGCAACTCCAACTATTGTACTTAGCAAGAGATGGCATTGGGTGTCTGGACCAAATACTTTATTGACTTCTTTTCCGGTGGCAATATTTGTAATGCTGCAATTGCCTTTGTTTGTTCAGATGGTTCAATCAACATATGGATCAAGTATTTTTCGCCTTTGGGCCATCAAGAATTTGAAAAACTTTATAATCATTGTATATGGATTTTTGAACCCCAATAAATTTCTTTTTGTGTTCTTTTTCTTGTAGATGTTCTAAATTTGTATTACTACTTTGTCAAATTTTCTTGAATGCTCATATATACAAAACATTTAGAAGGAAGTAAAAGACTTATAAGAGTCTCTTACAAGTTACAACTAATGTTGAATAACTCGTTCAATTAATACGAACCCTTGTCAAGTTCTTATTTTACTCCCTTTTTTTCTTAACTATTATTATTAATTTGGGGATTTAATAGAGAGAGACATAATTCGAACTCATAATCTTATAAGTTAAGTGTAAGAGACATACCATCAAACCAATTTCATGTTATTTACTTGAAAAATTCAAACTTTAAAACTTTCATCTATCCTATATTTGTAAACTAAGGTGCTTAGTATTTGTATAGTAAACATATGTATAGTAATGTAAAAGTATACTATGCTTACCCGACCTTTACTTGCTAGTATAAGCTTCCATCTCATAAACTTGCCTATGATTATATAAGGCAGCACATATTACGTAAACAATACCGTTGAATTTGCCTTGTAGGTTCAGTGGAGTACTATAAATTAAGGTGGACACATATACCTAGGGAATTATTCACTCAAGAGAATAACGAGCAGGTTGAGAATGCAGAGCCTAGTGTTTGAAAGGACGCATCAAATTCGTGCATGGTTGTCAGAACTCTTATAGCTCTCCTGGTCTTTGCTGCAGATTTTAGGGTGCCTTGAGGCAATTATACCAACAGGCATTCCAATTACATGAAAAGATAAAACATTTTCCAGAATCAAATTTTGGAAACATTGTTGAATAAATTAATCAAAGAAACTGGATACAATCTTATATCAAATATTGTCTATTTTACAATTATATTTATTACTCTGATTATTTAATAATATTGGTGGAAACTTATAATTTTTCTAATAGTTTGAGCTAATTTTTTTAATTTATATGAAATCAACTAACGGGCTTAATTGATATAAATTGAAACTTATAATTTCCTTAACATTTTGAGCTAATTTTATTTAAATATATATTAAACCAACTAACTGGCAATTAATACTTATTAGCGTTAACTGACATTAATCGAAAGTTATAAATTTTTAAATAATTTGGACCAATCTTGTTTGAAAGTATATAAAACCTACTAAATAACACTAACAGGCGTTAACCAACGCTAACCACCTAAAGCATAAAGAAGGGGCCATCTTTCCCGCCAAGCGTAAAGTGGAGTTTCCTCATTCCATAGATGTCTTGAGCATGAGTTTCTCAAGATCGTATGCTTTCTTCATGATAGAGACAAGCATTCTTCCTTTTTTTCTTTAATTACTGTTTTTAAAGAGAGATGGTGGTTTATATCCATAAAAATCATTCATGTAAGCTTTATGCTTATTTAATTCATTTATATCTGAAATCATAAAACATCACGGACATATATTTAATGATAAAAGCAATTAGCAATATCCTAACAATTCCACTATTGCAAGATATATTTAATAAATTCTTATTAAAACTGTTATAACAATTTGATACTATGTTAATCCTATTGTAAACTTAAAATCGAAAATAATATTGAAGTCAAAGTAATAAAGTAAAATAGTGGACACGAGATTGACGTGGTAAAACCCTTAATGTGAGAGAAACATCCACGGACCAAGACTAGAAAGATTTTATTAAACCAATAACATTACAACTTCTCTTTAAAATTTTAAAAGAGAACTAGAAAAAAGAGAGCTCTCAAATCAACTTGAGATTTGGGATGTCAAATTACAAAGCTCAATTGCCTATTTATAGGCAATATATGGTGGCGATGAATTAATTTCCTCTCACCTAAACCAATTAAAGTAGTCAACAATTTGCCATAATTAAAAAATATATATATAGCTTCATTCTTAACATTCTCCCACTTGAAGCCATTTTGATGATATGGTTTATCCTTCTAATCTTTTATCAAGCTTTTGCTGCTTACCTTTCTATGAGACCATATAAGGATTTACACAAAATGAATTTATTAGTATTAATAGGTTTGGTTATTGCATCTGCTAGGTTTTCCTTAGTGTGTACCTTTTGCATGTCCACACTACTATTTTCCACTACTTCATGAATGAAATGATATTGAACTCCTATATACTTTGTTTGGGAATGAAAGGTTGAATTCCTCACAATATGTGACGTGCTTTGACTGTCATAAAATAAAGAGATTCTCTGTTGTTTATGTCCAAACTCTTCTAATAGCCCTTTAATCTAAATTGCTTCCTTACAAGTTTGTGTAGCTATCATGTATTCTGCTTTTGTTATAGATAAAGTCACAACTGTTTGTAACTTAGATACCTAGCTCACAGCTCCTCCTACAATCGTAAACACATAGCTTGTAGTGGATTTTCTCTTATCGAGATCCTCTGCAAAATCTGAATTCACATAATCTCTTACAATAAACTTTGATCCTCCACAACATAATACAACATCTAAGAATTCTCTAATGTATCTCAGAATCCTCTTCACGGCATTTCAATACTCTTTACTAGGATTTGTTATACATCGACTAACTACTTCCATTACTTGTGCAATGTCCAGTCTTGTACATATCATAGTGAACATTAAACTTTCCATTGCTTATGCATACGACACTCGAGACATTTGCATCTTCTCTGTTTCATTGTCAGGGCTCATACTTAAGGATAATTTGTAATTCACAGGAAGAATGGTAGAAATTGACTTACACTTTTGCATGTTGAAGCAGCACAAGATCTTTCTTAAGTAGTTTTTTTGAGAGAGCCAAATCTTCCTGTCTTTTTGTTTTGGTGAATTTGCATCCCTAGAATCTTGTTTGTCAGTCCTATATCCTTCATATTAAACTCTTCAACCAACTGTGCCTCTAATTCTTGGACTCGATTTTTGTTGGGGCATGCTACCAACATATCATCCATATACAACAGCAAGATAATGAAATCATCACTATCTCCAAACCTCTTGTAGTATGTACAATGGTCTAAATTAAATATGTTATATCCAAGGCTTGTATAAAGGAATTAAATCTCTTATAGCCAACTTGCCTTTAATTCTTGGACTCGATTTTTGTTGGGCCATGATACTAACATATCATCCACATACAACAGTAAGATAATGAAATCATCACTATCTCCAAACCTCTTGTAGTATGTACAATGGTCTAAATTAAGTCTGTTGTATCCAAGACTTATAATGAAAGAATCAAATCTCTTGTACCAATACCTGAACATTTGTTTTAAACCATACAAAGATTTCTTTAACCTGCAAACTAAGTTCTTGCATTCTTCAACAAAACCTTTTGGTTAGAGTATATAAATTTCTTCTTCAAGTTCTCCATGAAGAAATGCAATTTTTACATCTAACTACTCTAAATGTAGATCAAATATAGCACATATTACCAAGACCACCTTTATTGTTGTAAGTCTAACCACCGGGGAAAATATCTCATTGAAATCAATACCTTCATTTTAAGCATATCCTTTCACCACCAATCTTGCACAATATCACTCCACTTGGTCATTGTTATCCTGTTTGATTTTAAAGACCTACCTATTGCCAATGGCTTTCTAACCTTATAGTAGAGGTACAAGTTCTCATATCTTGTTTTTGTGTAGAGCTTCAATTTCTTCCTAAATTGTTGTTATCCATAAATGAGCATCTAGTTTGCTTGTAGCTTCATGGAAAGTTGAAGACTCTTCATCATCTGTTAAAAACTAGTATGTAATGTTGCTTTCCGTAACATACTTCGAATGTCCTACTAGTGGTCTCCTCTCTCTCGTTGACTATTGAATTTTTGGAGCTTCGATCTCAACTGGTTCTTGTACTTGAGCTCTGGTTCTACTTCAGAAGAATCTAAATTTTCATGTTCTAAATTATTTTTCACTCTTACAATTGTAGTTTTTAAATTTTATTTTGAAGTGCTATCATCTGTATTTTGAGCTCTGGGTCTACTTTAGAAGAACCTAAATTTTCATGTTCTGAATTATTTTTCACTCTTACAATTGTAGTTTTTAAATTTTATTTTGAAGTGCTATCATCTCCATTTCTTTGGAGTTGCTCTTCTACAAGATAATATCCCTACTAATGATAACCTTGTAAGCAGTGGGATCCCACAGGTAATACCCCTTCACTTCATCGGTATACCCTAAGAATATATATTTCTTTGATTTTGGATCAAATTTTGTTCTTTCTTAGGCATTATACATCACGTACATAAGACATCCAAAAGAATATAAAGTAGAATAATCAACGAGTTTATCGATCCACTCCACATCTCCATTGGTGTTTTCAACTCAATTATTGTGGATAGACATCAATTTATCACATAACAGGCGGTCTTCACTGCTTTTGCCCAAAATGATTGGGTAAACTTGCAATCTTCAACATAACTCTTATTCTTTTTGTGAAAGTTCTATTCATATCCTCTGCCACCCCATTTTGTTGAGGAGTGTATCTGAATGTGAACTGTGTTTCAATTCCTTCTTACTTGCAAAAAGCAAGAAACTCCCCATTTGTATATTCTCTTCCATTATCTATCCTCAAGCACTTAATCTTTTTCTCAAATTCAAGTTCTACCTGCGCTTTGAATGCCTTGAACATTGAAAACACATTTGACTTCCTCTTGATAGCGTACACCCAACTTTTCTTGGAGTAATCATCAATAAATAATACAAAGTATTTTACTTATCCTAAGGATATATCTAGTGATTCCCAAACATCAGAATAAATCAAGTCTAGAATGCATTTGCTCCTGGCAATAGAATTGTTGAACTTCAATTTAGGTTGCTTACTTATTACACAATGCTCACAAAAAGGTAGATTTACTATTTGAGCCTAGAAAACAATCTGTGTTTGGAAAGAATTTTCAAACCTCTTTCAGATGTGTGTCCTAATTTGTGATGCCACATCATCATTGACTCTTTCCTATGATTGGTTGATGCAACACATGAATCAGCCTCCAATAGTGTTTTTCCTTTAAACATGTATAGATTTGTAGCAATTTTTTCTCCTTTCATTACAACAAGCACATATTTGACAATTTTTAAGATCTCATTTTCTATATAGTTTTACATCCAAGATCATCCAATTGTCCTAAAGACAATAAATTCTTTTTCAAGCCCTTCACATATCATACCTCCTGAATCGTGAGAACCATATCATCGTATATTTTTATCTTGATTGTGCCGATACCCGCAATTTTTAAAGCATGATCATCACTGATAAATACAAATCCCCTTGAGATAGGTTCATATGTGTGGAACCATTCTCTATGAGAGGTCATGTGCCAGGTGACTGCTGAATCTAGAATCCAAACATCAATAAATTGTAATATGCTTTCCACAATAGTGGTTGCTTTGCTATATAAGACGTCACCATCATCTGAGCTACTTGTTACACATTCTCACGAGTTTGATGACTCAGAAGCTTTATTCTTCTTATTGTGTCAATACTCATTTTTGACATGTCCTTTCTTGCCATAGTCATAGCATCTGACATTTTTCTTACTTCTTGATTTTGATCTATCATAATTGAGACTCCCACTAGAGCCACATTCTGTTGATCTCCCTCTTGTCATTGACAAAGCCTCCGCTTGTGTACTACTTGCCAATATGTCTTCCTTGTTCTTCTATTTGCTTTCTTCTTCTAATATAACAGATGCAAGCTCATCGAAAACTAGATAGTTTGAATGAATATTATTTGTCAGGTTGATGACAAGTTGATCATATGAATCAGGTATATTTTGAAGTAAAACTTCTAAACATTGATTTGCCTCTATTTTATGACCTAACACTGAAAGTTAAAAAAATAAAGTATTTAAGATGTTAATGTGATTAGTTACTGTTGTCGATTCTGTCATTCAAAGATTATCAAGCTTTCTTTTTAAGAAAATCTTCATGTATAGTGACTTGGACTCGTACAATTTTGTTAGAGTGTCTCATACCTCTTTAGTCATCTTATTCTCCACCACACTTGATAATACACTATCTACTAAGGCCAGATGGAGATTGGCAATTGCTATGTCATCTATCTCGTTCCACTTGGCGTCATTAGTGATCTCGGTTGGCCTTTCTTCTATTACTTGTAAGCAATTATCTTTCTTCAAAATAGCTTTCATCTTTATCTTTCATAACGAAAAATTATATCTATTGAACTTCTCAATTTCAAATTTCGTTGTCATCTTTGTGAAATACTCACAAGATATCCAATGAACAGTATCATTAATAGTACATGTATTCGAGAGTACTGCACGTATTCGTGAATAGTATCCTAGGTAAGTTCCTAAGAAAGAAAGGTTGGTCACAATGGACACACTTAAATACCAAGTCTTTTCTAGTCAAAACCTTTCCTAGGCATACACTTTCACACCACCACACTTATTTCCAATAACCAGGAATAATTTTTTTTCGAAGTAAAAGATCAGATAATATTGTAACCACAAAGCATACTAAGAATTTTTTAAAGAATCTATGACTCTGATACCACTATTATGACAATTCGATACTATTTTAACCAAAGCATGAACTTGAAATTGAGAATAATATTGAAAGAAAATGACAGTAATAAAATAAAAATAGTGGACACGAAAACCCTCAATGTGAGAGAAACATTCGCGGATCAAAACTAGAAAGATTTTAATAAACCAACAATATTACAACCTCTCTCTAAAATTTTAGGAGAGGACTAGGGAAAAGAGAGCTCTCAAATGAACTTGAGATTTGGGATGACAAATTACAAGCTCAATTGCCTATTTATAGGTAATATATGGTGGTGATGAATTAATTTGCCTCTCATGTACTTGTCTCTCGCCTAAACCAATTAAATTAGTCAACATTTTGCCATAATTTAAAAAATATATATATATATATATATGGCTTCATCCTTTACAAAAACAAACAAAAAGACATTCTAAAATATTGCAATCTTCAAAAAAGGCCAATGAAGTAGATAGAGAACAAAATTTACAAAAAGAAAGTAAATAACTTGAGTGCTTTACTGGTAGTGGTTTGAAGTTCCTCAAATGATGCAGCCAAAGCCAAACGAAAACCAAGTTAAACACTTCATATTTATATACTTTAATTGATTTCCAAACATCAAATAACTAAAATTAACCATTAGTTTCGAGTAAGATTTCACTAACAATTTGCACAGGCAGAATAAGCCCTTATTTATCACAAAGCATTCGCCGCGAGGAGGGCACATTCTGTTCTTTCAATTCCTTCCTAAGTGAACAGGTCACCTTGGCAGTTGATTTTTTATTTTTTCATTCACTGCAACAAATATTTTACAAAGTTCATGACTCATATATATGATATATGAGCCTGAAAAATCGATTATATTTTCTTCAATGTTTAAAAGAAAATACGAAGCGTCATGTTCCAAATTTTCCAATTCCAATTAAATCATATCCGAAAGGTGTATGTTTTGCTCACGTCAAGATAAGCTTTTACAATTCAAAAATTCCTCGTGACCTTTTAGAGAGATGAAGAATTTTTTACTTAATAATCGAACTTCATAATTTTCAAACTTGGTATATGTTTTACTCACTTCCATGTAAAAGTTGTAATAATTCATGAGGAATATTATAAAATTGTTTGGGAAAAGTGTCTATGTAGGTCGAAATGAGTAGGTGAACATCAATACAATATGAAACTTGCAAACTATTCGACAAGATTTCACAGGGTAACTAATTTTATGAATTCGCGATGCATACCACAAAATTGTTTATTACAGCTCAAAAAAGCCTTTTACATGCAATAACATTCATTTCAAGTTATTCAAACTCTCTTGAAGGTCAAGCATGAAAGATGCTTCCATATGTTGACTGAACCATTTGGATGAACAAGGGAAGCTGTAGCATTACAAATATTGCCACCGGGGAAGAAGCTAGTAAAACAATTGGCAAAGAAACCAAATGCCATCTCTCACTGAGTATAATAGCTAGAGTTGCTCCAAAAGCTATTATCATAGCAGCTATAGCAACAAAGAGAGAGCCAAGACCAATGATTAACTTCTTTGGCAATGATTCAAGGAAGTCGTCAACTGCATATCGTGCAGTTAGGATAGCTAAGAACATTAATAGGGAAGTCAAAGAAGAAAACAGACCTATTGCATCTGAAATAGTGAATAACATGAATGCATTCGCCCATAAAAAAACTGGAGTCCCTTTATCATTGACGTTGCCTCCTGGTACTGTAAAAGCTGCAGCAAACAATACCGTAGCAATGAGTGTTGAAACAACCATGCAAGAATTGGCTGTACCCCTCAACCATTTCTCTCCTTCCACAGCTAATCCTTTGTGTGCTTCCCAAAAAACTTCTTTGGGTGTTTCCTTGTTCAAATTTTTAACTTCCCTTTGATCATGGTATGTAAGTTTCTCCACCTCCTACGCAATATAAGACCAAATATTATATATATATATATATCACAACATTGTGATATATCAAACGAAGTGTGCTGGGATTTGTTACTAACACTATTATATGTAATAAATTCTTGTAAGGTAAATGATTAAGAACTCTGTGATAAAAGTTTAAAAATGAAGTTACGTTTCAGGTAGACAGCTGCATTACTCGCCTATAGCTGCTCTTATTTCCAAAGATAAACATGAGTAGTTTTAAATTAATTTCAATACCTTAAACCACTGCAATTCTCTTTGCATTTGTAAGGCTGCTCCAGAAACTGAACGTAGTTTAAAAGCAGGGGCCAATTTCCCTGCTAGGTGTAAAGTAGTGTATCCTGATCCTCCTAATTCCCGTGCCAAATCCTTACATAAATTCTTTACAGCTATTGGAGAGTTCTCCTTTATTATATTGACTATCTTTTCTTGCCGATACTGAATGGCAGCTTGCAATATGTTCCGCCGAGGTTCACCTATCACATTCACAGTCCGGTAAAGCAGATCTGGAAAATATTGTAAAAGGGTGCTTACAATCTCTTCAATCCCATTTTCAATGGCAATCCTCATAATGGGGTTTGGATTTTCAAGAAAATCAATTATTTGCTCTAAGCGCATGCTAGAAAGTTGTTTGCAAACAAGTTTTACTAATTCAACAGCACATTCATGTTTCAACTTCATATCTCGAACTACTTTTATGGAGGGCGCTGCAAGTGAAAATCACATAAAATGTGAAAAAGCTATAAATTGGTTAAAAGATGAAATATTTGATAAATTTTATTCATTTGCTTCCATTTTAACCAGATTTTTTTTTTCTGTCATAACGTTAAAATTAGTTTGAGTTTCAAAAATGACACCAAACTATTGAAATGATTTTTTTGACACCATCCTAAACTATAGTCCGCAAACAAAGGATCACAAAAGATTATAGTTTCCTTTCTTTGTTCGTGATCTAATCCTCTTTATTCTTGAATTATATTTTGTAATAATTGATGGTAAAAAATATATATATTTCAATAGTTTGATGTCATTTCCAAACTCAAACCAATTTTAGTGTCATTTATTGGAATTTTCTCTACTTACTATATATCTAGAGGATTCTATAGGGGTGCTTACCTAGTTGCACAATTGCGTTCCAGAGTAATCTCTTGAATAGTTGAAACGCTGTACATAACAAGAAGATATGCTTGGTAACTAATCCGGTTAATGTGAGAATGTGTTGATTTAAAAAAATTTAAGAGTAATGTTAAGATAATTATTATAATATTTGCAAATTACCTTGAACCACGAAGCTCCTTGACTGTAATGCTGGAGAGCCTTCTATACTTCCTGGGATTTCTTCTATATTTACAGGAACAACTTGAACGTCCAACAAGAAACCATCAAAATTGGACTATACATATTTAATACACTGACACAAGTAAAAAGTTGTTCAAGGACAAAACACTTACATTTATAGATCCATCTCTTGAAAAATCCAAGACTACTCCCGCTAAAAAAGTGTGAAGGCCTACTGGCCAACCAGAAGAGCAAAGCAGTCTCTTTGTCAAGAGCCAATTCAGGATATTTTCGGA
Organism: Litchi chinensis; assembly: GCA_019925255.1. Taxonomy (NCBI): domain Eukaryota; kingdom Viridiplantae; phylum Streptophyta; class Magnoliopsida; order Sapindales; family Sapindaceae; genus Litchi; species Litchi chinensis. Next base: position 2,169,653 of record CM034464.1, on the reverse strand, counting down.
CGAAATACAAGGATACATCTGTTGAAATTGTGACACAAAAAAGATAGATAGTAAGACTACATAAATTTGTGCGAGCTGTATTATTGGCTTTTATATATAGTCAGTTCTTACCGAGAAAACGTGTTTGGTTTAGATCACTTAGGATCCTAGGCAATGAAGGATACTCAATTTCGGTTTTCAAAGAAAAATACCACACCAACTCCTTATTTTCGCTGAAGATAGAACGGTGAAGTGGCATATGTAATCTTCCATTGGTTACCTTGTACAGTAAATCATCATTCTTTTCAACCAATGCCTTAGCCGTCCTTAAGGTTCCAGCTTGTGCAACATAGTGAAGGGCTGTGAATCCAAAGCTATTTTGCTCTGCAACTGATTCTGGAGGTAGATGTTCTAAAAGATTTAGGATGAATTCCCATCGGCAACTTCTTGCTGCAACAAGCAGTATGCTACCTAACTTGTCAGTTATCCTGGCGGTCAATGCATTTGGATCACGATCAATGAAACTTTTAGCTCTTTTCCAATCACCTCTTTGTGCTGCCAGGTACAATGGCAGGTAGTAATTGCGATCCTGTGCTGTCACTTTGCATCAACAATATTTTTTTAGACTATACTATAATGAAATGATAATTGTAATTACGTATACAGTTATTCTCTAATGTAGATGTCTGTAATTATTTTCTTTCAAGATTTACGCATGAATTGGTTGTCAGCAACCGTGATCATGATTGTTTCCAGTCACCTCTGTGTGGAGCTTGGTACAAAAATTCTTTAGGTTGGGCTGGTACGAGCATTTATATATGACTTAAAAATAAACACGACTTGGCAAAGGCTAACTTGGAATGTTTTAAATGTATAATTATAAGCAAATTATTTTCCTAAGTTAAGGGAGACTAGCTACTATTACTTACAGTTGATGCGGAGCTTGAGTTGCAGAAGCTGCTGTTGACATAATTGTTGCATTACTTCCTTCTTGAATATTATTGGCATCTTGAAGATTGTTTTGTTGCAAAAAGAAGCCAGCAGATGGTTGTGCACCTTCTTCTAAATCATTAGTGGTGTTCTAAAGATTTAATGGTGATGAACCGGGGCCAACATGCGGTTGTGCACCTCCTGCAGTAGTCTCTAGTGGTTGTGCCATTTAGAGATTTTGGCTATAGATGATGATAGCAAGATAAAAGAGAGATGTTAATCACACATGCATGAATGATGCAAAATTACAAGTGGTTTTCTTAATACCATTTTATTTTTCCTTTTTAAAAATATGATATAGCAGATCGGATGAGTTGTTTTCTTAGTTTCTGTTTTTCTTTTTCTGAAATATGACATTAAATAAATAACAATTACCGAAATATGATATTAAATAAATAACAATTACCATATAAGATTCAAACAGTTTGCGATCTTTTCAATTTTTACCCAAAAATCCCCTATTTTTTTTCCTACTAATTTAGTCTCTACATTTTTGAAAAATATCCAAAACAATATTTTACTGTTAGAATCCATTAGCCAATTTGATTAGAAGTAAACTTAAAATGAATAATTAATTAAAATAAAGATAAAACAATAATTTAAAAATATATATAAATAAAACTGCATGAATACTAAACCCGGCCCGTGATTATATAGGGGTTTATTTAGTCATAAAATGCCCCAATTCTAACTTATAACTTTTAAGGAGTTGACATTAGAAAATCAAATAATGAATTGAAACTTATTTTCACCGAAATCATGTGAAAATTGGTTCTCTTATGCTGAACGTTAGCATTATTATTATTATTTTTTCCTTCGGAAAATGGGATTTCAGAAATTGAGGAGATGAATAACCTGGATTGGAAGACGAACAAAGTGACTTCTGGTAGTGGTGGCTTGACTTGCGTAAAGCGTTGACGGCAATTTTGAAGGTTGAAGCTATCGAATGAATGACAATAATTGAAGGCGTGAGTGAGAATTTTAAACGGTGTTCAAGCATGGAACCAAGCTCGAATACAGGGTGTTCAAGCATGGAACCAAGCCGGCAGACAAAGTTAATAAATAAAGGGGCAGACCCAGCTTGCTGCCAGACCCAGCTGACCCAGTCAAGAAGCAATGTGTGAACTGTGGCGGGGGTTAGTGATGTGTGAACTGGGGCTAGTGATGTCTGTCAAAGCATGGAACCAAAGTGGCAGACAAAGTTAATCAATACAGGGGCAGACCCAGCTTGCTGCCAGATGGGGCAGGTCAAAGCTGATCGAGTCAAGAAGCAGTGTGTGAACTGTGGCGGGGGTTAGTGATGTGTGAACTGGTGTGAACTGGTGGGGGAGTCAAGAAGCAGTGTGTGAACTGTGGCGGGGGTTGGTGATGTGTGAACTGGTGCAGCTGTGATGTGGTGGGGGGTTTATATAGTCTTTTCACATCCAAACAGCAACTTATGTCCTCTACCTTCATTGGGTCCATTTATTATTATTATTATTATTATTATTATTTCAAGTGATTCTTTTGCTATGGTGGGTGCCTCGTTAGAACTACATTGGGCTGTCAAAATTATTTTGTCAACGAACAACCGCAGCTGGTTGCAGTCATTTAGACATCAACACTTCTCTTTTACCTCATACATTGGACCCCATGGCTGCTCTCCTCTGGAGTCATTCAGGCCCAACTCCAAAAATATTCAATATATTACGAACCCTCGTATTTCCTTTCTAATTAATTTATCAAATACTTTTGTTATGATTCAACGTATGCAATATATTTTGGTCTTTTTAATTGATTATTGTTATGTTCATAGCCACCTTTGTTTCCTACGATATTTTGTCTCATAGCTTTATATTAGGTTTGAAAGAATCTAATCGTAAATTATATTATTTGGACATCTTAGCCAATATTTTTTATTAATTTGAAATTGATAAAACAATCAAGAACATATAAATTGGGTTTGAGACCACCAAGAAAGCCCCAGATATGTAATTAAGATTCACGAGGTCATACTCTCAATATTTTATAACAAAAAGGCAAATCAATTGACAAGTACCTAAAATATTAAAAATATTTTGTTTATTTCGTCATCAAGTTTTACACGGCAATTCTATGCAAAACCTGAGTAACATAATTAATTAAATTATATAATTACTTATTAGTTAAGTGATTACTTGGACTCTTTGGTCATTATACAAAATTAAAAATTCTGAAATGCTTTTGCGCAAGCAAATTTTAGTGTTTATCTTTTCTTTCTATTCTATTCTAAATATTTTCACGAAAAATTATTTCCGTTTTCTTTATATGATTTTTATATTTGAAAACAGGTTGGTAATACCATATCAATCGCATAAAATTGCTAAAGATATTAAAAACATAACTGTGTTTTTGAATTGATTTTAATTTTTTGAATCCGTTTCCGTTTTGCCAATATCACACCCTCTTAAATTTTAACTCAAAATAATTTTATCAAACCTCGGTCCGTATATACTATTATGTCTTGGATCTAAATTTGAAAGCATGTTATTGATAAAAATCGAAATAGAGAGAATTTATGGAAAACCAGTGGCGGAGACAGGGAGGCCCATAAAAGCCATGACGACCCCTGACTTTAAAAGTTTGAAAGTTTATCCTGTAAAAATTACAAATTTTTACCTAAGTTTATAACTTTTATTTTTTTATTTTTTCAATTTTGACTCTTTTTAAATAATTTATTTCAGTGTTATAACCCCTCCAATTAAAAAATGTGAATTCCACCCCTTTGAAAAACATGTAATTGGAATATAATTTCGATTGTCTAGCATTAATTTTGCTATCTCAAAGAAGTATCAAACACGCTCCTCTAAACAATGTGTTCTCTTATAAATAAATTTCTAAATCCAAATAGACAAATATTTCTAACCTTTTAAATGAAAATCCTTTCTAACAAAAACATTATTAGAATTAGATGTTTTTAAGTAAAAAAAACATACTTGAATCTTAAATCTACAATTATTTCAAAAGCTTCTAAATGAAAATGTTGCTAGGCAAAAAAAGTGTCTAATAAAAACGTTTATAGACAGAAAACTTCTTCCCAAAAGAAAAAAAATATTATCAAAAAATATTAAAAGGATATAATCATACAATGATTCAATAAATCAAATTACAAATTTTATGTCAAATTATTCTGAAGCTCATATGTGATCTAGGGATCCAATAATTTATGCCCAATTGTTGAATTTGGTTTCCATGTGGATGATCTAGCTTGACAACTGCCAAACGCTCATAGGATTCTGGATAAAACCTTCTTCACAAAAATGTTTCTAAAAACAGTTATGGAAATACGATTATGAAAACATTAGTGGAAAATTTTCTTGAAAAATTATTGTACATTGGAAGAAAAGCTCAAGGTTCTAGGGGAAATTTCCTCACTTGTGTGATAATTCAAAGTACAATGATATTGAAAAAGGTCTCTAGAAAGTTTTTAGCGAGACATTTTCTAAAACATTTCTTAAGTTTTCTAGTGTAAAATTTCCCCCAAAAAATTAAAGTTGTCGTGGAAAAGTGTTTGTGGTCGAATGAGCATAAAAAATCAGTAGTTAGTAACAGACTCTCAGAGTCCTTTACACCCTTCATGCTCTACATGAGTTTTAAAGATTGCACATAGTAAGATCATGAATCCATAATATATGCAACAAATTATTTAATAGGGCTCACGGGCCATGAACATGCAAAATATATACATTCAAATTTATTTTAACTTTTTGATGGCGAAGGGTGAAACATGCCAGATTCGTAAGTTGATTGAACCATGTGCATGAACAAGGGAAGTTGCAGCCTTACAAATGTTGCCACCGGAAAAGAGGCCAGTATAGTAATTGGCATGTACACCCATTGCCATCTCTTGCAAAGTACAATAGTAAGAGCTGCTCCAAAAGCTATTATCATAGAGGCTATGGCACATAAAAGAGAGCCAAGACCTATAATTAACCTTTTTGGCAGTGATTTAAGGAAGTCATCTATCACATATCGAGCAGTTAGGATTGCTAAGAACATTAATAGAGAAGTTAAAGAAAAAATAAGACCTAATGCATTTGAAATAGCAAATATCATGAATGCCTTTGTTTGTAAGAAAACTGGAATCCCTTTATTCTCTACATTGCCTCCTGGCACAACAAAAGTTGCGGTAAACAGTACAGTGGCAATGAGTGTTGAAACAAGCATGCAAGAATTGGCAGTATCTTTCATCCATTTCTCTCCTTGCTCTGCCAATTGCTTGTGCTTTGTCCTAAAAACTTCTTTTGCAGTTTGATTATTATTATTTCTCCAATTCCTAAAAGCAGGGTAGGTAAGTTTGTCCACCTCCTGCACAACAAAAGATAAATAAATACACATAACAACATATAACAATATATATGATATTTTAATTGATACCATATTATATAAATATTAAATAACAATTTTTTTGTTGGATTTTTTATTAACACAGTTTATATTCAACCTTGTTAGTAACAACATTAAACACTTGGTGATAAAAGTTCACAAAATCAATTCAATAGCTATAGATTATTGTTCTCACCTGTAGCTCATTCAATGATAAACATGAATAGTTTTAGATTAATTGGACATAATCTCAATATATACCTTAAACCCCTACAATTCTCTTTGCATTAGAAATGTTGCACCAGAAACTTAATATAGTTTATCAAGAGGGGCCAATTTCCCTGCCAAGTGTAAATGTTAGGAATAGGAATGCATAAATAGAATCCTTCTAATTATTTTCCTTTATTTAGTTTCCTTTAGTTTAATATATTGTTTCCTTATTGAGAGAGGGACTTGTTTTGGCAGTTATTTAATTTAAGGATCTCTAGAATGACAATATATAATTTGTATCCTTATTGAAACTATTCTCTTGTTATAAAAGATAATGTTATGAAATAAAACAAATCATTTAGACTTTTGCAATAAAAAGAATAAGGAGAGTTTGGATGATCTCTTAAGAACAAACATCCATCATTATATTTTAAAATAGGTTCTTCGAAGAAAAGTAAGAACGTGAACAAAGGGAATCAATGGGATTTTCTGGTGAATCAACCTGTAACGAGATCCTATTTGCGGGAACATAACAAATTGGTATCAGAGCCAATCGTCATGGGTGATTCTGATCCGTTGGCACTTAAAGTGCAAGAGTTAGACCAGAGGATGATGGAGTCGAACCAAAAGATTGGACAGGAGCTGCGTGACCTACGTGAATCTGTCAAGGCAATCCAGCACATGCTGGAACCGCAGTGTGCAGGGAAGGGGAAGGTCGCTGAACCAGCAGTTGGCTCCGATAGTAATAGCCATAACTTCTCTGGACTGTCGAAAGAGTAGCAGGGCAGATTGCAGGGGTCCCGTCCAGGCAGCGCAGTGGTTCCGCGTTATTCCAAGCTTGAGTTCCCGACTTACAATGGCATGGAAGATCCTTTGGGCTGGCTGTATCGCTATGAGCAATTCTTCCTTAACCAACAGACGTGCGAAGGGGACAAGGTGGTGTTGGTCACTTTTCACATGGTAGGTGAGGCGCAATTATGGTTCTACCGACTTGAACAAAAGGAATCGAGCCTCACATGGAAATCGTTCAAGCACTACTGCTTGTTACGATTTGGCCCTCCTTTAAGCAATAATCATTTGGGTGAGTTGATTAATCTGAAGCAAACCGGTACAGTTGAAGAGTATCAATGACAATTTTAGACCTTCCTTGCTAGGGCGACAACGGTCCACTCCGACCAACAGGTAGATATATTTACTGCAGGATTAACCGAGACGCTTCGCGTAGATGTTGAGATGCAGAACCCTCCAAATTTGGTGACAGCAATGAACATTACGAGGGCCTTTGAACGAAAAATGCAGCTTAATTGTGGGGCAGGGGGACAACATTTTTCTGCAGGAACAGCAACCAAACCTACTGCAAGAACAACAGCCACTCATGCATCCAGTAGCGAGCAAAAAGGGACTGTCAGCAGTGCTTCTGTGACTTCAAGCGGTGGCAGCACACTGTCTCCGTTTATTAAGCGATTGTCCAGCGCTGAGATGGCTGAATGACGGGCAAAAGGTTTGTGTTACAATTATGATGAGTCTTACTCAGCGGGGCATAAATGTAAAAAGCTTTTCTGCCTTATGGTGGACGACGCAGACGTTCTGCCCGAGCAGCTGCCTCTAGTGGATCCCGGTGGGTCTTTCCTCTACTAACGCAACGTGGGAAAATGCACTTCAATTCCAAGAGTCATATCCTGAATTCGAGCTTGAGGACAAGCTCGTTGTCGAGAAGGGGAGTAATGTTAGGAATAGGAATGCATAAATGGAATCCTTCTAATTATTTTCCTTTATTTAGTTTCCTTTAGTTTAATATATTGTTTCCTTATTGAGAGAGAGACTTGTTTTGGCAGTTATTTAATTTAAGGATCTCTAGAATGACAATATATAATTTGTATCCTTATTGAAACCATTCTCTTGTTATAAAAGAGAATGTTATGAAATAAAACAAATCATTCAGACTTTTGCAATAAAAAGAATAAGGAGAGTTTGGGTGGTCTCTTAAGAACAAACACCCATCGTTATCTTTCAAAATAGGTTCTTCGAAGAAAAGTAGGAACGTGAACAAAGGGAATCAAAGAGATTTTCCTGTAAATCGACCTATGACGAGATCCTATTCGCGGGAACATAATAGTAAAGTGGTGTTTCCTAATTCCAATGGACGTGCACACAAATCCTCCATAATTGTTAGAGAAATGTCTTTTATTATATTAACTATCTTTTCTTGCCGATATTCAATAGCAACTTGCAATATGTTTCTCTGAGTTATGTCAGGGTAAATTAGATCTGGAAAGCACTGTAAAAGGCTCTTTACAATCTCTTGAGTTCTGTTTGCAGTTGCTTCCACCAAGACATAAACTAGATTTAAAGGATGATAAAGGATTTGTTGAAAGCTCATGGTAGATAGTTGCGTGCAAACATCATTCACTAATTCAACAGCGCATTCATGATTTAGCTTTGCATCTTGAATCACTTATATAGATGGTACTGCAAGAGAAAATTCGATAAAAATATATAACAATTATAAATTGATAGAAGATAAATATTGGTTCAAGCATACTGCTTTAATTTTAAAAGCATGTTTATATATATACATATCTATGTACCACATCTCAAATAAAGTAAGCATACTAGTGCATATCTTAGAATATAATTATACATGATTGCTTACCAAATTGTGTAATAACTTTCCAGAATGTCTTGAATTGTTGAAATACTGTATAGAAGAACAGGTAATTAGTCTCAGTAATAATGTGAGAATTTGTTGATTTAAAGAATTTGCAGAGTAACATTGAATCAACCACAAAATTTGCAAACCTTGAATAGTATAGCTTTCCGGCTGTATTGAGGTCAATAATGTAGGATGCCATTCCGCATGAACAACTTGAACCAACAAAAAAAGAAATCATGAAAATTCTTTCCAATTGAAAACAAAAGATGTGTATTTATAGGATACTTACATTTGTAGATCCATCTCTCCAAAAATCTAAGATTACTCCACTTAAAAAGTATGAAGGTTTAAGTGCCAAGTGGAAGAGCAATGATTGGCCAAATTCATCATTAGCAAGAGCCAATTCAGGATATCTTCGAACAAAATACAAGGCTACATCTATTGAATGAAGTTATAACAAAAAAAAAAAGGATAAATTATAGAAATCACATGTGTTGAAGTTGGGATACAAAATAATGACACAATACTTGTTAAAATTAAAGTTGTATTATTAGATCTTACCAAGATAACCTGATCAAATAAAACCACGACAGAGCATAGGTAATGAATAAGATGACTCCACTCTAATCGTCAAAGTGAGGTACCAGATCATCTCATTACATCCACTCCAGATAGAATACAGAAGTGGCAAATCTCCTAGGTTGTTGACTATATGTGGTAAACTAGGGTTCTTTTCAATCAATGCCTTAACAGTATTTAAGCTTCCACTTTTTGCAACATGGTGAAGGACTGTGTATCCAGTTCCATCTTGCACTGCAATTGATTCTGGTGATAGATGCTCCAAAAGCTTTAGGACAAACCCCCACTGGCGACATATTGCTGCAACATGCAGTAGTGTTTCTGCATGGACTGTTGCCCTAGCGGTCAATGCATTTGGATCATTGTCGATGAAACGTTTATCAATTTTCCAATCACTTCTTTGGGCAGCATTATACAATGGTCGGTAGTCGTTGTGAAGCTGATCTTTTGTCCCTTTGTAATCAACAATACTTTATTTTGTTAGACTATTCTAAGTAATGCACGATTTTAATTTCATGATCGATCACTTGCCTCTATTATCACAACAATTTTTACCACAACTTTTACGAAATAAAAATGCAGATGTCACCTAAAAATCTTACACTAAATGATGAGCAGACTATTTTAAGGCTGCTTGTGGAATTTTCTTTAATTTCACCAAATTAAATCCTCATTTATTCCTATTATAACACACTTACAATATAGGAGACAGACTATATAGGTAAGTAATACAGCAGTCACCTCCCAATTGAATCATAAACAAACTATTTTAGAGCTACTCACAGAATTCATTAACTGCAATTTGGGCTTCGGACAACTGTGAACGTTCCTCTGAACTACCACTTGGCATGTTGTCGTGGTTTGGTTGTAGTACACCTCCATTCTTTGGTTGTTGCAACATAGTGTGCCTTTTTTACACCAAATGCTTCACTAGAAAATCAAAGAGAATTTGTTACTGGTTTACCTACCTGATCATCATTATGTGGCAACCATTTCATGGTGTGTGAACTGGTGTGTGAACTGTGGCAGGGGTGGCTAGGGGTTAGTGATGTCTGAACCAGTGGAGCTGTGATATGGTGGGAGGTTTGTATATTTTTTTATCTTTCCTTTTTTGGAAAAAATATTAAAAAACTGCCCATAATTTGTCTAATGAGTCATTCTCCTCAAATTTGAAAATTACCCAAAATCTCTTCTACGGTTAATTTCTTAACAAACTAATTACCCAAAATCAAAATATCCCCAAATACCCAAAAACCAACCAGATATTGGTCTGGGCTTTACAATCAAACCCAGAATTTTGTTGCTAAACCCTTCAACCAGCATTGCTCTTTTTCTCTCATCATCACCATCATCAACATATGAACCACGGCTCCACCTCATCTCTCCATCCCATCATCACCCTCTTTCACCCAGAACCAGCAATGAGGAAAAAAAGGAGAAATAGAGAGAGCAAGAGAAGGAGAGAATGAGAAAGAGGGAGAAGAGAGAGGGTGAAGTTCCACCGATCTCCTTCCGAGAGGATGAGATGGTCGCTGGATCTCCTCCATCGGAGCGCCCATTGGAGAAGAAACAAAAGTAGATGAGAAAGAAAGAGAGACAATTGTGTTTGATGCGGACTTTATTATTAAGAAGTCAGTTGGTTGATTCTCAACTACTATTTGGCATGTTGTTATGGTTTAATCGCAAAGAGAGACTAACATTTGGCTTTACACCTCCAATCCTCTCTGGTTATTGTAACGTTATGTGATTTTAACACTAGATGCTTCACTGGAAAAGCAAAGAGAATGCGTTATGTGATCCATTATGTCAACCCATTTCTGCAAAACCACTTATACATTCAAAATACGTTCTCACTATGATTTTAACGCTAATGGAGAACTTATTAAATTGCAATGAGAATGATCAGGTTCTATAAATTTCTAGCAACCTGATTATGTAGAAAAACTATAGCAACGTGATTATATAGAAAAACTATGGAATTAAATCAGTACGTAAAAGCAAAGTTACTTTTCATAATTTTTAATGGCAGCTAGTATTGGTATGTATAATGTGATCTTAGTTAATAATATTATAACTAATTAAATTACATTTTTAAAATTAGACCTTGAAGGTTGGAAGACTTTGGACTTTTGAAGTCAAAGATAATTACGTAACTTAAAGAGTCATTCGGATATATATATATATATATATACACATACACACACACACATATATATATATATATATATATATATAAGATTTCAGAGATATGAGAAAGGAATTAACCTGCAAGTCTGGAAGATAAAGATGACTTCTCTCTGCTTTACTGGACTGATGGCCTGAAGCTGTCGAATGATGGAAGATGAAGCGAATGAGAACCTTATATGGAGAACGAAGTGGAAGCTGGAACGAACCAGCCTAGTACAGCGTAAGTGAAACATGTTATATTTTTTCCAAAGACGTGTTTACACAATTAATAGGCTTTGGATTTTAAGTTTGAAGAAGTCGATAGCTTTGATTTGACAAGACCAATGAAGGGAAAAGACAAAGAACTTTTTGTTTGAATTTGTCAATGAAGTTGGAAATGGAAACTTCAACTCTTTGAAGCTGTGGATCACATATTTTTGGAAACAAAACTTCGTCCGGATTGAGCGAGACATTTGTATCCTTTATATTAATCACTATATCCCATTAATAGACACCACTTGGAATAAAAAGTACACTTATGATATGGTCTAATGTAAGGAATATAAGAGCAACCAGAAGATTTTTAGATTATATAACTATATGATTAGAACTTCTATCGAAATCAATGAAAAATAATGAGAATTATCACTTATCATTGAGAATACTTGTGAAAAGACAATTTATTAAGTGCATATAAGATAGCTATGTGGAAAGTCTCCCACCAAAATAGAAGAGATAATTGGGCTCGAGCAAAAAGATTTATATAGACCTTGAATATATCTTGATATTTTCATTTAGCAACTCCATTTAACTGATTTTTATATCTATAGCTAATTCCATGTGAAAGGAAGTTTGATTTCACGGACAGAAAATCATCTATTTAAAAAATATATGTATATTTTTGTGCTAAATAGTCTTTTAGACTATTTAAAAGACTATTAAATAGTCTAATAGTCTAAATAGACACTAGGTGGAATTACTCTAATAGTCTTTTAGACTATTTAAAAAGACTATATAACTATGTATATGATTAGGAAGTCTATTGAAAGCAGCAGAAATAAGGAGAATTATCAATTATCATTAAGAATACATGTGGAATGACAATTTATTAAGCACATATAAGATAGCTATGTGGAAAGTCTCCCATCAAAATGGAAGATTTGAATTAAATAGGAGAGAAAATTTGTTTTAAAAGAAAGAATACAATAAATGAATTTGATTGGTTTTTCTTAACTTTTTAAAGTTAGAGAATCTTTATTTTAAAAGCACTATATATATATATATATATATATATAAAGATTATTTGTTGCGACTCAAAGTCAAATACATGCATTAACACATACATTCAAAGTTTTCTAAAATTAAGGGCGAAACATGCCAGACCCATAGGTTGATTTAACCATTTGGATGAACAAGGGAAGTTGCAACATTACAAATGCTGCCACTGGGAAAGAAGCTAATGAAGTAATTGGCATAAAAATGCAATGCCATTTCTCACTATGTACAATAGTTAGAGTTGCTCCAAATGCTATTATCTATAGCAAAAAGAGAGAGTCAAGGCCTACAATTAACTTTAGGGAGTAATTCGAGGAAATCATCTATAATATATCGTGCAGTTGAGATTGCTAAGAACATCAATAGAGAAGTCAAATAAGAAAACAAATCTAATACATTTGAAATAGCAAATATCGTGAATGCATTTGTTCATAAGAAAATTGAAATTCCTCTGTCATTTACATTGCCTGCTGGTATTGTAAAAGCTGCGGTAAATAGTACAGTGGCAACAAGTGTTGAAACAAGCATATAAGAATTGATGGTATCTTTCATCAATTTCTCTCCTTGCTCAACCAACTGCTGGTGTTCTGTCCTAAAAAATTCTTTGGCTATTTGACCATCATCATTTCTCCAATTCCTGTAAATAGGGTTGGTATGTTTTTCCTCCTGCACAACATAAGATAAATAAATTCAGGTAACAACATATAACAATATATATGATATTCTAATTGATACCATGTTATATAAATATTAAATATTAAATTTTTCAGGATTTGTTATCAACACAGTTATATTCAATCTTGTTAGTAACAACATTAAACATTTGGTGATAAACGTTCACAAATCAATTCAATAGCTACAGATTATTGTACTCGCCTATAGCTCATTCGATGATAAACATGAGTAGTTTTAGATTAATTAGATATAATCTCAATATATACCTTAAACTACTGCAATTCTCTTTGCATTTGAAATGTTGCACCAGAAACTGAATATAGTTTATCAGGAGGGGCCAATTTCCTTGCCAAGTGTAAAGGGGTGTTTCCATCTTCCAATACACGTGAACACCCATCCTTTGTAATTGTTAGAGAGATGTCTTTTATTATATTAACTATCTTTTCTTGCCGATATTCAATAGCAGCTTGCAATATGTTTCTATGAGTTATAGGTAACATGTCAAGATACTGGAAAAAACTATTAAAGGTTCTTTACAATCTTTTGAGTTCCGTTAGCAGTGGCCTCCATCAAGGCGAAAAGCGGATTTAGAGGATGACAACGAATTTGTTGAAAACTCATGGTAGATAGTTGCGTGCAAACGTCATTCACTAATTCAACAGCACATTCATGATTTAGCTTTGCATCTTGAATCACTTTTATAGATGGTATTGCAAGAGAAACTCCGATAAAAATATGTAACAGTTATAAATTGGAGCATTTTTTTTTTATCTTTTGCTAAACTTTTAATAATCTATTGACACATCAGCATAAAAAATAATAAATGACCAAGATTGTTATATTTTTTCTCTCTCGTATATCACTCAAACTTAAACTTCTTTCATAAAAAGGTTAGCACCATGTCAACATTGATAGAATATCTTTGCTCTACAAATTGATAGAAGATAAATAATTGTTCAAGCATACCGTTTTAATTTTAAAAGCATGTTTATATATGTACCAAATCTCAAATAAGTAAGCATACTAGTGCATATCTTGAATATAATGGTACATGTTTACTTACCAATTTGTGCAATAACTTTCCAGAATAATCTCTTGAATCATTGTATAGAAGAATAAGTAATTAATTCCAATAATAATGAGAGAATTTGTTGATTTAAAGAATTTGAAGAGTAACATCGAATCAAATACAAAATTTTCAAACCTTGAATGGTATAGTTTTCTGGCTGTATTGATTTGAGGTCAATAATGCAGGATGCCATTCTGCATGAACAACTTGAACCATTCCAATTCTATTGGATTATTTAGTGTGTGCATTTAGAATTCTATAGGATATACCCCTGTGTTCATTGGAAATGAATGATTATAATCCCAAAATAAAAATTTCAAATAGAGAATAATCATATATATATTCCTTTGAACCAATGCCTTAGCAGTCTTTAAGCTTCCACCTAGTGCAACAAAGTGAAGGACTGTGTTTCCTTCTTCATCTTGCACTACAATTGATTCTAGAAATGATAGAAGTTCCAAAAGCTTTTGGACGAATTCCCATTGGCAACATATTGGACGAATTCCCATTGGCAACATACTGCTGCAACATGCAATATGGTGCATTGTATGTTATCGTAGCAGTCAATGCACTTGGATCACTGTCAGTGAAATGTGTAGCAGTTTTCCAATCACCTCTCCGTGCAGCTTGTATAATGGTCGGTAGTAATGGTGACGCTCTCTTGTCCCTTGCAATCAATATTACATTAATTTTTAGACTATTCTATCTAAAAACTAATGTATAATTTTTGTACAATGTTCTTATCTAGTATAGACATTTATATTTTGTCTTCCATCAAAATTATTTTACTTATGATTGTGATTTCAGCATCGCTGACCACTACTAATTATCACAATTATTCATGACTGCAACTTCTTGATTAAATAAAGATGTGGATGTCATACACACACTCAGCACTTGGGATATAGGAGGCCAGCTACATATGCACCTAAATTAATTTTACTAATCTACATGAATATATACTTTCCTCTAACATCCTTTCAGTTACAATCTCATCAATTTTATTATCATTTAAAAAAATATATTGGTTGTACACCTCCATGGTCTCCACTCTCTAATTGTCATGGCATTGTGTGATTTTTTAATACAAGATATGGTTCACTAGAAAAATAGAGAACAAGAATTAAAGATGATAAAAGGGCTAGTGTCGGAAATTATGAACACTCTTAACTGTTTTATGCATTAAGAAAAATTGAAACAATAGTTGCCTCCAGGCACTGTAAAAGCTGCAGCAAAGACTAAGACAGCAACAAGAGTTGTCACAACAGATTCTGCAACATCAATACAGTTGTGAGGATGTCTAACTCTATGAAAACCTGCAAAATTTTCAAATTTGGCATTAAAAGTTAAAAAAGTTCTCGAGAAAGATAAAAATTGTTTGGGACAAGTGTTGGTGTTGGTTAAATTAGCAATTTAAACATTGATTGTAAGAGACTCTCAAATCCTTTAAGCTCTTTAAAATAAATGTTTCAAATGAGCATTAAAAGTTTGACATAATATATATAAGATGTAGTTAGAATATACACCATGCATAAAATGGAAAAGTCATAATCATGAAATATCATATGCATTCAAAATGATTCAAAGTCTTGATGTTAAGGGCAAAAGATGCTAGCTCCATAAGTTGATTGAACCATTTGGATGAACAAAGGAAGTTGTAGCGTTACAAATATTGCCACCGGGAAAGAAGCGAATACAGTTACCAGCACAAAAACGCAATTCCATCTCTCTTGGAGTATAATAGTTAAAGTTGCTCCAAAAGCTGTTATCATAACAGCTATGGCAATGAAGAGAGAGCCAAGACCTAAAATTAACTTCTTTGGTAGTGATTCAAGAAAGTCATCTACTGCATATCGTGCAATTAGGATTGCTAAGAACATTAATAAGGACGTCAATGAGGAAAACAAACCCAGAGCATTTGAAATAGCAAATGTCGTGAATGCATACGTCCATAAAAAAAATTGGAACCCCTTTATCATTGTGGTTGCCTCCTGGTATTGTAAAAGCTGCAGCGAAGAGTACGATGGCAATGAGTGTCAAAACAAGCATGCAAGAATTGGCAGTATCTTTCATCCACTTCTCTCCTTTCTCAGCCAACTCCTTGTGCTCTATCCTAAAAACATCTGTCGCTGTTTGATCATTGTTATCTTTCCATTGCTTGTAAACGAGGCAGGTAAGTCTTCCCACCTCCTACACAACATAAGATAAGCTCATACACATCACATAGCCATATATTTGATATGCTAATGGATACTGTTATATCTACTATATATGATAATGTCATTATGACTCACTAAGTATGGGCCTCAAGGTATGAGAGTAAGTAATGATTAATTTAAACTTGTCTCAGTAGACTTTCGATCCATTTCAATATTAACTTAAAACAGAAGTATTAAATTTATATATAATTAACACTATATAATAAACTACTTATGCTAGGATTAGTACACTAACATAGATATTTTCAATAAATCTTGTAAGGCAAATGAGTAAACACTAACTGGTTAAAGTTCAAAAAATCAATGTACCATTTCAAGATGCATGGATTATTTCTAAATTAATTAAACTTAATTTCAATACCTTAAACCACTGTAATTCTCTTTGCATTCGAAAAGCTGCACCAGAAACTGAAAATAGCTTAAATGCTGGAGCCAACTTCCCTACCAAGTGCAAAGTGGTCCCTTTCGTTTCCAGTTGACGTGAACACAACTCCTTGGCAATTGCTGGAGAAATGTCTTTTATTATATTGAATATCTTTTCTTGCCGATATTCAATAGCAACTTGTAATATGTTTCTTTGAGATATTACTTCAAAGTAAATTAGCTCTGGAAAATGTTCCAAAAGGGTCTTTACAATCTCTTCAATTCCATTTACAGTGGCTTCACCCAAGATGAAAATTGGATTTTGAAGAAAAACAATGATTTCCTGAAAGCTCATGCTACCAAGTTGTGTGCAAACATGATTTATTAAATCAATAATAGATTCAAGTTTCAACTTCGCATCCCAAACCAATTTTATAGAAGGTGTTGCGTCTGAAAATTAGATAAAATATTTAAAAGTTCATAATTGGTAGAAGACATATATTGGATAAATTTTAGATGAATGTTTATATTTGAACCAAATTCCCAAAGAAGGTCAACCAAGTTTTTCTATACACTATATATCTGGAGTATTTTAGGAGGTTACTTACCTAGTAGTAGTGCAATAGCTTTCCAAAGTAATCTCTTGAATGGTTGAAATGTTGTACATAGGAATAAGGTAAGTTAGGTAATTAATTAATCTGGTGAATGTGAGAATATGTTGATTTAGAGAATTTGAAGAGTAACACATTGAAACAAATAAAATTTCAAACCTTGAGAGACAGAGGTTCCTGACTGTATTGAGGTGACTAATGCTGGAAACTCTTCAGCTTGAACAACTTGAACCAAAAAGAAGAAACCATGAAAATGTTATCCAATGGAAAACAAAAGATAGATAGATATATATATATATATATATATATTGGCGCGTGTAAGTAATGAAAGGAAAAATCGATTTTGGATTTAACGTAGAAATGTGAATTTAAAAAAATTCCAAATAAAACGTATCCGCTCTTTGCTAACAATAACAATTCAATAATTAAATTAATAAGATCAAATCTTACCTTGCATGATAATTGAATTGATCCTTTTTTATTTGTAGATTCTTCACCACTCGATCTTCTTTGCTATGACTCTTCACAAAAGAAACTATGTGTGGGCACAATCTCGAAGAATCAAATCACGAAATCCTTTTATAAAAGATTATTATGTAGAAATCAAAAACAATTTTCTTAATTTCTTCAATTTTTTTTGAGATAGGGTAATGTTTTTAATTAATGGAAATTTTTGGTTCAAGTAGCCAATATTCTCTCTGTTGTTACCAACATAAAATACCTTTTTATAATGTTAAGTTAGAGTTTTTCAATTTAACAAGGAATACAATTTTCTATTTAAATTGAAAAACATAGTTCATATCTAATATGAAATCAAATTCCTTATTGGTATAGAACTCTTTACTTTTATTTTAATATGGAATCTAATTCCTATTAAAACTTCTTTAATTTAATCTACTATGGAATCTAATTCCAATTAAATTAAATTTTCATTCCCATTTATTAAAAGATTTTTCATTAAATTAAATAATTCTAAATCATAAATAATTTAATGACACCATTTAAAATTGAACTCATAACCTCTACAAATAATTAAATAATTATATATATTTAAATAATCAAATTATTTAAATAATTCATAAACATGTCCATAAAATTTATATGTGACATTAATAATTAGACAATCCAATAATTATTCTTTCATTTGTTTCTTTATGTTGTTGTGAGCTAGCAAGGGGACCAAATGACCTACAATTTGAGCTCCAATAATATCGAAATTATTAATTAAACTCTTTAATTAAATAATTCACTATTATTAACTTTAAAGTTACTCCACTAAAAACTTAAGGTTGCACTCTTAAAATTGTAGATGTTTTACACAATCTGAATTTTCAGTATCTATCGATTTAATCATTTCATATGGTTCGATCCTCCACAAATAGTTCATAATTAGAGCTAGGTCATTAAAGTCCGTTATACCTCTTTAATTATATCTTATTCCAATAAGTATCATTGATTCTCTAATGAACAATATATCCATAACAATTTATAAATTTATCTTTCCATTTACTCATAAACAGAAAGTCGAGCGCTCTTATTGTTCAAGACTTCAATCAACACTTTAAAGGAACCACTCATCTACTTCTCACAAAAAGAAGCAGATTCCACTATTGTGTAGAATGTTCTAAGCCATTTATTAAATCACATCTCCAAAGTACGAAGCTTATTGACCGTAAATCTATAACAATTTCACCCATGTAAATCAAAAGATATAACTCAACAAATAAGAGTCCATAAAATACTCAGGATTAAGATCAATCCATATATAATCATCTAGTTGATAAATATGAATTTCTTTATTTAAAGATATTAATAAGAAATTCATTTTATTGTGGTGCAGTCCTATACAATCTCTATTATATAAGGTGCCTCCATTTTCATCTCGTCACATGAACGATCCCGGATAAGATCATTGTATCAAATACAAAATAGGCTGCAGTTGTAGATTTACTACAAGCAAAGTACCCGGCTTTGTTTGCTTTCTATAGACTTTTTAGATTACTGATCTCAAACTAAATTATCATGCATGTAACACTTAAATACTTAGTTTGAGACTACATAAGCAATCATGGATGTTACATAATATTTGTATGAAGCAAATATTTCATAAATGCATATAAAAAATATATTTTATTTATTATTTAATTTAAACGTTTACAAATTATTAGCTCTGAGGGCACATAACCCTATGATATGTATCAGTAATGGGAAGTTTAATGTTCACTATGATATGTACAAGACTGGACATTACACAAGCAGTGAGAGTGGTCAGTCAATATATGGTGAATCCTGGTAAAGAACATTGAAATGTTATGAAGAGGATTTTAAGATACATTAGAGATCCTTAGATGCTGCATTATGTTATAAAGGATCAAAGTTTGTAGTCAAAGGCTATATGGATTTAGATTTTGTAGGAGATCTTGATGAAAGAAAATCCACTACAAGCTATGTGTTTATAATTGCAGAAAGAGTTATGACCTAGGTATCTTAATTACAAATAGTTATGGTTTTATCGACAACAGAAGCAGAATACATGACAACTACATAAGCTTGTAAGGAAGCAATTTAAATTAAAATGTTATTGGAGGATTTTGGACACAAACAACAAAAAATCTCTTTGTTTTGTAGCATTCAAAACGCCTTGCGTATTACAAGAAATCTAGCCTTTTGTTCCTAAACAAAACATACAGATGTCCAATATTATTTCATTCATGAAGTAGGGAAGATGGTAGTGTGGACATGTAAAATATACACACCAAAGAAAACTTAACAAATGCAATGACTAAGTCTATCAATATTGATACTCATATGGTCTCATGAAAACATAAGCAATAAAAGCTTGATGAAAGATTAGAAAGATAAACCAAATCATCAAAATGACTTCAAGTAGAAGAATGTTAAGGATGAAGTCATATTTGTTTACTATTTTTTTATGGAAAATTTAATTAGTTTAGGTAAGAGATAACTAGATGGGAGGTAAATTAATCACCACCCTTATTAATTTCTTTAACCTCCATTGCCTCAACTATTTAGTGGTTGAGCTAATTGATTTTCACCTCTACATTTTGCCTATAAATAGGCAATTGTAATTCTTTTATTCACCATCCTATCACATATCCCATTTCCAAAATATCGAGTGTATCTCAAAGTTCTCTTTTCCCTAGTTTTCTATAAAAATTTTAGAAAGAGGTCGTATTATTGTTGAATTAATAAAATTCTTCTAGTTTTGATCCGTAAATGTTTCCCTTATATTAAGGGTTTTACCACGTAAAACTCATGTCTACTATATTTTTATTTTATTATTTCCAATTTCTTTCAATACTATTCTCGATTTTAGGTTTATGTTGGATTAAATAGCTTCAAGTAATCATAACAAAAGAATAACAATCAAGTTAAGAATGCAAAGCGTAATGTTCGAAAGGACACATCGAAGTTGTGCATGGTTGTCAGGAAGCTTGTTGCTTTCTTGGTCTTTGCTGCAGATTTTAGGGTGCCTTGAGGCAATTATAGCAATAGGCATTCTAATTATATGAAAAGATAAAACATTTTCTATAATCAAATTTTGTAAACATTGTTGAAATAATTAATCAAAGAATAAGATTTAATAACTAGAGACAATATGAGCAAGGATTCTCTACCTTTTTTTTTTAATCTTTTGATAATTAAGTGACATATCAACATAAAAAATAGTGAACTATTAAGATTGTTTTATTTTTTCTCTTTTATACATCACTTATACTTAAATTCTTTTTATAAAATGATTAGCATAAATAAAAGATTGACAGAGATCTTTGCTCACACAATCTTATATTAAATATTGTCTTTATACTTATATTTATTATTTTAATTGTTTAATAAAACTAGTGGAAATAATTTTTCTAATATTTTGAACTAATTATTTTAGAAAATATATGAAGTCATCTAACCGGCTTAATTGATACAAACTGAAACTTATAATTTCCCTAACATTTTGAGCTAATTTATTTGAATATATATGAAACCAACTAACTGGCAACCAATACTTACTAGTGTTAATTGACATTAACTAAAAGTTATAAATTTTTAAATAATGTGGTTTAATCTTTTTATTTTTTCGCAAGAATAATTTGGTCTAATCTTGTTTGAAAATATACAAAACCTACTAAATAACACTAACGCTGACCAACGCTAACCACCTAAAGTACAAAATAGGAGCCAACTTTCCTGCCAAGTGTAAAGTGAAGTTTCCTCATTCCATAGATGTCATCACAAATTCTTAATAGTTGCTTAAGCATGAGTCTCTCAAGATCGTATGCTTCCTTCATGATAGAGGCAAGTACTCTTCCTTTTTTCTTTAATTACTGTTTTCGAAAAAGAGATGGTGGTTTATACCCACAAAATACATTCATGTAAGCTTTATGCATATTTTATTTATATCTAAAATTATTAAACATCGCGGACATATGTTTAATGATAAAAGCAATTAGCAATATCCTAACAATTCCACTGTTGCAAAATATATTTAATAAATTCTTATTAAACCAAACAAAAAGACATATTCTAAAATGTTACAATCTTCAAAAAAAAGCCAATAAAGCAAGTATTTCGAGAACAAAATTTTAAAAAGAAAGTAAATACCTTGAGTGCTTTACTGATTGTGGTTTGAGGTTCCTCAGGTGATACGACCAAAGCCAAACAAAAACCAGTTAAACTCTTCTTTATATTCTTTAATTGATTTCCAAACATCAATCAACTAAACTTAACCATTAGTTTCTAGTAAGTTTTCACTAACAATTTGCACAGGCAGAATAAGCCCTTATTTATCGAAAAGCATTCACTTCGAAGAGGGCACATTATGCTCTCTCAATTCCTTCATGAGTCAACAGGTCAATTTGTCTGTTGTTTTTTTTTTTTTTTTTTTTTTCATTCACTGCAACAAATATTTTACAAAGTTCATAACTAATATATATGATATATGAGCCTGAAGAATTGGTTACTTTTTCTTCAATGTTCAATAGAAACACAAAGCAGCACGTTCCAAATTTTCCAAATCCAATTAAATCAAGTCGAAAAGGAGCTGGAGATGCTTCGTCCATATATTGACTGGACCATTTGGATGAACAAGGGAAGTTGTAGCATTACAAATATTGCCACTGGAAAACAAGCCAGTAAAGTAATTGGCATAGAAACCCAATGCCATCTCTCACTGAGTATAATAGTTAGAGTTGCTCCAAAAGCTATTATCATAGCAGCTATAGCAAGAAAGAGAGAGCCAAGACCAATGATTAACTTCTTTGGTAATGATTTGAGGAAGTCATCGACTGCATATTGGGCAGTTAGGATAGCTAGAAACATTAACAGGGAAGTCAAAGAAGAAAACAAACCAATTGCATCTGAAATAGTGAACAACACGAATGCATCCGCCCGTAAAAAAACCGGAGTCCCTTTATCATTGATGTTGCCTTCTGGTACTGTAAAAGCTGCAGCAAACAATACCGTGGCAATGAGTGTTGAAACAAGCATGCAATAATTGGCCGTATCTTTCATCCACTTCTCTCCTTCCACAGCCAATCCCTTGTGCGCTTCCCAGAAAACTTCTTTTGCTGTTTTCTTTTTCAAATTTTCTTTTTCCCTCTCTCTAGGAAATGTAATTTTCTCGACCTCCTACGCAGTACAAGACAAAATAAATATGTAAATAGCCGGGGACATAGCTAGGATTTAATATTTGGGTAAGCTAAGAAAAATTTTCCTTAATCGAACCTCTATGCATGATAAAATTTATCGAAGAATATAGTAAATTTTAATTCTCATAATACATATTTCAAATAAATAAATCACTAAAAAATAAAAATTATATATGTGTATATATATATGAAATGGTAGACTATATTTTTTATTTGAGTTATTACTAATATAATAATAAATTAAGAATTGAGTATAAAAAGCATCAAAAGATCTTAAAAAATTCAAAAATATAATAATCATAATTTAAATCACAAGAATTCTAGAAAACTATCAACTAAAGATTCATTCTCAATTAAAATAACAAATACTAAATACTCGATTTTAATTCTAAGGTAATTTGATAACGAAAGATTAAAAAAAAATAAATAGACTTCATTTTCACATTTCATCATAAGTTACATTCAATAAGATTTTCAATAAACAATATATTGTATAGTTAAATTTTTGTTCACTCCAAATTATATATTATAATACAAAAGTTGACTACAAATTTTAAAATATAAAGAAAATATGCTTTGAAGAAAAAATTCAAAACAAAAAGTATTTTAATAAATTTAATAAAAAATAATTTCATAGCTTATAGTAAAATTTTTAAAATTAGCTAGGATAGGCTGCCCAAAGGGAGTTCCGTCCCTGAAAATAGCATAATATATCGACTATCACATCATTATATATAATAAATTTTTGTGAAGCAAATAATTAACCACTTTGTGATAGAAGTTTAGAAAATCAATTTACGCTTCAAGCGGACAGCTACTTATTATTGCACTCGCCTATAGCTGCTTTAATTCCCAATGGTAAACATGAGTAGTTCAAAATTAATTTCAATACCTTAAACCACTGCAATTCTCTTTGCATTTGTAAAGCTGCTCCAGATATTGAACGTAGTTTAAAAGCAGGGGCCAATTTCCCTGCTAGGTGTAAAGTAGTGTTTTCTGATTCCAGCACATCGTGACACATATTCTTTATATATAATGGAGAGATCTCTTTTATTACATTGACTATCTTTTCTTGCCGATTCTCAATAGCAACTTGCAATATGTTCCGCTCATGCTGATGTACCACATGTTTGTTAATCAGCTCTGGAAAATATTGTAAAAGGGTACTTACAATTTCTTCAATCCCATTTGCAATGGCAGTACTCAAAATGGGGTTTGGATTTTCAAGAAAATGAATTATTTCCTGTAAGCTCGTGCTAGAAAGTTGCTTGCAAACAAGATTTACTAATTCAACGGCACAATCATGTTTCAATTTCATATCTCAAACTACTTTTATAAAGGGTGCTGCAAGTGAAAATTAGATAAAATATGAAAAAGTCATAAATTGGTTAAAAGATGAAATATTGGATAAATTAATTTCATTCCTTTGATTCAGGTTTGATAAATTATTATAACGAGTAGACTCATTTAATTGTAGATACATGTTAATAACTTAATTACTCAATCTCAAAGAGGTGAACCATGTTTTTCCATGATAGGGATATTTTTTTATTTTTTTTTTTCTATTATGACACTAAAATTATTTTGAGTTTAAATAATGACACCAAACTATTAAAATAATTTTTTTGACACCATCATAAACTATAATTTGTAAACAAAAGACCACAAGAGATTATAGTTGCTCTCCTTAGTTCGCAAATTAATCATCTTTATTCGTGAATTATAGTTTGTGATAATTGATGATGGTGAAAAAAATAATTATTTTAATAGCTCGAAGTCATCTTTCAAACTCAGACTAATTTTAGTGTCATTTGTTGGAATTTTCTCTACTTACTATATATTTGGAGGATTCTACATGGGCGCTTACCCAGTTGTGCCATTGCTTTCCAAAGTAATCTCTTGAATAGTTGAAACACTGTACATAACAAGAAAACATGCTTGGTAACTAATCTGGTTAATGTGAGAATCTCAAATGTTAAGATAAATATAATAAATGCAAACCTCGAGCCACAAAGCTCCTTGGTTGTAATGCTGGAGAGCCTTCTATGCTTCCTGGGATTTCTTCCATATTTACAGGAACAACTTGAAGGTGCAACAAGAAATCATCAAAATTGGACTATACATATTTAATACACTGGCACAGTTAAGTAAAAAGTTGTTCAACGACAAGTCACTTACATTTATAGATCCATCTCTTAAAAAAGCCAAGAGTACTACTCCCGCTAAAAAAGTATGAAGGCTTACTTGCCAAACAGAAGAGCAACGCAATCTTTCTGTCAAGAGCCAATTCAGGATATTTTCGGAAGAAATACAAGGATACATCTGTTGAAATTGTGACACAAAAAACACAGATAGTAAGACAACATAAATTTGTGCGAGCTGTATTATCGGCTTTTATATATAGTTAGTTCTTACCAAGAAAACCTGTTTGATTTAGATTATGGAGGATCCTAGGTAGTGAAGGATACTCAACTCCGGTTATCAAAGAAAAATACCACACCAACTCCTTATTTTCAAGAAGAATACTAGAGACAAGGGGACTATCTCCGTCTTCGTCAACCATGTGCAGTAAATCAGCATTCTTTTCAACCAATGCCTTAGCAGTTCTTAAGGTTCCAGCTTGTGCAACATAGTGAAGGACTGTGTATCCATGTATATCTTGCACAGCAATTGATTCTGGAGATAGAAGTTCCAATAGGTTTAAGACGAATTCCCATCGGCAACATTGTGCTGCAACAAGCAGTACAGTATCTAATTCGTCTGATATCCTGGCGGTCAATGCATTTGGATCACGATCAATGAAACTTTTAGCTCTTTTCCAATCACCTCTTTGTGCAGCCAGGTACAATGGTTGGTAGTAATTGCGATCCTGTGCCGTCACTTTGCATCAACAATATTATTTTTGGATAATATATACTATAAAGAAATGATAATTCTAATTATGTATAGAGTTAATTATTCTCTAATGTAGATGTCTATATCTATTTTCTTTCAAGATTTACTGATGAATTGGTTGTTAAGGATCCGTAATCGCGATTGTTTCCAGTCACATTTGTGTGGAGCTTGGTACAAAAATTCTCTAGGTTGGGCTGGTACGAGCATTTATATATGACTTAAAAAATATACACGACTCGGTAATGGCTAACATGGAAGGTTTTAAATGTATAATTATAAACAAACTATTTTCCTAAGTTAAGGGAGACTAGCTATGATTACTTACAGTTGACTTGTGGAGCTTGAGTTGCAGAAGCTGCTGTTGACATAATTGTTGCATTACTTCCTTCTTGAATATCATCGGTATCTTCAGTATTATTTTGTTCCAAAAAGAGGCCAGCAGATGGTTGTGCACCTTTTTCCAAATCACTACTGGTTTCCTGAAGATTTAATGGTGATGAATCGGGGCCAAGATGTGGTTGTGCACCTCCTGCAGTAATCTCTGGTGGTTGTGCCATTTAGAGATTTTGGCTGTAGATGATGATCGCAAGAAGAAAGAGAAGAGACAAGCGGTAAAGTTGTAGCAAGTGGAAGAATGTACTTCAATTTTTTAAATACACTTGGGAAAGATGTCTTGCTTCTTTGATGGTTTGTAAGGTGAAGTGCATGGTTTCTAATTATAATTAATATTCCAAACTCTTTTCTGTTCTTTTCCTTTTTTCTTTTTAAAAGAATAATGTTTTGGTAACGTATAACTCAAATAATTAAAGAAGAATCTCAACAAATAGCATTAACAAAAGTGAGTATTTGAGCTAGCACCAAAAAAAATTAATGTAAATTTTTTTTTAGCAACATTGACTTCTCGAACAAAAGGTATGAACTACAGTCTTTTTCTATCCTTTATTTGTAAAGTATAGTTCACAAATACTATGATGCTAAAAATACTCAATGTAGTTTTTCGATACTAATTTTAAAACTCGAACTTTTTTCCATACCAAGATCTCATAATTAAACTAGTAAAAGTAAAAAATAAAAAGTAAGAAATAAGAAACTGTTTTTTCATGAAAGGATACCCTTTTTTCGTGACCGAAAGAAATTATATTTTGTCTTCTTTGTTGTTTTCTTAACTGTTCTTGAAAAAAATAATTAATTTATATTCATTATCATTAAAAGAACATAAATACGAGTATCTTTGATAGGAGCAATTCAAACTTGAGATATTAGTATGATGAATTAGCGTGATTTGTTACCAAATCACATTGATCATGGTACATAGATACGATTGCTAATCATGCATGAATGATGCAAAATTTCTTAATTTTCATTTTTCCTTTTTTGAAATCTAACATTAAATAAATGGCAATTGCCATATTAATCCTGAACTTTTTTAAAATTCCAAATAGTCCATGATCTTTCCATTTTTTATCCAAAAAGTTCTTATTTTCATTTTCCCCCCTACTACTTTAGTCTCTACATTTTTTAAAAATATCAAAAATAGTATTTTACTATTAGAATTCATTAGCCCAATGGTCAACTTAACTAAAGGGTTATTAGTTTTTTTATACTTATAGCTTAGTGTTGATAATTACACCTATTAATTTTTTTTTTACAAAGTCAAATCACTTAAAATTATCCAAAATAACTGAAAAAAATTATAATTTCTTATTTTTAACTAGAATTCTAAATCCTTGAATGATTTTTTTAAATATTTTATTCCTAGTCTATCCTTCCAAAATTAACATATTTCCAAACTTGTCCTAATTTTACATACAAATTCCTTTTAATGCTCTATTACTTATAATAAACATCATTGAAAAATAAAAACCCTAAAGATCTATCATCATTAGATTTTTTTTATAACCAGATTACTATTTTTCTTTGATTAAATTTCGATAAGAATCTTTATTTATTTTATTTGTTGAACTACTTGTGAAGTACCCTATATTTATTTATCTTCACTTTTTGATATATGTTTTTCGTTCATGAGCACTGCTTTTAGATCATCTTTAAAATAATTTTGATGCTGTGGTGAATTCAACCATATTAGTGTTTATTTATTTATCTTCACTGTTTGCCATATGTTTTTCATTCATGAGAACCGCTTTTATTTCATCTTTAAATAAATTTGATGATAGTGGTGAATTCAAATGAAGATCATTTAAACTTTAATTATAGTAGTAATTCAACTCAAATATCATTATGTTTATTTTTATTAAAATATATAAAGATCATTTATTCTGCTACAATTTTTAATCATATTTTAATTATTAATAAAATATTATTAATATAACATAAAAGTGTTTGAGAATTTATTAAATAATTTATTTGTAACTATTTAGATCATATTAAATGAATGGGTGACTCTATTGCCACCCAAAAATTTTCTTGCTACACCCAATTACTTTATAAACTCATTTTAAAATTTTAAAATTTACTACCTACACCCTTTATAATACCAAAACAATCCTTCAACATTTATAATAATTTTATTAATGTATAATTTTTTATTGTACCTATTTTGCACTCATTTAAAGCACAATTCTAGTTTTCCTTATTTTAATTTGGATTGGATTGGGATTTTTATCTATGTTATGGTTCTTATTTCATTGTTTTTTCTTCTTCCTTATCTCATGTTCATTTTTTTTTTTTTCATGTTCAAAGTTTTTTCTTCTTCCTTATCTCAGGTTCATTTTTTTTTTCTTTTCATGTTCAAATTTATAAATGATAATGATCATAGTGATTGGAATAATTTTTTTTTCTTTAAATAGACTGATGCAACTACATATGTGAATGTAAGTTATGTTAG
The DNA here is from genome assembly GCA_019925255.1 of Litchi chinensis. NCBI lineage: Eukaryota > Viridiplantae > Streptophyta > Magnoliopsida > Sapindales > Sapindaceae > Litchi > Litchi chinensis. The sequence goes on along the minus strand of CM034464.1, from coordinate 2,141,117 downwards.
TTGTTAGGTTCTCTTGATTTCATCTTAATTTACAAAAAACTACATATGTGTTTGATAAAATGCCCAAAAAAAAGTGAAGCCACAAAATTGTTTAAGAGTATTATCAGCTCATGGTTCTAATGTTTACTACATTTATGTTTAAAGAAATGCCTCAAAGAAAAAAATGAAGCCACATAATTGTATAATTATGAAAGAAACAATGAAGAAAAAATGTACAATTTTTTATTGTTATTGGTTTTTTGAAACATTATGTGTACGAAAACTTATGAACAAAATCTTTTTCCTTAAACAACACAATTTTTTCTCCAATCAAAAACTAGTTCTTTTCGTTTAAACAAAAAAATATATTTTTATATGTGAAAATGTTATTTAATGCATTTGGGATTTTCCTAAATTGTGGAATTTAATGCATTGAGAGAATAATTCCTAAAATCTAGTAATTAAATACACCAAGATATGGATCCTACAAATAAGGAAAGTTAATATTTGTCTGTTTTGGCAATTGAGAAATTAGGAAATTGATTATTTCTTTATTTTGGCAAAAGAAGAATCTAGAAACTCAATCTTTATTTATTTAGGCAATTGAAAGATTTGAGGAGATACATTAGGAAATCAATTAATGCTAATTAATGAGGGGGTGCCTAGAGGTGCCTATATAAAGGCCTCTCCTCTCATTGTTTTGTGGATCCTAGAATTGAGAGAAAAAAAGAGTGATGTAGCTCTTGGTGAGATTCTTCTTAAGTGTTGGAGAACTGTTATTCTCTTGGGTGTATTCAGATCTAGGGTGTGAGAATTTGAGTGTTTGAGTGCTTGTAAACACTTATTGTAATTTTTTCTCCCTATAGTGAAGATCTGCCGCAGCTCCGTTGACGTAGCCATATTTGGGTGAACCACGTAAATCTTGTGTTGTTTCTCGTCTAATTTATTTTCTTTATTATTTCCGCATTATTTTTTATCGTTTTATTAATCTGGTGTTTTTGAGAGGTCTATTTCATAACAAGTGGTATCAGACCTCAGGTCGTGACTTCTGCAAATTTTGTGGTGGGGGTACTATTCACGTGAATAGTGATTTCAGCCAGGGTACTATTCACGTGAATAGTAATTCGTGAATAGTGTTTTTTCGAGTGGAATTTTTTTTCTTTTGCAGAAGTCTTGAGGAACCAGATTTGAGTGGAAGCGATGACAGCAGACGAAGGAAAGAGTATCAAAATTGAGAAGTTTAATGGTGAAGATTTTAGCTTCTGGAAGATGCAGATCGAAGATTATTTATATCAGAAGGGCATGCATTTGCCACTTATAGGAGAAAAACCAAAAGATATGAAGGATGGAGATTGGGCTTTACTTGACAGGCAAGCGCTTGGTATTATCAGATTGACGTTATCTCGCAATGTCGCTTTTAATATAGCGAAGGAGAAGACCACTGCAGGTCTGATGGCGGCTCTCTCTGACATGTATGAGAAGCCATCCGCTTCAAATAAAGTGCACTTGATGAGGCGGTTGTTCAATTTGCGAATGACGGAAGGCGTGTCAGTGGCAGCTCACATCAACGAATTTAGTACAATCACAACGCAACTAAGTTCGGTGGAAATCGAGTTCGATGATGAAGTTCGAGCGTTAATCCTTCTATCCTCTCTACCGGAAAGCTGGAACGCAATGGTGACGGCAATGAGTAATTCTTCTGGGAGTAAGAAGATGATATTCAGAGATGTTCGAAATCTAATTCTGAGCGAAGAGATACGTAGGAGAGAATTAGGAGAAACATCAAGTTCTGCCTTAAACACCGAATCCAGAGGTAGGTCCACTGAAAGAAACTCAAATCAAAGCAGATCCAAATCAAGACGGAGTAAGTCTAGATCTGGGAAGAAAGAGTACAGCTGTTGGAATTGCGGCAAGAATGGTCACTTAAAAAAGGATTGTAAAGCACTGAAGAAGAACAATGGTAGTGCAAAGGAATCTGCTAATGTGACTGAAGAAAATAAATATGATTTAGTTTTAAGTGTCAACAGTTCAATTGAATCCTGGATTTTGGATTCTGGGACATCGTTTCACTGTACTTCGCATCGGGAAATCATTGAAAATTTTGTTAGTGGTGATTTTAGGAAGGTTCATTTGGCTGATGATGAGACCTTAAAGATTACGGGGAAAGGCGATATCCAAGTGAGGCTGCCTAATCGGACTATATGGAAGTTGAAGGATGTGAGATTCATTCCTGGTCTAAAAAGGAACTTAATCTCGGTAGGTCAACTTGATCAAGAAGGCTATTGTACAACCTTTGCAGGTGATGCATGGAAGATCACCAAGGGAGCTATGGTCATAGCTCGTGGAAAGAAGAGCGGTACTCTTTATGTTACGTCTAACATGGAGAATATTTTAGCAGCTGCAGAATCAGATGACAAGTCAAAAATTTGGCACCAGAGGCTCGGTCATATGAGCGAGAAAGGTACGAAGGTTCTTGTTTCAAAGGGGAAGTTGTCAGATTTGAAGTTTGTAGACATTGGTCTATGTGAGGACTGCATTTTCGGTAAACAGAAAAGGGTTAGTTTCTCAAATATTGGCAATCCACCTAAGGCAGGGAAGTTAGAGCTGGTTCACACAGATGTATAGGGTCCATCACCAGTTCCATCTATTGGAAGCTCATTGTACTACGTCACCTTCATTGATGACTCTACAAGAAAGGTATGGGTTTATTTTCTGAAGAAGAAATCTGAGGTTTGTGATGTGTTCAGAAAATGGAAAGCCATGGTAGAGAATGAGACAAGCTTGAAAGTAAAGCGGTTGAGGTCCGATAATGGAGGAGAGTATAGAGACACGAGAAGCTTAAAGAGTTTTGCGCAACCAGTGGTATTAAACTGGAAAAGACTATTCTAAAGATACCTCAGCAGAATGGTGTAGCAGAGCGCATGAATAGAACTTTGAATGAACGTGCCAGAAGTATGCGAATACAAGCAGGCTTATCCAAGATGTTTTGGGCTGAAGCAGTCAACACAGTGGCCTACCTTATCAATCGTGGGCCCTCAGTACCTCTCAGAGAAAAATTACCTGAGGAAGTATGGATCGGTAAAGAGGTAAATTTTTCATATTTGAGAGTATTCAGTTGTATTTCTTATGTTCATATTGATTCATCTGAAAGGAGCAAGTTGGATTCAAAGTCCAAAAAGTGTGCTTTTATTGGCTATGGCATTAATGAGTTTGGCTATCGATTTTAGGATATTGAAAATCGAAAAATCATCAGAAGTAGGGATGTCATTTTCAATGAGAAAGCAATGTACAAAGACAGACTATCTGCAGAATCTATTGATGCCAAAGTTGAAGCTGAAACAAAAGAGTTTGTTGAGTTTGAGGAAAACTCTGGAAAGGAAGTGCAATCAGGGGACCGGCAGAGTCCTGAAAATGAAGTCTCTCCACAAGAACCATGCACTCCTACAGTAGAAGTGAGACGCTCCTCTAGAATTCCTAAATCAATACAACGCTATTCACCTTCTTTGCATTACTTGTTGTTGACTGACAATGGAGAACCGGAGTGTTATGAAGAAGCAATTCAGGTTGAAGATTCGGTCAAGTGGGAGTCTACCATGAAAAATGAGATGGATTCGCTGATGTCAAATCAGACATGGGAACTGACTGAATTACCAGAAGGGAAGAAAGTTTTACATAACAAGTGGGTTTTCAAGATCAAAGAAAAACATGATGGAAGCAAGCGTTACAAAGCTAGACTGGTGGTTAAAGGATTTCAGTAAAGAGAAGGCATCGACTACACTGAGATTTTCTCTCCAGTAGTGAAACTGACGACGATCAGGTTGGTGCTGAAAATGGTAGCTGCAGAAAATTTACATCTTGAGCAGTTAGATATAAAGACTGCGTTCCTTCATGGTGATTTGGAGGAAGAGATATATATGAAGCAACCAGAAGGCTTCATGGTAACAGGCAAAGAAAGCATGGTGTGTAAGCTGAAGAAGAGTCTGTATGGTCTGAAAAAGGCTCCAAGACAGTGGTACAAGAAGTTCAATAGCTTCATGGGTAACAGCGGTTTTACAAGATGTCAAGCAGATCATTGCTGTTATATTAAGCTGTTTGACAATAGCTTTATTATTCTACTGTTGTATGTAGATGATATACTTATTGCAGGTTCTGATATACAAGAAATAAATAACTTAAACCAAGAATTGTCAAAGCAGTTTGCAATGAAAGATATGGGTGCTGCAAAGCAGATTCTTGGAATGAGGATTACTAGAGACAGAGCAGCAGGAACTTTGTTGCTGTCACAGGCAGAGTATGTCAATAAAGTGGTCTCCAGGTTCAACATGCAGAATACTAAACCAATAAGCATTCCATTGGGTGCCCATTTCAAACTTTCCAAAGAGAATTCACCTAAGACTGAGGAAGAACGTGATCATATGAGAAAGGTTCCTTATGCCTCAGCCATTGGAAGTTTGATGTATGTCATGGTTTGTACCAGACCAGATATTGCACAAGCAGTGGGAGTGGTGAGTAGGTACATGAACAATCCTGGCAAGATACATTAGGAAGTAGTTAAATAGATCCTTAGATATATGCGAAGTACCACAAGAATGGCACTCTGTTTTAAAAGTGGAGATATGAAACTAGAAGGCTTTGTTAATGCTGACTTAGCCGGAGATGTCGACAAAAGAAAGAGCACTACAGGGTACGTGTTTACTCTGGGAGGAACCGCGGTGAGTTGGGTTTCCCAACTGCAGAAAGTTGTAGCTCTCTCCACTATCGAGGCGGAATATATTGCAGTTACAGAAGCCAGTAAGGAGATAATTTGGCTTCAAGGTTTCTTGGAAGAATTGAAAAAGAAACAGGAGGGCAATATTCTTTATTCTGACAGTCAGAGTGCAATCCACTTAGCAAGAAATTCGTCTTTTCATGTAAGGACAAAGCATATTCAGACGAAATATCATTTTATCCGGTCTCTTCTGGAAGACAAAGTTTTAAAGCTTGAGAAGATTCACGGAAGTGAAAACCCTACAGATATGCTGACGAAGACGGTGACGATCGGCAAACTGAAGCTGTGCTCAGCTTCAGTTGGCCTGCAAGAATAGCAAGGGAGTGATGAGTTGTTGCATTGATTGTGTGAAGACATGACTAAAGTAAGTCTTCAAGTGGGAGATTGTTATTTAATGCATTTGGGATTTTCCTAAATTGTGGAATTTAATGCATTGAGAGAATAATTCCTAAAATCTAAGAATTAAATACACCAAGATATGGATCCTACAAATAAGGAAAGTTAATATTTGTCTGTTTTGGCAATTGAGAAATTAGGAAATTGATTATTTCTTTATTTTGGCAAAAGAAGAATCTAGAAACTCAATCTTTGTTTATTTAGGCAAAAGATTTGAGGAGATACATTAGGAAATCAATTAATGCTAATTAATGAGGGGGTACCTAGAGGTGCCTATATAAAGGTCTCTCCTTTCATTGTTTTGTGGATCCTAGAATTGAGAGAAAAAAAGAGTGGTGTAGCTCTTGGTGAGATTTTTCTTGAGTGTTGGAGAACTGTTATTCTCTTGGGTGTATTCGGGATCTAGGGTGTGAGGATTTGAGTGTTTGAGTGCTTGTAAACACTTATTGTAATTTTTTCTCCCTATAGTGAAGATCTGCCGCAGCTCTATGGACGTAGCCGTGTTTGGGTGAACCACGTAAATCTTGTGTTGTTTCTCGTCTAATTTATTTTCTTTATTATTTCCGCATTATTTTTTATCGCTTTATTAATCTGGTGTTTTTGGGAGGTCTATTTCATAACAAAAAAAAAAAAAATAATCATAAAAAGTTATTAACATCAAACATACTAGAAGTTAAAATAAACATATTTATATAGATTAGAATTCATCAAATCAATTCTTTGTTCATCCATTCTTTGTTTACTTTGTTAATTATATTTTGTTTTTATGTCATATTACTTTTGATTTTGTATATATTATTAGGGTTTAAAATAAGTTGGGTGTAGAAAACAAATTGAAAATTTTAATCACATAATTATGTACTTTCAAGTAATTGCATGTAAGAATATAGTAGTAATAAAATATTTTATTAAAAAATGGGTGTAGTAAGAAATTTTTTGGGTGGCAATGGAGCCACCCAAAGTGAAATTACATAATAATAAATAGTAAAAAGGCTATAAATGTTAAATTATTAGTTTTCACATAATTCTAACTTTAAAAAACAAATAAGATTGCTACCTTGCTAAGGATTTTTTGAGCAAATATTTTTTCCATTTGGTTTCTTCTGGCTTGCTTCTTGGTATTTTTGGCTCGAGAGGTATATAGCCGCCCTCTCATTTTTCATATGCTGATGATATCCTTTTGTTTTGCCTAGCTTTAACTTCAAATGTTAAAGTTATCATGAAGGTTTTTAAAATTTATGGGGATTTGTCTAGTTAGAGGGTTAACTAACAAAAATCTTGCATCTACTTTAGAGATAGAATTTGTTCTTCACTTTTGCTTAGTGCTATGGAAAGAGGGGTCATTCTTCAATCACTTACTTTGGTGTTCCTCTTTTTCATGGTGTCCCTCGCAGAGAGTGGTTCTTGTTTTTCGCTAATAAAATCCATCTTAAACTTTATTCTTGGGTGGGATCTACTCTTTCTACGGCAAATAGACTTTGTCTTATTTAGTTAGTCATCTATAATTTGTTTTCTCACTCATTTTAGATTTATCGATGATCTTCCTCTCTTTTGTGCTCTCTCACTTCTTCAATCAAGAATTTCTATTAGGCACGCTCTGCTAATAAGAGAAAATCAGTTTAGGTCTCATAGAGAGTTTGTTATAGGTCTAAGTTTGATAGGGGCTGGGTTTGTGTAATTTATGTGTCTTTAATAATATTTTACTTAAAAAATTTACTTAGAGATTTATAACTGAAGATTTTACAATTTTCATGTTTCTTCATGTTAGATGTCTTTCTCCTGTTCTTTTTGCCAGGGCAAGATATCTTTCTTTCTCCATTTGGCCTGATATAAAAACTCATTATCTCTTTTTGGTGCTTGAGTCCAAGTGGTTGGTGGGCCGTCATTCAAAAGTTTTCTTTTGATTAGATAATTGGATGGATGGTCTTCTTAAGGATAGGATTTCTGATCTACCTCTTTCAAAATTGCTACTCTCAACTTATATTGGAGATGTTTATTGTGATAATAGTTGACATTTTCCTCCTACAGTACATCAGATGCATTCAGATTTAGTTTATGATATTAAGCAGATGGTTATTGGTATTTCTTCTTATTCGAGAGTCTAGACCTTTTCTCTTAATGGGAAAACGACTACTACTAGTGCTTATAATTCATTATCTCCATTACATCCTCAACTTCAGTAGGTAAGATATATTTGTGCAATTTTCATTCCTCTTTCTAGATCTATACTGGTTTGGTGAATTATACATAATAGATTGTCCACTGATTTATCTTTGCAACACTGTGGGTTTATTTTACCTTTATGTTATCTTTTATGTTGGGTTATGGAAGAGAGTTTAGAGTACCTATTTCTCAATTATCTTTTTGTAGTTGGCCTCTATCATTCCTTATTTTCTACCTTTGGTCATGTTATTTCTTTATCTGAAATTGTTAGAAATTTGTGACAAACTACTATGTTTACTATTTTTTGTTCTCAACTTCAACATCAACATCTTTGGAAGGCTGACATCATTGCAATTTTTTGGGTTATTTGAGTTACTTGAAATGATGCCACTTTTTGGGGCAAACGTCATTCTTTTTATGTGGTTCTTTCTTTTATCTAGTGTTCCATTCGAGAGACAAATTCTCTTAGTTTTGAGATTATGCGAAATTCAGTGGATAATTTATTAGCTTTGTGTAAGCTTTATGTTTATGACTAGTCTCCTAAAGTTCCTCGTATCATAAAGGTGGTTTGGTCTACCCCTCCATCAGGATGGATCAAGGTTAATACTGATGATTCTGTTTTTAGGTCTTCTAATTTAGCTAGTTGCGCAGGAATTTTTCGAACCTCCCATCGGTTCTTTAGGAGTGCTTTTGTTATTCTGTTAGGAATGGGTTACGCTTTTGAGGTAGAGTTAGTAGTAATTATTCATGTCATTCATTATACTTGGGAGTATCATCTAAAGAAGCTTTGACTGAAAAGTGATTCTGTATATGTGATCTCTCTTCTTCTTGCTTACTGTTATAAAGTTCCTTAGCATTAGCAACCAGCTTGAGAGTAATGTCTTCACTATTTGCATGGTATGGATTTCAAGGTGATATATATCTATCACGAGGGAAATACTATGGTGGATGTGCTAGCTTCTTGATCCCCTTCGTTTGTTTTTTCGACCTAATGGTGGACAGCTCCTGATTCATTGTGTCCCTTTCTTTCTGATGATCTTCTTGGCAAATACCGATATCGATTTTGTTAGTTTAGACTTTGGGGGATAAACACTCTTTTTTCCTTGATTTTTCCCAATGGGTTTTTTAATAAGGTCTACTTTAGAGATTGTTCTGCAAAGATTTGGTTTCAATTGAATCTTTTGGTTGCAAAGATTTGGACAATGTCCTGGTTTGGTTGCAAAGAGGGACTAACAATTGGTTCAATATCTCCACTCTCTGGTGGTTGTGACATTGTGTAACTTTCAAACACTAGATGTTTCACTATGAAAACAAAGATAATATATTAGTTGGTTTACTTAATCATTATGTGGCAACATTTTGTATACTATTTTCAAGGTGAACTCTATTTTTAATAATGAATTATTATAGTGAAACTAGCAGAATAATGTGTTTCTCAATAAGGGATCATATGCTTCCTTCATGATAGTAAATATTTCTTTTCTCTATCTCTCTCATTGTTTTTATTTATTTATTTACTTTTTCACTTTTTTCACTCTTCTTTGAAGAGGGATAGTGATTTATACGTGCCAAAGAACATTCATTTAAGCCTTATGCTTAAACAATGAGTTATTTTCTTCTTACATATATTTAAAAATAGTTTTTGGATAGAGATGGTAATAATAGACATACACATAATGATAAAAGTAATTAATAAATCACAACAAACTGAAGTGTTACATAATACATTTAATAAAGGTACTATACAAGAAGTCATATTTCAATTATTGCAATCTTTGAAAAAAAAAAAAAAAAAAAGCCAATATAGTGAACAATGAAGGAAGAAAGAAAAAGATAAATGAAATACTTTGCAATCTTTCATTGTAAGAATTATGTTTCATCAATGAGTTATCTCTTTATATTTAAATATGAAAAGCATCTTCAAATGTAAATATATGGTATGAAATACATTCAATAAATAACGAAACAAACATTCTCAAATAATGCAATCTTTAAAAAAAAAACATTCTCAAATAATGCAATCTTTAAAAAAAGAAACCCAATAAAGTGAACATCTAAAAGCAAAAAAAAAAAAAAAAAAAGAATTGAAATACCTTGAGGGCTTGACAGGTACTGACTTGAGATTTCTCTATAACCAACCTAAATCCATCATTTTTAAATACATTAAGAAAATTAATATGAGAAAGTAATTACAGACCTAAAGATTCTTCACAGTTCAGTTTATATTTACAGTGTGACCATGCAAAAAGAAATTTTCTTTAAAGTTTTTTTGTTCCCCACATTTGAAAGAGCACTTGAGCTTGACCATATGAATAAAAGTTTTTACAAAATAGATTTAATAAATAACAAAACAAACATTCTCAAATTATGCATCATTAGACATCAGTTGGCTGCAGTCATTTAGACATCAACATTTCTCTTTTGCCTCATATATTGGACCTCACGGCTGCTCTCCTCTGGACTCATTCAGGCCCAACTCTAAATTATTCTTTTTTTTTTTAACACTAAATATTCTGATTAAGAAAAAAAGAAAAGCCTAAATATTCAATTTTTAACTAACTTTTGTTTTTCCTTTTTCAGATTTAACTTTTCACTAATAGAATTAATATAATAGATAAAATGATATTTTCACTAATTATAGAAATAATTAACGATTATATCAAATGATAGAGTATATTAGAATTATCTCTTTTTTTTTTTTTTTTAATCTTTAGGAACTTGCAAATTGTAACCCGTTGCTTACATATTTTATGGGAAAATTGAGAAAATGACTCCTTTAGAAAGTCATCCCTCAAAACTAACCTTTTATAATTGATGGTACAAAAAGGTACAAAAAAAATGCATGAATGGACAAAAATACCCTTAATTAGTCATTTTTTGAAATCAATTCTAACCTATAGGTTGGGAATCCCAACCACGAGGTTGGGAATCCCAAATAGAAAAAAAAAAACATGAATGGACAAAAATATCCTTAATGAGTATTTTTTAAAATCAATCTCAACCTATAGGTTGGGATTCTCAACTTTTAGGCTGGGATCCCAACCTGCAAGTTGGGATCTCGATCTAAAGGTTAAGAATCCTAACCTTAGATGTTTATTCAAGTTTGAGATTCTCAACCTCAAGGTTGGGATTCCCAACCTTGAGGTTGAGAATCTCAACCTGAATGTTCAATTAAATATATTTCGTAATTAAACAAAATTTTGGGGTTGTTTCGTAATTACAATATTTATCATAGAGGCAAGAAGCGCCCTTAAAGATATTTTTTAAAATTATAGAATTGCACTTTTAGTTTTCTGAATTATCAAAACTGACCTTATTATTATTTTTTGAACAAAATTACCCCTCCCATTTTTTCAATATAAAAATCCATAATCCCAACCTCAAGGTTAGGATTCCCTACCAATCCTAACTTTCAGGTTAGGAATCCCAACCTCTAGGTTGAGATTCCCAACCTTAATTGAAAATTTAGGGTGAAATTTATAATTAAATAAAATTTGGGGTTTATTTTATAATTATAATATTTATCATAGAGGGCGCTTCTTGGGTAAAAGTATTTTTGAAAATTACGGAATTGCGCTTTTAGTTTTTTGAATTATCAAAATTGACCTTATTATTATTTTTTGAACAAAATTACCCCTCCCATTTCTTCAATATCAAAATCCATAATCTCCCACAATTCATCAACATCATCAACCACAATTCATCAACATCATCATCTCCCACAACAACAACAACATTATCAAATCATTAATAAACAAACAAACAAACAAAAAAAGAAAAAGAAAAAGAAATCGCGAACCCAGAACCCACATCGGTTCTGGGTTCGCGAACCTAGAACCAGATCTGGTGATGGTTCTGGGCTCGTCGCCAAGCCCAGAACCATATGGTTCTGGTTCGCGACCACCATCGCGAACACCATCGCGAACCAGATCCAACTCAGGAAAAAAAAGAGAAAAAAAGGAAAGAAGAAGAAGAAGAAGAAGAAGAAGAAGACTCGTCGCCAAGCCCAGAACCATATGGTTCTGGTTCGCGACCACCATCGCGAACCAGATCCAACTCAGGAAAAAAAAAGAGAAAAAAAGAAGGGATGAGAATGTAGATGGGTTAGGGCATTTTAGAGAGAGAATGAGAGGAAAAAGGGATGGGAATGTAGATGGATTAGGGCATTTTAGAGAGAGAATGAGAGGAAAAAGTTTGATGGGGTGAAAATTTTAGAGAGAGAATCAGAAATGGGGTGGGTCAGTGGAGGGAAAAACTATGGTAAGTAGTAATTAGCTGGACTATTAACGATATTTTGGAACAAAAAAAATCATGCTGCAGGGAATTCATAAAAAAAGGGTAATATCCCAAAGGGTTATCAAAAAAATGTTAGATTTGATTAAAATCCATATTTTATTATATTAATTATTATTTTTTTAAATTAATATTAATTATTTGAGAAAGGAGAGATAATGGGTGGAGATGTGATGTGAGCTGTAACCGATTACTTTTTCATACCTTTTTTTAATCTTTAGTAACTTGCAAGTTGTAAACTTGTAATCTATTACTTGTATATTTTATTATTTATTAATTTAGGGTAATGATGCATATTATGTTTAATGGAGAAAAAGTGAGTGGGTTTGTTTCTTGGGATTTTTTTTTTATTTTTTTATTTTTAATGTTTATTTTTCAGTTGGCATGATTTGGGGTACCAAGTGGAGAAAGTTTAGTAAGTCATATTTGTGATTCTTTTGCGACGGTGGTTCCTCGTTTAAATCATAAAGTGGTTGGAAAGAGTCGACCACTTTTGGACCACCATTTTTTTGTTAAAACACTTTTGACCACTTTTTTTTTTTTTTGAAAAACTGTGGACCACTTTTTATTAAACAGTCTTTCGGCCTTTTTTTGACCAACCCGAAGTCTTTAGCAGCACAGTTTCCTATTGTTCAGTCAAATCAGAGTAGTATTTTTCTTGGTCGTATACTCTATCTTTACATATTAGAATCTGTTATATTCTCTGCCTCCATTGGTCTTATACTGTCATTAGTATTTTTCTTGGTCTTGTACTCTGTCTTTGCGGTAAAATGAGAGATGAAGGAGAGAGAATGGTAGAGACTAGACAGAAAGTTGAAAAATTATTTATTTATTTAATTTTATTAAAATAAATAAAATTACTCATCAATTATCATTATACTTTTTAAATTTAATATTATTTGATTTTTTTAATCCATAGGAAGGGGCTCATTTAATAAAAAAAAATCCAAATATAAATCTAAATTAATTTATTTTTCAGGAGATTTTTCGTAATACCCTTTCTTTTAATCTTTAATAATTTGTAAGCTGTAATCCATTATTTACATATTTTATTATATTAATTATTTTATTATTTATTAATCTAGGGGTAATGGTACAAATTATGTTTAATGGATAAAAAGTGAGTGGGTTTGTTTCCTGGGCTTTTCTTTTTTTTTCTTTTTAATGTTTATTTTTCAGTTGGCGTGATTTGGGTACCACGTGGAGAAAGTTTAGTAGGTTTAAGTTAATGTTGTGATTCTTTTGCAAACCAAGTAGTGCCTTGATTGACCTTCATTGTTTTTGATTCAAGGCTTAGTGGTTAGCACTACAATGGATTTGTTTATTTTCTTTGTGTAGATCGATTAGTGTAGACATGATTGTCATAATTGTAATAACACCTCTTTTCCCCACAAATAAAGTGTGTATTGAGATTAATGTCATAATTTTCCTCTAATTCCTCTATGGAGTATATGATGTTGTTAGTTGGCACTAAACAAACACGTAGAATTGTTTCATTAACTATTTGATCCGTTCTTACCCAACTGTTCTTCCAATATCTGATAAGATCGTATTTGCACACATTATAACAAAAGCAAACAGGGAAAGTTCTTCTCGTTAATACTGTTGATGCATTGTATGTTCTCCTAGCTGTCAGTGCATTTGGATTATCGTCAATGAAATGTTTAGCAGTTTTCCAATCACCTCTCCATGCAGCAGTTTATAATGGTCGGTAGTAATTGTGCCGCTCCTGTCCCTCTGCAATCAACATTACGTACCAAAACTATTTTTGGACTACTCTGTCTATAAACTAATGTATAGTTCCTCTACATACTTATTGTCTAGTAAGGACATTTATTATTATTTTTTTTCTATCAAAACTATTTTAATTGTGATTGTGATTTCACCATCACTGACCACTACTAATTATCACAATTATTCATGACCGCAACTTCTTGATTAAATAATGATGTGGATGCACGTCATATACACACTCACCACATGGGATATAGGAGACCTGCTACAGATGCACCTACGCTTAAACAGTTACTTACAGAATTCTGCAGCTGCAATTTGGGCTTCAGAATACTGCGGTAGATGAGCACTTCCTCCTATATATTATTAGCAAGTCGGTTGATGGATTCCTCTGAGTCTGAACTACTATTTGACATGTTGTGCTGTACCAATCTGGCATAGAGTATTTTACTAATTTACATGAATGTATACTTTCCTCAAACAGCCTTTCAGTTACAATCTCATCAATTTTATTATCATTTACAAAAAAATATTAATTGTACACCTCCACGGTCTCCACTCTCTAATTGTCATGGCATTGTGCGATTTTTTAATACTAGATATGGCTCACTAGAAAAGGAGAGAAACATAATTAAAGATGAAAAAAGGGCTAGTGTCTGAAATTATGAACACTGTAACTGTTTTGTGCATTAAGAAAATTGAAATGCTGTTGCTATAGTTGCCTCCAGGCACTGTAAAAAGCTGCAGCAAAGACTGCGACAGCAACAAGAGTTGTCACAACCATGCACAGATTCTACAAATTCAATTTGCTTGACTGTAAACAGTTTTGAGGATGTCTAACTTTATGAAAACCTTCAAAATTGTCAAATTTTTCATTAAAAGTTACAAAAGTTTTCGAGAAAAATAAAAATTGTTTGGGGAAAGTGTTAGTGTCGGTTAAATTAGCAAGTAAAAAAAAAAAAAAAATCAATTGTAAGAGACTCTCAAATCCTTTAGGCTCTTCAAAATAGAAACTTCAAATGAGCATTCAAAATTTGACATAATATAAGATATACTTAGAATATATATCACTATAAAATAGGAAAGTCATAATCACAAAATATCATGTGCATTCAAAATTATTCAAAGTGCTGATGGTTAAGGGCGAAAGATGCTAGCTCTATAAGTTGATTGAACCATTTGGACAAACAAAGAAAGTTGCAGCATTACAAACATTGCCACTGGGAAAGAAGCGAATAAAGTTACTATCACAAAAACGCAATGCCATCTCTCCTGGAGTACAATAGTTAAAGTTGCTCCAAAAGCTATTATCATAGCGGCTATGGCAATGAAAAAAGAGCCAAGGCCTAAAATTAACTTATTTGGTAGTGATTCAAGAAAGTCATCTACTGATTATCTTGTCATTAGGACTGCTAAAAACATTAATAAGGATGTCAACAAAGAAAATAAACCTAGTGCATTTGAAATAGCAAATATTGTGAATGCATTCATCCTTAAGAAAATTGGAACCCTATATCATTGATGTTGCCTCCTGGTACTGTAAAAGTTGCCGTGAAGAGTACCATGGCAATGAGTGTCGAAACAAGCATGCAAGAATTGACAGTATCTTTCATCCACTTCTCTCCTTTCTCAACCAACTCCTTGTGCTCTCTTCTGAAAACATCTTTTGTTGTTTGATCATTTTTATCTTTCCATTGCTTGTAAACAGAGCAGGTAATTCTTCCCACCTCCTAAACAAAATAAGATAAGCTCGTACACATCACATAGCCATATGTTTGATCTGCTAATGGATATCGTTATATCTAGTATGATAACATTATTATGGCTCATTAAGTGTGGCCCTCAAGTTATGAGAGTAAATATCTAAATACATAAGTAATGATTAATTTAAATGGGTCTCAATAGACTCCCGGCTCATTTCCATGTCAACTTAAAATAGAAGTACTACATTTATGTATAATTAATAGTATATAATAAACTACTTGTGCTAGGATTAGTACACTAACATAGATATTTTCAATAAATCCTGTAAGGTAAATGATTAAACACTTGGTGGTTAAAGTTCAAAAAATCAACATACAATTTCAAGATGCATGGATTATTGTACTCGCCTATAGCGGATTAAACTTCCAACGATAAACATGAGTAATTCTAAATTAATTTAACATAATTTCAATACCTTAAACCACTGTAATTCTCTTTGCATTTGGAAAGCTGCGCCAGAAACTGAAAATAGCTTAAATGCTGGAGCCAACTCCCTGCCAAGTGTAAAGTGGTGCCTTCCGTTTCCAGCTGACGTGAACACAACTCCTTAGCAGTTGGCGGAGAAATGTCTTTTATTATATTTAATATCTTTTCTTGTCGATATTCAATAGCAACTTGCAATATATTTCTTTGAGATATCACGTCAAAGTAAATTAGGTCTGGAAAATGTTCTAAAAGGGTCTTTACAATCTCTTCAATTCCATTTACAATGGCTTCACCCAAGATGAAAATTGGATTTTGAAGAAAAACAATGATTTCCTAAAAGTTCATACTAGCAAGTTGTGCGCAAACATGATTTATTAAATCAACAACAGATTCATGTTTCAACTTCGCATGCCGAACCAATTTTATAGAAGGTGCTGCGAGTGAAAATTAGATAAGATATTTAAAAGTTACATATTGGTAGAAGATAAATACTGGGTAAATTTTAGATGTATGTTTATATTTGAACCAAATTCCCAAAGAAGGTCAACCAAGTTTTTCTATATACTATATATCTGGAGTATTTTACGAGGTTACTTACCTAGTAGTGCAATAGCCTTCCAAAGTAATCTCTTGAATGGTTGAAATGTTGTACATAGGAATCAGGTAACTTAGGTAATTAATTAATCTGGTGAATGTGAGAATATGTTGATTTAGAGAATTTGAAGAGTAACACATTGAAACAAATATAAAATTTGCAAACCTTGAGTGACAGAGGTTCCTGTCTGTATTAAGGTGACTAATTCTGGAAACTCTTCGGCTTGAACAGCTTGAACAACTTGAACCAAAAATAAGAAACCATGAAAACGTTTTCCAATGGAAAACAAAAGACATATATATATTTGATAGATAGGCACATTTAAGTGAAAAGTTGTGTATGAACAGGATACTAATTACATTTATAGAATTAAGTTTCAATTTGTAGAATTAAGGATACTTATATTTGTATAATTAAGTTTCAATTTTTTTCTTAAGGATTTTAGTAAATGATATCTTAAATAAAATGTTACTTATGGACATGGTACTTACGTTTGTAGATCCATCTTTCCCAAAATCCAAGATTACTCCGCTAAAAAAGTACGAAGGATTATTTGCCAACTAGAAGAGCAAAGAAGTCCCAAATTCATCATTGGCCAGAGCCAAATTAGGATATCTTTGGACAAAAAACAAGACTATATCTATTGATTGCAACATAATAAAAGTTAATTATAGAATTCAATTTATTGAAATAATAAGAGTACTAGATCGTTAGTTCTTACATTGAATAAGATTACAGAGGAGTTTAGGTAATGATTTGATGAAGGCAAAGCCAGGAGACTCAACTATGGTTATATTATAGAAGTACATCACCATTTCCTTGTTTGCGCTAAAGATGGAATAGAGAAGTGGCAGATCTCCTAGATTGTTGACCATATATGGTAAATTAGGGTTCTTTTTAAGCAATGCCTTGGCAGTCTTTAAGCTTCCACCTTGCACAACATAGTGAAGGACTGTATTTCCTTTTGAATGTGCAATTGATTCTAGAGATAGAGATTCCAAAAGGTTTAGGATGAAATTCCATTGGCAACTTATCACTGCAACATGTACTACTATTTGTGCATTGAGTGTTATCCTAGCAGTCAATGTATTTGGATCATGCCCGATAAAACTTTTGGCACTTTTCCAATCACCCCTTTGTGCGGCATTGTACAGTGGTCGATAGAAACTATGATGCCCTACTATCACTTTTCAATGATAATTTTTTTTAGGCTACTCTTAAAAACCATATATAATTCTAAAATTGAATTATTCATTATTGTGGGTATCTACGCCATTTTCTACCAAAATTATTTAACTGTTGAATGGTATGATTTCACCACTGCACACCACTACTAATTATCACAACTAATTAAGACCGCAACTTTTTGATGAAATATAGATATAGATATAGATATCATCGAGGACAGAACAAGAAGACCATAGTTGGGAGGCCAACTATAATTACCATGTAATAAAACTTTCATTCATGTATGGTAAAGAACATGGAGTAGAATTGTTTGTTTTTTGAAAAACCTCTTGATACTGAATAAAAAATAAAATATTTATAATTTGTTTATTAAGAAGTTTTAAATAACTTAGATTTAATCTCATTCAATCCTGATTCATCCTATCTTATCCAATTCTGTGTATTAAATGGGGCTAAGGATTCTGCCCCTGGATATCACAAACACACCAGTTGGGATATAGGAGACCTTCTATGTACCTAATTAAAATTTAAATGGCTATTTACAGAATTCTGCAGCTGCACTTTGGGCTTCGGACAATTGTGGTTGATGAGCACTTTCTCCTATATTATTAAGAAGTCGGTTGATTGATTCCTCTGAACTACTGGTTGGCATGTTGTTATGGTTTAATGGCAAATAGAGACTAACATTTGGCTTTACACCTCCAATCCTCTCTGGTTGTTGTAACATTATGTGATTTTGACACTAGATGCTTCACAGCTGGAAAAGCAAAGAGAATGCGTTAGTTACTGCTATGATCCATTATGTTAGCCCATTTCTGGAAAACCACTTATACATTCAAAATATGTTTTCACTATGATTTTAAGACTAATGGAGAACTTATTAAATTGCAATGAGAATGACCAGGTGAACACTATTCTATAAATTTCTAGCAACCTCATTATATATAGAAAAACTATGGAATTAGATCAGTATGTAAAACAAATTTACTTTTCATAGTTTAATGGCAGTTAGTATTAATTTATATAATGTGATCTTAATTAATAATATTATAATTAATTAAATTACATTTTTAAAATTAGACCTTGAAGGTTTGAAGACTTGGACTTTTGAAGTCAATGATAATTACGTAAGTTAAGGAGCATTTGGTTTTTTATTTGAAAAGGGAATAGTCTCAAATTTTATCAAAGATTAAATGAGAATAGAACTCTGTATGACATCATTTTTAATTAACGTATAAGTATACATATTGAAAATTTGTTTGTTTGTTTGTTTTTTAATATAAGCCTCTGAAAATAAATACTTTACGTTTATATTTTTATAACTTACTCATATATAAGTTTTAGAAAAAAAAAAAATAGTCATACATAGCTAAGAATAAATTATTTAATAAATCCTACACCAAAATTATCTACATATTTATATTATTTCAAAAATTTATTTTTTATTTATAACAATAAATGAATTAGTATTTTATTTAATAATATTCGAAAAACTATTAAGTTCATGTAATTTAGAATTATAAATATGTTCTTTTTACATTACAAAACATAAGTTTAAAAAATTACCGTAAAAATGTGAAAATCCATGTTCCTGGTAGCATATAAAATTGATAATGTATGATATAAAAAATGAAAATAAAATTATGTATATCATTTTGATAAGGAAGCATAGTTCTCAAAGTAAATATTTTAATCATGATTAAATGATTAAGTTTTAAAATAAACCTTTCGTTTTAAGTTGTTTTTTTTAATATATTTAGGTTATTTGATCACTTGAAAAGCAAATAAAATTGACTTAATAATTCAAATTCAGACGAGTTAAATAATATACAAAAAGAAAGATGATCTATAAAAAACTAATTTTATACATATATATTTATATATATGTATACATGAAATTTCAGAAATCTGAAGAAGGAATTAACCTGCAAGTCTGGAAGACGAAGAATATATGACTTTTCTTTGCTTTACTTGACTGAGGCTTGAAGCCGTCTAATGATAAAAAATGAAGCCAATGAGAACGTTATAGGGAGAACGAAGTGGAAATTGGAATGGACCGCTAGTAAAGTGTTTGTGAAACCGTGTTGTATTTTTTTTTTCCAAAGCCGTGTATACACGTCTCCCACCAGAATGGAAGAGATAGTTGGACTTTAGCAACAAGATTTAGATAGACCTCGAATATATATATTTGAATGGAAATCATTCATTCATATGCCTTGGACTTTTCTGCTTCCTCGATTTTGTCTGGTTCCTGTTTTTCTTCCCTATTTTCTGACTGGTGTGAAGATTGAAAACTATACAAAACAGGCAACAGATACCTTCGATTTTCTGCTTCCTCGATTTTGTCTGGATCCTCCTTTTCGTCCCTATTTTCAGCAGCCAGAAGCTTCTTCCTTTAACACAATTGAATGCAATTCATTCATTCATTCATCCATTCATATATACCTTTGATTTTCATTTAGCAATTCTCTTTTGTTGATGTGTTTATCTATGACTAATTCCATGTGGAAGGAAGTTTGATTTCACGGACAGAAAATAGGGAAGAAAAAGAGGATCCAGACAAAGTCGAGGAAGCAGAAAATCAAAGGTATCTGTTGCCTGTTTTGTATAGTCTTCAATCTTCACACCAGCCAGAAAATAGGGACGAAAAACAGGAACCAGACAAAATCGAGGAAGCAGAAAAGTCCAAGGCATATGAATGAATGAGTTCCATTCAACTGTGTTAAAGAAGAAGCTTCTGATTGCTGGAACTTTTCTGTTGCTTGTTTTGTATAGTCTTCAATCTTCACACTAATAAGAAACTAATGGATGAAAATTGAAAAGCAAAAACCATAGTCCGTTTGGAAAAAAATATACATTCTTTTTAAATGGTCTTTCAAGCACTTTATGGATAATTATGCAGATATTTAACTTTGGTTTTGGTATGCGAGGGATACATCGAGTCCATTTTGGTAAAGGTGTGAATACCATTTGTGACTTTGAGATAAAGGATCCTATGCCCATACATCAGAACAAACAATTTCAAGAGGTTTTGAGGCTTTATATCTTGAAGAAAAGAAATGTAATTGATAAGCCTTACCCAATTTCAGAAGTCACAGAAAGTTTTGGCAAAAGAGTCACTTCTCAATAGACATATTCAACAATTTGAAAACCTTTGACAAAACTTGAACAGAAAGTTTATTAATCAAGTATTCATAACTGTTTGTTTTGGAATCTGTAATAAACAACAATTCACAGAAAATGATTAACGTTCAAAGGTACTATTACATGTGTTTATGACGGGTTCGATAATATATATATATATATGTATATATTTACAAACGGCATAGATATTTGATATGCTAAATGCTGCCATGCGTAACATCCAATAGCATACTCGTAAGTAAAGATCAGGAAGTATAGTCCTCCAAAATGCTAATGGAATTTTCAATCTGACCACTTTTAAGGTATAACTGAGATAGAGAGAGTAAAATTAAATGTTCAAAGACATGAAAAGACATTAAAAGAAGAAAAAAAAAAGTCTTAGATAGGAGCAAAATTTATAAAGATCCACGTTAAAATAGTTTTTGAATACAAGTATTATTATACAAACATATTCAAATTTGTCAAAAGTTCATTATTTAATGAGTTTGAGAATCTTAACTGAACACCTAAAAGAGCTTAAAATTTTGAGTAGACAACAACTGATCCAAGACTAATGACTGAGATTAAGTGGCAAGAATTTTTCTTTTTTGGTTCTGAATATATTCATTTTCACCCAAAAAAATAAAAAATATGCGAGAGTACTACTATATCATTAGGTGAATACATATATAAATGATCATCCTAATCATATCAACAGAGAACACTCCTCGCAATAGAAACGGGATCACTGTCAAAGCTATATGCATGCAAATACAGGCTTTGATGTTACGAAAAAGAATAACGTCTTAGAATTAAACCAGGCTTGTAATAGACAAAGATCAAGGCATAACCTTAAAGCATGTCCTGGGAGCTTCAACTTTCTCAGGACAAAGCTGCATTATTTCTCCATAAGATTCAGCTGTTCTCTGATAATCTCGAAGCTCAACATAAAATGAAGCAAGATGAAATCTCAAAGTGATATCACTAGGATGTGCTCTTACTGCATTCTTAAGGCATCTCCTATCCTTGAGTACTTTCCCTTGTTTGCTGCATAGATACATCCATTGATTAGTCCAATCTTCTTATCCGACAACATCAAAAGCAGTAAGAAGAGTTCTAACATATGCAGGCTCTCTTTAATTGCTTGTGAATTGTTAAATGATCTCTTCAACTAGAGGAATATATATATAAATATATATATAGAGAGAGAGAGAGGGGACAATTACACCGATAGTAGTACCTTAATCAAGTGTCATACTCAACGCTAGTATGCTTTGATCTAGCCAAATCATAAACATAAATAAAACTATTTGAATAAATGATCCAACAAATCTCAATCATCGATAATAGCTGCAAGAATTTCTACTTTGTATAGTCAAGCAAGAGAATACCTACATGAAATATACAGAGTCTTTTCCATAGAGTTGAATCTTGGGGGTTAATCTCTGCTGCAAGCTCAAAGAAACCTGCAGCTTTTTCAGTATTACCAAGTGTATCATAGAGAAGTCCAAGTATGGTATGTAACGGGCAAACGAATTTATTTAGCATAATAACTTCCATCAATACAAAGATTGCCTGAAACCAAAAACAAGAAGATGAGTGAATCGACCATCAACAACTACCTACAGACATATCAATGAAACTACAAGCACCATGTTTAAGCCGAAAATGTCATAGAAAGAACCTATGATACCACAGCTGTGCCGAAAATCTATACTTCATTTAGATTACATAAACATGCCACCACATTTGAATACTTGTTTTAAGAAAGTAAAAACTTGTACCTCTTTATAACGCGCATATGCTTAGTGAAAAGTAGCATCGCCAAGCAACCGTCTAATTTAAGGTTTAAGTTTTTTCTTCAAGCACTTCAACCTCCCCCTTCTCTCTGACTGCATAATTCATAATATAACACGGACATTGTATAATTGTCATGTATTTACATTACGGTGTTAAATAATCACAAGCACTTTTTGAGACCTAAAAAATTGTTAACACGTGTTGTATAAACCAATACTACATACTTATCTAGAGAGCACTTCTAAAACAAAAAAAAAATAAAATAAAATAAAATAAAGTGTTAGGTTTTAGAAAAGTAATTTCGAAGTGATTTTTCAAAAACTATTTATATGATGTTAGAAAGTCAAACCTGTCATATCTTTTGTATTAATAGTAAATATTTGTTTTCCTTATGTATTCCTTGATTATAGTTAGCATTCATAGATTATAGCTGTATTATAGCAATGATAACTTAATTGTAGGAAGTAATTGTCTTGTAGAGAAAGTTTACTTGCTGTATATATTTTGCACTCAGACATCAATGAAACCATTCCAGCAAATTCTCTCTTCTATTCTCTTTTTCATGGTATCAGAGCAGGACTAAGATCCCGACTCATTGCTGCACTCTAAATCTCTCGTGTAGTATCTTTTCAGTTTTTTTTTTTTTCTTTTAGCCATCATGACTAACGATGGAACTCCTGTTTCCAACAAGACTGTTGCTTCCTCCAATCCATCAAATCCTTCAAAAACTGACATCTCAAATCCTTTTTTTACTCATCACTCGGATCATCCAGGATTGGTTCTAGTCTCCAAATCCTTGAATGGAGACAATTATACAGGTTGGAAAAGGGCTATGACTCTAGCCTTAAACTCCAAGAACAAGCTCGGATTTGTTAATGGTTCTATTGAAACTCCTTCAGAAAAGGCTGATCCTGAAGGCTATGCAACTTGGTCGCAGTGTAACGACATGATTCATTCCTGGATCATCAATACTCTCAATCCAAAAATTACAGACAGTGTGATATATTATTCTACTGCTCATGAAGTTTGGGAAGATCTCCATGAGCGATTCTCTCAAAACAATGCACCTCGCATCTTCGAAATTCAACGAGATATTGCTTGTCTTCGACAAGAGCAACTCTCTGTCTCTGCCTATTACACTAAATTGAAGGGCTTATGGGATGAATTGGCTTCATATTCAGACACAGCACATGGAGCACAGGTAGACCAACAAAAATTAATGCAATTCTTAATGGGTTTGAATGAGACTTACAGTGCAGTTCGCGGTCAAATCCTTCTGATGAATCCTTTACCTTCCATCCGTCAAGCCTACTCTTCAGTTTCTCAAGAAGAAAAACAAAGACTCCTTAGTGCCACACAGACCGCATCTGAGCTTGGTGGGAGCGCTGCTATGGCAGTGCGTCACATCAACAATGGCGGAAAACCAAACTTTTCAACAGGAGCAGATCGCTCATATCAGTCCCCAGTGAATCATTCGTCTCAGCCTTAGGATGCCCGATCGGATCGATCATATTCTGTGCAAGGAGAACGACGCTTTGACCAAGATCGGCGTCGTACTGGATCAGGAAGAGGACGACCTCAGTGCACTCACTGTGGAGAGATGGGCCACTGGATCCAAAAGTGTTTTCAATTACATGGATACCCACGAGGCCATCCCAAGACAAGAATAAATTCAAGCCCAAATTCAAATCAGCATAAAGGTTTTTCTACGGCTAATCAAGTATCTGAGGTATCACACAACAATGAAAGAAGGTCTGCAGTTTCATTATCAGAGGCCTAACTCAAGCAACTTATGTCACTTCTTAACAATAAAGATGAAGGTTCTAGTTCCAAAGCGAATACCGTAACAAAGCCAGGTTTGTCTAAAATCGCTTCCCTCAATTGGATTATTGACAGTGGGGCGACGGATCATATTACTTCATCATCTAAATTGTTGTGTAAAGATAAAAATTGCTCATTACCACCCGTATTGTTGCCTAGCGGAGAAAAAGCGAATATTGTTGCGAAAGGGTCTTTGCCTCTGAATTCCATTTATTATCTGCATAATGTGTTATCTGTGCCTACATTCAAAGTTGATTTGATGTCAGTTAGTCGTTTGACAAGAGGACTAAACTATTCGGTAACGTTTTTTCCTTATTGGTGTATTTTGCAGGATCTGGCTACGAGGAGGACGATTGGTTTGGGTAAACAAAGTGACGAACTATACTATTTGGTGGCACTAGCAACAGAAAAATCTACGACCAAACCTCCCTCATACACAAACCGAATAGCCTGCAACATCACCATTTCATCGACCGACCTCTGGCATAGTCGCTTAGGCCATGTATCACCCTCTCGCTTAAGTTTTATTGCTAAGAATTTTTTAAATTTCTCTGTTGAGTCAAATAACGCTTGTCATATATGTCCTTTGGCAAAGCAAAGTCGTTTACCTTTCTGTACCAGTACTATTTCCTCTATAAAACCATTTGATATTATACATTGTGATATTTGGGGTCGTTATCGACACCCTTCTCTTTCTGGTGCCAATTATTTTCTTACCATTGTTGACGATTTTACACGTTTCACATGGATTTTTTTAATGCGTCACAAAAATGAAGCACAATCACTTTTAAAACGCTTCTTCAGTTATGTTTTCACTCAATTCGAATCTCGCATTAAAACTTTTCGAAGTGACAATGGTGGGGAATTTATCTCACTTCGTCCTTTTTTTCACGATAATGGTGTCATTTTTCAACATTCTTGTGTTTACACTCCTCAACAAAATGGGGTTGTGGAACGCAAACATCGTCACATCTTACAAGTGGCTCGTGCTTTAAAATTTCATGCTCAACTTCCTTCACAATTTTGGGGAGAATGTGCTCTTACCGCTGTCCACATCATCAATCGGTTACCTTCACCGGTTCTCTCTTTCAAAACTCCTTTCGAACTTCTTTATTCCAAACCGCCTTCCTACTCTCATCTCCGTGTGTTCGGTTGTCTTGCTTATGCCACTAACGTTCACACTTCTCACAAATTTGATCATTGTGCCATACCCTCCGTCTTCATCGGCTATCCCATCGGTCAAAAAGCATATAAATTGTTCAATTTATCGACCAAAACAGTTTTTACTAGCCGGGATGTAAAATTTCATGAAAATATTTTTCCATATGCCTTTGTCAAGCCCATTTCTGATACATCTCCATTAGTCTATTCTTCTGGCCCAATTCCATTGTTTACCCATGATAAATCAGCCTTTGACCCAATTCCTCATAAATCCTCTCCACATTCTCCTGACCACACAATTACTTCGACTTTTACACCACAAAATACCATCAACTCTTCACCGTCGACCACCATCGAACCGACGACCTATGACCCACCATCTCCGACGCCGGAAACCTCACCCAACCCGCTTCCCGACCACTCTCTTCCCTCACCCACATCATCCCTCTTCTCGCCCGAACCCCCTGTTCCACCACCTGAACCGCTCCGTCGCTCCAACCGCCAGACCGCTCCGCCGGTCAAGCTAAACGATTATGTTTGCTCTAATGTTTACTCCGACCAATCGACTTCCTCTGTTCCAGGTCCGACAAAAGGTACGCGTTATCCCTTGGCTGATTATGTTTCGTATCACCGATATAAGCCTGCATATCAATCTTTTGTTACTCAAATCAGTACTGTCACAGAACCCAAATCCTATTCAGAGGCTGCCGCTCATCCTGAGTGGCAAGCGGCAATGCGTTCTGAACTGCGGGCTCTCCAAGAAAATGGCACTTGGTCTCTCACTTCTCTTCCGGTTGGAAAATCTCCCATTGGCTGTCGTTGGGTTTACAAAATCAAGCTTAAGTCTGATGGATCAATTGAGCGGTACAAAGCGCGACTTGTGGCAAAAGGGTTCACTCAATTGGAGGGAATTGATTATCAGGACACTTTTTCTCCGACAGCCAAGATCATCTCTGTTCGTTGTTTATTGGCTTTGGCTGCTGCCCGTGGCTGGTCCCTTCATCAACTCGACATTAATAATGCCTTTCTCCACGGTGACCTTCACGAAGAAATCTACATGACTCCGCCACCAGGGCTTCGGCGACAGGGGGAGGAACACTTGGTTTGTCGCCTCCACAAGTCATTATATGGGTTGAAACAGGCATCTCGTCAATGGTTTGCTAAATTCTCCGAGGCCATCCGTTCAGCTGGGTATGTACAATCAAAAGCTGACTACTCTCTGTTCATCAGGAAGCAAGGCAAGTCTTTCACCGCTCTTTTGATATATGTTGACGATATTTTAATTACTGGCAATGATCCTGTAGGTAAAACTGATATCAAAAAGTTCTTGCATAATAAATTTTGCCTTAAAGATCTTGGTGACTTAAAGTATTTCCTTGGTATTGAGATTTCTGCATCTAAGAATGGCATTTTTATTTCTCAACGAAAGTATGCATTGGAAATCATTAAGGATGCAGGGTTATTGGGGGCAGCTCCCATCAATACTCCCATGGAACGTGGCTTAAAACTGTCTGATAAGAGTGAGCCACTCAAAGATCCAGAGCTATATAGGCGATTAGTTGGGAGATTAATATATCTCACAGTTTCAAGGCCGGATATTATGTATTCTGTCCATATATTAAGCCGGTTTATGCACCAACCTCGAAAGGATCACTGGGAATCAGCTTTTCGAGTTGTGCGCTATTTGAAATCTGCGCCTGGCCAAGGCCTTTTCTTTTCCTCAACCAGTGATCTTCGGCTACGAGCCTACTGTGACTCGGATTGGGCAGGATGCCCACTTACGAGAAGATCTACTACAGGGTACTGTGTATTCCTAGGCCCCTCGTTAATTTCATGGAGGTCAAAGCGCCAGAAAACAGTATCCCTTTCTTCAGCCGAAGCAGAGTATCGTGCGATGACAGGAGCTTGTTGTGAATTGACATGGCTTCATTATTTACTCGGAGACTTGGGGGTTGTACACCAAGAGGCTGCATTGCTGTATTGTGACAATAAGGCTGCATTACACATAGCAGCAAATCCTATCTTTCATGAACGTACAAGGCACATAGAGATGGATTGTCATTTTATAAGAGATAAGATTCAAGATGGTTCTGTGGAGACAAGATTTGTGAGTTCTGCAAATCAGCTAGCTGATGTTTTGACCAAAGCTTTGGGAAAGGAATTCTTTATGCCTATGGTTCGCAAGTTGGGAGTACAGGACATCCACTCTCCAACTTGAGGGGGAGTGTTAGAAAGTCAAACCTGTCATATCTTTTGTATTAATAGTAAATATTTGTTTTCCTTATGTATTCCTTGATTATAGTTAGCATTCATAGATTGTAGCTGTATTATAGCAATGATAACTTAATTGTAGGAAGTAATTGTCTTGTAGAGAAAGTTTACTTGCTGTATATATTTTGCACTCAGACATCAATGAAACCATTCCAGCAAATTCTCTCTTCTATTCTCTTTTTCATATGAAAGTACTTCCAAACACTCTCTGAGGTAAAACATAATCAAAAGCACCTTTTTAGATCAATTAATTCTTAAAACATCATATGCTATATTTAACCACTTACAATATATTTTTTTAGAAAGCACATTCTAAATAAGTACTAAAAAACTTATTAAAAGCACTCCTTTAACAAGATAAACAAATACTATCAAAATCACTTTCTAAGACCAAATAAATTCTCAGACCAAGTCTTCCACACCCACTTAATATATACATTAACTACTTCTCAAAAACTAACCTATAAGTGCTTTTCCACAAACCCTTTTAGAGCACATATCACTCCAAACTAATATATTCCAAAAACACCCAAAAAAAAAAGAAAAGACATGCCTTTGATGATCTTCTTCTTCTAGAAGCGCCCATCAAGACTTGCATTGTCCCTTCATATTCTGTTTCACTCTTTTTGGCAAATCCTTCACTTTTATTGTCATGTTATCAAACACATCACACCTCCTCCTTCTCTATTGTCATTGTACAAACGTTTTTGATGCTCTGCTTTCTCACAAGTACACACTATTACGTTTTGATGCTCTGTTTTTTTTATGTGTATATATACCTTATCTTAGAGTTCTCCTTTGTTTTGTGTATTTGTATTATAAAAAAAAAAAAGATAAAGCATCATGTTCCAAATTTTTCAAATCCAATTAAATCATATCTAAAAGGTGTTGGAGACATGCTTTTACAATTCAAAAATTCCTCATGACCTTTTAGAAAGATAAAGGTTTACTTCATAATGGAACTTCAGAATTTTCAAACTTGGTATATGTTTTCCGTAGTTCCATGTAAAAGTTATAATAATTCATGGGGATTATTATAAAATTGTTTGGGAAAAGTGTCTATGCAGGTCGAAATGAGCAAGTGAACATCAATACTCTAAGAGACTCGCAAACTATTCGACAAGATTTCACATAGTAATTAATTTTATAAATTCAGGATACATACCACATAATTGTTTATTAAGGTAAAAAAAGTCTTTTACATGCTATAACATACATTTGCAGATATTCAAAGTCTTTTGATGGTCAAACATGAAAGATGCTTCGTCCATATGTCGACTGGACCATTTGGATGAACAAGGGAAGTTGTAGCATTACAAATATTGCCACTGGGAAAGAAGCCAGTAAAGTAATTGGCACAGAAACCCAATGCCATCTCTCACTGAGTATAATAGCTAGAGTTGCTCCAAAAGCTATTATCATAGCAGCTATAGCAAGAAAGAGAGAGCCAAGGCCAATGATTAACTTTTTCGGCAATGATTCGAGGAAGTCGTCTACTGCATATCGTGCAGTTAGGATAGCTAAAAACATTAATAGGGAAGTCAAAGAAGAAAACAGACCTATTGCATCTGAAATAACAAACAACATGAATGTATCTGCCCGTATAAAAACTGGAGTCCCTTTATCATTGACGTTGCCTCCTGGTACTGTAAAAGCTGCAGCAAACAATACCGTGGCAATGAGTGTCGAAACAAGCATGCAAGAATTGGCCGTATCCTTCATCCAATTCTCTCCTTCCACAGCCAATCCCTTGTGTGCTTCCCAGAATACTTCTTTTGCTGTTTTCTCCTCCGAATTTTTCGCTTCTCTTTGATAAGGGAATGTAATTTTCTCCACCTCCTGCACAATAAAAGACAATTATATATGTATGTATGTATGTATGTATATCCAATATCACAACATTATGATAAATTAAATGAAGTGTGCTAGGATTTGTTATTAACACTGTTATATGTAATCAATTCTTGTAAGGTAAATGATTAATCACTTCGTGATAAAAGTTTAAAAAATCAATTTACGATCAAGTGGACAGCCGCAGATTATTGTACTCGCTATAGCTGCTTTAATTTCCAATGGTAAACATGAGTAGTTTTAAATTAATTTCAATACCTTAAACCACTGCAATTCTCTTTGCATTTGTAAAGCTGCTCCAGAAACTGAATGTAGTTTAAAAGCAGGGGCCAATTTCGCTGCTAGGTGTAAAGTAGTGTTTTCTGATTCCCGTACTCTTTTACACAATTTCTTTGTAGCTCGTGGAGAGATCTCTTTTATTGTCTTGACTATCGTTTCTTGTCGATACTCAATAGCAGCTTGCAATATGTTCCGCCGAGGCATCACACGGTCGGCAATTAGATGTGGAAAATATTGTAAAAGGGTACTTACAATCTCTTCAATCCCATTTGCAACAGCAATACCCCTAATGGGATCTGGATTTTCAAGAAAATGAATTATTTGCTCTAAGCTCATGCTAGAAAGCTGCATGCAAACAAGATTTACTAATTCAATGGCACATTCATGTTTCAACTTCATATCTCGAACGACTTTAACGGAAGGTGCTGCAAGTAAAAATCAAATAAAATGTGAAAAAATCATAAAGTGGTTAAAAGATAAAATATTGGATAAATTTCATTCTTTTGCTTCTTGTTTGACAAATTAGTATAACAAGCAGACTCATTTAATTGTAGATGTACGTTAATATCTTAATTACCTCATCTCAAAGAGGTTAACCATGTTTTCCCATTATAGGGATTTTTTTCCCTGTTATGATACTAAAATTAGTTTGAGTTTAAATAATGACATCAAACTATTAAAATAGTTTTTTTGAGTGACATTATCAAAATACCCTTGAAAATTTAATTAATATGAAATCACCCCTTATTTAGTTCAAAAATGGGGTTCAATCATATTGTTTTCCATTTTAAAGGATTTTTTAGATTTTTTTTTTTGAAGACCATTGTAAACTATAGTATGCAAACCAAGGACCATAAACGATTATAGTTGCCCTCCTTTGTTTGCAAACTAATCCTCTTTATTCGTGAATTATAGTTTGTGATAATTGATGATGGTGAAAATAAAAATTATTTTAATAGTTCGATGTCATTTCCAAACTCAAGCTAATTTTAGTACCATTTGCTAGAATTTTCTCTATTTACTCTATATTTAGAGGATTCTAGATGGTTGCTTACCGAGTTGTGCAATTGCTTTCCAAAGTAATCTCCTGGATAGTTGAAACGCTGTACATAACAACAAAACATGCTTGGTAACTAATCTGCTTCATGTAAGAATCTGTTGATTTAAAAAATTTGAAGAGTAATGTTAAGATAAATATAATATTGGCAAACCTTGAGCCACAAAGCTCCTTGGTTGTAATGCTGGAGAGCCTCCTATGCTTCCTGGGATTTCTTCCATATTTACAGGAACAACTTCGACGTCCAACAAGAAACCATCAAAATTGGACTATATATATTTAATACTCTGGCACAGTTAAGTAAAAAGTTGTTCAAGGACAAGTCACTTACGTTTATAGATCCATCTCTTAAAAAGTCCAAGACTGCTTCCGCTTAAAAAGTATGAGGGCTTACTTGCCAACCAGAAGAGCAAAGCAGCCTCTTCGTCAAGAGCCAATTCAGGATATTTTCGTAAGAAATACAAGGATACATCTGTTGGAATTGTGACACAAAAAAAGACAGATAGTAAGACTATATAAATTTGTGCGAGCAGTATTACTGGCTTTTATATATTGCTAGCTCTTACCAAGAAGACCTGTTTGATTTAGAGAACAAAGAATCTCAGGTAATGAAGGATACTCAACTCTGGTTATCAAAGAAAAATACCACACCAACTCCTTATTTTCACTGACGATAGACTTGTGAAGGGGCATAGATCTTTTATCGGTAACCATTTGCAGTAAATTAGCATTCTTTTGAACCAATGCCTTAGCAGTCCTTAAGGTACCAGCTTCCGCAACATAGTGAAGGGCTGTGAATCCACTTCTATTTTGCATTGCAACTTGTTCTGGAGATAGAAGTTCCAAAAGCTTTAGGACGAATTCCCATCGGCAACATTTTGCTGCAACATGCAGTACGGTATCTAACTTATCCGTTATCCTGGCAGTCAATGCATTTGGATCACGATCAATGAAACTTTTAGCTCTTTTCCAATCACCTCTTCGTGCAGCCAGGTACAATGGTTGGTAGTAAATGCGATCCTGTGCTGTCAATTTGCATCAACAATATTTTTTTAGACTATACCATAAAGAAATGCATAATTCTGCTTAGGTATATAATTATTCTCTAACGTAGATGTCTGTTTTTTTTTTTTTTCAAGATTTACTGATGAATTGGATATATATATATATAGCAACCGTGATCGTGATTGTTTCCAGTCACCTCTATGTGGAGCTTGGTACAAAAATTCTCTAGGTTGAGCTGGTACGAGCATATATGACTAAAAAATATACACGACTTGATAATGGCTAACATGGAAGGTTTTACATGTATAATTATAAGCAAATTATTAATTATTTTCCTAAGTTAAGCTATCATGATTACTTACAGTTGACTTGCGGGACTTGAGTTGTCATAATTGGTGCATTACTTCCTCCTTGAATATTACTGGTATCTTGGGGATTATTTTGTTGCAAAACTCGGCCAGCTGATGGTTGTACACTTTTTTCTAAATCATTACTGGTTTTCTGAAGATTTAATGGTGGTGAATCGGGGCCAACATGTGGTTGTGCACCTCCTGCAGTAATCTCTGGTGGTTGTGCCTAGAGATTTTGGCTATAGACGATGATAGCAGGAAAAAAGAGAGATGTTAATCATACATGAATGATGCAAAATTACAAGACTCAAAATAAACTTATTTTTATTTTTATTCTTTCTTTTCTGAAATATGATATAGAAAGTCGGCTGAGTTGTTTTCTTAATTTCTGTATTTCTTATCTGAAATTTGACATTAAATAAATGACAATTACCATATAAGATTCAAATAGTTTGCGATCTTTTCAATTTTTAACCAAGAATCCCCTGTTTCTTTGTTTTATTTTCCTACTCATTTAGTCGCTACATTTTTTAAAAAATATCCAAAACAGTATTTTACTGTTAGAATCCATTAGTCAATTTGACTAAGTTTAAAGTAACCTTAAAATAAATAATTAGTTAAAAATAAAAATGAAACAATAGTTTTAAAATAATATAAATAAAAATGCATAAATAGAAAAGAGGGAGATCGATGAAGGTGGCCTACGGCCAATCTTACCCCAACAGGGAAAAAGCAAACAAACAAATAAAATTATAAACAACAAAAAGCAACATCACTATTAATAGTAAACCCGGCCGTGACTATGAATGGGTTTATTCAGTCATAAAATGCTCCAGTTCTAACTTAAAACTTTTGAGGAGTTGACATAAGAAAATAAGATAATGAATTGAAATTTATTTTCACCAAGACCATGTAAAAATTGGTTTCTCTTATGATAAATGTTAGCATTAGTTATTTATTTTTACTTTTTTTTTCGGAAAATGGGATTTCAAAAATTGAGGAGATGAATAACCTGGATTAGAAGATGAACAAATTGACTTCTGGTAGCCGTGGTTTGACTTGCAAGAAGCGTTGACGGCGATTGTGAGGCTTGAAGCTCTCGAATGAATGTCCACAATTGAAGGCGCGAGTGAAAATCTTGAAAGGAGGTCAATTATGGAACCAAGCTAGCGGACGAAGTTAATCAATCAACTCCAACTAGTTGGTGCGCAATTTATATATGATATATCAATCCAGCCTGAAATATTATTAAGTTAATTAATGAACACTTTGTACCACTCATAACATTAAATAATGGACACAATATACTATTTTAGTATCAAAATAGTATTGAAAAAAAAAAAAAGTTAAAAGAAAGAGTTAAAATAATCAAATATATCTTTCATAAAGTGAGATTATCCCTTCCTTAAGAATGAAAATATCTAATATCATAACAGTATTGACCAAAAAAACAGCTAAAGAAACAGTTAAAATAATCAAATAAGTCTTTCATAAAGTGAGATTATCCCTTCCTTCAATTAAAAAATCCACCATAACATTAGATAATGGACTATACATATATATATGGGTTGAATGGTTGAGATGTACTCATATCTTTAATTACATTCACATTTATACATATCAAGTAAATATATTTTCTCTTCTTTCTCTTCTTGAAAATATTTTCTTTTCTCTCTTATTATTAATAATAAAATCAATTACATTCACATCAGCAGCCTTTCTCTCTCATGTTCCTCACATAATATTATTTAGCATGCATTTCTCTCACATATTTATAAAGTTACTTTTTTCTCATTAAAACTTCTACATTTACTTCTATTATTGTCATAAAATTGTTTTAATATTGCCTTTAAAAAACTGGGTTTATTCTAAAATGTTGTTTATTTTAATTATAAGAGGCATTCGACTTATTAGAAGCAACAATATTAGTCCATTTTCAATTCTATTTTTGAGGAAATTATTTGGGTACAAACTACTTTCACTTTCCAAAGTAGTCGAGAAAGAGTTTTTTTTTTTTTTTTCAAAAAAAAAAAAGTTAAAGAAAGAGTTAAAATAATCACATAAACAAGAATAACTATTTGAGCAAATAAAAAGGTTGAAAAAAAAATTAGGAGAGAATAAAGAGAAAAACTAATTAATTAATTGATTGTTTTATTAGTAATGGAAGAGGAAAGAGAATGTATTAAAGAAAAGAAAACACATTGATTTTTTTTTTCTTGAAACGAAAACACATTGCTTTTGGATATATAAATGTGTATATAATTATGGATATGAGTGCATCTTAGTCATTCATCTCATCCAAACTCAAAGGTCAACAACTTGTATAAAAAAGTACGTAATTTTCAGGGAGTGCTGATCCTACCTCCATATACAGATGCATACATGTGTGTGCAATTTCTCAAAAGTGATGTCTGCATTTTAGCTACTATTCAAAATTCTACAGCTTGGAGCATTTCCAATGCAATTATTTATCTAAGCTGAATATTTTACCACATAGGATAGATAAATATTGAGATAAAAAAAAGCCTGTTAAACGTAATTATCTAATCAAAATATAAGGCTGATGTGACAAAAAAAATTAGAAAATATAGAAATAGATTTCTCAATTGAGAAACTATCCTATAAATGCTAACTAGAATTTCTTGAAATTTTCAACCAAGTAAAACAATAATATTACATTACTCAAAAATTTACTCAAATTCATTACCTAAATGAGATGGTCAATTTATGTGTAATTACTATATCATCAATACATCATCCCAAAATTAATGTGGTAGTTATAAATTATGTTGTCATATCATTTGAGCAAAATTTTTGAAAATATGGTATTATTTTATTTGATATGCATATTTTAATTTGTTTTAGACAATTGCATTAGAGATGAAAATATACGATTCCATGCTTTTTTTGCCAAAATGGATATATATTCAAAAAAATTGTCTATGTGTCACTAATAGAAACTCAAAAAATATACAATAACATTAAAGATACTATTAACATATAAAATAAAATAAAATAAGTTCAAATATATATATTTGTCATTAAATGAATTATGTAATCAATTCATCAGAATATTTAACATCTAAATTAGATAAATATGAGACATGTCCAAAATAAATTAAAACCTGATCATAATTAATTTAGAAAACATTACAAAAATTATTATGATAAAAACCTCTGGTGATAATGAGTTGGTGCAAAATTATTTAAATAACCGCCATGGAGACTGTCTCATTTGAGAACAACTTGAGTCCTCCATAAAATAGTGAGGTATAATCTAAATTTCAAATTAAAAGGTACAGACTCTTCTCATGAATTCACCAGAATAATTCTATAAAAATTCAATCATCTAAAGATAATGGAGAAAAAAAAAACACTATATATTCTTAATATATTCTAGCTAATCATGATTTAACATCTAAGAAGCAGGCTGAATTACAACAGAGGATTATTTCAGAAGGGAACTTTATTTTTCACCAAATCTGTTAAAAAATAAACGAAAAGAAACGAAAAGAAAAGCAGAGAAAAAGAAAGTGAGAGAGTGAGATTATACCTTCCTTAAGATTGAAATAAATGTCGATAGAATCTATTAACTTTCATGGGCTTATAATAGACGGCAAAATCGATACATTTTTTATTTTAATTTTAATTTTTTCACCACTATTATATCTGTAAACTTAATTATTTTAATTTTAATTTTTTCACCACTATTATATCTGTAAACTTAATTAATTAATTTCTTTATTTTTTTCTTTTGTTTTTCTTGAGTTAGTTTTGTTGGGGATATTAATTTGTGCTTAAGGACACATGTTAATGTTACCCAATATTACATTATTTGAAAAAAATTTTGAGTCGATATTGGAACTTTACTATAGAAGAGGCGAGAAAAGAGATCAAATTATGAAACAGACACGTAAGCTAGATGTATATATGTTCCATTTTGTGATTTTGGCAATAGATGATGATCACAATAAAACAAGAGAGAGCCAAATGTTAAGGCCGTAGCATGCAAAAGAACGTACTTTAAATTGTTTAAGGGCTGAGTTATTGTCACCCATAAAAATTATTTAAACACCCATTTTTCTAAAAGTATTCATATGGTAAAATTATACTTAAACAAAGTTACAAAGAATAACAAACATTTATTAGTAAAATAATTTGTTTACTTTTAGAACTTGAAACAATTTTCTTTTTTTATTTTATGTTAACAAAACAAACAAAAATCTTAAAAAAAAAAAAAAAAAAGTCTGCAAAACCCAAAGAGGCCTCTTAATGAATTTTATATATATCAAATGATTCTTTAGATTTTTTTTTTCAAATGCGAAACACTACTTCTAAAATTTATTTTTTATTCATTTACATATTAAAGATCAATTAAAACATAAAATAAGGTTGCATTTTTGGTAAACAGTCTAATGGGTTTTTGTCGACGTTGAATTTCAGTCAACGAGCATTCAATACCCAATACCTGCAATCAATGTGAGAAAGCACAAAAACCGAGAAAGAACACAGGCAAAAACCAAGAATAAAATCAAGAACACAAAGCTTTTACGTGGTTCAACAATAATAGGCCTACGTCCACGACTGTCTATCTCTTAATCTCTGCAAAGTGACAGTATATTATTAATTTTTCTGATGATCTATTACAATGAGATTTAACCCCTATTTATAGGGGAAGAAGCGTTGCAATTCTGATTGTAACAAAACTGGAAAAGAATCCCTAATTAATTACACTTTTCAAATAATTCAAATAAAATCAGAAAAATCAGGAAATGAATCATAAATTAATTACAATTCTTATTCAGTTGGAATAATATCAGGAAACTACCATAATTATCTTGAGATAAGGTTGATTTGAATTTGAATTTGAATTAACTTCTGTTTCTAGAGAGAGAATCATGGTTGAATCAGGTAACTGCCTGTTCTGGAAGATTTGACATTAATTGTCCGCTTTGAGTAACAAGCTGCGTATAAAGTTAGCTGAGGAATGTTGACTAGCTAGCTGAGAGCTAAATGCTGAGTTAGCTGAGAGCTACGAGCTGGGAGCTGCGAGCTGAGCTCTAGTGAGCTGCGAGCTAGGATCTAGCGAGCTGCGAGCTGGGACCTACGACCTGCGAGCTGGGACCTGCGACCTGCGAGCTGGATGCTGAGCTAGCTTAGAGTTACGAGTTGGGACCTACGACCAGCGAGCTGGTAGCTGAGCTAGCTGAGAGCTGAGAGCTGGGTCAGTTTTTTGGATTGGTTCTATGGGCTTTTACCAGCCCATTTTTGCAATCCCAAAAAATAGGCATAACATAAGCCCCCCAGCTCTTAGTGCGATCTTCGGACTGAGAGCTAAAGTCTGCTGGTGAAAGCCAATATATTACTATCTATTATGCTGCCTTTTCAGGTTCTTTCCCATTACTTGACTCATGGCGACTATTCTTGGTCAAGTGTTTATTTGTTGCACTTCAGACTACTATGAGAGCGATGAAGCGGTTGGGGCTTCAAGTCTTCGAGGAGAAGAAAGAGCTAAACAAGTTATCTGACAAGCTCTCATTCACGATAGTGGAGTTTAAGATCATAAAGAATAGAGC
Organism: Litchi chinensis; assembly: GCA_019925255.1. Classification (NCBI taxonomy): domain Eukaryota; kingdom Viridiplantae; phylum Streptophyta; class Magnoliopsida; order Sapindales; family Sapindaceae; genus Litchi; species Litchi chinensis. The sequence continues at coordinate 2,103,517 of CM034464.1, read as the reverse complement.
AAGCCCTTCGAGTCAAGTTGATGAATGTTGAGTAGTGAGTTGAAGCTACTAAATAGCTAGCTAAAGCTGTTGAGCAGTGAGCTGAAGCTGCTGAGTAGCTAGTTGAAATTATTGAGCAACGAGCTGAAGCTATTGAATAGCTAGCTGAAGTTGCTAAGTAGCTAGCTGAAGCTGTTGAGCAACGAGTTGAAGTTGCTCAGTAGAGCTATCCAGAGGGTTGAGACCTCAGCTAACAGCATATTTCATGGAGCTGTCCAGAGGGTTGAGACCTCAGCTAACAGCATATTTAATGGAGCTGTCCAGAGGGTTAAGACCTCAGCTAGCAGCATATTTAACGGAGCTGTCCAGAGGGTTGAGACCTCAGCTAACAACACAATTGGTGGAGCTGTCAAGAGGTTTGAGATCTCAACTAACAACATATTTAATGGAGCTGTCAAGAGGGTTGAGATCTCAGCTAACAGCATATTTAATAGAGCTGTTCAGAGGGTTGTGACCTCAGCTAACAGCATATTTGATGGAGCTGTCCAGATATTTGAGACTTCAGCTAACTGCATATTTAATGGAACTGTCCAGAGAGTTAAGACCTCAGCTAACAACATATTTAATAGAGCTGTCCAGAGGGTTGAGACCTCAGCTAACAGTATATTTAATAGAGCTGTCCAGATGGTTAAGACCTCAGCTAACAGCATATTTAATGGAGCTGTCCAGAGGGTTGAAACCTCAACTAACAACACAATTGATGGAGCTATCTAGAGGTTTGAGACCTCAGCTAACAGCATATTTAATGGAGCTGTCCAGAGGGTTAAGACCTTAACTAACAGCATAATTGATGGAGAGGTCGCTGGCCATAACAATGGAAATTCATAACTTTTATTAATTTCAGATATTGAATTACAAGTTAGAGACATCACTTATTGGCTGCAACTGCGATGTGAATGTACTGTGAGTTTTATGTCTCTTTTAGGACCTCGTTGGGCCTGCAATTATATTGGCTATAAAGGTTGTTGAGGTCGCGAACTTGCTAGTTGAATCACATAATTTCTCAAGCGGCCTTTTTGATTAAGTCCTCAATGGCGTCCTTTAGTTCCCAGCATTGCGAAGTATTGTGCCCGAATTCATCATGATAGTCACAAAACCTGCTCTTGTTTTTGAACCTGGCAGGAGTTTTCATGGGATTGGGTTTCCCGAAGTCCTCCCTCTCTCTCTCCGTTGCAAAGATCTTATCCTGTGCATCTGATAGGATACTGTAGCTATCATAACGACTCTGATACTGAGATCGCTCATTTCTAAGTTCATTCTTAACCTTTTTAGCGACTTGACTGTTTGCATTGTTACTTTGACCTTCACCTTTATTCTCACCATTGCTTCTTTTCTTCAGCTGGTTGGAATTGCCCAGTTCATCCGTTTGGTTAGACTTCTTGGGGCTGAAGGTTTCCTCCCATCTAATTTCCTTGGCAGCTCGCTCATAAAACTCGCATAGGTCTCTTACTGGAGACTTGTAAATGCTTTCATAGAGCTTCCCATCCTTGCGAAGCCCAGCTAAGATTGCAGTTAGGATGCTTTCATCCGATGGATTCTCCACATAAGTGACCTCACGTCTGAACCTAATAATATAGTCCTTCAAGGACTCATTCTATTGTTGAAAGATTGTAGCGAGATGACAAGGTGGTGCGAGCTGCCTTTTCAAAGCCCGATACTGGCTGATGAATTTTTGCTGACATTCCTCCCAACTACCTATACTCCGAGCTGGAAGACTCTTGAACCAAGTCTGCGGAACTTCGCCCAAGGTGGCTGGGAAAACACGACATTTCACCAAGGGGTTGGACGTCTATAGGTCCATCTGTATATTAAAAGCATCAAGATGATCGTAGGGGTCATTGTCCCCATTATACTGCTGAAGATTTGGCATCTTAAACCTCGGAGGGAGAAGCTGCGTTTCAATCTCCCTTGTAAATGGAGTTCGCTCCCCATAATGCTCTTGTTGGTGGGGGCACCAGGTCGTATTTCAAGTTGCTGGACCCTCTGAAGAAGCTCTTCTAATACTGGGTTCTGAGGGTTATATCCTCCTTCGAGCTCGTGACCTAAGGAGCTGCGACCTGGCATATATTTAGGACGAGACCTTGGTAAGCTCCCAACTCCACGAGCTCTGCGACCTTCAGTTCTCAAACACGAGCTGGAGGAATGAGCTCAGTGAACAGGTCGTGGCTGATCTCTGAGTGGCCTTTCAGGAGCTGGTACATGTTCTTGTTGTTGTTGGTAAATTTCTCTAAAGGCAGCAACCTTGGATCTAAGTGTATTTCGAGCTTGGGCTTGTACCAACGCCCTGATAGTCTCAGTGAGTTGCTGCACTGTGTTCTCTAATGCTTCTTGTCATTGGTGTCATACATGCAGCCCCCCGGTTATAGGGTCCAATGGTGTTGGCTAGCGAGAGGTTGGTGGAGGTATACCTACAACAACACCTGTTATGGAGGCGTGAGAGGTGCCTGACATGGGCACAGTAGCATTCTCCATCGGTTGGACATCATGCTGCTGCTGGTCTGTCTGCCTCTCTAGGTGATCACCCACCGCATCTGAACTTTTGGTTGCCCTTCCTTTTGCCATGGTTGCTAAAAACTTAAAGATTGCAGTATGGGCCTTCCTTTTAGTGCCAAAATGTCAACGTTGAATTTCAGTCGACGAGTATTCAATGCCCAATACCTGCAATCAATGTGAGAAAGCACAAAAATCGAGAAAGAACACAGTTAAGAACCAAGAATAAAATTAGGAACACAAAACTTTAATAGGTCTACGTTCACGACTGTCTATCTCTTAATCTCTGCAGAGTGACAGTATATTATTAATTTTTCTGATGATCTGTTACAATGAGATTTAACCCCTATTTATAGGGGAAGAAGCGTTGCAATTCTGATTGCAACAAAACAAGAAAAGAATCCCGAATTAATTACACTTTCCAAATAATTCAAATAAAATCAGAAAAATCAGGAAAGGAATCATAAATTAATTACAATTCCTATTCAGTTAGAATAATATCAGGAAACTACCATAATTATCTCTCGAGATAATTATGGTAGTTTCCTGATATTATTCTAACTGAATAGGAATTGTAATTAATTTATGATTCCTTTCCTGATTTTTCTGATTTTATTTGAATTATTTGGAAAGTGTAATTAATTCGGGATTCTTTTCTTGTTTTGTTGCAATCAGAATTGCAACGCTTCTTCCCCTATAAATAGGGGTTAAATCTCATTGTAACAGATCATCAGAAAAATTAATAATATACTGTCACTCTGCAAAGATTAAGAGATAAACAGTCGTGAACGTAGACCTATTATTGCTGAACCATGTAAAAGTTTTGTGTTCCTGATTTTATTCTTGGTTTTTGACTGTGTTCTTTCTCGGTTTTTGTGCTTTCTCACATTGATTGCAGGTATTGGACATTGAATGCTCGTCGATTGAAATTCAACGTTGACAGTTTTAAACCTTCAGGTATGACTTCTTTATCTTCTTAATAAAGTGTAAAATTAATGTCAGCGTTAAGATTTATGTTAAAGCGATATAAAGAAAAAATAAAGATTGAAATCTTGTTTTAAATTAATATAATTAATGTTATTTAAATAAGGTTAATAGTGGTATATTTATGGATGCTTTTATTAATATGTAAATTTTTAGATTTAACTGATGAGTGTATTAATAATTTGGGGGTGACAATATCTTCACCCATTGTTTAAATACGCTTGGGAAAAATGCCTTACTTCTTTGGTGGTTTGTGAAGTGGAGTGCTTAGGTTTTAATTCTCTTTAATATTATTCTAAACTCTTTTCTTTTTTTCTTTTTTTTTCTTTTCTTTTCAAAAGAATTGTATTTTTGACAAAGGATAACTCAAGTAACTAATTTAGAAACCAATGTGTTTCTCACGAAAAGATATGCTTTCTTCATGATAGGGAGAAATTAATATTCTAAACACTTTTCTTTTCTTTTTTCTTAAAAGATTTGTGTTTTTGGCAGGGGATAACTCAAATAACTAAATTAGAAGCCAATACATCTCATGAAAGGATAATGTTATTTAAATAAGGTTAATATTGGTATATTTATGGATGCTTATATTAATATGTAAATTTTTAGGTTTAATTGATGAGTGTATTAATAATTTGGGGGTGACAATATCTTCACCCATTGTTTAAATACAATTGGGAAAAATGCCTTATTTCTTTGATGGTTTGTGAAGTGGAGTGCTTAGGTTCTAATTCTTTTAATATTATTCTAAACCCTTTTCTATTTCTTTTTTTTTCCCTTTTCTTTTCAAAAGAATTGTATTTTAAACAAAGGATAACTCAAGTAACTAATTTAGAAACCAATGTGCTTCTCACAAAAGGATATGCTTTCTTCATGATAGGGAGAAATTAATATTCTAACCACTTTTCTTTTCTTTTCTTTTTTCTTAAAAGAATTGTGTTTTTGGCAGGGGACAACTCAAGTAACTAAATTAGAAGCCAATGTGTTTCTCATGAAAGGATATGCTTTCTTCATGACAGGGAGAAGTTAATATTCTTTGTTTTTTCCTTTTTTTCATTAAAAAAAAAAAAAAACTGTTCTATGGTGCTCATTATCATTATGAGTACAATAATGTAAGTCTCAGTCATACATGCATGTTGCAATTCAAAGAAAATAAGGCTGAATTTCAAACCAGAAAGCATGCAGATAATGTGCAGCGTATTGATATCTACTCTCATAGTCTTAGTATCAAGGAGTTGCTTTCTCAATAATTTCTTCTTATTTTGAGAAAAGGAAAAATTGCATCAATGTTCCAAAAGTTAGATGAATTTACATCAATATGATAAGTTTGATATAATTACAGCAACTTCCCTTAAACTTTCAAAAATGAGACATATAGAAATGTCTCTTGTTGTTAGTCAATCACTATTAAATTTTATATTAAAACGGTCGAAGATATAAAATGACCAAAATATCCTTTAATTTTCAATATGAAATTATCAAAATACCGTTTAATTCCAATTTTAATTATTTTCAATTCTATTAATAATATATATGGATATTTAAATTAAAAAATATAAGAAAAAATGCAAAAGAAAAAAGTCTCTAATGAATAAATCAAAGTGTCCATGGCGATGGAGACTAGGTGGGTCTCCACCCTCCCAATAGATGGGTCTCCTCCTCATAGGTAGAGACCAAAGGTCTTCATTGTCAAAGACCAATAGTTTTTGATGATGGAGATTTTTTTTTTTCATATTTTAAAATTTATTGAATTTAAAAATAATATTTTTATATTATTATTATAATATATTTAATATTTGTGTGTAAAGACCATTTTACCCTTAATGATGTAGGTTTAACGATGGCTTGTTAATGGCTAGTTAACAACATGGGATGCTTGTATCTCACTTTTAAAAGTTCTAAGAAGTTGTAATTATGGTCAAAGTGACCATATTGGTACAATTTCATCTAACTTTAGAGCCGTTTGTATAATTTTAGCTTATACTAATATAGACAGTAGTCTAGTTAGGCCAATTGAAATATTCGCTACATAAATATTTACTCTTACAACATTGAATGACCCTTTTTTTAAAAAATAATAATAATTAAAAAAATAATGATAACATCAATTGGCTCAAATGGCTTAAATTTTTTCTCCCACAACACTCAAAGTATATGTATATGTATATATACATATATATATAGAGAGAGAGAGAGAGAGAGAAAGACAGAGAGAGATTTTATTATTTATGTCTTCTAACTTTAAAAAAATTAGAACAAATTATTCAAATTCATCCATTGTATTTGAATTAAATAGAAACAATAATTTATTTTGGGAAAGAGAATGTAATAATGAATTTGATTAATTATTCTTAACTTTTTAAAGTTAAGCAGTACTGATGGTAAATCACTATATATATAAAATGTACATCATAGAGCTAAAAATAAATGTATTGTTGTCTTAAACAAGTATAAAAAGTTAATTATGACATTGTTCGAGATAGTTTCTATGTTTAACTTTTGATAGCAAAAGAAGATAAACAAAAATCTGTACTTTTAGGTTACTATTAGGGTAAATGATTCAAATCCCATATTTATTCTTTAAACATGGATGTTTTGCTCTTCTTGGCAGACCTTTCACTTTCATTGTCATGTTATCCAACACATTCCTTTAAAACTCCATTAAAATTCAATCAATAACTTAAAAAGCTTGTAGAAAACTAACCCAACAGCAGCCAATGCTTCGTACGTTACAAACTCCTCCACCTCCTCCTCCATTGTCATTGTACAAACGTTTTTTATGCTCTGTGTTCTCACAAGTACACAATACTCTGTTTTGATGCTTTGTTTTTTCTGTGTATATATATGCACTATCTTAGAGTCCTCCTTTTTTGTGTATTTGTATTATAATATAATTATTTTTACATTGTAACAAATTCATCTCTGAATGTGTTTAAAATTTGGTGTAAAAAAAAAACACGATTATAAAATTAATCCAAAATATATTATTAAAAAATTATGACTTAAAATATTATATATATGTTTGTTATAATATAAAATATTTTGTTATGATTTTTCAGGGAATACGTAAAATTTTTAAGAAAAATCATAGAAACAATTTTGATAATTATTTTACTAATGAAAAATTATCAAATTTACTTTTTTTTTTTTTCCGTATGGAACAAAGAAATTTGAACTCAAAATCAAAGTTTAATTAAATCACAGTTTAATTAAGAGAAATAACGGCTACCTAACTATACCTACAAACAAATGAATAATTAGGGTGAAGTGTTGAACTAATTTTTAAATCATTCCGGTGGATATCTATTAATTGACTCATTATCTATCAATAAGGTAGCCAGACAAGTTTAATGAGCACATTGTCTAGATGCAACTTGGCAGTAGTTGAAGAACATATGAATGAAGAAACTCAAATGTCATTGTATAAAATTAGAGTTTATTCAAGTACTCTTTACACCATCCAAACGATACTTGGTATCAAACTAACATTACTGTATTACATACAAATATCATGCATAAATCCATCTCCTTTGGCCTTGAACCTTTCCATCTCTAGTGCACAAAAAATCACAACCTTCTAAATGACCTTCATGAATGAAAGCATTGTGGATGATTGTGGCATCATATGTTGCCTGAATACATGGACTATGGTGTCCTTTGTGGCAAGCATTTGAACCCCAGCCCTTGGTGGTATGATATATTGATGTTAAATATAAATTCTGGTACAATGAAAATATATCTGCATTCTACACTGTTGTTAACTGGCTATTTTCTTGCTCTACAATCATTTGTGTAGAAACCCCAGTTGAGAATCCCAACTTTAGCATGACTTTTTCCAAACGGTTCACATTTGTTAGGTAGAGATAACCGATCTACAAAATATAAAGTGGTGGTTTAGAACAAGAAGCCAATAATAACAGTTCCTGTGTCATGAACTTAATAGAACAAGTAGATGCAGAGTTCTAGGTGCATCGAAGGAGATACAAATTCAAGATCTCTTGCCCCATCAGGATCGTAAATATGTGCCTTCTTGCTAGTATTAGAAAAGCACCAATGACATTCAGATTGATTTTTAGGGGTTTCTGAGCAAGCTTAAAGCGCGACTGTGGCAATTATAAGCTTCATTTCAGACAGATAAAACATGCTGTAAACAAGAGTGTTTTGTGTTCCTTTAACCAATGCCAAGTTTACAATTGACACACCCCAGAATAAATTATAATGTGTTTTCATATTTGACAAACATTTATATAATAAAAACACAAGGAACCAGGGTACTGACCAGTGTTTCTAGTGAAGAAGCTCTGTTGTAAACTGCTGCGCCAGCACGTCTTCTTGTCCGTGTTTTAGAAGAACCAACATTTTTCCCCCAGCGAAGAACATCTCTGCAATGAAAAATCACCCACTAGTCAAATGACAACTTCTAGACTACCATTGCAAGTATAATAACCTAGATGTTTCAACATTACATTACTAAGACTTTTTATAGGCACTCTAGCAGTTCGTTAATGAAAATCAAGAATTTGTTCATGTATTAATTCTAAATGTACGAATGTTCAATTACACCAAGCCAATAGACAAAGCCTATGAAGAGAAGCAGATTGTTAACTAACCTTTCTTGGGCTGATAAGTAATCATCATCAAGAAGTTTCTTTAGGAGTGTATCCTGAATGCAGAAATACCAATATTAGAATTTCTAACCAAAAATTCCATCTAGTTTACTACGTTGGCTAATATATTGTTTTATCTCATATGAATCTGCTCAGAAATTACATACTGAATATGAGAATAAACATTGTAACTAACACTGGTCCGTGAAGAAGAATATACAACTAAGGCCATGCAAAGAAAATTGTGAAAAGGATAAACATGTTAAACATATCCTCATAAAGCCACAACATTCATCATTCAACAAAAAAGATTAACAAAATCTTAAAAAAAATGTTAATAAAAGAGAAGAAAAAACATACTTGTGCTTCACAACGTACTACTGCTGTTACACGATCATTGTATTCTTCAATACTTAGTGGAGGAAACAAAAAGTGCCTGCGAGCATATAGCTGCAAATATGAGAAACAGATGGAGTTACATTCATGACTAATTAGAAACAATTTTCAAAAAATAAGCTGTATGCCTGGCAGCAGGTTTCAATTTATATGGAAATGCTTTCTAAGAGTGAAATATATTCTTCTCTACACACATGACACATCACAGCGGTATGCATTCTAAAAAGCAACTTGTGATTACCCCATAGAAAACTCTTATCATCGTTCAACACATGATATTCATTTTTTCTTCTTTCAAAATATATAGATAACAGAAACACTTCTCACCTAATTGAAACGTAGATTACGTAAAACTTGAAGTACAAGTGATCAAATGGAAAACAGGAAAAAGACCAACAAACACACCTCGTAAATGCAATCACCAATGTATGCTAATGATGCTGCATTGAACACCGACAGTGGTTTCTTAACTTTCAGTGCATTTGGCAGCCATACATCATATCCCAGGTAAGTATCATCTGAAATCACTCCTACCCCAGCATCTAAATTCAATCAAAAACCATTATATGCATTGCAATTTCTACAATTTATTCATCCAAAATCCAAAACTTCAGCTTTCACTGTTTCACACATTAACATCAACCTCAATTCAACTCATAAGCAGGTAAATATATAATTTCAAAGGAAAAAAAAAACAAACAAACAAAACTTTTCAAAATTCTATAAAAACCCTAAACCCTAATTTCTCTCACTTTTCACGAACCAATAAAAAATTCCCAAAAATACCAGAAAACACAATAAAGCTGCCTCAAACCAACAAAACACAAATTACCCACATCAAAAATCAACACAAAAAATCATCTTTTCCATTCAAAATCTCACCTTTAACAAAAATATCCAACCCTTCAAACACAAGACACCTTTTTTAATAATTTTCTCCATTTTTTTTTCCATTTTTCAATTCTTTAAAGAGAAAAACCAACAAACCAGGAGCTAAAAGGAGCTGTATACCTTGACTGGGAAGCTTGAGGAGGTCAAAAACTGAAGGGTCCAAGCGGGTTGTGAGAGTGAGAGCTGGTGGTGGTGGAGGGGAATTCGGAGGCTTCTTGGGGTTTCTCGGGGCGTTGGGATTGTAAGTGAGTCTCTGTTGGGTGTCAAACGAAGCTCTAACTCGCAGTGAAGAAGAAGGGCACGGAATGAGTGTCATTGTGGTGCAAGGACTGGTGAAACCAGCCATTTTTGGAGTGTGTGGAGAGATAGAAGAAGAGGTGGTTTTGTGAGGAAATGTTGGGTTGGGCTTGATGGGCTTCATGTATTTGGGCCCAAATTGCATGTCTCATGGGCGGAAATGACATTGTTAGAGTTATATGGTCCTATTCGATCAACTTAAGCCCAGCTAAATGCTAGAGTATTTGTAGGGTTGATCCCACTAAATTTCGATAATTTTTTTTTTTTTAATAGATTGGTACACTTTAGATAAAGATTGTCGAACAAAAAGATCGTCAGAGAGAGAGAGACAGAGATGGATTTGTGAGGATACGAGTTTTTTTCCACCCAAAATGACTTTAGTAGAGATTCCACTTTTTCCGATTAGGTATCTCAAGTCATATACTATAATGGTTACATGATCAATCGTTTTAGATTTCAATAGAGTTTTTACTATAGAAATTATAGCCAAATATTATCATATTGAAAAAGATTGTGTGAGAGAGAGAGAGGAGGAGATGTGGTTTTGAGAGAAATTCATATGTTAGGTTTGATGGATAAATAAAATGAGTTTTTGCGAGCCAAAAGAACATTTGTTCAAGGATACAATCTTCACATACCATTGAAGCAAAATACAATTCAATTAGTAAACCTGTGAATTCAATTGAATTGCATTATAAATTGTCCATTCTTTCATTTTAAATGAGAAGTTTATAATTTATAATATTCCAACCTATGTTAATGCATCATTATAATTTACGTAACCATACAAAAATATAATAATACATCTTTAATACAAAGTATATTAATGTTAACATATATTACGCCTATTGAATTAAAATCTTCTTTCTTTTCTTTTCTTTTTTTTTTTTTTTTGAAATATAAAATCTTCTTATTCACTCTTTAAAATATGAAAATTTTGAAAATTGTAAAAATACCCATTTAAAAAGGGTAAAATTTGTTTTTACCCATTATCTTTAAAAAAATTGTTTTTAACCCTTCAAACAAATATATTTAATGGTATACCCAAATTACCCAAAATGCCCCTTGACATTTTTACAAAAAACCCTGAACAGTTTAAAATTTATGAAAAATCGAAACATGAAATTACGATTAAGCCCCTGCATATATATACCTCAAAACCGATCGATGGAAATCAGTTCCATCGATTTCTCACTCAAAAGCACACCAATTTTTGGAAAACCCGAACCCGATCGTGACCCGATGGAGAGATTGACGTTTCCGGCCATTCTCGCGACTTCCTCGAGCAGCTCCTACCACCGGCGAACCTATAGAAAGTGCGAAAGTTAGATTTTGATATGTTTGTTGTATTTTTTTATTGAGATTTAAGATTTTGAAATGTTTGTTGTGTTATGGATGTTAGTTTAGGATTATTAGGTTTAGAATATGTTGGATTTGATTGTGTTTGATCGTTTTTGTATTGAAAATAGCCGATTCCGACGAGAGAAGAGTCGTCGGGATCGGATCGGTTTTTGAGATTGGTTTTCCACGATCGGTTATTCATTTCGGTTTTTCACGATCGGTTATTCATTTCTGTTTTCCACGATCGGTTTTTCATTTCGGTTTTTCTGGTCATCGAAGTCAAAAACCGATTATGGAAAACTGAGGTTGAAAATCAATCTGGAAAAGCGATCATGAAAACCGAAGTGAAAAACTGATCTAAAAAATCGATCATGGAAAATCGAAGTGAAAAACCAATCGATTTCATTAACCGGTTTTTCAAATGCCTTCCAAAACCGATTCAGTTTAAAAACCGATTCAATTTATATATCCCTACTGATGATTTCTTTGCTGTTTTTCTTTCCTACAGATGGATTTCAACTATAAATATAGTTCATAAACAATTAGCACACATATGAGCGGGAACACACATATTGTTCAAAGATTGGTTAACAAGATAATTGTGGTTATTAATAGAAGAATTCTATATGATCGGTTCATGGAAGAATGTCCGTTCGGACATATTTTGAAGATAACCAATAATACGGCTGCTGGTTCTGTGATTTTATTGGTGCTTGCTAGAGAGTTAAAGGTCACAGATGCACGACGTGATGAGAGGTGGTTTGAAATTGGGGAGAGAAGATATAGGTTTGGAAAACAAGAGTTTTTGTTGGTGACCAGACTTCCTTTTGGGGGCATCGACCGTAAAATCTTTCAAATAGCGCCAAATGATCAAAACGGTCTTCTATGGCGAATGTTTAATAGAGTGTCGCCGGAGGTGAGGGAGTTGGTCACATTTCTTAAGGCAAGAAGTCATAGTGGGCAGCGAGACCGTGCAGGGCAGGATCCGATAGATGATGAAGATCTTTTGAAATTGGCGAATGTAGGGATTGCTTTCCATCTCTTTATGGGACTGGATGATAGGGCTAGGATTTATCCATTTATGTGGGTCCTGATTGAGAATACAGAGAGGTGGAAGACATTCCCTTAGGGCACATTATGCTATAGTGTCCTGTTATCCTGTCTCGACAAAACACTTAATGAAGAGCGGATCAGAAATCCGTAAAAAATCATTAATATTTATGGCTATGTGTTGGCGTTTCAGGTATAACTGATACTTTCAATATTTATTGTTTCCTTCTGTTACGGTTAATATATAGGGTTATATGTATGTTTTTAGTTTAATCAATTTTGTATTATATATTATTTATTACTAACTATATGTATGTTTTTTGTTTAATCATTTTTACATTATAGTGATGGTTAGTGGAGGTGTTCCCAGTATTATGGGAGAAGATAGCAAAAAAGAACCTGAACCTCTAAAATGATCTACAAATATGTATGAGACGATCACTGAAGAGAATATTGACAAATATACACAGCTTAGATGATTTTCCCCCCGTAAGTGACGAATATAACCTAAATTTGTGTCAATTATTTGTTTGTTATAACTATCGTTATTTATATTAAATATATAATTCTAGTATAACTAAACTAAATATATTTATATAATGCAGATAGTTGGCACTGGGCGAACCTTGAAGCCTACTGACGCCGAGAGGGAGATGGATTATTGAAAATCTTTTAATCCGAATCATATGATTCATGAAGAAGTACATAAATATGGCGGCATGGGGAGTGATGATGATGATGATGATGATGATGACCAGGCTGACGATGACGATGGTTTGGATGATGGTGTAGGGGATGGGGATGAGGATGAGGATGAGGATGAGATGAGAAGATGTTAATGAGGTGGAGGGAGAGGATGATGATGAGGTGGAGGGTGACGATTAGCCATTTAAAGACGTCCGAAGCGTGCAATCCGAATCAGAGGATAACTTATCAGAGTTTCAGACAAAGAAGGCACACGATGTACGACACGTAGATTATGAGGTACGAATATTCTATTTATATAATAATATTATTCAATTAATTTTCATTGTAGTAAATGCAAAAGATGTGGATATGTTGTGTAGTAGTATGGAGTGTGAAAGAGAGACGGAGTCTCTAAAAATAATAGACGAAGTGTTATTTGTTTAAATATGTAGGTTGTATTTCCCTGGATACTCAAAAAACAGGGGAGACTCTGTCAAATTTTTGTTTTAAAATTCAGGGTAGTATGTAAAATGATTATATATATGATTCTATGAAACAAGTGAAGCGGTTGTTTGAGTTTATTGTGGATTTACAGAAGACAACCCATAAGAAGTTAAGTAGGATGGAAAAGAGGCAGAAGACAACCTCTCAGATTGTAAGGGAGATGGATAGGAGGCTGAGACGAGTGGAAGAGCATTTAAAAATTCTCAAGTCTCCGATTGGTGGGCATGATTCAGATGATGACAATGACAATGATGATGGTGATGGTGGGAGCTTTGTCCGAGATGAGCACATGTATTACCCGTTACCACCACCACCACCACCACATCAAGATGAGGGCGTTCGTCGGTCGCCTATCGATGACCAGGTAAACTTTGTATCTCTATTGTGTTGCATTTTGAAATATAATTGTAAATATTAATATTATACATGACCAGCAACCACCTCGTCAGTCACCCCATCAGGAGGAGGAGTAGGGTGACCAGCAGCCACCTCATCAGTCACCCCAGCAGGAGGAAGAGTAGAGTGACCAGCAGCCACCCCAGCAGGAGGAGGAGGAGGTCCACCACTCCCATACGGATTTAGGAGGTATATCAACTACAGACACTGAGTGTGAGGATGATCAGGTAGACTTTGTATCCCTATTGTGTTGCATTTTGAAAAATAATTGTAAATGTGTAATTCATATTTTAATTTACTTACAGTTGCAGGATGAAAACATGCAGGAACAGGGCAAATGAAAGACAAAGCCAGCAACACCTCTACGGATGCCATACACGGATCCGGGGCCGGCGAAAAAGAAAAAGAAAGTGGCCCAATAGCAGGCGGAGGAGGTGGCAGAGTTTAGAGACCCCGTAGAAGTTGTCTATAATGAATATAAAGTTGCAACCACTTTAGATCTCAGATATATTTATAATAATATGGTACTAATTCCTGCATCCTAGTTGTTAATGTAAAAAAATTTATAATAATCTTAATACTTTTTTTTTTTCAAAATGTAGGCATTCGGTTGATCGTTGTGGGTGGTGTGTGATACCGACCACATTGGTCACCCTCGAGGACGAAAACATGTGGTTAACTAATGAACACATCGATTCTTATTTGATGTGCCTCCGAAAAAAAGGGTGGAATGAGATGGAGAACCGTAGATACGCTGTCCATGATAGTGGTTTGTTTGTAAGTATTAACATTTAAGTTAGTTAATATAATGTATAACTTCATGTTGCGTTTAGTTGATCGATAGTAATGTGTTTAATTTTTATCATGCAGACTTTGATGACACATTATTACAAGCAGCATTACGCAGACAAAGGTGTAAAATTTGATCTGATTACAGCCGATGTACTCTCAAATTGACTTGCGGACGGTCGTGGACAGATAGACACAGCAGTCTTGTGGTGGCAGGTTGATAATGTAAGTGTAGTTCGAAGGTTAATATTTTTTATTTCATTATCCGAACTAGTCCTATAGCACTAATGTTTTGAAATATAGGTATTACTACCGTATAGCCTGAATCAACAACATTTGGTCCTATGTCAGGTGTTCCTCAGAGATCAGAAAATCATAATATATGATTCCATGGCGAATGTTGACATAGCCGAACGGCTACAGCCACTTGAGCCGCTAGTATGTTTTATGCCTATTTTGTTGCGGTTCGTAGGATTTTATGAGCAGGCCTAGGTAGATATGCCACCCGTGGATGAGCAGTGGAAAGTTCAGCGTCTTCATAGATCAGTTGTACCCCAGTAACCTGATGGGTGAGTAAATTTATAACTGAATTAATATATATAGTCTATATGTTATGATATTTAATTAATTTATTACTGATACAGGACGAGTTGCGGAGCATATGTGGCCATGTACGTCGCGACTTTTGCAGTCACAGACGAGTACATGGAAATCAAGAAAATGTGAGACCGTTGCAGATACCATTGCACTGAGGGCAGAGATTGCTAGAGACATATATATGTACTTGAAGCCGATGTATAAAGTTAATAATTTTGGAAAATAATTTGTAGATTCTGATGGAGAAATTGTTTATAAATAAATAAATTTAATTATATATTTAATGTATTCATTGTTTATTTGATTTAATTACATTCTATATTTTTCAATTGTCAACAAATCATTTTAATTAAACATTTTAAGTGACATTGTATTTCCCTAAATTTAATTATATATATATGATCATAACATGGAAAAAGTATACGTGTATAATACTATACATGTATTTATAACATTATATGTATCCTAAATATATGTTGATATATGTTAATATTAATATATTAACGTTAATATATTAACATTAACATATATTAATATAATGTTAATATATTAATATAAACATATATTAATACTATAACATAATACTATACAAATTAGCTATATTAAATATACCTGTAATTATAACATTATATTAATCCCAAATAATATAAACATAATTATACTAATATTCACAATAGTTAAATATACAATAGTTAATTATACATGTAAAATATATAGTATATGAATATTAATTTATTTACTTAAATATAATATAAACATTAAATTGATATCATAGTAATATAATATATTAACATTATGTTAACATAATGTTAATATATTAACATATGACATTAATTTTATAGATTAGTTATATTAACATTAACATATATTAATATATTAATATAACATTAATATATATTAACATTAACATTAATATATTAACGTTAACATTAATTATATTAATATAATGTTAATGTATTAATATAATGTTAACATATATTAACATTAATGTTAATATTAATATATTAACATTATATTAATATATATTAATATAATAACATTATATATTAATATAATAACATTAACATATGACATTATGTTAACATATGTTAACATAATGTCATATGTTAATGTTATTATATTAATATATAATGTTATTATATTAATATATATTAATATAATGTTAATATATGTTAATATATTAACATTAATGTTAATGTTAATATATTAACATTATATTGATATATGTTAATATAATGTTAAGATATTAACATTAACATATATTAATATAACATTAACATATATTAACATATGACATTACATGCATCTGTTAATATATTAACATTATATTAATATATATTAATATAATGTTGATATATAAACATTAACATTATATTAATATATATTAATATAATGTTAATATATTAACATTAACATAATATTAATATTAACATTAACATTAAGTTAATATATTAATGTTAATGTTAATATATATTAATGTTAATGTTAATATGTTAACATTATATTAATATAGTGATATTAATATACATCCATATAAGTTATAAGTCATATTAGGATTATAGTTATAATAATTGTAAAATTATGTGAAATATATTAATCATATTAATATGATATATTATAGTAAAGATATATTTATTATTACTAATATAATATGAATATTAATAAAAGATAAAATTAATATATAATGTTTTAAAATAATGATATCGTTTGTAATAAAATTATACGCTCCCTAATCTATATAATATATTTAAATACATCCGTATATAACGATTTATAAAAATAATTCACTTAAAGAGAAATAAAATGAACATATAGATAGAAATAAATTCAACCCAAGTAAATATCGATTTTTGGAGGCACTTGAAAAACCGATATCGGTTTTTGAGGCCTACTTAAAAACCGATCCACACTTGGCGTGCTGGAATAAGTGGTGGCAAGTGGATCGGTTTTCGAGTAGGACTGGAAAACCAATACCGGTTTACCTTTCTGCAACCTTCAACACCCATCATGAGCCGCTACGACAGCCGCTCCACTGACCCCAACTCCTACCGTGACCGCCGCAGGTAACCCTTTTTCCCTCTTCTCATTCTAATTTCGTTTATGGTATTTCTAATTTCCACTTTTTGTTGTCAAGCTTTAAAGTTTCTCACTTTTTGGTTTTTTAGTGATTTTAAGTTCTGGGTAGGGCTATTTGTGTAATTTTGTGGTAGTTGTGGTGATTTTGTAACCCGGTAGCTGAATTTTGTTGCTTTTGTTGGAGGGGTTGTTTGTTGTTGATTGCTTTGCGTTTTAAGTGAATGTCATGTGAATTTTGTGCTTGCTTAGTGGTGGTGGTATATTGCAATATCAAATGAGTTTAGTTTATGTGTAAGTTTGTGTTTTGATCATCTGTCATGAGCTAAGGAAGTGGATATCAATAGTTTCGGAAATTTGGGGTTGTGAGCTGTAACCTTGGAAGTTGATATTTTCCACGAAAAGGATGTTTACTTTCTTTGTCATGAGAATATAGGTGTTTTCAATTGGTGTCGAATGAAAGCTAAATGGGTGTAGTGTATGAATAAGTTTATGTTTTGATTTGAGCTAGGAAGTAATTATCGATAATGTCCTTGATATATTCATGATGATTTCCGAATTTTGGACTATCGATATCAAAACTATCCAAAGATGTCCTTGATTTGTAGAACTGATGTATTTATAACTTTGGAACTGATATTTACTTTCTTGATTAGGAGAATATAGGTCTTGTCGATGAAACGTTTAGCAATTTTCCAATCACCTCTTTGGGCAGGAGTGTACAATGGTCGGTAGTTGTTGTAAAGTTGATCTTTTGTCCCTTTGCAATCAACAATACTTTATTTTGTTAGACAATTTTAAGTAATGCACAATTTTAATTTTATGATCGATCACTTGCCTCTATTACCACAACAACTTTTACCACAACTTCTACGAAATAAAAATACAGATGTCACCTAAAAATCTTACACTAAATGATGAACAAACTATTTTAAGGCTACTTGTAGAATTCTCTTTAATTTCACCTAATTAAATTCTCATTTATTCCTATTATAACACACTTGCAATATAGGAGACTGACTATCCACATAAGTAATACCGCAGTCACCTCACAATTGAATCATAAACAAACTATTTTAGAGCTGCTTACAGAATTCAATAACTGCAATTTGGGCTTCGGATAACTGTGGACGTTCCTCTAAACTACCACTTGGCATGTTGTCGTGGTTTGGTTGTAGTACACCTCCGTTCTCTGGTTGTTGCGACATAGTGTGACTTTTTTACACCAAATGCTTCAGTAGAAAATCAAAGAGAATGTGTTATTGGTTTACCTACCTAATCGTCATCATGTGGCAAACATTTCATATCTGAACCGGTGGAGCTGTGATGTGGTGGGGAGTTTGTATATTTTTTTTCTTTCCTTTTTTTGAAAAAAATATTAAAAAACTGCCCATATTTTGTCTAATTAGTCATTCTCGTCAAGTTTGAAAATTACCCAAAATCCCTTCTACGGTTCATTTCTTAACAAACTAATTACCCAAAATCAAAATATCTCCAAATACCCAAAAACCAACCAGAATTTGGTTTGGATTTTACAATCAAACCCAGAATTTGGTTGCCAAACCCTTCAACCATCATCTCTCTTTTTCTCTAATCATCAGCATCATCAACATATCAACCACCGCTCCACCTCATCTCTTCATCCCGTCATCACCATTTTTCACCCAGAACCAGCGATGAGAAAAAGAAGGAGAAACAGAGAGAGCAAGAGAAGGAGACACTGAGAAAGAGGGAGAAGAGAGAGGGTGAAGGTTCACCGATCGCCTTCCTGAGAGGACTAGATTGGCGCTGGATCTCCTCCGTCCAAGCGCCCATCGGAGAAGAAGCAAAAGTAGATGAGAAAGAAAGAGAGACAATTGTGGTTGACGAGCACTTTATTATTAAGAAGTCAGTTGGTTGATTCCTCTCAACTACTATTTGGCATGTTGTCATGGTTTAATTGCAAAGAGAGACTAACATTTGGCTTTACACCTTCAATCCTCTCTGGTTGGTTGTAACGTTATGTGATTTTGACACTAGATGCTTCACTGGAAAATCAAAGAGAATGTGTTATGTGATCCATTATGTCAACCCATTTCTGCAAAACCACTTATACATTCAAAATACGTTTTCACTATGATTTTAACGCTAATGGAGAACTTATTAAATTGCAATGAGAATGATCAAGAGAACAATATTCTATCAATTTCTAGCAACCTGATTATATAGAATAACTATGGAATTAAATCAGTACGTAAAAGCAAAGTTACTTTTCATAATTTTTAATGGCAGCTAGTGTTGAAATGTATAATGTGATCTTAGTTAATAATATTATAACTAATTAAATTACATTCTGAAAATTAGACCTTGAAGGTTGGAAGACTTTCAACTTTTGAAGTCAAAGATAATTATGTAACTTAAAGAGTCATTCGGATATATATATATATATATATGTATATGTACATACACAAACACACACACACACACATATATATATATAAGATTTCAGAGATCTGAGGAAGAAATTAACCTGCAAGTCTGGAAGATAAAGATGACTTCTCTCTACTTTACTGAACTGATGGCCTGAAGCTGTCGAATGATGGAAGATGAAGCGAATGAGAACCTTATATGGAGGACGAAGTGGAAATTGGAACGAACCAGCATAGTACAGCATAATTCCAAAGACGTCTTTACACAATTAATAGGCTTTGGATTTTAAGTTTGAAGAAGTCGATAGCTTTGACAAGACCAATTAAGGGAAAGACAAAGAACTTTTTGTTTGAATTTGTAAATGAAGTTGGCAATGGAAACTTCAACTCTTTGAAAATCTGGGTCACATGTTTTTGGAAACAAAACTTCGTCCGGATTGAGCGAGACATTTATATCATTTATATTAACCACTATATCCCATGAATAGACACTAGTTGGAATAAAAATTAAACTTATAATGTGGTCTAATGTAAGGAAAATAAGAGCAACCAGAAGACTTTTAGATTATATAGCTGTATGATTAGAACTTCTAAAGAAATCAATGCAAAATAATGAGAATTATCACTCATCATTGAGAATATGTGTAGAAAGACAATTTATTAAGCGCATATAAGATAGCTATGTGGAAAGCCTCCCACCAAAATAGAAGAGATAATTGAGCTTGAGTAAGAAGATTTAAATGGACCTTGAATATATCTTGATATTTTCATTTAGCAACTCCATTTTACTGATTTTTATGTCTATGACTAATTCCATGTGGAAGGAAGTTCAATTTCACGAACAGAAAATCATCTATTTAAAAATATATATACATTTTTGTATTCAATAGTCTTTTAGACTATTTAAAAGACTATTAAATATAGTTTAATAGTCTTTTAAACTATTTAATAGACACTAGGTGGAATTAGTCTAATAGTTTTTTTTGACTATTTAAAAGACTATATAACTATATGATTAGGACATCTACTGAAAGCAATAGAAAATAAGGAGAATTATCAATTATCATTAAGAATACGCGTGAAAAGTCAATTTATTAAGCATATATAAGATAGCTATGTGGAAAGTCTCTCACCAAAATGGAAAAGATAATTGGACTTGAGCAAGAAAATTTAGAAGATTTATGACTAATTCCATGTGGAAGCTATTTCAAAAAAAAAAAAAAAATTCCATGTGGAAGGGAGTTTGATTTTACGAACAGAAAATCATCTGTTTGAAAAAAATATACTTATTTTTATTATTATTAAATAGTCTTTCAAGCACTATATGAATAATTATGAAGATATTTAAATTTGACATTGCCATGCAAAGGATACATGCAGCACGTTTTAGTAAAGGTGTCAATAAAAGTCACACTATTTGTGACTTTGAGATGAAGGAATTGGTGAAAGATTCCCATACATAAGAACAAACAATCTCAAGAGGTCTCGAGGCTTTATATCTTCATTTATTGTCAAGCGTAAACCTTGTATGTCTATCTATCTATATATACATATATATATATATATGTATATTTGATGTGCTAATTGCTACCACACATAATATCTAATAGCATACTTGCAAGTAAAGGTCAGGAAAGAATTGTCCTCCAAAATGTCAACAAAATTTTCAATCTGACCACTTTTAAAGTACAATTGAGATAGAGAGAGTAAAATTAAATGCCTAAAGGCATGAAAAGATATTAAAAGAAGAAAAGAGAAGTCCTAAAACGAAGATATAAGATAGAAGCAAAACTATTGTGCTTTTATAAAGACCCACGTTAGAATAGTTTTTGAACACAGGTATTATTATACAAACAAATTCAAATCTGTGAAAAGTTCATTATATAATGAGTTTGAGAATGTTAACTGAACACTTAAAAGAGCTTGAAATTTTGAGTGGACAACAACTGATCCAAGACTAATGACTCATTAAGTGGCAAGATTTTCTTTTTTGGTTCTGAATATATTCATGTTCTCAAAAAAATATATGAGAGAGTTCTACTACATCATCAAGTGAATACACATATAATTGATCATCCTAATAATATGAATGAAGAACACTCCTCACAATAGAATTAGGACCCCTGTCAAAGAAGCTATACGCATGCAAATACAAGCCTAGATATTCTGTGAAAGAATACATCTTAGAATTAAACCTGCAGGCTTGTAATAGACAAAGATCAAGGCTAAATCTTAGTGCATGTCTTGAGACCTTCAACATTCTCAGGAGAAAGATGCACTATTTCTCCATAAGATTTAGCTGCTCTCTGATAATCTCGAAGCTCAACATAAAATGAAGCAAGATGAAATCCAGAGTGATATCGCTAGGATCTACTCTTACTGCATTCTTAAGGCACCTCTTTGCCTTAAAGTACTTTCCCTTGTCCATTGCACAGTCATATCCATTGATTAGTCCAATCTTCTCATCCAACAACACTATAAGCAATAAGAAGAGTTCAAACATATGCAGGCTCTCTTTTCTATTGCTTGTGAATTGTCAAATGATCTTTTCAACTAGAGGAATATATATATATATATATATATATATAGGACAATTATATAAACAATAGTAACTTAATCAAGTTTCATACTCAACGCCAGTATGCTTTCATCTAGTCAAATCATAAACATAAATACAAGTATTTGAATAAAAGATCCAAAAAATCTCAATCATCAATAAAAGCCGCAAGAATTTCTATTTTGTATGGTTAACCAAAAGAATACTTACGTGAAATAGGCACAAAGTCTTTTCCATATAGTTGAATCTCTGGGGTTAATTTCTGCAGCAAGCTCAATTTGCAGCTTTTTCAGTATTACCAAGCACATCATAAACAAGTCCAAGTGTATGGTATGTAACGCGCAAAGATAGGTGTAGCATAGTAACTTCCATCAATACATATATGACTTGAAACCAAAAACAAAAAGATGAGTGAATGGACCATCAACAGCTACCTACAGATATATCAATGAAACTACAAGCACCATGCTTAAGCCGAAAATGTCATAGAAAGAACCTATGATAGCACAGCTGTGTCAAAAATCTATACTTCAATTAGATTACATAAACACGCCACCACATTTGAACAATGTTGCGGAAATCGCTAACTGCTAATCGACCGGCAAGACAGCGGTTAGCGATTTATCGGTAACTCTCGGCGAGTACTATTCACTGACGAATCGACAGTCAAACTGGTCAAACCTGTAAAAAAAAATTAAAAATTTTCTATAGAATCAAAAATTCAAAATATAATCATATGATCAAAAAATATGATTAAACATTCAAACCTATCTCTTACAATCTCCAAAGCCACTTTAACACAATCATAAAATTACAATATAATAATATGTTATATAATAGTTAATATATATTATATACTAGATATTTTAAAAATTTCAGCAATATAACAGCTATTTTTTCAATAATTCCACCCTGTAAGACACAAAAATAATAACATTTCAAAATATTATCACATCCCAATTCCCAACAACTACTTAGGACCTCCGGTCCTTCATTCAATCTCAAACACAACCAACATCATATATAATATAACATGTTACATGTCAAATACTAAATAATAACATAGCAAATATGAAATAGCAAGCAAAAAGGAAAAGTCCAAAAAGTAGGTTAAGGCCCTGAAAATCTTAAGGGCAAGGAGGATGCAACCACTCTTCGTCTTCATAATAGTCTTCCATAACTTGTTCATTATCGGATTCAAACTCTAAATCAATGTTCTTGTCCCCCTCCTTTTCACCTTCCTCTTCAGAATCAAAATCTTCATCAAGTTGTCTCATTTGCTCTAAATCGGACCCTATTTCATCATCAACATCACCACCTGGAACAAGCCATCCTTGTGCATCGGTAGCATCAACATCAGTTGCTAATAGCACGTCAACATTCTTCTCAATCTGCCTTTGCTTTTTGAGTAGCAATTTTGAATTGAATTGAATAAAGACTACATTGTTTAATCGGCTTATAGTTAGTCTATTCCTTTTCTTCGAATGTATCTACATAAAATTTAAAAATCAAAGTTAAATAAATTAGTAAATAACTAATATTTAGAACATTAAAAATATGTTCTTACCCATTCAAAATTGCTCCAATTTCATTCACATCCAGATAAACTAGTGGTCAATGAAAGAATTCTTCCTGCGAATTTTTTCAAGTTAGGCGTTTGGCTTCCAAAGATGTTCCACCATTCAACTACACCATAAAAAAATAATAATTAGTCAATTATACAACTAGTTCTTAAAAGATATATTTTCATAATTATAATACTAAAAATATAATCTATAATAGTAATTTATAAACAATTAAAACAACTCCAAATTTATGCAAATTAGAACATTTAATTTTTTACTCGGATCCGTAGAATCATCTTCACATCCTTTAACGACCAATGGTTTTCCAAAAGCACCATCCTTTATCTTATACTTTGGCCACTCATGCATGATAATTTGATGTTGAGAGGATATATCATTATGATAAAAAGTCTCCAAACACTCTATTAAGGCTTCCATCAACTCACTTTCAAGGGAAAGTTTTGGATCCTTATAGTGGTAATAAGGATTCAATAGAAAGGTCGTCATGTGCAATGAAGAATCTAACCGATCTTTCATTTTTCCTTCAATTATTTCAATGATTGGTTGATAACTATTTTCAACATTGTTCAAGGCCTCTCTAATGTCTTGCTTAGCCTTTCTTAATTCTCCATATAACCATGGCATTGATGGCTTTCGATCCCCATCCACTAGTCTCAACACTTTTATCAAAGGTGCACAAACCTTTAAACAATTTGTCACACCATTCCAAAACCCGAAGCTCATCACACAATTGTAAGCCAATTTCCC
Organism: Litchi chinensis; assembly: GCA_019925255.1. Classification (NCBI taxonomy): domain Eukaryota; kingdom Viridiplantae; phylum Streptophyta; class Magnoliopsida; order Sapindales; family Sapindaceae; genus Litchi; species Litchi chinensis. The sequence goes on along the minus strand of CM034464.1, from coordinate 2,079,078 downwards.
TTTAGCACTTTTCGAGAATTTACACTTATCCCATTCTTCACTACTAAACATTGTCTTCAAAGCATTTTTTTTATCCATCAAGCTTTGTAAAGTAAGGAATGCAGATGCAAATCTAGTCTTTCCCGGCCTTACAATGTCCCTCTTCTTTGTAAAAGACCTCATCATTGCCAAAGTCTTGTGATGAGCATAAATGAAAATCGTCAATTGCTTTGCTTGCTCAATAAACTTGTTAAACCTCTGAAGCTTTCTAATACTTTCAAGCATGAGATTGATGGTGTGAGCAGCACATGAGGTCTAAAATATGTTTGGCCTCTTCTCCTTCAATATCTTGGTAGCAGCCATATTGTTACTGGCATTGTCGGTTACTACTTGAACAACATTTTTAGGTCCAACTTGTTCAATACATTCATTCACGTATTGGAAAATGTGTTCAGCCGTGTGTGCCACATCAGAACAATCTTTGGAAGAAATAAAAGTGGTTCCTACCCTGCAATAATCAAACATCAATAAAGCGTTGTTTATTAAATGATTAAAATTATCAATTATAGATTTATAGTATCAATGACATAACATATAGACAATGTAATGATGTATAGACTATAGTTGATAAATTCTATGCAATCCATACCTACAATTCACACACAAATTCATTATACTCCTCCTTTTTCTATCTATCCAAGCATCTGTCATAATTGAACAACCATTTTGAGCCCACTCTTCTTCTTTCCTCTTAAACAACAACTTGGTCTCTTGCACCTTTTGGGGCAAATATCGCTCTCCGATTTCATAACACGTTGGAGGCCTATAACTCGGTCCAAATGACCAATTGCTTTACAAGCACGTAAGAAACTATCATTATCAATAGCATTCCATGGAATGCCACTCTCAAACAACCAACTAGTCACCCATTTATACACTTGATCGGTTCTCTCTTTAAAGAGTGTTTCGTTGATGTTTTTTTGTCGCATTGACTTCTTTGAGTCTTGTGACAACACCGGATTAATTTCATTTGCGAATCTATCAATAGGGCCAACAAAATGATGCTCTTTCCTTACCTGTAAACCCCTAGTTTCGACTTATAAAGTCCCAACGTTAGAAGCTAAATTAGAGAGATAATATAACTCTCTACATGTAATAAATTGATAGTCATGGCCTCAGAAAGTATTAAATTAAGTCTACGACGAAAATCGTCGGCTATGAAAATTTAAGTAACATTTTAATAAAATCCAAGTTAGGATTTTTAAAATAGTGATCAACGATGAGTTCAAATAAAATTTAATAAAAAGAAAGAGTCAAGTGGTCGATAGGACAAACTTGACAATTAAAATAAATTCTAAATGAGACGAGCGATTAAATCGAATAGAAACGGAAGAGATACGGAAGAATATTAAGGGGTGTGGCCATGAAAGAGTAATAAGACAATGAGTTAAAATGAAAATTTAAAAAGAAATGGGACATGATGAAATTAATAGAAGTTGATGATTATATAAACAAGACTTAAGCTGAAATTTTTTCAGCAAAACACAGCCCATTCAGTCACAGCCGAGAACCTTCGAGAGAGAGAGGGAGAAGTGATTAGCCCAGCCGTGAGTGAAGAAACTAGAAGAGAAGCAACTAGCAGTAAGGAGACTAAGTGACTGCTGGTCGAGCAAGAAGGCAGCAGCAGCAGCGACAGAAGCAGACTCGTGCAGCTCGCTGGAACCAGAGCAGAGCAGCTTGCGTGAAGGAAGCTGTTGGCCGTGTGTTGCGGCAACTGGGCAGCAAGGGAAGAGGAGAGGGAGGAGGCACGAAGGAGAAGAAGCACCAGTAGTTGCTGGTCGTGAGAACCGCGAGCAAAACGAGACGAGACTGGTCGGCCAGGAAAGAAAGGAGAGGAACGACTACCCAAGTTGCCTTCCAAGCCCTCAAACCTCCTTCTAAGACTCTTCTCAACTCCCTAAGCTAAGAACAAAGTAAGATTTCAACTTGGTTTTCTTTAATGTTCTGCTGAAACAGAAATGCAGTATGACTGCCCTTGTTGTAGTTATTGTTGATTTGTGTTGGTTAGATTGCTTTTAATCTTTGAGAGAACCTTATGTAATTGAAATAGACACTTGAATGATAAGTTTTTATGTGTAATTGCTGCCATAAAATGATGTATATGGGCTGTCATACTCTCCCTCAAAGTAGAAACCGAAATTTTTTTCTGATGCACTCTAAGTAGTTGATAAAAGTTTTGAGTGAAGTTTGAGCATTTAAATGACCAAGTTAGATTTATGTATGTATTAGAGACTCGAAGGGCAGTAAATAGACCTTGAAATGAGATGAGTTCGAACTCAAAATTGGCATGAAAAAGCATAGAACAACATAGAGAAGCATGTAAGACCAATGAAGCTAGTTTGACAATATTAGTGAAACCCGAGCTCAATTTTTGAGCTAGAAGAGACCTAACTTTATTTCACTTATTTGAGAGTGTTCTACACCTCAAATGATGCCTAGGAACCATAGAAAACCATAGATTTTGGAACAGATTGAATCCGATAAAAATTGTTCAAGGTATGCGCAATATAGTGCCATTAAAGCTCTGAGAAGTGAAACGGCTAGCTTAATGCAATTTTTATGGCATGAAATGAGTTTAGTTAGTCATTATTAGTTAAATGAAACTTAGTTATGGAAGAAAAACTAGCATTGCTAACGCGAAACGAAAATTTTACAAAAACGTGCACTAAAACATGTTCGAAAGGGTCCAAAACGGGCATTTTCCTTAGATTTGACCTAGTAAACGATAATATTTTTCAATGAAATTTGATGGGTGACTAGAATGTGAGATAAGTGAGCTATAGGAAAAAGAACGAAGGAAAATGGAGTCCCGGGCAGTGCGTCACAGTGCATTCTATCAAGGGCTGTCCATTTTGAGAAAAAATGTGATTTTTTATTTTAGGCCTTTAACAAGTGTACGGACCGCGTGGGGGTATCTCTAGGGGTTCAAAACTAAAAATTTCATATAAAAATGGAGATTAGAGAGTCTCGGTTGAATTAGAAACAAGTTAGGACCATATAGAGAAAAATGACCATAGTTGAGACTTTCCTAAATTATAGTTGAGAATTGAGGTTTGATATTAGCAATGATGAGAACATGTTGTGTAGGTGGAGAGCAAGACACCGAGGCTCCTGAGATTCATTGAGGCATTTGACGCGGCTTCGAGGTAAGTGGTTCGCCACTTAAGACCTTTTTCAATTTTATGTAAATGCTTGATGTTTGATAATGAATATTGTAGTAAGTAATAAAAGAGAATGAGAATGATTTCTTATATAAAGTTAAAGTGTGAGTTTATAGGTTCCTATATACAAATAGAAATTGATACTAAGTTGCTTTTAAAGAGAATGAAATGAGAAAAGTTTTTAAGATTTTAAAACTAGAAAGTTTTGTGCTTTGACACTAGAAAGGTAGTAGAAAAACCCATGTATATGCCTTAAAAATTTAGAGATTTAGTGTTACGTGACGATGCAGAGAATTCCGTCTGTAATCGCTCAGTTTATAGAAGAGTATAGCGCTACGTTACGATGTAGATAATTCCGCACGTAGTTGGTTAGTTGATAGTTAGCGCTACGAAGCGATGCAGTAAATTCCGCTCGTAGTCGCCTAGAGTTTTAGCACTACACTTGCGATGCAGAAAATCCCGCATTGTAGTTGTTCAGTAATGAGACTTAGCGCCCTACGTACGATGCAGTAAATTCCGTAATATAGTGGTTGAGATAAGCTTCACGTTGGCATTGGTTATAATCGCCCATGATGGTTAGAACGAGACAGGGATACACATGGGGGAATTTTAAAGAAATTGTAAAACTTGAATAAATAATGAATTTATATGTTAATGTATGTGATATTATATATCCTCGTTGCATTAACTTGTTGTTCATCTTGTAGTTTATTTATTTTCATTGCGTGCCATCACCAGACGAGACGATGACTTTTTGCCTTGTATATATATAGGTGGGCGATCGCGCAAGACGCTTAGATACATTGTGTATATGTATTTAATCTATTAAATTTTGAATTACAATGATATGGAGATTGTAAAATTATGAATTATTTATGCATTTATTATCTATGGTGCATATATGCATATTTTGTATTTGAGTTTATTGCTTATGCCTATGGAATTTGTGATGAATAGTGCATGTTTGTGGATAAAGAAGTTGGGAGGTGTTCAGATATAGTCGAAGTGTATTTTCATGACAAGTGATATTTTGGTTTTATAAAAAATGCAGCCGTTATGCTGCCGAACTTTTTATAAAAAGTATTTGAAATAGTTAAAAGAAAAAGTTTAGCACTCTCAACCAGTTACAGAAAAATCAAATCACTAAGTTTTAACGAGTAAACCGGAGAAGAAAGTTAGGGTTCGCTTCCCAGATGTCTTCGACCCGACGAGTAGATTTCGATGAGTCCGTTGAAGTGCCCGACAAGATCCTCCAGACAAGAGCTTAGATAAGGTCTGGGAAGGGTCCTGTCAAGTTGGTATCAGAGCTCGGTTCTCGTTCAGTTAAGAAAAAGTTTTTAGAGAAAAGTTTGAACTATTTCGCACAAATTGTGCACTAGTTATGCTTAAGGCACAAAGTTATTATGTGCATGCATTCTTTTAAAGATTTTAAGAGTTATGCTTTCATCGATTGCATAAACTAAAGCATAAGTTATAGTACTTGAATTCAGCATGTTATAAATATGCATTGAAGCAAGTTACTATGTAAAAAGTTATGCAATAGATTGTGAGTAAAATATTGCATGAAATTATCATGCCAGAATATATTGAGCTAGTTTGCTAAACTTTAAATTTTTGATTTTATGGCTTTTAGTGTGCTAGTACACATTTAGCTATGCAGCGTCGAGATCGTCCAAGGACGAGACAGGCAGCCGTAGAGGCACCTACACCAGATAGAGAGCAGGTTGACGAGTCCGTCAACGTGTCAGCTAGTTCCTCACACCTAGGGCCGTCACAGCCAGCAAGATCAGAGCCTGCCCCAGGACTTACTCCAGGGCAGATGGAGCAGATGGCCCAACTGATAGCAGCGGCCCTTCAGCAGCCGCGAGAGACAAGAGTGACTCTAGAGCGCGCCCGCAGGGTAGGCGCGAAACCATATGACGAGACCTGAGATCCCGAGAGAGTATGGTTATGGCTAGAGACGAATGAGGAAATATTTAAGGTCATAGGCTGCACAGAGGATCAGATGGTCATCTTCTCAGCTTTCCTGTTGAAGGATTGAGCCAAAGATTGGTGGAAGGCGCATCAAAGCGCGCATCCAACCAAAGTATCTTAGGAAGACTTCAAGAAAGAGTTCCTAGATAAGTTTTTCCCAAAAGTTTGCAGAGATAAGAAAATTGAGGAGTTTTATAGGTTAGATCAGGGGGACTCTATGGTGACAGAGTATGAAAAGAGATTCTCCGAGCTAGTTCGTTTAGTTCCTCATATTGCTGAAAATGAAGAACAGAAGATTAGCAGATTTATGGCAAGCCTAAATCCTACGGTTAGGACCATTGTAACATTCGTCGTACATACTCAGTATAGACCATTGGTGGAGGCAGCCACCAGAGTTGAGCAGAGCGCCCAGAATGCCTTGAAGTCAAAGTCGCAATTCAGTCAGAAGCGAAGCTGGACCGGTAGCCATCAGGGAGAGTCCAGTAAAGTGCCTAAGAGTGGTCAGCGTCCAGTATGGTCATAGAGTCGGCAGCAGGGCCAGAGACCTCCGATGAGTCATAGCTCAGTTCAGTCATTAGCAGGGCCTAGGAGCCAGCAGAGCTGGAGGAGCTGACTATTGTGCGATAGATGTGGCCGGTTACACCACGGTGAGTGCCTTCAGGGTAAGACCGGATGTTTCAGGTGTGGACAGGAGGGCCATTTTATGAGAGACTGTCCCAGTGCAGTGGCGTCGAGTCCATCTGAGGCCAGATCAACCGTTCAGGGGCGGATTAGTAGCAGAGCAGGTAGAGGTTTACCCCCCAGAGGACAACATAGTGGACCGCCCAAAGCATCGACAGGCAGATCTCACAGTCAGGTCACCAGAGTATATACAGTGACCCAGCAGGCGGCAGATGCTACACCAGATGTGGTCACAGGTACCATCTCTCTATTTGATACTGATGTTCATGTATTGGTGGACTCAAGAGCCACCCATTCTTTTATTTCTCAAGAGTTCATAGATAAAGTCGGGATAGAGTTGAGTCTGACCAAGTGTAGCATGGTAGTGTCACTTTCCACAGGTGATCCGCTTATTGCGGATAGAGTATATATGGGAAGTAAGGTGACTATAGCAAGTCATAAGTTCGAGGCCAATCTAATAGTACTCGATATTCATGACTTTGACATCATTTTGGGCATGGATTGGTTATCCAAGCATTGCGCGACTGTAGATTGCTATAGAAAAGAGGTCCAGTTCAGCAAGCCTGGGGAACCAGATGTGATCTTTTGTGGAGAGCAGAAAATACTCTCTACAAGCTTAGTAAGTGTGATACAAGCAAATAAGATGCTCCGTAAAGCATGCCAGTGGTACTTGGTGTATGTAATAGAAGCTGGCAGTATTAAGTTACAGATGACAGAAGTTCCTATGGTGAATGAGTTCTCTTATGTATTTCCCAAGGACCTTCCAGGACTACCTCCGGATAGAGAGATTAAATTCGAGATTGAGCTAGCACCTGACACAGAACCCATCTCTATAGCTCTGTATCGGATGGCACCAGCAGAGTTAAAGGAGTTAAAGGTGCAAATGGAAGAGTTGTTGAGCAAAGGCTTCGTTAAGACTAGTACATCACCATGGGGAGCTCCGATGTTATTTGTTAAAAAGAAAGATGGAAGCCTCCATTTGTATATTGATTATAGACAACTCAACAAAGTAACCATCAGGAATCAATATCCGTTGCCAAGAATCGATGACTTGTTCGACCAGCTACAGGGAGCTAAGGTCTTCTCGAAGATAGATCTATGGTCAGGGTATCATCAGCTGAAAGTGCGTAGGGAAGATGTTCCCAAGACGGCCTTCAGAACCAGATATGGACATTATGAGTTCTTGGTGATGCCATTTGGCTTAACCAATGCCCCAGCAGCTTTTATGGATTTAATGAACCGTGTGTTCAGACCCTATTTAGACAAGTTTGTCATAGTTTTCATCGATGATATCCTGGTGTATTCAAGTAGTAGAGAGGAACATGCAGAGCACTTGAGGATTGTATTGCAGACTTTAAGAGAGCATCAGCTTTATGCAAAGTTTAGCAAGTGCCAGTTTTGGTTAGATCGCGTGGCATTTTTGGGGCATGTTGTATTAGCAGAGGGTATTTCAGTAGATCCCCAGAAGATAGAAGCTATTGTGGATTGGAAGCCACCCACGAGTGTAACAGAAGTCAGAAGCTTCTTGGGTTTAGCTGGTTATTACAGAAAGTTTGTAGAAGGGTTCTCCAAGATAGCTACCCCACTGACCAAGTTAACAAGAAAAGAAGAGAAGTTCATCTGGTCAAAAGCATGTCAAAGCAATTTTGAAGAGTTAAAGCAAAGGCTGACTACAGCACTAGTGCTTCAGGAAATGAGGGATTTACAGTGTATTACGATGCCTCCAGGCAAGGTTTAGGTTGTGTGTTGATGCAGCACGATAGAGTGATAGCTTATGCTTCAAGACAATTAAAGAAGCATGAAGTAAACTATCCAACTCATAACTTAGAGTTAGCAGCAGTAGTGTTCGCCTTGAGAATATGGCGACACTATCTCTATGGAGTACCTTACAGGATCTTCACTGATCACAAAAGCCTACAGTATCTATTCACGCAAAAAGATTTGAACATGAGACAGAGAAGGTGGATAGAGCTTATTAAAGATTATGACTGCACCATTGAATACCACCCAGGCAAAGAAAATGTAGTGGCAGATGCACTAAGCAAGAAACCCTCTAGTTCCCTAGCATAACTTAAAGTAGAGTACTTGTCGATGCTAGTGGAGATGAGATCTATGGGGGTCAGTTTGGAGACAATAGAGTCAGGTGCTCTAGTAGCAGCTTTCCATGTTCGGCCAGTGTTAATAAACAAAGTTAGAAACTTACATGCTCATGATCAGTACTTGATGAAATTGAGAAGCAATATATAGGCTGGATAGCAGAGTAGCTTCACCTTGCGAGGTGATGGAACACTAGTATTAGGCCAGAGACTATGTGTCCCAGATGTAGCAGAGTTGAAGAGAGAAATCATGGAAGAGGCACATTCCTCTGCATATGCTATGCATCCAGGGAGTACTAAGATGTATCGGACTCTGAGAGACCACTACTGGTGGAGAGGTATGAAAAGAGAGATAGCAGAGTTCGTATCCAAGTGTCTAACCTGTCAACAGATCAAGATTGAGCATCAGAAACCCGCAGGTTTACTATAGCCTTTATCCATTCCTTAGTGGAAATGGGAAAGAATCACGATGGATTTCGTGACGAGACTTCCCAAGACACAGCGTGGACATGATGCCATTTGGGTTATAGTAGACAGACTGACGAAGTCAGCCCACTTCATTGCTACTAATAATACTTATTTTATGGAAAGATATACACAGTTATATGTAGACGAGATTGTGAGGCTACATGGCATACCAATGTCCATTGTATCAAACAGAGATCCTCGCTTCACTTTTCGATTTTGGCCGAAGTTATAAGATGCCATAGGCACCAGATTACACTTCAGCATTGCTTTTCACCCGCAGACAGATGGCCAATCAAAGAGAACTATCCAGACTCTCGAAGATATGTTGAGAGCTTGTGTGATGGAGTTTAAAGGAAGCTGGGATAATTACCTAGCATTGATAGAGTTTGCCTACAACAATAGCTACTAGTCGAGTATTGGTATGGCATCGTATGAGGCATTATATGGGAGAAAGTGCAGAACCCCAGTCTGTTGGGACGAAGTGGGGGAGAGAAGATTAATTGGCCTAGAGATTGTCCAAGATACAACCGAGAAAGTAAGTATGATAAGAGAGTGGTTGAAGATAGCAAGCGACAGATAGAAAAGCTATGCGGACAATCGAAGAAGAGATTTAAAGTTTGAAGTAGGTGATCAAGTGTTCCTACGAGTCTCACCCTGGAAGGGTATTCTGAGATTCGGAAAGCATGGAAAGTTAAGCCCATGATACATAGGCCCCTATGAGATAGTAGATAAGGTGGGTGAAGTAGCTTATCGATTGAGGCTACCATCAGAGTTAGCCAACATCTATGACGTGTTCCACGTCTCTATGCTACAGAAGTACATAGCTGACCCTTCTCACATTCTTCAAGAGCAACCAGTTCAGTTGAAGGAAAACTTGACCTACGAGAAGCATCCAGTAGAGATCCTAGATCGTAGAGATCAAGTGTTGCGTAACAAGGTGATTCCGCTAGTGAAGGTGCTATGGCAAAATCACGGGTCAGAAGAGGCTACATGGGAGCCTGAAGCACAAATGCGTGCCCAATACCCTCAGTTGTTTGAATAAGGTACGTAATTTAAATTTCGAGGACAAAATTTTATAAGAGGGGAAGAAATTATAAACCCCTAGCTTCGACTTATAAAATCCCACTATTAGAAGCTAAGTTAGGGAGATAATATAACTCTCTACATTTAATAAATTGATAGTCATGGCCTCAGAAAGTATTAAATTAAGTGTATGACGAAAATCATCAGCTATGAAAATTTAAGTAGCATTTTAATAAAATCCAAGTTAGGATTTTTAAAATAGTGATCAACGATGAGTTCAAATAAAATTTAATAAAAAGAAAGAGTCAAGTGGTCGATAGAACCAACTTGACAATTAAAATAAATTCTAAACGAGACGAGCGATTAAATCGAATAGAAATGGAAGAGATACAGAAGAATATTGAGGGGTGTGGCCATGAAAGAGTAATAAGACAATGAGTTGAAATGAAAATTTAAAAAGAAATGGGACATGATGAAATTAATAGAAGTTGATGACTATATAAACAAGACTTAAGCTGAAATTTTTTTCAGCAAAACACAGCCCATTCAGTCACAACCAAGAACCTTCGAGAGAGAGAGGGAGAAGTGATCAGCCCAGCCGTGAGTGAAGAAACCAGAAGAGAAAAAGAGAAGCAACCAGCAACAAGGAGACTAAGTGACTGCTGGTCGAGCAAGAAGGCAGCAGCAGCAGCGACAGAAGCAGACTCGCGCAGCTCGTTGGAACCAGAGCAGAGCAGCTCGCGTGAAGGAAGCTGTTGGCCGTGTGTTGTAGCAGCTGGGCAGCATGGGAAGAGGAGAGAGAGGAGGCACGAAGGAGAAGAAGCACCAGCAGTTGCTGGTCGTGAGGAACGCGAGCAGAACCGTAAGCAAAATGCGATGAGGTTGGTCGGTCAGGAAAGAAAGGAGAGGAACGACCACCCAAGTTGCCTTCCAAGCACTCAAACCTTCTTCTAAGACTCTTCTCAACTTCATAAGCTAAGAACAAAGTACGATTTCAACTTGGTTTTCTTTAATGTTCTGCTGAAACAGAAATGCAGTATGACAGCCCTTGTTGTAGTTATTATTGATTTGAGTTGATTAGATTGCTTTTAATCTTTGAAAGAACCTTATGTAATTGAAATAGACACTTGAATGATGATTTTTTGTGTGTAATTGCTGCCATAAAATGATGTATATGGGCTGTCATACTCTCCCTCAAAGTAGAAACCGAAATTTTGTTCTGATGCACTCTAAGTAGTTGATAAAAGTTTTGAGTGAAGTTTGAGCATTTAAATGATCAAGTTAGATTTATGTATGTATTAGAGACTCGAAGGGCAGTAAATAAACCTTGAAATGAGATGAGTTTGAACTCAAAATTGGCATGAAAAAGCATAGAACAACATAGAGAAGCATGTAAGGCCAATGAAGCTAGTTTGACAATGTTAGTGAAACCCGAGCTCAATTTTTGAGCTAGAAGAGACTTGACTTTATTTCACTTATTTGGGAGTATTCTACACCTCAAATGATGCCTAGGAACCATAGAAAACTATAGGTTTTGGAACAGATTGAATCCGATAAAAATTACGCAAGTTATGCGCAATATAGTGCCGTTAGAGCTCTGAGAAGTGAAACGGCTAGCTTAATGCAATTTTTATGGCATGAAATGAGTTTAGTTAGTCATTATTAGTTAAATGAAACTTAGTTATAGAAGAAAAACTAGCGTCGCTAACCCGAAACGAAAAGTTTATAAAAACGTGCACTAAAACGTGTTCGAAAGTGTCCAAAACGGGCGTTTTCCTTATATTTGACCTAGCAAACGATAATATTTTTCAATGAAATTTGACGGGTGACTAGAATGTGAGATAAGTGAACCATAAAAAAAAAAGAACGAAGGAAAACGGAGTCCCAGGCAGTGCGTCGCAGTGCGTTCTGTCAAGGGCTGTCCGTTTTGAGAAAAAATGTGATTTTTCCATTTTAGGCCTTTAACAAGTGTACGAACCGCGTGGGGGTATCCCTAGGGGTCCAAAACTGAAACTTTTATATAAAAATGGAGATTAGAGAGTCTCAGTTGAATTAAAAACAAGTTAGAAGCATATAGAGAAAAATGGCCATAGTTGAGATTTTCCTAAATTATAGTTGAGAATTGAGGTTTGATATTAGCAATGATGAGAACATGTTGTGTAGGTGGAGAGCGAGACACTGAGGCTCCTGAGATTCATCAAGGCGCTTGACGCGGCTTCGAGGTAAGTGGTTCGCCACTTAAGACCTTTTTCAATTTCATGTAAATGCTTGATGTTTGATAATGAATATTGTAGTAAGTAATAAAAGAGAATGAGAATGATTTCTTATATAAAGTTAAAGTGTGAGTGTATAGGTTCCTATATAGAAATAGAAATTGATACTAAGTTGCTTTTAAAGAGAATGAAATGAGAAAAGTTTTCAAGATTTTAAAACTAGAAAGTTTTGTGCTTTGGCACTAGAAAAGTAGTAGAAAAACCCATGTGTATGCCTTAAAAGTTTAGAGATTTAGTGTTACGTGACAACGCAGAGAATTCCGTCCGTATTCGCTCAGTTTATAGAAGAGTATAGCGCTATATTGCGATGCAGACAATTCCGCACGTAGTTGGTTAGTTGATAGTTAGCGCTACTAAGCGATGCAGTAAATTCTGCTCGTAGTCGCCTAGAGTTTTAGCACTACACTTACGATGCAGAAAATCCCACATTGTAGTTGTTCAATAATGAGACTTAGTGCCCTACGTACGATGCAGTAAATTCCGTAACGTAGTGATTAAGATACATTAGTAAGCTTCACGTTGGCGTTGGTTATAATCGCCCGTGATGGTTAAAATGAGATAGGGATACACATGGGGGAATTTTAAAGAAATTGTAAAACTTGAATAAATAATAAATTTATATGTTAGTGTATGTGATATTATATATCCCTGTTGCACTAACTTGTTGTTCATCTTGTAGCTTATTTATTTTCATTGCGTGCCATCACCGAACGAGACGATGACTTTTTGCCTTGTATATATATAGGTGGGCGATCGCGCAAGATACTTGGATACATTGTGTATATGTATTTAATCTATTAAATTTTGAATTACAACGATATGGAGATTGTAAAATTGTAAATTATTCATGCATTTATTATCTATGGTGCATATATGCATATTTTGTATTTGAGTTTATTGCTTATGCCTATGGAATTTGTGATGAATAGTGCATGTTTGTGGATAAAGAAGTTGGGAGGTGTTCAGATATAGTCGAAGTGTATTTTCATGACAGGTGATATTTTGGTTTTATAAAAAATGCAGCCGTTATGCTGCCGAACTTTTTATAAAAAGTATTTGAAATAGTTAAAAGAAAAAGTTTAGCACTCCCAACCAGTTACAGAAAAATCAAATCACTAAGTTTTAACGAGTAAACTGGAGAAGAAAGTTAGGGTTCGCTTCCCGGATGTCTTCGATCCGACGAGTCAGTTTCGATGAGTCCATTGAAGTGCCTGGCAGGATCTCCAGACAAGAGCCTAGATAAGGTCTGGGAAGGGTCCTGTCATTACCCCTCCAATCTCTACTTCTTCCATCTCTTCTTGTTCCCCAATATTTACTTCCCGTCTCTTCAAATTCTCCTCAATCATCTTTTTTTTTTCCTATTTTTTATTTTCATAATTGCATTTTTACATTTATTTACATCCTCCGGTAGTGCCTTTGAACATTTAGCCACATTTCCGGATATGTGGCCCACATGTTCTTTCAACCTATATATCCCTCCGGACATAACCTTCCCACACAATTTACATTTAATTTTTTCCAAACTCTTCCCATCCACCAACATCTCATACTCCCATCCAATATCATCTGAATTTCGCTTGAGAGATTGAGTAGTGGAAGCTCCCGAAGATGCATTATCATTCGCCATAATTCGTGAATATCAAAGTATCAATTAACCTAATCATCCAACAAATATTGAAGCATTTCACAACCACAAATAACACAACAAATATTACAAAGAATATAAATAATTAAATATTAATATATTACATAACATAACATAAGTAACATGAGTCACATGACAAATAATCAAATATTATATTAGTATATTACAAAGAATTTAAGCAATAAATATTCAATAACAATTTCATGTATACATATCCTCACAACCCATTAAAAATCATCATCCAAACTCAATAAACAACTCTTAATCTTAGCCTCTTAGGCCTTAGCAAAAAACAACATATAAATCATTCCTTTAATGTCAATATATAATAAAAATTACTACTTTATGTGTTAAAAACTTAAAAATCATAACTTTCAACATGTTTCAAGTTTTTCTTTGTACAAATCACTATTTTAACTTAAAAAAAAAAAATCACTACATTAAGCTAGATTAATATGAACAAAATTTACAAAACTTAAAAACTAAAAAACCTAAAACTAGAAGCAAAAAAAGGAAAAAAAAAAAGGCTTAAGTACATACTGCCGACGATCAATGACGACGTCGGAGACAGCGATGGCAAAACGGCTGTGGACTGACGCCGGCGACTAGAGCTCTGACGTCTGCAACAAGTTTGATGTTGGGGGCGAAAGTGTGGAGCCGTGGAAAGGAAGGCAAGTGTCAGTACTCAGTAAAACCCGAAAGCTTCTCCAAGAAGCTTTCGGTTTTTGTAATCTGAACCCAAAATGGCGTCATTTTGGGCTATCCAAAACAACATCGTTTTGGGTTAAATAAAAAAAATTTAAATCAACCCAAAACGACGTCGTTTTGGGGTTACAGTTTTGAAAAAAAAAATGCTGATCTGGCGAGTCGGGCCGAGTCACCCGATAACTTGGCCAAGTCGACCGATTAATCGGCGACACCAATTTTCATCATCGATCTGCCCCTTACCGAACCGGCCGACCGTCGGTCACCGATTTTTCGCCAAAAAATCGCCCAAAATCGGTGATTTTTGCAACACTGCATTTGAATACTTGTTTTAAGAAAGCAAAAGCCTGTACCTCTTTATAACGCACATGTGCATAGTGAATAGTAGCATCACCAAGCATCCATCTAATTTCAAATTTTTTCTATAAGCCCTTCGGTCTCCCTCTTTTCTGTGACTGCATATTTCATAATACAACATGGACATATTGTATAACTGTCATGTGTTTACATTACAATGTTACATAATCACAATCACTTTTTGCGACCTAAAAAATTGTAAAAGCATGTGTTGTATAAGCCCTTACTACATACTTCTCTAGAGAGCGCTTCTAAAACAAAAAAGGTAATAAAGTGTTAGTTTTTTTAAAAGTAATTTCAAAGCGATCTTTCAAAAGCTATTTTTATGAAAGCACTTCCAAACACTCTAAGGTAAAACATAATCGAAAGCACCATTTGAGATCTATTAATTCTTAAAAAATCATATGCAATAGTTAACCATTTATAATATACTTTTCTAGAGAGCACATTCTAAATGAGAAAAGTACCTGAAACACTTGTTAAAAGCACTCCATTGACAAAAGCTTTCCTAAAAACCCTTATTGAAGGCATTTACTCAAAAACTAATTTCTCTACAAGCACTTATTAAGATCAACAAACACAATCAAAACCACTTTCTAAGACCAAATAAATTCTCAAACCAAGTCTTCCACACCCACTTAATATATACATTAACTACTTCTCAAAAACTAACTTGTAAGTGTTTTTCCACTCACAAACCCTTTTAAAAAACGTGTATGTTAGGTACAATTTATCTATTGACTAAAAGTATTTTTTTTATCCCCAAAATATTTTCTGAGTTTTTTTAAGCTATTTGGTTGTCAATTCAGTAGAGTTTTTAGACAATTAAAAAAGCTTAAATATGTCCATTTGGAGAAACTCAAATTTTGAGCTTTTCCAAATAAATTTTTTTGAGCTTTTTTAAAAAAAATGAAATGTCTAATATAACCCTATTTTATTTTATTAATATCAATATAACCTTAAAAACCTAATACACTTTTTTAACATATAAACAATCCAACCTCCACTTTCATATACAATTTTAAATCCAATTATTGTAGATTCTATTAGAGTGAGAAAATTGACCATGTGAATTGACAAAAATCTTTGCAGTGTCTTGATTTTTCTTCCTTTTGGCCTTGATTTTTAAACTTGAAAAGCTTTAAGGTTGAAAAGCCATTGGAAATAGGTGAGTCTTTAAGATCAAATGGGATATCAATGATCAAGTAGACTAGTATCGTGTAAGATTGGTGGTGAAAGAATATGCTCAAAAAGAATGTATTGATTTCAATAAGATATTTTCCTCGATGGTTTGACTAACAATAAAGGTAGTCCTAGCAATATATGCAATATTTTATCTACATTTAAAGCAGTTAAATGTGAAAATTGCATTTCTTCATAGAGAACTTGAAGAAGAAATTTATATACTCCAATCAGAAGGTTTTACTAAAAAAGACAAGGAGAACTTAGTTTATTGGTTAAACAAATCTCTGTACGATTTAAAACAAGCGTCGAAGTGGTGGTATAAGAGATTTGGTTCCTTCATTATAAGTCTTGGATATAATAGACTTAGTTTAGACCATTATACATACTATAAGAGGTTTGGAGATAGTGATGATTTCATTATCTTGCTGTTGTATGCAAATGACATATTAGTAGCAAGCCTTAACAAAAATCGAGTCCAAGAATTAAAGATACGATTGGCTAAGGAGTTTGATATAAAGGATTTGGGTTTAACAAACAAGATTCTATGGATGCAAATTCACCAATACAAAAAAGATAGGAAAATTTAGCTCTCTTAGAAAAACTACTTAAGAAAAATCTTGTACCACTTCAACATGCAGGATTGCAATCCAATTTCTACCCATCTTCTTGTGAATCATAAATTATCCTCAGGTATGAGCTCTAGCAATGAAGCAGAGAGGATGGAGATGTCTTAAGTACCATATGCATCAGCAGTGTGAAGTTTAATAGTCGTTATGATATGTACAAGACCAAATATTACACAAGCAGCAAGAGTGGTTAGTCGATATGTGGCGAATCCTAGTAAAGAGCATTGGAATATTATAAATTGGATTCTAAGATACATTAGAGGAACCTCAAATGCTATATTATGTTATGAAGGATTAGAGTTTATTTTCAAAGGCTATATGGATTTAGATTTTGCAAGAGATTTTAATAAAAGAAAATCTACTACAAGCTATATGTTTATGATTGCAAGAGGAGTTGTGAGCTGGATATCCAAGTTACAAATAGTTATGGCTTTATCTACAATAGAAGCAAAATACATGGCAGCTACACAAGCTTGTAAGGAAGCAATTTGGATTAAAAGGTTATTGGATGAGCTTAGGCACAAACATTAGTAAGTCTCTTTGTTTCATAAGAGTGAAAGCGCCTTGCATATTGCAAATAATCCAGCCTTTTATTCCCTAACAAAGCATATAGGAGTTTAATATAATTTTGTTCATGAAGTAGTGGAACATGATAATGTGTATATGCAAAAGATAAAAATCAAGGAAAACCTAACATATGCAATAACCAAGTCTATCAATACTAATAAATTCATTTGGTATAGATTCTCATATGGTCTTGCAAAAACATAAGCGGGTGGAGGATTAGAAGAATAAACTGGATCATTAAAAATGACTTTAAGTGGGAGAATGTTAGTTAAGTGAAGCCATATTATATGGCGGTGGAGCCATAATGTTTGACTTGGTGAAGCATGAAGATTTGTTGTAGTAATTGATTAATCATGAAGTTAGTGGTGCCATATGTTTACTTATGGTGGTAGATCATGCAGCCCAAATTATTGACTAAGGGTCATCAATAATTAATTAGTTTAAAATGAGACTAACTTAATAATAAAGGAAATATACATGCTAAAGCAAGTTGCATTTGCAATGTCATTGCAATATTATATTGTTTGCTTCATTGTGAAGCATGTGTGATGACCACCACTGTTTGCCCATATATAGGCATGACATTAGTTCAGTTCATTTATCCGAAGTCTCAAGCCTCATGTCTCTTTTCCCTAATTCTCTTCTAAAATTTAGAGAGAGATTGTATTGTCGTTGTTAGTTTAATAAAATTCTTTTAGTCTAGATCCGTGGATGTTTTCTCACATTGAGGGTTTTATCACGTAAATCTTATTTTCACTATTTTATTTTATTTCTTCTATTTTTTTTTAATATTATTCTCAATTTCATATTTATGCTAAAATTAAAATAATATCGAGTCGTCATAACATGGTAGATATATAATCGTGCTTTTAAAATTAAAGTAGTTTGCTTGAACCAATATTTATCTTCTATCAATTTATAATTGTTACATATTTTATTGGATTTTCTCTTGTAGTACCATCTACAAAAGTGATTCAAGATGCAAAGCTAAAACATGAATGTCCTGTTGAATTAGTGAATCACGTTTGCATGCAACTATCTACCATGAGCTTTCAGCAAGTTTTTCTTTTTTTCGAAGTGCATCTAATTATGTCTTGGCGGAAGCCACTGCAAATGGAACCCAAGAGATTGTAAAGAGCCTTTTACAGCATTTTTCAGATCTAATTTACTTTGACATAGAGCCTGTAACACAGAGAAACATATTGCAAGTTGCTGTTGAAAATCGGCAAGAAAAGACAATTAATATAATAAAAGACATCTCTCCAACAGTTATAGAGGATTTGTGTTCAAGTCAATCAAAATTTGGAAACACCACTTTACACCTGGCAGGGAATTTGGCCCCTCTTGATAAACCATATTCAATTTTTGGTGCAGCATTTCAAGTGCAAAAAGAATTGCAATGGTTTAAGGTATATATTGAGACTATGTCCAATTAATCTAAAACTACTCATGTTTATCATCGAATGAGCTATAGGCGAGTACAATAATCTGTAGCTATTGAATTGATATTCTGAACTTCGATCACCAATTGTTTAATCTTGTTATAACAAGATTGAATATAACTGCGTTAATACAAATCCTAGAAAAATTTAATATTTAATATTTATATAATATGGCATCAATTAGAAAATAAAATATATTGTTAATATGTTGTTATAGGTATTTATTCATCTTATGTTGCGCAGGAGGTGGAAAAACTTACCAACCCTGCTTACAAGAAATTGAGAAATAATGATTATCAAACAACAAAAGAAGTTTTTAGGACAGAGCACAGGGAGTTGGCTAAGCAAGGGGAGAAATGGATGAAAGATACAATCAATTATTGCATGCTTGTTTCAACACTCTTTGCCACTGTACTATGTACTGCAGCTTTTACAATACCAAGAGGCAATGAAAATAATAAAAGGATTTTGATTTTCTTAAGGATAACGGCAGTCACGATATTTGCTGTTGCAAATTCATTAGGTCTATTTTCTTCTTTGACTTTTCTATTGATGTTCTTAGTAATCCTAACTGCACAATATAAGATAGATGACTTCCTTAAGTCACTGCAAAGAAGCTAACTATAGGTCTTGGCTCTCTCTTTTTTGCCATAGTCACAATGATAATAGGTTTTGGAGCAACTCTAACTATTTTACTTGGTGAGAAATGGCATTGGATTTCCATCCCAATTACTTTAGTAGCTTCTTTCCCAGTGGCAATATTTATAATGTTGCAACTTCCCTTGTTCACTCAAATGGTTAAATCAACCTATAGGTCGAGCGTATTTCGTCCTTAACCATCAGGATTTTAGAAACTTCGAATGTATGTGTTAATGCAGTATTTAGCTTTGAGCTATAATAAATGATCTTTTCTATATATATTATGTATGCATGATATCACAAAGTTTGATCTTAAAAGCTCATGAAAAAAACAGTTTTAAGAGGTTTAAGGACTTTGAGAGTCTTTTTTGATTGAGTTTATTACTTATTCGACCAAACAAAAATACTTTCCTCGAACATTTTTTTTAAAAATTTTTCTTAAGAGATTTTACAATTTGAAATCTTTAATCCATCACAATGATTTTAATTAAACCAAGGAATTAAGTATGCATCAACCATATGTATGTATGGTAAAATTATTCCTAATGCAAGCAAAAAGACATTGAGAGCCTTTTACGATTGAGTTTCCCAAACTTTTTTTTTCCTTGCAAAATTTTACAACTTGAAAACTTCAATCCATCATGGTGATTATAATTAAACCAAGGAGTTAAGTATGCATCTAACATATATGTGTGCATGGTGAAATCACTCATAATGCATGGTAAAAGACTTTGAGAGTTTTTTACGATTGAGCTTATTACTAAGTTATTCAAACAAAAATACTTTTCTCAAATATCATTTTTTCATTTTTACTAAGAGATTTTACAACTTGAAAACTTCAATCTATGACGGTGATTATAATTACACCAAGGGGTTAAGTATGCATCAAACATATATGTATGCATGGTAAAATTACTCATAATGCGAAGCCATCACATGAATTTTTTACTTGAATATATATCAATTTTATGATTGAGATACAAAATACGAGGAAGGAATATCAACTTGTTCTTTGACACATATAAATCACCATTCGTCTTCAAAGAAGAATGAAAAATAATAATAATAATAAGAGAGATAAGGAAAAGAAATACCTGCCCTTTTCATGAAGGAAGCATATGATCCATTGTTGAGATACACATTATTATGCTAGTTTCACTAAAAACAGAGTTCACTTTGAAAAGAAAGAAAGGGACTTAAAATATTTATATTTGGAGAATCCATCTAGTTACTCTCACTTCATGGATATCAAAGAATCAAGTTATCTTCCCCAAATATATAAATACTACACAAAATGGTTGCCACATTATGATTACGTAAACCAATTAACATATTATCTTTGTTTTCCTAGTGAAATATCTAGTGTTTGAAAGTTACACAATGTCACAATAGACAGAGACTAGTGGAGATATTCAACCAAATGTTAGTCCCTCTTTGCAACCAAACCAGGACAATGTGCCAAGTAGTAGTTTTGAGGAACAACAGTTGTCTGAAGCCCAAATTGCAGCCAAGGAATTCTATAAGTAGCCCTTAAATAGTTTGTTTACAATATATATTGGGATATGCTATTAGAAATAACTTTAATAGGTGAAAACCTATATGAAAATCTAGAAACTCACATTAAATCAATAAAAATTATTGTAGAAAACATACCTGAATCCATATTGTTAAACTTAAGTAGGATTGAATCTTCCACAGTCAAATCTCCTTAGGTTACTCTATATTTTTCTTCTTGAATGGGGGAAGAGAAAAGAGAGCAAAATTACGTTGATTTGACTTGGGGACCATAACTTTAATTATGCTCTTTATATACTAACCTAATTAGGTTCCTATTAACCCTAATTTAATTAGTATTAGGTTTCTACACATTAAAGCCCATACCCAATAGATATTTCTAGAGCCCAATTAATAGATCACTTATTTGACCCTATTAAAATAGATAGCTCATAATATAATTGTTATTTAATATGTAAGCCCACATTAAGAAATATAAAAATCCAAACAATCTCCCACTTGGGCTACATATGTTTCTTGAAATAATTATATTATCTATAGTCTTGAGTGTGCATTGAAAAACTATCTGTCCTGAAATATTTCCTTAATTACAATCTGGTCCATCAACTATATTAGTATGGGATCAAAGCGACATTTATTACATATATTCGTAACTAGACCCATCAATGGTCACCACACTAATAAATCTAATGACATAGATCGAGTATGGATGTGTAGCATGAAAATTACATGCAATATGATCTCAAACATGTCTATTTCTAACCGGTCCTACCTTAATCTTTAGTGAGATCAAACACAAATAA
The DNA here is from genome assembly GCA_019925255.1 of Litchi chinensis. Classification (NCBI taxonomy): domain Eukaryota; kingdom Viridiplantae; phylum Streptophyta; class Magnoliopsida; order Sapindales; family Sapindaceae; genus Litchi; species Litchi chinensis. Next base: position 2,057,879 of record CM034464.1, on the reverse strand, counting down.
CATTCAAAGTTTATAACTGAACTTTATATTTTATTCTGTAAAAAATAAATATAAAATATGTTTGTAACAAAGAACATCAAAATACTAACTCCTACTAAATATACACATCATCAACAAAAACAACACTCATATGAGCAGTGTGCTCATGAAAGACCTTGGGTGGTAATCCCTTAGTAAGCGGATCCACAATCATGGAGTTTGTCCAATATGTTCTATAGCCACCTGATGACTCTGAACTCTTTCTTTAACAACAAGAAACTTGATGTCTATATGCTTTGACTTCATAGAGCTTCTGTTGTTATTGGAATATAGCATAGCTGAATTATTTTTATAATATATCTTTAATGGTCTTTCAATACAATCCATAACTCCCAACCCCATGACAAAATTTCTAAGCCATATCCCATGATTGGATGCTTCATAACAAGCTATGAATTCAGCTGTCATAGTGGAAGAAGCTATGAGTGTTTGCTTAGCACTCTTCTAGGAAATAGCTCCTCCAGCTAGCAAATAAATATAGTCCGACGTAGATCTTTACTGTCTTAGCATCCAGCAAAATCGGAATTAGAATACCCAACGATCTCTAAATTATCTTATCTCCGATATGTGAGCATGTGATTTTTTGTTCTCTGTAAATAACGCATAACTCGTTTGGCTGCTTTCTAATGATCCATCCCTGGATTACTTAAATATCTACCTAACATTCCCACTATGAACGTAATGTCCGAACACGTGCATACTTGAGCATACATTAGACTTCCTACAGCTGATGCATAAGGAATCTTTTGCATTTCTTTTCATTCCAACTCATTTTTTGGGCACTGACTGAGACTAAACTTGTCTCATTTAGCTACAGGGATGTCTCCTGGTGCACAATTTTTCATACCGAATCTATCAAGAACTTTTTCGATATAGCTCTTTTGTGATAATTCAAGGATACTCGAGTTCGATCTCGATGTATCTATGTGTAAAACCATTCTCTATGAGAGGTCATGTGTCAGGTGGCTGCTGAATCTGAAATCCAAACATCAGCAAACCCTAATCTATTTTCTGCAATGGTGATTGCTTCACTATATAAGACGTCACCATCATCTGAGATACTTGCTACACATACTCGTGAGTTTGACAATTGGAAGCTTCATTCTTCTTATTATGCCAACACTCACTTTTGACATGCCCTTTCTTGCCACAATTGCAGTATCTAACATTTTTCTTACTTCTTAAGCTTAATCTACCACGATTGAGACTCCTACATAGGCTACATTCTATTGATCTCCCTCTTGTCATTGACAAAACCTCTACTTGTGTACTACTTGTCAATCTATCTTCCTTGTTCTTCAGTCTGCTTTCTTCTTATAAGACAGCAGCTGTAACATCATCGAAAACTAGATAGTTTATAAGGATATTATTTGTCAGGTTGATGACAAGTTGATTATATGAATCAAGTAGACTTTAAAGTAGAATTTCTATACATTTATTTGCCTCTATTATATAACTCAACACTAAAAGTTGAGAAAATAGAGTATTTATGGTGTTAATATGGTTAGTTACTGTTGTAGATTCCGTCATTCAAAGATTACCAAACTTCTTTTTTTAAGAAAATCTTCTTGTGTAATGACTTGGACAATTTTGTCAGGGTGTTTCATACCTCTTTAGCCATATTTTTCTCTACTACACTTGATAATACACCATATCTTAAGAGTAGATAGAGATTGGCAATTGCATTGTCATCCATCTTTTTTCACTTGGTGTCATCAATTATCTCGGCTGGCCTTTCTTTTATTGCTTATAGGCAATTATCTTTTCTCAAGATAGCTTTCATCTTCATCTTCCACAATGAAAATTACTTTCATTGAACTTCTTAATTTCAAATTTTGCCACCATCTTTATGAAATATTCACAAGATATTCAATGAATAATAATATAAATAGTATCCATATTTCAAAATAGTGTATGTATCTATGAATAGTGCCTAGGTCAGTTCCCAAATAAGAGAGGTAGATCTTAATAGAAACACTTAAATACTAAAACTTTCCTAATTAGAACCTTTCCTAGACATACACTTACATACTACCACACTTATTTTTAGTAACTAGGAACAATTCTTTTCATATATGGAAAATTAGACAATGTTGCAAGTATAGAGCATACTTATAATGTTTTAAAGAACTTGTGGCTCTGATACCACTGTTATGACTACTTGATACTATTCTAATTCCAGCATAAATATGAAATTGAAAATACTGTTGAAAGAAAATGGAAGAAATAAAATAAAATAGTGGACATGAGATTTACATGATAAAACTCTCAGTGTAAGTGAAATATCTATAGATTAAGATTAGAAGAATTTTATTAAACTAACAACTATAATACAATTTCTCTCTAAATTTTAAGAGACAACTAGGGAGAAGAGGCATGGGACTTGAGACTTGGGATAAATGAAATGAACTAATGCCATGCTGATATGTAGGCAAACAATGGCGATCATCACACATGCTTCACAATAAAGCAAATAAAATGGCGGTGCAAATGCAACTTGCTTCAGCATGTATGTTTCCTTCATTATTAAGTTAGTCTCATTTTAAACTAATTAAATATTGATGACCTTTAGTCAACAATTTGGGCTCCATGATCTACCACCATAAGTAAACATATGGCACCACTAACTATATGATTAATCAATTACCATAACAAATCTTCATGCTTCACCAAGTCAAACATTATGGCTCCATCGCCACATAATATGGCTTCACCTAACTATCATACCACATCTCAAATAAAGTAAGCATACTAGTGCATATCTTGAATATAATTATACATGATTGCTTGCCAAGGCATGTAATAGCTTTCCAGAATAATCTCTTAAATCGTTCAAACACTATAGAAGAACGAGTAATTAATCCCAATAATAATGTGAGAATTTGTTGATTTAAAGAATTAGAAGAGTAACATTGAATCAAATACCAAATTTGCAAACCTTGAATATTATAGTTTTTTGGCTACATTAAGGTCAATAATGGAGGAGGCCATTCCACATGAACAACTTGAACCAACACAAAAATCATGAAAATTCTTTCCAATGGAAAACAAAAGACATGTATTTATTGGGTACTTACATTTGTAGATCCATCTCTCTAAAAATCCAAGATTACTCTCACTTAAAAAGTATGAAGGGTCAGTTGCCAAGTAGAAGAGCAAAGATTAGCCGAAATCATCATTAGCAAGAGCCAATTCAGGATATCTTCGAACAAAATACAAAGCTATGTCTGTTGAATGAAGTTGTTAAAAAGAAAAATTATAAATCATAGAATTACATGTGTTGAAATTGGAATACAAACTAATAACAGTAGTTGAAATTAAAGTTGTATTGTTAGATCTTACCAAGATAATCTTACTGAATTAAACCACGAAGGGATATAGGTAATGAAGAAGATGACTCAACTCTAGTCATAAAAGTGAGGTACCATATGATCTTTGTACTTCCATTCTAGATAGAATAGAGAAGTGGTAGAATTCCTTTATTGTCGATCATCTATGGTAAATTAGGGTTCTTTTCAATCAATGCCTTAGCAGTATTTAAGCTTCCACGTCTTGCAACATAGTGAAGGATTGTGAATCCATGTTGATCTTACACTGCAATTGATTCTAAAGATAGATGCTCTAAAGCTTTAGGACAAATCCCCATCGACAACATATTGCTGCAACATGCAGTACTATTTGTGCATATATTGATATCCTAACGGTCAATGCATTCCGATCACTATCAATGAAACATTTAGCAATTTTCCAATCACCTCTTTAGGCAGCATTATACAATGGTCAGTAGTAGTTGTGATGCACTCCTGTCCCTTTGTAATCAACAATAGTTTATTTCATTAGACTATTCCATTAAGCTATGCACAATTTTAATTTTATGATCAATCACTTGCCCGTACTATCACAACTAACTTTTACCACAATTTCTATGAAATAAAGATGCAAATGTCACCTAAAAATTTCAACCTAAATGACGAAAAAACTATTTTAAAGCTATTTGTAGAATTCTCTTTAATTTCACCTAGATAAATTCTATTTTATTCCAACTATAACATGCTTGCAATATGATAGCCACACAACAATTGAATCATAAACAAACTATTTTAGAGCTACTTACAAAATTCGTTAACTACAGTTTGGGTTTCAGACAATTGTGGACATTCCTCTGAACTACCACTTGGCACATTGTCGACACCTCCACTCTCTGGTTGTTGTGACATAGTGTGACTTTTTTACACCAAATGCTTCACTACAAAAACAAAGAGAATATGTGTAACACCTTCTCCTGAGTTTGTAATAAATTCATGTATAGAATGAGATAATTTTCTTATAGAATAATCAAAAGGAATTTTAAGATGTTCTATGATGAAATTAAATATTAAAAGTTAAGGATAAATTGGTAAAAATAAAATATTTTATAAAGAATGGTAAAATTATAAATATGAAGAAAGGACAAGGACATTGAGAAAAAGTGAAGAATTCTCTAGAACCTGTTAGAAGTGTAATATTAAGAAAGTTTAAGGGTGAATTTGAGTTTATAGGTGTGTGGAGAGTGATGTCAGTAGAAGAAAAATCTGGAAAGAGAAAGAGAACGCTGTTGACAGAGGAGAAGGATGGTAGATTTGTGATGGTGACAAGCGAGTCTCTGCCATTTTTGAGGAAATCATGCTGCTGTAAGGTGAAGAGTAGATTTAAGAAGCAGATTTGGTAACATCTAAGTAATAAGAGTAAGTTTTATGGTTTTATGTTGGCGAAAAATGTCGAGAACAGCTTTTGGTGTGCAAATGTTTAATGAAAATTTTTAGTGTATAGATATGGTGATTTGAAGTTGTTAGTGAGTAATGAAGCATGGCAAAAGGCTAACCAAGAGTCTGGTGAGTAAAATATCTAAGAAATGATTTTGAATTGTAGTGGTTTATTTACGATTTTAGATGATTTAGTTTCTATCGCTGAACCTGGTGAGGTCGCGACCTAAGATTTTGGTGAAGAAACTTATAATAAGTTAAGTATATGTGTATGAGTTTGATTGACGTTGAGATGTGCATATAGTAATGTAAAATGTAAAAGTCTGGAGAAAAGAGTGTTAGGAGTAGGTAGGCGTGAGTCAAGGCAGGAGCTCGTGAGGTATGAGTTGGGGGAGACCCTTAGCGCATTTCAGCTAGTTGAAATGGTCGAATTGGAAAGCGAGTTGAGCTATGTCTATTGCTTTTCATCTCCCCCGTTTGGACTAGGCTAGAGTGTGAGCTTGAAAAAGGAGCTGAGTGAGGTCGCAGCCAATCAAGGGTGCCTGGCTAGGCTGGCCTAAGGTAGTAGCTCGTAAGGGCGAGCTAAGAAGGGTTAAAGAGTGAACCGAGCTAGAAGAAGGTAGCAACTCATTGAAAAAGTGAGCTTAGCAAGCTTGCTAAGGTGAATGCCCTTAGTTCGGGTTGAGTTGGTCAAGGTAAGAGCTCACTGAAAACTCGAGCTGAGGCGAGCTGAAGTGCAAACTCATAGCTCGAGTTGGACGAACAGTATTGTAGTCCTTAGCAGCTCATATGAAATTGGAGTTAAAGATAATAATCAGCTAGCTAAGTGAAGGTTTCGTTTGTGAATAAGTGTAGGTGACAGCGAGTTGAGAGGAGGTCGTTGAAACGGTAGTGCAAGTGAATATGACGGAAAGCAGTGAGTGTGCAAATGTTTTTAAAATAGTTTTCAGCTTATTATTTAAACAGATTATAGTTTTCATTATTTAGCTCATAAATGCTTTATATTTTAGTATGAAAATGAAATAGCTTAATTATTTGATAGTATGCAATGTTTAGCATTTTCTATATTTATAGCACAAAGAGATTTATTTGAATCATAGAAAGTAAAACATTTTCAAAGACTAGTGGAATGGCCTAAGTTTATAGATAGACAAACCTTCTAGCATTAGACCCGATCGGTATACCCCACAGTATAGGGTAAGTATTGGAAGGGTTAGTCTTGCTAACATCAGGGGGATAGAGTTTGTCATGTCTGTCGAGTCGTCCTTCTACACTTATGGGGTATTGTCTCACTTGGGGTGTGTGATGATAGTTCCATCACGCAATAGCGAGATGTCTTTATAGCTTTGTCACGATGTGCGATTATAGTTATTCCACCACGTAATGCCCCCCCCTCCCCCCTTCAACACACTGAGCGAAATTGGTCTACCTATTCATATGGTTGTAGCTTTTCTTGGGTTCCCCATTAATACAAATTCTTTTTTAAACAGAAAAGCATAATTTGAAAAGCAGATTTCAAAAAGAAAATATTTTAGAAAGTATTATAGAAAAGCATTTTAAGATAATTTATAAAACCTAAGTTTTTAGAAAATAAATCGTTTCAAAGAAAATTATTTTCAAAAATGTTTTTCGGGAGATGCATTTAGAAAAATGATTTAATTAAATATAACCTTCGCACTCACTAGGCTTTATAACTTATAACAATTTTGGTTTTGTATTACAAAAACCTCCCAAGTGCAGGAACAAGGAATCAAGGCACCAGTTCGTTGCAATCAGATTGGGTGGGTTAGACGACAGATGACGCTGCAAAGTTTCTTTTGTAAACGTTATGTTTTACACAATTATTATTAATCATATATCTGTGCATACTTTATATTCAAATATACTTTGTAGAATTGTTATGTAAACATGATGACATGCCTATTTTAGATCTTTGCTTATTTACGATAATGCTTTTTGATTTGATTTACTTGGAATTTGAAATGAGATTTTAGAATGCATGATTTTTCATATTTAGATACGAGTTCGCTCCACGATGTCCTTTTGAGTCCTATTAATAGGACTTCGAAAGGGTCTTGATAGGTGTCCGATGGAACCGCTAGGTTCATTTAAAGGGAATCCTGGTTGGGTCCTATCGGATTTGGTATCAAAGCTTGTGTTTTAGAAGATTCTAAGTAAAAGATTTTCTGAGAGATTGTTTTCAATCAAATTTTTCAGAAATTACCCAAAAGTTTTGATATTACGATTTTTAACATTCATTTCATACAGTTTATGATTGAATTTCACGGAATCATGCATTGTCAAGGTCACCCATCTATCAAGAGAACGGTTGCTCAGGTTCCTGCACCAGAGGAAGGACACGTTGACGAGTTTGTCAATGTGCCAGTATACCCAACTCAAGTAGGACCTTCACGACCTATAGGGCCAGTAGTGGGAAATATGAATATAGAGCAGTGGCTCATATTTTAGCAGTGATATTTCATCAGCCACAAGAATCAGGAGTTTCCATCGAACGCGCTCGAAAATTGGGCGCTAAGCCTAACGATGGAACCAGCGATCTGGAGTGCACATTATCATGGCTAGAGACTAATAAGGAGATCTTTCAAGTCATGGGTTGCTCAGAGGACCAGATGGTAGCATTCTCTGCCTTCTTCCTAAAAGATAGAGCTAAAGATTGGTGGAAGACCATTAAGAGACAAAACGTCACCGAAGTATCTTGGGTGCTATTCAAGTAAGAGCTCATGGACAAGTTCTACCTAAGAAGTTACCAAGATGTGAGGATTAAGGAATTCTTCAAGTTAGAACAGGGCAACTCACCAGTAGCAGACTATGAAAAGAGATTTTCTGAGTTGGTTACCATTTATAGCAAACGATGAGGAGCAAAAAGCCAAGAGATTCACAATAGGTTTGAATCTAAAAATTCGAGCTTATGTGGCGTCAGTAGCTCGTGTGCAGTAAGACGAATTAGTAGAGGCAGCCGTCATAGTAAAAAGGAGTATCGAAGCCTTAGCAAGGTCCAAGAAGATGATTCAAAAGCGTGGATGGTCAGGTAACTTTTCCAGAGGACCTAGCAAGTTCACTAGGAGCGGAAAGTCGTCAGCTGGATCAGGCTACCGAAGATCAAGCCAAGAGACCCAATCTAGTCAAGGCTCCATCAAGCAATCAGTAAGCTCCAGGAGCAGTAACGATAGTTGGAAAACCTGACCTGTGTGCAAAACTGTGAAAGGATGCATCCGAGCGAATGTTTCAAAGGTAGCGCCAGATGTTATAGATGTAGACAGGAAGGCCATTTATGAAGGATTGCCCGAATGTAGCCTCAGTCGTCAGACCATAGATTAGAGCTATAGCGTCAGGACAAACTAGCAGAGGTTGGGGATTTTACCAAAAGGGTTCCCAAGCTAAAGGGACCACTAGTTCCGACCAACCTAGCAGAGCATTAGGCAAGAGTGCAACATCTAGAGGCTAGTCAGGTAGACCCAATACTTAGGTCAGAGTGTTCACGGTGACTCAGCAGAAGGCAGACGCTACCCCAAAGGTCGTGACAGGTATTATTTCTATTTTTTATCGTGACACATATGCATTGATAAACCATGAGGCTACCCATTCTTTTGTGTCAAGAGGATTTGCTAAGATTAGTGGTATTGAGTTGGATCCTCTAGATTGTAGTATGGCAGTGTCTACCTCTATGGGAGGTTCCCTTTAAGCAAAAAAAGTTTTTCGGGAGAGTATAGTAATCATTGAAGGTAGGAAGTTCCCGACGAATCTGATTGTATTGGACATCCACGACTTTGATATTATATTAGGAATGGATTGGTTATCCATGCATCACGCCTAGGTGGACTGTTTCTGAAAAGAAATCAGATTTCTCAGAGCAGGACAAGTAGATGTTATTTTCCGTAGGATACGAAAATCGCTTTCTACAAGCGTCATATCAGCAATAGAGGCTAGCAAGATGCTTGGGAAATGGAATTGATGACATGCCTATTTTAGATCTTTGCTTATTTACAATAATGCTTTTTGAGTTAATTTACTTGAAATTTGAAATGAGATTTTAGAATGTATGAATTTTCATGTTTAGCAAAGTATTTATAGATATGAGTTCGCTCCACGATGTCCTTTTGAGTCCTATTGGTGGGACTTCGGAAGGGTCTTGTAGGGTGTCCAACAGGACCACTGGGTTCATTTAGAGATAATCTGGGTCAAGTCATATCAATGTGTTAATGGTTTACCTACCTGATCATCATTATATGGAAACCATTTTCTATTCTATACATGTTTGGGAAGCTAGGATGCCTTGCTTCTTTGATGACTGGTTTATATGTATAATGCTTTTATAATCAGAAATATCTTATTTTAAAAAGTAAGGACCAACCAATTAAATTCATTAATTATATTTGAATTAAATAGGAAAGAGAATTTGTTTTAGGAGAAAGAATACAATAAATGAATTTAATTGGTCATCCTTACTTTTTAAATTTAGGTATACTTGATTATAAAAACCTCATATGTATATATATATTCAAAGTCCTTCTCCTTTCCGTTCTCAATAAGACATCACATCCTTCCTTTATGACAAGAGCAAGTGATTCTTTTCTTTTTATTTATTTTTCTCTCTTTCCACTAGTTTAGAAGTAGAATTATAATATACACTCTTCAAATTACATTTATATATCCTCTTCCTATAGAATTTAAAAATTGGTTTTAGATTTTAAAAATGACATAAACATATAAATTATGATAAAAGTAAACATTAATTCTGAACAAATTTAATTATCACAAAATTCATTTAACCAAAAACTATACAAAAGGTCATATTCTCAAATAATGCAATCTAAAAAATAATAATAAAGCCAATAAAGTGAGCAATTAAATAAATAAAAAAGAAAGGGGAAATGAAATACTTTGAGTGCTTGACCGGTAGTGTCTGGAAGTAGCCAATTGAGGGGAGACATGTTGAGGGAGAGATTCTGGTATTAGGCTGCCAAAACAATTTGGACATTTAGTATCGTCACTCCAAAAAAAGTACTCACGACTCGTTTTAACCAATATCTTAACAGTCGTTTTAAACTATGTCAAAAGAGGGGGAAAAAAAAGTCTTTTAAGCTTCCACTCTCTAGTTGTTTGCGACACATGACATTAGACTGTTGCTTGTTTATGATGTGACTTTACATTGTAGTGAATGAGAGGGGATGGTTTCTAGACATAAAATTATAAATAAGGAGAACTTCATTTTGGTCCCTATGTTTTTGAAAAATTTCTCATTTTTAAATACGAATCTGTTTATAGTCTGTATAGTCCCTTACTTTTTAAAAAACTCATCAAATTGGTCTTTCAGTCATCATTTTGGTCCCTATATTTAATATAAGAGAACTTTATTTTGGTTCCTACAGAAGGACTAATTTGATAAATTTTTGAAAAGTAAGAGACCATACAGACTATAAACGGATTCGTATTTAAAAATGAGAAATTTTTCAAAAACATAGGGATCAAAATTAAGTTCTCCCTAAATATTTGAAATCCTTTTTTTCTCTTTTTCTTGTAGAAGTGAAATTTGTTTTTAGCAAGGAATTACTACCTTAGCGAAACTAGTTAACCAATGTGTTTCTCAACAAAGGGATCATGCTTCCTTCATGGCAAGGACAAGCATTTCCTTTTTCTTCTATCCCTATATCTGTGTTTCCCTTTTTCTAATGTTCTTAATAGAGAATTTGTGTTGCACACTCACCAAAAAATATTTATATTATCCTTGTGCTTAAATCACTGGCTATCTTTTCCTTCATTATTTATAAGTCAGTATGAACTTTCAGATAATAATAACAATAATTGATAATTCCTAACAAAAGGAAAAGTTCCAATGCGTTAAATTTAAGTAGTTGAAACTTATATATCAAGCTTATTTAAACATTTTCACCAAATTGATTCTATTATCGCTTACTGAAAACTTATTAAACTTTCATGTACATTACTTTAAAACTCCATTAAAATTCAATCAAAAACATAAAAAGCTTGTAGAAAACAAACCCAACAGCAGTGGAAAGTGCTTTTGGCTTTTTCTCGTCTAATGCTTCGTTCGTTACAAACTCCTCCTCCTCCATTGTCAATGTACAAACGTTTTTGATGCTCTGCTTTTTCACAAGCACACATTACTCTGTTTTGATGCTCTGCTTTTTCACAAGCACACACTACTCTGTTTTGATGCTCTACTTTTTCACAAGCACACACTACTCTGTTTTGATGCTCTGTTTTTTCTATATGTACATATACCTTATCTTAGAGTCGTCTTTTTTTTTTTTTACTAAATATTTATATGTATTATAATATAATTATTTTTTCATTGCAACAGATTTGTCCCTATATATGTTTAAAATTAGGTGTAAAAATTAAAAAAGCTGCAGCAAAGACTACGACAACAACAAGGGTTGTCACAACAGATTCTACAACATCACTACAGTTTGAGGATGTCTAACTCCATGAAAACCTTCAAATTTTTCAAATTTGGCATTAGAAGTTATAAAGGTTTTCGAGAAAAATGAAAATTGTTTGGGACAAGTGTTAGTGTTGGTCAAATTAGCAAGTAAAACATCAATTGTAAGAGACTCTCAAATTCTTTACGCTCTTTAAAATAAATGCTTCAAATGAGCATTCAAAGTCACATAATATAAGATATATTTAGAATATACACAGCGTATAAAATAGAAAAGTCATAATCATGAAATACCATACGTATTCAAAATCATTCAAAGTCTTGATGTTAAGGGTGAAAGATGCTAGTTCCATAAGTTGATTGAACCATTTGGACGAACAAAGGAAGTTGCAGCATTACAAATATTGCCACTGGGAAAGAAGCGCATAAAGTTATTGGCACAAAAATGAAATGCCATCTCTCCTGGAGTACAAGTTAAAGTTGCTCCAAAAGCTATTATCATAGCGGCTATGGCAATGAAGAGAGAGCCAAGACCTAAAATTAACTTCTTTGGTAGTGATTCAAGAAAGTCATTTACTGCATATCGTGCAGTTTGGATTGCTAAGAACATTAATAAGGAAGTCAACGAGGAAAACAAACCTAGTGCATTTGAAAAAGTAAATATCGTGAATGCATACGTTCGTAAAAAAATTGGAACCCCTTTATCATTGCGGTTGCCTCCTGGTACTGTAAAAGCTGCAGCGAAGAGTACAGTGGCAATGAGTGTCGAAACAAGCATGCAAGAATTGGCAGTATCTTTCTTCCACTTCTCTCCTTTCTCAGCCAACTCCTTGTGCTCTATCCTAAAAACATCTTTTGCTGTTTGATCATTTTTATCTTTCCATTGCTTGTAAACAAGGCAGGTAAGTCTTCCCACCTCCTACACAACATAAGACAAGCTCATACACATCACATAGCCATATATTTGATATGCTAATGGATATCGTTATATCTAATATATATGATAATGTCATTATGACTCATTAAGTATGGGCCTCAAGGTATGAGAGTAAGCAGTGATTAATTTAAACCTTTCTCAACAAACTTTTGATCTATTTCAATATTAACTTAAAATAGAAGTACTACATTTATATATAATTAATAGTATATAATAAACTACTTATGCTAGGATTAGTACACTAACGTAGATATTTTCAATAAATCTTGTAAGGCAAATGAGTAAACACTTACTGGTTAAAGTTCAAAAAATCAATGTACCATTTCAAGATGCATGGATTATTTCTAAATTAATTAAACTTAATTTTAATACCTTAAACCACTGTAATTCTCTTTGCATTTGGAAAGCTACACCAGAAACTGAAAATAGCTTAAATGCTGGAGCCAACTTCCCTACCAAGTGTAAAGTGGTGCCTTTCGTTTCCAGTTGACGTGAACACAACTCCTTAGCAATTGCCGGAGAAATGTCTTTTATTATATTGAATATCTTTTCTTGCCGATATTCAATAGCAACTTGTAATATGTTTCTTTGAGGTATTCTGTCAAAGTAAATTAGGTCTGGAAAATGTTCTAAAAGGGTCTTTACAATCTCTTCAATTCCATTTACAGTGGCTTCACCCAAGATGAAAACTGGATTTTGAAGAAAAATAATGATGATTTCTTGAAAGCTCATGCTAGCAAGTTGTGTGCAAACATGATTTATTAAATCAACAGCAGATTCATGTTTCAACTTCGCATCCCAAACCAATTTTATAGAAGGTGCTACAAGTGAAAATCAGATAAAATATTTAAAAGTTATGTATTGGTAGAAGATAAATATTGGATAAATTTTAGATGAATGTTTATATTTGAACCAAATTCCCAAAGAAGGTCAACCAAGTTTTTCTATATACTATATATCTGGAGAATTTTAGGAGGTTACTTACCTAGTAGTGCAATAGCTTTCCAAAGTAATCTCTTGAATGGTTGAAATTCTGTACATAGGAATAAGTTAAGTTAGGTAATTAATTAATCTGATGAATGTGAGAATATGTTGATTTAGAGAATTTGAAGAGTAACACATTGAAACAAATAAAATTTCAAACCTTGAGAGACAAAGGTTCCTGACTGTATTAAGGTGACTAATGCTGCAAACTCTTCAGCTTGAACAACTTGAACCAAAAAGAAGAAACCATGAAAATGTTATCCAATGGAAAACAAAAGATATATATATATATATATATATTGGCACGTGCAAGTAAAAAGTTGTGTATGAACAGGATGCTTACATTTATAGAATTAAGTTTCAATTTCTTTCGTAAGGATTTTCGTAAATCATATCTTAAATAAAATGTTATTTATGCACATGATACTTACATTTGTAGATCCATCTTTCCCAAAATCCAAGATTACTCCCACTAAAAAAGTACGAAGGATTATTTGCCAACCAGAAGAGCAAAGAAGTCCCAAATTCGTCTTTGGCAAGAGCCAAGTTAGGATATCTTCGAACAAAAAACAAGGCTACATCTGTTCAAGTTGCAACATAATAAAGTTCACTATAGAATTAAATTTGTTGAAATAATAAGACTACATTGTTGGTTTTCTTACCAAGATAACTTGATTGAATAAGATTACGGAGGAGTTTAGGTAATGATTTGATGAAGGCAAAGTCGGGAGACTCAACTATGGTTATATTACAGAAGTACATTACCATTTCCTTGTTTGCACTAAATATAGAATAGAGAAGTGGTAGATCTCCAAGATTGTTGACCATGTGAGGTAAATAAGGGTTCTTTTTAACCAATGCCTTAGCAGTCTTTAAGCTTCCACCTTGTGCGACATAGTGAAGGACTGTATTTCCTTTTGAATCTTGTAGTGCAACTGATTCTGGAGATAGAGATTCCAAAAGGTTTAGGATGAAATCCCATTGGCAACTTACTGCTGCAACATGCACTACTGTTCGCGCATTGAGTGTTATCCTAGTAGCCGATGCATTTGGATCATGCTGGATAAAAGTTTTGGCACTTTTCCAATCACTTCTTTGTGCTGCATTGTACAATAGTCGGTAAAAACTGTGATGCCTTCCTATCACTTTTAAATAATAATCCTTTTGTTAGGCTACTTTTAACAGCAATGTATAATTCTAAAATTAAATTATTCGTTAGTGTGGATGTCTACATCTTTTTCTACCAAAATTATTTAACCGTTGACTGGCATGATTTCAGCATCACACGCCACTACTAGTTATCACAACTAATCAAGATGCAACTTCTTGATGAAATATAGATATAGAAATCATCAAGGACTGAACAAGAAGACCATAGTTGGGAGGCCAACTATAATTACCATGTAATAGAACTTTCATTCATGTATGGTAAAGAACATAGAGTAGAATTGTATAACTTAATATAAGTTCATACTTTTCAATGCCATATTGTAAAATATAAAATATAATTATTACTTATCCAATCTTATACTACACCAAACAAGATATAATACTATTTTTAGTCCAATTTTAACTACACAAAATACATCACATTGCTAATTTAATCCAATACAAACCAATTCCATCTCTTAAAAATAGTTAAATTCAATTCTGCACACCACCTAAAGCTACGTTTGGCAGCTAGGATGAGCAATGTGATTGGGGAAAAACTTTTTTCCATCTCACTATTGCCCATGTTTGGTGCAAAGAAGAGAGAGAAAAACTTCCCGATCTCACCAACCATCACTTTTGAATTCCCAAAAGGATGGGATTTGAAAATCCACTAAAAATGCTGAGATTTTCAAATTCCATTCTTTAGAGATTTTTTTTTATATTTATATTAAAAATAAATATTAATTTATATTTATATTAAATGTATTTAAAAATTAATTATTATATTTTATTCAAAAATCAATTTATATAAATATTATATTAATTTAGTCAAATCCAATCCAATTTCAATTACAGCAAACATGATACAATACTGATTTGATCACATCCAATTCTGACTCATCTCATTCTATCTAATCTCGTGTACCAAATGGGGCAAAGCCCTAGATATCACAAGGACGCCACTTGGGATATAAGAGTGCTATGTACCTAATTAAAATTTAAAATGGTTACTTACATAATTCTGCAGCTGCACTTTGGGCTTCGGACAATTGTGGTTGATGAGCACTTTCTCCTATGTTATTAAGAAGTCGGTTGATTGATTCCTCTGAACTACTATTTGGCATGTTGTTATGGTTTAATTGCAAACAGAAACTAGCATTTGGCTTTACACCTCCAATCCTCTCTGGTTGTATCCTCTCTGGTTGTTGTAACATTATGTGATTTTGACACTCGATGCTTCACTGGAAAAGCAAAGAGAATGCATTAATTACTGCAATGATCCATTATGTCCACCCATTTCTGCAAAACCGCTTATACATTCAAAATACATTTTCACTATAATTTTAAGGCTAATGGTTAGCTTGGGAACACTATTCTATAAATTTCTAGCAACCTGATTATATAGAAAAACTAAGGAATTAAATCAGTATGTAAAGTATTTTCGGAAAAAAAAAAAAAAAAAGTCAGTATGTAAAGCAAAGTTACTTTTCATATTTTTAATGGCAGTTAGTATCAATATGCATAATGTGATTTTAGTTTGTAATATTAGAATTAATTAAATTACATTTTTAAAATTAGACCTTGAAGGTTGGAAGACTTGGACTTTTGAAGTCAATGATAATTACGTAAGTTAAAGGAGTCATTGGATTTTTTACTTGAAAAAGGAATAGTCTCAAAGAATAGTCTCAAACTTTATCAAAGATTAAGCGAGAATATAGAACTCTGTATGATATACATATATATATATATTTAAATAATATATAAATATACATATTGATAGTTTGTTTGTTACTGTTTTTTGTTAGTTTATTATTTTTTCTAAGATAAAAGCCTCTGAAAGTAAATCCTTTATGTTTATATTTTTATAACTTACTCATATACAGCTAAGAACAAATTATTTAATAAATCTACGCCAAAATTAACTACATATTTATATTATTTTAAAATTTATTTTTCATTTATAACAATAAATGAATTGTTATTTTACTTAATAATATTCTAAAAACTATTAAATTCATGTAATTTAGAATTATAAATAGGTTCTTTTTACGTTACAAAAGCTAAGCTGTAAAAATACCGTAAGAAATGTGAAAATCCATTTTCGTAGTAGCATATAAAAATTGATAATGTATAATATAAAAGATGAAAATAAAATTATATTATTATTTTGATAAGGATAGTTATGAAAGTAAATAGTTTAATCATGATTAAGTTTTTAAATAAGTCTTTTATTTGAAGTTATTTTTTTAATATAATTAGGTTTTTATATCACTTAAAAAAATAAAATTAACTTAATAAGTTTAATTCTGACGACTTAAATGATATATAAAAGGAAAAATAATTCATAACAAAAACTAATTTAATATAATTATAAAAATGAAGAATATATGTGTATGTGTGCACATATATATAAGATTTCAGAAATCTGAGGAAGGAATTAACCTGCAAGTGTGGAAGATGAAGATGACTTCTCTCTGCTTTACTTGACTGAGGCCTGAAGCCGCCTAATGATGGGAAATGAAGCCAATGAGAACCTTATATGGAGAACCAAGTGGAAATTGGAATGAGCCCACTAGTAAATTGTGAAACCGCGTTATAGTTTTTTCCAAAGCCGTGTTTACACGTCAAAGTGATGGAAACCAAAATAAAATCAAGGGAAAACCTCATGGAGACCCTGAGGTTTCAACCATGAGGTTTCAAAAAATATCAAAATTTAAAGTTTTTTGAAAATAATTTTTTCATCCCTAACTTTTTCAAAACTCTTCAAACAAATCTAACTGTGAATCAACTAATAACCAATAATGACTTTAAGTAATTTAAATTGTAATTTAACAATTTAAATTCAAAGATATTTTATGCAATTTAATTTATAAATTCATTATTTTATAAAGGTAATTTGGTAATTTATATATCACTAACAATTAGTAAAGGTAAAATATTTTTTAACGTATTCTGTTAATATTGATCGTTAATTAACTGATAATTTGGACTTTTTTTGAAAAGTTTTGAAAAAGTTAGTTATAAAAAATGTTGTTTTTAAAAGAGTTGTAAAAATCAGATATTTTTTAAAACCTTAAGGACTAAAATAAAGTTTTTCTAAAATCAAAGAGTAATAATTCCGTACATTATGTCTTTATATTCTAACATGAAATGTTAGAATTGAACTCCCATTATTAATATGTTTTCATTTATCCAGTGTCACATTATGAATTCAGATAAACACTAAAATGTGATGGATAATGTTATTTTAAAAAGCAAATATCAACACAATCCAGAAATAGAACACACATGAATTATTCATCGAACATATGTCATAGAAGACCACCGTGTGGGTTGGAGACAAAAACTGCTCAATTGGCAGGGTAGGCCTTGGGCTTGTGCAGTAGGAACGATGGTCCCCAAGTCCATAACTCTGGGGCCTCAAATTTCTTTGTGTGAGTGTCCAAATTTTTTTAGAAATAATTGCAAAAATAACCCGTTTGAGAAGGTGGATTGCAACACTAACCCTTTTGGATTTGTTAATAGAAAAAAGAACAATAATGGACAAAAATGCCCTTAATGAAATGGGAGGCAGACAGGCAGAGCAAAGTTGATAGAAGCAGAGCAAATCGGTTGCCCTTAATGAAATGGGAGGCAGACAGGCAGAGCAAAGTTGATAGAAGCAGAGCAAATCGGCAATCACCCCTCTCCACCCAGCTAGCAGTGCAGACTGCGCAACTTCTCCCTCCATCTCTCGGCAATCACCCCTCTCCACCCAGCTAGCAGTGCAGACTGCGCAACTTCTCCCTCCAGCTCTCGGCAATCACCCTCTCCACCCAGCTAGCAGTGCAGCCTTCGCAACTTCTCCCTCTCCACCCAGCTAGCAGTGCAGCAATGTCCTCTCGTCTACCAGCGTTCCATTATGTCAGTTTTAATGGTACTCCCTATCTTCTCACTTCCCACGACTAATCTCTCTTCTCACTTCGTAACCTCTCAGGCGAAGCAGTAGTGCTGCAGTCTCCACCACCGGCCTTCCATTTTGTCACTTCTTACGGCTAACATCTCTTCTCACTTCCCATGGCCAACCTCTCTTTTCACTTCCCACAACCACCCTTCTTCTGTCTTCCCGTGCCTAAGAAAGGAAAGAGTGTGATATTTTGGACTGACGAAGAACTGCGCTGCTCTGTTTCTCTAGGGTGGGTAGTATATTTGACTAGTTATGGTTGCTTTGGGTATGTGAATATGATGATATGAACTAAGGATGAGATATTAAAAACGTGTTCTGACTGTTTTGTTCCATTTGTGTGTGGCTTTGTGGGTATGATTATAATGTAAAAGTTAGATTGGCAATTGTTGGTTGTAATGTGAACATGTACTTTGAGGGTACGATTTGTAAGAGGCTGAAACAAGTTTAGAGGTGAAGTCTTAATGTTAAAACCTGGAGGTTGGGAAGCTTACAACTCGAAAAATGGATGTTAAATGAAGGTTGGGAATGCATGTTAGAAATCTCAACCTGGAGGTTGGGATTCCCAATCTGAAGGTTGGGATCCCAACCTCCGGGTTAAAACTCGAAATATGGATGTTAAATGAAGGTTGGGAATCCATGTTAGAAAACCCAACCGAGAGGTTGGGATTCCTAACCCAGAGGTTGGGATCACAACCTCGAGGTTGGGAATCCCAACCCCTGGGTTAAAACTTGAAATAAGGATGGTAAATGAAGGTTGGGAATCCATGTTAGAAATCTCAACCTCGAGATTGGGATCCCAACCTCGAGATTGGGATCCCAACCTCGAGGTTGGGAAGGTTAAAACTCGAAACATGGATATTAAATGAAGGTTGGGAATCCATGTTAGAAATCTCAACCTGGAGGTTGGGATTCCAAACCTACAGGTTAGGATCCCAACCTCCAAGTTGGGAATCCTAACCTCCGGGTTAAAACTCGAAATATGGGTGTTAAATATAGGTTGGGAATCCATGTTAGAAATCTCAACCTCGAGGTTGGGATCCCAACCTAGAAGTTGGGAATACCAACCTCCAGGTTGGGAATCCCAACCTCGAGGTTGGGAAGGTTAAAACTCGAAACATGGATATTAAATGAAGGTTGGGAATCCATGTTAGAAATCTCAACCTGGAGGTTGGGATTCCCAATCTGAAGGTTGGGATCCCAACCTCCAGGTTGGGAATCCCAACCTCCGGGTTAAAACTCGAAATATGGATGTTAAATGAAGGTTAGGAATCCATGTTAGAAAACCCAACCAAGAGGTTGGGATTCCTAACCCAGAGGTTGGGATCACAACCTCGAGGTTGGGAATCCCAACCCCTGGGTTAAAACTTGAAATAACGATGGTAAATGAAGGTTGGGAATCCATGTTAGAAATCTCAACCTCGAGATTGGGATCCCAACCTATAGGTTGGGAATCCCAACCTCGAGGTTGGGAAGGTTAAAACTCGAAACATGGATATTAAATGAAGGTTGGGAATCCATGTTAGAAATCTCAACCCAGGAGGTTGGGATTCCCAACCTACAGGTTGGGATCCCAACCTCCAAGTTGGGAATCCTAACCTCCGGGTTAAAACTCGAAATATGGGTGTTAAATATAGGTTGGGAATCCATGTTAGAAATCTCAACCTCGAGGTTGGGATCCCAACCTAGAAGTTGGGAATCCCAACCTCCAGGTAGGGAATCCCAACCTCGAGGTTGGGAAGGTTAAAACTCGAAATATGGATATTAAATAAAGGTTGGGAATGCATGTTAGAAATCTCAACTTGGAGGTTGGGATTCCCAATCTGAAGGTTGGGATCCCAACCTCCAGGTTGGGAATCCCAACCTTCGGGTTAAAACTCGAAATATGGATGTTAAATGAAGGTTGGGAATCCATGTTAGAAAACCCAACCGAGAGGTTGGGATTCCTAACCCAGAGGTTGGGATCACAACCTCGAGGTTGGGAATCCCAACCCCTGGGTTAAAACTTGAAATAAGGATGGTAAATGAAGGTTGGGAATCCATGTTAGAAATCTCAACCTCGAGATTGGGATCCCAACCTATAGGTTGGGAATCCCAACCTCGAGGTTGGGAAGGTTAAAACTCGAAACATGGATATTAAATAAAGGTTGGGAATCCATGTTAGAAATCTCAACCAGGAGGTTGGGATTCCCAACCTACAGGTTGGGATCCCAACCTCCAAGTTGGGAATCCTAACCTCCGGGTTAAAACTCGAAATATGGGTGTTAAATATAGGTTGGGAATCCATGTTAGAAATCTCAACCTCGAGGTTGGGATCCCAACCTAGAAGTTGGGAATCCCAACCTCCAGGTTGGGAATCCCAACCTCGAGGTTGGGAAGGTTAAAACTCGAAACATGGATATTAAATAAAGGTTGGGAATGCATGTTAGAAATCTCAACCTGGAGGTTGGGATTCCCAATGAAGGTTGGGATCCCAACCTCCAGGTTGGGAAT
The DNA here is from genome assembly GCA_019925255.1 of Litchi chinensis. NCBI lineage: Eukaryota > Viridiplantae > Streptophyta > Magnoliopsida > Sapindales > Sapindaceae > Litchi > Litchi chinensis. The sequence goes on along the minus strand of CM034464.1, from coordinate 2,037,165 downwards.
CCCAACCTCCGGGTTAAAACTCGAAATATGGATGTTAAATGAAGGTTGGGAATCCATGTTAGAAAACCCAACCGAGAGGTTGGGATTCCTAACCTAGAGGTTGGGATCACAACCTCGAGGTTTGGAATCTCAACCCCTAGGTTAAAACTTGAAATAAGGATGGTAAATGAAGGTTGGGAATCCATGTTAGAAATCTCAACCTCGAGATTGGGATCCCAACCTAGAAGTTGGGAATCCCAACCTCGAGGTTGGGAAGGTTAAAACTCGAAACATGGATATTAAATGAAGGTTGGGAATCCATGTTAGAAATCCCAACCTCCAAGTTGGGAATCCTAACCTCCGGGTTAAAACTCGAAATATGGATGTTAAATATAGGTTGGGAATCCATGTTAGAAATCTCAACCTCGAGGTTGGGATCCCAACCTAGAAGTTGGGAATCCCAACCTTCAGGTTGGAAAGGTTAAAACTCGAAACATGGATGTTAAATGAAGGTTGGGAATCCATGTTAGAAATCTCAACCTTAAGGTTGTGATTCCCAACCTATAGGTTGGGATCCAAACCTCAAAGTTGGGAATCCTAACCTCCGGGTTAAAACTCGAAATATGGATGTTAAATATAGGTTGGGAATCCATGTTGCTAACAAACTCAATAACTCTTATAATGAACCCAAAAACAAACAAAATGACACTGAAAATAATAAAAATGCAATAAGATCACCTAGAATGTCATTACTATAACAAAATGAGAGACTACAAACACCTTTACCATCAAAATAACATTAAGTACCAGGTCAAACACCCGCGGCCCACCCCGGCCACCCCCCCCCCCCCTCCGCCCCCCAAAAAAGAGTGCTGAAGAGAAAATAAAAGAAAGCTGCACAAACTAAAAAGATCCTACCCAAACAATCTGACGAGTTGAAATACTACAATTGAAAACAAAACTTATAATAATTTTGTCATAAATCCAAGTAGATCATAATATGCATGCAGGCAAGCAAACATATAACTAAACTAATAAGATCAGTTTTGTTCAAAAACGAATTAGGCCCTTTTTGAGAATTTAAAAAAAAAAAGAGTAAAAATGTAATTTTTGAAAAATGTATAGAGGGCGCTTTTTTGGTAGAAAGCGCCCTCTATAATCAAACTTTTAATTACGAAACAACCCTTCAACTTTGAAAAATTACGAAATTTGTAAAAAAATATTTCGTAATTTACAAAATGTGTTGGTTGTTTCGTAAATAAAAAAAGTTGATTATAGAGGGCGCTTCGTACCCAAAAAGCGCCCTCTATACAAAAATGTTGTAATTACGAAAGTCCCCTCAATGTTGTTAAATTACGAAATATTTGTACAAACCACTAATTATGAAGTTTAGAAGCGCAATGTTCACGTGAAGCTTGACCATCCAAATTGTTAGGTTGAGAAACCCAACAGTTTTCCCAGCCTGAAGGTTGGAATTTTCCAGTAATCCGACCATGTACAACTAAATGTCACTTTACATTTGTATGTATTATAAATTATGTCAATTAGCTTGGTGTTTGTCTTCGTTTAGGTTTTGGCTATTCATATGGTATTTTGAATTGGTGTCTTTATAGTGAAATGTAGATCTGTTTAGGGTTGTAACCGGGTGAATCAGGTTGGCAAGAATATGTGACTTTTACTTAATATGTAGTGATACATCTGTGTCTTGCAATTGGAACAGCAGACATTATTTATTGGAACAGTTATCTTCAACAGTTTGCTTACAACAGCAACGGCTATTGACACAAACACACCGACAAAAATAGCAAGCATACCAACTGCTTTAGTAGCAGGGAAACTCTTAAATTTACGTACAACAAAACTGTATATCCAACGTACAATATAAATTTCTAATTGTGCCATCATAACAAATGACAACATCACAAAGATCAGGTTGGCAAGAATATGTGACTTTTACTTAATATGTACTGATACAGCCGTGTCTTGCAATTGGAACATCAGACATTATTTATTGGAACAGTTATCTTCAACAGTTTGCTTGCAACAGCAACGGCTATTGACACTAACACGCCGACAAAAATAGCAAGCATATTCCCTGCTTTAGTAGCAGGGAAAGTCTTAAATTTACGTACAACAAAACTGTATATCCACCGTACAATATAAATTTGCATGTTAAACATTTCTAACTGTGCCATCATAACAAATGACAACATCACAAAGATCAGGTTGGCAAGAATATGTGACTTTTACTTAATATGTACTGATACAGCCGTGTCTTGCAATTGGAACATCAGACATTATTTATTGGAACAGTTATCTTCAACAGTTTGCTTACAACAGCAACGGCTATTGACACTAACACGCCGACAAAAATAGCAAGCATACCCTGCTTTAGTAGCAGGGAAACTCTTAAATTTACGTACAACAAAACTGTATATCCAACGTACAATATAAATTTGCATGTTAAACATTTCTAACTGTGCCATCATAACAAATGACAACATCACAAAGATCAGGTTGGCAAGAATATGTGACTTTTACTTAATATGTACTGATACAGCCGTGTCTTGCAATTGGAACATCAGACATTATTTATTGGAACAGTTATCTTCAACAGTTTGCTTACAACAGCAACGGCTATTGACACTAACACGCCGACAAAAATAGCAAGCATACCAACTGCTTTAGTAGCAGGGAAACTCTTAAATTTACGTACAACAAAACTGTATATCCAACGTACAATATAAATTTGCATGTTAAACATTTCTAACTGTGCCATCATAACAAATGACAACATCACAAAGATCAGGTTGGCAAGAATATGTGACTTTTACTTAATATGTACTGATACAGCCGTGTCTTGCAATTGGAACATCAGACATTATTTATTGGAACAGTTATCTTCAACAGTTTGCTTACAACAGCAACGGCTATTGACACTAACACGCCGACAAAAATAGCAAGCATACCCTGCTTTAGTAGCAGGGAAACTCTTAAATTTACGTACAACAAAACTGTATATCCAACGTACAATATAAATTTGCATGTTAAACATTTCTAACTGTGCCATCATAACAAATGACAACATCACAAAGATCAGGTTGGCAAGAATATGTGACTTTTACTTAATATGTACTGATACATCCGTGTCTTGCAATTGGAACATCAGACATTATTTATTGGAACAGTTATCTTCAACAGTTTGCTTACAACAGCAACGGCTATTGACACAAACACGCCGACAAAAATAGCAAGCATACCAACTGCTTTAGTAGCAGGGAAACTCTTAAATTTACGTACAACAAAACTGTATATCCAACGTACAATATAAATTTGCTAGAAACATTTCTAACTGTGCCATCATAACAAATGACAACATCACAAAGATTAGTTGAATAGATCTTCACTAAGGTTCTTGCTCCAGACAGTCCTCGGAAACTGTAGCTACCTAATACAGTAAGACTAAACCATCATATACCCTGCATTTATCGTTTCTTAAATCTATTTCATTCAAAAGTTTTCCACAATTTTCACATTCATCTCCTCGAGCAGACTCATACTTGCAATTTTCTATTGCAATAAATATTTTACTATGAGGCTTGACACTGTCACATTGGAGGATAATGCACATTTATGATTCAATATAACCCTAATCCATAAGCAAAAAACAAGTACAGTAGATTAAGTTATAGTCATGCACTTGAATACAGAAAATGAAACACTGAAAACTAATAAACCATCATATACCCTGCATTTAGGATAATTCAACTCCAGTGCATTCAAAAGGTTTCCCACCTTTTTCATAGTCATCTCCTCGAGCACCGACATACTTGCAATTTAAAGTTTAGGACACAAGATTTACACCCCTACTTTCTGCCTATAAATTTTACAGCGGACTGCCGCTAGAAAGGCTGTTCCTAGGCAGCCTATCTCCCACACACACTACATACAAACAGTGCAGTATGCTGCTGCCACTTATTTCCACTAAACTGTGCACCAACACAGCCTGTCAACCCCCACAAAGCTTGCTACACTCCAACACAGCCTGATGTCTTTATGGAACAGCCCAACGTCCTTGTGTACCTGCACTTTGCCTGCAAACTGCCAAGCAATTCCTACACACAATGCACTACTCTAACAGCACATAATAATAACAAGAAGGCACAGCAGACAACAAGCTTACGGGCTTCGGCCCTAACCCAACTCAAGTCTCTCTTTTATTGAAGCAGGAAACAAAACACAAGTTGATAAGGCAACTGCCCAAGTGAGTCCACTTACTTCGCTCTCTCTCCGTATTTCAAACTTTAAGCAACATATAAATACAGGTTGCAGTTGACAAGCCCAACCGCCTAGCTGTGCTGGCTCCAACTAGCATTATACACAAAAGCAAACCAGTAGTAACCTCTTAATAACTGCCATACAACTGCTCAGCATCAGACTGAGTACACCATTTACATGGATAAAATAAACGTGCAACTAAAACACCGATTGCTATTATACCTTATCCTCAAACCTCTCATGTGGAACAGGAACCCCCCAGTTAAGAACCCCGGTAATGCATCGGTGTTTGAGCCCTTCTTTAAGCCATGCATTAGTGGCTTTAATAGCATTTTCGCTCAACGATCCAGCCACAGACATGTTGCTGAGATACTCTTCCACTTTATCCTTCAGTGAAGGAACATCAATTATCAAGTGGTTTGTCTCAAGAATATGAGGCGTGGTCTGATAAACCTGTTATGGGCACAAGTAGTTTAACATTAAATTATGCGAATAGGTGCTCATAGGTCAGTAAGTACGTTGCAAGTTAGACCTCAACCTCCAACAGAATGGAAAAAAAAATGATGCAGAATGATCAATAACTACAGAAAGCTACGATCCCTAGTCTGCCAGTAGACATCTGTTAGAAGATCAGATCATACATAACCATTAACCATCAGCACATCACATGGAAATAAACTCTGTAAGCAGAGTTACAACCAGAACATAACAAATCAGTTTTGCCAACATACATAGCAGCTCCTTCACTGAACTTTTTATATGAGTACAGGACTGATTTCAGCCATACAATATTACCAAATACAAGTACACAGCCCATTCCAATGAGAAGACAAAAATCTGAAATCAGATTTACCTAACCCCACTATAACAACTAAAGCAAACTTAACACATTACATCAAACTGCACACAAGCTGAACCATTACATTTAAACTAAATTAAATAAGGTTGCTTGAACCATAAGAAGACACAAAATAACAAACATAGCTAAAGAGTTTATAGGAAAAGTTTCACATTGTTAACAACATCCATAAAAGGAAATATACATATCAAAAGCGGCCTATATGTCAAAGCAACTTCAACACACTAAATACCTTAGACTGTTGCCATTTTGGTAACCTCCCAGATCTGAAATTACATAAAACAGTAGATCAGGACTAGTGGAATGTCTCATGGGACTTGAGAGAGCAAGTATTTGAAGTTGCTTTTCCTATTGAGGATCACATCCAACGCGATGGCATTGCATAGCTCAGCAAGGCAATGTAAATGCGCTTAGTTGCTCTCGTCGACCATCCTAAATGGGCATGAAGTAAATGAATTACAATTGTGCATTTCCTTTAAACTGAACACATATCCAGGCAAACAAAGCAACTTCTATAACTTGAACTAACAGGCACAGCCAATGTGACACAGAAAGTGAAAGAATGTGAAACAATAAATGCAATTTCTCTACCAAGTGCTGTGTGTGTAGTTTAGCAGTGCCTCCCGCCACTGATACTTCTAGGATCACGAGTTAACATAGCTTGAGCATGCCATGAGTATGATGAAACATAGTCGCCTTGCTGATGTTGACGCTGACGTGGTTGACCGATTGGATGGTCTTCTACGTATTTTTGTACATCAACTGCTCTCTCCAACCCTTCCAAATATGTACAAAGTTCACCATGGCGTCCTGTTGTAGACCACATGAACAATTTTAATAAAATAGAAGCAAACAAATAGGAACTCAAAGTGTTGGACATGTGCTTACCCAGAAAAGAATCAGTAGCAGCATCACAGTGATTGTATGGAAATGGAAATATTCCGTTATGTACCTAAATTTATGATAGTCGTACAGATGAGAACTAACATACTGAATGCTTATACATTTCCTTTAACAAAAGCAACACATTACCGGATTATTGAAAGCTTTCTCTGGTGAATCATCAATCAACAAGGTGTTTGTTGTGTCATAATCTCCCTTCTTCCATGGCACAAAAGGGAAACCACAATTCCACAACTTTTCTAAAGTTTTATAAAATATGGGTTTTCCACGTCCTTGATCCACTTTATCGCAAAACGATTGATCCTGCATATAACCAATATACTATGTGGAATAAATATCAGCTAATATTGATATTAAAAGCATTGAAAACGGCACAAAATTAATAACTAACTTACCCAAACAAAACAAAGTTTTGGTCTAAGGTCCTCTGCAATGAAGTTGACTATTGGATCTAAATTACACCTGGAAGACATTAAGTTTGCAGTAACATAACACAAAACTGCCAACCATAAAGAAACACAAGATTTTCTATGACAATCTTAAGCAAATATTTAGAATTTTCATATAGGCCAGAATGCATAGTAATACAAAGACGGAAAACCAGGACTCCATGGTTGCATACAAGATTCTTGACGACCAAATTCCAACCTCGAATTTCTCAAGGCAAAACTGTAGAAATTCCTTGCAGTAAGGCCTCTTATATACTGAAAGTAGAAAGTAAGATATGCATTACACTTTATAATCCAAGCACATCAACTGTAAATAAGTATTAAAATTTTTACCTATCTGAGAGTTTGGTAATGTGAATGCCTCTTTGTTGTGTTCCAAATCAGTTGGCTCATATACAGCTGCCCCACTTTTCCAATTTGACCGCTTGTCCACATCTGCAAGAATGCCATTAACATCTAGGACAATAAGCTTCTTCTTGTAGAATCCATCTTTATTTGCAGGAACAGAAGATCTATCTTTCTTTGTAAGGGTAAACGAATCCTTTCGCCTTGCATATTGTCCAAGCCCTCTAACCCGTCCTGAAGGCTCTGGTTTTTCTAAGGCAATCGTCAGAATATCATTAGTTCCCTCAACCTGAACTTCACCACTTATAACTTTTTCAGTGATTTTTTCCTGCATATGTTATCAACAAGAAATACATAAATTTGTACGTCGGTTTTAAGGAAAAAGTTAATGGATAAAATGTAAAGCTATATTTCAATATAAATGTTCTACCAATACTCCAATCATGTATGCAACTTACTATTTTTTCTGCACAGTGTTTGGTCGCTTCCTTGAGAAACACTCCAGACTTTTCACGTCCTTTTATCCATAAGACGGAACGGTCAATCTCTTGGGTGTCACTTTCACTTTGCTGGCAAAGAAATGCTTATAATTGTGACTAGATATAAGCACAGTTGACTGAAACATATACAACTTTATATAAAACATACCAATCTTTCCTTCAATCTGTCGTATCCCATACGTGAGAGCCGACTGGGGTGTTCATTCTTTCTACTATTTTCTATTTGTTTCTTCCTTCGTTCCTAAAAAAGTAATGGTACAGAATATGCATGAATTGTAACAGTAATCATACCTTAACAAAATGACCAAGTTTAGATGAACGTACCAAAAAATTCTCATCTCGTCTGGACTTTACAAAGATACTCCAATCTTGTTCAGTAATGAAGTCGTACATTTGTGGTGGAGAGTTTAGAGCATCTACATTGCTCAAGTTAGGAATTACGAACTTAGTAGTCAGCATGGACCGAAAATTTCTCCATCTCTTACCGGCTACAACCAGAATCTTCTTCTTCCTTTCGTTGTCAATGACAAACAATTCCTGCAAGTAAACATTAATCATTCATATCTCAAACCAAATTTATTAATATCAAGGGTGTTGACAAATAAGTAAAGTTTAAACCTGAATGGAAGTCCACAAATTGTCCTTAAGTTCGTCAGGCACAACATCCCAATTTTCATATTTTATAGATATTTGTTGTCTTACCGCTACGCCTATAAAACTTCCTAATGTAGCAGAAGCAGATTTCTGTCCGTCTACCCTTATCATTTCTCCCTTACTTTTTAATTTCAGCACATTTTCTAACTTTGTCCGACCTCTTCGTTTTGACTTTCTTTTAGCAGGTTCGTTGATATTTTCTTGCTGTTGTTCAGAATCTTCGCCGCTACTGGTAACCAAAGGGTCCATAGTGTTAATCTGCATGAAAATTATGAAAATGCTGTGATTTCATTGCTATCAGAAGGCACAATGTTAAACGAAATATGAAATTAAAAGAAAGAATTCCTTGCTGAATATGCTGGGATTACATTGGTGTGAGGTGGCAAAGAGGCCGTCTGAGACAATGAGGACATAAGCCCAACGTTGAGGCTGATGCTCGATATTCAGTTTGGGCACTGTTTGAGGCTCAGTTGATGGCTGGGACGCCGACGACGGTGTGAGTGATTGGAGACGGGCAGGGCGACGCTTGCACTGACTCAGGGGGACTTTGCGAAGTCGAAATTTTCTATGACAGAGTGCAACGACTGAATGGTTGAATGAACCAGTTACAATTTCGAAATTTCTCCTTATATACCACCAATATTTATAAATATATATATATTTATATATAAATTACAAAATATAACTAGTAGTTTTATAAATTTGCAAAAATGACCTTATTTCGTTTTTCCCACAAATCCGGCCTTCAAAGTTTTAGTTTTCTGATTTCCCAAATCATCTGAGCAGTCGGACTGTGAGATAATAAGTTTATTCTCTGTACTGCAGTCGTCCACCTATATGTTAGTGTAACGTGCATACTGACTTTTGTTTGATACGTATATCATATACTCAGTTCAACATAAAATATATATGCAATATTAATAAAAGCAAATTATTAAATAAATACGTTATAATTATATTAAATTACATAAAATACGCTATATATGCAATCCAATAGATGTTAATTAAATATTTGTAATATATATATCATAACATATGTCCATGAGTTTCGTTCAATTCTTTGATATTTTTTTGGGTGTGCCATGTGATGTACAAACTTGAAATAAATATTTTACTATAATGTAAATAAGGCAATGTTGAGGCACAATTCATAGTTTTATCTTCAAAAGATTGAGCTAACATTAGAGTGGAAATAAGTTTTAAAAATTAATTAAAGGTACAGATATTTGGTAATTACAACAATTACAGGGGTCGTGTTGTAATTTAAAATTTTTTAATAGAGGGCGCTTCAAACCAGAAAAGCGCCCTCTATTATATTTTTAAAAATTACAGAATTTAACGTTTGAGTTTCAAAATTATCAAAAATGACCTATTTTAAGTGTATACAAAACTGCCTGTCACAGTTTTAGTTTTGTGAATAAATATATTACTACTATGTAAAAAAGGCATTGATGAAGAACAATTCATAGTAAAATATTAACAACATCTTGAGGTAACATGAGAGTAGACTTAAGTTTGAAAAATTATGAAAACGTACAGATATTTCGTAAATGACCAAATTGGAGGGGTTTTTCGTAAATAAAAATTTTGTAAACGAGGGCGCTTCGTACCAGAAAAGCGCCCTCTATTACATTTTAAAAAATTACAGAAATTGTTGTTGAGCTTTCAAAAGTATGAAAAAAGACCTTCTCAGTTTTTTTTAAACAAAACTGGCCCAGACAGTTTTGTTTTTGTGAATAATGATACATTTGGTATAGCTTATCTACTGGGCAGAAGTACTTTTTTAATGCCAAAAGGTCTACTTGATTTTTTTTTGCATTGTTTGGTTCACAACATAGTAGAGCTTTTGGGGAATTAAACAAGCTGAAAAATGTTTACTTTGAGAAGCTCAAATTCTAAGCTTCTCCAACTAGACATTTTTAAGCTTTTTTAAAATATTAAAAACTCTAATATATCCCTATTTTTTTTTGTTAATTTCTTTAAACCCTTAAAACCCTATTACACTTTCATTATAAATATAAACATATAGCCTCCACCTTCATTTACTTTTTATTTCATCAAAACTTCTACGAATTCTTCTCTAACCGATAAGTTTTGTATATTTTGTGTTTTTTTTTTCAATTGGTTTTAGTTGATATTACCACTTTTTTATCTTATTGTCATAAATTTCCCAATATATTACAATATATATATATATACTTAATATATATATATATATATATTGCAATTAGTTTTGTTATTGGTTTATTGATTGCCATATATAACAATACACTGTCAAAGCAATTGGTTTTGTTATCATGGTTCATTGACATATAGATACTGCAAATGATTTTAATTGATTTGTATTATTAGGGAGTATATATATATATACTGTAATTGATATGTATATATACTGTAATTGACACACTACTGTTGCAGTGTGGCAATTATATATACATTGCAATATATATATGGCAATATATATATATATATATTGCAGTGTTCACTGCAATTTCAGTATACATACTGCAATTCAATTGAAGAGTATACATTTACTGCAATTATAGACTCAAAAATGCAGTATATATATATTATATACTGCAACTACAGTATATATACATACTGCAGTATACATAAATACTGTAGTTGCAGTATATACTGCAGTATATATATATAGTTGCAATATATATATACTGCAGTTACTGCAGTATATATATACTGCAATATAAACTGAAACTGCAACTGCAGTAAATATTAAAAATAGCAGTTGCAGTATTGGTTTTCTGTTATTGTTGTTAGATTTTGAGTTTTTATATATAATTTTAAAGATGGTACTATTTTTTTATTGAATTGACCTCAAAGAGAATGATTTGAAAAGTCACATGATATTCTATTGATGAAATGTTAATTGTACATACTTAGATACAATAAAATTGAAGATGTAAAACTTCACAAATCTAAATAAACACTTCTCTTAAGCAATAAAAATAGAGAAACAATACAACTGCTTTACATTTATTTTATTGAAAATCTATGTTATGAAAATAAATTTACATCAAATAATTATTAGTTGTTTGATTAATTAATTTTTTATGGTTAAGGTTGAAGCAATTACATTTCAAGAATGGACATATTACTCATCTCTCTTAAACCCTTTTTGGTAAATTAATAATCTAAAAGTGCTTTAAAAATAATGTAACCAAACACTCACCAATTAAAAAGAGGTTTTTTAATTGACAACCAAACCACCAAAATCTTTTTTCTAAAAGATCGATTTCCAAAAGGTCTATTTTAAGAAGATCTACTTCTAGTAGATCTATTTGGAGAAGCTGTACCAAATGAAGAATATTTGACTATTATGTAGTAAAGGCATTGTTCAAGCACAATTCAGAGTTATATATTCAACATATTGAGCTAACTTTGGAGAATAATTATACGTTGTAAAAATTATTAAAAGGTACACAGATTTCGCAAATAAAACAGTTTGATGGGGTCGTTCCGTAATTATAAAATTAGAATAGAGGGCGCTTCCTACCAGAAAAGCGCCCTCTATTATATTTTAAAAAATTACAGAAATTTCTGATGAGGTTTCAAAATTATCAAAAAAGCCCTCCTCATTTTTTAAACAAAACTGGCCTTAACAGTTTTCCAATTGTGAATAAATATTTTACTATAATGTTAAAAAGGCATTGCTCCAGACAAGTCCTACTGTTATATTAGCAAAACATTGAGCTAACCTCAGAGTCCAATTCAGTTTTAAAAATCAAAAGGTTCAGCTAGTTACTATAATATATAAAAGACTTCGGGGTTGTTTCATAAATAGTACTTTGGGTAGTTCTTTAAAATGGGAGGTTAAAACCCTTTTAAATGGGAGTACCCAGATTGGATAATGGAGATTAGGGTCAACAGTTTTCTGAAAAGAGAGGAAAATTTTTTTGTCCTCTATTTTGTCGTTTCTTGTGCATCCTCTCAACTTCGAAGTTGCAATTCCTAACATAGAGGTTGGGAAGCACAATTCAAGTTGGTAATGTCAACTAGGTCAAGATTGGTAACATTTAATTTTATAATCCTAACCTAGAGGTTCCATTTATACTAAGGGTTTTTTGGGTTTCTTTTTACAGTTTCATCTATTTGTTGATTGATGGTGTTTATTAAACGTCTGGTAGCTTTGGTTTGCTTTGGTTTGCAAATCGATGGAACGAGTGGTATACCATATGATATGAAATATATACAAATTGCTTGAAATGTGTACAATTGCTTGTTTTTGTTGAAAGAAATGCAATTCGTTTGGAGGTCGTCAATTAAAGTATAAGCACCCTTAAAGTATAAGCTCCTTTTAGTAATGAAAGCTTTTGCTAATGTTCCGCCTTAGTGTCATTACTTTTTACGTTTCCAACATCACCTGTATTGTTGCACCAGCATAAATTTTGATTCACTACATACATTGTTTAGATTATTATGTTCGATTTTAACCATTGGATCCACAGGTATGCAATGAAATCAATATAATGACTCCAACCTCCAGTATACAACTGGGGTACTCCCTGCAGTAAGAGGTTTAACATCCAGTATCCAAGAAGGAATGTAAGTACATAAATGCTGAATAACTTCCCAACCTACGTACTTACTTCCCAACCTCCAACTTGGTAATTATAAACCTTGTGGTTTTACATCATAACAAAAGAGTGTTAATGGACAGGAATGCCCTTAATATAAAAGGTGCCCTTAATATAAATGGTGCCCTTAAAGTTGACAGAAACAAACAAAGAAGTGTTAATGGACAGGAATGCCCTTAATATAAATGGTGCCCTTAAAGTTGACAGAAACAAACAAAGAGTGTTAATGGATAGGAATGCCCTTAATATAAATGGTGCCCTTAAAGTTGACAGAAACAAACAAATGAGTGTTAATGGACAGGAATTCCCTTAATATATAAGGTGCCCTTAAAGTTGACAGAAACAAACACCCTTAAAGTCCCCTCTCGTGACGCAGGTTACCTTTCCCGCGTAGGAGCGTTTCCCGCCCACCAGCCAGGCCCGGGCATCGCCTTGTGGACCAGTTTTTTTAACCCGCCCACCGGCTGTCCACTCTGTTTTTGTCGACGGCGAACAAGTCTTGCCAACGTGGATGTTCTGACTGTGTCACATCAGAGGCAAAGCAGGTGTGCAGCATCTCTTCAACTGAGTAAGAGGAGTTGTATACAATTTGATATGATAAATCCTGTAAACACAATTGCCATGTACAGATCCTGCATTTTATTGTTGTCGATATAATAAATGGACTTGGTACGGAGGGTTAGAGTGAAAGTATCCACGGTTTGTATCTCGCAGTGTATACTGCATCTACCATGAATTTCATAAATGCTGACCACGCTAGGAATACAAATGTGACAGGTCGGATCACAATGGGTACAGTTCGTGTTGCGGTTCGCTATGATGGCGAGTGGATCAATAAGGAAGGAAACTTGATATATGAAGGTGGAAAGACAAAAGGAATTTTATTGGCAAATAATATAGCGTATGAAGAATTACAGGACACTGTATGTCGTGCACTTGATATAAAACGTTCTGATTATGCAATTACGATGAAGTTCAGATATAAAATGAGTGATGCCGCCCCACCCATTGAAGTGTTGAACGATACTGATGTTGACTTCTTTATCGCCGAAGTTAGTGACGTAATGACGAGGAATCCGTTATGCATTTCAGTTGAACGTAAACGTGACTCGATAGGTTGCTTGCCAGTTGGTGACGAAGAATGTCTGAAGGGTACATTCGTACAATTTGCTGCAGAGAAGTATTTGGACAGTGAAGGGCCGTACAATATTGAACGGACAATGAGTGATGAAGATGTGGGAGGGGATGATAACTATGGAAAGGACATATTCGATCATTTTGGTTCCGAAGTTGCAGATGGCTGTACACCGACAAAAGGTTGTCCGGAAGCATCACCAATTTATAGGGGTGACAATTGGAAAGACAATAAGTTGAAATCTGAAATGGTTGAGGGGGATTGTCAGTTTGGAACGACATCTTTGATTCATTTGGCTGCAGATGGTGGCCGTTCTGCCAGTTTGTTCGACAGTGTGACAGAGGTTCGAAAGGGGGATATTTTCAGTAGTAAGGAAGAGCTACAGCTTAATATAAGAATGTTAGCTACTGGTCGACAGTTCAACATAAAAGTGAAGAAGTCCACCAAAGACTTATTGGTTTTGGGTTGTGTGGAGAAAGGTTGCAAGTGGTGGCTTCGTGCAACAAAACTGGCAGGGTCAGAAGGTTTTTGTGTGCGAAAATACCTTCCGGACCACACCTGTTCTCTTGATTCGCTCATTTTGCAACGGGCTAAAGTAACAAGCAAACTTATTGGCCATTGTATCAAATGGAAGTATGAGGGTGCTTCTCAGTCTTACCGTCCAAACGACATCATTCAAGACATGAAGAAAAGTTATGGGATGACTTGTACTTATAATAAAGCATGGAGGGCTAGAGAGGTTGCTCTCACATTAGCAAGGGGATCACCTGAAGAGTCGTATACTATGCTTCCATTTTATTGCGCCTTGTTGGAACGACAAAATCCAGGGACCGTAACAAAGATTGAATGTGATGCATCTAATCGCTTCAAGTACTTTTTCATGGCATTAGGAGGTTCACTTCATGGATTTAGATCTTTCATTAGGCCCGTTATAGCTGTTGATGGGACTTTCCTCAAATCGAAGTATAAAGGTACCCTCTTTATTGCGACTTGCATGGATGGAAATAACCAAGTCTATCCATTAGCTTTTGGTGTGGGAGACTCAGAAAATGATAATGCATGGATTTGGTTTATGACAAAGTTGCATGGGTGTATTGGAGATGTTGATGATGTAGTGTTCATTTCAGACCGTAACACAAGTATAGCAACGGCTGTTGCACATTCGTTTCCTGGGGCATTGCATGGAATATGTATGTATCACCTAGGGCAAAACATGAAGGCCAATTGTAAAGGTGCTGATGTGCAGAAGCTGTTTTACAAGGCTGCCAAAGCATACCGTGCTTCAGATTTCAATGCCATCATGTCCCAAATCCATGGACTTAGTGTTAAGGCAGCTGAGTATTTGATTGTTGCGGACCCAACCAAATGGGCCAGATGTGAGTTTGAGGGTAGAAGATATTCCATTATGACAACAAACATTGCTGAGTGTTTGAATGCCATTTTGAAGGAGGCACGAGAGCTGCCCATCACGAAGTTAATAGAGCATATACGTGGCATACTTCAAAGATGGTTTTGTGAAAGGCGTGCGGATGCTGCGATAACCCCAACGCCAATGACAAGATGGGTTGAAGAGAAGCTGCGGCACAGGATGAAGAAAGCTGGCCGTTATCCTGTGCGCCCCATTGACATTGATAGGTACCTTGTCATCGATGAATTTTTGAACCCTGTTGTTAACTTGCGTAGTAGAACTTGTGAGTGCAAAAAATTTCAGATCGACCAACTTCCTTGTGCACATGCTTTGGCTGTTTGTATTCATCGCCATCTATCATGTTATGACTACTGTGCTGCATACTATACCCGGGATTCATTAGCAGCAGCATATGCGGCTTCCATTCATCCGGTTGGTTGTGCGGATGACTGGATTTTGCCTGAAGGTCTTCAAGTTCCTACTGTCCTACCCCCTGTAGGTCGTAAGCCTCGTGGTCGACCTACTACAAAAAGAAAACCTTCCAAAGGTGAAGATAAGAAGAAAGCAAAGTGCAGTAGATGTGGTGGCTTCGGGCACAACCGACAAAGGTGTACCGCACCAATTCCAATATGACAGTACGATGAATGGAATTATAATGTCAGAAATAACACAGTAACACTCAGCTGCATTGTCCAGGAGAATGCAGCTGAGTGTAAGATGGAGTCTACGAGCTGCGCTCTGTATATGACATTGACCAGGAGGAAGTATTTTTTGTCTTCTTCCTCCTTTGGGTCTTTTGTACATCAAGTGGAATGTATTTTTTGTACATCATGTAGGTGGTTTTATTAGGCAAATGCATTTTCTATGAAGAATGTTTTAATTGTACATTAGGTAGGTGGTGTGATAAGGGAAAGCCATATATGTGGCGAGTAGGAATGTATGAATGCTCATGAAGTTTGTCCACTTTATACCATATTACTGTAAATATATGTATTTCTGCCATGTATGCATATGTTTAATGGTACACCGTTTGCAGATGCTGCTTTGTGTGAGTCAATGTATTCTCACTTTATAGTTTTAGTCGTCAACCAATGGCTGCCCTGGCAAAACAGGTTTCAGCAGTGTACTTACTGGAAATTTCAAGAGTAGATGAAGAATCGCACAACTAATTTGCATATAATCATAAGAGTTTTCGGATGTTTACAAGTGCAGAAAACCTTCAGGGTGCTGCTGAAATTGTGCCGTAGCTGGGTTGAGGTGGGTTTTAAGTTGAGGAGTAGATAACATATCAAAACGTAAGGATTGTTGCCTTAAATAAAAAACAGCGACAATTCGGGTAACGCAACTGAAAACAAGCAATTTTTGACTTTTGATTGTCAGATGTGACTATCAAAATAATTTTTAGTTTATTTGAAACATTTTCATGGTACTCAAGTTGGTTTAAGTTGCCTAAAATTAGATACTCAAAATTATTAATAACATACATGTACATCATCTGAAACTTATAGTTACACTTATATCCAAATATAAATAATAGGACTCCAACAATAAAACCACAACCACGATTCATAACTCCAGCAACAACGACGAAACAAACTTCTTACAATCAAAATGACCCATCACAATATTTATTCACAGTTAAGAAAGTAGACATTATATTAAATAAATATCGATTAAAATTAGCTACCTGTGTTGCTTAATCAATTTTGTTTCATAACAACAAACAATTCGTCCAGGACTTCAAAATTGAACTACTGTTATAGACTTTCATCCTTTATACATAAAACATTCAGCACATAC
Organism: Litchi chinensis; assembly: GCA_019925255.1. Lineage (NCBI taxonomy): Eukaryota > Viridiplantae > Streptophyta > Magnoliopsida > Sapindales > Sapindaceae > Litchi > Litchi chinensis. Next base: position 2,020,260 of record CM034464.1, on the reverse strand, counting down.
AATTTACACTACCAGGTTGCAGCATCACTGTTCATTCGGATACCATACTCAAGAGCTCCAACCTGTAATACATACAGTAGTGCTACCATTACCAATTTTATAACTGTACAGTACATAAACATTTCAAGCATCCAGATGTGGTAGCTCATCGCAATGACATGCGTGGTGTCCCCCAGTGCCACCTGAAGACACTGTGACACAGCTCCACCAGGAAATATGTGGTCCCCTTTGCACTCCAACTACATGGATACTTGAAGAACTGAACTGCTGCATGAAAGTCCACATTTTCGGCATTAGCATGTTACCTTTATACATACAACACATAATGTTTAGCACATTTAGGTATTTTCTTTTCCACATATTTATTTCATTACAAGAACAAATAAATTATAAATAAAAAGGGCATCATGCCCATAAATTGAGTATGTTGCCAGCAAAACAATAGCGACGTGGACGTTGTCCTACCACTCATGGAAATCAACACCATAATAGTCAAACAGCATTGCTACATACTAAGAAACATTCATACATATCTAATTGATGCAAACAACTCTTTGCATAAGACTTACGAATTCGAATTAACAAGGTGTACCACTCTTTGGTTTTAAGTCCGGCACTGTTCGACCAACTCAAGTATGACCTGCTGCCTTAACCCATCACAGTTGAAGCAAAGATTGCCCAACATGCAAATTCGTCAAGAACTTCAGCTTCCAATATGCAGACAAAAAATAATTGCACAACAAAAAGAATTACAATTTCAAATAAATGGACAAATGGTGAAGAATGAAGACTGCCATGTATGCAACTGTCAAGGATTATCAAAAGCAGTTAGTTCTCATTAAAATACTCACACAAACTGATCCGACTCAAATTACTGCTCCAACCATTAGCACATACGGACCTACTGTATTGCAGTTAGATATACAAACACGTAAGTTCATGTCATTCTGTCACATCAACAACATTAGGCTACAAACTATCTCACTCAGCATCAAATGATTGGCTCTACAGGCAAAAAAACAATATATATACAGGATAACCATGCCGAAAACAACAACTTTATAGATATAGAAAAGATATCTCATATATCACAGGACACTGAAGAAAATTACATAAATTATATATTAAATAAATAAATCAAGCAATTAACCCTCTACCATAAACGGAAATTGATGACAGGATGCATTACAAAGTTAGCTTTCATAAAAAAACAACAATGACATAATCACATAAATACCTCAAAGTTGGGAACTCAGCCTGTACAGAAGACTCAGCTGCTTCTTCTTGCTGAATCTCAAGATTTCGTCACTTTTGTGGATACCAAGACCTATGTTGTGTTTCAGGTCGTGTGAATACAGGCGCGGACCGGTCAGATCTCCGAGGAAAAACTGGCCCACCATGCTACAATAACAACAACTAACTTAACTCACAAGATAATGTAGAAGAACAACAAACATTGTCTCTATCCGCATTCTCCCCCACCTCCACCGTCCCATCCACTTAGCAGGCACAATGAACTCACATCACATTTATGAGAATCCCATCCTCCACCAATACATAATAAATTTTTGTTCATAACAACAAACCAATTATTCAAGGACTTCCAACTTCATGAAATTTTATAGAATTTCATCAAGTCATTTATACAACATGATGCACGTAAACTCGAAATTGTATTTGCAGCATCCAGGTACAGCTCATGCAACAAAACAACAACAGCTGCATCATGTTGTAGCTGTATTGTCAAGCGGTGATGCCAACCATATACTGCAACGTGTTCTTACCCATGACAGATTTATACTGCAGTATGATATCTTACCCATGCAACCCACACTGCCAAAGTCAACAGTGTAGTAGGAATCATATTCAACTTACCCCCAATAACTGCTGCGACCACTTCCACAGCTCCAGCGCTAGCTGCTCCCGGAATCCTGGTATATGGATTGGTCGAATGAGTTCACTGGCAGACCGTGCGCCATGTGTTCGGCCAACTTGATTACGAACATCCCGCAATCACCACTCCTACATAAAAGAAGACAACGTAACAGGTTAGCTCATTACGTACATATAAATGCTCTTTTGAAACTGCTGCATGTGGTGCAGCTCTGACCCTGGATCTTGTTGTGGCGTGGCGTCGCACCGGGACACGGACCATCCCTCCCTCCTATACCATGCTGCAGTCATGTGCGCCTCTGCTCCGTAGTGATCAGTCTTCTTAAGGAGCTGTGGCAGTATTGTTTGTATGGGAAGCAAAAACTGTTTCCAATTGCGGACGTAGGTGCCCAATGAGTCAAACAGGGTTATTGTTCGTTCCTTCAAGTGTACTTTCACGAGAACCCAATGTGCACCCCTATAATTTAATGGCATGTACAGCTACGGACACGACAAGTGCAAGAAAACCACCAATCAGTTTCAGTTTGTAACATAACAGCTCATACCATATCAAATGCGAACCAACCAATTAACGAGTATACCGTCGCAAGTCCTGCCCACGGACGACAGGCCACCTCCGATGAACCCTGTCTGCTCCCGGCCACCTCCCCCCTTGCATAGCGTACACAAATGTCATCATCACCCCAAAGAGCTCTCTTCTTGGTAGACGCCTCCCATTTACCTACCAAGTTTTGCTACAAACGTTCCAACAAACAATGCCATTAGAAACTGAAAAACGTTTCAAGGTTCAGAACTCCATATACTTTTGAAGAAACCTTTTGTTTACCCCAAACAAAATATCTGTCGTCGTGAAGGCTTCCATCTTGCTAGTAGGGGACCGCATCGCCTGCCACCGAATGTAACAGAAAGCAGCATCCAGATGCTGGATAAAGTGAAATTGCATACCGTTAGACTGCACAGTCCATATTTATGTCTGACATAGCTACTTGCCATAATTTTTATACGCACCGAATCTCGCAACCACTCACTAGGTTTGCACAACTCCCTAAACCACTGCTGATTGCAGTCTCCGGTTGGCAAACGCACCATTGTTCTGCAGTGCCAACCCCATTGTTGACGATTGGTTAAATAGATACCAAACTAACAGTATGGAAAATAAAACAATGCAGTAAGAAGGTCAGAACCATACAACTCGGTCGGAAAATGGTCATCGCGCCATGCTGTAAATGCTTGCAGATCCGTATCGGAAGGTTTACGCATTGGATCGAACTTGGCCCGCTTTCTTGGCACAACTTGCATTTGCTGAAATGGAGACGAAATTTGTGGACCCTTTTTTCTCTTTCTTCTGAAAAATTTTGGTTCAGGTATTATCTTCAGACTTATGTCCGAACCGACCGAAGGCGACCCTACCATTGGCTGCTGGGGCAGGATAGGGTCCAAGATAATTTTCCCCCTTGAACTGTCTGCACAATGCTGTCTCACTTCTGCACTGCCCTCTGCCCGATTACGCAACAACCTTTCTGACCTTTTTAGTGGGCCACCTTCAAACCCTGAAAATGGGCCACACACCTGTGTACCCTTCTCTTCCTTTATGCTCCGACTTTGGGATTGTGGTACAATCTTCACGGATGCATCAGAAGCCCCGGCAGGCGACAGTACCCATGCTTTTGTTGGGACGCTTGGCCTGAACTCCATGAGTTCAGGGAAACTGTCCGCCTCCTCATGAGTACCACGTGCAGGCGTCTCGGAGCCAACTGGCACTGATCCTTCGACTCCAGTACTGTCTCCATTACCTTCACGCTGTTGCTCGTCACTGTCCTGCGAAGCGAATTTCCAACGACATCAGTACATGTTCATATACGAAACTCAGTTCCTAAATTAGGCATATATGGAACGTACATTCACTGCAGGTGATTCCTGACGTGGTCGATCAGCATTGTTTGTAAACAACAAGTCCATAATCATATCGACCTTCTTGTTTGTTTCGTACAACATATCAAATGTTTCCTGTACCTTCAACTTCGTTCCTTCTAAGTTCTTGTTTGTATGTTGCAGTTGTTCCATCATTTCTTTCCCAACCTGCTCCACCTGTTTATGGATGGCTTTTAATTGTTCACTTTGACTATTACTGCTATCCTTCGCAGCCTGTACAAAATTCAGTGGACATGTGAAGTGAGGTGGTTTACTTGCATAATGTGCTTAACAGCACACATAAAAGCAACCAGCGACCGTACCTGAGAATGTGCTCGTCTTCCCCCAGTATGTGGCTTCATAAATGGCACCTGAGTTGCCTTGCGACTCTTGTCCTTCTCCCCAGTGCCAGCACTATCAGAGGCCCTACTATGAGAACCCACTTGGGCTGTATCCTCCTCCTTGATGCGAAAATGTTGCCAATAATCCTCACTTTCCTCAGAATGTGTCGCCTCCAACATATGGGCAGCTTCAAACTAGAAGGTAAGTTGAAAACAAATGTTCAAACCAGCAACTTTAATGTACAATTTCAATTACAGTCAGTAATATATTGACATACGAAACTCGGTAACATATTTACATACATCACAGCGATGAAACAACGTAACAATTTCTCCTGACATTGGGATTGCCGTAAATCTCCAATTGACTATACGGGGCAGCAAATGGCTGGATTTCAATGCAAATTATTGTGCAATTATCGGAATTGCTTCACAAGCCCATACCTATGAGTGCAGAAAATAAAACCAAATCTTATTGCCAAACATCATATACCATTACGAAGCATCATAAACTGAATTAACAATATACATATACCTGAAATGCATATGGGAAACCAGACAACAAATAGAATGAAGCATCTCTCTTGTTCTTGTTCTTCTGCCCTTTATTTCGGTTTCCAACCTTGCCAGCCATTTTCTTTAAATCCTTTTTCATGCCACGCAACGTCATCTCGTAGCAGCATCGACCCCACGGGTATTTGTTGAATGCATTGATATCATCCAACAGTCGAATATGCTCCCTTAGAATCTGGTTCTTCGGATCCTTCCCAAGTAACACTGTCTCTAAAAAGTATAGCAATGCAAGTTTTACGATGTCCTCATCATTTTCCGAAGTAGCAGCCCTGAAAGTGATGTCCAAACTTTTGTTCGAAATTTTGCCACTACCGGGAAACATTCGCTGGCTGAAATTCTCAGTCGATGTACATTCATCAACAGACCCATCTTTTAGTGGGTATGGCCCACAATAAAGCCCTGTGATGAGACAAAACTCCTGCATTCCGAACCGTATTACATTGTCATTTGGGAGTGCGAACCACAGCTCCTCCGAATCATCACAATCCACTTGTCGGAGAAGCAAGTTATGTACTAACTGCCCAGCAAACTTCAAGTCCTTCATGTTCAGCAGTTTACCAAAGCATGACCTCCTGAACATCTCCATTTGTGCTTCATTTAACTTTTCCTCAATCACTTTTAAGGCTCCCACCTTCGAAAAGCATGTAACTTTTGAAGAAAAATGCTCGGAGTCCATTATCTTCACCGCAACTTCAGAATCCATCACTGTCAACCTGCAATTACCAAACAACCCATAACAGTTTTATTACCAAAACAATAATGCTTAAACTCTAATACACATTATATTGTATTCATACCATATCCATAACCACAACCCTAAGAAGGATAAATACCATGCAACCAAAGAGTGGAGGTTGGGGTTTCAACCCAAACCTCCGCATCCTCACCATATGGCTTGGAACCAAATTGCTTCCCAACCTTAAGGTTGGGAGTCCCAACCTCCAGGTTGGGATCCAATCGTGTCCAACAACTAGTACAATAAAGACATCAACTAAATGCAATGTGTTTTTACCGTTAAGGTTTGAAAGTCCTCCCGCGTCTCTCACTGACGTTCAACTTGTTGCCCCTTCTTCCTTCGCCTTTTTGCCTCTTCTTCCCTCAACTTCTTCCTTCTTCTTCCGTCCTCTACTTCTTCTTCTGCTTTCGGTATGTTAGTTTCTTCCACAGAGACAGTAAATGACCATTGGGTGATGCCGTCTGAAATATGAGGGTTCGAAATGTAGTTTCTTTCACGACTAAAGACCCAACAACCGGTGTGTGCGTCGGTCGGGGTTCAGCTCTGCAATGGGTGCTATGCGACGGTGAGGAGACGTTTGCTTCTTTTTGACAGGTTGCTTCGTTTTGAATACCACACTGAGTCAGCGTTTGGTTGACCGCGCCACACCCGCACACAAACATTGGAGGGCAATTTCGTCCTCAATTTGTCAATGTCTTGACCTTTAAAAAAAAAAAGGGTAGTTCCCAAATAGGTCATCCTAAAAGGGTTATTTTTCAACAAAACCCATTTTTTTACTTGCTCGAGGGCCCAAAGCTGAAATCATAAAAACTTGAGAAAATGTATAAAATAGTCCATTTGGAAAGGTGATCCTCAAAAATAACCTTTCTTTTTTATTCTTATCAAAAAGAGCTTGAATAGACAAGAATACCCTTGATGGAGCCGTAAGCTGAAATGCAATCCTTTAACCGTCTTTTCATTCTCACCAACTGTAGACTCTTCCATTTTGTAGCATTCCATTTTGTTGAGCCTTCACTCTCGCAGTATCCAACCTTCTTCTTTAATCATCACACATTCGAACAGTTGCATCTCACCGATTAGCAATCTCCACCCACCACCGTCCAAATGTCAAAAAAGTTCATTGGAAACCCGACCTACCCACCGTCCTCTCTGTGTATGTAACCTTTTTCTGTCATTCTCACTCTAAGAATCCCTAACTCATCATCGACCTCACAACTCCTCCACCCACCATCGTCCACCGTTCGATTTCGAACATAAGCAAACCCATCCACTTTCGAACAAAAGCAGACCCATCCACCGTCGAATCTACTTTCAGTATTGACTCTTAGTTTGCCTCTACCAACCCAAAATCTGTACGTGTCTCCATTACGAATCCGAAATTGTCAGAAGAAGTAGCAAGGAAAAGACGGAAGAAGCAAGAAGAAGTTGAAGCAAGAAGAGGCAAATAAAAAGTTGGAAGGAAGAAGAACTAACAAGTTGAAGTTGAGTGAGAGCTACGACAGCCAAGCAAAAACTTCACAGTAAGAACACGTTGCTTGTGGGATGTTTTTATTCTAGTAGGTTTTGTGGTTGTAGGTTATTTGTAGGTTTACATTTTGATGTTGTTAAGATTATTGACTGTAAATAATTCTATTCGTGGTGTCGTTTATGGGTATTATAAACAATGAATTGAATTTAAACTTATGAGTTTGGTTTTTGTTGGATAATTGATTGGGGTTGTGTTGGTTTACAAATTAGGATATTTGTTTGTCAGCTTTGAGATTTGGACTTGTAAGCTCTAGGTGGGGATTCTCAACCTCCAAGGTGGGATTGGGATTCCCAACGTTTAGGTTGTAATTCCTAACTTCCGGACTGGGAATCCCAACCTTTCGATTGAAATTCCCAACCCAGTGGTCGGCATTCCTAATCTCAGGCAGGATCTAAGGTGGGATTCTCAATCGGAAGTTAGGAATCCCAACCTTCGGGTTGGGAATCTCAACCAGAAGGTTGGAATTCCCAACCCCCAGGTTGGAAATCCCACCATGGAGGTTGGGAATTGGGTACTCAGGTTGGGAATTGAGTACTCTTTTTTATACTCGATAAAAATGCAACCTGGGAGTTATTCTTATAGTTTATATTTTCCCATGAAACAAATAGAAAATTTTGTGTGTTGAATTTTTGATGACTTTTTGCAGTGGCTTCGCGATAAGCACGAAGGATGGTTTCAAGATATTTTATTCGAGTACAAGCAGGCTCTGCTATGAACGAGGTGAGTGTTCTTCATCCTTTTTTTTTATTATTTTGATTTAATTGAGTATAGTTTGAATAATTGTTAAATTTTGAGTCTAAATTATTGTATTTGTTTTTGTGTTGATAGTTGTTGGAGCTTTTAATATTGTTGAAATGTTGTATAGCTCTAGTCTTCTCGCTATTGTTGGGGCTGGTGAACAGGTGCTTGAGAAGAATTATTATTTTTGTTTTGGGAATTTTTGTGTTTTCTAAGTTGTGTTGTTTATGAGTAATCATGATGGTGTTATTGAATTGAAACAGCTGTCATTGTCTCCATGCAGACTATGTTTGTTCAATACTACGACTGGAAATGCTCTATGCGAATTGAATTTTTTAACTTCAATTCTTGCTATTCATTTAAATAAGAAAAGGTGAGAGATTTTTTTTGGGTTTGTTTTTGATGGTTTAAGGAGAATTGTGTTAGGTTGTGCCTTGGAAAATATTGGGTGGAAACATGTGTGATACTTAATGAAAGGAAAATATTTGTTTCCGTGTTTGGAAGGAACATGTCTCCTTCTTGAATGTTTTTAATATTTACAATTTTCTATGGAGTGGTAATTTTAAACTTTGGAATGACTTAAAATACTAGTTTGGAATTTTTATCATTTATTTATTTATTATTATTTTGCAATGAGTTAGACTGAGGTTTGAATGCTTTTGTTGTCTGGTTGTTCCTTGAGTTATTGCTTGGCAATTTATTGGTATGGTGTCAACATTGCTATAAAGAAGAGTTTATAATCCTTGCTGGAGAATTTAATATCTTTTCTCTATGGTACAAGTTTCAAATTAAAATTTAATTTTGAGTAGGGAACTTTACCAGAAGTGGTGATATTTGGCAATGAAATCAGACATGTTTTCCCATTTTTTATTTGTTATCTTAACTGATGGATAAGATTTAATGTATATCATCGGTTTTGGTTCTGGAATTGTGTGTGAAATTATGATTTTTTTTTTTCATTTTAAATAATATAAGTGTTGTTATAGGATGAAGTCGTGCAAAAAGATCAATCTTGTAAGAGGCTGAAAGTGGAGGCTGAGAAGTGTTTGGCACAGAGTGAGAGATTGAGCAATGAGAAGGTGGACTTCGAATCAGAGATCTATTCAAAGGTGAGTACTTGAGATGTCCAACACATTTCTTTGCTGTTGTAGTAGTTTTATTATATTTCTTCATCACATTGTTCTAGAATTAAGCTTAAAGGCTAGAATACAATTTGGCTGTCTATAACCGATACTTTTCCTCTATTAGACTTCTTTTCTCATGTTGTTTGACCTTAAGAAAATGTTTCCTAACAGATTGGCTCTGAGAAGTTGAGAACGTCCAATTGTCTTGTGCTATATACGAGTACATGACAGAGGAGATAGTGTACAAGTTCTCTGCATCTCCTTTTCTTTTTAATTATACTATGTTATTAGCGATAAAATGAAAAAACCAGAAAATGAAACTCTATTTTAAACTCTATTTTGAAAGAAACCGCCTAGACTAGGGAGATCGGATGATTGTGAGGAAACATCTTTTGTAAAATTGATTTTTGCTCAACTAACTATACCATTCTCTGAAAGCATATCTTTCAGTTTCTTCATTCTTTATGTAATATTGACTTCCTGGTGTCTTGAATTCAACTAATTTGGATTGATTTTTTTTTTTTTTCCTTAAAGTTTGTTCGCGTCTTGAATTCGAAGAAAGCAAAACTTAGAGAGCTTCGAGAACAGCTTTCAATCAAGAAATCTGCTGGGAATTTGCCCGAAGAAGAGGAAGAGTCCACAGACAAAACTGAGAGTTTTGATGAAGAGAGTGATGATGGGAAGAGTGACAAAATAACTGCAAAGGATGTTGCAAGCTCCTCAAAGGGTACTCCAGCCAGTGGTGCACGTGGTCGAAATAGGAATACGCGCAAATAGCATCTAACTAGTCAAGTGTAGAATTAAGTTGTTTCAAGTTGGAAACCCTTTTCCATCATCTTGCTCTTCATGTTCTTTTCTTTTCAGTAACTTATGATGTAAATTTTGCAACACATTTGCTGAGTTGTATACAGTGGTGATGACGAAGAGAGAATTACTCATAGGAACATCTATTAGGATCCTAATTTATATTATGATGCTGAATAATGAGCATTGACAGGCAGATTATCATGACATTTTGCTTTGGTTTTGATGACAACTGATTTACCAGTTTGAACTAAACGAGCCTGTTTCAGATTCAGCAGAGGTTATGTTTACTTCATGTATAGACAACAGTTAAATAGGCACACAATTTCATTTGTTTTGTGTTTTAATTCATATAAATGGAGAAAAAATACAAATACAAACATGAAAGCAATATAAGGTTACAAGCAAAAAAGCGTTTTGCAATAAATTTCATTCATCTAGATTCATCTAAATTCTTCTTTTAAGCCTAAAATGACTGAACTTTTCAGCTCTGCAGCTCTTATTTTACCTCTGCAGCTCTTACATTCCAGCTCTGCAGCTTTCATTTTACCCCTGCAGCTCTTACTTTCCAGCTCTGCAACTCTTATTTTACCTCTGCAGCTCTTACTTTCCAACTCTACAACTCTTATTTTACTTCTGCAGCTCTTACTTTCCACTTTTCACTTCCCATTTCTCAGTCCCTACACCTTATTCTCTTCTTCTTTTCACTTCTCACTCTCTTATCACTTCTCACATCGAAGCCGCCATTATCTTTCGATGCCTAACAACAGAAGGAGGTTTTTGGACCATGGAAGAACTACAGATCGCTGAACCTGCTGCTCTGTTTTGACACCCAACAATAGAAGCAGATTTTTGGACCACGGAAGAACTGCAGATCGTTGAACCTACTGCTCTGTTTTGACGCCCAACAACAGAATCAGTTTGTTGGACTATGGAAGAAATGCGCCACAGCTACCGCTCATCTTCTCTGCAGGTGGATAGTATATTTGACTAGTTTTAGTTGCTTTGGGTAGGTGAATATGGTATTACAGACCAAGGTTGGCATAGTGAAAATGGGTTGTGGTTGTTGGTGTATTGTATGTGTGGTTTTGTGGGTATAATTAGAATGTGAAAGTTATATTGCATTGGTAGTTGTTATTGGTGAATCTGTACTTTGAGCGTGGGATTTGTAACAAATGCTTACAATTGGAGTTTAGAGGTGAAGTTTTCATATGAAGGTTGGGAATCCCAACTTCTGTGTTAAGAATTCTAATTTTTTTATTAAGATTCCCAACTCAGAAGTTTGGATTCTCAACCTATAGATTGAGATTTCTAACCCTGTCTTCGGGTTATTTTTCGACTTCCGACGATATCTAAGATGGATTCCCAACTCGATAGTTGGGAATCCCAACCTAAAAGTTGGGTCCCAACTTCTAGGTTGGGATTCCCAACTACCGGGTTGGGAATCCACCTTAGATATAATCCAAAATTGAAAAATAATCCAATCTCAGGGTTGGGAATCTTAACAGGTACATTAGGATTCCCAACCTTAGGTTTGGATTTCTACCCTCTGGGTTTGAAATCCCAACCTAGGGGTTAGGAACCTTCCCAACCCCTTTTGTTGGGACTTCCAACCTCTGGGTTGGGAATCCCAACCCACTGGTTGGGAGTCCCAACCACAAGGTTGGGAAATCCTAACCCATTCTCGCCCTTTGAATTTAAAATCTCATTCCCAACTCTGAAGTTGGGAATCCCAACCCGATGGTTGGGAATCCTATCCTTGAGTTTGAGAATATTCCCGACTCTGGGTTGGGAATCCCAATCCATTGGTTGGGAGTCTCAATGCCAAGGTTGGGAAATCCCAACCCATTCCCACCCTCCGAGTTTGGAATCTCATTCCCAACTCAGAAGTTGGGAATCCCAACCTGAGGGTTGGGAATCCTATCCCTGAGTTTGGGAAGGTTCCCGACTCTAGGTTGGGATTCCCGACTCAAAGGTTGGGAATTATGTTTCTAGATTTGAAATTAAGTATTCTTTTTTATACTTATAATAATTCTTAGATAATATTAAAACCCTCTCAATTGGGAGTATCCAGATTGTAACAACTAATTCAATGCATCTTTTAAATTAATTGGAAAGATCTAAAAATCAAGAATGTCAACAGGGAAGGTGATAGAGTGCTCATTAATTCAGTTGATATGGAGATTATCTTAAGGTTGACATGGCTGCAATGCCTGTCAACATGCATCAATCTAACATTTCAATCTCCACTTCAAAATTTTTCTTATTTTCAACTGGAGCTACTGATTTTCCATTCAGCCTTTTACAACTACGGTTAATTTTATTTACACAAAGGAAAAAAAATAGAAAATTACAAGTATATATGATACAAAGTTTGCCACAGTTTCCAACTCTTTTCAGACTACTTGAGTTACAGCAAATAGATATACACAGCAAGCCAACCATATTAGTACCACCAGAATTTGCTGTGATAAAATAAGGTCTTTCACCTCGAACCTTGCCCACTTTGGCTTGTCGAGGCACCGCGCCTATGCAGCTTTGTTAAGATATAAGCCATAGCAACTTTAGCACCCAGGGCAGAGTGACCTCGAGAAAGGCAGATCGCACCACCAAGAAGCAGCAAACCTTTCGCTACCACTTTTTTTGATGGCCTTCTATATAATTTCTTCTCTTTGGCTTCACCAGTATATAGTCCATTAATGGTTGCTGTGGGACTTGTTGGAGAACTTGTGCTGTTAACAGTCTCCAATTCGAGTGGAACCTAAACGTTCAGGTGAATAAGAATGTGAGCAAAAATACCAAAAGGACACAGATGAAAGGTAAAGCAGATTCATTCTGGACTAATAAAATCTAGCAATTCTATTTGCTCCCAAGATGCAATAATTCCCATGTTTGGTTGTCAAAGAATCAAATTCAACTACTAGATATAAGACCTTAATAAGATGTGATTGAAGACCTTTATATTGACTCAACCAATGACTACATGTAGGTGGTAATTTGATACCACATTGCTAATCTGTGTCTAGACAGTTTCCACCCACAGTTCCCCAATAATAAATGATTACACATGGTCACAATAAGACAACTAATCTGACTACCTTCAGAAATCAAGATCTACTGGTATTCAAAATTATATTGTTAAAACCTGACCTTTCGAATAAGAGTGATTGCAGAAACAGCCTCACCTGTCTGAAGATGACTGTTCACAGAATATTTGCGCAGTGCGTTATTCATCTTACACACATAACTCCATATTCCCTTAGCAAAAGCCAGTTTCGCCATCTCCACATTCAGACTAGCATCTTCTTGGTAAAACATGTTGATCTCACAGGCATTCCTACCAGCAACTGTACTATAAAATCATTAACCCATGAACCAATCAAACTAGACAGACAATTTCCCTCCAACTGCTACACCAATCATAAAGAAATCATGGACTTCGTTCACCACAACACTGCCCAAAAATCTTCCATTTGTATTGTGAAGTTTAAGCAGCAAAGATAAATCTTCTCATACACATCAAAAGGATCATCAAACAAACATTGAACATTTATAGGTTTACCCTTAACAGTTTACGAGTAATGAGAGAGAGAGAGAATGAAGCACTTGCCTTTCCGGATAAGCCATCCAGATCTAAAATATGAGACACGAACCAAATATTTCAATCAAGTACCACAACTTTCCCATCAATGCTCATAGACAAGGAGCAACATATTGACACAAACTATCACTCATCCATTACTTCCAAACGAATAAAAATGCACGACTGCCCGTCATAAGTAATTGATGTCAATGGCCATGGTCACCCAATTATGTACTGACAATTATATCCACAACAATAGACATGACATAAAAGATGGAAAGAGCAAATCTGAACCCTCATCATGTTCAAATGCAAATGTCTAGTAAAATAAATTATATGTCATAAATTGTCATTCAAATCCAAACCTAAACTCATATATTACACCAAACAATCAAAATAGCACTCTATCATACCAAACTCACAGCCCCTAAGATGGGTTATCGGTGGCACAGAATTGTTCAACGACAAGCAAGGGTTTGTTGTCAACGGTGTCAAAGCGGAGTACCAATGGTTTGACGACGACGTGACCTATAAACAAAGGATGCATGGCAACATGTGAATCTAATGGCGACAGTCAAAAAAAAAAAAAGAGAGAAAATAAAGGAAGTAAAAGAACAAAATAAGAGGAAGAAGAAAAGAGAAGAGGAAAACCTCACCTGCTGGTGAACCACTGTTGACAGCATTGTGGTGGAGAGAAGTTGACATATCTTTGATGGTTGAGAATCGACAGTAAGAGAGGAAGACCTCGAGACCTCACCTGTAGATTCTGAGGGAGAGAATGACAGAAAAAGGTTGGTAGAGAGAGAGCGAACAACGGTGGGTTTCCAACGTATTTCGATGGGTTTGGTCGGTGGTGGGTGGAGGTGCGAAGGTGAGGTTTGCCGATGAGGAGGTGCGATGGTGGGTTAGAGAGAATGAGAGAAAAAAAGTTTGGTAGAGAGAGGACCAACTTGCTGAACGTGACACACAAAAAGGGTGGCTAGTGGTAATTAGTAGAGTGATCAAGGGTATTCTTGTCTAAAAAAAATCAATCTGAAATGATTTAAAAAAATGAGTTATTTTTCACTTGGGTCATCAAAAAAAGGTTAGATTTAAATAAAACCCTAAAAGTTTCTGAAATTTATTGATATTGTAGCTAATAGGCACAATCTGAAAAATATATTATTACTTTATATTTGCACCGGACCTCTGGAGCATCAGAGAGTATCTTATCATTAAGCTTGATAATGTCTCCAGTTCGAAACAATTATCGCTTCTTAGATTATAATATAAATAAATGACATGTGTTTTTCAATGAGGCAATGCTTACGAATACGTGACGCTTATTTTTCAACGAGGCAATAGTTAAGCATTTCGGTCATCACAGTTCAATCCACGTATGGCTGGCGTACAACCTACGGGGTAACAAGAAAAAGAAAAGAATAGATTAGTGATTGCTTTTTTTTTTTTTAATTTTTTTTTGGGAAAATATATCAGTGACTGTTTTTAATTCACATTATGCAATAAACAGGTAATAATGACGTCATCCTGCATTTTCTCAAAGAATAGTTAATTTCCTTGTACGAAATTATAGTATGTAAGAAATTATTCTGTCAGCCATTTAAATCATAAGCACATTCTTCATCATCTTGGCTTAGCAAGTTCAGATTCTCACCATCGAGCTTTGGAATATCAACAGATACATTTATAACTTCTATCCGAATTTCAAATTTGAGTAATATTTATTGGAATAAATATCGGATATATTTACTAATTAAAAATAAAATTAATAAAAATTATATTTCATAGAAAAGAAAGTCAATGAAAGGAAAGTTGAATCTTTCTTTAGGAGGGTGGTTTCAAGAGCAATTTAAGTTTTTATTCAAGCGTGGTGTGAGATTTTTTTATGGATTTAATAAACAACAGAACTACAATAGGAATTAAGTACTTTATCTCTTTTAAAGGTTTTTTTTCTTAATAAACGTGTCAATAGCAATAAAACTATTTTAATTTTCTAACTACTACCGACGCTCCAACAGAAATGGCTAAATTAAGGTAATTATAATGAGTTCTCACAAAGAGGAGTGACTAGTTATGATTTTTAGTTGTGATTTTATGTAATTCGTTAGTGCCTCTTATATTGTATGGACAAGAATAGGACCTGTATGACCTAGAAATGTTTTCTTTTGTGTGGATTGGAGATATATATTTTTTCGTAATGTCTGTAGATATCTGAAATTAAATAACTCATTATTTTATCGAAATCTATTAAAAAGAAATACAATATGCACTACAATTTTATTGAGCATGCATAAAAATTTATCACTATTTTATAGAGTATGCATTATAATTTATCCCTTTATGAAAACCGTTACCAAAATTTGTTTAATCATTGAAAGTAATAACTAAAAGTGCAATTAATTGTTTATACTTTAATTGTTGTTTTTAATTGCTTTTAACATTTTTGAATGACAAACGAGTCTAAGAAAAAAAATATTTCTAACCAAAAACACTTACGGACAGAAAATGTACGCCACAAAGAATAAAATATATATTCTCTTTAAAATGGATTGATTCTTAGATCATTATTTTGAATTGGATTGAATAGCATTATAATAAAGTAAATCAATTACAAAGAAAGATTTTGGAAAGGAAATTATGGTACGTTTTATGCTTCCATGACCACAGTGGACATCCTCCTAACGATTGATGAGCCTTCCGAGTGGGCGGCGGATAAATGAGTAGGGTGGTTTTATGTAGCTGTTAGATGGTGGAACGACACAACCACACAAGTAATAGGCTTTGGATTTTAAGTTTGAAGAAGTCAATATCTGACAAAACCAATTTAGGGAAAAGACAAAGAACTTTTTGTTTGAATTTGTAAATGAAGTTGGAGATGGAAACTCCGACTCTTTGAAAAATGTGGACCACATGCTTTTGGAAACAAAATTTCGTCCGGATTGAGCGAGACATTTATGTCCTTTTTATTAATCACTATATCCTATGAATAGACACCAGGTGGAATAAAAATTAAACTTATGATATGGCCTAATGCAAGGAAAATAAGAGCAACCAGAAGACTTTTAGACTATATAACTATATGATTAGGACGTCTACCGAAAGCAACAAAAAATAAGGAGAATAATCAATTATGATCATTAAGAATACATGTGGAATGACAATTTATTAAGCGCATATAAGATAGCTATGTGGAAAGTCTTCCACCAAAATGCAAAGAGAATTGCAATGGTTTAAGTTATTAACATTCTGTCCAATTAATTCAAAACTACTCAAGTTTGGCATTGGAAATTAAAGCTGGTTATGGGCAAGTAAAATATTCATACCTGTCCTTTTGAAACGTGATGAATAGTTTTGACTCTCACTATCAAGAATTTAATCATCTACTTTACTAAGATTTATTGAACATAACTGTGTTCGTAACTAATCCTGTGACATGTCATTATATAATATTTCTACATTAGTACTTGATGAGAGTACGTATGTTACTGATGTTACGATTCTATATATTATAATATCATCAATTAGCATATCAAATATAGAGTTATACACAACAAATCTTATGTATATTTAATTTTGTCTTATGTTGCTTAGGAAGTGGAGAAAATTACGCACCCTTCTGAGAGAAACTAGAAAAACAAGGACAATCAACCAGCCAAAGATGTTTTTACGATAGAGAAGCAAGAAGAGAAGTGGATGAAAGACACTGCAAATTATTGTATGCTTGTTTCAACTCTCATTGCCACTGTATTGTTTGCTGCAGCTTTAACAGTTCTAGCAGGCAACATAAATGATAAAGGGATTCCAATTTTTTTACGAATTGAAGAACGCATTTATAGTATTTTCTATTTAGATGCATTAGTTCTGTTTTTTTCTTTGCTTCCCTACTAATGTTCGTAACAATTCTAACTACACGGTGTGAGGTAAAGGACTTCCTTGAATCACTACCAAAAAAGATTAATTATAGGTCTTGGCTCTCTCTTCTTTGCCATAGTTGCTATGATAATAGCTTTTGGAACAACTCTAACTATTGTACTTTGCAAGAGATGGCATTGCGTGTATGGGCCAATTACTTTATTGGCTTCTTTTCCGATGGCAATATTTGTAATGTTGCAATTGCCTTTGTTTGTTCAAATGGTTCAATCCACATATGGATCAAATATTTTTCACCTTTGGCCATCAAGAATTTGAAAAACTTTATAAAAACCCTAATAAATTTCTTTTTGTATTATTTTTCTTCTATATGTTCTAAATTTGTATTACTACTTTGTCAAATTCTCTTAAACGCTCATGTATATAAAACATTTAGAAGGAAGTAAAAGATTAAGAGTCTCTTACAACTATTGAATAACTCATTCAATCAATATGAACCCTTGTCAAGTTCTTATTTTACTCCAGATTTTTTTTTGAATTATACATAAATTGTGAAACCAGAAGTAAAGAAATGAGAGAACAAAATTTCTTCACAAAACTGAATATTCTACTTACGTTTTTTACCATACACACTTTACAATATATAGCTCCTGGAAACTATAACTACCACTGCTATTGTTGTCATCATCTGATTGGCTAATGAATCACAGCTGGAACAACATGATTGGCTAATGTTTAACTCACTCTAACTTACTTACTTAACACTTCCACCAACCCCCCCCCCCCCCCCCCCCCCACAAACTAGACCTGGAGTGTTCTCTAGTACTAGTTTGTTTCTCAACAACTTGAATTGATCTATGCTTAGGGGCTTTGTCAATATATCTACTTGCTGATCTTCTTAAGGAATGTATCTGACATCCAATTCCTTTGAAGCTATTTTATCTCGAATGAAGTGTAAATCAAGCTCTACATGTTTTTTTTTTTTTTTTTTTGAGTGATATACTAGATTTTTAGCTAATCAATTTGCTCTAGTGTTGTCACACAATATGACTGAAGGATGTACCTACCGAAAACCAATCTCAGCTAGTAAAGCTTTCAGCCATACAACTTCTGCTGCAGCATGTGCTAGTGCCCTGTATTCTGCTTCACAACTCGATCTAGCAACTAAATTTTACTTTCTTAAACTCCAGGATACCAGATCTATACCAAAGAAAACACACCATCCACTTGTTGATTTTCTATCATCCAAACTACTAGCCCAATCAGCATTTGAGAACCCTTCAATCTGCAGAGTGTTTGAATCTGACTTTCTGAAAAACAAACCAAAATTTAATGTCCCCTTAATGTATCTTAACACCCTTTTACAGGCCAACCAATGAGAGGTTATTGGAGAAGCCAAGAATTAGCTCAACTTATTCACAACAAAAGACACATCAGGCCTTGTCGGAGTAAGGTATTGCAAGCTCCCAATAACACTCCTATACAAGGAAGGATTATTTAAAGGTATTCCTTCTGTTTTCTACAACTTTGTACCTATACACATGGGAGTAGGACAAGGAGTGCAATTTGACATTTTTGCTTTCTGAAGTAAATCAACTGCATACTTCTTTTGTGCAAGTAACAGTCCATCTACAGTTCTCTAGGCTTTAAAACCCAAGAAATAGTTTAGAGAGTCCAGGTCCTTTAAAGCAAATTGTTTATTCAAGTCATGAACCGGCTGATTTATAAGATTCACATCATTTCCTGTCACTAAAATATCATCAACATATACAAGGAGCACCACTAAACTGGATTTCTTTTTGAAAATAAACAAAGAAATGTCAGCTCTTGAATTCATGAATCCTGATTGCAGAAGTACAATTTTTAGCCTTTCAAACCAAGTTCTCAGAGCTTGTTTTAAGCCATAGAGAGACTTGACTAACTTGCACACAAAATCAGGATGAATGGAGCTTCAAACCCCTCAAGCTGCTCTATGTACACTATCTCTTTTAACTTTCTATTCAAAACGACATTATTTATGTCAAGTTGCCTCACATTCCAGTCAAGCTTCACAACCAAAGAAAATACCACTCTAATGGTGGATGACTTAACAACAGGGCTGAAAGTTTCAAGGAAATT
Source organism: Litchi chinensis (assembly GCA_019925255.1). NCBI lineage: Eukaryota > Viridiplantae > Streptophyta > Magnoliopsida > Sapindales > Sapindaceae > Litchi > Litchi chinensis. The sequence goes on along the minus strand of CM034464.1, from coordinate 2,001,041 downwards.
AACCCCAACTGTTTGGTGATATCCTTTGGCAACTAATCTTGCCTTGTATTTCTAAATTGAACCATCAGCATTATGTTTTATTTGAAACACCCATTACAATCAACAATATTCATATCTCTAATTCTAGTGACTAGTTCCCAAGTGTTGTTTCTAATCAATGTTGCATACTCATCCAACATTGCATTTTTCCATTCCAAACTCTTCAAAGCTTCACTCACACTAGTAGGCTCACTAGGAACTGAAGTTGCAGTATGTAAAGCACTAACATTAACAACTGAATGTGTTTTTGATCTGGTGATCATAGGATGAATAGATTTTGGTTTGTTTTTGGGTTGAGTCAAATCAATGTAAAACGAAATGCTCGCAAATGAATGAGAGGATGATTTATGCTATGATAGACCATGATGCAATTGTGTAGTAGATGTTAAAGAATCTATTGCAAGGGATTCAACCGGTTTAGCTGAAATTTTTGGAGACTTGACAGACCAAGCATTTTTAAGGATGGATAAAGGTGAACAAGAAACAAGTGTTGAAGAAGAGGTATGTGTAAATATAAACAAAGAGGTGTAAGGAAACTCTTTTTCATTAAAAATAACATCTCTAGATATATAGATTTTGCCACTTGGATGAAGACACCTATAACCTTTGTGAACATCACTATAACCAAGGAATAGACATTTTGATGAATGAAAATCAAATTTATGTTTGTTATAAGGCCTTAACAATGGAAAGCATGCACATCCAAACACCTTTAGGAAGTTATAATCCAGTTTGAGGTTGAAAAGTTTTAGAAAAGGTGAAATATGATCAAGTATAGGTGTTGGCAGTCTGTTTATGATATAGGCAACTATTTGGAAAGCTTCCCACTAGAAAAACAAAGGCATCTTGGCTTGAGCTAGAACAATTAATCCAACTTCAACCAAATGTCTATGCTTCATTTAAGGAAGTCCATTCTGCTGGTGTGTGTAAGGACAAGAGTGTCTAAACTTTATTCCTAATTAAGTAAGATAGCCTGCTAATGATCTAAACTCTCTACCCCAATCACTTTGCACTGTTTTGATCTTCCTATCAAAGGTTAACTCAATTGATTTTTGAAATGAAATGAAGATATCTTTTACTTGATTCTTTGAAGAAATTGGATAGATCCATGTATACCTAGTATAAGCATCTATGAAATGGACATAATATTTGTAACCTTGGCTAGAAAGATGAGGAGTAGGACCCCAAATGAAGGGACTTGACTCGGATTTCCCCTTTATGGAACCTGAGCGGAGCCCTCCCGACACTCCGACGAAAGTCTTTGTAGTCTTCATACCGGTGACTGACTCTAAAGGACTCCGTGGAGCGAAGCCGTGATATACATGTCCTTTTCGTAAATCACTTAGAAAGTCATAGTAGTAAATTTTTTGTATAAATTTCGGCAGCATAACATCTATTTTCCGAACATTTTCAAATCTTTGAAAATCACTTGAAATCAATTTTATAAACACTTCATAAATATGTATATCTTTCTCCACCTCCCATTTGGACCTCAGGTCCATCTTAAAATTCAAACTCAACCATAATTCATAGTATTTCAATCAAAATCATTTCAAACTTAAAAACATTTCAACATGCATAAAATCGTAAGCATCAACATAAAATCAAAAGTAATTACATTATGTGTATTCAATAGACATCAAAATATTTACATTAATTTCACAGTAGCAATCATCGGATATGCTCGTCTAACTTTGTGTCGGAGATCGCTCGTCCTGAGCACTTGTCTCTGCACCTGGGGAGGTTTTTCATTCTTAAATCATAAAAGAAAAGAGTGAGTTAAAGGAGCTCAGTGAGTGTTATGTATTCTATACAAAACTTTACTTTCTAAAGTAACCTCCCAAAATCATTTGGAAATCTAAATTTCTTAATGCTTAAATTAAATCATAAATCTCTTTTTTTTTTTTTTTGTTTTATAATCATATATATAAATTTCCTTGATAACATAAATACATTCTTCATTAGAATCTATATAGTATATGTACATGAATATATAAAAAAAATATAACTTTCCCTCATGAAACATATATCCAATGGAACCCAGGGAAATCATAAATCATCGTCCGGTCCTAGGACACCGGTGGTGGGGACGGTCAATCTCAGTCATAAGCCACTATGCTGTGGAATGTTACCTCGCCTTGCATAGGGCATCAGTCATAATAGTACCTTAAAAACGTGTAGAGGGCGACACGACAAACTCGATCCCCCCATAGTTAGTGGACTTGCCCCCCCACTAACCTTTCATATGCGCAATAAGGTACTTCGACCGTATTTTAGTCATTTCTTAGTCATATCATTCATTTCATGGGGAAGGATAACCATTGGTTTTGAAAACTTTCATTCCATTTTGTTTAAAAAATTTAGTTTGTCTACTAAAATAATCATTTATAAAAACATATAGCTTTCAATTTGTTGCTAAAAGCATAAAAATATGTTTCTTCAATAATTTCATGCTATAAACATTTCTTTCATAAAAACTCATTTAAATTTCATGTTACTTCAACATTCATTAAGGTATTTCTTAGATAATTTCGTAAAGATATTTTGTAAACTAATAGCTTTTATAAGCTCATTTACATTTCAAGATGTTTAACATTCATAAAAACGATTTAAAACATGCATTTAACATTTCATAAAATGATTTACACTTATATTAAATCTTACTAAAAAAAAGAAATTTATCATTTCGTAAAATAATTTGCACTCACTGTTTCCGAACTCACGATAACGTACACTTTTGAATTCCTTCGCCTCCACGTTACCTATGCATTTTCACATTCGATTTTTTGGCAACATCGCAACCAATTTCATTCGTATCTACACTTTCATTATCACACATCAATACGCACAAATGCCTAACTACATGAAAATATCGAAACACCCTTTTCAAGTCGTACTTACACCATTTATTTTCATATACTTTCCATTCGAAATTTTAGTTATCAAAGCATGTAAAACACATCGAATGAAGCCTAAATTCACACTAACGCATTAAGCGACATTTTCAAATCATTCTCACTCTATATTGGTCGTGACATACCATTTTATATTCCATTGAATTCTTTTCAATTTTTCATGTTAATTTATTATCAACGCAAGCTATATAATCATTCGAAACATACAAAAATAATTATTCATCATTCTAAACCCATTATGGCTGAACATACATCATCTTTTACACCATCAATTTCATTCGACCTTTTTCATCGTAATCACATTTAAACGTATAATTAGGGGTATAATTGTAATCTTAATTCATAATGCATCACACTGTTGTAATTACGCAATGTTTTGTCGCAAAGTAATCATTCATATTCTAATGCATTCTTTTGAATAAACAAGTCATTTTCATCATCAAAACAAACTACAAAATCATCCAACACATCCCAAAACAATTTTTCGTCACCTAAATATCAACATGGTAGCTTATATACCAAAGTTTTGCTTCTAATTTCACACAAAAATCCAACCTTTCAACACATTTTCAAGCATGAAAATCACTCAAATAATTTGAACTCATTTTGGACCATGATATCCCTTATTTGGCCGATCCATGTGCAAGCATAATATCATGATTTCATCAAGTTTTATGCTATCAAAACACCCTATACTTTAGCCGTGACTCACTTCACATGCAACACCAACCATTCTTCAATTTTTGATTCTTAAATTCACATCAAACCCCCATGCAACCAAGTATCAACAATTTTTTAGGTCTCAAATCCTCAAACTCAAACATAATTCACAACCAACACATGAAAAAACATAAATCTAAGCATTTTCACAAACTAATTCATAAAAACATCAAATCTTACCTCTTCAAACTAACTCCAAATGGATGGATTTCCTTTCTAGGTTGGTGCACATCTCTTGCATGTGTTAAGAAGCTTCAAAAATGGCTTCCCAAACTCACAAAATCCAGGCGGTCCTTCTTGTCTTCTCACGGCAGAACAATTTCTTCTTGCTGAATTGCTTTCTCTTGTTTGTTTCTTGTTTCTCTTGACCGAACAACTTCTTGCATGTGTGAAGAACCTACAAAATCAGCTTCCAAAATCACTTAACAATAGCTCTCTTCCTTGGTTCTCCTCTTGACCAAAACAACTTTCGTTTCTCCTCTTAAATGTCGAATCACTTCTTCCTGTTTGTTTTGTTTTTTGACAAAATATGTGTTTGTTAACTTGTTATTTCATATATATATGTATATATATATTATGTGAGCCTTACAATTGTCACTTACTCCACTAGATCACCACACACTTGTCTCACATTAAGCTTCACTTCATGCCACTTGTCAAGTTTTCATCTCACTTGTTGACAAATGTCTCATGTACATGCATTCTTCCTATCTTTTCATGACATGTGTATTTCCATTCACACCTTTCAAGTTTTCGTATTCGAAATCATTTCGAGTCCATCTGAAAATTCTATTATAACCCATTTTCACATCCGAAATTTTATTAGAATTCGATTATCTATCTAGATCCAACCGATTTGAATTATTTTATTGTCTTGCAAAGAAAATCATCTTCGGTTCTATCTGAAAATTCTACCAAAATTCAATTCTACATTCGGGTACTTAAAATTATTTTATTACTCCATAAATACTTTATACGGTACTAAAATTGAATACAGTATTTTCGTCCTATAAACTTCGAATTTCTTAAAATATCTTCAATTGGACTTATCTTTGATCCGTCTCAGTTTTGTTTAATACTAGTATTAATTTTGAAACTTTTGATTTATGTGGTCCACTTTTCGAAAATCAGTATTCATATAGATACTATTCACACGAAAATACTATTCCTACAAAAAATTTATTTCTCCAATGGAGAGGAAATTTTGGGTTTTACGAATCCGAAAATCACTATTCACTCAAAAAATAATATTCATCGAAAATACTATTTATATGAAATTACTATTCATCAGAAAACAATTTTATTTCTCCTGAATAGAGAAAATTCCAAGCTTTACACCAAACATCTGTAAAGATCAATTCAAGTAGAGGTTTGTAAGTGGTTGTGGACTTGACATAGGGTAATTTATAAGCTTTTCCACAAATACACGCATCACAGAAATCTAAAGATGTGGTAGCTATAGAAGGCTTGTTCATTGCTTTTAAAATTTGTTTTAAAATAGGAAAAGAAGGATGACCAAGTTTTGTGTGCCACATAAACATATAAGATTGCTTTTCAGTAGTAAAAACATGATAAGCTTTCATTGAATCATCATCAAGATTTGAAGAGTATTGCTTACAAACACTAGTACAAAGAGCTGGTCCATCAACATTATTTATCAAACATGGACTACAAACATCAACAAATGACAATTTAGAGATTGAAGAGGGTATGACAGTATTATTTATGTTACAAGAATCAGAATGTGATGAAGTTTTAGACAAAAGAAATGCTGAAATCTTGGAGGCCTTGAGTTGTGGATTAGCAGCTATGAGATCTAGCTAGTACAGTCCATTTTTTAGTTCCTCTTGCAAGAGAATAATCCTCAAATTCTTGTCCTTGATAGCACAAGAATTAGAGTTAAACTCCATAATTACATTATTGTCTTTTGTAAATTGGGAAATAGTTAAAAGGTTTTTTGGTTAGACTAAGAATATGCAAGATATTATTTAGATATAAAGTGTGATAAGGCATAATATGTGGTGTAATGGATGCTAAACCAATATGAGAAATATCAAGTTTAGTGCCATTACCTTCTGCAACCTTCTCTTGTCCCTTGTAGTCTACTTTGTGAGCAAGGTTTTAAGGGTTAGGTGTGATATGGTTGGTGGCTCTACTGTCAGTATACCGGGATGGATCAGCTACTGAACTTGGTGTTGCAATGAAGGCATTTGAAGCATTTGATGAACCACTATACTGAGAAGATTGATAGGAATGTCCTGTGTTTCCATTGTAACTAGCTGGTGTAGTAGTCAGTTGATGTGAGTAAGTCTGACAATGTCCTTGGCTTCGAGATTGTCCTGGCTTGGTTTGTATATTCTGTAGAGTTAACCCTTGAAAAGATTGGTCAAATCTTTTGTAACAAGAAGACACTACATGACCAGCTTTTCCACATAATTAACAAATCACTTTAGGGCTATTTTCTCCACCATTCCTACCACAGCTTCTGCCTCTAAACCGACCCTTTGATAGTCCTTCCCTGAAGTTGTTATTATAGGCATAATGAGTTGAAACCTAAGACAAATCAATGGTAGTAACTGCACTATGTTGAGTCAAACGGTTCTCATAACTCATAAGCCAAAACTAAACCTCCTATAGAGTTACAACATCCTGTCTACCAGTGATGTTTACCATAACCGAATCATATTTAAGTCCAAGTCCACCAAGAACATGTGAAATCAAATCCTCATTAGACAAAGGCTGGCCAGCTATAGCTAGTTTTTCACTTATGCTTTTCATTTTCAGAATATACTCACTAATTTTTTATGACCCTTTCCTTGTTGTTTGTAACTCAAGTCTCAATTGCAGTATGCTAGCTCTAGATTGTTGAGTATATAAAGTCTCTAGGGTATGCCAAACTTCATAGGAAGTTGTACAATGTGTAACCTGACCAAACACAGCCTCAATAAGGGTAGAGAAAAGCCATCAGACAAGTAACCAGTTTGCCTTCTTCCAAATCAGGAAAATTTCATTGATAATTTCAGTTTCTTCATCAACAAATTTTGGTGGACATTTCTTTGGACTAAGGACACACTCCTCTAGATCAAAAGCACGTATGGGTGGCAATACTTGATGCTTCCAAAAATTACAGTTAGTTTGATCTAGTTTAATAGGAAGCTTGAAGTTTAAATTGGCTAACAAAAGATTAACTTGAGACTTTTTCAATTGAGAACTAGATTGAGACATATTAGTGATTCTAAACCTTCTTCTTCAACTTGTGAATCAAAACCTACCATTGTTATACTTCAAAAACAAAGAACTTCACTACTTGTACTACTATTTAATCGATTCGATCACTTCACTAGGAAAGCAAAACACTTCAACAGGAATTTAATCACTTCAACAATTATCACTAAAATAGTGATCTAAAACATCGTCATCATAAAACCCTAAACAATTCGGGATCTTGAAAATTTAATAGAGAATCACAAATAAAATTTCGAAGAAAACAAAGAACAACATACTAATGTTGTCAGCTTCATCAAGAAAATGTAGATGACATCAGGTGAGACTCCACAATGATCTCAAGACATCCATGAAGGCTCTAATACCTTGTAAATTGTGAAACCAGAAGTAAAGGAACGAGAGAACAAAATTTCTTCACAAAACTGAATATTCTACTTACGTTTCTTATCATACACACTTTACAATATATAGCTCATGGAAACTATAACTACAGCTGCTATTGTTGTCATAATCTGATTGGCTAATGAATTACAGCTGGAACACCATGATTGGCTAATGCTTAACTCACTCTAACCTACTTACTTTACACTTCCAACACTATATATTATTATTAATTGACATTTAATAGAGAGAAACACAATTTGAACTCATAATCTCTAAGATTAAGTATAAGAGACATACTGTTAGACCAATTTCATCTTATTTACTTGGAAAATTCAATATTTTAAAACTTTCGTCTATGATAATTTTATAAACCATGGTGTTTAGTACATGTATAGTAATGTAAAACTCCGCTATGCTTGCCTAACCTTTACTTGCCAGTAAGCTTCCATCTCACGAACTTACCTATAATTATATAAGGCAGCATATATTACGTAAACAATACTATTGAATTTGCCTTGTAGGTTCGGTGGAGTACTATAAAGGTGGACATACACCTAGGGAATTATTCACTGAAGAGAATAACGATCAGGTTGAGAATGCAGAGTGCAGCGTTTGAAAAGACACATCGAATTCGTGCATGGTTGTTAGGACTCTTGTAGCTATCTTGGTATTTGCAGCAGATTTTACAGTGCCTCGAGGCAATTATATATAGTAACAGGCATTCCAATTTTATGAAAAGATAAAACATTTTCTAGAATCAAATTTTGGAAACATTGTTGAAATAATTAATCAAAGAATAAGATCTACTAACCGGATACAATCTTATATTAAATATTGTCTATTTTATGCTTATATTTATTATTTTAATTGTTTAATAAAACTAGAGGAAATAATTTTTCTAATATTTTGAGCTAATTGTTTTAGAAAATATATGAAATTAACTAACCGGCTTAATTGATACAAATTGAAACTTATAATTTCCCTAACATTTTGAGCTAATTTATTTGAATATATATGAAACCAACTAACTGGCAACCAATACATACTAGTGTTAAATGATATTAATCGAAAGTTATAAATTTTTAAATAATTTGGTTTAATTTTTTTTATTTGAAGAATAATTTGGTCTAATCTTGTTTGAAAATATACAAAACCTATTAAACAACGCCAACATTGTCAGTGGTGCTTTGCCAGGGTGATTGGTAGCACACCCTCGTTTTATGTGAACTTGGGTTCGACACCCAGTAGTGTAGCCTCTATGTGGCCGCTTTCTCTCACCTTGTGTGAGCCGTTCTCCAACTTTTATGTGGGTTGATTCCTCTCGTATGCGAGTTGCTCTCTGGGCCACTTCACAAGTGTCTCATCTCGCTTGATCTCGGTAGTCTCCTAGGCTAGTCCAGATAATCCAAAAAAAAAAAAAAAAAACTAATGTTGACCAATGCTAACCACCTAAAGTACAAAGTAGGAGCCAACTTTCCTGCCAAGTGTAAAGTGAAGCTTCCTCATTCCATAGATGTCATCACAAATTCTTAGTAGTTGCTTGAGCATGACTTTCTCAAGAATGTATGCTTCCTTCATGATAGAGGCAAGTACTGTTCCTTTTTCTTTAATTATTGTTTTCAAAGGAGAGATGGTGGTTTATGCCCACAAAAAACATTCATGTATGCTTTATGCTTATTTTATTTATTTTTAAAATCATTAAACATCACAGACATATATTTAATGATAAAAGCAATTAGTAATATTCTAACAATTCCATTGTTGCAAGATATATTTACTAAATTCTTATTAAACCAAACAAAAAGACATATTCTAAAATATTGCAAGCTTCTAAAAAAAGCCAATAAAGTAACTAGTTAGAGAACCAAACTTCAAAAAGAAAGTAAATACCTTGAGTGCTTTACTGGTAGTGGTTTGAGGTTCCTCATATGATAAGGCCAAAGCCAAACGAAAACCAGTTAAACTCATCATATTTATATACTTTGATTGATTTCCAAACATCAAATAACTAAAGTCAACCATTAGTTTCTAGTAAGATTTCACTAACAATTTGCACAGGCAGAATAAGCCTTTATTGGGTTTTCAAAAAAAAAAAAAAAAAAAAGCCGAATAAGCCCTTATTTATCACAAAGCATTCGCTTCGAAGAGGGCACATTCTGCTCTTTCAATTCCTCCCAGAGTGAACAGGTCACTTTGGTTGTTGATTTTTTTCATTCACTGCAACAAATATATTATAAAGTTCATTACTCATATGTATGATATATGAGCCTGAAAAATCGATTCTATTTTATTCAATGTTCAATAGAAATACGAAGCATCATGTTCCAAATTTTCCAATTCCTATTAAATCATATCCGAAAGGTGTTGGAGACAAGCTTTTACAATTCAAAAATTCCTCATGACCTTTTAGAAAGATAAAGAATTTTTTACTTCATAATGGAACTTCAGAATTTTCAAACTTGGTATATGTTTTACTAACTTCCATGTAAAAGTTGTAATAATTCATGAGGAATATTATAAAATTGTCTGGGAAAAGTATTTATGTAGGTCGAAATGAGTAAGTGAACATCAATACACTAAGAGACTTTAAAACTATTAAACAAGATTTCATATAGTAGTTAATTTATGAATTTAGGATATATACCACAAACTTGTTTGTTAGGGCTCAAAAAGCCTTTTACATGCAATAACATATATTTGAATTTATTCAAAGTCTCTTGATTATCAATCGCCAAAGATGCTTCCATATGTTGACTGAATCATTTGGATGAACAAGGGAAGTTGTAGCATTACAAATATTGCCACTGAGAAAGAAGCTAGTAAAACAATTGGCATAGAAACCCAATTCCATCTCTCGCTAAGTATAATAGTTAGAGTTGCTACAAAAGCTATTATCAAAGTAGCAATAGCAAGAAAGAGAAACCAAGACCAATGATCTAACTTCTTTGGCAATGATTTGAGGAAGTCATCAACTGCATATCATGCTGTTAGGATAGCTAAGAACATTAATAGGGAAGTCAAAGAAGAAAACAAACCTATTGCATCTGAAATCGCGAACAACATGGATGCATCTGCCCATAAAAAAACTGGAGTCCCTTTATCATTGACGTTGCCTCCTGGTACTGTAAATGCTGCAGCAAACAACACCGTGGCAATGAGTATTGAAACAAGCATGCAAGAATTGGCCGTATCCTTCATCCACTTCTCTCCTTCCGCAGCCAATCCCTTGTGCGCTTCCCAAAAAACTTCTTTTGCTGTTTGCTTGTTCCCAAAAAATTTTCTCTTCCCATTGATAAGGGGGTGTAATTATCTCCACCTCCTATGCAACACAAGACAAAATTAAACACCTATACCATATATCCACTATCACATCATTATATATAATAAATTCTTGTAAAGTAAATGATTAATAAATTTAAAAAATGATGCTTCAAGTGGACAGCTACAAATTTTTTACGCGCCTATAGATACTTTAATTTCCAATGGTAAACAAGAGTAGTTTTAAATTAATTTCAATACCTTAAACCACTGCAATTCTCTTTAATCTGCATTTGTAAAGCTACTCCAGAAACTGCACATAATTTAAAAGTCAGGGCCAATTTCCCTGCTAGGTGTAAAGTAGTGTTTTCTGATTCCCATAGTTTTATACACAAATTCTTTGTAGCTTTTGGAGAGATCTCTTTTATTATATTGACTATCTTTTCTTGCCGATACTCAATTGCAGCTTGCAACATGTTCCGCTGAGGTATCACACGACCGTCAATCAAATCTGGAAAATATTGTAGAAGGGTACTTACAGTCATTTCAATCCCATTTGCAATGGAAGTACTCATAATGTGGTTCGGATTTGCAAGAAAATGATTTCTTTGCTGTAAGGGCATACTAGAAAGTTGCGTGCAAACAAGATCTACTAATTTAACAGCACATTCATATTTCAACTTCATATCTCGAACTACTTTTATGGAGGGTGTTGCAAGTGAAAATCAAACAAAATGTGAAAAAGTCATAAATTGGTTTAAAGATGAAATATTGGATAAATTTTATTCTTTTGCTTCAGGTTTGACAATTATAATGAGCAGACTCATTAAGTTATAGATGTATGTTAATATCTTAATTACCTCATCTCAAAGAGGTCAACCATGTTTTTCTATTATAGGGTTTTTTTTTTCCTGTTATGACACTAAAATTAGTTTCAGTTTAAATAATAATATTGAACTATTAAAACAATTTTTGTGAATGATATTATCAAAATACCCCTAATAATGAAAGCAATATGAAACCACCTATTTTGTATAGTTAAAAAATAGGGTTCAATAATATTATTTTTCATTTTAGAGGTTTGTCAATTTTTTTTTGGACACCAACGTAAACTATATTTGCAAACAAAGTCCCACAAAAGATTATAGTCGTCCTCCTTTGTGCGCAAACTAATCTTCTTTATTCGTGAATTATAATTTGTGATAATTGATGATGGTGAAAAAATTATTTCAATAGTTTGATGTCATTTAGTACGATTAGCTGGAATTTTCTCTTCTTACTATATATTTAGAGGATTCTACATGGGTGCTTACCCAGTTGTATAATTGCTTTCCAAAGTAATCCCTTGAATAGTTGAAACGCTGTACATAACAACAAAACATGCTTGGTAACTAATCGGGTTAATGTGAGAATCTGTTGGTTTAAAAAATTTGAAGAGTAATGATGTTAAGATAAATAAAATATTTGCAAACCTTGAGCCAAAAAGCTCCTTGGTTGTAATGCAGGAGAGCCTTCTATGCTTCCTGGGATTTCTTCCATGTTTACAGGAACAACTTGAACATCCAACAAGAAGCCATCAAGATTGGACTATACACATTTAATACACTGGCACAGTTAAGTAAAAAGTTGTTTCAAGGACAAGACACTTACATTTATAGATCCATCTCTTAAAAATCCAAGACTGCTCCCACTAAAAAAGTGTGAAGGCTTACTTGCCAACCAGAAGAGCAAAGCAGTCTCTTTGTCAAGAGCCAATTCAGGATATTTTCGCAAGAAATACAAGGATACATCTGTTGAAATTGAGACACAAAAAGGACAGATAGTAATTAAGACTATCATAAATTTGTGCGAGCTGTATTATTGGCTTTTATATATTGTTAGTTTTTACCAAGAAGACCTGTTTGATTTAGTCTAAGGAGGGTCCTAGGTAATGAAGGATGCTCAACTCTGGATATGAAAGAAAAATACCACATCGACTCCTTTTTTTCACTAAGGATAGAACTGTGAAGTGGAATAGATCCTTCATTGTTAACCATGTGCAGTAAATCAGCATTCTTTTCAACCAATGCCTTAGCAATCCTTAAGGTTCCAGCTTGTGCAACATAGTGAAGGGCTGTGAGTCCTGATTTACTTTTCATTGTAACTGATTCTGGAGATAGAAATTCCAAAAGCTTTAGGACGAATTCCCATCGGTAACTTTTTGCTGCAACAAGCAATACGGTACCTAACCTGTCTGTTATGCTGACGGTAAATGCATTTGAATCACGATCAATGAAACTTTTAGCTGTATTCCAATCACCTCTTTGTGCAGCCAGAAACAATGGTCGGTAGTAATTGCGATCCTTTCCTGTGCATCAACAATATTGTTTTTAGACTATAGGATAAAGAAATGATAATTCTAATTACGTATATAGTTATTCTCTAATGTAGATGTCTGTATTTATTTTCTTTCAAGATTTACTGATGAATTGGTTGTTAGCAACCGTGATCGTGATTGTTTCCAGTCACCTCTGTGTGAAGCTTGGTACAAAAATTCTCTAGGTTGGGCTGGTACGAACATTTATTTATGACTTAAAAATATACACGACTTAAAAATTCTCTAGCTTGCTAACATGGAATGTTTTACATAAGCAAATTATTTTCCTAAGGGAGACTAGCTATGATTACTTACTGATATCTTCTGGAGCTTGAGTTGCAGAAACTGCTGTTGTCATAAATGGTGCATCACTTCCTCCTTGAATATTACTGGTATCTTGAAGATTTGTTGGTTGCAAATAGAGGCCAGCAGTTGGTTGTTCACCTCCTCCTTGAATAATATTATTGGTGTCTTGAAGATTACTTGCTGGCAAATTGACGCTAACAAATGGTTGTGCACCTCCTTCTTGAATATTACTAGTATCTTGTTGATTAATTGGCTGTTAATTGAGGCCAACAAATGGTTCATCCCCTCCTAAGAATTTTATGTTCTTAAATAATAATAATAATAATAATAATAATAATATAATAATAATAATAATAATGATAATAAATAAAAAACAATGAATCAAATTAAATAATTCATCATTTTTTTCAACCTTTTATCCTTATCAATTTCACTAAAAAATTGAATGATGAAGTGTTTTTTTTTTTTTTTTTTGTTATGATAAGTTGCTTTCAAGCTTAATCAAAATACTCTCAAATCCACAATTTTTGACAAGTTACGCAAATCCATAACCCCTAAATATTTAAATGTCTCCATCTCTTGATTATGATATTCCGCCAGTCTTTTATTCTTTTTAACAAATTGTCATTTAGTTCACTATTGAATTACAACAATTTGCAACCGATTTATTTGACTGCAGTTGTGATTCCCATTAGAAATCAATTGACATTTAGATAATGTAATTATCTCAATGACTCATTGTTATTCCTTCCTTATTTCATTTGTCTTTATTTTTAGTTATGTAAGGGAATCATATAACGGAATTCAACAAACATTTTTCTTGTGACTTCTAATTTAAGAATCTTTAGAAAATCGTTTCTCATAAATTCCCAAATCATCTGAATTACACAGTTTTGGACCAAGGCATGGGAGATAAGTTGTTGAACCACCGCTATCACATCAATTAACAAACTCAATACAATTTGCAAGTTTTGAGACTTCAACTTGTTGAATCAATTTAATTGATGTATATATCATTGAAATCCAATAATTGAGCAACCCTAGCACTTGCTTTCTCATTTGTCTCTTTGTTCGTTGAGATAGAACCAAACCCATGTTCTGAACATGGTTCACCTTTTGGTCAATATTCCAGCCATTAATGTCCATTGGCTCCACCAACCTAACACATTGCAACTCATATATTCCTCTCTTCTTATGTGCAAGGAAATTCTTTATAAATAAGTTAACAATACGCAATCCACATTAAATTTCTTGTGGCTTTAATAAATTTTTATCATGTATATGTTTGGGCATAGGTTAACAACACAAACAACTAATGAATGTAGGAAAGAGAGAAGGACAAAAAGATAAGAAAATAAATGAGTTGATTCATTGGTTGTTTAAAGTTTTTTCTCCAATTTTTAAGGTATTAATTTGTGACTTAAGTAGACACGTAACATTGCCAACATGTTAACTACCTATATATTTATTTATGAAAAAAAAAAAACTTAATCTTTATCATCCCAAAAGCCACTACCATTTAGAACCATTTTATTGATGATGCCCAACTTAAATAGATATAACAGATTACTTCTAACTGTAGAAGGAGTATATATGTACATATATTCTTGAAAACTTTATTAAATATTTGTAGTTGATAAAGTTTTTGAGATAGATATAACTTGTTACTTAAGACTATTATTTAAATATGGTCTGATTTGAGAGAATGAGAGAGAATTTTGAAACTAGATTTACATCTTGTCGACGCATGAATTTGATCGACCGAAGTTCAAAGCCTAATACCTATAATCAAATAGAAACAAAAACAAAAAGTAAGAGAATGAAGGAAGAGGAAAACAGCTGCACAGAGGTTTTTACGTGGTTCAACCAAAAAAAGTGTCTATGTCCACGACTGCTTCTCCGGTTCCCTTGGTAGAATCGTACTATATTATTAAGTATGGTATATGTTACAAGAAATTTCAACTTCTATTTATAGCGTAAGGTGATATAATTTGGGTATAATTAAAACAGGAAAGAATCATAGATTAAATACAATTCCAAAACTGGAATATATCAATTAGGAAATATACTCCACCAAATCAGGAGTTTGAATTAGCTTCCAACTCTGTTAGTAGAATCATGATCAATTTAGGCTTTTACCTTTCTAGGAAGATTCCCTCATCGTGTACTTGAAGCTACAAGCTGAGCTTTGCTAAGATGACCTTGAGCTGTACATGAGGCGAGCTGAGTCATGGTTGACCTGCAAGCTGTGTATTGTAGTAGCGAGCTGATCGCTTCAGTGAGCTAAATATTGATGAACTGGGCTTCTGCATGCTAAGCCAATCCCATGGATCAATCTGTTGGACTTTTATTTTTCGAGTCTATCCATTAGATCAACTTGTTGAGCTTTTACCAGTCTATTTATGTAGCTCAAAATATACCCATAACACATGTCACATTTTATAACATATGAAAATGAATATGTGATGCTTCTATTTTACAAAAGCCTAATTAGAGATCATAACCTATGTTGCTAGTAAAGTAGCAAGAAATTCCAACAAATGGATCAAGTAATGGGCTTGATTCCAAGAGAGTTTAAATATGACCCTTCAAAGCAAAGAGGGTCCAGCCTTTCTCTTTTTTTGGTATAGGACCACAATATCAAATGGGTCCAAGCTCACTTTTGCTAGATGTCCTCATGTGTACCTTTCAATATTTAAAAAGAGCATGCCTCATATCACGAGATAGCTAGTTTTCTTGATCACTCTACTTTAATAAAAAAATAAAATAAAATGATTGAATATATGTACAATTAATGAAAGCTATTTGAGCTAGGCATGAGCACTAGTGTTAAATAATTTCAATAATTAGAATTGACTTTTTGGTATTGAGGTACGAGAATGACACCTCAGCTTATCCATTGTAAAGAAGTACTTTGTCATCATCATTTATCATCAATCAATAATATAATGGACATTTACAAAAGAATATGAGAAAGTAGACTAATTTTTTTGATTATGCATGATTACTAAAGAACAATGATGTAATGGTTAAAAAAAAGGTAAATAGAGTACTTTTAGTATTATAGAATTGCTTTTGAATAATAAAATTTGTTTTCATTTTGTATGTGCAGTTGATTTTTTTTTTTTTTTTTTTTTTGAGGAAACTTTTTTTGAGTAAGGATATTTTTCCATTAAAAGTCCTAAAAATGTATATGAAGAAACACTTGTGGTTTGCTACAAGTGATTATCAAATTCTAAAACCTTTTCTCTATATATATTAAATGTTAGAAAATAGATAATTTGTTCGATATATATCTAAAAAATCTTTCCATAATGATAACAAAACTCTTAAATATAATTGTAACATCTAGTTAGTTGAACTACATGGAATTCACTGGAACCATTTTTTGAGTTTAGCGAATGAAATTTGATATGTTTTACGCTAATATTTCTCAAAAAGCATTCTATATCAATTAGATACTAATGATCAATATGAAAATTCCAGTAAATATTATTAACAGAAATATGAGTTTTGAAATTAGTACAAAAAAAGAGTTCCTTTTTTTTTTTTTAGCATAATTAGTTTGCAAGTGAATAATTTCTTTGTTTACAAATTAATACTAACCCTGAACAAAGAAATAGTTTATAAATGAATTAATGAAATTGAAAAGAATTTAACTCCTTTTTTCATTGTTAATTTACAAAACTCACACTTTTTTTTTAGTGTTTGAAAAGAAAAGAACTCTTAAACAAATTTCACGTCATATCAATTTATTTTTTTTAAAAAAAAAACCCATAAGTTTGGCATGCAAAAATCAAAGGCAGGAAAAATGGTTACTTATCTTCTCTCTTGGCATTGGAATGCCACACATTGAACAAGGAACTCAATGAGAGCCATATCCAAAATTCCTGATAGAATTGGTCCTACATATAAGTGCCAATTTATATTCAGTCCAATTGCCTTATCTATAAGGTTTTATTTATCATACGTTTCGTTAAGGATGTTTGTGGATTGAAATACTGGGCACAACCCTTTTGTTTATAGTTATCATAATAAATGCCACAAACTCCCAAACTTTAAAGTTGCTTTCATTGATTGTGAATTTGATTCCTAGCTAGCTTTATAAAATAAAATAAACTATTAGGCAAACACAGTTTTTTTTTCCCTGTTGAATAAACATGAATTCTTTTTTCTTTTATATTTGAAATTGGGAATACCATATCAATCGCATTTTGAAAATTGCTAAAAATATTTAAAATATAACTGTGTTTTCAAATTGATTCTAACTTTTTGAATTTGTTTCCGTTTTACAAATCAAACACCCTCTTAAATTTTAACTCAAATAATTTTATCAAACCTTGGAACATATATAGTGGTATGTTTGGATCTAAACTTGAAAACATGTCATAGACAAAAATCGAAACATAGAAAATTTATGAAAAACCAGTGGTGGAGACAGGGAGGCCCAAAGAGGCCACGACGGCCCTTGACTTCAAAAATTTGAAAATTTATCTTCTAAAAATTACGAATTTTTGCCTAAGTTTCTAGTTTTTATTTTTTTATTTTTATTCAATTTTGACTCTTTTTAAATAATTTATTTTAGTGTTAAAACCCCTCCAAATAAAGAATGTGAATTCCACTCCTCTTAAAAGCATGTACTTGGAACATAATTTCGAATGTCTAATATTATTCTTATTTCAAAGAAGTATCAAATAAGCTCCTCTAAACAAAGTGTTCCTAGACAAATAAGTTTCTAAATCCAAATATATAAATATTTCTAACCTTTTAAATGAAAAACCTTTATAACGTATAATTATTAGAATTAGATGTTTTAAGTGAAAAGCTTATTTGAATCTTAAATCTACAATTATTTCTAAACTTCTAAATGAAAATGTTGCTAGGCAAAAAAATGTCTGACCAAAAACGTTTAAAGATAGAAAACTTCTTCAGAACAGAAAAAAATATTATCGAAAAATAAAAAATACTAAAGGGATAAAATCAAACAATGATTCAACAAATCAAATTACAAATTTTATGTCAAATGATTTTGAAGTTCACGTGTGATATAGGGATCCAATAATTTATGCCCAATTGTTGAATTTGGTCCCATGTGGGTGATCTAGCTTGATAACTGCCAAAACATTCATGTGATTCTGGATAAAAACTTCTTCACTAAAATGTTTCTGAAAACAGTTATGGAAAAACGATTCTGAAAACATTAGTGGAAAATTTTCTTGAAAACATTTCTACAACAACATTTCAGAAAATTTTCTGGAAAAATTATTGTACATTGGAAGAAAAGCTCAAGGTTCTAGGGGAAATTTCCTCACTTGTGTGATAATTCAAAGTAAAATAATATTGAAAAAGCTCTCTTGAAAGTTTCTAGCGAGGCATTTTCTAGAACATTTCTAAAGTTTTCTAGTGTAAAATTTCCCCAAAAAAATTAAAGTTGTTTAGGAATATTGTTTGTGGTCGAATAAGTACAAAAACTCAGTAGTTAGTAAGAGACTTTCAAAGTCCTTTACAACCCTTCATGTTCTACATGAGCTTTTAAGATTGCACATAGTAAGATCATAAATCCACAATATATACAACAAATTATTTAATAGGGCTCACAGGCCATGTGTACATGCAAAATATATACATTCAACTTTATTTTAACTTTTTGATGGCCAAGGATGAAACATGCCGGATCCGTAAGTTGATTGAACCATTTGGATGAACAAGGGAAGTTGCAACATTACAAATATTGCCACCGGAAAAGAAGCTAGTATAGTAATTGGCGCGGAAACCCATTGCCATCTCTCACGAAGTACTATAGTAAGAGCTGCTCCAAAGGCTATTATCATAGAGGCTATGGCAATGAAAAGAGAGCCAAAACCTATAATTAACTTCTTTGGTAGTGATTCAAGGAAGTCATCTACCTCATATCGTGCAGTTAGAATTGCTAAAAACATTAATAAAGAAGTCAAAGAAGAAAACAGACCTAATGCATTTGAAATAGCAAATAACATGAATGCATTCGTCCGTAAAAAAATTGGAAACCCTTTGCCTTCTATGTTCCCTCCTGGTACTGTAAAAGCTGCAGCAAACAGTACAGTGGCAATGAGTGTCGTAACAAGCATGCAAGAATTGGCCGTGTCTTTCATCCACTTCTCTCCTTCTGCAGCCAATTGCTTGTGCTCTTTCCTAAAAACATCTTTTGGTGTTTGATTGTAATCGTTTTGATATTCCTTGTCAATGGTGTAGCTCATTTTCTCGACCTCCTAAATGACATTGGACAAAAGTAAATATACATAACATCATATATGATAGAACACTTATATCTGATATGCTAATTCATATTATATAATCTAATATAATAAGATCATTAAGTCTCATCAAGAAGTACTATATGCATGTAGAGATATTAATTAATAAATGAAGCGTGCTTGGATTAGTTACTTACACACTGATATATATATATAACTATTGTAAGTTTAATGATTAAATAGTAGGTGATGAAAATTTAAAAATCAATTCACGATTTTAAGATAATAGCTAAGGATTATTGTAGTTGCCTATAAGCTATAGCCAATTTAATTTTCAATGCTAAATTAATTGGACATAATCTCAATATGTACCTTGAACCACTGCAGCTCTCTCTGCATTTGAAGTGCTGCGCCTGAAACTGAAAATAGTTTAAAATCAGGGGCCAACTTCCCTACCAAGTGTAGACTGGTGTTTCTTGATTCCATTAGGCTTCCACACAATAGCTTAGTAGTTAACACAGAGGCCTCTTTTATTATATTGACTATTCTTTCTTGCCGATACTCAACAGCAACTTGCATTATGTTTCGTTCAGGTGTTTGTTTTACGGGGAACCAAATAAGATCTGGAAAATGATTTAAAAGGGTCTCTACAACCTCTTCAATCCCGTTTTCAATGGCATAATGCAAGATTGGTCGTTGCATTGGATTTTGAAGAAATTCAATGATTTGCCCATAGCTCAAGCTAGAAAGTTGTTTGCAAATGTGATGTACTAATTCAACAGCACATTCATGTGTGAACTTGGCATTTTGAACCTTTTTTATAGAGGGTGCTGCAATTGAATATCAGATTAAATATGCAAGAGTTATCAATTGGTAGAAGATGGAAATACTGGATAAATTTTAAATTAAAGTTTATATATCTGTTGTATGTATGGTTGCTTACCCAATTGGACAATAGCTTTCCAGAGTAATCTTTTGAATTGTTGAAACACTATTTGTAAGAATAAGAAATGCTTGTCAATTAAGTCGACTGATGTGAGAGTCCGCTGATTTAAAGAATAAAATGAGTAACATAAAAATTGGCAAACCTTGAGCTGTGGAGCTTCCTTGTTGCGGTGAGGTGACCAATGCTAGAGATCCTTCCGTATGGACAACTAATTGAACCAACAAGAAGAAACCATGAAAAAATTTTCCGATGGAAAATGAAAGACATGGATGTTTATGTAAGAAGTTGTTGACGGAAAACATTCTTACATTTGTAGATACATCTTTCGAAGAATCCAAGATTACTCATGCTGAAAAAGTATGAAGGGTTTTGCACCAAATAATAGAGCAGAGATTTCCCCCCATCATCATTGGCAAGAGCCAAGTCAGGATATTTTTCGACAAAGTACAAGGCTATATCTGTTGAAGTTGGAACAACCAAAAAAAAAAAGGTTAATCATAGAACTACGTTTTTTGAAGTTGGAGCTCTAAAATGAATATTTGATCTTTCTGGAGTTGTACTTGCTTTTATTATTAGTTCTCACCATGAAAACCTGATTGAATTAGAAGGCGAAGGATGTCAGGTAATGAAGGAATGTAGAAGGGAAAGTCTGGAGACTCGACTATGGTTATCGAACTAAGGTACCTCAACATTTCCTTATTTTCACCTTTAGCAGCATAGGCAAGTGGCATATATCCAACATTGTTGCCCAGTTGTGGTAAAGCAGGGTTCTTTTGAACCAATGCCTTAGCAGTCCTTAAGCTTCCACCTTGTGCAACATAGTGAAGGACTGTCGATCCTTTGTCATCTTGCACCGCAATTGATTCCGGAGATGATAGAAGTTCCAAAAGCTTTAGGATAAATCCCCATTGGCAACTTAATGCAGCAACATGCAGTACTGTTTGTGCTTTGACTGATATCCTAGCGGTCAATGCATTTGGATCGACATCGATGAAATCCTTGGCACTTTCCCAATCACCTCTTTTTGCAGCATTGTACAATGGTTGGTAGTAATAGTGAGGCCCTCCTATGACTTTGCAATCAATATTACTTTAATAATGTTAGAATACATATGAAGCAATGCATAATTCTGATGCTTATTTATTTTCTAGCGTGGATATTTATATATTTTTTCTATCAAAATTAATTTACTCGTGAGCTGTTATGAGCAACCGTCATCCTTATCACTTACCATTACTAGTTATCACAATTAATCCTGATTACAATTTCTCGATAAAATAGAGATGCATAATGTCACCTAAGAATTTTCATGAATGTACATGTACATTAAATTATAACTTTCTAATTAAATTATCATTTATCCCTATTATAACACACTTGCAACATAGGAGACCACATATGCACCCAAGTAAAATGGCAGCACATCCCAATATAAATTGTAAACAAACTATTTAAGGGCTACTTACAGAATTCCTTAGCTGCAATTCGGGCTTCAAACAACTGCTGTTCCCAAGAACTACTACTTGGCACATTGTACTGGTTTGGTTGCAAAGAGGAACTAACATTTGGTTGAATATCTCCACTCTCTGCTTGTTGTGACATTGTGCTACTTTCAGACACTAGATGTTTCACCAGGAAAACAGGGATAATATGTTAATTGGTTTACCATTGTATACTATTTTATATATATATATATATATGTTTGGGAAAGATACCTTGCTTCTTTGATGTCCATGAAGTGAGGGGAACTAGATGGATTCTCCAAATATAAATATTTTAAGTCCCTTTCTTTCTTTTCAAAGTGAACTCTGTTTTTAGTAATGAATTATTATAGTGAAACTAGGGCTGGTACGAGCATTTATGACTTGAAAATATACACGACTTAAAAATTCTCTAGCTTGCTAACGGGGAATGTTTTACATAAGCAAATTATCTTCCTAAGGGAGACTAGCTATGATTACTTACTGATATCTTCCGGAGCTTGAGTTGCAGAAGCTGCTGTTGTCATAAATGGTGCATCACTTCCTCCTTGAATATTACTGGTATCTTGAAGATTTGTTGGTTGCAAATAGAGGCCAGCAGTTGGTTGTTCACCTCCTCCTTGAATAATATTATTGGTGTCTTGAAGATCACTTGCTTGCAAATTGCCGCTAACAAATGGTTGTGCACCTCCTTCTTGAATATTACTAGTATCTTGTAGATTAATTGGTTGTGAATTGGGGCCAACAAATGACTCATCCCCTCCTAAACTATTACTGGTATGTTGAAGATTAACTGGTTGCAAATGGGGGGCAACAACTGGTTTTGCTCCCCATCCTGGAATATTACTGGGATCTTGAGGATTAATTTGTTGCAAATGGGAGACAAAAAATGGTTGTGCACCTGCTTCTAAATCATTACTGGGTTTCTGAAGATTTAATGGTGGTGAATCAGGGCCAACATGTGGTTGTGCACCTCCTGCAGTAGTCTCTGGTGGTTGTGCCATTTAGAGATTTTGGCTATAGATGATGATAGCAAGAAAAAAGAGAGATGTTAATCATACATGAATGATGCAAAATTACAAGTGGTTTTCTAACTACTATTTTTATTTTTTCGTTTTTGAAATATGATATATAGAAGATCGGCCGAGTTGTTTTCTTAATTTTCATTTTTCTTTTTCTGAAATTTGACATTAAATAAATCACAATTACCTTATAAGATTCAAATCGTTTGCGATCTTTTCATTTTTTACCCAAAAATCCCCTATTTCTTTTTTTTTTTTTTTCCTACTAATTTAGTCTCTACATTTTTGAAAAATATCCAAAACAATATTTTACTGTTAGAATCCATTAGTCAATTTGAGTAGAAGTAAACTTAAAATGAATAATTAATTAAAATAAAGATAAAACAATAATTTAAAATATATATAAATAAAAATGCATAAATAGAAAAGTGGCGGATGGAGGTGGCCTACGGCCGATCCTTCGCCAACCGGAAAAAAAAATTATAAACAACAAAAAGCAACATCAGTATTAGTAGTAAACCCGGCCCGTGACTATAAATGGGTTTATTTAGTCATAAAATGCTCCAATTCTAACTTAAAACTTTTAAGGAGTTGACATAAGAAAATCAAATAATGAATTGATATTTATTTTCAACAAAATCATGTAAAAATTGGTTCTCTTATGCTGAATGTTAGCATTTTTATTATTATTTTTTTCTTCAGAAAATGGGATTTCAGAAATTGAGGAGATGAATAACCTGGATTGGAAGATGAACAAAGTGACTTCTGGTAGTGGTGGCTTGACTTGCATGAAGCGTTGACGGCAATTTTGAAGGTTGAAGCTATCGAATGAATGACAATAATTGAAGGCGTGAGTGAGAATTTTAAACGGTGTTCAAGCATGGAACCAAGCTCGAATACAGGGTGTTCAAGCATGGAACCAAGCCGGCAGACAAAGTTAATAAATAAAGGGGCAGACCCAGCTTGCTGCCAGACCCAGCTGACCCAGTCAAGAAGCAATGTGTGAACTGTGGCGGGGGTTAGTGATGTGTGAACTGGGGCTAGTGATGTGTGTCAAAGCATGGAACCAAGCTGGCAGACAAAGTTAATCAATACAGGGGCAGACCCAGCTTGCTGCCAGATGGGGCAGGTCAAAGCTGATCGAGTCAAGAAGCAGTGTGTGAACTGTGGCGGGGGTTAGTGATGTGTGAACTGGTGTGAACTGGTGGGGGAGTCAAGAAGCAGTGTGTGAACTGTGGCGGGGGTTAGTGATGTGTGAACTGGTGTGAACTGGTGGAGCTGTGATGTGGTGGGGGGTTTATATAGTCTTTTCACATCCAAACAGCAACTTATGTCCTCTTCCTTCATTGGGTCCATTTATTATTATTATTATTATTAAAGTTAAATACACAAAACCCCTTTAAGGTTAACTTAAATACAGACGGAAGCACGTTTTCATTTTTATAACACAAAACCCCCACACTAACGGTCAAATATGGTTAAAGTTGACGTTTGACCTTGGAATGTTGCACAATGATGAAAATGTCCATGAATAAGGAAAAAACTTTTATATTAAAAATTTAAAATGAAAAATACGTTAAAAATGATAAAAATATGCATTTTAAAAAAATTGTTGAATTTCCACCGTCTATCATTATTGATGGACGGTGGAAATTATTATTTTAAAAATAAAAAATTTGATATATTTTAAAATTTTGATAAAATAAAATAAAAAGTCTCCATCATATTTGATCTCCATCGTCCATCCAGATGGATGGACGGTGGAGATCTAGGAATTAAAAAAAAAACAAAAGAGAAAAAGAATATTTTTCTCTTTCTTTTGTCCTTCTCCCACCATATCTCTGTCTCTCAACCTTCTTGCTTTAATAGCCTCTCTCTCTCTTTCTCTCTTTCTCTGACTGCAGATCAACACCCTTCATCATCACAAAATCTTTCCTTCTCTCCCACATCATCCAATCGTTGCATCGCCAAACCCAGATGAAGGTTCATTTGGGTTTGAATTGACAAACCCAAGGTAGGAGGGTTCCTTTGGGTTCATCAATTTGAACCTAGATAAATCTCCTCTGAGTTCGTCGATTTGAACCCAGATGAAAGAACATTTAATTTTTTAGTTTTTTTTTTTTTTGTGGTTTCAATCTCTGGGTTTTTTTTTTTTTCCAATTTTTTTGTTGATTTTTTTTCAATTTTTGTTGTTCAAGATTTCTGTTGTTGATTTATGATTGATGATTGATGAAGTTTAGGGTTTGATGACTTTTGAAGATGCGGTTTTGGGTTAGAAGATACTGGGTGCAATTTGGGGCTTAATGATTTTTGAAGATGCTGGGTTCGATTTGGGGTTTGATGATTATTGAGATACGGTTTGGGGTTTGACATGAAGTTATTTTGGGTTTGATCGAGATTGAACCCAGAACACAAAGAAGTTTTGGGTTCAAGTTGATGTTGGAAGATGATCATGAAGAAGATGAAGATGTTGGAAATGATGGTTTCGATTTGGTTGTGATGATGGAGATGATAGTTTCGATTTGGTTATGCTGATGAATATGAGCTTGAAAATGATGAATTTTTCTGGTTTTCATATCAGTTTTTTTTTTTTTTTTTTTTTCATTTTTTCATATGCTTTTAATTACTTTGATCTCCACTGTCCATCTCTAAGATGGACGGTGGAGATTTCTTGTTTTTATTTTTAGAAAATCGTTAAAAATATTTTTTTTTTTATAAATATCAAACATAATTTTTTATTTTTTAATTTTAAAATAAGTATAAAGTTACCGTTTTATCCTTCCTGCTCCTACTGGTATCCAACATCTGTTGTTAACTTGGGGGTATTATGTTATTAAAACTAAAATATTAATATATTTGTATTTAACTGAACCTAAGAGGGATATTGTGTATTTAACTCTTATTATTATTATTATTATTTCTAGTGATTCTTTTGCTACGGTGGGTGCCTAGTTAGAACTACATTGGACTGTCAAAATTATTTTGTCAACGACAACCGCAGCTGGTTGCAGTCATTTAGACATCAACACTTCTGTTTTACCTCATATATTGGACCGCTCTCCTCTCGAGTCATTCAGGCCCAACTCCAAAAATATTCAATATATTACGAACCCTCGTATTTCCTTCCTAATTAATTTATCAAATACTTTTGTTATGATTCAATGTATGCAATATATTTTGGTCTTTTTAATTGATTATTGTTATGTTTATAGCCACCTTTGTTTCCTACGATATTTTGTCTCATAGCTTTATATTAGGTTTGAGAGAATCTAATCGTAAACTTAAATTATATTTTTTGGACATCTTAGCCAATGTTTTTTATTAATTTGAAATTGATAAAACAATCAAGAACATATAAATTGGGTTTGAGACCACCAAGAAAGCTCCAGATATGTAATTAAGATTCATGAGGTCATACTCTCAATATTTTATAACAAAAAGGCAAATCAATTGACAAGTACCTAAAATATTAAAAATATTTTGTTTATTTCGTCATCAAGTTTTACACGGCAATTCTATGCAAAATCTGAGTGACATAATTAATTAAATTATATAATTACTTATTAGTTAAGTGATTACTTGGACTCTTTGGTCGTTATACAAAATTAAAAATTCTGAAATGCTTTTGCGCAAGCAAATTTAAGTGTTTATCTTTTCTTTCTATTCTATTCTAAATATTTTCACGAAAAATTATTTCCTTTTTCTTTATATGATTTTTATATTTGAAAACAGGTTGGTAATACCATATCAATCGCATAAAATTGCTAAAGATATTTAAAACATAACTGTGTTTTTGAATTGATTTTAATTTTTTGAATCTGTTTCCGTTTTGCAAATCAAACACCCTCTTAAATTTTAACTCAAAATAATTTTATCAAACCTTGATCCATATATAATATTATGTCTTGGATCTAAATTTGAAAACATGTTATTGATAAAACTTGAAATAGAGAGAATTTATGGAAAATCAATGGCGGAGACAGGAGGCCCATAGAGGCCACGACGACCCCTAACTTTAAAAGTTTGAAAGTTTATCATGGAAAATTACAAATTTTTACCTAAGTTTCTAGTTTTTTATTTTTATTTTTTTTATTTTTTATTTTTTCAATTTTGACTCTTTTTAAATAATTTATTTCAGTGTTATAACCCCTCCAACTAAAAAATGTGAATTCCACCCCTTTGAAAAACATGTAATTGGAATATAATTTCGATTGTCTAGCATTAATTTTGTTATCCCAAGGGAGTATTAAACATGCTCCTCTAAACAAAGTGTTCCCTTATAAATAAATTTCTAAATCCAAATAGACAAATATTTCTAACCTTTTAAATGAAAATCCTTTCTAACAAAAACATTATTAGAATTAGATGTTTTTAAGTAAAAAAACATATTTGAATCTTAAATCTACAATAATTTCTAAAACTTCTAAATGAAAATGTTGCTAGACGAAAAAAGTGTCTAATAAAAAACGTTTATAGACAGAAAACTTTTTCATAAAAGAAAAAAATATTATAAAAAAGATATTAAAACGATATAATCATACAATGATTCAATAAATCAAATTACAAATTTTATGTCAAATTATTCTGAAGCTCATATGTGATCTAGGGATCCAATAATTTATGCCCAATTGTTGAATTTGGTCCTCATGTGTATGATCTACCTTGACAACTGTCAAACGCTCATATGATTTCGGATAAAATTAATCTTCTTCACAAAAATGTTTCTAAAAACAGTTATGTAAATACGATTATGAAAACATTAGTGGAAAATGTTTTGACAACAACATTTCAGAAATTTTTCTAGAAAAATTATTGTACATTGGAAGAAAAGCTCAAGGTTCTAGGGGAAATTTCCTCACTTGTGTGATAATTCAAAGTACAATAATATTGAAAAAGGTCTCTAGAAAGGTTTTAGCGAGACATTTTCTAAAACATTTCTTAAGTTTTCTAGTGTAAAATTTCCCCCCAAAAAATTAAAGTTGTCGTGGAAAAGTGTTTGTGGTTGAATGAGCACAAAAAATCAGTAGTTAGTAACAGACTCTTACAGTCCTTTACACCCCTTCATGCTCTACATGAGCTTTAAAGATTGCACATAGTAAGATCATGAACCCATAATATATACAACAGATTATTTAATAGGGCTCACGGGCCACGAACATGCAAAATATGTACATTCAAATTTATTTTAACTTTTTGATGGCAAATGATGAAACATGCTAGATCCATAAGTTGATTGAACCATGTGGATGAACAAGGGAAGTTGCAGCCTTACAAATATTGCCACCGGAAAAGAGGCCAGTATAGTAATTGGCATGTACACCCATTGCCATCTCTTGCAAAGTACAGTAGTAAGAGCTGCTCCAAAAGGTATTATCATAGAGGCTGACACATAAAAGAGAGCCAAGACCTATAATTAACTTTTTTGGCAGTGATTTAAGGAAGTCATCTATC
Organism: Litchi chinensis; assembly: GCA_019925255.1. Lineage (NCBI taxonomy): Eukaryota > Viridiplantae > Streptophyta > Magnoliopsida > Sapindales > Sapindaceae > Litchi > Litchi chinensis. The sequence continues at coordinate 1,972,705 of CM034464.1, read as the reverse complement.
GCATATCGAGAAGTTAGGATTGCTAAGAACATTAATAGAGAAGTTAAAGAAGAAATAAGACCTAATGCATTTGAAATAGCAAATATCGTGAATGCCTTTGTTTGTAAGAAAAGTGGAATCCCTTTATTCTCTACATTCCTCCTGGTACAGTAAAAGCTGCAGTAAACAGTACAGTGGCAATGAGTGTTGAAACAAGCATGCAAGAATTGGCAGTATCTTTCATCCATTTCTCTCCTTGCTCAGCCAATTGCTTGTGCTCTGTCCTAAAAACTTCTTTTGCAGTTTGATTATTATTATTTCTCCAATTCCTAAAAGCAGGGTAGGTAAGTTTGTCCACCTCCTGCACAACAAAAGATAAATAAATACACATAACAACATATAACAATATATATGATATTTTAATTGATACCATATTATATAAATATTAAATAATAATTTTTTTGTTGGATTTTTTATTAACGTAGTTTATATTCAATCTTGTTAGTAACAACATTAAACACTTGATGATAAAAGTTCACAAAATCAATTCAATAGCTACAGATTATTGTTCTCGCCTATAGCTCATTCGATGATAAACATGAGTAGTTTTAGATTAATTGGACATAATCTCAATATATACCTTAAACCACTGCAATTCTCTTTGCATTTGAAATGCTGCACCAGAAACTGAATATAGTTTATCAGGAGGGGCCAATTTCCCTGCCAAGTGTAAAGTGGTGTTTCCTAATTCCAATGGACGCGTACACAAATCCTCCGTAATTGTTAGAGAGATGTCTTTTATTATATTAACTATTTTTTCTTGCCGATATTCAATAGCAACTTGCAATATGTTTCTCTGAGTTATGTCAGGGTAAATTAGATCTGGAAAGCACTGTAAAAGGCTCTTTACAATCTCTTGAGTTCCGTTTGTAGTTGCTTCCACCAAGACATAAGCTAGATTTTGAGGATGATAAAGGATTTTTTGAAAGCTCATGGTAGATAGTTGCGTGCAAACGTCATTCACTAATTCAACAGCGCATTCATGATTAAGCTTTGCATCTTGAATCACTTTTATAGATGGTACTGCAAGAGAAAATCCGATAAAAATATATAACAATTATAAATTGATAGAAGATAAATATTGATTCAAGCATACTGCTTTAATTTTAAAAGCATGTTTATATATATGTACCACATCTCAAATAAAGTAAGCATACTAGTGCATATCTTAGAATATAATTATAAATGATTGCTTACCAAGTCGTGCAATAACTTTCCAGAATGTCTTGAATTGTTGAAATACTGTATAGAAGAACAGGTAATTAGTCTCAGTAATAATGTGAGAATTTGTTGATTTAAAGAATTTGCAGAGTAACAATGAATCAACTACAAAATTTGCAAACCTTGAATAGTATAGTTTTCCGGCTGTATTGAGGTCAATAATGTAGGATGCCATTCCGCATGAACAACTTGAACCAACAAAAAAAAAATCATGAAAATTCTTTCCAATTGAAAACAAAAGACGTGTATTTATAGGATACTTACATTTGTAGATCCATCTCTCCAAAAATCTAAGATTACTCTCACTTAAAAAGTATGAAGGTTTAAGTGCCAAGTGGAAGAGCAATGATTGGCCAAATTCATCATTAGCAAGAGCCAATTCAGGATATCTTCGAACAAAATACAAGGCTACATCTGTTGAATGAATTTATAACAAAAAAAAAAAGGATAAATTATAGAAATCACATGTGTTGAAGTTGGGATACAAAATAATGACACAATACTTGTTAAAATTAAAGTTGTATTATTAGATCTTACCAAGATAACCTGATCGAATAAAACCACGACGGAGCATAGGTAATGAAGAAGATGACTCCACTCTAGTCGTCAAAGCGAGGTACCAGATCATCTCATTACTTCCACTCCAGATAGAATACAGAAGTGGCAGATCTCCTAGGTTGTTGACTATATGTGGTAAACTAGGGTTCTTTTCAATCAATGTCTTAACAGTATTTAAGCTTCCACTTTTTGCAACATGGTGAAGGACTGTGTATCCAGTTCCATCTTGCACTGCAATTGATTCTGGTGATAGATGCTCCAAAAGCTTTAGGACAAACCCCCACTGGCGACATATTGCTGCAACATGCAGTACTGTTTTGCATGGACTGTTATCCTAGCGGTCAATGCATTTGGATTATTGTCGATGAAACGTTTAGCAATTTTCCAATCACCTCTTTGGGCAGCATTATACAGTGGTCGGTAGTCGTTGTGAAGCTGATCTTTTGTCCCTTTGTAATCAACAATACTTTATTTTATTAGACTGTTTTAAGTAATGCACAATTTTAATTTCATGATTGATCACTTGCCTCTATTATCACAACAAATTTTACCACAACTTCTACGAAATAAAAATGCAGATGTCACCTAAAAATCTTACACTAAATGATGAGCAAACTATTTTAAGGCTACTTGTAGAATTTTCTTTAATTTCACCAAATTAAATTCTCATTTATTCCTATTATAACACACTAGCAATACCGAAGACCAACTATACACGTAAGTAATACGGCAGTCACTTCCCAATTGAATCATAAACGAACTATTTTAGAGCTACTTACAGAATTCATTAACTGCAATTTGGGCTTCGGACAACTGTGGACGTTCCTCTGAACTACCACTTGGCATGTTGTCGTGGTTTGGTTGTAGTACACCTCCATTCTCTGGTTGTTGCGACATAGTGTGACTTTTTTACACCAAATGCTTCACTAGAAAATCAAAGAGAATGTGTTATTGGTTTACCTACCTGATCATCATTATGTGGCAACCATTTCATAGTGTGTGAACTGTGGCGGGGTGGCTAGGGGTTAATGATGTCTGAATCAGTGGAGCTGTGATATGGTGGGGGGTTTGCATATTTTTTTCTCTTTCCTTTTTTGGAAAAAATATTTAAAAACTGCCCATAATTTGTCTAATTAGTTATTCTCCTCAAATTTGAAAATTACCCAAAATCCCTTCTACGGTTAATTTCTTAACAAATTAATTACCCAAAATAAAAATATCCCCAAATGCCCAAAAACCACCCAGATTTTGGTCTGGGTTTTACAATCAAACCCAGAATTTGGTTGCAAAACCCTTCAACCATCATCTCTCTTTTTCTCTCATCATTACCATCATCAACATATCAACCGTCGCTCCACCTCATCTCTTCATCCCATCATCACCATTTTTCACCCAGAACCAGCGATGAGAAAAAGAAGAGAAACAGAGAGAGCAAGAGAAGGAGAGACTGAGAAAGAGGGAGAAGAGAGAGGGTGAAGGTTCACTGATCTCCTTCCGAGAGGACGAGATCGTCGCTGGATCTCCTCCGTCGGAGCGCCCATCGGAGAAGAAACAAAAGTAGATGAAAAAGAAAGAGAGACAATTGTGGTTGACGAGCACTTTATTATTAAGAAGTCAGTTGGTTGATTCCTCTCAACTACTATTTGGCATGTTGTTATGGTTTAATTGCAAAGAGAGACTAACATTTGGCTTTACACCTTCAATCCTCTGTGGTTGGTTGTAACGTTATGTGATTTTGACACTAGATGCTTCACTGGAAAAGCAAAGAGAATGCGTTATGTGATCCATTATGTAAACCCATTTCTGCAAAACCACTTATATATTCAAAATACGTTTTCACTATGATTTTAACGCTAATGGAGAACTTATTAAATTGCAATGAGAATGATCAGGAGAACAATATTCTATAAATTTCTAGCAACCTGATTATATAGAAAAACTATGGAATTAAATCAGTACGTAAAAGCAAAGTTACTTTTCATAATTTTTAATGGCAGCTAGTATCGATATGTACGTAAAAGCTGTATGATTAGAACTTCTATACAAATCAACGCAAAATAATGAGAATTATCGTTTATCATTGAGAATATGTGTAGAAATACAATGTATTAAGCGCATATAAGATAGCTATGTGGAAAGCCTCCCACCAATATAGAAGAGATAATTGAGCTTGAACAAGAAGATTTAGATAGACCTTGAATATATCTTGATATTTTCATTTAGCAACTCCATTTTACTGATTTTTATGTCTATGATTTATTCCATATGGAAGAAAGTTTGGTTTCATGAACCAAAAATCGTCTGTTTAAAAAATATATATACATTTTTGTATTCAATAGTCTTTTAGACTATTAAATATAGTCTAATAGTCTTTTAGACTATTTAATTGACGCTAGGTGGAATTAGTCTAGTAGTCCTTTAGACTATTTAAAAGACTATATAACTATATGATTAGGAAACCTATTGAAAGCAATAGAAAATAAGGAGAATTATCAATTATCATTAAGAAAACGCGTGGAAAGACAATTTATTAAGCACATATAAGATAGCTATGTGGAAAGTCTCTCACCAAAATGGAAAAGAAAATTGGACTTGAGCAAGAAAATTTAGAAGATTTATGACTAATTCCATGTGGAAGCTATTTCAAAAAAAAAAAAAAAAAATCCATGTGGAAGGGAGTTTGATTTTACGGACAGAAAATCGTCTGTTTGAAAAAAGTACACTTATTTTTATTATTATTAAATAGTCTTTCAAGCACTATATGAATAATTATGAAGATATTTAAATTTGACATTGCTATGCAAAGGATACATCCAGCACATTTTAGTAAAGGTGTCAATAAAACTCACACTATTTGTGACTTTGAGATGAAGGAATTGGTGAAAGATTCCCATACATAAGAACAAACAATCTCAAGAGGTCTCAAGGCTTTATATCTTGAAGAAAAGAAATGTAATCGATGAGCCTTACCCAGTTTCAGAAGTCACAGAAAGTTTTGGCAAAGGTCTTCTCAATAGATACATTCAATAATTTGAAAACCTTTGACAAAACTTGAACAGAATTTTTTTTTTTTTGAAAGAACTAGAATAGAAAGTTTATTATACAAGTATTCATAACAGTTTGCTTTGGGATATGTAATAAACAAATGTCATTGAAAATGATTTACGCTTAGAGGTAGTATTGCATGTGTTTATGATAGGTTTGATAATATATATCTACACACACACATATATATATATGAGATAAGATCGGGAAACACAAATTTTGATATAAATTGTTATACAATTTGTTGATCATTGGACAATGATGATTTCTATGACTTGGATCTACTCATACTTTTGTATACAAATTTTACACTATGTAAATGTGCTCTCTCCTCTCTTTTCACCATTATATCATCTATCATCTCTCAAATTAATGTTAAAAATCGATCAATTAATATTCTTCTCACCAATTAAAAAGTCATTGCATCTTTATTTATTTATTTTTTATACACAAAGAATTATCTTTTGCATAGGTCTTCGAGACATAAAAGAATTATATTCTTCAAATAAATGTGAGTTTATGCAAATTTATTTTTTTTTAAATTTTCGCAAATTAAATTATTCTTAAAGGAGATTTGCAAAACGGCTCCAAGATTTTATTTATTTTGCGAGACAATTCTTTAGTTTTAAATTTAAATAAATCTCATCTCACTGTATGTATATCAAAACAACTCTAAAATTTTAAACTTTAGTTAAAAAAAAAAGTGTTAATTGTATACCAATTACTCCTTATCATTTAAAGCTCTAAGTGATAAAGTTTCACTATTATTTTTTATACTTTAAAAAGAAGAAATAAGATTGGATAAAGAAATTGTAAAGACAAGATAAAAAGTGAGATAAAAAAAAAAGTAGATAAATAAAACATAAAAAAAGGCAAAAATAATATAATTTGAAAATGAATAAAAAAAATAAAGATGCAATGACTTATAATTGGTGAGAAGAATGTTAATTGGTGGATTTTTAATATTAATTTGAAAGAGAAGAGTTGGTGTAATAATGAAGAAAGAGGAGAGAGAACATATTTATGTAGAGTGTAAAATTAAATTGCATACAAATGGTGAGTATATTTAAGTAATTGAAATCATTATTATCCAATCATCAACAATTTGTATTAAAATTTGCATTATAAAATTATTGATTATAATTTATTTTATCTGATTATATCAGTAGATGTGATTTTGTCTGTCGATTGTTATAAATATAATCTGACTCATTTAGTTGTAATTAGATATAATAAAATATAATAATTATAATAAATAATTTTAAAATGCAATCATTCATTTATTGTCAAGCATATACCTAAGGGTTGTGTGTCTATACATACATATATATATATATATATATATATATTTGAAGTGCTAATTGCTACCACACATAATATCTAATAGCATACTTGCAAGTAAAGGTCAGGAAAGAATTGTCCTCCAAAATGCCAACAAAATTTTCAATCTGACCACTTTTAAAGTACAATTGAGATAGAGTAAAATTAAATGCCTACAGGCATGAAAACATATTAGAGAAAATGCATAAAATAGCCCATTTGGAATGGTCAACCTCAAAACTAACATTTTTATTTTTTATTCTTAAAAAAAATCTCAAATGAACAAAAATGCCCTTAAGGGTAACAAAGGGCGTCAGTTTGATCCCAACCTGGAGGTTAGGATCCCTACCTCTAGGTTTTGATCCCAACCTGGAGGTTGGGATCCCAACTCGAAGGTTGTAATTATCCCTTCATGTAGGTATCCATACATCCAGGTTTGATTCCAACCTCGAAGTTGGAATCCGTACCTCAAGGATTTGATCCCAACCTGTAGGTTGGGATTCCCATTTTAAGGTTAGGATCATCCCTTCATGTTGGGATCCATCCAGGTTTGATACCAACCTGGAGGTTGGGATCCCTACCTCCAGGTTTTGATCCCAACCTCGAGGTTGGGATCCATACTTTAAGGTTAGGATCATACCTTGATGTTGGGATCTATAACTCCAGTTTGATCCCAACCTGGAGGTTGGGATCCCTACCTCCAGGTTTTGATCCCAACCTAGAGGTTGGGATCCCAACTTGAAGGTTGGGATCATCCCTTCATGTAGGTATCCATACATTCAGGTTTGATCTCAACCTCAAAGTTGGGATCCGTACCTCAAGGTTTTGATCCCAACCTGTAGGTTGGGATTAAACGAAGCTCAGAAAGGAAATCCCTACTTGGAGGTTATGAATCTCAACCTGTAGGTTGCGATAGCCAACCTTCTGATTGGAATCATAATAGATTGCAGGTTTTGATCCCAACTTCCACGTCCGGATTCATAACATGGGAGTTGGGAGCCCCAATCTTTAGGTTAGGTTTCAACCTCCATTCAGAAATTGTTCCCAACCAATAGATAATTCCCAACTACCATGTTGGGATTCACAACTTACAGGTTGGGAATTCCAACCTCTTGATTGGGACTCCCACCAAGGTTGGGAATCCCCACTTGAAGCTTACACATCCAAACCTCAATGTTGGACCTATACCAAATGTAAGTCATCACAACCCTAATGAAATAGTTCACAAAAACCAAACCCAATGTAGCAAATTCAATCGCCACTATACCAAACACAACAACGACAATACAATAACAATCATTTACAAAATTCCAAAACGTAACAATTATTGTTTTAATCAATGAGTATTTCAACAATAAGTAATACAATCATTCACAACTCTAATAGTAGGAATACTCAAACAACACCACACATAAAATCTTTTAAAATAAAACGTAATTATGGGTGCTGCTGAACTAGAATTTGCAGAGGCAGTAGCTGGCATAATGGCCAATGCATCTGAAGAATAGGAGTCCGTAAGAGAGTCAAGCAAATCAATTTCAACTTTGTCTAAAGTAGTGGGAGTCGTACTGTCGAAAGGGGTAGGAGTTTTTTGGTTTGACATAGCGGCTGCAGCTGACAAAAAAAAGCAAAAAGTTGATCAAAAACAAACTCACCTTCACTAATCATTTGTGCAACAACCATAACAACAAATAAAACTTTGATTCTCAAGCAATAGAATGTCAAAAAACCTTAATCTTAAGAACACTTATGGGAAGAGTTATTTTGCGAGTGCAGCAGGGTCAACCAATTTCCAGTATAATTTTACGGCAAGTTAGCAAACAATATCAACAAACAACACTGCAATTTTGTTTGATAGTATTATGTACCTTGAAGGAGGAGAGAGTAGCAATTCGGGTACTAAGCCAACAATTTGAATGTCATGGCAATAGCAAAAGAAGTTGTATCATGAGTTGTAAAGACAAGCAAAACAACGCTATCAATAACTTCTTCCTCTGTGATGTCCCCGCGAATCATCGCAGCCACCAGTTGTGACAATAACATTCCATCCTGATAATAATGATAATGATCATCTGTTCTTCCTCCTTCCATTTCCTCTGTCTTCTCTTTTACTACTTTCACCAACACCTTCTCTATTTCTTGCCTTGCTCTCTTTGCTCTAGAGAATTTTAAGCCAGGAAAACTGATTGTTGGAGCAAAAACACCTTCTAGGACTCTCTCAAAAGTTTCCAGCATTCCAGGCTCAACTTTGATCCCTAACAAACATTCAAACACTATGTTAAATGTCAAGACCTTTGTCGAACAATAGAGGCTAAGCCTATCTTGGCCATGCCAGTAGCTGTCCAGGTGAAGCTGAACTGAGTCACACATTTTGGGCACCAAAGCCTCCAGCCCTGCAGAATGATTGAGGGTGTGGGATATCAGCCCGCGCAGGCATCTGTGTTGCTCCCCTTATTTCTACATGATACTGTCATTGCCCATCAACTGAACCGATGAAGAAGGCCATGAGCTTATCACCAACTTGAACTCATTCAACAAGAAGAATCGATTGGCTTCAACTCCATTTACTACAACTGTGGTTGAGCCAAAAAGGCTTAGAAGCTGTTGCAATCACTGCTCCAGCTTGATCTGTAAAGACTGCTCCTAAACCAATATATGCATAGCCTGTTTTCAAAAGGCATGAAATTGCCAGCCAAAGGCATAAAACATTATCCTAAATATTAGGTAGCTTCCACGAAGCTACTGGGCATTTACCAGAAGATGAGACATGCAACTACAAGTCAAAGTCAATGAAGACTCGAGATGAGTGAAATATAAAATATACAAAACAGAGTAATATTTGTAAAGCATTTACGTATCAAGATCTCTGGTCTGTCAATTTCAATTTGTAACTATCTCATGTTTTCAAAAGGCATGAAATTGCCAGCCTACATAACTATATAACTCAAATATGAAACCAGACCACCACGGTAGCAGCATAAACATATAAACACATAACAACTAATAAAATTCTTAACCGCCACCATTGTGAATTGTAACATCCCGATAATTTCTTTCGTATAAGTAATATTATTAATTCTAGAATATAATTGCATTAAGTGGGATTAAAAATTTAGTTTATTTATTTATTAATATAATTAGTTAGTGAATTAATATAGTTAATTGTTAGAAAATTTATTTTGAAAGTAATTTTTAGGAAAATGATTTAATTAGAATTTTATTTGGAAAAGATTTGATGTTGGAAATTATTATTGGTGAGTTGTTAGTATTGTTTAATAGGAGAGGGGCGTGTGTCAAAATTTTTCAGCCAAAATACAATTTTAAAAAGTTTTGGGGTCAAAGTGTAATTTTGAAAAGTATGTTAGTATAAAAAGGCAGAAAAATCTGAAACTTTTCAAATTCTTCTTCTTCCTCCCGTGACCAGATCTACAGTTCTGTTCTCTCTCAATTTTTTTTTTCATTTTCAAGCCAAAATCACTCAAATTTCCTTCCTTTAAGCCCTTATATATATATATATATATATATATATATATAACCCTATTTCTTGCAAAACCCCCCTAAAATTCAAGATAGATTTTCAGATCTATGGTGTTTAATGGAGGTATGTGCTGTTTTGATCAAATTTTTGGTGTTCAAATCGATTTTTATGCATGTAAATGCATCAATAGGCATGAATAATTAGTGGATTTTACATTTAATTAAGTTATTTTGATTTTTATGGTTTTAAAAGTATAAATGTTAACTTTAGGTGATAAATTAGAGCGTGGGGAATCTAGTAAGAGCAAGGAGAAGCTTTGAGCTTCTATTTGGAGAGCTAGAAGCTTGATTATAAGCTCTAAAAGGTTGGTATACACTTATTTTCGAAATTTAATTTTTTTTAGTGGCGAAAATTTATTATTTCGTTTCGTATCTTTGCGATAATATGATTTTTATGTGATGAGTTGTTATTTATGATATGTATGTATTGGTAGGATAACAATGAAAGAGATTTTATGTGTTAAAACCAAGTGAAATACCGTTTTTGTGTAAAAACCCCTTTAAATCCGAATTTGAATTAATTAAGAGTTATGGGTATTTTCATTTTTTTAAATTTATTTACGTATTTAACGAATAATATTAAAGTGATTTGTGACATGACTTTTGAAGACGAAATCAATTTTCAAAAAATATACCCCTCGGTCGAAATTGAAGACATAGAGAAACCAATGGGTATTTTTATCTTTTCGCTTATTTACATGCTATTTAAATCATGTTGCGATGAGATGTGTGATGAATGATGAGTTCGAAGAGAAAAATTCGAAAACCATCTTTTAGAACCAAGAGAAAATGTGAAATGAATATAATTATGTAATAAAGTTTAATTGAAATGGATAATTTTCATTATTAATAAAATTATAGAGAGCCTGAGTAAACATGTACATTGGTAGGTGGGGATTGGTGTTTGGCATGCCAATAGGATATTATTAGCAGTACTGCACCATTACGTTTATATATGATGTGATTAACAGACTTTGAGAGGCACCGAGTATCCAGTCCAGAATGTGAAATGATTGTGAAACTGAGCTCCAACGGATAGGCACTGAGTGTCCGATGCCGGAGATAGATGTGAAATCCATACCGATCCATGATATCGTGACAGCATTTACGAAAGGCTCTTATGATATAATAATACTCGATTATGAATTTGAGTGGAATATATGTTTTTGAAATACATTTTATAAAGTTTTGATTGGTTGTTTGAATATATATTATATGGAACGTTATTTGTTTTTATGAAAAGATAATATGTACATGCTGTGTTTATAAAATCCTGTGATTTCGATATGTTATGTTAGTGAGATTTTGTGATTGATATTATTTTATATGTATACCAACTAAGCTATGTTAGCTTAGCGCGTTGAATTTTCCACGCGCAGGTAGTTGATGTGAATTGAGAGCGAGGGTTCGACAAAAAGATCATCACAGTGCGCTTCTAGAGTCACAGCAAAAATTCCAATCCTTTTGGTAGACATTTTTGACATGTGCATATTTTTGTTACATTAAAGAAATATTATGAACTTATATTTTGTATATTTAAATGCATATATATATATGTAAAATCTTGTAAATTCTAATGTATATAAATTTTGAATTATGTTTTTAAACGTTTTCTCAAAGAGATGGGAAAACTAATCGATGTAGTGCTTTAAAGTATCTGTGTTTACTTTGTTTTGAAAGTATAATTAGAAAATGTTTACTTTGGGTTGAGATTGTGGGCTGAAGTGATTGTGAGACGGATGGGGAGTCTGCTGATGGAAGTTGAGAAAATGGAAATTATATTTGAAGTGTTTATTTGATTATGCAGGTTTTAAAAATTTTGGTTTCTCAATAAAACAGAAGAAATTCTGTTGGATTTTTAATAATTATATATATATTTAATAAATTATATTAAATTAGCAAATGGATTTTTGTAAATAAGTAGTAAAAATGTCGTAACATCCTCTGTCTCGATTATCGGTGTCCGGTACGCCGAGGATCGAGGAGAGGGTGTTACATGAATACTATGTTAATAGATCCAAACATGGAAAAAAATTTGTACCATGTTTTGTCTAGACAAACAAAAAGGAATTCATTTTCAAGAAAACATTCAATCAAATATATGTATCCAAAAAACACAAAAAGAATTTTCCTTTGCCAAATGCATTATAGTCTTATAGATGCATCAAACACAATGAGGGACAAATCAATTGCAGTAACAGTTAAGCTTAGAAAATGGTCGGATTGATCCTTTTGTTACCTGATCCCAGCAACAATGCCAGCAGGCATCATCTTAGATGTTTGTAAATAACGCTGTTCCATAATGACAGTCAGCAAGATCGCGATAACTACATCAAACACACAAAACTCAGTGCACATACAAACTCCAACACCAAATCAAAACAGATAAAAGAAAACAAAGTCAAGAACAAAAACAATTCCCATTGCACATCAACTCCAAATGTTACAAATCCAAAAACAAAAAACATTTATTTGAATCCAAAGCAACTAACCATTCACATAACCACATCAAGTAACAATCTATTCACTTTCAACCCCCACCATTACATCACCAAACCCTCTTAACAATTTTCACAAAGAATCAACATCTAATTGACAACCAATACATTCCAAACAGAAACAAAGACAACAAAAAGCATTTGAAACAAAGTCAGTTCCTTTTCTACAATATGATAAAGCCCTTACACAAAAAAATTATCTAATGAATAGAACTTACTTCGCCATGAATAAGGTCACTGATTTTCAAACTCCCTTCCTTTGAAACACAAAACTGATATGTGTAAGGGCTTCCCTTTGCCAACCCTTCTTGTACTCGTGCATCAATTGCAGAGGCCCACTTCCCTATGTACACCGGAGGTAGCTACTTTAATTTGAAAATCTCATTCATCTTCTCAAGTTCCTTCCAAAAATACTAAATCGGAAAGTGAGGGACACAATAAACGACAGTGGCAGCATCGAGTTTGCTTTGTTCAATGTTCTCGAGCAACCGCGGGTGGGTGGAGGAGCGACAATGGTATGTGTAGGTGTGAGGGTGATGATGACCGAGGGTGCCGAGAGAGTTACAGACAGTGGGTCCAGGTCAGGTGCTGCACCGGTGATGGGTCGACGAGCGACGCTCCGGGGCGATAGTTTCATCTTCCGATGGTGGGTTGGGATTGCTGCGACGTTGATGATGCCCCACGATCAACGAAAACTGTTCCACACTAAGACAGTAACCGACAGTGTGTGGAGGGGATGTGCAATGGTGATGAGTCGACGTGCGACGGTGCTAGGCGACGGTTCGGACTTTCGCTGGTGGGTAGGGATTCCTAAACCGACATTCAACGAAAATGGTTGGGATTAGATGCTGACCAGTTTGGTAGGGTAAAAAGGGTGACACACTTGTAATTGACTAGCTAATCAGGGGTATTTTTGTCCAAAAATATACTAATCTCCACAGCCTTACAGCTAAAAGGTTAATTCTCACCAGGGTCATCCTAAAAAGGTCATTTTTCAACAAAACCCAACATATTAAAAGAAGAAAAAAAAAAAGTCCTAAAATGAAGATATAAGATAGGAGCAAAACTATTGTGCTTTTATAAAGACCAACGTTAGAATAGTTTTTGAACACAGGTATTATTATACAAACAAATTCAAATTTGTGAAAAGTTCATTATATAATGAGTTTGAGAATGTTGATTGAACACTTAAAAGAGCTTGAAGTTTTGAGTGGACAACAACTAATCCAAGACTAATGACTCATTAAGTGGCAAGATTTTCTTTTTTAGTTCTGAATATATTCATTTTCTCAAAAAAAATATTTGAGAGATTTCTACTACATCATTAAGTGAATACACATATGAATGATCATCCTAATAATATGAATGAAGAACAGTCCTCACAATAGAATTAGGACCCTTGTTAAAGAAGCTATACGCATGCAAATGCAAGCCTAGATATTCTATGAAAGAATACATCTTAGAATTAAACCTGCAAGCTTATAATAGATAAAGATCAAGGCAAAACCTTGGTGCATGTCTTGAGACCTTCAACATTCTCAGGAGAAAGCTGCACTATTTCTCCATAAGATTAAGCTGCTCTCTGATAATCTCGAAGCTCAACATAAAATGAAGCAAGATGAAATCCAGAGTGATATCACTAGGATCTGCTCTTACTGCATTCTTAAGGCACCTCTTTGCCTTAAAGTACTTTCCCTTGTCCATTGCACAGTCTTATCCATTGATTAGTCCAATTTTCTCATCCAACAACACTAAAAGCAGTAAGAAGAGTTCGAACATATGCAGGCTCTCTTTTCTATTGCTTGTGAATTGTCAAATGATCTCTTCAACTAGAGGAAACATATATATATATATAGAGGACAATTATATAGACAATAGTAACTTAATCAAGTTTCATACTCAACGCTAGTATGCTTTAATCTGGTCAAATCATAAACATAAATACAAGTATTCGAATAAAAGATCTAAAAAATCTCAATCATCAATAAAAGCCGCAAGAATTTCTACTTTGTATGGTCAACCAAAAGAATACTTACATGAAATAGGCACAAAGTCTTTTCCATACAGTTGAATCTCTGGGTTAATTTCCGCAACAAGCTCATAGAAACTTGCAGCTTTTTCAGTATTACCAAGCACATCATAAACAAATCCAACTGTATGGTATGTAACGGGCAAAGATGGGTGCAGCATAATAACTTCCATCAATACAGATATGACCTGAAACCAAAAACAATAAGATGAGTGAATGGACCATCAACAGCTACCTACAGATATATCAATGAAATTACAAGCACCATGTTTAAGCCGAAAATGTCATAGAAAGAACCTATGATAGCACAACTGTGTCAAAAATCTGTACTTCAATTAGAGTACATAAACATGCCACCACATTTGAATACTTGTTTTAAGAAAGCAAAAACCTGTACCTCTTTATAACGCGCATGTGCATAGTGAAGAGTAGCATCACCAAGCATCTATCTAATTTCAAAGTTTTTTCTTTAAGCCCTCCAGTCTCCCTCTTTTCTGTGACTACAAAACATGGACGTATTATATAACAGTCATGTGTTTATGTTACAATATTACATAATCACAGTCACTTCTTGCAGCCTAAAAAATTGTAAAAGCATGTGTTGTATAAGCCCTTGCTACATACTTCTCTAGAGAGCACTTCTAAAACAAAAAAAGGTAATAAAGTGTTTGTTTTTTGAAAAGTAATTTCAAAGTGATTTTTCAAAAGCTATTTTTATGAAAGCACTTCCAAACACTTTGAGGTAAAACATAATTGAAAGCACCATTTGAGATCTATTAATTCTTAAAGAATCATATGCAATATTTAACCACTTACAATATACTTTTCTAGAGAGCATATTCTAAATACGAAAAGTACCTGAAACACTTATTAAAAGCACTCAATTGACAAAAGCTTTCCTAAAAACCCTTATTGAAGGCATTTACTCAAAAACCAATTTCTCTACAAGCACTTATTAAGATCAACAAACACAATTGAAGCCACTTTCTAAGACCAAATAAATTCTCAAACCAAGTCTTCCACACCCACTTAATATATACATTAACTACTTCTCAAAAACTAACTTATAAGTGTTTTTCCACGCACAAACCCTTTTAAAAAACGTGTATATTTGATACAGTTTATCTACTGGTCAAAAGTATTTTTTTTATCCCCAAAACACTTTTGGAGTATTTTTAGGTTGTTTGGTTGTCATTCTAGTAAAGCTTTTGGACAATTAAAAAAGTTAAAATATATCCACTTAGAGAAGCTCAAATTTTGACCTTTTCCGAGTAAATCTTTTTGAACTTTTTAAAAAAAATTAAAATGTCTAATATAACTCTATTATATTTATTACTATCAATATAACCTTAAAAACCTAATACACTTTTTTAATATATAAACACTCCAACCTCCACTTTCATATACAATTTTAAATCCAATTATTGTAGATTCTGTTAGAGTGTGAAAATTGACCATCTGAATTGGCAAAAATGTTTGCAGTGTCTTGATTTTTCTTCTTTTGGGCCTTGACTTTTAAACCTGAAAAGCTTTTAATTTATGCGGTTGGGCAAATAAAATTGTGGGTGATGGGCAATTATGCTGGTGCGATAAAAATGATAAATTGTCATGACAAGCATATTGGTTCGTAGCCGAACCCAGTGCACATTCCTATGCTGCAAAAGAGAAACAGGAAGCTAACTTTTAACTGTGGTATGTGAATCATTTCATGAGGCAGAGTCTTTAATGTGGGTACTGGCCTTTGAGTAGCATGCAAATTTTTCCCATTTCATGATACACTTATATTGAGAGGGTGACATTTTTTCTCTTAATCAGTGGTCCAATATCAAGTTTGATAACAAGATTCTTGTTTCTGATTTTTGTCTTCTCACAGGCCAAAGGCTTAGGCTATGCAATTAACACATCTGAGGAACTTAAATTTGTTAAGAAAATTGCTGCAGAAACTAGAGTTCTTCTTGACCCAGTTTACAGGTACAGCAGTCTCATCCTTCATATATATAATAAGATCCAGTCTTGAATTACTCTTTGCATATGTGTACTAATTATTAATATAGTATTTTCTCAAATATTGTTCTTTAATATTTCACTTTCTTTTGAATGTCCTTTTTGATAAATTTGTAGTCTAAAAGAGCTTTTAAAAGTAATATAATTAAATAGTCTAAAATATAAAAAAAAGTTTTTTCAATTGACAATCAAACAATCAACAACTTATTTTTAAAAGCCCTATTTGTAAAAGATTTACTTTCAAAAGATCTACTCTAAAATGTTTATTTGAAGAAATTATACCAAACGAAAACACTGGGAAAAAAAAAGATATGCCTTTGATAATCTTCTTCTTCTAGAAGCACCCATCAAGGCTTGCATTGTCTCTTCATACTCTGTTTCACTCTTTTTGGCAGACCCTTCACTTTTATTGTCATTTTATCAAACACATTACAGCTCCTCCTTCTCCATTGTCATTGTACAAATGTTTTTGATGCTCTGCTTTCTCACAAGTACAAACTATTCTATTTTGATCATCTGTTTTTTTCTGTGTGTACACCTTACTCAGAGTTATCCTTTTTTTGTATATTTGTATTATAATATAAAGATAAAGCATCACGTTCCAAACTTTCCAAATCCAGTTAAATCATATCCGAAAGGTGTTGGAGACAAGCTTTTACAATTCAAAAATTCCTCATGACCTTTTAGAAGTATAAAGAAATTTTTACCTCATAATGGAATTTCAGAATTTTCATACTTGGTATATGTTTTACTCAGTCCCATGTAAAACTTGTAATCATGGGGAATATTATAACATTGTTTGGGAAAACTGTCTATGTAGGTCGAGATGAACAAGTGAACATCAATACACTAAGAGACTCGCAAACTATTCGATAAGATTTCATATAGTAATTAATTTTATGAATTCAGAATATGTACCACAAATTGTTTATTAAGGCTCAAAAAGCCTTTTACATGCAATAACATACATTTGCAGTTATTCAAAGTCTCTTGATAGTCAAGCATGAAAGATGCTTCGTCCATATGTTGACTGGACCATTTGGATGAACAAGGGAAGTTGTAGCATTACAAATATTGCCATTGGGAAAGAAGCCAGTAAAGTAATTGGCAGAGAAATCCAATGCCATCTCTCACTGAGTATAATACTTAGAGTTGCTTCAAAAGTTGTTATCATAGCAGCTATGGCAACAAAGAGAGAGCCAAGACCAATGATTAACTTCTTTGGCAATGATTCGAGGAAGTCGTCAACTGCATATCGTGCAGTTAGGATAGCCAAGAACATTAATAGGGAAGTCAAGGAAGAAAACAGACCTATTGCATCTGAAATAGCGAACAACATGAATACATCTGTCTGTAAAAAATCTGGAGTCCCTTTATCATTGACGTTGCCTTCTGGTACTGTAAAAACTGCAGCAAACAATACTGTGGCAATGAGTGTTGAAACAAGCATGCAAGAACTGGCCGTATCTTTCATCCACTTCTCTCCTTCCACAGCCAATCCTTTGTGTGCTTCCCAGAAAACTTCTTTTGCTGTTTCCTTGTTCAAGTTTTTATCTTCCCTTTGAAAACCGGGTGTAATTTTCTCCACCTCCTATGCAACACAAGACAAAATTAAATATCTGTTACTAACACTATCATATCTAATAAATTCTTGTAAGGTAAATGATTAATAACTTTGTGATAAAAGTTTAAAAAATCAATTTGCGCTTCAAGCAGACAGCCGCGGATTATTGTACTCGCATATAGCTACTTTAATTTCCAATGGTAAGCATGCATAGTTTTAAATTAATTTCAATACCTTAAACCACTGCAATTCTCTTTGCATTTGTAAAGCTGCTCCAGAAATTGAACGTAGTTTAAAAGCAGGTGCCAATTTCCCTGCAAGGTGTAAAGTAGTGTTTTCCGATTCCCGTAGTTTTTTACATAAAATCCTTGTATCTAGTGGAGAGATCTCTTTTATCATATTGACTATCTTTTCTTGTCGATGCTCAATAGCAGCATGCAATATGTTCCGCGGAGGCACCACAAGGCGGTGAATCAGATCTGGAAAATATTGTAAAAGGGTATTTACAATCTCTTCGATCCCATTTGCAATGGCAGTACTCATAATGGGGTTCGGATTTTCAAGAAAATGAATTATTCCCTGTAAGCTCATGCTAGAAAGTTCCTCGCAAACAAGCTTTACTAATTCAACAGCACATTCATGTTTCAACTTCATATCTCGAACTACTTGTATAGAGGGTGCTGCAAGTGAAAATCAGATAAAATATGAAAAAGTCATAAATTGGTTAAAAGATGAAATATTGGATGGATAAATTTCATTCATTTGCTTTCGGTTTGAGGGTTATTGTAACAAGCATACTCATTTAATTGTAGATTTATGTTAATATCTTAATTAGCCTATCTCAAAGAGATCCAGCCGTGTTTTTCCATCATAGGGATTTTTTTTTTTTTTTGGTTATGACACTATAATTAGTTTGACTTTAAAAGATGACACAAACTATTAAAATGATTATTTTGACACTATCGAGAACTATAATTCGTAAACAAAGGACTACAAAAGATTATAGTTGCTCTCTTTTATTCGCAAATTAATCCTCTTTATTCGTGAATTATAATTTGTGATAATTGATGATAAAAAAAAAAAATTTAGTAGTTCGATGTTATTTTCTATATTCAGAGTAATTTTAGTACCATTTGTTGAAATTTTCTCTACTTATTATGTTTCTAGAGGATTCTACATGGTTGCTTACCCAGTTGTGCAATTGCTTTCCAGAGTAATATCTTGAATGATTGTAACGCCGTACATGACAACAAGGCATGCTAGGTAACTAGTCCGATTAATGTGAGAATGTGTTGATTTAAAAAAATTGGAAGAGTAATGTTAAGACAGATATAATATTGGCAAACCTTGTGCCACAAAGCTACTTGGTTGTGATGCTGGAAAGCCTTCTATGCTTCCTGGGATTTCTTCCAAATTTACAGGAACAACTTGAACGTGCAACAAGAAACCATCAAAATTGGACTATACATATTTAGTACACTGGCACAGTTAAGTAAAAAGTTGTTCAAGGACACTTACATTTATAGATCCATCTCTTAAAAAATCCAAGACTACTCCCGCTAAAAAAGTGTGAAGGCTTACTTGCCAACGAGAAGAGCAAAGCAGTCTCTTTCTCAAGAGCCAATTCAGGATATTGTCGGATGAAATACAAGGATACATCTGTTGAAATTGTGACAAAAAAGATAAATAGTAAGACTGTATAAATTTGTGCGAGCCGTATTATTGGCTTTTATATATTGTTAGTTCTTACCAAGAAGACCTGTTTTATTTAGACGACAGAGGATCTTCGGTAATGAATGATGCTCAACTGTGGTTTTCAAAGAAAAATACCACACCAACTCCTTATTTTCACTATAGACAGAATAGTGAAGTGGCATACAGTTCTTATTGTTTACCATTTGCAGTAACTCAGGATTCATTTCAGCCATTGCCTCAGCAGTCCTTAACGTTCCGGTTTGTGCAACATAGTGAAGTGCTGTGGATCCAAGTTCATTTTGTATAGCAACTGATTCTGATGATAGAAGTTCCAAAAGCTTTAGGACGAATTCCCATCGGCAACTTTTTGTTGCGAAAAACAGTACGGTACCCAATTTCTCTGTTATCCTGGCGGTCAGTGCATCTGGATCACGATCAATGAAACTTTTAGCACTCTTCCAATCACCTCTTTGTGCAGCCAGGTACAATGGTAGGTAGTACTTGCGATTCTGTGCTGTCACTTTGCATCAACAATATTTCTTTCAGACTATATTATAAAGAAATGATAATTCTATTTACGTATATAGCTATTCTCTAATGTAAATGTCTGTATTTATTTTCTTTCAAGATTTACTGATGAATTGGTTTTTAGCAACAGTGATCGTGATTGTTTCCAGTCACCTCTGTATGGAGCTTGGTACAAAAATTCTCTAGGTTGGGCTGGTACGAGCATTTAAATATGACTTAAAAGTAAGCTTTATTATTCTGTTAGCCCCTGCAATTAATAATAATGTCAAACCACCCATGATATTAAAAATAATAGCAAAACAACTCAATTGTTAAATGATATAGTAATTCTGTCCATAAATTAACGGCTCTATCAATTTGGAGGGTAAAAAGGTCTTTGAAGATTGGATCCAGAAATGGATTCTAGTTGGACCACTCAGAATATGCCATGTGTGGCATCAAAAAATTAAAAAATTAAAAAAAAAATTCATGAAAAATTAAAAGACTAAATTAAAAAAAAAAAATTCGTCAATCAGCTGCCGTCACAGTCTCTTCTTCTCTCTCTTATTTTGGTTTTTGATTTTTTTTCTTGGTTTTAATGGAAATTTGAGTTGTGTTGATTTTGGTTTTTGACTGACTTGTGTATTGATTTTTTTTTCCAACTTTAAAGAAGATCCAGGCCAGATTTTCAAACTCCGAAGATCATCTGGTATCTAGATTTTTTTTTTAATTTAATTAATTTTTTAATTTTTAATTATTAAATATAAATAATTATATTTAATTATAATTACCATTAAATTTTATTTTATAATTTTTTAATATAGGAAGGACATTTTTGTCTATTTATGAATTTATCATAAAACCACTCAAATTTTGGATGAAACTGCTTTTGGATCTATGGTAGGGGATTTTTGGGCTAATATTTTTAAAAATTGGGGTGAGTTGACAATACTTTCCGTTTGGGGTTTTTTAGATTTTTCCATAAAAATAAACACGACTTGGTAATGGCTAACTTGGAATGTTTTAAACATATAATTATAAGCAAATTATTTTCCTAAGTTAAGGGAGACTAGCTAATATTACTTACAGTTGACTTGCGGAGCTTGAGTTGCAGAAGCTGCTGTTGACATAATTGTTGCATTGCTTCCTCCTTGAATATTATTGGCATCTTGAAGATTGTTTTGTTGCAAAAAGAAGCCAGCAGATGGTTGTGCACCTTCTTCTAAATCATTAGGGGTGTTCCGAAGATTTAATGGTGGTGAATCGGGGCCAACATTTGCTTGTGCTCCTGCAGTAGTCTCTGGTGGCTGTTCCATTTAGAGATTTTGGCTATAGACGATGATAGCAAGAAAAAAGAGAGATGTTAATCATACATGAATGGTGCAAAATTACAAGTGGCTTTCTTCATGCTTCATTTTGTTTTTTCTTTTCTGAAATATGATATGGAAAGTCGACTGAGTTGTTTTCTTAATTTTTGTTTTTCTTTTTCTGAAATTTGATATTAAATGAATGGAAATTACCTTATGCGTCCAAGTAGTTTGCAATTTTTTCGTTTTTTACCCAAAAAGTTCCTATTTCTTGTTTTTGTTTTTCTACTAATTCAGTTCCCACATTTTTTAAACATATATCCAATATTTAGTGTTAGAAGCCATTAGTCAATATAACAGTCAAGTTGACTAAGTTTAAAGTAAACTTGGAATGAATAATAGTTAAAATAAAAATAAAACAATAATTTTAAAATATAAATAAACAGAGTTGGGCTCTTGGGTTTTGGGTAAAACCAAATAACTATATGAGCAGTTACAAACAGTTTAAAAGCTCAACTCCCTTCGGCAGTTATCAAAAGCACACTTTAAAAAACTGGGAAGAGTGGGTGGTTATAAGACCATCACTTTGAATAAAATACGTACAAAAACACAGAGACCATAAATGAGCAACAGAAAAAACTTAGGTAAGGACACTTTACTACATTTGTTTTTTCTTTTTTGAAATATGATATAGAAAGTCGGCTAAGTTGTTTTCATAATTTTTTTTTTATTTTTTAATCAATTAAATTCACTCATTATATATGAATTGAATAAGAAAGAAAATTTATTTTAGGAGAATAAATACAATAGATGAATTTAATTAATTCGTCCTGACTTTTTAAAGTTAGGAGGTACTAATCATAAGAGTTTTGTAGATACATATATGTGTGTGTGCGCGTGCGTGCACACACGTATGCATGTAGTGTGTGCGTGTGCGCGCTTGTGCGCCCTTTTTGTTGTATAAGTTGTATACACTAAATTTAATAAGTCAAATTTTGACACGTTAAATGATATATAAAAAGAAAAATTATCCAAAACAAAAACTAATTTAATTTAATTATAAAAATAAAATTATATATATGTATATAATTGAAGTTTATTTTAACCAAAACCATGAAAAATATGGTAATTCTATCATGCTGATTTCTAAGTTTAAAAAATAAATCAAATAAAATGTAAGACTTTAAGTCTAGCTGAGTAAGGAATTAACCTGCAAGTCTGGAAGATGAAAGATGACTTCTCTGTGCTTTACTTGACTGAAGGCCTGAAGCTGTCGAATGATGGAAAATGAAGCCAATGAGAACCTTATATGGAGAACAAAGTGGAAATTGGAACGAACCCACCTAGTACAGCGTATGTGAAACGGTGTTATGTTTTTTCCAAAGCCGTGTTTACAGGTCATATGATAGAAGACCTAAAATCAAAGAGTTATAGTTCCGCACATACTACGTTGTATCTTTATATTCCAAAATGAGATGTTATAAATGAGTGGGGTGGTTGTATGTAGCTGTTGGATGGTGGGACGACTCAACTACACAATTAATAGGCTTTGGATTGTAAGTTTGAAGAAGTCAATAGCTTTGACAAGACCAATTAAGGGAAAAGACAAAGAACTTTTGGTTTGAATTTGTAAATGAAGTTGGAAATGGAAACTTCCAACTCTCTGAAAATCCAGATCAATTGGTTTTGGAAACAAAACTTCATCCGGATTGGGCGAGACATTTATATCCTTTATATTAATCACTATATCCCATGAATAGACACAAGTTGGAATAAAAATTAAACTTATGATATGGTTCAATGTAAGGAAAACAAGAGCAACCAGAAGAGTTTTAGATTATATAACTATATGATTAGGACATCTACTGAAGGCAACAAAAAATAAGGAGGATTATCACTTATCATTGAGAATACATCTGGAAAGACAATTTATGAAGCGCATATAAGATAGCTATGTGGAAAGTCTCCCACCAAAATGGAAGAGATAATTGGGCTTGAGCAAGAAGATTTAGGTAGATCTTGAATATATCTTGATATTTTCATTTCTCGACTCCATTTTACTGATTTTTATATCTATGACTAATTCCATGTGGAAGGAAGTTTGATTTCACGAATAGAAAATCTTCTGTTTTAAAAAATATGTATATAAATTTTTTTATTAAATGGTCTTTTAGACTATCTAAAAGATTATTCAATAGTCTTTTAGACTATTTAATAGGCATTAGGTGGAATAAAAATTAAACTTATGATGTGGTCTACTGTACGGAAAATAAGAGCAACCTACAGACTTTTAGACTACATAACTATATATTAGGACGTCTACTAAAAGCAACAAAACATAAGGAGAATTATCAATTATCATTATGACTACGTGTGGAAAGAAAATTTATTAAACACATATAAGATAGCTATATGGAAAGTCTCCCACCAAAATGGAAGAGATAATTGGATTTGAGCAAGAAGATTTAGATAGACCTTGAATATATCTCAATATTTTCATTTAGCAACTTCATTTTGCTGATGTGTTTATTTATGATTAATTCCATGTGGAAGGAAATATGATTTTATGTACAGAAAATCATCTGTTTAAAAAAAATATACTTTTTTTTTTGTATTAAATAGTCTTTCAAGTATTTTATGATAATAATTAGTGTACATTTGGTACAGTTTATTTACTGGTCAAAAGTATTTTTTTAATGTTAAAAGCTCTACTTGATTTTTTTTTTACATCGTTTGGTTGACATCCTAGTAAAGCTTTTGACGAATTAAAAAAACTGAAAAAACTCTACTCGAAGAAGCTCAAAATTTTGAGCTTCTCCGAGTAGAATTTTTTCAGCTTTTTTAAAAATTTAAAATATTCACTATACCCCTATTTTATTTTATTAATTTCTTTATACCCTTATAACTCTATTACATTTTCTTTATAAATATAAACATGTAGCCTCCATTTTCATTATTTTTTATTTTATAAAAACTTTTGAGAACTCTTCTTTAACTAGTAAGTTTTCTATATTTTGTGTTCTTTTTATTACAATTTTTTTTTTTTATCTTTATTATCATGAATATTATATGTCATATTTGTTACATATAAATATAATGCAATTGTTTTGTTATTGGTTCATTGACATATACGTACATCAAATAATTATTGGTTGTTTAATTAATTAATTTTTTATGGTTTAGGTTGAAACTATTATATTCCTAGAATAAATATACTACTCCTATCTTCATACCCTTTTTGATAAATTAATAATCTAAAAATGCTTTAAAAATAATTTAATCAAATAGTTTATAATTTAAAAGAACTTTTTTAATTGATAATCAAACAACCAATAACTTTCTTTCAAAAGATCTACTTCAAAAAAATCTACTTTAATAAACTATACCAAGCGAAGCCTTAATTATGAAGATATTTAAATTTGACATTGGTATGCAAAGGATACATCCAGCACATTTTAGTAATGGTGTCAATAAAACACACATTATTTGTAACTTTGAGATGAAGGAATTGGTGAAAGATCCCATACATAAGAACAAACAATCTCAAGAGGTTTTGAGGCTTTATATCTTGAAGAAAAGAAATGTAATTAAAGTGCCTTACACAATTTCAGAAGTCACAGAAAGTTTAGGTATCTTCTCAATAGATACATTCAATAATTTGAAAACCTTTGACAAAACTTGAACAGAAAGTTTATATGCACGTATTCATAACTGTTCGTTTTGGAATCTATAATAAACAACAATTCATTGAAAATGATTTACGTTCAAAGATAGTATTACATGTGTTTATGACGGATTTTACCATTGGTGCCTCTAACAAACCAATCAAATTTATCTAGTGTATTTTCTCTCCTAATTAATTCAAATGCAATGGATGAATTTAATTGGTTCGTTTAAAGTTAAGAAACATTAATAGTAAAATAACTATATACATACGTATATATATATGTATATAAGGACATAAATTTTGATATAATTTATTGATCATTGAATGATGATAATCTCTATGACTTAGATTTGCTCACATATTTGTATATAACTTAATTTTACACTCTACATAAATATATTCTCTCTCCTCTCTCTTCACCATTACATCATCTATAATCTCTCTAATTAATATTAAAAACCGATCAATTAATATTCTTGTTAAAAAGTCATTGAATCTTTATTATTATTATTATTATTTTATACACAGAAAGAATTATCCTTTACAAATGCCTTTGAGACATAAAAGAATTATATTCTTCAAATAGAAGTGAGTTTACTTAATTTTTTTTTTTAAATTTTCACAAATTAAATTATTCTTAAAGGAGATTTGCAAAACCACTTTGAGATTTGATTTATTTTGCAAGACAATTCTTTAGTTTCAAATTTAAATAAATATTCTCTTATTATATGTGTGTATCCAAACAACTCTAAAATTTTAAAATTTAGTTAAAAAAAAAAATCATTAATTGTATCCGAAATAGTCCTTCTCATTTAAAGCTCTAAGTGATAAAGTTTTACTATTATTTTTTATACTTTAAAAATAAGAAATAAGATCTGATAAAGAAATTGTAGAGATAAGATAAAAAATGAGACAAAAAAATGTAGATAAATCAAACATGAAAAAAGAAAGGTAAAAATAATATAATTTGAAAATGAATAAAAAATAAATAAAGATACAATGACTTGTTAATTGGTGAGATGAATATTAATGTGTGGGTTTTTAATATTAAGAGTTAAATACACAACATCCTCTTGAGGTTAAGTTTAATACAGCCGAAATCAAAGTTTGGTTTTTATAATAGATTACCCTAAACTTAACAGTCAAAAGGTATTAAGTTTGATAATCAACTGTGATTTAAAGTACAAAGATGAAAATACTTTTAGTTTTAAAAATCAATTTTCTTTTAAAATTAATCTAATAAAAATAAATTAAAAATAAATCTAATTTTTTATAACAATTTTTTATTAATATGAAAAATTAAAAATTAAAAAACATATACAAAAAAAATAATTAAAGTAATTTTTTATGAATATTGGAAAAAATAAAAATTAAATAAACAAAATCTTCATAAAAATTAAATAAATTTTCATAAAAAATTAAAAAACTAAATAAAAAATTAATTGTTTTTGTTTGTATATATGTTTTAATTTTTAATTTTTCACATTAAAAAATTGTAATAAAAACAATTTTAGATTTATTTTTAATTTATTTTTGTTAGATTAATTTTTACTATTTTAAATTTTAAAAGAAAATTAATTTTGAAAACTAAGAGCATTTTTGTCTTTGTACTTTAAATCACAATTGACCATCAAACTTAACACCCTTTGACCGTTAAGTTGAGGATAATTTGTTATAAAAACCAAACTTTGTTTTCATCTATATTAAACTTAACCTTAAAGGGGTGTTGTGTATTTAACTATAATATTAATTGGAGAGAAGAGAGATGATGTAATAATGAAGAAAGAGGAGAAAGAACACATTTTTGTAGAGTGTCAAATTAAATTGTATACAAATATGTGAGTAGGTCTCATCATTGAAATCATCATCATCTAATGGTCAACAATTTATGCCAAAATTTGCATTCTAAAATTACTTATTGTAATTTATTATATTTGATTGTAACTAAACATGTCTTATTACAATCAGTAAATGTGATTCTGTTTGTCGATTATTGTAAATGTGATCTAACTTATTTAGTTATAATCAATATAATAAATTATAATTAACAATTTAGAATGTAATCACCTTTTTTTTAATCAAGTGTATCGATACACTAACTGTATCTAAGAGTGTGTGTATATAAATATATAAGAGAATACAAATTTTAACACAAGTTTTGACCTAATTTTTCAACAATTGAAGTATATTAGTTGTTAATTTTGAATTTGTGCACTTTACGTTATTATATTTGTATCTTTAGATCAAATAAAAAAATTATCAATTCAATTTTCATTTAATCTTTTTTCTCTATTTAGCTAACCAAATCATGCAAATAATATATATATTTGAAGCTCCCAATATGAACTTTCAAATAAGATCCATATTGTATATGTTTAAACAAACATATTGATCATAATAGCTCACAATTAAAAATTAATTAAAAAATAAATAAATGAAGAAAACAAAAAATAGGAAAGAACATGAATGAAGAGAGAGAAATTAGTGCACATGTAATAATCTAATGTAACGCAACTCTCCAGCAACTTTCTTCTTAAAAAAAATTAAATTTACACCATTAATTGCTTTTTAATCCAATAGTTGAAAACTTATATCAAAATTTGTGTATTCTAATTCTATCCCTCTATATATATATATATATGATATGCTAATTGCTACCATGTGTTATATCTAATAGCTTACTTGCGAGTAAAGATAAAGGAAATATTGTCCTCCAAAATGCCAATAGAATTTTCAGTCTGACCACTTTTAAGGTATGATTGAGATAGAGGGAGTAAAATTAAATGCCTAAAGGCATGAAAAGATATTGAAAGAAGAAAAGAAAAAGTCCTAAAATGAAGATATAAGATTGGAGCAAAACTATCATCCTTTTACAAATATCCATGTTAGATTATTGTTTAAAAACTCAGCGTTTTTTGCTGGGTTCTTACTGATCGACACCCTGTCTATCTGAGAAGCACCAGATTAGAGGTGCTGCTCACTGGAGATGGGTACTTGGCCTAACTTGATGAGTCCAACCATCACAAAATTGGCCGACAATCATCCCAAAAACCACCAAAATTTTGGCCAAAAATCATCACAAAATCCAATACTCCTAAATCTTAACAAATATGCAACAACCATAATCCAAATCCATAAACAAATCACATAATTACACGCACAAATGAAAATTGGAGAAATAAGTGATTCCTCTATATAGTTCGGTGACAACTTGACAACTTGAGGGAATAGCATCGACAACACGAAGGGAAAGAGAATGAGACTTGAACGGCTGTGCAGAGGACAGAGAAGGAGATTTGAAATGGTCGACAATGATAAACGGATGAAGAGAGATAAGCTTCGGATTCGACGATGATGACTACATCTCACTGGAATGACGACAACAACAACTCACTGAAACGAGAATGGCGACGACGACGACCATGTTAGAGAGAAAAGGGATGAGAGAGGAGAAAGAAGAGAGAGAATATGAGGGTCTTGAGTGTTGACGGTGAGGTATTGATGTGTTTTATATATGGTAAGGATAATTTGACCATAGCCCTTAACGTTTAAAGAAATATCAATTTATACTTTCAAATTTTAAAAATAATAATCCCTTCCCCCCGCCTCCAAACCCTCCCCTTCTCTCCCTCCCTTCCCATAAACAGTGTTTTTCGAGTATTCATTGATTACTCGTTGAGTAATTGATTACTTACTGCTTATTAGGTCGTCGATCGAGTAGTGAGTAGTAAGTTTTAGAACCTTGTGTTAGAATAGTTTCTGAACACAAGTATTGTTATACAAACAAATTCAATTTTGTGAGCAATTCATTATCTAATGAATGTGTAATAGACAAAGATCAAGGCAAAACCTTAGTGCATGTCCTGAGAAGAGCTTCAACATTCTCAGGACAAAGCTGCACTATTTCTCTGTAAGATTCAGCTGCTCTCTAATAATCTCGAAGCTCAATATAAAATGAAGCAAGATGAAATCTCGAGTGATTTCACTAGGATTTGCTCTTATTGCATTCTTAAGTCATCTCCTCGCCTTAAGCACTTTCCCTTGTTCACTGTATAGTTACATATGTTGATTAGTCCAATCTTCTCATCCAACAACATTAAAAGCAGTCAGGAGAGTTCTAACATATGCAGGCACTCTTTTCTATTGTTTGTGAATTATTAAGTGATCTCTTCAACTAGAGGAAATATATATAGGACAACTATGCAGACAGTAGTAACTTAATCAAGTGTCATACTCAACGTTAGTATGTTATGATCTAGCCAAATCATGAACATAAATAAAACCATTCGAATAAAACATACTCAACGCTGCAAGAATTTCTACTTTGTATCGTCAACCGAGAGAATATCTACATGAAATAGACACAAAGTCTTTTCCATAGAGTTAAATCTTTGGGGTTAATTTCTATAGCAAACTCATAGAAATCTACAGCTTTTTCAGTATCACCAAGTGTATCATAGAGAAGTCCAAGGGTAAGGTATGTAAAGGGCAAACACGGTTATAGCATAATAACTTCCATCAATACAGAGATGGCCTGAAACCAAAAACAAGAAGATGAGCAAATAGACTATCAACAGCTACCTACAGATATATCAATGAAACTACAGGCACCATGTTTAGGCCAAAAATGTCATAGAAATAACCTATGATACCACAACTGTGCTGAAAATCAATACTTCAATTAGATTACATAAACATGCCACCACATTTGAGTACTAGTTTTAAGAAAGTAAAAACTTGCTCCACTTTATAACGCACATGTGCATAGTGAAGAGTGGCATCGCCAAGCACCATCTAACTTTAGGTTTTAGTTTTTTCTTCAAGCCCTTCAGCCTCCCTCTTCTCTTACAACACAGACATTGTATAATTATCATGTGTTTACATTAAAATGTTACATAATCACAAGCACTTTTTGAGACCTAAAAAATTGTTAAAGCATGTGTTGTATAAGCCCTTACTACATGCTTCTCTAGAGAGCACTTCCAAAACAAAAAAGGTAATAAAGTGTTACTTTTTTGAAAAGTAATTTTGAAGTGATTTTTCAAAAGCTATTTATATGAAAGCACTTCCAAACACTCTTTGAGGTAAAACATAATCAAAAGCACCTTTTGAGATCAATTAATTCTTGAAAAATCATATGCTATATTTAACCATTTATAATATACTTTTCTAGAGAGCATATTCTAAACAAGAAAAGTACCTTAAGCAATTGTTAAAAGCACTCCTTTAACAAAAGCTTTCCTAAAAACCCTTATTGAAGGCACTTGCTCAAAAACTAATTTCTCTACCATCACTTATTAAGATCAACAAACTCAAAACCACTTTCTAAGAATAAATTCTCAAACCAAGTCTTCCACACCCAGTTAGTATATATATTAACTACTTCTCAAAAACTAACTTATAAGTGCTTTACCACAAAACTTTTTAGAGTGTATATCACTCAAAACTAATATATTCCAAAAACACCCAAAAAAAAAAAAAAGACATGCCTTTGATGATCTTCTTCTTCTAGAAGCACCCATCAAGGCTTGCATTGTCCCTTCATAATCTATTTCACTCTTTTAGGCAGACCCTTCACTTTTATTGTCATGTTATCAAACACATTACACTTCCTCCTTCTCCATTGTCATTGTAATAACGTTTTTGATGCTCCGCTTTGTGTGTATATCTCTTATCTTAGAGTCCTCTTTTTTTTTTTTTGGGTTTATTTGTATTATAATATGAAGATAAAGCATCACATTCCAAATATTCCAAATCCAACTAAATCATATCCAAAAGGTGTTGGAGACAAGCTTTCACAATTCAAAAATTCCTCATGACCTTTTAGAAAGACAAAGATTTTTTTACTTCATAACGAGCTTCAGAATTTTTGAACTTGTTATATGTTTTACTCACTTCCATGTAAAAGTTTGTAATAATTCATGAGGAATATTATAAAACAATTTGGGAAAAGTGTCTATATAGGTCGAAATGAGTAAGTGAACATCAATATACTAAGAGACTCGCAAACAATTCAATAAGATTTCACATAGTAATTAATTTTATTAATTCAGGATACATACCACAAAGTTGTTTATTAGGGCTCAAAAAGCCTTTTACATGCAATAACATACATTTGCAATTATTCAAAATCTCTTGATGGTCAAGCATGAAAGATGCTTCGTCCATAGGGTCAACATTGCTTTAATAATGTTAGATTATATATGAAGCAATGCATAATTCTGATATTTATTTTCTAGTGTGGATGTTTATATTATTTTTTCTATCAAAATTAATTTACTTGTGAGCTGTTATGAGCAACCGTGATCCCCATCACTCATCACTACTAGTTATCACAATAATCCTGATAATAATTTCCAGATAAAATAAAGATGCATAATGTCACCTAAGAATTTTCATGAATGTACATGTGTACCTTCAATTATAACTGCCCAATTAAATTATCTTTTATCCCTATTATAACACACTTGCAATGTAGCGTCCCATAATTTGTTTTCGTATAAGTAGTATTATTAAACTAAATTAGTAAGCGTATTAAATTGGATTAAAAGTTAGTTTAAATATAATTAATATAATTAGTATATTAGTATATTTAATTGTTAAGAAAATTTAATAGTTGATTTAATAATTTATGTTGAAAAGTATTTTTTTTTAGAAAAAGAATTTAATTAGGATTTTAATGGAAAAGATTTGAGGATGAAAATTTTTCATTGGATGGTTAAATGAGTGCATTTAGGATGCATTGCATGTGAAATTTTCTTGAATCAATGATAAGTTGACATCTAAAAGTTAAAATTGTGAGAACCACTAGAAATTAAGCAAGTGTGTGGTGGAAAAGTGAGTGGAATGGTGAGTTCTCATTGTTGCCCGATAGAAAAGGGGCAAGTGTAAAGTTTTTGGGCTTAAATAGAATTTTAGAAAGGTATGGGGGCAAGATAGAATTTTTAGAAGTTGCCTAGGATATAAAAGGGTCAAATTTCCAAAAATTCATTTATATTTTCTTACTCATTCTGCCGATCTGCACTCTTCTCTTTTCTCTCATTTTTTCTTCTCATTTCAAGCATCAAAACTCACCAATCATCTTGCTTTTATCTTCCCTACCCACCTATAACCTCATTTATTGTAAAAATCCCCCAGAAACCAAGTTGTATTTTCGGGTATAAAGTGGTCTACATGAGGTATGTGCAGTTTTCTAGTTTTTCTTGTGTTCAAATAGATTAGTGAGCATATAGATGCATTCATAGGCATGTAGTGGTAGTTGGGTAAGCATTTATTAGTGTTGATTTCATTTTTATAGCTTCAAATGTGATTTTTAAAACCCTAGGTGACCAATTAGGGTGTGAGGAGTCTAGCAAGGGCAAGGAGAATCTTTGAGGTTCTAATTGGAGTGCTAAAGAGCTTGGGTAAAGGCTTAAAAAGGTTGGTATACTTTTAATCTCGAAAATGATATTTGTTAGTAGCTAAAATTTGAAGATTTTGCTTCGAAACTTTGTGATGCTATTTTGGTATGATGAATGGTTATTAATGATGTGTATGTGTTATTTGGATGATGATGGAAGAGATTTTATAGTGAAAAATCAAGCAAAACGAAAACTTTTATAAAAACCCTTAGTATGGCCTAATAGGTACCAAAGGAAGGTCTAGGGGTATTTTCATCTTTTCAAGCTTAAATATGTGTCTAACAAATGATATTAAAATGACTTGTGAAATGACTTTCGAAGACGAAACAAATTTTCAAGAATAACACCCCTTGGCCAAGTGGTATTTCTAGGGAAACCAAGGGGCATTTTCATCATTTCACCTAGATTTGTGTGTTATTTACATTGTCTGGTGATGAAATGTGCAATGAGTTGTGATTTCGAAGAGAAAAATTTGAAAACCACCTCTTGGGGCCCAACAAAACATTTTAAAGAATATGGTTGTGTGATCAAGTTTTTATTGTGGAACCAAGGGTCCTTTGGTAGTGGCCCAAAGGAAGTTTTCAAAAGATTTCGAAAAGAAAAAGTAAATGAAAATGTTTGATAGTTATGTGATTTATAAAAGTGAAATTGAAAATGATAATTTTCATAATTAACGAAATTATAGAGAGCCTAAGTAGATCTGTACATTAGTAGGTAAGGATTAGTGTTTGACATGCCAATAGGATATTATTAGCAGTACTGAGTCATTACATTTATGTATTGATGTGATTAACGGACCTTGAGAGATACCGAGTATCCAGTCCAGAATATGATATGAATGTAAAGTTGAGCTTCGGCAGGCAAGCACCGAGTGTCCGATACTGGAGAGAAATGTGAAATCTGTTACTGATCCATGGTATCGTGATAGCATTTATGAAAGACTCTTACGATATTCTAATAACCAATAACGAATTTGAATTAAAATATGTGTTGAAAAGCCTTTGATAAAGTTTTTGAAGAGTTATTTAAACATGTGCTATGATGATTGTTAAATGTTTTGTGAAATGATGTCTTGCATATGTGATGTTTGTGAATTTTTGTGATTTTGATATTACATGTGTATACCAACTGAGCTATTTTGCTTAGTGCATTGGATTTTCCACACGCAGGTAGTGAGGTGAGCCGAGTAGGCTGAGAGAGAGAGTCCATCAAGAAGATAGTCCCCAGTGAGCTCCACAAGTCACAGCAAATCTCCAAACTTTTTGGTAGATATCTCTATCATGTATTTTGTAAAAATAAAGTTTCATGACTTACATTTTGTATATTCCAATCCATTTGCATATGAGGTTTTATAAATTTCAATGTATATAGTTTGTATTATGTTTTTAAATATTTTCTCTAAAAGTTAGGGAAAACAAGATGAGTTTGTATCTTAAAATGGGCGTGTGTTTATTTTATTTTGAAGCTTTATGTAAGAAAAATGTATATTGTCTTTGAATTTATGTTGAAGTGGTTTGGTGACGGACAGAGTGTCCAATTGTGACAGTTGAGAAAGTGAAACGATATTAGAAATGTTTCTTTTGATTATGTAGGTTTTTAGAATTTTGGGTTTTACAATAAAACAGGAGAAACTCTGTCGGATTTTTCGTAAATCAAAGTAACTAAACAAATGGATTTTCATAAATAAGAAATTGTAATGTCCTCCACCTCGACTCTGGCATCCAAATGTTGGGGATCAAGGGAGAGGGTGTTACATGCAACATAGGAGAACAACAATGCACCCAAGTAAAATGGCAGCATATCCCAATATATATTATAAACAAACTATTTAAGGCCTACTTACAGAATTCCTTGGCTGCAATTTGGGCTTCAGACAACTATTGTTCCTCAGAACTACTACTTGGCACATTGTCCTGGTTTGGTTGCAAAGAGGGACTAACATTTGGTTGAATATCTCCACTAGTCTCTGTTTGTTGTGACATTGTGTAACTTTCAAACACCAGATGTTTCACTAGGAAAACAAAGATAATATGTTAATTGGTTTACCTAATCATAATGTGGCAACCATTTTGTGTAGTATTTATATATTTGGGGAAGATAACTTGATTCTTTGATATCCATAAAGTGAGAGTAACTAGATGGATTCTCCAAATATAAATATTTTAAGTCCCTTTCTTTCTTTTCAAAGTGAACTCTGTTTTTAGTGAAACTAGCATAATAATGTGTTTCTCAACAATGGATCATATGCTTCCTTCATGAGAAGGGCAGGTATTTCTTTTCCTTATCTCTCTTATTATTATTATTATTATTTTCATTCTTCTTTGAAGAAGAATGGTGATTTACATGTGTCAAAGAACAAGTTGATATTCCTTCCTCGTATTTTGTATCTCAATCATAAAATTGATATATATTCAAGTAAAAAATTCATGTGATGGCTTCGCATTATGAGTAATTTTACCATGCATACATATATGTTTGATGCATACTTAACCCCTTGGTTTAATTATAATCACTGTCATAGATTGAAGTCTTCAAGTTGTAAAATCTCTCAGGACAAATGAAAAAAATGATATTTGAGAAAAGTCTTTTTGTTTGAATAACTTAGTAATAAGCTAAATCGTAAAAAACTCTCAAAGCCTTTTACCATGCATTATGAATAATTTCACCATGCACACATAAATGTTCGATGCATGCTTAACTCCTTGGTTTAATTATAATCACCATGATGGATTGAAGTTTTCAAGTTGTAAAATTTCGCAAGGAAAAAAAAAGGGTTTGAGAAACTCAATCGTAAAAGGCTCTCAATGTCTTTTAGCTTGCATTAGGAATAATTTTACTATGCATACATATGGTTGATGCATTCTTAATTCCTTGGTTTAATTACATTCATTGTGATGGATTAAAGATTTCAAATTGTAAAATCTCTTAAGAAAAATTTTTAAAAAAAATGTTTGAGGAAGGTATTTTTGTTTGGTCGAATAAGTAATAAACTCAATCAAAAAAGACTCTCAAACTCCTTAAACCTCTTAAAATTGTTTTTTTCATGAGCTTTTAAGATCAAACTTTGTGATATCATGAATACATAATATATACAGAAAAGATCATTTATTATAGCTCAAAGCTAAATACTTGCATTAACACATACATTGGAAGTTTCTAAAATTCCAATGGTTAAGGACGAAATACGCTGGACCTATAGGTTGATTTAACTATTTGGATGAACAAGGGAAGTTGCAACATTATAAATATTGCCACTGGGAAAGAAGCTACTAAAGTAATTGGGATGGAAATCCAATGCCATTTCTCACCAAGTATAATAGTTAGAGTTGCTCCAAAACCTATTATCATTGTGACTATGGCAAAAAAGAGAGAGCCAAGACCTATAATTAACTTCTTTGGCAGTGATTTAAGGAAGTCATCTATCACATATTGTGCAGTTAGGATTGCTAAGAACATCAATAGAGAAGTCAAAGAAGAAAACAGACCTAATGAATTTGAAATAACAAATATCGTGACTGCCATTATCCTTAAGAAAATCAAAATCCTTATATTATTTTCATTGCCTCCGGTACTGTAAAAGCTGCAGTACATAGTACAGTGGCAATGAGTGTTGAAACAAGCATGCAATAATTGATTGTATCTTTCATCCATTTCTCTCCTTGCTTAGGCAACTCCCTGTGCTCTGTCCTAAAAACTTCTTTTGCTGTTTGATAACCATTATTTCTCAATTTCTTGTAAGAAGGGTTGGTAAGTTTTTCCACCTCCTGCGCAACATAAGATGAATAAATACCTATAACAGCATATTAACAATATATTTTATTTTCTAATTGATGCCATATTATATAAATATTAAATATTAAATTTTTCTAGGATTTGTTATTAACACAGTTATATTCAATCTTGTTATAACAAGATTAAACAATTGGTGATAGAAGTTCAGAATATCAATTCAATAGCTACAGATTATTGTACTCGCCTATAGCTCATTCGATGATAAACATGAGTAGTTTTAGATTACTTGGACATAGTCTCAATATATACCTTAAACCATTGCAATTATTTTTGCATTTGAAACGCTGCACCAAAAATTGAATATGGTTTATTAGGAGGGGCCAAATTCCCTGCCAAGTGTAAAGTGGTGTTTCCAAATTTTGATTGACTTGAACACAAATCCTCTATAACTATTGGAGAGATGTCTTTTATTATATTAATTGTCTTTTCTTGCCGATGTTCAACAGCAACTTGCAATATGTTTCTCTGTGTTACAGGCTCTATGTCAAAGTAAATTAGATCTGGAAAATGCTGTAAAAGGCTCTTTACAATCTCTTGAGTTCCGTTTGGATTGGCTACCCCCAAGACATAATTAGATCCACTTCGAAAAAAAAAAAAAAAAAGAAAAACTTGCTGAAAGCTCATGGTAGATTGCTTGCAAATGTGATTCACTAATTCAACAGGACATGCATGTTTTAGCTTCGCATCATGAATCCCTTTTATAGATGGTACTGCAAGAGAAAATCCAATAAAATGTGTAACAGTGATAAATTGATAGAAGATAAATATTGGTTCAAGAAAACTACTTAATTTTAAAAGCATGCTTATATATGTACCATGTTATGACGACTTGATACTATTTTAATCTTCGCGTAAATATAAAATTGAGAATAATATTGAAAAAAAAAAAGAAATAAAATAAAATAGTGGAAATAAAATTTACGTGATAAAACTCTCAATGTGAGGAAACATCCACAGACCCAATATAAAAGAATTTTATTAAACTAACAACGACAATACAATCTCTCTCTAAATTTTAGAAAAGAACTAGGGAAAAGAGACATGAGGCTTGAGACTTGGCATAAATGATGTAACACCCCTCCCTCAATCCCCAGTGGTATGGGAACCAAGACAAAGGATATTACCTTGCTTACAAAAATTCATTTATTCGTTTATTTCAATTTACAAAAAATCCGGCAGAGTTTCCCCTGTTTTACTAAAAACCCAAGATTTAAAAACCTATAATATTCAAAAGGGAACACTTCTAAAATACATTTATTTTCTCAACTCCCAACTTCGGACCCTCTGTCCGACTCAAAACACATCAACACACAATCTTCAATAAAATCATACATTTACGAGTACAGTTCTATCAAATGGAAATAAACACAAAACTTTAAAAGTACAGTAGTACTAAGTTT
Source organism: Litchi chinensis (assembly GCA_019925255.1). NCBI lineage: Eukaryota > Viridiplantae > Streptophyta > Magnoliopsida > Sapindales > Sapindaceae > Litchi > Litchi chinensis. The sequence continues at coordinate 1,935,122 of CM034464.1, read as the reverse complement.
CACTCACTCACTTTGTTATGTTCAAAAACTTTTCTAAAAAGTTATATACATTAAAATTTCCAAGTCTTCACACATACATTTGAATGTACATGCATAAGTTCATAAAATTGCATTTTGACAAAAATATGTACATGCCAAAAGGTTGTCTACCAAAATGGAGATTGATGTGACTCACAAGGACGCACGGGGAATGTCTCCTTATCTGTCTCTCTATCTACACTGCCTAACTCAACTACCTGCATGTGGGAAATTCGATACGCTAAGAATTTCTACTTTGTGGGTATACACATAAAATATTGAAATCATAACTATTTTTAAAAACACAACATTTAAAAGATGATAATTTACCCAATTCTCAAATTGTAATCATAAAATATATAATTCAAGCAAATTAAGAATTTGTATAATTTAACCTTTCAAAACTACATATCAACCGTAATTATGTTATTACCCCTAACGATATGTCAGAGCCCTTTGTAAATTCTAATACGATACCTTGGATCAATAATGGGTTTCCTAGACATCAGACACTCAATGCCTATCTCATGGATCTCATTTTACAAATTTTTCAATTTCTGGACTGGACACTTAGTGCCTTTTAAGGTCTGTGAATCAAAGTCAATATGCAATCATAATGGTACAGTACTGCTAATAATTACCCTATTGTCATGTCAACTACCAATCCCCACCTACCAATGTTCAAGTTTACTCGAACTCTTGATATTTTTCAATAATTACAAAATTATCAATTCAAATATAATTTTAATCGCATAATTATTTAAACATGATTTTGTATCCAATTTTGAAATCTTTCGAAGCTTCATTCTTGGTTATTTCCAAATGACCATTTTGCCCCTAACTATAACTCAAAATTTAACAACACCAACCCTTTCCTTTTCTTGCACAATTTCGATCAAAAGAGAGAATTCTTAAATTTTTATTTTCCAATCCTTAGTTTATTATATATATATATATATATATATATATATATCATCAAATCATCATATAATTAACACTTAAATGGGTATGAATTTACAAAAATAGCCCTTGGTTCTTCGTTAGCTTGCATTCAACCAGTGGTATAAATTTTTCAAAATTTGTTTTCAACTCCATAAGTCATCACATACATCATCCGAATATCATTCATTTAACATATAAATAAGTTTGAAATGACAAAAATACCCCTAGGTTTCTCTCTAGTGTGTATTCGGCCTAAGGGTCTAATTTTTTTATGAAATTGTGTTCCAATTGGTTTCTCATCCCAAAATTCATTCAAACAACACCCTATTGACACATAAATATCATCCATATCTAGTTATCCCATCAAGGGAACAAAATCAACAAGTTACAAAAGAAATTTCCATGGATTTGCTTACTAATAAAAGCAAAAATTTAATATATGTGTACACCAATCTTTTTGGGCTTGTTACTAGCTTTCCAGCACTCCCAAATGAAGCTCAAAGCTTCTCTTTACCCTTGCTTGGCTCACCTCTTTCCAATTGATCACCTAGGGTTTTTCAAGAAAACATTTTTCATCATAAAAATTAACCCAATGAATTTAAATGTGTAAACAACCACACCTACATGCTCTTGCAAGCTCCTACATCATTTCTAATCAAAATCCATCACAAAAATAAAAACCCACACCAACTTACCTTGAATTTCCACCCTTACTAGAGAAAATCCAACTTAAATCTTTGATAGATTTTAATGGATTTGAGGTCTTGAATGGGTATATGAGGTAATAATCAAGATAAATGAGTGATTTGAGAGTTGAAAATGGAAAAAGAAGTGAGAAGAAGGGAGCTTGAAGTGGACGACAACGGAGGAGGAAGAAGAAATAATTTTTTAAGTCATTCTTCACTTTATATACCACTACTTTTTGCTTTCAAAATTTACCCCTAACAATAACATTAATGCCCTCCATTTCCCTTGCCACACATGTTAATTTCCCATTAGTTATTCATGCCAACTCATAATTCCACCAATTTATTTAACCACACACTTGTAAAAATGCAATTAGTTTCCATAACTTTTGACTTTTAGTTTGGCAAATATTCATTGGTTCAAAGCAATTTTTCCATGCCATGCATTCCAATTGTACTCATTTGATTATCCAATGACATTTTTCCATCATTCAATCTTTCCCATTTAATCTCTAATTAAATCCCCTTGCTAAGAAAATATCTCCAAAAATTATTAAATTCCCTAAACAAATAAATATATATATCACACTAATTGTAGTCAAATCTAATTTAATCCAATTTATGGCACTCAATTCCTTAATTCAAGAATACTGATCATATGATAATAAATATCGGGGAGTTACAAATGAAATGAACTAATGTCATGCCTATATATAGGCAAACAATGGCAGTCATCACACATGTTTCACAATGAAGCAAACAATATAATATTGCAATGGCAGTGCAAATGCAACTTGCTTCAACATGTATATTTCCTTTATTATTAAGTTAGTCTCATTTTAAACTAATTAATTATTGATGACTCTTAGTCAATAATTTGGACTCCATGATCTACTGCCATAAGTAAACATATGGCACCACCAACTTCATGATTAATAAATTACTACAACAAATATTCATGCTTTACCAAGTCAAACATTACGACTCCACCGCCATACAATATGGCTTCACCTAACTATCATTCTCCCACTTGAAGTCATTTTTAATGATCCAGTTTATTCTTCTAATCTTTAAACAAGCTCCATCTGCTTATGTTTTTGCAAGACCATAAGAGAATCTATACCAAATGAATTTATTAGTATTGATAGGCTTGATTATTGCATCTATTAGGTTTTCCTTGATTTGTATCTTTTGCATATACACATTATCATCTTCCACTACTTCAAGAACAAAATAATATTAAACTCCTATGTGTTTTGTTAGGGAATAAAAGGCTAGATTCCTTGCAATATGCAAGGTGCTTTCACTTTCAAGAAACAAAGAGACTTTCTAATGTTTGCGCTTAAGCTCTCCAATAATCTTTTAATCCAAATTGCTTCCTTACAAGCTTGTGTAGCTACCATGTATTTTGATTCTATTATAGATAAAGCCATAACTATTTGTAACTTGGATATCTAGCTCACAACTCCTCTTGCAATCATAAACAAATAGCTTGTAGTAGATTTTCTTTTATCGAAATCTCCTGCAAAATCTAAATCCAATAGCCTTTAAAAATAAATTCTAATCCTCCATAACATAATGCAGCATCTGAGGTTCCTCTGATGTATCTCAGAATCCTCTTTATAATATTCCAATGCTCTTTACTAGGATTCATCATATATCGACTAACCACTCCCACTGCTTGTGTAATATTTGGTCTTGTACATATCATAACGAATATTAAACTTCGCACCGCCGATGCATACGGTTTTTAAGACATCTCCATCTTCTTCGCTTGATCGCTAGAGCTTATACTTGAGGATAATTTATGATTCATAAGAAAATGGGTAGAAACTGCCTTACAATCTTACATGTCGAAGCATTACAAGATTTTTCTTAAGTAGTTTTTCTAAGAGAGCCAAATCTTTTTGTCTTTTCTGTCTTAGTGAATTTGCATCCCTAGAATCTTGTTTGCTAGATACAAATCCTTCATATCAAACTCTTTAGCCAACTGTATCTTTAATTCTTGGACTCGATCTTTGTTAAGGCCTATTACCAACATGTCATCTATATACAACAACAAGATAATGAAATCATCACTATCTCCAAACCTCTTGCAGTATGTATAATGGTCTAAACTAAGTCTATTATATCCAAGACTTATAATGAAGGAATCAAATCTCTTGTACCACCACTTCGGCACTTATTTTAAATCGTATAAAGATTTCTTTAACCAATAAACTATGTTCTTCTTGTCTTTTTCAGTAAAACCTTCTGATTTGAGTATATAAATTTCTTCTTTAAGTTCTCCATGAAGAAATGCAGTTTTCATATCTAACTACTCTAAGTGTAGATCAAATATCGCATATATTGCTAGGACTATCCTTATTGTTGTATGTCAAACTATCAAAGAAAATATCTCATTGAAATCAATACATTCTTTTTGAGCATATCCTTTCACCACCATTCTTGCACGATACCACTCCATTTGATCATTGATATCCTATTTGATCTTAAAGACTTACCTATTTCTAATGGCTTTCCAACCTTGTGGTAAAGGTACAAGTTCTCATGTCTTCTTTTTGTGTAGAGCTTCAATTTCTTCCTGCATTGTTGTCATCCCTAAAGGTACATCTAGTCTGTTTGTAACTTTATGAAAAGATAGTATGCAACATTGCTCTTCGTTACATACTCCGAATGCCATATTAGTAGTCTCCTCTCTTAAGATAAACGTTGAATTTCTAAAGCCTTAGTCTTTACTAGTTCTTGTAATTCATGATTTGGTTTCTCTTTAAAAGAACTTAAACTTTCATGTTCTGAGTTATTTTCCACTCATACAATTGTAGTCTCTAAAGTTTTTTTTTTTTTTTTGAAGTGCTATCATTTCCACTTCTTTGAAGTTGATCTTTTACAAAGATGACATCTCTACTTTTTAATAACCTTGTGCGCAATAGGATCTTATAGGTGATACCCCTTCACTCAATAAGCATTCCCCAAGAATATACATTTCCTTAATTTTGGATCAAACTTTGTTCTTTCTTAGGCATTATACATCATGTACATAGAACATCCAAATGAATATAAAGTAGAATAATCAATGGGTTTACTGGTCCACATCTCTATTGGTGTTTTCAACTCAATTGTTGTGGATGAACATCAATTTATCACATAACAGACGGTTTCGTTGCTTCTACCTAAAATGACTTAGGTAAACTTGTAGTTTTTAACATAGCTCTTATCCTTTTTGCAAGAGGTCTATTCATCTGCCTTACCACCCCATTTTGTTGAGGAGTGTATATAACTATGAACTACCTTTCGATTCCTTCTTGCTTGCAAAAAGCAAGAAATTCCTCATCTGTATATTATTTTCCATTATCTGTCCTCAAGCACTTGATCTTTTTCTCATATTCAAGTTCTATTCGCACTTTAAATGCCTAGAACACTGGAAACACATCCCACATTCTCTTGATAGGGTATATCTAACTTCTTTTAGAGTAATTATCAATAAATAATACAAAGCATTTTGCTCCTCCTAGAAATATATTCGATGATTCTCAAACATCAGAATAAATCAGGCCTAGAATGCATTTACTTCTAGTAGTAGAATTGCTAAACTTCAACATATGTTATTTACCTATCACATAATGCTTACATAAAGGTAGATTTACCATTTTAAGCCTAGGAAGTAATATGTGTTTAGAGAGGATCTTCAAACCTCTTTCAAATATATGGCATAATATGTGATGCCACATTATTGTTGACTCTTCCCTATGTTTGGTTGATGCAATACATGAATTAGCCTTCAGTAGTGTTTTTCCTTGAAGCATGTATATATTTGTAATAATCTTTTCTCCTTTCATGATAGCAAATGCACCTTTGACAATTTTCAAGACTCCATTTTCTAGATGGGTCTTACATTTGAGATCATCCAATTGTCCTAAAGACAATAAATTCTCTTTTAAGCCTTTCACACGTCATACCTCCTGAATAGTGCGAATTGTACCATTGTGCATTTTTATCTTGATTGTGCTGATACCAATGATTTTCAAAGCATAATCATCACCTATATATAGATCCTCCTAAGATAGGTTCATATGTGTGGAACCACTCTCTATGAGAAGTCATGTGTCAAATGGTTGTTGAATCTATAATCTAGACATCAGCAAGCCCTAATCTGTTTTCTACAATGATGGTTGCTTCACTGTATAAAATGTCACCATTATATGAGATACTTGCTATGCATCCCTGTGAGTTTGATAACTAAAAGTTTTATTCTTCTTATTATGCCAACACTTACTTTTGACATGCCCTTTCTTGCCACAGTTGTAGCATCTAATATTTTTTCTTACTTCTTAAGCTTAATCTACCATGATTGAGACTTCTACTAAGCTCACATTCTGTTGATCTCCCTCTTATCATTGACAAAACCTCTGCTTTTGTACTACTAGTCAATCTATCTTTCTTGTTCTTCTGCCTGCTTTCTTCTTATAAGACAACAGTTGTAACATCATCAAAAACTAGATAGTTTGTGAGGATATTATTGTTAGGTTGATACAAGTTGATCATATGAATCGGATAGATTTTGAAATAGAATTTTTGCACATTTATTTGCCTCTATTATATAACTCAACACTATAAGTTAAGAAAATAGAGTATTTAGGGTGTTAATGTGGTCAGTTACTGTTATGGATTCCACCATTCAAAGATTACCAAACTTCTTTTTTAAGAAAATCTTCATGTGTAGTGACTTGGAAAATTTTGTCAGAGTGTTCCATAGCTTCTTAGCCATCTTTGTCTCCGCTACACTTGATAATACATCATCTGTTAAGGCCAAATAGAGATTGGCAATTGCATTGTCATCCATCTCTTTCCACTTGGTGTCATCAATTATCTTGGCTGGCCTTTCTTTTATTACTTGTAGGCAATTATCTTTTCTTAAGATAGCCTTCATCTTTATCTTCCACAATGAAAATTACTTTCATTGAACTTCTTAATTTCAAATTTCGCCATCATCTTTATGAAATCCTCACAAGTTATTCAATGAATAGTAACATAAATAGTATCCATATTCTGAAATAGTACATGTATCTGGGAATAGTGCCCAGATCAATTTCCAAGAAAGAGAGATAGGTCTCAATAGACACACTTAAATACTCAAACTTTTCTTATTAGAATCTTTCCTATGCATACACTTACATACTACCACACTTGTTTCCAGTAACTAGGAACAATTCTTTTCATATGTGAAAGATTAGACAATATTGTAACCATAGAGCATACTCATAATTTTTTATAGAACATATGGCTCTTATACCACTATTATGATGACCTGATACTATTTTAATTTCAGTGTAAATATGAAATTTAAAATAATATTAAAAGAAAATGGAAGAAATAAAATAAAATAGTGAACACAGGATTTATATGATAAAACCCTCAATGTGAGGGAAATTTCTACGGATTAAGACTAGAAAAATTTTATTAAACTAACAACTATAATAGAATCTCTCTCTAAATTTTAAGAGATAACTAAGGAGAAGAGACATGAGACTTGAGACTTGGGATATATGAAATGAACTAATGTCATGCCTATATATAGGCAAACAATGGCGATCATCACACATGCTTCACAATAAAGCAAACAATATAATATTGTGATGGTGGTGCAAATGCAACTTGCTTCAACATGTATGTTTCATTCATTATTAAGTTAGTCTCATTTTAAACTAATTAAATATGGATGAACTTTAGTCAACAATTTGGGCTCCATGATCTATTGCCATAAGTAAACATATGGCGCCACTAACTTCATGATTAATCAATTACTATAACAAATCTTCATGATTCACCAAGTCAAACATTGTGGCTCTACCACCATATAATATGACTTCACCTAACTATCATACCACATCTCAAATAAGTAAGCATACTAGTGCTTATCTTGAATATAATTATACATGATTGCTTACTAAGTCATGTAATAGCTTTCCAAAATAATCTCTTAAATCGTTGAAACACTATAGAAGAACAAGTAATAATGTAAGAATTTGTTGATTTAAAGAATTAGAAGAGTAACATTGAATCAAATACCAATTTGCAAACCTTGAATATCATAGTTTTCTAGCTATATAGAGGTCAATAATGGAGGAGGCCATTCCACATGAACAACTTGAACCAACAAAAAAAATAATGAAAATTCTTTCCAATGGAAAACAAAAGACATGTATTTATTGGGTACTTACATTTGTAGATCCGTCTCTCTAAAAATCCAAGATTACTCCCACTTAAAAAGTATGAAGGTTTAGTTGCCAAGAAGAAGAGCAAAGATTGGCCGAAATCATCATTAGCATGAGCCAAGTTAGGATATCTTCGAACAAAATACAAAGCTATATCTGTTGAATTAAGTTGTTAAAAAGAAAAATTATAAATCATAGAATTACATGTGTTGAAATTGGAAAACAAAATAATAACACTAGTTGAAATTAAAGTTGTATTGTTAGATCTTACCAAGATAATCTTACTAAATTAAACCATGAAGGAATATAGGTAATGAAGAAGATGACTCATCTCTAGTCATAGAAGTGAGGTACCATATCATCTTCATACTTCCATTTCAAATAGAATAGAGAAGAGGCAGAATTCCTTTATTGTTGACCATCGATGGTAAATTAGGGTTCTTTTCAATCAATGCCTTAGCAGTATTTAAGCTTCCACGTCTTGCAACATAGTGAAGGATTGTGAATCCATGTTGATCTTGCACTGCAATTGATTCTGGAGACAGATGCTCCAAAAGCTTTAGGACAAATCCCCACCGACAACATATTACTGCAACATGCAGTACTATTTGTGCATATATTGATATCCTAACGGTCAATGCATTTAGATCACTGTCAATAGAACATTTAGCAATTTTCCAATCACCTTTTTGGGCTGCATTGTACAATGGTCAGTAGTAGTTGTGATGCACTCATGTCCCTTTGTAATCAACAATAGTTTATTTCATTAGACTATTCCATAAAGCGATGCACAATTTTAATTTTCTGATCAATCACTTGCCCCTACTATCACAACTAATTTTTACCACAATTTCTACGAAATAAAGATGCAAATGTCACCTAAAAATTTTAGCCTAAATGATGGAAAAACTATTTTAAAGCTACTGGTCGAATTCTCTTTAATTTCACCTAGATAAATTCTCTTTTATTCCTACTATAACACGTTTGTAATATGGTAGCCACGTCCCAATTGAATCATAAACAAACTATTTTAGAGCTCCTTATAGAATTCCTTAACTACAGTTTGGGTTTCCGACAACTGTGGACATTCCCTTGAACTACCACTTGGCACGTTGTTGACACCTCCACTCTCTGGTTGTTGTGACATAGTGTGACTTTTTTACACCAAGTGCTTCACTAGAAAAACAAAGAGAATGTGTTAATGGTTTACCTACCCAATCATCATTTTATGGAAACCATTTTCTATTCTATACATGTTTGGGAAGCTAGGATGCCTTGCTTCTTTGATGACCGTTATATATATAATGCTTTTATAATCAGGTATACCTGATTTAAAAAGTAAGAACCAATCAATCAAATTTATCAATTGCATTTGAATTAAATAAGAGAGAGAATTTAGTTTAGGAAAGAGAATGCAATGAATGAATTTAATTGGTTATTTCTTATATTTTAAATTTAGGTATACCTGATTATAAAAGCCCTATATGTATATATATATATATATTCAAAGTCCTTCTCCTTTCCGTTCTCAATAAGACATCACATCCTTCCTTTATGACGAGAGCAAGTGATTCTTTTCTTTTTATTTATTTTTCTCTCTCTTTCCACCGGTTTTAGAAGTAGCATTATAATATACCTCTTCAAATTACATTTATATATCTTCTTCGTATATAATTTAGAAACTGGTTTTAGATTTTAAAAATGATGCAAACATATAAATTATGATAAAAGTAAACATTAATTCCAAACAAATTTAATTATCACAAAATTCATTTGATTAAAAACTATACAAAAGGTCATATTCTCAAATAGTACAATCTAAAAAATAATAATAAAACCAATAAAGTGAGTAATTAAATAAATAAAAAAGAAAGGGGAAATGAAATACCTTGAGTGCTTGACCGGTAGTGTCTGGAAGTGGGCCAATTGAGGAGAGACATGTTGAGGGAAAGATTCTAATATTGGGCTGCTAAAACAATTTGGGCATTTAGTATCGTCACCCCAAAATAAGTGCTCACAACTCAATTTAATCAATGGGTTTTTTGCAAAACTAACATCTTTTTTAAGTTCAAATTGAACATTAACCTTTTTTAAAAATATAGTATTAAAATCTGTTTTTGGACTTAAATACAAGGGCTAGAAATAAGTAATTTTTTTTTTTTTTAAAAAAAAAGGTTATTTTTCAACTTCTATCTTCAAAAAATGTCATTTTTGCAATTATTTCTTAATCAATATCTTAACAGTCTTTTAAATTGTGTCAAAAGAGCCAAAAAAAAAGAAGTTTTTTAAGCTTCCACTCTCTAGATGTTTGCGACATGACATTAGACTGTTGCTTGTTTGTAATGTGACTTTCATTGCAGTGAATGAGAGGGGATCGTTTCTAGACATAAAATTATAAATATTTGAAATCCTTCTTTTCTCTTTTTCTTGTAGAAGTGAAATTTGTTTTTAGCAAGGAATTACTACCTTAGCGAAACTAGTTAACCAATGTGTTTCTCAACAAAGGGATCATGCTTCCTTCATGGTGAGGACAAGCATTTCCTTTCTCTCCTATCCGTATATCTTTGTTTCCCTTTTTCTAATGTTATTAATAGAGAATTTTTGATGCACACTCACCAAAGAATATTTATATTATCCTTGTGCTTAAATCACTGGCTATTGAATATTTATATTATCCTTGTGCTTAAATCAATGGCTATCTTTTTCTTCATTATTTATAAGTTAGTATGAACTTTAAGATAATAATAACAATAATTGATAATTCCTAACAAAATGAAAAGTTCCAATGCGTTAAATTTAAATAGTTAAAACTTATATATCAAGCTTATTTAAACATTTTCACCAAATTGATTCTATTATCGCTTAATAAAAACTTATTAAACTTTCATGTACATTACTTTAAAACTCCATTAAAATTCAATCAAAAACATAAAAAGCTTGTAGAAAACAAACCCAACAGCAGTGGAAAGTGCTTTTGGCTTTTTCTCAGCTAATGCTTCGTTCGTTACAAACTCCTCCTCCTCCATTGTCATTGTACAAACGTTTTTGATGCTCTGCTTTTTCACAAGCACACACTACTCTGTTTTGATGCTCTATTTTTTCTATATGTATATATATCTTATCTTAGAGTCCTCTTTTTTCTTCTTTTTTTTTAATAAATATTTATTTGTATTATAATATAATTATTTTTCATTGCAACAGATTTGTCCCTATATATGTTTAAAATTAGGTGTAAAAATTAAAAAAGCTGCAGCAAAGACTACGACAACAACAAGGGTTGTCACAACAGATTCTACAACATCACTACAGTTTGAGGATGTCTAACTCCATGAAAACCTTCAAAATTTTCAAATTTGGCATAAGAAGTTATAAAAGTTTTCAAGAAAAATGAAAATTGTTTGGGACAAGTGTTAGTGTTGGTCAAATTAGCAAGTAAAACATCAATTGTAAGAGACTCTCAAATTCTTTACGCGCTTTAAAATAAATGCTTCAAATGAGCATTCAAAGTTTGACACAATATAAGATATATTTAGAGAATACACAACATATAAAATAGAAAAGTCATAATCAGGAAATACCATATGTATTCAAAATCATTCAAAGTCTTGATGTTAAGGGTGAAAAATGCTAGCTCCATAAGTTGATTGAACCATTTGGATGAACAAGGGAAGTTGTAGCATTACAAATATTGCCACCGGGAAAGAAGCATATAAAGTTACTAGCACAAAAACGTAATGCCATCTCTCCTGGAGTACAATAGTTAAAGTTGCTCCAAAAGCTATTATCATAGCGGCTATAGCAATGAAGAGAGAGACAAGACCTAAAATTAACTTCTTTGGTAGTGATTCAAGAAAGTCATCTACTGCATATCGTGCAGTTAGGATTGCTAAGAACATTAATAAGGACATCAATGAGGAAAACAAACCTAGTACATTTGAAATAGCAAATATCGTGAATGCATACATTCATAAAAAAATTGGAACCCCTTTATCATTGTGGTTGCCTCCTAGTACTGTAAAAGCTGCAGCGAAGAGTACAGTGGCAATGAGTGTCAAAACAAGCATGCAAGAATTGGCCGTATCTTTCTTCTACTTCTCTCCTGTCTCAGCCAAGTCTTTGTGCTCTATCCTAAAAACATCTTTCGTTGTTTGATCATTGTTATCTTTCCATTGCTTGTAAACGAGGCAGGTAAGTCTTCCCACCTCCTACACAACATAAGACAAGCTTATACACATCACATAGCCATATATTTGATATGCTAATGGATATTGTTATATCTACTATATATGATAATGTCATTATAACTCATTAAGTATGGGCCTCAATGTATGAGAGTAAGTAGTGATTAATTTAAACCTGTCTCAACAGACTTTCGATCCATTTCAATATTAACTTAAAACAGAAGTACTATATTTATATACAACTAACACTATATAATAAACTACTTATGCTAGGATTAGTACACTAATGTAGATATTTTTAATAAATCTTGTAAGGCAAATGAGTAAACACTTACTGGTTAAAGTTCAAAAAATCAATGTACCATTTCAAGATCATGGATTATTTCTAAATTAATTAAACTTAATTTCAATACCTTAAACCACTGTAATTCTCTTTGCATTCGAAAAGCTGCATCAGAAACTAAAAATAGCTTAAATGCTGGAGCCAACTTCCCTACCAAGTGTAAAGTGGTGCCTTTTGTTTCCAGTTAACGTGAACACAACTCCTTGGCAATTGCCGGAGAAATTTCTTTTATTATATTGAATATCTTTTCTTGACGATATTCAATAGCAACTTGTAATATGTTTCTTTGAGATATTACGTCAAAGTAAATTAGCTCCGGAAAAATGTTCTAAAAGGGTCTTTACAATCTCATCAATTCCATTTACAGTGGCTTCATCCAGGATGAAAATTGGATTTTGAAGAAAAACAATGATTTCTTGAAAGCTCGTGCTACCAAGTTGTGTGCAAACATGATGTATTAAATCAACAGTAGATTCATGTTTCAACTTAGCATCTCGAACCAAATTTATAGAAGGTGCTGCAAGTGAAAATCAGATAAAATATTTATAAGTTATATATTGGTAGAAGATATATATTGGATAAATTTTAGATGAATGTTTACATTTGAACCAAATTCCCAAAGAAGGTCAACCAAGTTTTTCTATGCACTATATATCTGGAGTATTTTAGGAGGTTACTTACCTAGTAGTGCAATAGCTTTCCAAAGTAATCTCTTGAATGGTTGAAATGCTGTACATAGGAATAAGGTAAGTTAGGTAATTAATTAATTTGGTGAATGTGAGAATATGTTGATTTAGAGAATTTGAAGAGTAACACATTGAAACAAATAAAATTTCAAACCTTGAGAGACAAAGGTTCCTGACTGTATTGAGGTGACTAATGCTGGATATATTTATATATATATATATATATATATTGGCACGTGTAAGTACAAGGTTGTGTATGAACAGGATGCTTACATTTATAGAATTAAGTTTCAATTTCTTTCGTAAGGATTTTAGTAAATGATCTCTTAAATAAAATGTTATTTATGCACATGATACTTATATTTGTAGATCCATCTTTCCCAAAATCCAAGATTACTCCCACTAAAAAAGTACGAAGGATTATTTGCCAACCAAAAGAGCAAAGAAGTCCCAAATTCGTCATTGGCAAGAGCCAAGTTAGGATATCTTCAGACAAAAAACAAGGCTACATCTGTTCAAGTTGCAACATAATAAAGTTCACTATAGAATGAAATTTGTTGAAATAATAAGACTACATTGTTGGTTTTCTTACCAAGATAACCTGATTGAATAAGATTACGGAGGAGTTTAGGTAATGATTTGATGAAGGCAAAGCCAGGAGACTCAAATATGGTCATATTACAGAAGTACATCACCATTTCCTTGTTTACACTAAATATAGAATAGAGAAGTGGTAGATCTCCTAGATTGTTGACCATATGTGGTAAATCAGGGTTCTTTTTAACCAATGCCTTAGCAGTCTTTAAGCTTCCACCTTGTGCAACATAGTGAAGGACTGTATTTCCTTTTGAATCTTGTAGTGCAATTGATTCTGGAGATAGAGATTCCAAAAGATTTAGGACGAAATCCCATTGGCAACTTATTGCTGCAGCACGCACTACTGTTTGTGCATTGAGTGTTGTCCTAGCGGTAAATGCATTTGGATCATGCCGGATAAAACTTTTGGCACTTTTCCAATCACCTCTTTGTGCAGCATTGTACAATGGTCGGTAAAAACTGTGATGCCTTCCTATCACTTTTTAATAGTAACCCTTTTGTTAGGCTACTTTTAACAGCAATGTATAATTCTAAAAGTAATTTATTCGTTAGTGTGGATGTCTACATCTTTTTCTACCAAAATTACATAGCTGTTGAATGGCATGATTTCATCATTGCACGCCACTACTTGTTATCACAACTAATCAAGACTGCAACTTCTTGATGAAATATAGATATAGATATCATCGAGGACTGGACAAGGAGACAATAGTTGGGAGGCCAACTATAATTACCATGTAATATAACTTTCATTCATGTATGGTAGAACATAGAGTAGAATTGTATAACTTAATAAAATTTTATACTTTTCAATGCCACATTATAAAATATAAAATATAAATAAATTATTACTTATCTAATCTCATACTATACCAAACAAAGATAATATTATTCTTAATCCAATCCTAACTGCATAAAATACGATACATTACTAATTTAGTACAATGCAAACCAATTTCATCTCTTATATATAGTCCAATCCGATCCTACACACCAAAAGCACCCTAAGGCCACGTTTGACAGCTAGAACAAGCAATGAGGTTTTAAAAAAAAAATAAAGAAAAATCATCTCACCATCATCTATGTTTGGTGCAAAAAAGGGAGGAAGAAAAAACTTCCTCAACCCACCAACCATCAGTTTTCAAATCCAAATCCCTAAAGGATGGGATTTGAAAACCCACTTAAAATGGTGGACTTTTCAAATCCCTTTTTTGAGATTTTTTATATTTATATTTATATTAAATATATTTAAAATTTAATTGATTATATTTATTCAAAAGTAAATTTATATAAATGTTATATTAATTTAGTCAAATACAATCTAATCCCAATTACAACAAATATGATATAGTACTAATTTAATTCTATCTCATTTTATCCAATCCTGTGTATGAAACAAGGCTAAGAGTTCTACCCCTATGTACCTAATTAAAACTTAAAATGGCTACTTAATAATTCTGCAGCTGCACTTTGGGCTTCGGACAATTGTGGTTGATGAGCACTTTCTCCTATATTATTAAGAAGTCGGTTGATTGATTCCTCTGAACTACTATTTGGCATGTTGTTATGGTTTAATTGCAAACAGAGACTAACATTTGGCATTACACCTCCAATCCTCTCTGGTTGTAACATTATGTGATTTTGACACTCGATGCTTCACTGGAAAAGCAAAGAGAATGCGTTAATTACTGCTATGATCCATTATGTCAACCCATTTCTGCAGAACCGCTTATACATCAGGTACGCTTTCACTATGATTGTAAGGCTAATGGAGAACTTATAATGATCAGGTGAACACTATTCTATAAATTTCTAGCAACCTGATTATAGAGAAAAACGATGGAATTAAATCAGTATGTATAGCAAAGTTACATTCATATTTGTAATGGCAGTTAGTATCAATGTGCACAATGTGATCTTAGTTAATAATATTATAATTAATTAAATCGCATTTTTGAAATTAGACCTTGAAGGTTGGAAGACTAGGACTTTTGAAGTCAATGATAATTACATAAGGAATCATTTGTTTTTTAATTTAAAAATGGAATAGTCTCAAATTTTATTACAGATTAAGCTAGAATAGAATTCGGTATAACATGTTTTTTAATTAATGCATAAATATATATATTGATAGTTTTTTTTTTTTCTTTAAGATAGAAGCCTCTGAAAATAAATATTTTATGTTTATATTTTTATAACTTACTCATATATAATTAAAGAACAGATTATTTAATAAATCCTGCACCAAAATTATCTATATATTTATATTGTTTCAAAAATTTATTATTTATTTGTAATAATAAATGAATTATTATTTTATTTAATAATTTCTAAAAACTATAAAGTTCATGTAATTTAGAATTATAAATATGTTCTTTTTACATTTCAAAAGATAAGTTGTAAAATTACCGTAAAAGTGTGAAAATCCATTTTCCTAGAAGCATATAAAAATCAATAATGTATAATATAAAAGATGAAAATAAAAGTATATATATTATTTTGATAAGAATAGTTATGAGAGTAAGTGTTTTAATCATGATTAAATAATTAAGTATTAAAAAATGTTATTTTATTTTAAATTGTTTTTTTTTTAATGTATTTAGGTTGTTTTGCCACTTGAAAAAAAAATAAAATAAAATAATAACTTAAAGTCAAATTTAAATGATAAATAAAAAGAAAAATGATCCATAACAAAACTAATGCAGTACAATTATAAAAATCAAGAATATATATATATATTTTACTATCAGTGTTCCCTAATTTTAAAAAGTTGGGATGAACCGATCAAATTTATCGATTGTATTTAAATTAAATAGGAAAGAGAACGTAATTGATAAATTTGATTGTTTTATCTTAACTTTTTAAAGTTATGAGACATTAATAGTAAAATCACTTTAATATGTATATATATATATATCTTATGGTCATTTTTGTGACATGGATAAATGGGTTGTTAAAGGCCCAATGTTTGAGCTTAATAGTAAAAGGCCCAAAAAGCCCAGTGCTTAGGTCACAGTGTCAAGCTCGCTACCTCCTTCTTCAACTCATGTTTTAGGCCAAAGCTACCTTGATTCATCTTCAACTTGCGAGAGTGATATGTCAGCTCATCGAGTTCAAGCCAAATAATCTTTTAGAAGTTGGTGGCAATCAAATCGGAGAAGGATTCAAGCTCCCTAGTTTCGTGTCAAATCAAATCTCTCAAATTCAGGTTTCTCGATTTAGTATCGATGAAATCTTTACAATCCCGAATTCAAAGGAGCAGTTAATGTAATCATTGTTATAAAGGAGCAGTTAATGTAATGATTGTCATGGAAGAGTAGTTAATATAATGATTGTTATGGAAGAGCAATTGATGTAGTTATTTACTCTTAACGCATGTTACACTCAAATTGTAAATCTTCATCCTATAAATAGAGATTAAATTCTTTGTATTGGATCATTTGGAGAAGAAATACAGTCACTCTACAAAATTATTCAGAGTGACAACCATGGACAACCGTGGGCGTAGGCATACTTGTTGAACCACGTAAAAAACTCTCTTCGTTGCATTATTCTTCCTGTCCTCTTTTCATTCTTTGTTGTTTTTTTTTTATCTACTTTTATTGCTTCTTGTTATTAGAATCATAGTCTGGACCTATAATCTTTAGGTCAACCATATCCTAACATTGACATTTTGGCACTAAAAGGAGGGCCTTACTACGACTCTGAGATTTTTCAATTACTGTTATTTGAATCTCGATCAACCGTCATGGCTAGAGGAAGAACAACCAAAAGCTTTGATGTGGTGGCTAAACAGTCTGAGGGTCATGTGAACCAACAAAACACTCTGCCGATCAGAGGCATGCGACGGGTACTTCTACAGCCATGAATATGGGAGCTGCTACCTTTCTACCTCCACTTTCCCAGTACCAGTTGACAGTTGTCACTGCTGTCAGAGGAGATGTTGTGCAGATTTGGCAATAATGCCAGAAAGCCCAAAAGAACACCATGATGTAGTTGGCGAATGCGATTAAGGCACTAGCACAGGTTCAAGTCCAAGCTATGCAGAGACAAGTTGAGGTTGCACCCCTTAGAGAAGCCCACCAGCAACCAGTTAATGAAGTCTCGACTCTAGAGGGGGGAACAATTAAAGAAAAGCTGCTATCAGAGGGTTGGGTCTGCTCCTCAAACTTGAACTCAATGAGAGGCAAAAGACGAGCTCACGAGATAGAAAGTAGTATTGGGTTGTCATAACAATGGTATCAAAGATAGGTTCTTTAAAAAATTCTAAATATGCTTTATGGATGCAATATTGTCTAATCTTTCACATCAAAAAAGAAAAAAATATTCTTAGTTACTAGAAATTAGGGGTGGGCAACACCATGTTCGGATCGATTCCGACGGATCCGATCCGAACATGGTAACTTTGCGGATCGCCATTTTTGGATCAGAACATGATCCATCAAAGAGAATGAACCGATCCGATCCGAACACCTAGTTCGTGGATCGGACTAGATCGAAACACCTACTTTCAATTTCAACTTATGAACATATGCTTTTAATTTCAACATGCTTTCATTTTTCAATTTAAAGGAGAAAAAAACCAACATGACTTTTTCCAATTGAACTAACATCATCAATATCAAACTCTGACTCCTCACCACTCTCTATACTTTTCCCCATCTATTCACAAGAATCACAACAACAAAAACAAACAGAAAACAACAAAAACAAACACACACATATGAAAAATCAGAAATTGATAGTCAGATTAATATATATAAATTAACAACAGAAAACAACAAACACACATATATGATAAATCAGCAATTGATAGTCTGATATATATATTAATATGATAATCTAAAAAATCAGCAACTGATAATATGATATATATAACTTAACAACAAACACATTACACACATATATGAAAATCAGGAACTGATAATTTGATATATATAACTTAACAGAAAACAACAAACACACATATATGAAAAATGATAGTCTAATCTTACAACAGAAAACAACAAACAGACATAGAAATCGCCACACCCAATCACATAAAAAATCAAGCCAAAGCAGCAAATAGACTCACCATGAGATGAGAGTTGTTGGTGTCGGCAATGAAGAAGCTAGAGGTGGGGCTGTCGATGTTGGTGATGAGAGCTCGAAGTCGGAGCTACTGAGTGAGACCGTCACCGTCACTGATGGCGATGAAGAAGGTTGCTGGTCGCGAGCTGAAAATGTACCTCAGGGCTGTCAGGGTCAGCGATAAGAGCTCGGACCTATCGCTGTCAGCGCTGAAGGACTAGGTGTTTGCTACGCTGAAGGAACTGTCGCCGTCGCTGGTTGTTGCACTGAAGGAACTGTCGCCGTCGCTGGTTGCTGCGTTGAAGGACTTGTCGCCGTCGCTGGTTGCTGCTGGAGAAGGACTGGATGGGTAAGGGTCGGGTTGCTGGTCGAGGTCGCGATCTGAAGATAAGTGTAAGAAGCGGTCACCGTCGCTGGTTGCTGCTGAAGAAGGACTGAGTGGGTGGGGGTCGCGATCTGAAGCTGAGGGTGAGAGGCGATCGCCGTCGCTGGTTGCTGTTGAAGAAGAACTGGGTAGGTAAGGGTCAGGTTGCTGGTCGGGGTCGCGATCTGAAGCTGACCATCGTTGGTTACTGCTGAAGAAGGACTAGGTGGGTGGGGGTCGGGTTGCTAGTCGGGGTCGCGATCTGAAGCTGAGGGTGAGAGGCGAGTTAGAAAACTTAGGGTTTGAAACTGATTTAAGTGGCATTTATATAGGGGCATGCGAAATTATGCATGCGAAATTATGCATGTACCCCTATTTTCGCAGATCGAATCGGTTTTGGATATCCCGATCCGAACCGATCCATGAAACATGGTGTTTTGATGGATGCCGACCCGAACACCCTATTTTTAAACATGTGATCCGGTCCGAACACCCACGGATCGGGTCGTTCAGACCGGATCCATGTTCAAATACCCACCCCTACTAGAAATAAGTGTGGTGATATGGAAGTGTATGGCTAGAAAAGGTTTTGGCTAAAAATGACTTGGTATTTAAGTGTATATATTGTGACCGACCACTCTTTCTTAGGAACTTACCTAACGTACTATTCATGGATACATGCACTATTTCGAAATATGAGTACTATTGATGATACTATTCATTGGATATCTTGTGAGTATTTTACAAAGATGGTAGCAAAATTTGAAATTAAGAAGTTCAATGGAAATAATTTTTCATTGTGGATGATAAAGATGAAGACTATTTTGAGGAAAGATAATTGTTTACAAGCAATAGAAAAAAGGCTAGCAGAGATCATTGATGACGCCAAGTGGAACGAGATGGATGACAACACAATTGCCAATCTCCATTTGGCCTTAGCAGATGGAGTATTATCAAGTGCAACAAGGAAGAAGACGTTAAGGAAGTATCAAACACTTTGACAAAATTGTACAAGTCCAAGTCACCACAGAAAGATTTTTTTTTTCTTTTAAAAATAAAGGAAGTTTGGTAATATTTGAATGGCAGAACTTACAGTAGAAACCACCCACATCAACACCTTAAATATTCTATTTTCTCAATTTTCAATGTTAGGTCATATAATAGAGGCAAATGAACGTGCAAAAATTTTACTTCAAAGTCTACCTAATTCATATGATCAACTTGTCATCAACTTGATAAATAATATTCATGTAGTCTATCTAGTTTTCAATGAGCTTGTAGCTGCTGTCTTAGAAGAAGAATGTAAACGCTATAGTTACATTTTTTTCAATAACTAAATTCTTTGATGAATAGTGATTTTAAAATAATGGGCCCCAAGCATAAGAAGTTCTGGAAAAGGTATTAAAGTTATTAGGAGGTGGAACAGATCAAAAATAAGTCCAATCGGATAGGTTTTAAACGGTTCTAAATTTAATGAATGAAAATGCCCTTTTCGAAGAATAATAAGAATTGATGATTTTACATCCACTAGAATTTTTTTAAAGCATGAGATTGAGAGATAATATACCCAATTAGAGTATCACATGGTCAATTTGATGATAGGATGACCATGAAATATTTTTAGAATTTATTAAGTGTGAATGGTAATTAAATGCATTAAGGGCAAAATAGCCATTTCAACTTCAAACAATTGTGAATTGGTGTGAACATCACATGGAAAGAAGCACAATCCATGTCATGCAAATGTAGCCAATAAAAGAATGATACGTCAATTGAATTAGTGGACATTAGTTGTCATGCACCAAGAGTTGTCAATATTTGAATTACCAAATGACTAAATTGCTATTAGTGTGATAAATGGTTATGAGATTTAATTAAGGATATTTTAGTAAATCTAATTAAGGGATTTGATGGCCATTTGGACAATAGATGAGGGCATTTTAGTCAAGAAAATTGAGGGCTATATAAAGTTGATTTGTGATGAGAATTGAAGAGAGAAAAGTGTCGGCAAAGAAGAGAGACTGCAGGGGAGCTCAGGTAGCAGAGAGAACCGGAGGACAGTAGCTTATTTTGAAGGTTTTGAGGTGATTTTTGAGTGGTTTTCAAGTCTCTTAAGGGTGTACACAAGCTTAGGAGCAAAATCCAACCATTTTAAGTCAATTTCAAGCAGTAAGTTCACTTATTTTACATGGGTTTTGATGAGTTATGGGTTTGGAAGATAAATTGATGGATTTGTGAAGTGTTTGACATGTTTAGATATAGATCCACTTGTTTTCAAGTGAGGAAGTGAAAACGAACCAAAAGAAGTCATTAGTCAAGCAAGGGTCTAAGGTAAGTGATCTAGGGTTTGTGTAATTTTTCATGAAAATTTCAATTAAGTTGATCTTTGTATATATGATGATTGGTTGAGTGATTTTTGATGTGTTGATGATCATGAAAATGGAAGAATGAGGTTGGATGCCATGATTCTAGTTTAGGCCAAGTTAAAGTTTTATGCAAATTTTTATGTAAATTTGAATCAAATGGATTTTAGGGCATTAGCTTGATCTTGGAATGGTTTTGATGTAGTTGATTAACATGAAAATGGAAAAAAAAAAAAATTGAAGGGCCTTGTGGTGTATTTGGCCAAACTAAGATATGTGTGTGTTTGAGTTGATTTTGATGGTTTGATGAAATTAAATGATATGTGGCATGATTTTAGGTTGATGTGTATCAATAGAATGAAAAGAAAAAGTTTGTATATGGTGGATGTGTAATTTCAGCTAAGAAGGGCATGTTGGTGCTCAAATGATCTTTTAATTATTTTGATGTGTTTTGATGAATTTATGCATGTGGTTAAGTGTACTTGAATCAAGAAAATTGAAGGAAATGAATGGGATGATAAAAGTTTTAGTTTAGGCCAACTTTTTGGTTTAATGTGGATATAATGCTTTAAGTGGAAAAATGGGTGAATAAATGCTCATTTTGTGTGATTAGTTAGAAAATTCTAATATAGGATGTGTATTATAGGTGGAAATCAAGCGAACAAATCAAGGGAGATAAATTGAAAGGCAAACAATTAGCTTGTGAGCCATGTGAGTAAAAATATGTTTTATGATTTATTAAATGCATCTTTTGCCATTTTAGTGCACTTATATTATTGATAATGTATTTTGAGATTGAAAATGATTTTTCAGTGAAAATATTAGTTTACGGATCTTTCACAAAATTGCTTGAAAAAGATGTGTTTTATGCATGAAAACTTTGAAATGATAATGCTTATGAATTGATGATTTTTATGCGATATGATTCATATTTCAAGTTTATGGAACGAATGAATTTAGTTTGAATCACATGGAAAAAAAAATGTTTTCAAATGCAAATGGTCTACCCCATGTTACGTGTTATGGATTCATGGATTATGATTTAGACCTGGCTAGTATACCCCCTATGTGTAATGCAAGTGTTAGGAGGACGTGTCACTAACATTGAGAGAATTGAGTCAATCGATTGAGTTGTATCGACCTCTACACATGTGGGGTATTTCTCACGCACATATGCAATGCATGAAAATTTCACTGCATGATTGTGAGATGCCTCATGTATTGTCACGATACGCGTTGCTAATCAAATCGCCACGTGACCATGTTATGATAGCTTCTCTAGGTTCCATCGGTGCGATTTCAGCAAGAAAAAAAAAATGTTAACATGTTATGCCATAATTAAATGATCATTATGTTTTTATACATGAAACCAAATTTTAAAGAATTCCCATATATTTATTAAAATTTATGATTTCAATCACGAAAATGTTATGAAATATCATAAATGCTTCTAAAAATGTTTTTGGAGGACTTTTAAAAGAAACAATTTTAGTAGAAAAATCATAATACGCACTGAGCTCTTTAAGCTCACTACTCTTATTTTATATTTTATGAACAACCTCTCCAGGTGGAGGAACTAGCAGTCAAGGTGTTCGCTCTCCCACCACAGATTAGGTGGGCTAGTTATGGACGATGTTCTTCTGTGAAGTCATGTTTTGCATATTTTGTTTTAATTGGAAATTGACATTTGTATATAATTTTGGTTGTAAAGGATTTATGAACTTTACCACAATTGTGGTGGTGTGATATATTTATGTAAATGAAATGTTTTGATACCCTTGCATATATATATATATATTGTAAATTTTTGGACTATGTTTAAATAATTTTGATTTTATACTTGGAAATGTGTTTTGAGAATTGAAATGATTTTATGGAAATAGATTTGTTGTGGCTAGGTGATGGTTTTGAGATGGACTGGAGGTCCACATGGTAGTGGAGCTTAATGTTTGATATATTGACGTGTTTTTGAATTGTCTACAAGTGTTTTAAAATTTTGGGAACCTTGAAAAACAGTCGTTGTGCTATCAAAATTTTTAGAAAATTTAAATTATAAAATTTTGAAATTGATAATTTATATGTTTATGAAATGATTTAAGTTTAAGGGCTTGCTCTATATATCCTTTTGGTGATGCTAGCTAAAATCTAAAAGGATTTCATAAGGTGCTCGACGAGATCATGAAGCTCCGAAAAGGAAAATTCAGGGCGATTCCCGTCAAAGAAAGTAGGTAGAAGAATAAAGAAGATAGATTGACAAGTAGTACATAAGCAAAGGCTTTAGCAATGACAAGAGAGAGATCAACAGAACGTGATCCCAGTAGGAGTCTCAATCAAAATAGATCAAAATCAAGAAGTAAGAAGAATGTCAAATGCTACAATTGTGGCAAGAAAGGCACGTCAAAAGTGAGTGTTAGCACTATAAGAAGAATAAAGCTCCCGAGTCATCAAACTCGTGGAGATATATAGCAAGTACCTCAAATGATGGTAACATCTTATACAATGAAGCAACCACTATTATGGAAAGTAAATTACAATCTGTTGATGTCTGGATTCTAGATTCAATAGCTACCTAGTATATGACCTCTCGTAGAGAATGGTTTCACATATATAAACCTATATTTCACATATAAACCTATCTCAGGAGGATTTGTATTTATGGGTGATGATCATGCTTTGAAAATTATAGGCATTAGCACAATCAAGATAAAGATGCATGATGGTATAGTTCAAACCATTTAGAAGGTACAACATGTGAAGGGTTTGAAGAAGAATCTATTGTCTTAAGGACAACTGGATGATCTATAGAAAATGAGGCCTTGAAAATTGTCAAATGAGCATTTGTTGTCATGAAAGAAGAAAAAATTATTGCAAATCTATGCATGCTTAAAGGAAAAACACTATTAAAGGCTTATTCATGTGACTATTAAAGGCTAATTTATGTGTTGCAACCAACCCTAGAGAAAAGGCAATGATAATGTGGCATCACAAAATAGGCCACATATATGAATGGGGCTTAAAGATTCTCTTTGACCATAAATTGCTTCATAGGCTCAAAAGGGTAAATATACCTTTTTGTGAACATTATATGATAAGTAACAACGTAGATTGAAGTTAAGTAATTCTACTACTAGGAGCAAATGCATTCTAGATTTAATTTATTATAATGTTTAGGAATCACTAGATATATCCCTTGGAGAAGCAAAATACTTTGTATTATTTATTGATGATTACCTAAGAAGAAGTTAGGTGTACCCCATCAAGAGGAAGTCAGATGTGTTTTCAATATTCAAGACATTCAAAGTGAGGGTAGAACTTGAATTTAAGAAAAAGATCAAGTGCTTGAGGACAGATAATAGAAGAGAATATACAGACGAAGAGTTTTTTGTTTTTTGCAATCAAGAAGGAATCAAAACGTAGTTCACAATCACATGCACTCCTCAACAAAATGGGGTGGCAGAGCAAATGAATAGAACTCTTATAGAAATAATAAGAGCTATGTTGAAGACTGTAGGTTTACCCAAGTCATTTTAGACAGAAGCAGTGAAGACCGTTTGCTATGTGATAAATCAATGTCTATTTATAACACTTGAGTTGAAAACACCAATGGAGATGTGGATTGGTAAACCCGCTGATTATTCTACTTTGCATTCATTTGGATATCTTGTATATGTGATGTATAATGCCCAAGAAAGAACAAAGTTTGATCTAAAATCAAGGAAATGTATATTCTTAGGATATACTGATGAAGTGAAAAGTTATCACATGTGGTATCCCACTGCACACAAGATTGTCATCACCAAGGATGTTATATTTGTAGAAGATCAACTTAAAAAAAATGGAGATGATGACACTTCAAAAGAAAATTTAAAGACTATAATTATAGGGTGGAAAATAATTCAGATCATCAAAATTTATGATCTTTTGAAGCAGAACCATAGCACAAAATACAAAAATCAATAGAGAGCAAGGCTCCAAAAATTTGATGGTCAACTCGAGAATGGAGACCACCAATATGGCACTTAGAGCATGTTACGAAGAGCAATGTTGCATACTATTTTCTAACAAATGATGGAGAGTCTTCAACTTTCCATGAAGTTATAAGTAACCCAGATACACCTCTGTGAATAATAGCAACACAAGAAGAAATTGGAGCTTTACACAAAAATAAGATATAAAAACTTATACCTCTACCACAAGGTTAAAAAGCCATTAGAAACAAATGGGTCTTTTAAATCAAACAGGATGACAATGACTAAATGGAGCGGTATTGTGCAAGATTGATGGTGGAAAGATATGCTCAGAAAGAAGGTATTGATTTCAATGAGATTGTTTCCTCGGTGGTTCGACTTACAACAATAAGGGTAGTCCTGACAATGTGTGCTACATTTAATCTACATTTAGAACAGTTAGATATGAGAACTATATTTCTTCATGGAAAACTTAAAAAAGAAATTTATATGCTCTAACCAGAAGGTTTTATTGAAAAAGGCAAAAAGAACTTAGTTTGCAGATTAAAGAAATCTTTGTACGGTTTAAAACAAGAGTCAAGATGTTGGTACAAGAAATTCGATTTCTTCATTGTACGTCTTGGATATAAAATATTTAGTTTAGACCATTGTATATGCTACAAAAGGTTTGGAGATAATAATGATTTCATTATCTTACTATTATATGTGGATAACATGTTGGTAGCAGGCCCTAATAAATATCAAGTTCAAGAATTAAAGGCAAAATTGGCTAGATAGTTTGATGTGAAAGATCTAAGAATAGCAAACTAGATTCTAGAGATACAAATTCATCGAGACAAAAAAGACATGGAGATTTGGCTCTCTTAGAAAACTATTTAAAAAAAATCTTGTGCCACTTCAAGATGCAAGATTGTAAACCAATTTCTATCCCTCTTCTTGTGAATTTTAAATTATCCTTAAATATGAGCCCTAGCAATAAAGCCGATAGGATGGAAATATCTCGAGTGTCGTATGCATCAATAATGGGAAGTTCAATGTTCACTATGATATGTACAAGACTAGACATTACACAAGCAATGAGAGTGGTTAGTCAATATATGGCGAATACTAGTAAAGAACATTGGAATGCTATGAAGAGGATTTTAAGATACATTAAAGAATCCTTAGATGCTGCATTATGTTATAAAGGATCAAAGTTTGTAGTCAAAGGCTATATGGATTCAGATTTTATAGGAGATCTCAATGAAAGAAAATCCACTACAAGCTATGTGTTTATGATTGTAGGAAGAGTTATGACCTCAGTATCTAAATTACAAATAGTTATGGTTTTATCTACAACAGAAGTAGAATATATGGCAGCTATACAAGCTTGTAAGGAAGCAATTTAAATTAAAATGTTATTGGAGGATTTTGGACACAAACAATAAAAAATCTCTTTGTTTTATGACAGTCAAAGTGCCTTGCATATTACAAAAAATCTAGCATTTCATTCCCGAACAAAGCATATAGACGTCCACTATTATTTCGTACGTGAAGTAAGGGAAGATGATAGTGTGGATGTGTAAAATATACACACCAATGAAAACTTAACAAATGCAATGACTAAGTCTATCAATACTATTCATTTGGTGTTGATCCTCATATGGTCTCATGGAAATGTAAGCAATAAAAGCTTGATCAAATATTAGAAAGATAAATCAAATCATCAAAATGACTTCAAGTAGGAGAATGTTAAGGATAAAATCATATTTGTTGTCTATTTTTTGGTGGCAAATTTAATTAGTTTAGTAAGAGATAACTAGATGGGAGGTAAATTAATCATCACCCTTGTTAATTTCTTTAACCTCCATTGCCTCAACTACTTAGTGGTTGAGCTAATTGATTTTCACCTCCACATTTTGCCTATAAATAGGCAATTGTAATTCATTTGTTCACCATCTTATCTCATACCCCATTTCCAAAATGTCAAGTGTATTTCAAAGTTCTCTTTTCCCTAGTTTTCTATAAAAATTTTAGAAAGAGGTCATATTGTTGTTGGATTAATAAAATTCTTCTAGTCTTGGTCCATAGATGTTTCCTTTACATTAAAGGTTTTACCATGTAAAACTCGTGTCCTCTATATTTTTATTTTATTATTTCCAATTTCTTTCAATATTATTATCAATTTCATGTTTATGTTGGATTAAATAGCTTCAAGTAATCATAACAAGAGAATAACAATCAAGTTAAGAATGTAGAGCGTAATGTTCGAAAGAACACATCAAAGTTGTGCATGGTTGTTAGGACTCTTTTTGCTTTCTTGGTCTTTGCTGCAGATTTTAGGGTGCCTTGAGGCAATTATAACAACAGGCATTCTAATAACATGAAAAGATAAAACATTTTCTATTATCAAATTTTGTAAACATTGTTGAAATAATTAATCAAAGAATAAGATTTAATAACTAGAGACAATCTAAGCAAGGATTCTCTACCATTTTTTTTAAATCTTTTGATAATCTAGTGACATATCAACATAAAAAATAGTGAATGGTTAAGACTGTTTTATTTTTTCTCTTTTATACATCACTCATACTTAAATTCTTTTATAAAATGATTAGCATAAACAAAAGATTGACAGAGATCTTTGCTCACACAATCTTATATTACATATTGTCTTTATACTTTTATTTATTATTTTAATTGTTTAATAAAACTAGTGGAAATAATTTTTCTAATATTTTGAACTAATTATTTTAGAAAATATATGAAGTCATCTAACCGGCTTAATTGATACAAACTGAAACTTACAATTTCCCTAACATTTTGACCTAATTTATTTGAATATATATATGAAGCCAACTAACCGGCAACCAATACTTACTAGCGTTAATTGACATTAACTAAAAGTTATAAATTTTTAAATAATGTGGTTTAATCTTTTTATTTTTTCACAAGAATAATTTGGTCTAATCTTGTTTGAAAATATACAAAACCTACTAAATAACACTAACGCTGACCAACGCTAACCACCTAAAGTACAAAATAGGAGCCAACTTTCCTGCCAAGCGTAAAGTGAAGTTTCGTCATTCCATAGATGTCACCGCTAATTCTTAATAGTTGCTTAAGCATGAGTTTCTCAAGATCTTATGCTTCCTTCATGATAGAGGCAAGTACTCTTCCTTTTTTCTTTAATTACTGTTTTCAAAAAAGAGATGGTGGTTTATACCCACAAAAAACATTCATGTAATTAAGCTTTATGCTTATTTTATTTATATCTAAAATTATTAGACATCACGGACATATATTTAATGATAAAAGCAGTTAGCCATATCCTAACAATTCCACTGTTGCAAAATATATTTAATAAATTCTTATTTAACCAAACAAAAAGACATATTCTAAAATGTTACAATCTTCAAAAAAAAGCCAATAAAGTAACTAGTTAGAGAACAAAATTTTAAAAAGAAAGTAAATACCTTGAGTGCTTTACTGATTGTGGTTTGAGGTTCCTCAGATGATACGGCCAAAGCCAAACAAAAACCAGTTAAACTCTTCTTTATATTCTTTAATTGATTTCCAAACATCAATTAACTAAAGTTAACCATTAGTTTGTAGTAAGTTTTCACTAACAATTTGCACAGGCAGAATTAGCCCTTATTTATCGAAAAGCTTTCACTTCGAAGAGGGCACATTATGCTCTCTCAATTCCTTCATGAGTGAAGTCACTTTGGCTATTGTTGTTGTTGTTTTCTTTTTTTTTTTTTTTTCCTTCATTCACTGCAACAAATATTTTAACAAAGTTCATAACTAATATATATGATATATGAGCCTGAAGAATTGGTTACTTTTTCTTCAATGTTCAATAGAAACACAAAGCAGCACGTTCCAAATTTTCCAAATCCAATTAAATCAAGTCGAAAAGGAGCTGGAGATGCTTTGTCCATATGTTGACTGGACCATTTGGATGAACAAGGGAAGTTGTAGCATTACAAATATTGCCACTGGGAAAGAAGCCAGTAAAGTAATTGGCATAGAAACCCAATGCCATCTCTCGCTGAGTATAATAGTTAGAGTTGCTCCAAAAGCTATTATCATAGCAGCTATAGCAAGAAAGAGAGAGCCAAGACCAATGATTAACTTCTTTGGCAATGATTTGAGGAAGTCGTCGACTGCATATCGGGCAGTTAGGATAGCTAGAAACATTAATAGGGAAGTCAAAGAAGAAAACAAACCTATTGCATCTGAAATAGTGAACAACACGAATGCATTCGCCCATAAAAAAACTGGAGTCCCTTTATCATTGATGTTGCCTCCTGGTACTGTAAAAGCTGCAGCAAACAATACCGTGGCTATGAGTGTTGAAACAAGCATGCAAGAATTGGCCGTATCCTTCATCCACTTCTCTCCTTGCACAGCCAATCCCTTGTGCGCTTCCCAAAAAACTTCTTTTGCTGTTTTCTTTTTCAAATTTTCTTTCTCCCTCTCACTAGGATATGTAATTTTCTCCACCTCCTACACAATACAAGACAAAATTAAATATGTAAATAGCCAGGGACATAGCTAGGATTTAATATTGGGGTGAGCTAAGAAAAATTTTTCTTAATCAAACCTCTATGCATGATTAAATTTATCGAAGAATATAGTAAATTTTAACTCTCATAATGTATATTTCAAATAAATAAATCACTAAAAAATAAAATTTATATATGTGTATATATATATATGAAATGTTGGACTATATTTTTTATTTGAGTTGTTACTAATATAATAATAAATTAAGAATTGAGTATAAAAAGCATCAAAAGATCTAAAAAAATTCAAAAATATAATAATCATAATTTAAATCACAAGAATTTTACAAAACTATCAACTAAAGATTCGTTCTCAATTAAAGTAACAATACTAAACACTCAATTTTAACTCTAAGGTAATTTGATAACCAAAGATTAAAAAAATAAATAAATAGCCTTCATTTTCACATTTCATCATAAGTTACAATCAATAAGATTTTCAATAAACAATATATTGTACAGTTAAATTTTTGTTCACTCCAAATTATTTATTATAATACAAAAGTTGACTACAAATTTTAAAATATAAATAAAATTTGCTTTGAAGAAAAAATTCAAAACAAAAGGTATTTTAATAAATTTAATAAAAAAAATAATGTTATAGTTTATAGTAAAATTTTTAAAATTAGCTAGGATAGGCTGCCCAAAGGGAGTTCCGTCCCTGAAAATAGCATAATATATCGACTATCACATCATTATATATAATAAATTTTTGTGAAGCAAATAATTAACCACTTTGTGATAGAAGTTTAGAAAATCAATTTATGCTTCAAGTGGACAGCTGCTTATTATTGCACTCGCCTAGAGCTACTTTAATTTCCAATGGTAAACATGAGTAGTTCAAAATTAATTTCAATACCTTAAACCACTGCAATTCTCTTTGCATTTGTAAAGCTGCTCCAGATATTGAACGTAGTTTAAAGGCCGGGGCCAATTTCCCTACTAGGTGTAAAGTAGTGTTTTCTGATTCCATATATTTTGACACATATTCTTTGTATATAATGGAGAGATCTCTTTTATTACATTGACTATCTTTTCTTGTCGATTCTCAATAGCAACTTGCAATATGTTCCGCCGAGGCTGACGTACCACAAGTTTGAGAATCAGCTCTGGAAAATATTGTAAAAGGGTACTTACAATTTCTTCAATCCCATTTGTAATGGCAGTACTCAAAATGGGGTTCGGATTTTCAAGAAAATGAATTATTTCCTGTAAGCTCATGCTAGAAAGTTGCTTGCAAACAAGATTTACTAATTCAACGGCACATTCATGTTTCAACTTCATATCTCGAACTACTTTTATAATGGGTGCTGCAAGTGAAAATTAGATAAAATATGAAAAAGCCATAAATTGGTTAAAAGATGAATATTGGATAAATTAATTTCATTCCTTTGATTCAGGTTTGATAAATTATTATAACGAGTAGACTCATTTAATTGTAGATACATGTTTATATCTTAATTACTCAATCTCAATGAGGTGAACCGTGTTTTTCTATGATAGGGATATCTTTTTATTTTTATTTTTTTTCCATTATGACACTAAAATTAGTTTGAGTTTAAATAATGACACCAAACTATTAAAATAATTCTTTTGACACCATCATAAACTATAATTTGTAAACAAAAAACCACAAGAGATTATAGTTACTCTCCTTTGTTTGCAAACTAATCATC
This sequence comes from Litchi chinensis, assembly GCA_019925255.1. Lineage (NCBI taxonomy): Eukaryota > Viridiplantae > Streptophyta > Magnoliopsida > Sapindales > Sapindaceae > Litchi > Litchi chinensis. The sequence continues at coordinate 1,903,463 of CM034464.1, read as the reverse complement.
TTTATACATGAATTATAGTTTATGATAATTGATGATGGTGAAAAAAATAATTATTTCAATAGCTCAAAGTCATCTTTCAAACTCAGACTAATTTTAGTATCATTTGTTGGAATTTTCTCTACTTACTATATATTTGGAGGATTCTACATGGGCGCTTACCCAGTTGTGCCATTGCTTTCCAAAGTAATCTCTTGAATAGTTGAAACACTGTACATAACAAGAAAACAAGCTTGGTAACTAATCTGGTTAATGTGAGAATCTGTTGATTTAAAGAATTTGAAAACTAATGTTAAGATAAATATAATAATTGCAAACCTTGAGCCACAAAGCTCCTTGGTTGTAATGCTGGAGAGCCTTCTATGTTTCCTGGGATTTCTTCTATATTTACAGGAACAACTTGAACGTGCAACAAGAAATCATCAAAATTGGACTATACATATTTAATACACTGGCACAGTTAAGTAAAAAGTTGTTCAACGACAAGTCACTTACGTTTATAGATCCATCTCTTAAAAAAACCAAGAGTACTGCTCCCGCTAAAAAAGTATGAAGGCTTACTTGCCAAACAGAAGAGCAACGCAATATTTCTGTCAAGGGCCAATTCAGGATATTTTTGGAAGAAATACAAAGATACATCTGTCGAAATTGTGACACAAAAAACACAGATAGTAAGACAATATAAATTTGTGCGAGCTGTATTATCGGCTTTTATATATAGTTAGTTCTTACCAAGAAAACCTGTTTGATTTAGATTACAGAGGATCGTAGGTAATGAAGGATACTCAGCTCTGGTTATCGAAGAAAAATACCACACCAACTCCTTATTTTCATGAAGAATAGCAAAGAGAAGGGGACTACGTCCGAGGTCGTCAACCATGTGCAGTAAATCAGCATTCTTTTCAACCAATGCCTTAGCAGTTCTTAAGGTTCCAGCTTCTGCAACATAGTGAAGGACTGTTAATCCATATATATCTGACGCAGCAATTGATTCTGGAGATAGAAGTCCCAATAGGTTTAAGATGAATTCCCATCGGCAACATTGTGCTGCAACAAGCAGTACGGTATCTAATTCATCTGATATCCTGGCGGTCAATGCATTTGGATCACGATCAATGAAACTTTTAGCTCTTTTCCAATCACCTCTTTGTGCAGCCAGATACAATGGTTGGTAGTTATTGCGATCCTGTGCCGTCACTTTGCATCAACAATATTATTTTTAGACAATATATACTATAAAGAAATGATAATTCTAATTATGTATAGAGTTAATTATTCTCTAATGTAGATGTCTATATCTATTTTCTTTCAAGATTTACTGATGAATTGGTTGTTAGGATCTGTAATCGCGATTGTTTCCAGTCACATTTGTGTGGAGCTTGGTAGAAAAATTCTCTAGGTTGGGCTGGTACGAGCATTTATATATGACTTAAAAAATATACACGACTCCGTGATGGCTAACATGGAAGGTTTTAAATGTATAATTATAAACAAACTATTTTCCTAAGTTAAGGGAGACTAGCTATGATTACTTACAGTTGACTTGCGGAGCTTGAGTTGCAGAAGCTGCTGTTGTCATAATTGTTGCATTACTTCCTTCTTGAATATCATCGGTATCTTCAGTATTATTTTGTTCCAAAAAGAGGCCAGCAGATGGTTGTGCACCTTCTTCTAAATCATTACTGGTTTTCTGAAGATTTAATGGTGGTGAATCGGGGCCAACATGTGGTTGTGCACCTCCTGCAGTAATCTCTGGTGGTTGTGCCATTTAGAGATTTTGGCTGTAGATGATGATCGCAAGAAGAAAGAGAAGAGACAAGCGGTAAAGTTGTAGCAAGTGGAAGAATGTACTTCAATTTTTTAAATACACTTGGGAAAGATGCCTTGCTTCTTTGATGGTTTGTAAGGTGAAGTGCATAGTTTCTAATTATCATTAATGTTCCAAACTCTTTTCTGTTCTTTTCCTTTTTTCTTTTTAAAAGAATAATGTTTTGGTAACGTATAACTCAAATAATTAAAGAAGAATCTCAACAAATAGCATTAACAAAAGTGAGTATTTGAACTAGCACAAAAATAAAAAAACAAATTAATGTAAATTTTTTTTTAGCAACATTGACTTCTCGAACAAAAGGTATGAACTACAGTCTTTTTCTATCCTTTATTTGTAAAGTATAGTTCACAAATACTATGATGCTAAAAATACTCAATGTAGTTTTTCGATACTAATTTTAAAACTCAAACTTTTTTCCATGCCAAGATCTCATAATTAAATTAGTAAAAATAAAAAATAAAAAGTAAGAAATAAGAAACTGTTTTTTCATGAAAGGATACCCTTTTTTCGTGACCAAAAGAAGTTATATTTTGTCTTCTTTGTTGTACTTTTAACTGTTCTTCAAAAAAAACAATTAATTTATATTCATTATCATTAAAAGAACATAAATATTAGTACCTCTGATAAGAATATTCAAACTTGAGATATTAGTATGATGAATTAGCGTGATTTGTTACCAAATCACATTGATCATGGTACATAGATACGATTGCTAATCATGCATGAATGATGCAAAATTTCTTAATTTTCATTTTTCTTTTTTGAAATCTAACATTAAATAAATGGCAATTGCCATATTAATCCTAAACTTTTTTAAAATTCCAAATAGTCCATGATCTTTCCATTTTTTATCCAAAAAGTTCTTATTTTCTTTTTTCCACCCTACTAATTTAGTCTCAACATTTTTTAAAAATATAAAAAATACTATTTTACTATTAGAATCCATTAGCCCAATAGTCAACTCGACTAAAGGGTTATTAATTTTTTTCTACTTATAGCTTAATGGTGATAATTACACCTATTAATTTTTTTTTTCTTACAAAGCCAAATCACTTAAAATTACCCAAAATAACTGAAAAAAATTATAATTTCTGATTTTTAACCAGAATTCTAAATCCTTGAATGATTTTTTAAATATTTTATTCTTAGTCTATCCTTTCAAAATTAACATATTTCCAAACTTGTCCTAATTTTACATACAAATTCCTTTTAATGCTCTAATATTTATAATAAACATCATCGAAAAATAAAAACCCTAAAGATCTATCATCATTAGATTTTTTTTATAACCGGATTACTATTTTTCTTCGATTAAATTTCGCTAAAAATCTTTATTTATTTTATTTGTTGAACTACTTGTGAAGTACCCTATATTTATTTATCTTCACTTTTTTATATATGTTTTTCGTTCATGAGCACTGCTTTTAGATCATCTTTAAAATAATTTTGATGCAGTGGTGAATTCAACCATATCAGTGTTTATTTATTTATCTTCACTGTTTGCTATATGTTTTTCATTGATGAGCACTGCTTTTATTTCATCTTTAAAATAATTTTGATGACAGTGGTGAATTCAAATGAAGATCATTTAAACTTTTATTATAGTAGTAATTCAACTCAAAGATCATTTTGTTTATTTTAATTTAAATATATAAAGATAATTTATTATGCTATAATTTTTAATCATATTTTAATTATTAAAAAAATATTATTAATATACGCATAAAAGTGTTTTAGCATTTATTAAATAATTTATTTGTAACTGTTTAGATCATATTAAATGAACGGGTGACTCTGTTGCCACCCAAAAATTTTCTTGCTACACCCAATTACTTTATAAACTCATATTAATAATTTAAAATTAAATTTTTACTACCTACACCCTTTATAATACCAAAACAATCCTTCAACATTTATAATAATTTTATTAATGTATAATTTTTTATTGTACTTATTTTGCACTCATTTAAAGCACAATTCTAGTTTTTCTTATTTTAATTTGGATTGGATTGGGATTTTTATCTATGTTATTGTTCTTACTTATTTCATTGTTTTTTCTTCTTCCTTATCTCATGTTCATTTTTTTTTTTTTCATGTTCAAAGTTTTTTCTTCTTCCTTATCTCATGTTCCTTTTTTTTCTTTTCATGTTCAAATTTATATATGATAATGATCATAGTGATTGGAATAATTTTTTTTTCTTTAAATAGACTGATGCAACTACATATGTGAATGTAAGATATGTTAGTTGTTAGGTTCTCTTGATTTCATCTTAATTTACAAAAAACTACATGTGAGTTTGATAAAATACCCGAAAAAATGAAGCCACAAAATTGTTTAAGAGTATTATCGGCTCATGGTTTTAATGTTTACTACATTTATGTTTGATGAAATGCCTCAAAGAAAAAATGAAGCCACAGAATTGTATAATTATGAAAGAAATAACAAAGAAAAAATGTACAATTTTTTTTTGTTATTGGCTTTTTGAAACGTTATGTGTATGAAAACTTATGAACAAAATATTTTTCCTTAAACAACATAATTTTTTCTCCAATCAAAAACTGGTTCTTTTCATTTAAACAAAAAATATATATTTTTATATGCAAAAAAATAATAATAATAATCATAAAAAGTTATTAACATCAAACATACTAGAAGTTAAAATAAACATACTTATATATATTAGAGTTCATCAAATCAATTCTTTGTTCATCCATTCTTTGTTTACTTTGTAAATTATATTTTGTTTTTATGTCATATTACTTTTGATTTTTTATATATTATTAGGGTTTAACATAAGTTGGGTGCAGAAAACAAATTGAAAATTTTAATTACATAATTATGTACTTTCAAGTAATTGCATGTAAGAATTTAGTAGTAATAAAATATTTTATTAAAAAATAGGTGTAGTAAGAAATTTTTTGTGTGGCAATGGAGCCACTCAAAGTGAAATTACATAATAATCAATAGTAAAAAGGCAATAAATGTTAAATTTGTTGTAAATCAATTGAATGCCACCCTTTATTATTCTATAACCCCCACATTGAAGATCATTACCATACAAATAATTATCAATATAATTGTACTTAATGTTTTCTATAACCTCCATATTAAATATCATTATTTCTCAAATAATAATCATCATGATAGTGTCTTAATGTATTGTGTAACTTGTGTCTTTTCTATTTTCTACATTTATGATTCTTAGTCTATAAATAGAGGGTACATAAGTTTGTATGGATTATTCTTGCATAAGAAATGAAATAATGAAATAACAACTCTCTCCAAAATTCTTCTTGTGTTTTATCTTTATTCCTTGTTCTTCTTTTACAATATCTTAATATTGCTTTTCTTTTATAACACGTTATCAACACGAGCTCTAATTGTTTATTTTCGTCAAGGTAGAGTTTTAATCAAATAAATTTCTTTCATAATATTTGTTTAGTTTTCTATTATGTTATTGACATGTAGTGCTTTGATATGATTTAGTAAACATTCTTTCTCTTTACTACATTTTATGTATTTATATGTTTATGAATTATGTTTTTTTTGTTTGTTTATATAAATCTTTATTATTATTCCCATGATTATGTGTATATATTTTTTACCCATTGATATATTTTATGGTATTGGATGAGTTATGTTTTCAATTCTTTACTTTGCTAATCAATGGTTATCAACTTTGTTTTATTTGTATAATAGATTATACAGTTTCTTATATTGGTTATAACTTGATTATCAATTATTTTGTAATGGTGAATTTTATTTTGTTTTACTTTACTGTTAATCAACAAATTAATTATATACGTTCAAGTATAGTTATAATATCATTGTTAATATATATTTTTTTAATTTCTCTATATTCTCTTGGTCAATTAAAATTCATGTTGTTAAACATGTAAATATAATTTTCTTGTTTGATAAAAAGTTAGTATATATATATATCTATTAGAATAATTATTAATTGTATGTTGTATGTTTTTCTTTTAAGCATATATTATATTATAATATTGCTAGCTATTATACTTGAATTATGTTATGTATGGAGAAACTGTTTATTATATATTTTATCCTTTTCATATAGTTTTATTAATTTTATTATATGTTGTCAATTAATAGTTTTCAAAATGTCGAATCTGACAAAGCTCGAGTTCACTACCCTTGATATTTCTGGTAGTAATTATTTGACATCGACTCTTGATGCTGACCAAGAATCTTGGAGATACAAAAAAAAAAAAAAAGCATGAGGCATCCTCACAAGATCGTGCGAAGACAATGATATTCCTTCGCTATCATCTCCATGAAGGTTTAAAAATTAAATATTTAACAGTAAAAAATCCATATGTCCTTTAGAATAGTTTGAAAGAAAGGTATGATCACCAAAAGACAGTAATACTTCCAAAAGCTCGCTATAACTGGATGCATCTACGATTGCAAGATTTTAAAAGTGTAAGCGAGTATAATTCCACAATGTTTAAAATTACTTCTCAATTAAAATTATGCGGAGAAAGTGTTACTGATAAAGATATGTTGGAAAAAACATACTCTACTTTTCATGCCTCTAATATGCTCCTACAACAGCAGTATCGAAAAAGAGGTTTTAAAAAATATTTTGAGTTGATATCATGCCTCTTAGTGGCTAAATAAAATAATGAATTATTGATAAAAAATCATCAATCTTGACCAACCGGATCAACAGCACTCCTTGAAGCGAATGCTGCATCTATTAATGATCTTAAGTGTGGGCATAGTCGTGATCCTGGACACGATCGTGGCTGTGGTTGTAGACGTGGTCATAGTAATTATAACTAAAACTCCTCAAATTTTAAAAAAACTGCATCTCACCACCTGAAGTTAGGGGTGGCAAAATAGGTTGGCGTGTCGGGTTGAGCTGAATTCGATTCGATTCGTTTATGAATTCGATCAATTCGACACGAATTCGTTTAAGAAACGGGTTGATATTTTTGGATTCGACACGAATTCGTTTATACACAACTGACATGACACGAATTCATTTAACCCGTTTAGTCATTTAAATCGATTAATTCATTTAACCCGTTTAATTCGTTCAATTCGTTCAACCCGTTTAATTCGTTTAACCCATTTAATCCGTTTAATTCATTTAACCCGTTTAACCCATTTAATTCGTTTAACTCAAATATAATAAATAATATATCAACTAAATATTAAATCAACTATAAAATCTACACATTAAATGAACTATAAATTTCCATATCATCCACATCTAAAAACTACAACAAAATCAAACTCAATTCAAACAAAAATATAATAAATAATTCACAATCAAACATTTAAACACCTAATGAACACATAAAAACCTATACATTAAAATTAAATCAACTACATAAAATTTCATACCATCCATATTTAAAAACCACAACAAAATCAAACTCAATGCAACCACAAATATAACAAATAATTCATAATCAAATATTTAAACACTTCATTCAACACATAAAAACCAACACATTAAATCAACTACACAAAATTCTATATCATCCACATTTAAAAATCACAACAAAATTAAATTCAATGCAAATCCATATAAATTAAAATCACATAACATTATCATTCTTCAACATCAAACTTGTGTCATTTAAAATTCTTTCCTCATTGATTCCAAACTCCAAAGGGATTTTCAAGCTACACAAAAAACACAAAAACATAAAATTAGATATTTACATTCATAATTTTAAAATTAAGAAATATAATTAAGAGAATTTACCATTAAGTGAAAGAATTTGGTGTTGAGCCTTCCACTGATTCACTAAGGGCACTTGCATTAGGGGGAGCTTCATCAATACTTAAATTCAATATATCTTCCGTGACGTCTTCTAGAGAAACAATCTCCCTCTCTACAATAATTAATGACGAAAGTAATTTAAAAATAATAAAAGATAATTATAATAATCACTAGCATAAAATTAGTGTGTTACCTCTACCAATTATCCAATCACAAGTGCAAATTATTGCTTCCACCACATCAGGTTTTAGTGTACTTTGGTATTGATCAAGAACTTAACCACCATTGCTAAACGCTGATTCGGATGAAACTGTAGATAATGAGATGCACAAAATGTCACGAGCCATGGCAGAAAGCTCAGGAGAGCAAGCTTCATTAGCCTTCCAAAAGGCTAGAATGTCCAAATCAACCGATCTTTCAAGCCTTCGTTCTTCCAAATAAAACTCTAATTGCGTCTTGTGAGTTGTAATGCTTCCATCACCAAGTCTCATGTCAAAATCCTATCAATATATAATTAAAAACAAAAGAAAATATTATTAGATAAATTGTTATGGTAAAATAATATTACAAATACATAATAAGGAAATTATATTATTTCTTACCATCAAAACCAAGTCAAGTTCATCTATTGTATTCACTTGTGCATTGGTCACTTGCGTACTAGGAATTGCCGATGATGCGGTGGCCTTTAGAGGTAGATGCCCTAGTGGAACTTGTCATATACTCATCAAACAAAGAAAATGATTTACTTCTTACATGTGCCAACTTTTCGGATCCATCAATAACACCATATAACTTTTGAAACACAACCTTAACAAATTCCATCTTGTAACGAGGATCCAAGACAACAGCAATTGCCAAAATAACACAAAAATCAGCCCAATATTTCTGCAACTTTTTGTACATTTGATTTGCCATGCTTTTCAAAAACTCATCATCACTTTCCAAATGTTGCAACAAAGTCAAATGCGCCAAAAACACCTTTGGCATGTACAAGTTTGAAGTGGGATAATTTGAACCAGAAAAAATGTTAGTTGTCTCATAAAAATAACGCAAAAACTTACAAATTTTCTCAACTCTATCCCACTCACTTGCAGAAGAACAATGCTTGTAATTGTTATCAGTCAACTCTAAAGTACACCAAGCACGTCGATAATAAAGAGCACTATCTAGCATAAGATAAGTTGAGTTCCACCTAGTAGGAACATCTTGTCGGATACCCCTCTTTATGTCTAAATCAACTTGTTTGACACACTCTACAAATTTTTGCTTTCTCACTTGAGACCCTCTCACATATTTTACACTCTCATGAATTTTATGCACACCCACATCTATCGCTTTCAATCCATCCTGAACAATCAAATTAATAATATGGGCACAACAACGAATATGCATGAATTCCCCATCACAAACAAGTGTTTTACTAATATTCAATTGACCTTTTAAATTATCAATAAAACACTTGTTTGATGAAGCATTATCCAAAGTAATGGAAAAAAGCTTCTTGTCAATACCCCACTCAGACAACAATGACATAACTTTATCAACAATAGATACCCCATCATGTGGAGGAGGCATAAAACAAAAACTCATCACTTTCTTTTGTAAAATCCAATTAGAATCAATGAAATGCACAGTCATACACATGTAACCATCAGTAGCTATGGAAGTCCATAAATCCGAGGTTAGACAAATTTTACTAGGGGCATCTTGTAACATTTTTTTAAGGTTTTGTTTACCCTTCTCAAACAAACTAAACACATCCGCTTTCACAATGTTCCTAGAAACCATATGGAAATCATCATTTAAAAACTCAACCATTCTTCTAATTCCTTTCCACTCTACAAATTGAAAAGGTAAATCATGCAACACTAAAGCTTCAGCAACAAGCTTCCTAAATTCTTCTTGAGTTTTAGTCCTAGGTTGACGAACACCAACAGACCCAAATTTATTTTTCTCAATCACCATTTGACGTATATCATGTGATTTATACTTAGGACAAGTAAGAGTCAAGTGTCTAATCATATTACCTGTCCCACTTGAGGTTGGGCAGAGATAGATTTGAACACACCATTTGCATTTGCATCTATCATTTCCTTTTTTATCCTTTGATATCATTTCAAAGGACTTCCACACATGCGAAGTCCGCTTTCTTTTTCGAGCATCTTTAGTTTGCTTTGACTGGCTTGAACTTCCCACATTTTCACGCTCATTTTCAACTTCAAGCTCATCTCCAAGCTCATCTTCCAAATCGATGGTATCATCATCGAAATCAATACTCAAATCCATATCTGAGAACCAATTAACCATGAAATCACATTAAATCAATTATAAAATCTACACATTAAATCAGTATAAACCCTACACATTAAACCAATTAACATAACTTATTATAGTAGATTATGCTAGAGATATATATAGAATCAAAATGCAGAATACACAAAATAAATCGAAAGAGAAGCACACTTACAGAATACACAAAATAAATCGAAATACACAAAATAAATCACACCTACAGAATACACCAACAGAATACAATACACAAAATAAATCACACCAACAGAATACAATACACACAATAAATCACACCAACAAAATACACAAAATAAATTGAAAGAGAAGCACACCTACAAAATACAAAAAATAAATCGGAATACACAAAATAAATCACACCAACAGAATACAATACAAAAAATAAATCACACCAACAGAATACACAAAATAAATTGAAAGAGAAGCATACCTATAGAATACACAAAATAAATCGGAATACACAAAAAAATCACACCTACAGAATACAGAAAATAAATCGAAAGAGAAGCACACCTGAACTGGTCAAGGTGGTGACTGGACCGAACAGCTACCAAGAAGGAGAAGTTCGCGACCGAGAGTGAGAAGATGCGAGAGAAGGTGCTGAGTCTGCTGACCGTCAGTGACGTGACAGTGAGGAACAAGGCGTTGTGCTTGGTGTCATCCTGTCGTCGACGTCGATGTTGGTGTCGTTGAGGTCGAGTGGTCGTGCCGTCATCGAGGTCGAGTGGTCGTGTCGTCATTGAGGTCGAGTCTTCGTGTCGTCGTTGAGGTCGAGTCTCCGTGCCGTCGTCGAATGTGTCTTCGAGGTCGAGTCGTCGTGTCGTCGTCGAGGTCGAGTCGCCATCAAGGTCAAGTCATCGTCATGTCGTCACCGGTTTAGTCACCTTAGTGTTGTCACGTCGCCGTTTTGAGAGGAAGATGAAGGTAGACGGTGGTGGTCGTGCGTGTAAGGAGGGAGGAGGTTCAAAATTAGATCTGAAAAGTGCAAAAATGGGAGGGAAAAGGCGTTCAAGATCTGAAAAAAGCAAAATGGGCTAGGCTTTAGTAAGTGTTTATATATATAAATGTATAATTACCCTTTAACCCTTCTAATTTATTAAATTATAATTTGACCCCAATTTTAATCGTGTCAACCCACAATTCGTTTAACCAAACCCAATTCGATTCGTTTAATAAACGGGTTAGACGGGTTGACACAATTACGACACGAATTCATTTAACTCCAACCCATACCCATTTATTTTTTACGAATTCGTGTCGACCCATCGTGTCGTAACCCATATTGCCACCCCTACCTGAAGTGGAAGAATAATGAGGAAAAACAAAAGTAAAAGGGTTTTAAAAATAATGAAAGCATTTGTCACAAATGTGGCATGAAAGGTCATTGGGTTCGTACATGTCGTATAGTAAAATACCTTATTGATCTTTACCAAGCATCCTTAAAAGAAAAATGAAAAGATGTTGAAACAAACTTTACTGAAAACTTTGATCCTATGGATTTGACACATTTAGATGTTACAGATTTCTTTGAGAACTATGATGAAAATTTGATTGGAGATGAAAACATAAATGTGGCTTAAGAGGATGTTCTTGCAACAAGCCCCTCCAAATGTGCTATTTACAATATGTTTTAATGTGTTATGTCATTAGTGTGTTTCGTACTTCTAATTTTCAAAAGTGTGTTGTTTTAGTGTATTTTGTTGTAAGAGTGTTAAGTAATATTCAGTGTTTCTTTATTTTTCAGTATGATTTCAGTGTGTTCATGTTTAAAATTAAAAAGATTGTTTTCTATTCTTATAATTTTCTTTTTCTTTTACTTATGAATAAACATGATTTCCATTAATCACATAATTGGCATTCAAGATAATGATGAAGCTCTTTGTCTAGCAGACAGTGGAACAACACACACCATACTTAAAGATAAAAAATATTTTCTTAATCTTATATTAGCTTAAGCTAATGTTAGCACAATATCTAATGTTGCAAATCTTATTGAAGGTTATGGAAGAGCTCATATATTATTACCTGGTGGCACAAAATTTATAATAAATGATGTCATGTTTTCTAGTAGATCAAAAAGAAATCTACTAAGTTTTAGAGACATATGTCGTAATGGTTATCATATTGAGATAATGAATGAAAAAGATGTTGAATATCTTTATATTACTTCTATTGTCTAGGAAAAAAAAACATATATTGGAAAAATTATCAGCATACTCTTCTGAATTATATTATATTTTTATAAATCCGGTTGAGTAGCATATAGTTATAAATAAAAAATTGTTGAATTCAAAGACTTTTATTGTTTGACATGATCAGTTAGGTCATCTGGGTTTAATAATGATGCGAAGAATTATAGAAAATTCCTATGGACATCCTTTAAAGAACTAGAAGATTCTTTTGTCCAAAGATTTTTCATGTGTTGTTTGTTTTCAAGGAAAACTAATTACAAGGTCATCTATAACAAAAGTTACTATTGAATCTCCTACATTTTTAGAACGAATTCAAGGAGACATATGTGGACCTATTAATCCATCATGTGGACCATTTCAATATTTTATGGTACTAATAGATGCATTAACACGTTGGTCACATGTTTGTCTATTATCCACTCGAAATGTCGCATTTGTGAGGCTTCTTGCCCAAATAATCTGATTAGGGGTCAATTTTCGGATTATACAATCAATAAAATTAGTCTTGATAATGCTGGAAAATTTACGTCTCAAGCTTTTAATTATTATTGCATGTCCATTGGAATTACTGTTAAGCATCTCGTTGCTCACACATATACACAAAATGGATTAACAGAATCATTTATTAAAAGACTTAAATTAATTATTAGGTCTTTACTTATGAAAACAAAGTTGCTTAATTCTATTTGGGGACATGTCATATTACATGCTGCAGCACTTATTCGTATAAGACCAACTACATATCATAAATACTCTCCATTACAATTTGCTTTTGATAAAGAACCTAATATTTCCTATTTAAAAGTTTTTGGTTGTACGGTATATGTTCCTATTGCTCCACCACAGCGCACTAAAATGGATCTTCAAAGAAGATTGGGAATTTATATTGGATTTAAATCACTGTCAATTATTAAATATCTTGAACCTTTGACGGGTGATATTTTCACGGCACGATTTGCTGACTGTCAATTTGATGAGATAGTTTTCCCAATATTAGAGGGAGAGAAACAACAGTTGGAAAGACAAGAAATTTCATGAAATACATCATCATTATCTAATTTTGATCCTCGTACAAATCAATGTGAATTTGAAGTGTAGAAAATAATTCACTTGCAAGAAATTGCAAATCAATTACCAAATGCATTTATTGATAGTAAAAAGTGACAAAGTCACATATACCAGCTATTAATGCTCCTGCTCGTATTGATGTCCTTGAAGTATAAGTTGCTAATAAGCCAGCAAATGAGTCTACTGTACGCCAAAAATGTGGTAGACCACTCGATTCCAAAGATAAAAATCCTAGAAAGAAAAAGGAGCAAAATAAGCAAGTTGGCACTTTTGAAGTTATTAATACTCCTAAAGAGCTCATAAAAGAAATAATTGATGTGACTGAATAAATAACCCCAAAAGAGGGTCGAGTTCTTGAAAATAACTATGATGAAAAGATCTCAATAAATTATGTTATTTCAGCAAAAAGATGGAACCGAAAGGAAACTGTTATTGATAATATATTTACATATGCAGTTGCTCTTGATATTGTAAATGAGGATCATGAACCAAAGTTTATTGATGAGTGTCGACATAGAACTGATTGGCCAAAATGGAAAGACGCTATCCAGGTAGAATTAGATTCATTTGAAAAACGTTAAGTATTTGGATCTATTGTCCAAACACTTACAGGTGTGAAACCTCTAGGCTACAAATAGGTATTTGTGTGAAAACGTAATGAAAGAAATGAAGTTGTAAGATATAAAGCACGACTTGTAGCACAAGGTTTTTCTCAAAGACCTGTTATTGATTATGAGGAGACTTATTCTCCAGTGGTGGATGCAATCATATTTAGATTTCTAATTAGTCTAACAATTACAAAAGGACTTCATATGCATTTAATGGATGTTGTGACAGCTTATCTGTATAGATCACTTGATAGTGACATTTATATGAAAGTCCCTGAAGGACTGAAAATGTCTGATACATACAATTCCAAACCCAAGGAAATGTATTCGATTAAATTACAAAGATCTTTGTATGAATTAAAGCAATCTGGACGCATGTGGTATAATCATATTAGTGAATATCTTTTAAATGAAAGGTATATCAACAATCCAATTTGCCCATGTGTGTTTATTAAGAAATCAAAGTCTGGATTTGTTATTATTACAGTTTATGTTAATGATTTGAATATCATCAGGACTCTTGAAGAGCTTATAGAGACGACAACATTTTTAAAAAATGAGTTTAAAATGAAGAATTTGGGTCAAACAAAATTCTATCTCAGCTTGCAAATCGAGCATCTAGCTAAAGAGATTTTTCTTCATCAATCAACTTATATCGAAAAGGTATTAAAGCGTTTTAACATGGATAAATCTCATCCAATAAGCTCTCTTATGGTTGTTCGATCCCTTGATGTGAAAAAAGATCATTTTCGTCCTCGAGAGAATAATGAAGAAATTCTTTATCCAAAAGTATCATATCTTAGTGTTATTGGTGCACTAATGTATCTTGCTAATTACACAAGACCTAATATAGCATTCTCTGTTAATTTACTAGCAAGAAATAGTTCTTCACAAACTCGAAGACATTGGAATGATGTTAAACAAGTACTTCGTTATCTTCGAGGAACATCATACATGGATTTGTTTTATTCAAAAAACTCTAAGGCAGAATTGGTCGGATATACAGATGCTGGATATTTATCAGATCCACCTAAAGCACGATCTTAAACAGATTATTTGTTTATATATTGTGATACTGCTATATCTTGGTGTTCTACAAAGCAAACTCTAACTGCTACATCTTTAGATCATGCTGAAATATTAGCATTCCATGAGGCAAGTCAAAAATGTGTATGGTAGAGATCTCTTATTCAATATATTCATAAAGCATGTGATCTTCCACTTATTAAAAAAAGTCCAATAATTTTGTATGAGGATAATGCAGTTTGTATCACCCAAATCAAAGAAGGTTATATAAAAGGAGATAGAACCAAGCACATTTCACCAAAGTTCTTTTTCACACATGAACTTCAGAATAAAAGAGAGATAGACGTTCATCAAATTCGATCTTCTGACAATATGGTAGATTTGTTCACAAGGGCACTTCCTAGAACAACAGTTGAGAAATTGGTGAATAAGACCGGCATACGTCGATTTTGAGAATTTTGTTAAAGTTCACCAAAAGAAGACATATTAGCATGAGGAGGAGGTTACTGCATACAAGAATTATGTATTTTTTTTTCCTTTATTAGGATTTTTTTCTCATAGGGTTTTTTCTTGATAAAATTTTTAATGAGACATATTTTTTGTATTGTGGACATCCAAAGGGGGAGTATTGTAAATCAATTAGATGCCACCCTTTAATATTCTATAACCCCCACATTGAATATCATTATCATACAAATAATGATCAATATAATCATACCTTAATATTTTCTATAACCTCTATATTAAATATCATTATTTCTCAAATAATAATCATCATAATAGTGTCTTAATGTATTGTATAACTTATATCTTTTCTATTTCCTATATTTATGATTCTTAGCCTATAAATAAAGGGTACATAAGTTTGTATGGATTATTCTTGCATAAGAAATGAAACAATAAAATAACAACTCTTTCCCAAAATTCTTCTTGTGTTTTATCTTTATTCCTTGTTCTTCTTTTACAATATCTTAATATTTTTTTCTTTTATAACAAAATTATTAGTTTTCAAATAATTCTAACTTTAAAAAACAAATAAGATTGCTACCTTGCTAAGGATTTTCTGAGCAAATATTTTTTCTATTTGGTTTCTTCTGGCTTGCTTCTTGGTATTTTTGGCCCGAGAGGTATACAGCCGCCCTCTCATTTTTCATATGCTGATGATATCCTTTTGTTTTGCCTAGCTTTAACTTCAAATGTTAAAGTTATCATGAAGGTTTTTAAAATTTATGGGGATTTGTCTAGTCAGAGGGTTAACTAACAAAAATCTTGCATCTACTTTAGAGATAGAATTTGTTCTTCACTTTTGCTTAGTGCTATGGAAAGAGGGTTTCTTCAATCACTTACTTGGTGTCCCTCTCAAAGAATGGTTCTTGTTTTTAGCTAACAAAATCCATCTTAAACTTCATTCTTGGGTGGGATCTACTCTTTCTACGGCAAATAGACTTTGTCTTATTTAGTTAGTCATCTATAGTTTGTTTTTTCACTCATTTTAGATTTATCAATGATCTTCCTCTCTTTTACGCTCTCTCACTTCTTCAATCAAGAATTTCTATTAGGCAAGCTCTGCTGATAAGAGAAAATCGGTTCAGGTTCATAAAGAGTTTGTTATAGGTCTAAGTCTGATGGGGGCTGGGTTTGCATAATTTATGTGTCTTAATAATGTTTTACTTAAAAAATTTACTTAGAAATTTATGACTGAGGATTCTACTATTTTCATGTTTCTTCAAGCCAAAATATCTTTCTCCTGTGCTTTTTGCCAGGGCAAGATATCTTTCTTTCTCCATTTAGCCTGATATAAAAACTCATTATCTCTTTTTGGTGCTTAAGTCCAAGTGGTTGGTGGGCCATCATTCAAAAGTTTTCTTATGATTAATAATTAGATGGATGGTCTTCTTAAGGACAGGATTCTTGATCTACCTTTTTCAAAATTGCTGCTCTCAACTTGTATTGGAGATGTTTATTATGATTATAGTTGACATTTTCCTCGTACAGTACGTTAGATACATTCAGATTCAGTTTATGATATTAAGCAGGTGGTTATTGGTATTTCTTCTTATTCGAGAGTCTAGACCTTTTCTCTTAATAGGAAAACAACTACTACTAGTGCTTATAATTCGTTATCTCCATTACATCCTCAACTTCATTAGGTAAGATATATTTGTGCAATTTGCATTCCTCTTTCAAGATCTATGTTGGTTTGGTGAATTATACATAATAGATTGTCCACTGATTTATCTTTGCAACACTGTGGGTTTATTTTACCTTTATGTTATCCTTTGTGTTGGGTTATGGAAAAGAGTTTAGAGTACATATTTCTCAATTATCATTTCGTAGTTGGCCTCTATCATTCCTTATTTTCTACCTTTGGTCATGTCATTTCTTTATCTGGAATTATTAGAAATTTGTGACAAACTACTATGTTTACTATTTTTTGTTCTCAACTTTAACATCTTTAGAAGGCTGGCATCATTACAGTTTTTTGGGTTATTTGAGTTACTTGAAATGCCGCCATTTTTTGGGGCAAATGTCATTCTTTTTATGTGGTTCTTTCTTTTATCTAGTTTTCCATTCGAGAGATAAATTCTCTTAGTTCTGGGATTATACAAAATTCAGTGGATAATTTATTAGCTTTGTGTAAGCTTTATGTTTATGACTAGTCTCCTAAAGTTCCTCGTATCATAAAGGTGGTTTAGTTTACCCTTCCACCAAGATGGATCAAGGTTAATCCTGATGATTTTGTTTTTAGGTCTCCTAGTTGAGCTAGTTGCACAGGAATTTTTTAAATCTCCCATCGGTTCTTTAAGAGTGCTTTTGTTATTCTGTTAGTAATGGATTATGCTTTTGAGAAAGAGTTAGTAATAATTATTCATGTCACTCATTATGCTTGGAAGTATCTTCTAAAGAAGCTTTGACTGAAAAGTGATTCTATATAAGTGATCTCTCTTCTTCTTGCTTGCTCTTATAAAGTTCCTTAGCATTAGCAACCAGCTTGGGAGCAATGTCTTCACTATTTGCATGGTATGGATTTCAGGGTGATATATATTTATCATGAGGGAAATATTATGGTGGATGTGCTAGCTTCTTGATCCTCTTCATTTGTTTGTTCGACCTAATGGTGGACGGCTCCTGATTCATTGTGTCCTTTTCTTTCTAATGATCTTCTTGGCAAATACCGATATTGATTTTGTTAGTTTTGACTTTGGGGGATAGACACTCTTTTTTCCTTGATTTTTCCCAATGGGCTTTTCAATAAGGCCTACTTTAGAGATTGTTTTGAAAAGATTTGGTTTCAATTGAATCTTTTGGTGTCTATCTCTTCCCTTGATCGATTTTTTCCTTCTTTGGATGGTTTTTATTTTTCTATGGGCCTTCTGCCTTATTCTCTTTCTATAATCTTTTATTTATTTTTAATAATAGGTTGGCTTTGACAAACAACTTTACCTAAAAAAAAAAACTTCATTTTGATCCCTATATTTTTAAAAAAATCCTCATTTTTAAATCCACATTCATTTATAGTATTCATGGTTTCTTAAGTTTCTAAAACTCATCAAATTAATCCCTCTGATGTGATTTTTGACAATAAATATAAAAAAAATGATAAAAAATTGTTTTGTCCTTAACGTTATATACATTTTTAATTATTTTTTATTTAATGTTTTAAAAAAACCATTTAACATGTGTCCTCGTATTATCAGTTGGTGTTAAATGATGAAACTAGCCCCACATATATACCATTTGATTGTCTATTGACTGACTATAGGGACTAATTTGATGAGTTTTTGAAACATAAGGAATTATGAATGTTATAAACGAATTTGAATTTAAAAACAATAAATTTTTCAAAAATATAGGGACCAAAATGAAGTTTTTCAAAAAAAAAAATACGTCATTCAGGTTTTAGATTTTAATCACTATTTAATCTTTAGTAACTTTCAGCATTTTTTAGTTTTCATATAAAAAACAAATGATCCCTCAATTTAAAGTAAACTTAAAATATATAATTAGTTAAAATAAAAATAAAATAATAATTTAAAAATATAAATAAATAGAAAATCATTAAAAGGAAAAAGGTTGATGGAGGTGGCCTATGACAATAGAATCATCTTTATAGAAAGGAGGTCGATCTATCATCTCTTCCCAGATGAGGTGATCATCGAACGATCCCCCCTAAGTGAAGGAGATCGTCATGGTCTCCTCCATTCAAGGGTGATCATGACTAGAAATCTCCTCCCATGGAGGAGACCATTGGTTAATATCCTCAAAGGGTACGAGATTGATGGGTCGAGCTCCTCCATGTTTTCCATGGAAGGAGATTGTAGACTTGGTCTCCTTCTAATGGAGGAGACCAAGTCTACAATCTCCTATAATGGAAGAGATTGCAAACGTAGTCTCCTTCACTAGTGATGCTAAGGTCTCAGAGGTCACTTCCTCATGTGGAGGTGGCTTTATTTTTCTTAATTAATTTGAATTTTATATTTTTAATCTAATTTATTTTAGGAAAAACATAATTTTAACTTTAAGACTAATTCAGCACTTTACAAAAAGTGGGGGAAAGTGGGGGACTAATTAGCTCGAAACGAAAAGGTCAAAAATTACTTGGAATTTTACAAAATGTCTTGTTCATATTTGGAGTTTTATAACACTGAGAAGTATTTTCTCACTACTTTGTTAAACTTGACACCGATCAAATCAAGCTTGATATCAATGCATGGTCCAAAATATCTAAGCTTATATAGTTATAGGGAAAAATCATTTTAGTCCCTAACTTTTGAAAAATGATCAAATTTTTAACTATGTTTCAGAAAAGGATAAAATGAACCCTAACATTTCGAAAAAGTGTCAAATTAGTCATTCTAATTAGTCAACTAACGGTCAAACTTAACGGATGACATGATGTACAAAGGTAATTCTATCATTTTAGGTGTTAAAATGATCTGGAAAAAAAATTAAGAAAAAAGTTTAAGGGTTCAAATTATTTTAATCCCTAAAATGACAAAATTACCCTCGTACATAATGTCATTTGTTAAGTTTGACCGTTAGTTGACTAACGAGAATGACTAATTTGACACTTTTTCGAAATATTAGGGTCCATTTTGTCCTTTTCTGAAACATAGTTAAAAATTTGATATTTTCTCAAAAGTTAGAGACTAAAATGATTTTTTCCCTATAGTTATAGGATAGAGTTATCGTCACCCACAAAAATGGTTTAAACACTTATTTTTATAAATATTTACATGATAAATTTATACTTAAATAAAATTGCAAAGAATGACAAACACTTCTTAGTAAAATAATTTGTTTAATTTAAAACTTGAAACAATTTTTCTTTTTAATTTTAAGTTAACAAAGCAAACAAAAATCCAAAACAAAAAATCTTCGGAAAAAAAAAAAAAAAAAAAAACAAAGTTCATGAATTTTATAGACACCCAATGATTTATTAGATTTTTTTCTTTTTAAACGCAAAACATTATTTTCAAATTTTATTTTTTATTCATTTAAATGGTAAAATTGATTACAACATAAAACAAAGCTCATTCTTGATGAAAAATTTGGTGGCTTCAGCCTTTAGGTATGGCTTCTTTTTCTTTTTGATAAAGTGTAATATTACGGTTAGAGTTAAAATCTATGTTCAAGAGAAATTAGGAAAGGATAAAGATATAAATTTTGTTTAAGTGAATATAATCGATGTTATTTAAATATGGTTAATATTGGTATATTTATGGGTGCTTATATTAATATGCAAATTTTTAAATTTAATTAATGGATGTGAAAATCATATTTGTGGGTAGTAATATCTTCATGAGTGGCGATATTTCCACCCTCTAAAATCATATATACACCCTTTAATTTATACAATTTTAATATTCTAACATTACCCCCAAATTAAAGCAGCAATAATATGGGACATTACTCTCATAAATATGAAACAATTAATTCTTATTCACATAGCCACAATCCTCTCTAATTTTGCCTTCATCAACCTTAAGTGGACTGTTCTCTTACATTAACACTATGGCCTTAGAAAATAGTTCACTGAAATAGTTTTTATCGACGGCCATTTTCTCGACATAAGAAGTTGTTCTTGGATTAGAAGCCAATTCTTGATCTATGAGGAGCAGTCCTTTGTGGTTCAAAATGTTCTTGTAGTACATGATATTGATAATTATTGGAGTTTCACGGCCATTTCTTACGTACTCAACTTTTTATGGATCAAGAGTTGTTGTGGGCACTGGCCTTTCAAGTACCCAGCGTAGTCCGCATCCAAAGTTGGGTCAACAATCGGGTATAGTCTGTCCACCAGATTCACGCAATGAACTCGTCCAACCTAATGGGCACCTACGCTCATAGAGGCAAAAAGAAAGAATCCTATTGCTACACACGTAGAGGCAAAAAGAAAGAATCATGTTGGATCAATAGTTCGTAAGCGAATGGACATAATTGGTAATTCATAGGGTTTACTTACTGAAGATGAATTTTTAAAAATTCTTAATGAGGTGTACATATAAAAAGGGGTGCACATATGGTTTTTAAGGGGTGGAAATATTGCCACTCTATCATCACCCATTGTTTAAATACACTTTGGAAAAATGCCTTACTTCTTTGATAGTTTGTTAAGTGGAGTGCTTTGGTTCTATTCTAATTCTCATTAATATTCTTAACTCTTTTCTTTTTCTTTTTCTTTTCTTTTCTTTCCTTTTTAAAAGAATTGTGTTTTCAGCAAAGGATAACTCAAGTAACTAAATTAGAAACCAATATGTTTCTCATAAAAGGATATGCTTTCTTCATGATAGGGAGAAGTTAATATTCTAAACTTTTTTTTTTCTTTCCTGTCTTTTTCCTTTTAAAAAGAATTGTGTTTTTGGCAAGGGATAACTCAAGTACTAAATTAGAAACCAATGTGTTTCTCATGAAAGGATATGCTTTCTTCATGGGAGTCTTCATGGGAGGGAGAAGTTAACATTCTTTATTTTTTTCCTTTTTTCAATTCCTCTATTGTGCTCATTATTATTATAAGCACGTTTGATGCAAGTCTTATGATATGTTTACTTCACTTGGAGGAATAGAAATGAGAATTGAAATGATCTGGAATTAGAATGGTTTAGAATCGAAATAATGTATTGGAATCAAAATAACTTGTTTACTGTAACTGTAGGAATCGGAATCGAAATCAGTAGTATTTTCATTGAGTTATTTACTTTGCTTTGGAATCGAAATGAATTAATTATAAATTTAAAAAAAAAATGCTCTTGATTAAAATTATGGATTAATTACAATATACAAAATAATATTTAAAATGTACTGTCATATTTGATCATTCAACTCATCATAATAAGCTTAAAAAATTTTAAAAATAAATTTTTTTAACAATATTAGTATAAGCATATTGTGTATATATATACACATATATATATTATTTTGAAAGAACATATTGCATGTATATATATATATATATTGTATATTAAGTTGTGATTTTTTTATGCGTAAAATGTTATCAAAATAGGGTTTTTTTTAAAAAAAATGTATAAGAGACTATTTACATTGAATTTGGGATGGAAATAAGATTCTCAAATGGGGTGGAATGAATGAGATTCTCATTCCATAACCCAAATTGATATGGGATCCATATTTTTATTCCTATTACAGAATAAATTTTAAGTAAGTAAATATCATCAATAAATCTCATTCCCTAATTCATAAAGGAAACACACCATTAAAGTGTGTTTATAGTTGCTTCTACTTATGAAATAATCACTTATTTTATAAGTTTCAATTAATAAGGTGCTTGGTAAATCTTCTATAAACCACTTATTATATAATATGCTTTTCTTATAATCAGTTTTTGAGAAGTTGGGTGAAAGTTGCTTTTGAAAATTGATTATTGGAGAAAAAAATTCTTAACCTTTGAAATTTTTATATACCCTCCCCCTTCTAATGAAAAGTTAATAATGCTCTTACTTTAATAATAATTTAAAAAATTTGAAAATTCAAATTTTAAATAAATTATTAATTAAATTTAAAATTAAAATAAATAATAATGGTGGCAACTATTGCAGTGACCAGCAATAGAGCCTTATTCTATCATTGGAGCCTTATCCATTTAATAACTAGAGGAGCCAATTCGGCTCTTCCATCATTGGAGGAGGCTTCAACGATGGATGTTGGGTCGTTAATTGTCACTATTTTATATCCATTTTATCTATTATTTATATTATGTTTTTTAGTGAAATTGGTACTTTTATTTTATTTTATGTTTGTGTGTTTAATTTTAGGTTTTGAGGAGATAAAAATGGAATTGGTGGTTCTCGTGAATTATTTACGGCACAAGTTTATCAGATATCCAGTTTGAAGAAAGCTCGAAAGATGACAGTCAAGATTGGGGTTAAATTGTAAAGATTCAGAATCTATGGGGAATGAGTATAAAATTTTAGAAGCTACGAGCCAAATTGCAAATTGCCTAGCTGCACAATGTGAAACGCGCGAAGACACGTCGTTTTGGCAAGTGGAAAAGTGCCAACACTGTCTCGAATCCGGTGTGGCCACCGTATGCGTAAGCGCGCCTGAAGGAGAAGTTGATTCGTTTGAGCACGAATTTGGTGAGGTTGCATGAGCGCGCTTAAGTGCACCTGGTGTATGAAACTGCTCGCCTTTGGACAATGATCCGGTGTCTTGCGCGTGTCTATGGTCGCCTAGGCTGACCAACCTGATGACGCCACGTGTCCAGAGCAGTTAGTTACGAGAGAGCATACTCTTTTGCATGTTTTTGGCAGATTCTTTCTTCGAAGTACTATAAATAGATGCTCTCACCATTCATTCAACACACCAAAAGAGAGAGAGAGAAACAAAGGAGAAAATCTTTTCTTTATTTTTTTATGTAATTAGTTTATTAGTTAGGGCTAATTTGAAATCCTAAACATGAACTCAATTTGTTTATCTTTTTAATAAAGTTTTTATGTTTTGCATGTTGAAATTAATATTTCTATTTTAATCTATCCTATTTATTTTGTTTGTTTGATTGTTCACCTTAGAAGCATATTTTTAAAATTATATTGTAAGAATATAAACCGCATACTTGACGAAAATATTCTTAATTGTCAACAATTAATTGCTTACGAACCAATTAAAAACTATTAATTCATCAACATCTAGGATTCACCTAAGTAGACATCATGTTAAATTATAATTAAAAATATACATATCCATGTGGATATCATGTGATTTGTATACTAAGGAAGAATCTATACGGCATGAGTTAATTATACCTTGTAGTGAATATCTTCATCATGCATTATCATAAATTTGTTGTATTAATCTTTTTAGCAAATTGAAGAATTGTTTAGTGCTGGATAGGATGTCCTAACGAAACTTTTATCCATTGATTTTCTTTCATTTAATTTTATGCATTAATTAGTTTAATATTAATTTAAATTCCAAAACCCTTTTCATTTATTTTAATTGTTTTTAGTTTAAGATTTAAATAAACTTAAATTTAAAGTAAGTTGAAACTCCTTACGGGATCGATCCTTGCTTGTCGCTATACTCAATCAATTGATTTTTGCACTTGCAAGATTAAAATTTGGTTTATTAAAAAATTAACCAACACTGGAATAGACCTCCATCGCCGACCAATATAGTGGTGGCTACCACTATAATCTTTTTTAATTATACTTCTATTTTTAATTAATTAAGCCAACATGACAAGAGGTTACAATCCCCTGTATAGCTCGCCAATGTTTTAATATAATAGTCAAGGTTTTGACCCGTTACCCATTTTAGAAGTTTTTATTATATCAACTTTGTTGGATCAAGTAGTAACTATTATATCAACTTTATGATTTCGAGTCAGTTTATGTTACGAAATAATTATTTCGCAAGAAGTTCTACAACTTAGAAAATAAAGATATAAAATGGGTTACAGCAAGCATGATAATTCAAGCGCATTCAACATGGAAGATGTAATAAATAAATTTTCATTAAATTCAAAAAATCTGTTGCAAGTTAAAGCAAATGAAGTACAAAAGCTAGAACATAAACTCATAAGGCAAAAAACGAGAAGAGCTATAGGTCTCCTTGATCTCGAAAAGGTGATCTCAAAAAGGTGTCATCATTAGAGGATGAACTAGAGAGCTTGGTGACTTAAGTTGGATTGGAGGTCGCGCCAAGGATGTCAACAAGTATCTCCATTGCTAATGGAAGCGCATCTGATACAATTAAAGATGAGATAGTTTCAGTCTTGAACCTCTCCACAGCTCGGAATCCCCTTTCACCAAAGATAGAAAAATTCAGCTCAGGATGAGACGTCCATAGAGTGAAGAGGAAGTTCATGCCTGTCTTTACCTCAGCCTCAGCCTCATCTCTAGCTTTGGTGACCTGCGCTTCCACTACTTTGGCAAATTTGTCTTGCAGAACAGCAATCTCTAAGTAAGTGGCCTCTGCATGGCGCTAAGCAACTTCGGCTCGTTGTAGGACAGCCTCTATTTGTTGTTTGGCCTCTTCAGCTCATTTTGCTACCGTTTCCGCTTACTGTTCAGCTGCCTCAACTTGTTTCTCGGCCGCCTCAGCTCTTTGCAATGTGACCTCTACTTGTTGCTCGATTGTCTCAGCTCGTTTCTTTGCAATTTCAGGTCACTGCTCAGCTTCCTCTATCCGCTTCATTGTAGCCTCTACTTGTTCAGCCCCCTTTTCGACAGTCTCAGCTCGCTATTTGGATTGCTTTAATTCATCCTTTGTCTTGTCTAATCCATCCTCGTAGTTACGAAATAAGGCAGTAAGATGAGATCGTGTAGCTTCATAGTCATTTTCTACACACATCAAACCCTCCTCAGCTTTCTATCTAGCTACATTAGTATCCGCCAACATTGCCTCATGACCCTCTCCATACCTTCTGCCATTCAGAGCCTCCTCGGCCAAGGATTTGATCTCTTCCTTTGCTTTCTTCAGCTCGTTTTCTAATCTTGTTATGCGATCTTCAAAAAACCTAGTCTTTCTCCTTTGCTTTATTGTTTCGAGAGCGGCCCGAAACTTTACAAGTTAGTATTTAATAAAGTAAGGAAGTAAGGAGTTAGAGAAAAGTGAGTTACCAGCATTGCATGCCGACCTACATATTCGTCCAGGTCCAAACCTTTAAAAGACTTATTTTCCAAGCTCCTCATATGGGTCATTATGATGTCTGACCAGTTATCAAGGAAGGACCTTAGATATCTTTCCCCTAATCCATCTTCAAGGCTTGGCCTGGTTGATGAAGCAGTTTTCTCAACTTGTGTGACCTCAGACTCTTTACCCTTGTATACATGACGTCACATGGTCGAGATGCGACGACACATTCTTTTCTTCCACCTCTGCTGGCATTAATTTGGGTCTCCTAGGATGGGACCTCAGATGGAACTTCCCCCACTTCAGGTTGTGAACTCGGGGTTGAGACCGGAGATAAATCTACTACTGTTGTTGGAGATGGCACCTTACTAGAAGTAGCGATAGAAGTTCTGACCTTAGTAGGTCGCTTAGAGAGAGCAATTGAAAGGGCTTCAGTCTCAGCAGGTCACTTCTGAGGAAACTTCAAAAGAGTGAGTCTTTCCATAATTGGAGCTCGCTCAAAGGTGGAAGCTAATGCTAAAGCTGGTGCAGTTGGGTGAGAACTTGTAGGCGAGGTATGAGGTAGAGCTGGAGCCGCTTGATCAGGAGCCGAAACTGAAAATGTTTGAGTTGTTTCTGCTTGAACAGTTGATGGAATCATCCGAGTAGGAGCTAGAGCTTGCTCTGCCTGCGAGGTAAAGGCAGGAGCTGGAGCTGTTTGGGAAGTAGAAGTGACCTCTCCTTCATTGACTATTTCAAAGACAAAAGGAAGCTCAAATTCTCCCCTGACTCCTATGTCCCTTTTATTGTCTATCAACGGAGAATCAGCAGGAGAAGCGAGGCCGTAAGTCCAAAGGAGGTCGTTATCAAATTTATCAGTGATGGTCGCTTCACCTGAGTTTGCAAACACCCTGAGAACCCTCTTCTCCTCGTTACTGAAAGGGGATTTGTTTGCTCTCAACTCTACAAAACAAAGTGTCAAAAAAAAAAAATTATAGCTCGCGAAGTATTTCCTCCTCTATATACTTGGACTTAGAACGAAATTAAAGTTTTTAATATCTCTGAAGGAAAGGCAAAAAACGAAGAACCAGCTCCTCTTGTAAGCCCTCACATTGGACTTACCCTTCGTGTCTCCTCAGGACAAGAGACTCTTATAATCCAATTGACGAGCTACAAGATAATAAATTCCCTCTCGCTTCTCATCTTTCAAGCAACTACCATTTTTGATGTTGTAAAGATGGTTTATAATTTTTGGAGTTGGGGGAGAAAGACCCTTTTTAAGAAAGGCCAAGGTTAAAGAGGTTAGCTGCGAGTATGAGTTCGAAGTCAGTTGGAATGGTGAAAGCTTGACCGTGTTTAGGAACTCGATCAGATAAAAAGGAACGGAGAACTTGAGCTCGTGTCCAAGATGTTGGATACTAATAGTGATGTACCCCTTGGGAGGATAGCATGTGTGTCTTGTCTCTTCATACTCTGTTTCACTCTTTTCGGCAGATCCTTCACATTTATTGTCATGTTATCAAACACATTACACCTTCTTCTCCATTGTCATTGTACAAAGGTTTTTGATGCTCTGCTTTCTCACAAGTACACACTACTCTATTTTGATCCTCTATTTTCCTATGTGTATACCTTATCTTAGAGTTATCCTTTTTTTGTGTATTTGTATTATAATATAAGGATAAAGCATCACGTTCCAATTTTTTCAAATCCAATTAAATCATATTCGAAAGGTGTTGGAGACAAGCTTTTACAATTCAAAAATTCCTCATGACCTTTTAGAAGGATAAAGAATTTTTTACTTCATAATGGAACTTCAGAATTTTCAAACTTAGTATTTGTTTTATTCAGTCCCATGTAAAACTTGTAATAATTCATGCGGAATATTATAAAATTGTTTGGAAAACTGTCTATGTAGGTCAAAATGAGCAAGTGAACATCAATACACTAAGAGACTCGCAAACTATTCGATAAGATTTCGTGTAGTAACTAATTTTATGAATTCAGGATACATACCACAAAATTGTTTATTAAGGCTCAAAAAGCCTTTTACATGCAATAACATACGTTTGCAATTATTTAAAGTCTCTTGATGGTCGAGCATGAAAGATGCTTCGTCCATATGTTGACTGGACCATTTGGATGAACAAGGGAAGTTGTAACATTACAAATATTGCCATTGGGAAAGAAGCCAGTAAAGTAATTGGCACAGAAACCCAATGCCATCTCTCGCTGAGTATAATACTTAGAGTTGCTCCAAAAGTTGTTATGATAGCAGCTATGGCAAGAAAGAGAGAGCCAAGACCAATGATTAACTTCTTTGGCAATGATTTGAGGAAGTCGTCAACTGCATATCGTCCAGTTAAGATAGCTAAGAACATTAATAGGGAAGTCAAAGAAGAAAACAGACCTATTGCATCTGAAATAGCGAACAACATGAATGCATATGTCCATAAAAAAACTGGAGTCCCTTTATCATTGACGTTGCCTCCTGGTACTGTAAAAGCTGCAGCAAACAATACCGTGGCAATGAGTGTTGAAACAATCATGCAAGAATTGGCCGTATCTTTCATCCACTTCTCTCCTTCCACAGCCAATCCCTTGTGTGCTTCGCAGAAAAGCTGTTTCCTTGTTCGAATTTTTATCTTCCCTTTGAAAACCGGGTGTAATTTTCTCCACCTCCTATGCAACACAAGACAAAATTAAATATGTATATAGCATCATATACTGAATATCACAACATTATGATGTATAGGATTTGTTACTATCATATGTAATAAATTCCTGCAAGGTAAATGATTAATAACTTTGGGATAAAAAATCAATTTACGCTTCAAGTGGACGGCCACAGATTATTGTACTTGCCGATAGCTACTTTAATTTCCAATGGTAAACATGCATAGTTTTAAATTAATTTCAATACCTTAAACCACTGCAATTCTCTTTGCATTTGTAAAGCTGCTCCAGAAATTGAACGTAGTTTAAAAGCAGGTGCCAATTTCCCTGCTAGGTGTAAAGTAGTGTTTTCCGATTCCCATAGTTTTTTACACAAAATCCTTGTAGCTAGTGGAGAGATCTCTTTTATTATATTGACTATCTTTTCTTGCCGATACTCAATAGCAGCATGCAATATGTTCCGCGGAGGCACCACAAGGTGGTGAATCAGATCTGGAAAATATTGTAAAAGGGTACTTACAATCTCTTCAATCCCATTTGCAATGGCAGTACTCATAATGGGGTTCGGATTTTCAAGAAAATGAATTATTCCCTGTAAGCTCATACTAGAAAGTTCCTCGCAAACAAGCTTTACTAATTCAACGGCACATTCATGTTTCAACTTCATATCTCGAACTACTTGTATAGAGGGTGCTGTAAGTGAAAATCAGATGAAATATGAAAAAGTCGTAAATTGGTTAAAAGATGAAATATTGGATAAATTTCATTCATTTGCTTCCGGTTTGACAGTTATTGTAACAAGCATGCTCATTGAATTGTAGATGTATGTTAATATCTTAATTACCCTATCTCAAAGAGATCCAGCCATGTTTTTCCATCATAGGGATTTATCTTTTTTTCGGGTTATGACACTATAATTAGTTTGACTTTAAAAGATGACACCAAACTATTAAAATGATTTTTTTGACACTATCATGAACTATAATTTGTAAACAAAGGACCACAAAGGATTATAGTTGCTCTCCTTTATTCATAAATTAATCCTCTTTATTCGTGAATTATAATATGTATAATTGACGATGAAAAAAAAATTGTTTTAATAGTTCGATGTTATTTTCTAAACTTAGACTAATTTTAGTACCATTTGCTGAAATTTTCTCTACTTATTATATATCTAGAGGATTCTACATGGCTGCTTACCCAGTTGTGCAATTGCTTTCCAGAGTAATATCTTGAATGTTTGTAACGCTGTACATGACAACAAGATACGCTAGGTAACTAGTCCGGTTAATGTGAGAATGTGTTGATTTAAAAAATTGGAAGAGTAATGTTAAGACAAATATAATATTTGCAAACCTTGAGCCACAAAGCTACTTGGTTGTGATGCTGGAGAGCCTTCTATGCTTCGTGGGATTAATTCTTCCAAATTTACAGGAACAACTTGCACGTCCAACAAGAAACCATCAAAATTGGACTTTACATATTTAATACACCGGCACAGTTAAGTAAAACGTTGTTCGAGGACAAGACACTTACATTTATAAATCCATCTCTCAAAAAATCCAAGACTACTCCCGCTAAAAAAGTGTGAAGGCTTATTTGCCAACGAGAAGAGCAAAGCAATCTCTTTATCAAGAGCCAATTTAGGATATCGTCAGATGAAATACAAGGATACATCTGTTGAAATTGTGACAAAAAAGATAAATAATAAGACTATATAAATTTGTGCGAGCAGTATTATTGGCTTTTATATATTGGTAGTTCTTACCAAGAAGACCTGTTTTATTTAGACGACAGAGGATCTTTGGTAATGAATTATACTTAACTTCGGTTTCCAAAGAAGTTTCCAAATAAAAATACCACACCAACTCCTTGTTTTCACTATAGACAGAATAGTGAAGTGGCATATAGTTATTCTTGTTTACCATGCGCAGTAACTTACGATTCATTTTAACCATTGCCTTAGCAGTCCTTAAGGATCCAGCTTGTGCGACATAGTGAAGTGCTGTAGATCCAAGTTCATTTTGTATTGCAACTGATTCTGGAGATAGAAGTTCCAAAAGCTTTAGGACGAATTCCCATCGGCAACTTTTTGTTGCAACAAACAGTACGGTACCTAATTTCTCTGTTATCCTGGCGGTCAATGCATTTGGATCATGATCAATGAAACTTTTAGCACTCTTCCAATCACCTCTTTGTGCAGCCAGGTACAATGGTAGGTAGTACTTGCGATTCTGTGCTGTCACTTTGCATCAACAATATTTCTTTCAGACTATATTATAAAGAAATGATAATTCTATTTACGTATATAGCTATTCTCTAATGTAAATGTCTGTATCTATTTTCTTTCAAGATTTACTGATGAATTGGTTTTTAGCAACAGTGATCGTGATTGTTTCCAGTCACCTCTGTATGGAGCTTGGTTTTTTTCGTTTTAATTAATTTTTTTAATTTTTAATTATTAAATACTAAATAATTATATTTAATTATAATTATCATTAAATTTTATTTTATAATTTTTTAATATAGGAAGGATCTTTTCGTCTTTTTATGAATTTATCATAAAACCACTCATTTTTTGAATGAAACCACTTTTGGATCAGCAGTAGGGAGTTTTTTGGCTAATATTTTTAAAAATTGAGGTGAATTGACAATATTTTCCATTTCAAAGTTTTTTTATTTTTAGATTTTTCCCTAAAAATAAACACAGACTTGGTAATGGCTAACTTGGAATGTTTTACACATATAATTTTAAGCAAATTATTTTCCTAAGTTAAGGGAGACTAGCTAATATTACTTACAGTTGACTTGCGGAGCTTGAGTTGCAGAAGCTGCTGTTGACATAATTGTTGCATTGCTTCCTCCTTGAATATTATTGGCATCTTGAAGATTGTTTTGTTGCAAAAGGAAGCCAGTAGATGGTTGTGCACCTTCTTCTAAATCATTAGTGGTGTTCTGAAGATTTAATGGTGGTGAATCGGGGCCAACATGTGGTTGTGCACCTCCTGCAGTAGTCTCTGGTGGTTGTGCCATTTGGAGATTTTGGCTATAGATGATGATAGCAAGAAAAACGAGGGATGTTAATCATACATGAATGATGCAAAATTAAAAGTGGTTTTCTTAATACTACATTTGTTTTTTCTTTTCTGAAATATGATATGGAAAGTCGACTGGGTTGTTTCCTTAATTTTTGTTTTTCTTTTTCTGAAATTTAACATTAAATAAATGGCAATTACCTTATACGATCCAAGTAGTTTGCCATTTTTTTCATTTTTTACCCAAAAAGTTCCTATTTCTTCTTGTTGTTTTTCTACTAATTCAGTCCCTACATTTTTCAAACATATCCAAAACAGTATTTTACTGTTAGATGCCATTAGTCGATAGTCAAGTTGATTAAGTTTAAAGTAAACTTGGAATGAATAATTTGTTAAAATAAAAATAAAACAGTAATATATAAATAAATAAACAGGCACAAAAGAAAAGAGACTGATATATATATATATAGAGAGAGAGAGAGAGAGTTGAGTTATTGGGTTTTGGGTATAACCAAATAACTACATGAGTAGTTACTAACAGTTTAAAACCTCAATTGCCTTCGGCAGTTATCGAAAGCACACGTTTAAAAAATGGGGAAGAGTGGTTGGTTATAAGATCATCACTGTGAATAAAATACTTACAAAAACACAGAGACCATAAAAGAGGAAAACAGAGAAAACTTGGATAAGGACAATTACACTACATTTGTTTTTTCTTTTTTGAAATATGATATAGAAAGTCGGCTGAGTTGTTTGCTTAATTGTTGTTTTTCATTTTTTAACTAATCAAATTCTTCCATTATATTTGAATTGAATAGAAAATAAAATTTGTTTTAGGAAAGTGAATAAAATAAATGAATTTGATTAGTTCATTCTAATTTTTTAAAGTTAAAAAGCACTGATCATAAAAATTATATATATAATATGTGTGTGTGTACGCGCGCCCTTTTTGTTGTATAAGCTATATATACACTAAACTTAATAAGTTAAATTCTGACGCGTTAAACGATATATAAAACGAAAAATAATTCTAAACAAAAACAAATTTAATATAATTATAAAAATAAAATTATATATATGTATATAATTGAAGTTTATTTTAACCAAAACCATGAAAAATATGGTAATTCTATCATGCTGATTTCTAAGTTTAAAAAATAAATCAAATAAAATGTAAGACTTCAGAAATCTAAGTAAGGAATTAACCTGCAAGTCTGGAAGATAAAAGATGACTTCTCTGTGCTTTACTTGACTGAAAGCCTGAAGCTGTCGAATGATGAAAAATGAAGCCAATGAGAACCTTATATGGAGAACGAAGTGAAAATTGGAACGAGCCCACCTAGTACACCGTTGTTGAAACGGTGTCATGTTTTTTCCATAGCCGTGTTTACATGTCAGACTGATGGAAGACCTAAAATCAAAGAGTTGGATGGTGGAATGACTCAACTGAACAATTAATAGGCTTTGGATTTTAAGCTTGAAGAAGTCGATAGCTTTGACAAGACCAATTAAGGGAAAAGACAGAGAACTTTTTGTTTGAATTTGTAAATGAAGTTGGAAATGGAAACTGCAACTCTTTGAAAGTCTGGACCCATTGGTTTAAAAAAAAAAAAAAACATCGTCCAGATTGAGCGGGACATTTATACCCTTTATATTAATTGTATCCTACGAATGGATACTAGGTGGAATGAAAATTAAACTTATTATATGGTCTAATGTAAGGAAAATAAGAGCAACCGGAAGACTTTTAAACGATATAACTATATGATTAGGACCTCTACTGAAAGCAACAAAACAAAGGAGAATTATTAACTATCATTAACAATACCTGCGAAAAGACAATTTATTAAGCGCATATAAGATAATTATGTGAAAAGTCTCCCACCAAAATAGAAGAGATAATTGGGCTTGAGCAAGAAGATTTAGATAGACCTTGAATATATCTTGATACTTTCATTTAGCAACTCCATGTTACTGATTTTTATAACCATGACTAATTCCATATGGAAGGAAATTTGATTTCATGGACAGAAAATCGTCCGTTTAAATATATATATATATACACATTTTTGTATTAAGTAGTCTAAACTATTTAAAAGACTATTAAATAGTCTATTTGTCTGTTAGACTATTTAATAGACACTGGGTAGAATTAGTCTAATATTCATTTAGACTATTTAAAAGACTATATAACTATATGATTAGAATATTTACTAAAAACAACAGAAAATAAGGAGAATTATCAATTATCATCAATTAAGAATAGATGTGGAAAGACAATTTATTAAGTTTATATAAGATAGCTATGTGGAGAGTTACCCGCTAGGGCTGGACCTACATTGGGTCCAGTGCCCCTCCTGAAATTTTTCAAAAAATATTAAGTTTATTATATCTGTAAATATATAAATAAAATGCCACAGATCTGTACAACTCAAGAAAATCACTGATGGTTACGTTTGCCGTCTTCACTTTCAACTCACCAATGTTACTTTTGTCACTTTTTACCTATTAAATATATTATATAATATATAATTAAATGCTGCATGTTGTCACAAACAAGGAGATGTGCTGATTGTTAGGGAGTTGACTTTTGTGCTTTCAATCCCTTGTTCGAACCACCATTAAAACATTTTGCTTTTAATCATATTTTCTTCATTAAATATATTATATAAATAAAATGATTTTGCTTTTGGTTATTTTTTAGTCATTAAATATATTAATAAATAAAATGCTACATATTATCACAAACATAGAAAAGTGTTGATGGCATGAGTCTTTTTTTCTTTTGGTCGTTTATTTTTATCTTTAATTTTTATTTTATTCTATTTTATTATAAATCTACATGTATTAATTAGATAAAATATTAAAATTATAGTTTAATTAGTAACTTTCATAATAAATATGTGTAGTTTGATTTTTTTTTTTTTTGAGAAAATTTGATTATATATATTTATTTGCAATCTGAATAGCAATTCTAATTATTAATGAGACATATCCCCAAATTAAAATAGTTTTTTTTTTTTTTGTAATATGAAATTTGAACTTCTTTTACTAAGAAGAAGAGAGCTAGTGTACAATCAACTCACAATTCGTATCAAGAATGATATTTTTAAGAAATTTTGATTACAATCTTATAAGAGGTAAAACTATATATCTCCTACTGGTTATGTATTTAAACTATTTTTATTTCATATAATGTCTTTTTAGCAATTGAAGTAAACATTGCAAAAACAATTTCATATAATTTGGTTTGTTGATGTTATAATTATTATATAAAAGTGTCTCCTTTTACATAGATTTTTATATCTATCACCGTAATATTTATATACAGACAGTAATAACTTAATCAAGTTTCATACTCAACACTAGTATTCTTTGATCTAGTCAAATCATAAACATAAATACAAGTATTCGAATAAAAAATCCAAAAAATCTCAATCATCAAGAATTTATACTTTGTATTGTCAACAAAAAGAATACTTACATGGAATAGGCACAAAGTATTTTCCATAGAGTTGAATCTTTGAGGTTAATTTCTGCAACAAGCTCATAGAAACTTGCAGCTTTTTCGGTATTACCAAGCCAAGCGCATCATAAACAAATCCAAGCGCATGGTATGTAACGGGCAAACATGGATTTACCATAAGATGAGTGAATGGACCATCAACAGCTACCTATAGACATATCAATGAAACTACAAGCACCATGTTTACGTTGAAAATGTCATAGAAAGAACCTATGATACCACAACTGCACCAAAAATCTATACTTCAATTAGATTACATAAACATGCCACCACATTTGAGTACTTGTTTTAAAGAAGTAAAAACTTGTACCTCTTTATAACGCACATGTGCATAGTGAAGAGTAGCATTGCCAAGCATCCGTTGTTAATTTTAAAGTTTTTTCTTTAAGCCCTTCGGCCTCCCCTTCTCTTGATTGCATAATTCATAATACAAACGGGCATTATACAATTGTCATGTGTTTACATTGCAGTATTACATAATCACAAGCATTTTTTGAGACCTAACAAGTTGTTAAAGCATGTGTTGTATAAACTCTTACTACGTACTTCTCTAGGAGCACTTTCTAAAACTAAAAGGGTAATAAAGTGCTAGTTTTTTGAAAAGTAATTTCTAAGTGATTTTCCCAAACCTATTTATATGAAAGCACTTTCAAACACTCTTTGAGATAAAACATAATCAAAAGCACTTTTTGATATCAATTAATTCTTAAAAAATCGTGTGCTATATTTAACCACTTACAATATATTTTTCTAGAGAGCACATTCTATATAAGAAAAGTACTTGAAACACTAGTTAAACGCACTTCTTTATAAATAGCTTTCCTAAAAACCCTTATTGAAGGCATTTACTCAAAAACCAATTTCTCGACAAGCACTTATTAAGATCAACAAACACAATCAAAACCACTTTCTAAGACCAAATAAATTCTCAAACCAAGTCTTCCATAACCACTTAATATACACATTAAGTACTTCTCAAAAACTAACATATAAGTGCTTTTCCACAGACCCTTTTAGAGTACGTATCACTCAAAACTAATATATTCCAGAAACACCCACACAAAAAAAAAAAAAAAAAGGACTTGCCTTTGATGATCTTCTTCTTCTAGAAGCACTCATCAAGGTTTGCATTGTCTGTTCATTCTCTATTTTACTCTTCTTGGAAGACCTTTCGCTTTCATTGTCATGTTATCAAACACATTACACCTCGTCATTCTCCGTTGTCATTATACAAACGTTTTTGATGCTCTACTTTCTTACAAGTACACACTACTCTGTTTTGATGCTATTTTTTCTGTGTGTATATATGCCTTATCTTCGAGTCCTCCTTTTTAATGTATTTGTATTATAATATAATTATTTTTACATTGTAATAGATTCATCCCTGTATGTGTTTAAAATTTGGCGTTAAAAAAAAAAAAAAAAAAAAAAAAAAAAAAAAACCATTTACAAAACTAATCCTAAATATATTATTAAAAAAATTATGGCTTAAAATAATTTTTTATATATATGTTATAATATAAAATACTTTGGTATGATTTTTTTAAAGAGTATGTACAATTTTTAAGAAAGAAAAATTATACAGACAATTTTCATAATTATTTTACTAATGAGAAGTTATCAACTTTACCTTCTTTATATATATATATATATATATATGTGTATGGAAGAAGGAAATTTGAACTCGAAATCAATGTTTAATTAAATCACAGTTTAATTAAGAGAAATAACTACTACCTAACTATTCCTACAGACAAATGCATAATTAGAGTGTAGTGTTGAACTGATTTTTAAATCATTCCGGTGGATTTATATTGACTGACTCATTATCCATCAATAACTTATCTAAACAAGTTTAATGAGCACATTATGAAAATGCATCTTGGTAGCAGTTGAAGAAAGATATATGAATGAAAAAACTCAAATGTCATTGTATAAAATTAGAGTTGATTCAGTTACTCTTTACACCATCCAAACAATGCTTGGCATCCAACTAACATTACTATATTACATACAAATATCATGCATAGAGCAATCTCCTTCGAACTTGAACCTTTCCATCTCCAGTGCACAAAAAATCAAAACCTTCTAAATGACCTTCATGAATCAAAACATTGAGGACGATTGTGGCATCATATGTTGCCTGAATAT
This sequence comes from Litchi chinensis, assembly GCA_019925255.1. Lineage (NCBI taxonomy): Eukaryota > Viridiplantae > Streptophyta > Magnoliopsida > Sapindales > Sapindaceae > Litchi > Litchi chinensis. The sequence continues at coordinate 1,866,205 of CM034464.1, read as the reverse complement.
ATGGTGTCCTTTGTGGCAAGCATTTGAACCCCTGCTCTTTGTGCTATGATATATTGATGTTAACATAAATTCTGGTACAACGGATATATATCTACATTCTACGTTGTTGTTGTTGTTAACTGGCTACTCTCTTGCTCTACAATCATCTGCATAGAAACGCCGGTTGAGAATCCCAACTTTAGCATGACTTTTTCCAAACGGTTCACATTTGTGAGGTAGAGATAACCGATCTACAAAATATAAAGTGGTGGTTTAGAACAAGAAGCCAATAATAAAAGTTCCTGTGTCATCAACTTAATAGAACAAGTAGATGCAGAGTTCTAGATGCATCGAAGGAGATACAAATTCAAGATCTCTTGCCCTATCAGGATCGTATATATGTGCCTTCCTGCTAGTATTAGAAAAGCACCAATGACATTCAGATTGATTTTCAGAGGTTTCTGAGCAAGCGTAAAGCTCTACTGTGAAAATTATAAGCTTCATTTCAGACAGATAAAACGTGCTGGAAACAAGACTGTTTCGCGTTCCTTTAACCAATGCTAAGTTTACAATTGACACACCCCAGAATAAATTATAATGTGTTTTCACATTTGACAAATATTTATATAATAATACACAAGGAACCAGGGTACTGACCAGTGTTTCAAGTGAAGAAGCTCTGTTGTAAACTGCTGCGCCAGCACGTCTTCTTGTCCGTGTTTTAGAAGAACCAACATTTTTCCCCCAGCGAAGAACATCTCTGCAATGAAAAATCAAACCCACAAGTCAAATGACAACTTCTGGACTACCATTCCAAGTATAATAACCTAGATGTTTCAACATTACGTTACTAAGACTTTTTATAGGTACTCTAGCAGTTCAATAATGAAAATCAAGAATTTGTTCATGTATTAATTCTAAATGTATGAATGTCTAATTACACCAAAGCAATAGACAAAGCCTATGAAGAGAAGCAGATTGTTAACTAACCTTTCTTGTGCTGATAAGTAATCATCATCAAGAAGTTTCTTTAGTAGTGTATCCTGAATGCGGAAATATCAATATTACTGTTTCCATCATGCACAAATAACCAAAATTCCGTCTAGTTTAATACGCTGGTTATATTGTTTTATCTCATACAAATCTGCTCTGAAATTACATACTGAATATGAGAATAAACATATCGTAACTAACAGTGGTCTATGAAGAAGAATATACAACTACAGCCATGCAAAGGAAGTTGAGAAAAAGATAAACGTATTAAACATATCCTCATAAAGCCACAACATTCATCATTCAACAAAGAAGATCAACAAAATCTTTAAAAACATGTTAATAAAAGAGAAGAAAAAACGAACTTGTTCTTCACAACGAACTACGGCTGTTACACGATCGTTGTATTCTTCAATACTTAGTGGAGGAAACAAAAAGTGCCTGCGAGCATATAGCTGCAAATATGAGAAACAGCCGGGGTTACGTTCATGAGTAATTAGAAACAATTTCAAAAAACAAGCTGTGTGCCTAGCAGTAAGTTTCAATTTACATATAGAAATGCTTTCTAAGAATGAAATATATTCTTCTCTACACATACACAGCGGTATGCATTCTTAAAAGCAACTCGTGATTACCCCATAGAAAGCCCTTATCATCATTCAACACTTGATTTTTTTTTTTCTTCTTCCAAAATATATGGATAACGGAAACACTTTTCATATATATGGAAAACATTTAGAAGGAATTTTAAAAGACTTAAGAGTTTCTTACAACTAATGTTGAATAACTTGTTCAATCAATACGAACCCCTGTCAAGTTCTTATTTTACTCCGGACTTTTTTTCACCTATTATTATTAATTCAGGATTTAATGGAGAGGGAAATAATTCGAACTCATAATCTCGAAGGTTAAGTGTAATAGACATACTGTTAGACCAATTTCATCTTATTTACTTGGAAAATTCGAAACTTTAAAACTTTTGTCTATCCTATATTTGTAAACTAAGTTGTTTAGTATATGTATAGCAAGCATATGTATAGTAATGTAAAACTATACTATGCTTGCCTGACCTTTAATTGCTAGCATAAGCTTCCATCTCACAAACTTACCTATGATTATATAAGGCAGCATATTTTACGACATTACTGTTGAATTTGCCTTGTAGGTTCGGTGGATTGCTATACATTAAATTGGACATATACCTAGGGAATTATTCACTAAAGAGAATAACGATCAAGTTTTGAGAATACAGAGTGTGATGTTTGAAAGGACACATCGAATTTGTGCATGGTAGTCAGGACTCTTGTAGCTCTCTTGGTCTTCGCTGCAGATTTTACGGTGCCTTGAGGCAATTATCTAGGCATTCCAATTTTATTTATGAAAAGATAAAACAAGTTCTTGAATAAATTTTGGAAACATTGTACAGTTGAAATAATTAATCAAAGAAATTGGATGCAATCTTTATCAAATATTGTCTATTTTATAATTATATTTATTATTTCTGTCACGTGTCAACCTCAAATCTTAAATATTATAGTTGGACTCTTTCTTATTAATTTAAGTTTTTGGGTTTGATGGTAACTAACATGGTATCTGAGTTTAGAGATTCCCAGTTCAAACCCTCTCTCCCCCCTTTATCTGAAAATCTTCCGTTACACATGTTAGACAATAGGAGACATTTAACATGTATCCGTCATCTATTATCTGTCCACGTTACACGTGAGGAGTCATATCACGTGTCAACCTCAAGTTTTAAATATTATAATTAGGTCATTTCCTATTAATTTAAGTTTTTGGATCTGATAATAACTAACAATTTCAATTATTTAATAATACTAATGGAAACTTATAATTTTTCTAATATTTTGAACTAATGTTTTTAGAAAATATATGAAAATAACAAACCAGCTTAATTGATACATATTGAAACTTATAATTTCCCTAACATGTTGAGCTAATTTTATTTGAACATATATGAAACCAACTAATTGGCAACCAATATTATAATTACCAGAATTAACTGACATTAAGCAGAAGTTATAAATGTTTAAATAATGTAGGATAATCTTGTTTGAAAATATATAAAACCTACTATAACACTAACAGGCGTTAACCAACGCGAACCACCTAAAGTATAAAGTAGGAGCGAACTTTCCCGCTAAAGTGGAGTTTCCTCGTTCCATAGATGTCACCACAAATTCTTAATAGTTGCTTGAGCATGAGTTTCTCATGATTTTATGCTTCGTTCATGATAGATATAAGTAGGGGTGGGCAACACCATGTTCGGATCGCTTCCGACCGGATCCGATCCGAACATGGTAACTTCGCGGATCGTCATTTTTGGATCCTAACATGATCCATCAAGGAGAAGGAACCGATCCGATCCGATCCGATCACCTAGTTTGTGGATCGGACCGGATCAGAACACCTACTTTCAATTTCAACTTATGATAAGAAGATAAATAGAGATATCTTGTTGGTGTACCTTCGTGAATTGTAATACATATCTCCCAAATTTTGTAAACATTCATACAAATTACTCAACATCAAACACGTGCAACATCTCCTTTGCCGGCTACCAACATCAAATTACGTGGACTTTATATAGAGACATATGAAATTACGTATGTATCATTGTTCACGGGTTCACGGATCGGATCGGTTTTGGATACCCCGATCCGATCCGATCCGTGAAACATGGTGTTTTCACAAGTGAGGATCCGAACACCTTACTTTTGAACATGTGATCCGATCCGAACACCTACGGATCGGACCGGATCAGGGTGTTCGGATCGGTTCCATGTTTTTGTGCCCACCCCTAGATATAAGTATTCTTCCTTTTTTCTTTAATTACTGTTTTTAAAAGAGAGATGGTGGTTTATACCCACCAAAAAACATTCATGTAAGCTTTATGCTTATTTTATTTAGGGTAAAAATCATTTCAGTCTCTAAGTTTTGAGAAATGATCAAATTTTTAACCATATTTCATAAAAACATTAAATGAATCATAACTTTTTGAAAATATGTCAAATTAATCCCTCTGATCAAAAAATTAACAGTCAACCATAACAAAGAATATAAAAAGTCTATTTTACTCCTCTATCATTAATTAACCCTGAAATTACTATTTTATCCTAACTGACTGAATAATAAAAATTTAACACACATGTCATATAAAATTTAAAATAAAAAAATTAAATAATTTTCCATCCATTATCAATTGACACATCACCATTTTAAAATTCAAACATTAATAAATGTAATTAAAAAACCTCTTTTTCACTTTATTTAAAAATTGTTAATATATGTAATTAATAAACTTTGTTTTACTTTATTAAAAACAATTTTTAAATTAAAATAAAAAATATAATTAAGAACTCCATCTGGTGGATCTAAAGTTGTAGTGCATGATAAAGGAAAGATCTAGATTCGAACATCATCAAATCTAGGTTCAATTTGATCAAACAACATCAAATCTAACAAATCTAGGTTTGATTCGCTCTACAATCCAACCAGAAAATCAACACATTCATCAACTAAAAATCATCTTCAACCTCTCCTCCCTCTTATCTTCAACCAAAATCATCATCAACATCAGTTATCAACTCAAAATTATCATAATCAATCAACAAAAACCATTGTTCAATCACCAAATATACCCTAAAAACACAAATAAAAAAAAAAACAAAAATCCTCAAAAAAATTTCATCTTCAACCTTTACTGGAAATTTGCTATAGAGGAGGATGAGAAGATTTTGTTGCGATGGTGAAGGGAGGAGAAGAAAAAAAGATTTTGCTACAATCGAACCCCAATTTGCTACGAAGTTATGAGCGAAAGCAAGATAGCACATCAACGCGGTGCAAGCCGAGATCATGAGCGGCTGGCGAAAATGAAAAGGAAAGAGAATGGAAGGAGATGAGAAGCAAGGAGACGAGCAACATGAGAGATATGAGAATCAAAGAGCTGAGTGGTGCAATGAAGGAAAATAGAAGGAGATGAGTGGCGTGGCGAGGCGAAGGAGAACGGAAAGAGATTCCTCTTTTTGGGTTTTCTTTCACTTTTTGTTTTTTAAAGTTTTTCTTTTTAAAATTTGTTAAATTTAAATATTTTATTTTCATAATTTTTTATGTTTATGAAATGTCAATATCTAACGGAATTCTTAAATTTTTAATTTTTATTTAAAAATTATCTAAATATTAGAAATGACATTTCGAATTTATTTTAACCAATGTAAAAATAAAATTCAAATTTTACCCTCATCTACTATATTATAGATCAGGTTTGATCGTCAATTAACTGACAAAAGAGATTAATTTGACTTTCTTCAAAAAGTTACAGATCATTTAATGTTTTTTTGAAATGTAGTTAAAAAGTCACTTTCCCAAAACTTATGGACTAAAATTATTTTTGCCCTTTTATTTATATCTGGATCATAAAACATCACGGACATATATTTAATGATAAAAGCAATTAGCAATATCCTAACAATTCCATTGTTCCAAGATATATTTAATAAATTCTTATTAAACCAAACAAAAAGACATATTTTAAAATATTGCAATCTTCCGAAAAAGCCAATAATAAAGTAACTAGGTAGAGAATAAAATTTTAAAAGAAAGTAAATACCTTGAGGGCTTTACTAGTAGTGGTTTGAGGTTCGTTAGAAGATCCGACCAAAGCCAACGAAAACCAAGTTAAACTCTTCATATCTATATACTTTAATTGATTTCCAAACATTGAAATTGTTGATGCACAACTTGATATGCATAAGTGTTGACATCTTATTGATGTTAAGGTAGTTTGTTCTGAGCAGTAAAATTCATTGACTGCTATTATGTCTTAACTTCAGGAATGATGAATGTTGCAACATCAGAATACAACTGGTGTTACAACACTCTTTGGTTACTGATGTTACAACATTCTTTGATTGAAAGTAATTAGATTAGGAACTCAGAGTCTTTTGTTCTTAAATATATTTATTTGATAGTTTTATCTCTTTTATTTATCCTATTTTGTGTCATCTTTTATGAGATCATTTATTTATTTTTAGATTTACTATTAAAGAGATTAAGTTTCTAAAAAGATAAATGTGTTTATCTTTGGTTTTTATTCTTTTATCTTTTAGGAAACATATTATGATTATCTTTGAGTATTTTTTATAGGATGTAAACCTAATCAATTTATGTGTAGACAAAGAATGAATCTAGATAGCTTTTTAATCAAGTTCGGATAAGCAAAATAAAAGGATGTGGTCATTGCTAAAAAATATATTATTTTTCTTTATTTAAGATATTTATTTTTGATAAATATATGATTTTATTCAACTTATAATATTATTTTATTCTACAAGTTTCAAGCTACACACATCTTGTATAGATAGTAGATTTTATTTGTTTTTTTCTTTATTTTGAGATATTTATCTTTTGATAAATATCAGGTTTTTTCAGTTAACAATTATCTTATTTATCTATGTTTGTTTTATAGAGAACTGCTGCGCATTTCTACTATAAATACAAAACACATCAGTGCAGAATAAAAGCAAGCAAGTAGTGCGATTAGAAAGTGATATTGAGTGAGAGTCTATTCTCTAAATTATTTTTTTGTGAGATTGAGTGAATGAATTGAACTAGATTTATGCTCAGATGCTTGTCAGGATGACAAGTAGTTAAGTTTTTGGAATGAGACAAGTTTGTAGCAATTGAAGAGAGTTTAAGGTGTTGTCATCCATTGAAGGCAAGGGGAGTTTGTTGCAATTCATGAAGTGAACGAATACTCATCTTGCATCAATTCTAGAGAGATTCTTAAGTTGGGTAAGACAAGATTAGGTTGTACTTTGAAAAAGTTCATTAATGAGTTGATATCTCTAGACAAGACCTCGTGGATATAGGGTAAAATCGAAACATGTTAAAAACATGTTCATGTGTGTTTCTTACTTTTCTATCTTTATTTTTCAATGTTACAACATTCTGTTTTAGCTTGTGTTATAATATGTGAAATTGTGTGTGTTATAACATTTAGTTTCTTTTCATGTTATAACATCCTTTATTGCCGGTGTTACAACATTTAATAAAAAAAAAAATGGGTACTATGTCTTTCCGGAAGTTAACCATTAGTTTCTAGTAAGATTTCATTAACAATTTGCACAAACAAAATTAGCCCTTATTTATCACAAAGCATTCACTTCAAAGAGGGCACATTCTGCTCTTTCAATCCTTAGTGAACAGGTCACTTTGGCAGACGATTTTTTTTTTTTTTTTCATTCACTGCAACAAATATTTTACAAAGTTCATGACTCATATATATGATATATGAGCCTGAAAAATCCATTCTATTTTCTTCAATGTTCAATGGAAATACGAAGCATCACGTTCCAAATTTTCCAATTCCAATTAAATTTCATATCCGAAAGGTGTTGGGAAACATTTACAATTCAAAAATTCGTCATGACCTTTTAGAGAGAGAAAGAAATTTTTACTTCATATTGGACCTTCATAATTTTCGAACACGGTACATGTTTTACTCACTTCCATGTAAAAGTTACAATAATTAGTGAGGAATATTATAAAATTGTTTGAAAAATGTGTCTATGTAGGTCAAAATAAGTGAACATCAATACACTACGAGACTCTCAAACTATTTGACAAGCTTTCACATAGTAATTAATTTTATGAATTCAGGATACATACCACAAAATTGTTTATTAGGGCTCAAAAAGCCTTTTACATGCAATAACATACATTTGCAGTCATTCAAAGTGTCTTGATGGTCAAGCATGAAAGATGTTTCGTCCATATGTTGACTGGACCATTTGGATGAACAAGGGAAGTTGTAGCATTACAAATAATATTGCCACTGGTAAAGAAGCGAGTAAAATACTTGGCACAAAAACCCAATGCCATCTCTCGCTGAGTATAATACTTAGAGTTGCTCCAAAAGCTAATATCATAGCAGCTATAGCAAGAAAGAGAGAGCCAAGGCCAATGATTAACTTCTTTGGCAATGATTCGAGGAAGTCATCAACTACATATCGTGCAGTTAGGATAGCTAAGAACATTAATAGGGAAGTCAAAGAAGAAAACAGACCTATTGCATCTGAAATAGCGAACAACATGAATGCATCGGTCCATAAAAAAACTGGAGTCCCTTTATCATTGACGTTTCCTCCTGGTACTGTAAAAGCTGCAGCAAACAATACCGTGGCAATGAGTGTTGAAACAAGCATGCAAGAATTTGCTGTATCCTTCATCCACTTCTCTCCTTCCACAGCCAATCCCTTGTGCGCTTCCCTGAAAACTTCTTTTGCTGTTTCCTTGTTCAAATTTTTCTCTTCCCTTTGAAAAGCAGGTGTAATTTTCTCCACCTCCTATGCAACATATGACAAAATTAAATATGTATATAGCAGCATATATCCAATATCACAACATTATGATATATTAAATGAACCGTGCTAAGATTTGTTACCAACAGCACTATCATATGTAATAAATTCTTGTAGAAGTAAATGATTAACAACTTTGTGATAAGAGTTAAAAAAAAAAACCAATTTACCCTTCAAGTGGACAACCGCAGATTATTGTACTTGTCTATAGCTACTTTAATTTCCAATGATAAACATGCATAGTTTTAAATTAATTTCAATACCTTAAACCACTGCAATTCTCTTTGCATTTGTAAAGCTGCTCCAGAAACTGAACTTAGTTTAAAAGCGGGGGCCAATTTCCCTGCTAGGTGTAAAGTAGTGTTTTTCGATTCTGGTAGTTTTTTACACAAATTCCTTGTAGCTAGTGGAGAGATCTCTTTTATTATATTGACTATCTTTTCTTGTCGATACTCAATAGCAGCATGCAATATGTTACGCGGAGGCACCACAAGGTGGTGAATCAGATCTGGAAAATATTGTAAAAGGGTACTTACAATCTCTTCAATCCCATTTGCAATGGTAGTACTCATAATAGGGTTTGGATTTTCAAGAAAATGAATTATTTCCTGTAAGCTCATACTAGAAAGTTCCTTGCAAACAAGCTTTACTAATTCAACGGCACATTCATGTTTCAACTTCATATCTCGAACTACTTTTATAGGGGGTGCTGCAAGTGAAAATCAAATAGAATATAAAAAAATCATAAATTGGTTAAAAGATGAAATAGTAGATGAATTTCATTCATTTGCTTCTGGTTTGACGGTAATTGTAACGAATTGACTCATTTAATTGTAAATGTATGTTAATATCTAAATTACCCTATCTCAAAGAGGTCCAGCCATATTTTTCCATGGTAGGGATTTTTTTTTCCCCCTGTTACAACACTAAAATTAGTTTGACATTAGAAAATGACACCAAACTATTAAAATGATTTTTTTGACACCATTGCGAACTATAATTTGTAAACAAAGGACCACAAAATATTATAGTTGCCCTCCTTATTCGCGAATTAATCCTCTTTATTCGTGAATTATAATTTGTAATAATTGATGATGAAAAAAAAAATATTTTAATAATTCGATGTCATTTTCCAAACTTAGACTAATTTTAGTACCATTTGCTGAAATTTTCTCTACTAGTTATATATCTAAGGATTCTATATGGGTGCTTACCCAGTTGTGCAATTGCTTTCCAGAGTAATCTCTTGAATGGTTCTGTACATGACAACAAGATATGCCAGGTAACTAGTCCGATTAATGTGAGAATGTATTGATTAAAAAATTTTGAAGAGTAATGTTAATACAAATATAATATTTGCAAACCTTGAGCCACAAAGCTACTTGGTTGTGATGCCGTAGAGCCTTCTATGCTTCCTGGGATTTCTTCCATATTTACAGGAACAACTTGAACATCCAACAAGAAACCATCAAAAATTGGACTATACACATTTAATACACTGGCACAGTTAAGTAAAAAGTTGTTCAAGGACAAGACACTTACATTTATAGATCCATCTCTTAAAAAATCCAAGACTACTCCCGCTAAAAAAGTGTGAAGGCTTACTTGCCAACCAGAAGAGCAAAGCAGTCTCTTCCTCAAGAGCCAATTTAGGATATTTTTGGATGAAATACAAGGATACATCTGTTAAAATTGTGACAAAAAAAGATAGATAGTAAGACTATATAAATTTGTGCGAGCCATATTATTGACTTTTATATATTGGTAGTTCTTACCAAGAAAACCTGTTTTATTTAGACGACAGAGGATCTTCGGTAAGGAAGAATCCTCAACGCTGGTTTTCAAAGAAAAATACCACACCAACTCCTTATTTTCACTAAAGACAGAGTAGTGAAGTGGCAAAAAGCCTTTATGGGTAACCATGTGCAGTAAATCATCATTCTTTTCAACCAATGCCTTAGCAGTCTTTAAAGTTCCAGCTTGTGCAACATAGTGGAGGACTGTGAATCCAAATCTATTTTGCATTGCAACTTCTTCTGGAGATAGAAGTTCCAAAAGCTTTAGGACAAATTCCCATCGGCAACTTTTTGCTGCAACAAGCAGTACGGTACCTAAATTGTCTGTTATCCTGGCGGTCAATGCATTTCGATCATTATCAATGAAACTTTCAGCACTTTTCCAATCACCTCTTTGTGCAGCCAGGTACAATGGTAGGTAGTAATTGCGATCCTGTGCTGTCACTTTGCATCAACAATATTTTTTTTAGACTATACTATAAAGAAATGATAATTGTAATTACATATATAGTTATTCTCTAATGTAGATGTCTGTATTTATTTTCTTTCAAGATTTACTCATGAATTGGTTGTTAGCAACCGTGATCGTGATTGTTTCCAGTCACCTCTGTATGAAGCTTGGTACAAAAGTTCTCTAGGTTGGGCTGGTACGAGCCTTTATATATGACTTAAAAATATACACGACTTGTTAATGGCTAACTTGGAATGTTTTACACATATAATTTTAAGCAAATTATTTTCCTAAGTTAAGGGAGACTAGCCAATATTACTTACAGTTGACTTGCGGAGCTTGAGTTGCAGAAGCTGCTGTTGACATAATTGTTGCATTACTTCCTCCTTGAATACTATTGGCATCTTGAGGATTGTTTTGTTGCAAAAAGAAGCCAGCAGATGGTTGTGCACCTTCTTCTAAATCATTAGTGGTGTTCTGAAGATTTAATGGTGGTGAATCGAGGCCAACATGTGGTTGTGCCCTCCTGCAGTAGTCTCTGGTGGTTGTGCCATTTAGAGATTTTGGCTATAGATGATGATAGCAAGAAAAAAGAGGGATGTTAATCATACATGAATGATGCAAAATTAAAAGTGGTTTTCTTAATACTACAATTGTTTTTTATTTCCTGAAATATGATATGGAAAGTCGACTGAATTGTTTCCTTAATTTTTGTTTTTCTTTTTCTGAAATTTAACATTAAATAAATGGCAATTACCTTATACGATCCAAGTAGTTTGCGATTTTTTTCATTTTTTACCCAAAAAGTTCCTATTTCTTGTTGTTTTTTTCTACTAATTCAGTCCCTACATTTTTTAAACATATCCAAAACAGTATTTTACTGTTAGATGCCATTAGTCAATAGTCAAGTTGACTAAGTTTAAAGTAAACTTGGAATGAATAATTAGTTAAAATAAAAATAAAACAATAATTTAAAAATATAAATAAATAAACAGGCACAAAAGAAAAGAGACTGATATATATATATAGAGAGAGAGAGAGAGAGTTGAGTTATTGGGTTTTGGGTATAACCAAATAACTACATGAGTAGTTACTAACAGTTTAAAACCTCAATTGCCTTCGGCAGTTATCGAAAGCACACGTTTAAAAAACGGGGAAGAGTGGTTGGTTATAAGATCATCACTTTGAATAAAATACTTACAAAAACACGGAGACCATAAAAAGAGCAAAACAGAGAAAACTTGGCTAAGGACACTTACACTACATTTGTTTTTTCTTTTTGAAATATGATATAGAAAGTTGGCTGAGTTGTTTGCTTAATTTTTGTTTTTCATTTTTAACTAATCAAATTCTTCCATTGTATTTGAATTGAATATGAGAGAAAATTTGTTTTAAGAGAGTAAATAAAATAAATGAATTTGATTAGTTCATTCTAACTTTTTAAAGTTAGAAGACACTTATCATAGAAATTATATATATAATATGTGTGTGTACGCGCTCGCCCTTTTTGTATTAACTATATACATTAAACTTAATAAGTTAAATTCTGACGCGTTAAACGATATATAAAAAGAAAAATAATGATCCTAAACAAAACAAATTTAATTTAATTATATATATGTATATAATTGAAGTTTATTTTAACCAAAACCATGAAAAATATGGTAATTCTATCATGTTGATTTCTAAGTTTAAAAAATAAATCAAATAAAATGTAAGACTTCAGAAATCTGAGTAAGGAATTAACCTGCAAGTCTGGAAGATAAAAGATGACTTCTCTGTGCTTTACTTGACTGAATACCTGAAGCTGTCGAATGATGGAAAATGAAGCCAATGAGAACCTTATATGGAGAACGAAGTGGAAATTGGAACGAGCCCACCTAGTACACCGTTGTTGAAACGGTGTTATGTTTTTTCCATAGCCGTGTTTACATGTCAGATTGATGGAAGACCTAAAATCAAAGAGTTGGATGGTGGAATGACTCAACTGAACAATTAATAGGCTTTGGATTTTAAGCTTGAAGAAGTCGATAGCTTTGACAAGACCAATTAAGGGAAAAGACAAAGAACTTTTTGTTTGAATTTGTAAATGAAGTTGGAAATGGAAACTGCAACTCTCTGAAAGTCTAGACCCATTGGTTTAAAAAAAAAAAAAAAAACATCGTCCAGATTGAGCGGGACATTTATACCCTTTATATTAATTGTATCCTACGAATAGATACTAGGTGGAATGAAAATTAAACTTATGATATGGTCTAATGTAAGGAAAATAAGAGCAACCAGAAGACTTTTAAACGATATAACTATATGATTAGGACGTCTACTGAAAGCAACAAAACAAAGGAGAATTATTAATTATCATTAACAATACCTGTGAAAAGACAATTTATTAAGCGCATATAAGATAATTATGTGAAAAGTCTCCCACCAAAATAGAAGAGATAATTGGGCTTGAGCAAGAAGATTTAGATAGACCTTGAATATATCTTGATATTTTCATTTAGCAACTCCATGTTACTGATTTTTATAACCATGACTAATTCCATATGGAAGGAAATTTGATTTCATGGACAGAAAATCGTCCGTTTAAAATATATATATATATATATATATACATATATACATTTTGTATTAAGTAGTCTAAACTATTTAAAAGACTATTAAATAGTCTATTAGTCTGTTAGACTATTTAATAGACACTGGGTAGAATTAGTCTAATATTCATTTAGACTATTTAAAAGACTATATAACTCTATGATTAGAACATCTACTAAAAGCAACAGAAAATAAAGAGAATTATCAATTATCATCAATTAAGAATACATGTGGAAAGACAATTTATTAAAGATAGCTATGTGGAGAGTTACCCGCTAGGGCTGGACCTACATTGGGTCCAGTGCCCATCCTGAAATTTTTCAAAAAATATTAAGTTTATTATATCTGTAAATATATAAATAAAATGCCACAGATCTGTACAACTCAAGAAAATCGCTGATGGTTACGTTTGCCTTCTTCACTTTTAACTCACCGAGGTTCAAACCCATCCACAATGGAAGCATGTTACTTTTGTCACTTTTACTTATATAATTGAATACTGTGTTATTACAAACAAGGGGCTGTGCTGCCGACTAGGGAGTGACTTTTGTGCTTTCAATTTCTGGTTCAAACCACCAGCAAAACATTTTGCTTTTGGTCATATTTTCTTCATTAAATATATTATATAAATAAAATGATTTTGCTTTTGGTCATTTTTTAGTCAGTAAATATATTAAATAAACAAAATGCTACATATTATCACAAATATAGGTCATATTTTCTTCGTTAAATATATTATATAAATAAAATGATTTTGCTTTTGGTCATTTTTTAGTCAGTAAATATATTAAATAAACAGAATGCTACATATTATCATAAATATAGAAAAGTGCTGATGGCATGAGTTTGTTTTTTCTTTTGGTCATTTATTTTTATCTTTAATTTTTATTTTATTCTATTTTGTTATAAATTTATATACATTTATTAGATAAAAACTAAAATTATAGTTTCATTAGTAACTTTTATAATAAATATTTGTAGTTTGATTATATTTTTTTTTTTTGAGAAAATTTGATTATATATTTTTATTTGCAATCTGAATGATAACTGTTATCATAAAGGAGATATATCTCCAAATTAAAGTATTTTTTTTATAATATGAAATTTGAACTTCTTTTACTAAAAATAAGAGAGCTAGTGTGCAATCAACTAACCATTAATATGCTTTTATTTTTATACTTGTATCAAGAATGATACTTTTAAGAAATTTTAATTACTATCTTGTAAGCGGTAAAATTACATATCTTCTACCGATTATGTATTTTAACTATTTTTATTTTATATAATATCTCTCTAGTAATTGAAGTAAACATTGCACAGAAATTTTCATATAATTTTGTTTGTTGATGTTATAATTATTATATAAAAATGTCTTCGTTACATAGATTTTTGGATCCGTCACTGTAATATGGACATATATAGATAGTAGTAACTTAATCAAGTTTCATACTCAACGCTGGTATTCTTTGATCTAGTCAAATCATAAACATAAATACAAGTATTCATATAAAAAATCCAAAAAATCTCAATCATCAAGAATTTATACTTTGTATTGTCAATAAAAAGAATACTTACATGGAATAGGCACAAAGTCTTTTCCATAGAGTTGAATCTTTGAGGTTAATTTCTGCAGCAAGCTCATAGAAACTTGCAACTTTTTCAGTGTTACCAAGCCAAGCGCATCATAAACAAATCCAAGTGCATGGTATGTACCGGGCAAACATGGATTTACCATAATAACTTCCATCAATACAAATATGACCTGAAACCAAAAACAAGAAGATGAGTGAATGGACCATCAACAGCTACCTATAGACATATCAATGAAACTACAAGCACCATGTTTACGCCGAAAATGTCATAGAAAGAACCTATGATACCACAAATGCGCCAAAAATCTATACTTCAATTAGATTACATAAACATGCCACCACATTTGAGTACTTGTTTTAAGGAAGCAAAAACTTGTACCTCTTTATAACGCGCATGTGCATAGTGAAGAGCAGCATTGCCAAGCATCTGTTGTTAATTTTAAAGTTTTTTCTTTAAGCCCTTCGGCCTCCCCTTCTCTTGATTGCATAATTCATAATACAAAACGGATATTATACAATTGTGATGTGTTTACATTACAGTATTACATAATCACAAGCACTTTTTGAGACCTAACAAGTTGTTAAAGCATGTGTTGTATAAGCTCTTATTACGTACTTCTCTAGAGAGCACTTTCTAAAACTAAAAGGGTAATAAAGTACTAGTTTTTTGAAAAGTAATTTCTACGTGATTTTCCGAAAGCTATTTATATGAAAACACTTTCAAACACTCTTTGAGATAAAACATAATCAAAAGCACTTTTTGAGATCAATTAATTCTTAAAAAATCGTATGTTATATTTAACCACTTACAATATATTTTTCTAGAGAGCACATTCTATATAAGAGAAAGTACATGAAACACTAGTTAAAAGCACTTCTTTATAAATAGCTTTCCTAAAAACCCTTATTGAAGGCATTTACTCAAAAACCAATTTCTCGACAAGCACTTATTAAGATCAACAAACACAATCAAAACCACTTTCTAAGACCAAATAAATTCTCAAACCAAGTCTTCCATAACCACTTAATGTACACAATAAGTACTTCTCAAAAACTAACATATAAGTGCTTTTCCACAGACCCTTTTAGAGTACGTATCACTCAAAACTAATATATTCCAAAAACACCCACACACACACACCAAAAAAAAAAAAAAGGACTTGCCTTTGATGATCTTCTTCTTCTAGAAGCACTCATCAAGGTTTGCATTGTCTGTTCATTCTCTATTTTACTCTTCTTGGAAGACCCTTCGCTTTCATTGTCATGTTATCAAACACATTACACCTCGTCATTCTCCGTTGTCATTATACAAACGTTTTTGATGCTCTACTTTCTTACAAGTACACACTACTCTGTTTTGATGCTATTTTTTCTGTGTGTATATATGCCTTATCTTCGAGTCCTCCTTTTTAATGTATTTGTATTATAATATAATTATTTTTACATTGTAATAGATTCATCCCTGTATGTGTTTAAAATTTGGCGTAAAAAAAAAAAAAAAAAAAAAAAAAAATTTACAAAACTAATCCAAAATATATTATTAAAAAAATTATGGCTTAAAATAATTTTTTATATATATGTTATAATATAAAATACTTTGGTATGATTTTTTTAAAGAGTATGTACAATTTTTAAGAAAGAAAAATTATACAGACAATTTTCATAATTATTTTACTAATGAGAAGTTATCAACTTTACCTTCTTTATATATATATATGGAAGAAGGAAATTTGAACTCGAAATCAATGTTTAATTAAATCACAGTTTAATTAAGAGAAATAACTACTACCTAACTATTCCTACAGACAAATGCATAATTAGAGTGTAGTGTTGAACTGATTTTTAAATCATTCCGGTGGATTTATATTGACTGACTCATTATCCATCAATAACTTATCTAAACAAGTTTAATGAGCACATTATGAAAATGCATCTTGGTAGCAGTTGAAGAAAGATATATGAATGAAAAAACTCAAATGTCATTGTATAAAATTAGAGTTGATTCAGTTACTCTTTACACCATCCAAACAATGCTTGGCATCCAACTAACATTACTATATTACATACAAATATCATGCATAGAGCAATCTCCTTCGAACTTGAACCTTTCCATCTCTAGTGCACAAAAAATCACAACCTTCTAAATGACCTTCATGAATCAAAACATTGAGGATGATTGTGGCATCATATGTTGCCTGAATATATGGTGCCTTTGTGGCAAGCATTTGAACCCCTGCTCTTAGTGCTATGATATATTGATGTTAATATAAATTCTGGTACAACGGGTATATATCTACATTCTACGTTGTTGTTGTTGTTGTTAACTGGCTACTCTCTTGCTCTACAATCATCTGCATAGAAACGCCGGTTGAGAATCCCAACTTTAGCATGACTTTTTCCAAACGGTTCACATTTGTGAGGTAGAGATAACCGATCTACAAAATATAAAGTGGTGGTTTAGAACAAGAAGCCAATAATAAAAGTTCCTGTGTCATCAACTTAATAGCACAAGTAGATGCAGAGTTCTAGATGCATCTAAGGAGATATAAATTCAAGATCTCTTGCCCTATCAGGATCGTATATATGTGCCTTCTTGCTAGTATTAGAAAAGCACCAATGACATTCAGATTGATTTTTAGGGGTTTCTGAGCAAGCGTAAAGCGCTACTGTGGAAGTTATAAGCTTCATTTCAGACAGATAAAATGTGCTGGAAACAAGACTGTTTCGCGTTCCTTTAACCAATGCTAAGTTTACAATTGACACACCCCAGATTAAATTATAATGTGTTTTCATATTTGACAAACATTTATATAATAATACACAAGGAACCAGGGTACTGACCAGTGTTTCAAGTGAAGAAGCTCTGTTGTAAACTGCTGCGCCAGCACGTCTTCTTGTCCGTGTTTTAGAAGAACCAACATTTTTCCCCCAGCGAAGAACATCTCTGCAATGAAAAATCAAACCCACAAGTCAAATGACAACTTCTAGACTACCATTCCAAGTATAATAACCCAGATTTTTCAACATTACGTTACTAAGACCTTGTATAGGTACTCTAGCAATTCAATAATGAAAATCAAGAATTTGTTCATGTATTAATTCTAAATGTATGAATGTCCCATTACACCAAAGCAATAGACAAAGCCTATGAAGAGAAGCAGATTGTTAACTAACCTTTCTTGCGCTGATAAGTAATCATCATCAAGAAGTTTCTTTAGGAGTGTATCCTGAATCCGGAAATACCAATATTAGAATTTCCATTGTGCACAAATAACCAAAATTCCCATCTAGTTTAATACGTTGGCTAATATATTGTTTTATCTCATACAAATCTGCTCTGAAATTACATACTGAATATGAGAATAAACATTGTAACTAACAGTGGTCTGTGAAGAAGAATATACAACTAAGGCCATGCCAAGGAAATTGAGAAAAAGATAAACATATGAAACATATCCTCATAAAGCCACAACATTCATCATTCAACAAAAAAGATAAAAGAAAATCTTTAAAAAA